>CM063111.1:39744356-41045041 GCA_031841125.1 Acanthococcus lagerstroemiae | reverse complement strand
ATAAAATTATACTTTAGCGTCAGGATGTTCTGATATACTCAATCGGAAAAATTAGATAGGCGGTGAATTTTTATTTTGAGCTACAGTTAGGAAATTTTATGATATTTCAGTCATCATTTACTGAAGAGTTATTCGGAAAATTAGGAAGATGAGAGAATTTTTGTTATCTATTGTCAATCAAAATATTTGAAAAATTTTAGACAGAATTTTTCACGTCAGCATCCCCCTTCCCAACATGTTATTCAACGTTGGATACTTGACTTAGATTTTCATGAGGTATGCGCGCCTTCAGAGGCGGATAACGAACTCTTATATTTATTATTATTCTGACTATACAAGATCTATCATTTCGAAATGAATGAACAAAAGAAAATACGGTTCCAATTTTGGTAGAACACAGGTCTCTTTATTCCTTTCCCCAGGGTATGTCATTTTTACCGGTCTTTTTCTTTTTCTCAAAAAATCTGCCAGAGGCGGAGTTCGTCTTAGATCGACGAATTAGGCACGGCGGGAGGGCAGGCAGACAAATTTTTATAATCAAGTTTTCCTACCACAGATGCAGTTTTCCATCTTTGGCTGAAGGTGGTTTTGCTAGCTGAAGAAAGGAATGAGGGATTTTTTTTTTCCTTTACACATTCTCAAATGATACTCAATGCCTTAGAAACTTATTTGAGCGAAATGAGAACGCAATCCTTTGTCTCTCATTGTCTTATTTCTTTTTTTTATTAATTTCATTTTATCCGGGTGAATAATATCAAAATACGGGAACTCATGTAATCACATTCACGCAAGAATAGTGTAGATTAAGAAGTCGTGAAACGGTGGATGTGCTGAAATGCTGAGGGCTCAAAAATACATCCGATAAATCCGTGGGGTTTCAAAAGGTTACTGATAGCACGGGGGAATTCCCAGAAATGTTTATGCGGTATCAATCATTCGTCACGTAGGTAAGCTCTTTTCTGCTTGACTCTGCACCTTATAATTCCACGAACTCTTAAATGTTTAGGTTTTTCAGATACCTATCACTGATAAGTAGAGTCACGTAGAGAATTTTTCATACTATCTTTCACCGAAAGATATCAGTTTTTTTCCCCCTCTAATAAAAGTGTTTCAGGAGAAAGCTTCTCATGTCTTTCCCCAAAATGCCTCATTTCTACTGATATGTTTCTGTTTCTAAAATAATTTGCCAGAAACGGCTTTCCTTTTATATCTATGTACTAGCCACGACGTGAGGTAGACAAATACTTATTTTCAAATTGTCCTACCATGAAGTACCTAATGCTTTTTCTCAAACGTGAAAATAGAAATCTTTATTTTCTAAATCCTATTTACTGATGAGTCACTTTTTCCACCTAAAGCTGATGAGGGCGATTCTAACAGCTGAAGAAAGTAATGAGAGAGCAATATCACACTCTCCATCTGATTATTGATGAGAATAAACCTTATTATTTTGTGCACGATTTCCCTCTGAAATGCGCTCATAAGAACGTTTGATAACCCGTTGAGTTTTTCAAAACAACCGTCATATCTTTACCCAACATACTTTAAGAAATTAACAGACGTTCTTTTCTAATTTTTCTCTTAACTCGAGCCCTGGAATTCGCCCTTTCGAGCATTATTTCAAAGACGTCGGGGAAGCTGTAAGGGCTGTCTTAGCCCTCTTCACTTCTTGCCTTAAATAATCACAACATTCGTACCTAACCTAACTCAAAAAAGCCATAAGCCCTCAGATATCATGTTTGCACTACTCTTAGGATCATCGTATTTTTACCTAACAAAAATACCTTAAGGAAACAATAGAACTGTAGCTATTTTTCTATGAACATTATATCCTTGACTAAACTACCTTAAAGAAACAATGGAATAATTAGTTAACCAGAGTCATCAGTTTTTTAAAAACGATGAATGTTTTTTTTTATTTTTAGAAAAACAAATATTCAAGTTTTAGTCAAATAATGCATTTTTTCAAAATCTGGCGGAAAGGAATGACACATCGTCATTTAACGCCCCACGAGGCTCATATCACATAACCTCAGGTAACCAAATCTAAGGTGGTGACAGAAATTACAACTATCTTCTTGAAATTATTTTGTTATACAAATAGTTATGCAAGGTGTTTCACAAATTGGTCCTACTCTTTTTTCTTTTGTCGCGAAGGTGGCTCTTCACAGATCAAAATGCATATTCCGACCCTCAGTCAGGAAATTCCAACACTGAGTCGGGAAAATTAAGTGGCTGATTTTTTTTTTTTTTTAATAATTGGCTTGTCCTTGTCACAGAAAATGTAATATTTCATTCGTTATCCTAAAAGATTGGGAAAAATTCGGGAAATTCAAGAACTCAGTCGGAGGAATTAAGAGATGAGCAGTTTTTTTTCATTTTTAGTTTTACACAACTGAAATTTGTAAAATTTTAATCGAGATTTTTCAGGTTTACAGCTCCCATCCCACCGCTAGCAAGAACATACTGTTCACACTAGTACTGGTAGCACTCGACCAGTCATATTCAGAAATCACTTTTAGAGTCGAATTTAGTAATCTTGAAAACCTATAAAAGGAAAACTATTTCGAAAAGATTACTATCTGATCTCACGCTCTTTTCCCCCTTCCGATGAATTCCTTAAAAAAGAAAGAAATTAAATATAGAAGTATTCTCAAAATCGATTAGTGACTTCGTAAATTAATAGATCAAAGATTATAACCACCAGGGTGAAGCGGGCCCTGTCGGTGTATGTGGGGGCTGGAAATAGGTCAAAAATGCTGAAAAGGAGTAAACATTTTCCATCCAAGCCACCCCCCCCAAAGGAAAAACGATTTTATATTCTTCCGACTGACGTTGAAAATATCAGCTCAATTAAAAAAATGTCCGTATAAAAAAAAAACCTCGAATTAATAATTTTTTGTGTTTTATTTGTCGATTAATTGTCCAAAATTGGTCGACCGGAATTTCCGACTCCGAAGATTCGTGTTGCCTTGTTCCGCTCCAGACTATCACAAATTATTTTTCATTCTTCCTCCCTCCCTTATCAAGTCGCCACCCCATGCTTCAGTCATTGACCCAAATTGTGGAGCTACAATACAAGTATTTTTTATTTGTTTAGGGTCAAGCGACCTTTTTAAATCGAAGAGAACAAATTTCTAACACTGTTGAGGCTAGAAAAGAATTTTAAGTAATATCTGAGCTCTGTGTATCATTCCATAAGAAAGGGAAGACTGTGACACATTTGCCTTTATCCGATCGACTTGAAATTTAAATTAGGGATGCACGTTTGTACCTAGTAGGGTCTGAAAGGAGCACTGGTGTACATCAACTCTTACCCCTCTTCTCAAAGAAGGTTCCGGAATACTAATTAATTGCAGTGCTCTGCCCCTTTTCTCCAAGAAAAACTTGACGTATCCTTGATATCTTCAAAAACAATACAATAAATTTCACTATTGTTAGCACACGTTCTTTCCAAAAAATCTTCCTCAGTCACTATACTCGAATAATAGAACAAGGCAGCCATGATGGTCTTTATTTTCGATATTTGCTTTTTCAACAAGCCAACCCCCCCCCCTGATCTGTTCCATAAATTGGAGAAAAAAATTCTACGAAGTTTAAGCAACATCCGTTTAGGTAGGTAACCCATGTTGCAAGTAAGTAGAAGCTCTTACGGAAATTAACATTGATTTTGAGAATTTGAGATTCTCCCACAACTGGCAATTCCTAAGTATCACAGCAAAAAAAAATCCTTTTAACTTGTTGGATTTTCTCAACCCGCTTAACTGAAATGGTAAATTTTCTCAACTACTGAGTAAAAAATTCTTATTGGGGGGGTTGCACCCTGCCCCCTATTGGTACGTCCCTGAAAGAGACTATTGTTGGATGGCGGGAAGAGAAAAAAGAGACCCTAGATGAGTTTAGTGACTCAGGAAGCTCTGCTATGCAAGAAATTTGAAAATTGAAGTAATTAGATATTAGATATTAGCCCCATGTAGTGTCTGAAAATTTGAAAAGAAGGGAAAAAGGACCTCAAAATGATTTCCGTGATACATAAAACCTTGTTTTCAATGTGAGGAGCCTGAAATTAATGTAATTAGAGATTAGACCCTCGTGACGCCTAGAGGTTGAAAGAAGGAAGAAAAGGACGAATTCAATGATTTAGAAAACTTTATTTTTGGTGCAAAAAACTTGGAAATCGGAGTAAAATGGATATTAGCTTCCTGTGGGGCCTGGAGAGTTTAAGAGGGAAAGGAGGAAGCGTCCTAAAAAAGGATTTAGAGATCCAAACAACCCTGTTTTAACGTGATTCTTCAAAAAATCCTGAAGAAAGTATTTCGCAAAAAAAAAATTGTTTGATTAAAGAAGAATCTACCCAGGATTCGGTAAAAGAAATTTTCTAAAGATCCTCTTTTCAATTTTGGATGAAAATGAACTACATATTATTTTCATTACAGCTCGCGAACATGAGATAAAAATAAATAAAAATCTGTTTACATGATTTTCAGACACGTTACGGGCATGTTTGATAGGGATCATAAGATAAGAATTAGGGAGTAGGTACTTAAAATACATTGAAAATAGGGCAATGCATTAGAAAATAGTAATAAAATGTAGTATTAGAAGAAATGTATGCATTCATAATAAAAAGCTGTAAATCAAATGTAGAGGTAGCAGTACAAATTTGAACCACCTTTTTTGTTTTGAGGGGTTGCTCAGAACCTGAAAGGTCAGTTTTCCCGTTTCTGTGTGATTAGATAGAGGGAAGATTCCTACTTATGTTCAATCCTGAAATTCTTCAAAAATTGCTGGTAACGGGATAATTTGAATTTTTCTGAAAAAAGTCAAAACCGACCTTCAACCGAAATTTTCGGGTAATTTGGATCCCCTGATATGAATTCCAAGAAAAAGTTTGTAACTGATTCAATTGTGAAAAATTCATTCAACATCTGAAAAAAATATTATTAAATTCTTTAAAAAAATAGTTACGATAGAAAATACAAATTAATGTATGCGCCATGTTTACAGTCAGGGCAATCAAAGGTGTCCATCTTCCGCTGACATTGCGCCGTATACTCGCCAAATTTCCTTCGTGGCATGAATTTCAATTAGAAAGCAGTTTAGAGCACAATACTTGCATAATTTTAAACCGATTCAAAGGAGGTCCAAATTACCCGCATATGGCAGTCGAAATAAATTTCATCTCAGTTCTATGGAACACCTTGAATTCATCTACGCAATGCAAACAAAGCCTAACACACCTTTTGCCAGTATATCATTTTTCCCAAGTCAGTTATTCAATCAATATACTCGTACCGACATGATCAACAACTCTGTTTGCTCTCTGCTTAGTACTTGAAAATTTTTTTCAACAGGTTCGAAAACATAAACACCAAATATTTCCTCACAACAATATTTTGGGAATTGAAGATGTTTTCCTCGGTTGTTTGGATGGATGCACAATAATATGATCAGCTCATTTCCGCCAGAGCGCGCTCAATACAATTCAAGAAGGAGTAGTCCAAATTTGTACCACCTCTTAACAATGTATCAAAAATAGGGCTTTTTGAGTCGGTGAGAATTCAAACTAACACCCCTCCATAATGGTCCACAGAGGGTTGAGCGATGAAATACCTTAAATAGCCTCTAAAATAAATTCACTAACTCAACAGCATAGGCACCGACTTGGCACTTTAGGGGGGGGGCTTTGCCCCAATGAAAATTTTGGAGGGGCGACGCCCCCTCAATATTTTCAACTCAAAAATGGAAAAAGTATAACAAATTTTATCGTCAATGTTTAAATTAAAAAAAAAAATAAATAAAAAAAAAAAAAAAAAAAATAAGAATAAAATCGATGATACCTATCAGACGCGTCTCAATATAAAATAATCAAAGAAAAAACCACGCTACGACTGATTCTGCCCCCCCCCCCCAATATTTTCCATAAGTCGGCGCCTATGCTCAACAGCCCCTATTTTCGATATATTCGCAGTACTTACCACCAATTTTAAGTTATGACTCCCCAGTGGAGCCTGTTGAGTGGGGATTGGGACCAAGCTATCAGAAATGGATGTAACGTATCTGAGAAACATGCAAACATATATTTTTTAAAACTGACTATTGAATTTGCGCTCATGGAAAAACCTGAAGGCGGGACCAATTTTTTTCACATTTCATGACAAAAGAAGGTTATAATGGTACCACCAAAGTTAAATTGTGGGTATCGTTATACATATGTATGTACAAACTGGATTTCGTTTCCATGTGACTTACAGGTCAGCAAATCGATATTTAGTAATGAAATCAATATGAATAATGAAAATTCCCTAGGAGTGAAATCGTATTGATTTTGAAAAATATTGGCCGAATAGAGAAGGCACGGGAGGGGGTGAAGATTTAGGTTGGTTTCTACACGATTATACAGGTCAATGAATTAATATTTAGTAATGAAATTAATACTGGTGACGGGGATCTACAAGGAGTGGAACCCTACAGTAGTGTAACTATTCATTTCTTCCGGGGGGAGGGGGATTGAAGTCATAGAATAAAATGTAGGTATATTTTTTCACCAAGTTCAAGAGAAACAAAGTTATATATCTGATATTTAAAGAGTTCGAGGGAGGGGTTGTCCCCAAACCCCCGCCCGTATTTACACCACTGGAACCTTATTGTTTTTGAAGTCAATTGAGTAAATAGAAGAGCCAGGGGAGGAGAACTAACTTTAGGTGGTCGTATATGTGTTTCAGTGAGTCAGAACAAAAAATTTATGGGAAATTTCTAAAGCAAATTCAATTTCTAAACTTTTTCATTCCTGTAAGTTTTCATATTCAACCGAAGGACGTGGAAGGGGGGGGGGAAGGAGGATCTAATCTATATTATAAATTGAAGTGTCATTTTCTTTCTGATCGCATCACGCTTTTTCTGCTCGGTCGATTTTCATGAAATTTGTTTTGACATATTGGCTTTTACCCATAGATGGTTTATAGCAAAGAAAAACTTCAAAAAGTTCTATAGTTGAGCTGTATTCAAGCTCCAAAGTCATCAAAAAGTGACGACTTTTATGGATATTTCGATGTGGTAATAGAACAAGGGTGAGACGAGGTTCGTTTTCGTTTTGAAGCGAACGGTATTCTTGGTTTATTGACGACAGCGGGAAGTGGGTGGTTCTCCAGTACTGTTACATCAGAATTGGCCGAAATATTCTTTCCTGTCCGCATTGCGCTTCTTCTGTTCGGTCAAATTTCGTGAAATTTACCAGCTAACTGATATTCAGCAGTAAAATCAGTATGAATGATAAAGGTATATTAAGAGCTAAAGCTGCTAAACCATGCTGATTTTGAAAAAATCAGCGGGATACAAAAGGCAGGGAAGGCGGTGAAAATGCAGGATGGTTTCCACACAATTATTGTAAACGAAGAAAGTAATATTTAGTAATGAAGTTGAGATGGATAATGGAAATCCACTAGGAATAGAATCTTTTTAAGGTAAATCAGCTGAATAGAAAGGACAGCGGAGGGGATAGGGGAAAGTCGCCCAAATTGGACCAGCTGGCTTTTTAGAGCCTCTGTAGGCCTAAGATGTGGAATTAAGTGAAAAATTCCATATTTCATGAAAGGAGGATGACTTTCAAACATACCGTCAAAGTTTCAGACATCTCTGGCTTTTCTTTCATATTCAAAAATGACATAAGAAACGCAAAGACGAAGCGCTCAAATTGGACCAATTCTTATATGAATCAACAGCTCTCTGTAAATCCTCTTCTGACCATAGGGCGTACTTCCCCCTCTTTTTTGGCCTATTCCTAGAACATGTCTCTTCTGTATTTTTCGGCATATGCAACAAGAGCAGTGGTTTCCTGTTGGTTTCCTTATTTGGACCAGTGAAAATTGATCCAACACGAGAGTTTCGTAAATTGGACCAGTCCAACTAAGGCATCTCGCTATATTTGGCTTCTATGAATACATTTCGGATTCTTAACATGCTATCAACTATTACACACATGCACAAGAACATGAAAAATAAACGTCTGCAGCAACTAATTCATCTGGTCCAAAAAAGGAAACTGAAGGGGGTCCAATTTACGAGTTTTTACGAACTTTTATACATGCTCCTGCCATCTTAGATAAACGAGAGATACTGTTCATTTCTTTCAATGAGAATGTGGATTGAAAGGGGGGAAATCAGTGGAAGTATAGCATTCATATGAAAACAACTTACCGTTTCCTGTAAAAACTCGTCCAACTATCACAAAAATAACAACGAAAATTTCGCATTTTTTGATAAATGCGGTGTAGAACATAAACAAGCTGCCGTAACTGAAACTTTTCGTCATTTCTTCGCATATTGTATCACCCACCTGGCATATGCGTAATCAGCCCGCTATCTATCATCATTATATTGAGAAACGGTGGTGGTCCAATTTGGGAGGCAGTCCACTTTGGGCGACTTTCTACCAAGCTTTTAATTGGTCATATCTGCGTTCTCGTGAGTCACAATAGACAGTCTATGGGTACTCGATTAAAGCAAATTTAATTTGTAAACTTTCTATTCTTGTTAATTTTCACGTACAACCGAAGGGGTCGAGGAGTAAGGAAAGATCTAATAATTTTTCTGTAAGATGTGAGGATGAAGATGATGAGATAGTCGAATAACCAATTCGAACGCATATCGCAACATGTCCAACATGTCCTCGTTATAAAGTCATAGCTCGGTTCTTGATCACTCCTCTATTCCTTTTTACAGCAAACTATTTGCTTATCTTGAAACGAGAGATCACAAATATGAAAGGGTCTGGTGATATTTCTTTCAGTTGTGGACACTCCCATTAGTCGGTTTATCAGCAAGTCACGGAAGTACCAGGCGAAAAATTTTCTGGGAAGGTGATTAAGCAAATGTAAATTGCAAGATTGTTTCACTCTTGCGTTATAATATTATGATAAGATGAATTGCTGCAGTTTATTTCAGTGAGTAGATCTTCATTTTAATTCGAAAGCTAGTGCATCTAAATATTGAATGCAGGAGTAGATTAACACGTAAGCATGGGAAGCATTGCTTAGGGTGCGGAGAGGAGAAGGGCGCTATCAGGGGCGAAACTTTTTTTTTCAGTACAAACACAGGCATATGCGAGCCGATAGAGCTCGCTGAGGATGCTAATTTTGATCATGCCTCCTACGCCAGAAAGGGTTAATCGGCCTCTGATTGAATGTGGTCAAGATAGGGCTGGTGAAAGTTCAGTTGCACTAGAGCACGTGCACCAGGCTGGACTTTCCACATTTGCTTAAAAATTCAATTTTTAAAACTTATCGGTACTCATTGGATGTTTTTTGTGTCCAATTTTCTTGAGGGGTGGGGGTCTAGGGTTTCTTATTTAGAAGTTTTGTATTTGCACGAGAAAATAAAAGATCACTGGTCCTTAGTTGAGAAGAGATTAAAATAAAATACAAAATATGTAAGAAGGTACACACATACAGAAAATCGAACCGCGCGGTTCAACTGTGTTTGAAATTGTCTTATTTTCATGAGCTGTAATGAAAATAGTTCACTGCAGAGATCAGCGATCTCTAAGAAATTTTTTTCACCAAATTTTGGGTAGTATTTCTTTATTATAATATAAAGAAGGTATTTTTTTAGCCGAACGATTTCTTTTTACAGAACTTTATTTTTCGGATGAGTTCCGTAAGGAAAATCTCAAGTTAAATTTCAATCCCGTTGAGCGGCCCTTCAAGATTTTCTACACCAATTAGAACACCATTCGTTAGCCGCCTCAGGGCCGTACCGATGGGGGAAGGGGAGGGTTGGGGTTCACCCCCCATTTGCCAAAAAAACACGAAAAAACAATGGGTTGAGACAGAGAGGCGGGCGGATTTGTGATTGAGCCCCCCCCCCCCCGCCTAAAAAGAAAGTCTCACCACTGGCCCAAAAAAAACACGAAAAAACAATAAGCTGAGACGGAGAGGCGGGCGGATCTGTGACTGAGCCTCCCCCCCCCCACCACCAAGAAAAAAATGATCTTCATCGTACCCCCCTTTACTTAAATCCTGGATACGGCCCTGGTCAGCCCTTAAAAGCAAAACGTTTCGAAAAAATCATTCGGTGATGCCCCCTAAGGACTGGCTTAAAACACACCGTCAGGTTTTTGCCTACTCCCATGCCTTATATCTTCATCATCGAGGTATTCTGCATAAGCGCAAATAGGTGAGGGCTTGGGGGGCTACCCCCCCCCCCCAAACTTCTAAATAGCCTCCCCAAACTCTGAAAGATTACCAAAGAAAATATTCTGTTTCATTTAGTTACGTCAATAGTGGCATGGCCAATGGGGTAGGAAGAGCTCGAAAGCAGTTAATCACGGTCAGATTTTCAGTACGTGTGATCCTTCTTACAAATTTTGTATTTTATTTCAGTCTCTTCTTAACCACATGCAGCATTTGGATGCACTAACTATCAAATTAAAATGAAAAGGCCATATAGGTAGATAAGAAGGGTAAAGATGCCTTTGAGAGCAATCGAATCGATATTGGAGTGGTAGGTGGGCGCCACTAAGAAACATCCGTGACAGAAGTTTCGGATCCCTCACCCTCCTAGTTTTTGAGAAACCACCTTTTTTCTGAAATACAGTTTAATATATTTTTCTCAAGAATAAGTTGACCGACTATCTTAATTGTTTAGTATGTTGTAGACAACATGTGAGGGGCATTTTAGAAAAAAATTTACAACCCCCTCCCTTTATATTTCACCCTTTAAATGACACTTTCAAACATTGTTCATGTTTTTTACCAATAAAAATACACAAGCACAAAAATGAAACTCGCATTTGTAGGTAAATTTTAAGCCCCTTAATAACATAGTTTAAAAAAATATTTTAGGTGGGTCATGGTCAAAATTAACAAAAACGGAGGGTAAGTGGAAATTTTATAGAAATAGGCCATTCTATATGTATGCTGTTTCTTTCAATATAAGACCATGGACAAAAAGTACCGACTCCCCTGTGCTATTCACAATCGATTAGAAGATGTTGATTGTGTAGTGTACCTTTGTATTCCCTCGTTTCTACTTAAAGCTCCTGGGAATTAGAGGTGTTACATGAATCCACACGAAAACTCAGGGGAGTGGGTACTTTTTGTCCATGTTCTTGTATTGAAATGAACAGCATACACGAGAAATATAAATATTGTATCATTAATAGCCTATTTTCCATGAAATTTCGGCTAACCCTACGTTTTTATCAATTTTAATCACGAACCATCTGAAAAATTGTTTGAACAGAATGTACAGAAGGGGTCTAAAATACTCCTATAAATGCCAATTTTTGTACTCGTGTGTTTTCATTAATAGAAAATATGAACAATGTTAGTGAAGACACTGAGAGGAGGGGGCAGGTACGAGCATCTGACCCCTTCCTTGAAACACTCCTTTGAAAGAACAAACACCGGTATAATAAACTTCGTAAAATCCACGGTAACTGGTTTAATATCGAACATCATAGCGTCGTACATATCTTGAAATCGTAGGCGTCGTCCGTCGTTCACCGAACTCGTCACAAGAGTAAAGTGAGGGCACCGACTCCCAATGTAGACAATCTTAGAGCGGCAACCCGCCTCAACAGTTGGAAAGGGTCGTTTGGAGGGTGAAATATGAATGAAGGAAGATGCCCCTCACATGTGTCTACAACATGCTAAAAAAATTCAGAAAATCGGTCAACTTATACTCGAGAAAAACACATTTAACGATATTTCATAAAAAAAAGGTTTCTCAAAAACTAGCTGGGTGAGGGATCCGAAACTTTTGGCACGAAAGTTTCTCAGCGGTACCCATCGTCCATACAAATATCAATCCAATAGTTCTCGTACTCATTAAAATAAACTTCGAAGCTGCCGACTGCAGTAGTGCAGCGAAGATCAAGATCAGTGAGCACTACTGAAGTGGAAAACAAGTATCCTCGCTACTCGAGGAGGGTCGTAGAGAGGCATGCATCTTGACTCCCGAAAGTCATGAACAATCGATACTTTGTTTTATATGAAAATTAATACATACATAATTATCGACCTGATATCAATCTGTTATGTTACCAGTAAAAACTGAGTCCTCCTTAACTCATTTCATTCCTAACGTACTCAACATGCCCAATGAAAATTAATAAATAATTATTCAGGGGAGTTTCAACTGAAGTCGGTATTGTTGGTATTCGATGATAGAGGGGCGTATGACGATGCACGCATGCCAAATTGGCCTCGGGACACCGCACCCCCTATCCCGGAAACGCCCCGAATGGGCCTGCCTCAGAATAGGGGGGAAGTATTGTAGGTATTAATACTCGTACATTGATTAAGTTTATATTTGAAATTGTGAATCCTGGGCTTAATGAAGGCTGAACTTATATATTTTTATGTAGGGGAAGGTCTGGCATTGAGAACTACCTAAGTTTGAGCTCAAATTTAAAAAAAAACTATTCACAGAAATCGTCTGGAAATTACTTTGATTTAAAGAATAAACCCATCTGTTTTCAAATATAAAGAACTTTTTTTCTTAATTTTCCCAAGACCCTTGATTTTACACCAAAAAAAAAAAAAAAAAAAAAAAAACGGGCAAAAGGAACTACTTAGTAAAAATCAAGATTTAATGCTGAAAAGAGTCTATTTATCATGTAAAAAATAATTTTAAGAAGCTACATGTAAGTCGCATACGTAGTAGCCTATTCCATCAAATCCAGAGCACCCCTCATGTGCCCATTTCAAACACAGATTGCATTGAAACCAAATTTCATTTTTCGATTCGGAGCCGTGTTATACAAACCAAACAGAGATCAGTATTCTCCCTCAACGGCTATTTTGGTTTTTTTAATAAAGAAATTGATGATTTCTGATTCCTGGTCTTCGCATTTACGTTTAGGTCTGCTCGCTGGTTTGGTCTTCTTAGACCCCCAGTCGATTTCTTCGATTTAGGCACCATTTCTGAAGGTCTAGGCATTGATGATTTAGCCAATTCATCGCGGTTTCTTGGTTTCAATTTCATCTTTTCTTTGATACGATTTTCAACCGATGTCGATGTCAGAACTTCCGATTTCTTTGCGCAACTTTTTCTTTGGTTCGCTTTCCCTGAGACGCATTTTGGTAGCAGTAAAATTTCTTCCGGACTGATTTGAGGGCGGGTTACCGAATTTTTTTCAGCAAGCGGAGTTTAAGGTGTATCACTGACGTCATCATCAGTTTGCTTTTCTGTTACAATTGATGAAACTTGCTCAGAACAAACTGATCACCACGAGAAAAAATTGGCTCAGGCGTGGATTCATCAGCAACATATATGGAATTGACTCAGGTGTAGATTTATTAGAGGCTTGAGATGCAACTTCGCATTCAGCATTTAGATTCGCTAATTCGTATTCTTCGTCATTAAAATTGATAAGCGTTAAAAATCGTTTTCTGGTTTAAAAATACCAAGGTAGGTAGGTAAATATAAATTCATCTTACTTTTTTCGTATCATTTTTCTTTAAATGCTTACGTAAAGTCACATATGGGATATTAAACCGCTTTAATATACTCAGCCCCATAACAATATGGGGGGGGGGGAAACCCGGGGCTGAGCCCCTCTATAGGTATCTTGAGCATCACTGGGCAAAGATACTACCATTTAAATACATCATCAGTACGCTAAACGAGAAAGACAGAAAGGATAAAGAGAATTAATATCACATTAACATTTTAAAATTTAGAACAAAAACTTGGTTAATTAATTTGAGACTCTTGGATTGGGAATAGGATTTCGAAAAAATGTGTTTTTAGGGCAAAAAATTGCTCATTTTTGCATACTTTAAATTCAATTTTAGGTGCCTTGGGGGGAGGGGAATTCGCCCCCTTCGCTCCCTGACTACACCACTGCCCCGTAGAAATCTTCACATAATATACTATATGTATCCTCAAGCCCCCTGGTAAATAGTCAGCACCCCCTATTGCAGATGGCTGGCTACAGGCCTGAACCTCTTTCCGGCTTCTATTATCTTCATTTTACTACGATCAGTTTTACGTTTGTATCTGTACACCATCGTTAATTCTCAAGCAAATAAAACTAACTTCGAATAATCTGACCGCACTTTATAAAACCTTTGAAACATTCGAAAATCATTTAAAAACATGAATTCATTGCAGATACGAAAATCTAAATTTTTTCATGCACAACAGCCATTAGTTTTTTGGCTCTTCTGTGATATTTCACTGTTAACAGACTGGTGGGTTTTCTCGTGGACTGAGGTCACAGATGAGAATGTGCTATCACTAATTCATTATTTATTGGCTAACAACAAGTGCGATAACAAGCGAATATTTGGTTCCTTATGGCCGGTTTCTTTTCTCTTAACATGACTTTCAAACAATTTCACTAAAAAGATTGGTGTTACGTTGGAGATATAAATAATGTAAATACAGAACCGAAAACTAAACAAAATTTCGCTTCGATAGGAAAAAGAACCATCACTCTAATAACTGTAATAGGCAAGAAATCATTTCAGTTCTAATTTTTGCGTTTCTAGAATTTTTTTGGTACAAAATTACGTTGAGTGATTTGAAAAAAAAGAAAAAGTTTTTATCATTTTATTCTTCTTTCGCAAAGTGTGACCAGACTGAATCTTTACCGAACAGCAGTGTTACCAACCTTTCATCATAATTACTAAAGCCTCAAAATCGTATTTTCTTTATGCCCGGGGGGTGGGGGTTCCGAATGCCCGACCTTCCCCTATATGCAAATTAATACATAATTATCGACTTGATATCAGTTTGTTATGTTATTAGTAAAAACTCGGTCCTCCTTAGCGCATTCCATTGCGAGTATCGGTAGGGAAATGTATATGATACTCAAATTGGAACTTTGGTTTGATAATAATAACCTCTAAATGAATGCTTCAAAAACAAACATTTTATTATTTACCGCGTCTAAGCTTACTCCTAATTCAGATACTAGTACCTAATATTCACCAACTACAACAATCATACACTAAATTTTTAAGAATAGAATTAGAAAATGCTCTACAGTGTGGAATATTCATATTGATAATGTTATTAACAAGTTGAAAAACATCTCTTATATTTTATTTACTTTAAGATCAATTGTAAACAACCATGTATTTCGTATTGCTTGTTATGGACTATTTCATTTGAGAATATGGCATCTCCTTTTGGGGTGGTAGATAATACGTAAGCGAGCTGAATAGACTGTTTAAAATTCAAAATAGAGCGAATCGTATTGGGTATTTTTTGCTGCCCATGGAGTCTTGTAAAATGTATGTTGTTTCGGAAAAAATTCTAACCTTCCCTTGCATATATATCTTAGACATTTCGGTTCTTATGTTTAAAAAAATTATTAACACTGGCCCTAGGAATCATTGCCACAACATTAGGGGAAAAAGTTGGCATTAGCGGGTACTTTTCGATCACAATTTTTTCAAAACAATGTGTACGGGATGGGTCCAAAATTTTATAATAAAATTCCTGAAAATATTAAATTTTATCCCTTAATAAAAACTTTCAAAAACTAATTAGAACTCTGGCTCTTGAACCATGCTTTCTATTCAAAACACGAATTTTTATCGGCCTAAGTATAGTTGTTTGTTTAATTATTTTCAAGTTTCAAGATATAATTTTTCAAGCCATGTTTTGAAATTTAATTTAGCCTTAGTCTGATAATCTGACAATGTATAATAGCCTAATGCCCAGTTTTGTACAATAAGAAGAATTAGGGGGCTTCGCCCCCTGGCCGCTTCGTGCCCCCCCCGACGTCACTCGCTTCGCGCCTTGTCCAACCGCCACAGTCCTCAGTGTTTGGTCTGAAACTTTTGTTCCTGAGTTGAGGTTTGCTTTGTCCTTCTTTTGCTCCCCTTCTATCAGCGGTTCTCAATCTTCCACCATGAACCCGCTTCCATCCTTTCTTCATCACGAGCCTCCTCCTCCTCCACCACGATCCCCTCGTTGACCATGGTTGCTCTCTGCCTCCACGGTCACATCTCAACAGTCGCAGCCCTCCTCAGCCACAAACTCCTCCTCCACAATGGCCATAGTCCTCCACCTAGTCTGATCACCCTATTCCACCCCGAGTGCCCTCTATTAAGACCACGTCCTTCGACCACCCCACGCCACTATGGCCTTCATTTCTGTTCACATACCAAACCCCCCACCAAGACCTCTTCACCCATCACTACGACCTCCCCAATAGTGGCCTTAGTCCCTCTCTACAACCTTCCCCTTCCGCGGCTCCATCACCCTACGGCCTCCTCTCTCAACCATCCTTACAGCCTCCTCGCTCAACCACCACGAAGTTCCGCTGGTCCTCCAACCAGGAGCTTCATCCACCATGATCACCCCTCCCCCATGAGAACCCTTCCCTTCAAGATCACCTGCCCGAGACCAGAACCTTCCGCACCATGGCCTTCATTCGCCTTCCCAGTCGCCTCTCTCATCAAGGACTTCCTCCTCCACTAGGACCTCTTACTCACCATTACCCCCCCCCCCATCAAGGCCTTTACCTCCTTCTACAGTCCCCGCCACCACCGTGGTTTTCCTCCCCTTTAGGAGCTCCCTCCTCTACCATGAGTACCTCTTACACCCCCTGGCCCTTATTTACCAAAATTTTACTGCCCCTCTAGGATCCTCACCCACCACTACCTCCTCCTTCCTCAATAGCCACCCTCTCCCACAAAGGATTTCCTCCACCACAAAGACCTCTTACCCACCACTACCCTCTGGGCTTTATCTCCCTTCAGAGCCCTGTCCTCAATATGGCCCTTCAACCTTGAAGATCCCTGACCATCCACCCAGGAGCTTTCACAACCATGACCACCCCTCCCTCCGTGAGCCCTTCCCCCTCAAGACCCCACCCCGCCACCAGCTCTTCCGCACCACGGCCATTTCTCTCCAAGGTCCCCTCTCTCACCAAGGACTTTCTCCTCCACCAGGTCCTCTTACACCCACCCCTCCCAGAGCCTTCATCTCCATCCACAGCCCTGCCCCCACAGGGCCCTCCTCCCCTTCAGGAGCTCCCTTTTCAACCATGAACCCCTCCTGAGGATAGGCTACCCCTGGAAAATTGAGCAATTAAGCGGCAGGATAGGTAACCTGCAGCGACTTGTGATCTTGAAGATTATGGGTAATATGTCATTTTATGTCTTATTATGTCGGTTATGTCTTACAACTTGGAGATCTTTTATGTTAGAACAGATTATGTCCTTGAAAGTAGCTAATCTGCCCCTGCACTTTTTCTAATTTTTAGGTAGGCAACCCGCAGTGAGTTTTTTCAGGAGGTGGAGGGGGAGGAGGAGTCTTGGTTTTTAATATATAGAGAGTTATGTCATTATATGTATTTTTATGTCTTATTATGTCTGTTGTCTTAGATGAAGGCCAGGATTTAGATATCAGGCTCCTTGGAGTTTTTTTCAGGAGGGGGGAGGAGTTTTGGTTTTTAATATATAGAGAGATAAAGAATAAGGAAGAAAAAGAAAGACGAGAAAAAAAATTAAATTAATTTCCATGGAAATTTCTATTAACAACACGGCTGCAGACTGCAGTCGCGCAGCAATAAGACGCCTGCTAAGATCAATATCAATGAGCACATGGCTGGAAGAAATAGTATATTACACACCAAGAGTCACTCTTGATCCGCTCCGTGGCCGAGTGGTTAGAGACGATCGCTGCATTTCAGTCAAATGTTTCAATGGACGCGGGTTCGATTCCCCGATATGATATTATTGGCCAGCAATTTTTTCATGTAAAACGCTTTACATTGAGGGACGTTTACTTTACACAGTCATAGGTTTCGTTAGCACTCGATGCATGAATGATAGCCGCTTCTTGTCGTCCGTAAAGCACCATCGTGAACATTGCCTTTCTGATCAAGTAGTCTAAAAACTAAATTTCCATAAAATGTCAACCACTGAACTAAATTTTGAGAAGTAACGCTCGGACAACACGCAGCCGTATATTTGTACTGAACTGTGACTCGAATCAATGAACACTACCGAAAACCCACGCATGAACTGATCTGTGACCCAGATCACACTAACTAAAAAGTTCAGAGAAAAAAAAGCGATTGCAACAGCCTCGGCTACTACAAACATTTTTAAGGAAATTGGTAAAAATGCGCCCTCGAGAATTACGAAAATTTTCGCTTACTAACTCCCCGCTTTCAAGAACAAGAACACTAGGTACCTTTTTAAACGTCATTTTGATTGTTGATTTGAATTTTTGTCCCTCCACCCGCACGAAAAAATGGGAAGTGCCATATATCATTTGTAATCATTCCTATCCCTTCATTAAGAAAATATGAAACAAAAAAATCCAAACATTTTTTCAGTAAGTTGGTAAGAAGGCGCCTTCAAGGCTTCAGAGACGCGAGAACTACGAGAATTTTCGCTAGCTAAACTGTGCTTTCAGAAATAAGAACACTACCTTTAAACATTTTTTATTGTCGACTTAAATTTTTGTGCTCTCTCCCCATATACACGCGCAGAAAAAACCTTTTGATGTCACTATTTCCATGGTTAAAAGTGCCGGCCTGGCGGTAAACTACGAGAATTTTCGCTAGTCAACTGTGCTTTCCAAAACATTAAAATTGTTTTTTCATCGTTGACACATATTTTGCCCTCCTCCCCCCAAAAAGGGGAGGTACCATATTTGTAATCATTCCTATCCGCTCATTAAGAAAATATGAGAAAAAAATCCAAACATTTCTTCAGTAAGTTGGTAAGAAGGCGCCTTGAAGGCTTCACAGACGCGAGAACTACGAGAATTTTCGCTAGCTAACTGTGCTTTCAGAAACAGAAACACTACTTTTTGAAATGTCGACTTAAATTTTTGTGCCCCCTCCCCACATACACACGCAGAAAAAAACTTTTGATGTCACTGTTTCCATGGTTAAAAGTGGCAGCCTGGCGGTAAGAACTACGAGAATTGTTGCTAGTTAACTGTGCTTTCCGAAACATAACATTTTTTTCCATTGTTGACATAAATCTTTACCCCCCCCCCCCAGAAAGAAAAATGGGAAGAACGATATATCATTTGTAATTACTCCTATGCCCTCACTAAAAAAAAAAATCGATCACTTTTCAGTAAGTTGGTAAGCAAGCGCCTTGAAGGCTTCAGAGACGCGAACTACGAGAATTTTCGCTAGGTAACTGTACTTTCAGAAACAAGGAACAATACTTTTTACACATTTTTTTCGACTCAAGCTTTGGCCCTCTCTCCCTACATACACACTTTTTGATGTCATTGTTTTCATGCATGGTTAAAAGTGGCAGCCTGGCGGTATAACTTCGTTCTTCCCTTACGTGCTTACGTTGCAACTGAGTGACTGCACCCCCCGAGCACGAAAATGTCAACTCGTTCGCCTTGAAACCTATCTCCGGGTTCTTCTCGATGCCAAAATGCATCCTCATACTTCGCCAAGTTGATTTCCGCGATCACCCATCGATGTGCTTCCGGTCGGTAATCGTACACCTTACGTAGTACCTAATTAAAACCCCTCCATCTTCTAGAAACAGCACTTTTAGGACCACTTTTGGCATCAAGCCGAACCACCTCCACCGTTATGTAATTTTCAGCGAAATTTAGAATTAGTGAACATTTTCTGCTGAACACGCTGGCAAAACAGCATAACTGACTCCCCGGACCCGGAGCCACAGTATCGCTTCCACTCGCTTAGTCGCCTACAGAACTGACTGGAGTATTCGAGACCGATTCCTGATATCTCAGCGGGCTGTGTCGCCGGCGCTGATCTAATCGCACTCGTCCGATCTTTTCAAAGGAACACGGACGACAGAACATTAGATAAAAATGAGGGCGGGGGGTCACACCTCGTTCTTAATCGTTTTTCGGCACCGAGTAGAAAACACAGCTGACAGAATAATGAAAAAAAAAAAAGCAGAAAGGAGAATGAGAAAAAACAGAATGAATGGGAAAGGAACGGAGAGAAAAAAGCGTACGTGTCTGAGTCCATGTATCTGGTTCGTGCCTTGTCCCCTATACGACCCTAAGTACACACCATGCTTTGTGGGCATGTTTTCAGCATCTGAGGTCGACTACGCGATCGAGCATGTCGCGGCACTCTCACGCGTTCAGTCCTACAGTTCACAGTCTCACAGTTTCAGTTGTGGCTCAGTTCAGTTACGTTCATTACGCGTTTCGCGAAGGTGCTTACCGCGACTATCGCTCGTGTGAATTAACGTGCTCGAGTCTCTACTCGTCAACGAGTGTTCCTATCGTCGAGTATCTGAAATTCTTCCGATCCGTCGTTTTCAAAATGACCAATCAAAAATTGAGAGGCCATCGGGTCGTCGCAGACGTGGCGAACTCCGACTTGCTGGTTGGAATCAAGAAGAGTGAAAACCGTGCCAGACAACCTCCGACTTACGAAGCGGATATACTGTTCACCTTTACCAGTCTCACGAAATGGGCTTTGGCCACCCTCACCGAAGCGACCAGGCGGCTGAAAAAGTCGGCTTACTACCGGTACGTACAATTATCGGGCGATCGCTGTCGCCGGCTGTGAACTGGACGGGTAGTTCTATAATGGTGTGGATCTGTGAATAGCGACGATGCTTAACTGGCTTCGAAAAGAAAGGGTGAATGATGACATGTCAAAGGGTACGGTATGTGGGTTGAAAAAACAGTTGGAATTGGAGCATGTGTGTCCGATGGTATGTGAGACTGCATATAGTCCAGTAAATACGGGGATCGTTGGTGAATCTTAGTTAGGAAGTTTAGGGGTTTGCGGCTATCTTATCTGTAAAGTTGATTTCAACCTCAAGTAATGTATGTCCAATGTTTTTCCAACATTTTCTGCAGGCTAAGTTCGCTTTCTGGAAGGGCTTAGTGCACCTAGTCCTCTCAAAGCTGGACGTTCCCTAAATGTTCAAAAATATTCATTGTTTTACGAAACATATCATTTCGCTTCTTTTTCGAAGTGAGTCTCTCTCAGACTTGTCCCCCGAAGTCTGTCAGTGTCGTTGACCCCAATCATATAGGTAGATGACTGAAGAGCGAGAAAAAAGTCTGATTGAACTGGCACCTCGTGAGAAGCCTGAAACTGATCAATGGCTCGAGATCTGTGGACATTTTAAAACTGATGAACAGGCTGAATGTCACCACTGGTCTCGAACTTGAAAATCACGACCAAATTTTAAGGGGTAGGCAAACAAAGTTTTTGGAAGGGAACGTTTCAATGGTTTTCTCGTTTTCTAGGAGGAGGTAAACTATGAATTACCAAGGCGAGCAGTGCCCTCATCTGCACTCTTGGTCGTATCTTTGATGAAACAGTACTGAAATTTAACTAATAATGCAAGAAATTACGTGAAGATGAATTAGGAAAGATTGTTCATCTTTCACAGATAATCCCCCGAAATTCCTCAATCTGAGGTGAGTTAACGGCGTCATGGGGAAGGGAGAGAGTAAATTTGGTTTTGGACAATATCGAAGAAGACTAAAGATATTGAGCAGCAAAATGGTTGAGAAGTGAAAGAGATGAATGTTTCATAAAGGGTGAGAGTTCTTTGCTCAACAAACGGCAACTGAACACAACTGAAGAGTGGGAAATGCAATACAAACACAACAATTTGTTTTGATTTCAGCTTGATCACTGCTTGATACAAGGGACTAGTTGGAACCCTGATGCATGACCTCTCCACGAAAACAAGTGCATTCAGGCTCTCCCTCTACACCGGCAGATTTGGGGAGGCGTCTTCCAGAGACTTTTATGAGAAAAATTAATGAGATTTTTCATGAAACTGTGTATTTTTCTGAAGTTTTAGAGAACGCCCACAGACGGACCATCGACAGGACTAGGGGGACTAGGGAGACTGAGCCCTCTCAAAAAGTCGACTTCACCCTTAAAAAATTTGGGAAACATTGAAAATCTGTTATTAGTGGGACTGAAATCAACTTTCTGGATGGGATAGCCCATCAGCCCTTAGACCGTCCAACTGAAGTCCACTAATGGGGGATGTCAATACCTCACTGCCTCCTGGAGGTATTTATCGAAGCCCACTAATGGGGGACGTCAATACCGCATTGCCTTCTGGAGGCGCTTATCGTTGCAGGTAGCGGATTCAAATTTTGGCAAGTTCTGTCTCGCTGCCTAGACGGAACAAGGCGATGTTCTCCAGGCTCCCTAAAATTTTACGAAAGATGCTTGCCTCTTTTGTGTTTTGATCTTATCTTGAAGAATGAAGGCGATTTTTGACCAAAAGGGTCATAACTTCTTAGTCTCATATATTTATTTACTGGTTTCCCCTCTGATTCGTATAATGGGAATATAATAAACTACCTCCACCCCCGAGAGAAAATACAGCACCAAAGTTTTCATTTTCTAATAAATATTGAATCACTCCCCTCATCTCCAGAGGAAATGGACCACCACTAAAGATTTGATGTATAAATGGTGAAACTAAAGGGTTGAGGAAGTGACTTGCCACTCTTGGAATTTACATTTTCTTGCGAGAGCTTTGCCTCATCTAGAAATTCAGTCTCAAACTATTGATCTTACCTCTCCCCCTCTTTCTGAAGAGGCCCTATTTGCAGAACTTTTGATCTTCCTTTTTCCCCTCGAAAAGAAAGTTCCACTGTCGTTGCTATCTAGTACAGAATGAACTCATTGGATTCCTCTTTATTTCATCAGAATCAAGTCTTGTATCATTCTACATATTTCAGATGCCTGACCTCTCCATTTAGCTCCACTTCTCGTTTCACGAGAATTAAGTACAGTTTTACATCATCCATAAGTATCACGTATATTACTACTCCCTCCGACGTTTGCTTTGTTTTGAAAATTGAGACTTTGAGCGTGCGAAGGATAGTACCTCCTCAACGTCCATAGTGGCTCCTTTTGCTCATATACGAGTACCCGAGCCCTGGAATCCACCCTTTCGTGCATTACTTCAGAGACGTCGGGGAGGCTATTCGGGCTGTCTTAGCCTTCTTCCCTTCTGGCCGAAAACCCGGCCTAGGTCGAAATCTGGCGAGTTGATACGTGGACTCGAACCCGGGATCTCTGGATTCCGAGACCAACGCGCTATCCACTCGATCAACCAGACCCCCTTATAAGATCTTTTCACTGGTTTTGCTCAGAGGTAGTGATTTGTGCGCGAGTAAAAGAACCAATAACCATACATCTGAACTCCATCTATTTTTTCCGATATTCTTATTTTTAATGGTACTATTAAAACCGATTTTTTTTTGGGGGGGGGGGGATTTTTGTCAACAACAATATTTTTATACCCCTGTTTTGTTCTCATGACTCAGCTTTCCGGGGAGGGAACATTTTAGTTTTCGAATTGTAGCCGGTAAACAAAAAATGTCTCCACTGGTGAAGAGGCAATACTCTACCCTCAAATTCAAGGTGTGGCTTCAGTCCACTTATATCGTTGCCTAAATATCTCAGGTCAGATAGAACAGAACACTACTTATTAAAAAAAAAATCTTATATTTGTCTGTTACCGGGGTGGGGGCAGCAATCAAGGCAATATTTCTGATTCCTCAATAATGAAAGCTATGAAATTCCGAATAAAAATGAAATAATGTTACGTGTGAAAGAAATATTTCCTCAGATTTCTAGGATCAGAGGAGAAGACATTCACCCTTTAGCTCCACCATTATTTGATACAGTCGGTGACTAGACCGGACCTTAAGAAATATAACAAAGTTATATTATTAGTCACAGCAAACATAGATAGCATTAATTTTCTCTTATTTGTAGCATAAAATAAATCATAGTAGTTAGGGCCGAAGGAGAGGATGGGGCAAAGGAGCGATATCTCTCAGGGTGAATTCTGTTTTCATCCGTAAAAAGTCTCTTTTTATTTTTTGCTAACTAATTTCAAACGGTTCTCTTCTCTTTTCTTTTATTCATCCTCTCATTTTTCCTCAACTTTGGTTACTCCCATTTAATCGCCCATAGGAAAACGATTAATTCACAGCAAAAAATTTTTTAATTTGCTCATAAATTTTATAAAATACCATTATTATCAGAAAATCAAATCACATTAAGAAAATTGCGCGGCTGAAATAATTCACGGCATAATTTAATTATCACGGCATGAAATAATTTTTTGCACTTATGATAACTGAACCTACGAGTAAAAATGATAAACGTGGTGTCCGAATTTAATGAAAACCTGAATATATACAGCTGTTTGACGTTCAAAAAGCTTTTGATTCGATCTCGCGCCTAGCACTACGGGAGGCTCTCTGGAAACAAGGTCGAGGAAGTTGATGAGAATAATAGAAGAAATGTATAGAATTTCAAAGGGGAGGGTACGTCTGGGTAAAATGGGACAATACTTTGAATTCAAAAGAGGTGTAAAACGGGGAGACTCTCTACCCCAAAATCTTCTCAACTGCCTACTGGAGGAAATCTTCCATAACCTAAACTTGGAGAGGAGGAGGTTGAAGATAGACGGGATCTGGCTCAACAACTGAAGGTTCGCGGATGACGTCGCCTTAATAGTACAGGACCGAGGGGAACTCTGATTAGTGGCCAAAGAACTGGATCAAACGGGCTACATCTACATCGAACTATAATAGGGTGGCCACTTTTCTGGAAATCCTGGAAGTCAGGGAAAAGTCATCAGGGGATATTGAAAGAAAGTCGAAAAAGTCAGGGAATTTTGAAGAAAATTTTATGATGTGAAAGTATGGTACAATTTTCTCTGTCAGACTCAATTGGAACTTTTTTTTTTTTAAATAATTTATTTGTTACGAAAAAGTTGGAAACCGAACTGGAAAAATCTGAAAAAATCTGAAAAAGTCAGGGAATTTTATCCTCGGAAAAAAGTGAACACCCTGTATAATGTATTGATAATTTGATGTGCAAATTCTTTTTTTCCTGATGGGCGATTACACATTCCCCATATTTTTTACATAATTACACCTAACCTATTAAAATGTACAATTTGGTGAAAGAATAGGAGGGGGGAGGTAATATAAATTTAATGACGTCCTTTCAAAAGTGTTTAAGATAAAATTTCGGGATTCGATCACTTTCATTTCTTAACCTATACATCAGGAAATTCGTCTTAATTCCTCCCTCCTCTCTCTTGTTTATCAAGAATCGAGTTTGATTCTCTATATTCCAATAATTAAATGTGAATTATGTGTAGTGAGGCTCTAAATCGAGTGTCTCGATGAGGGGAGGGGATGGAGCTGTCAAGACGAGACAATTTATGTAAAAATAATGTAATACTTGAAAATCTTATGGTAATTGATTTTTCAAATTCTGTACTATTTTCTTAAAATTCACCTACCTTTGAGAGATTGCGGTTGAAAACATGAACTAGATTCCAAGAATCGTGCCCCTGAGTTATTCTCTCATCAAATGACACATTTCAAGAGAGTTCCCGGAGAGATTTCAAAAGCACGATTCTTTGGCTCACCGTACAGAACGCCCTTTAGAAATCATTATTGTTACAGTGAATGCAAAAAAATTGGGGTGAATTTGCGTATGAGTAGGAAGTATATTGCAGAGATCTATCTTAGTTTTGACCTATTCTAACAAAAAAAATAAAAATACAATTGGATGTTTCTGTCAAGGGGCTCTTCTGCCAGACTCATTATTGCTGGCAGCACTCAGCAAACTTGCCTGCATTCGTGATAGTATTGAATAATCATGGCTTTCTAGATTACAAAAACCCGGTGCCAGGAACTAGACTTCCTGAAATTACATAAAAATGAAAACCCACCCAATAAGTCGAACTTGCTCATACCATATGTTCAGTTTTTTGTTTTCTAATTCTCGCGTCTACATTTATTTCAAGGCTACACGTAACTGGCCAGCTTATAGACAAGTTGAAATAAACATTTCGAAGTATAAATCAAAATCATAAAATAATTACATCAGACCTTATAAAGCTTATAAGAACCACGCGGTCACTGAATAACATCCTAGAGGGGCGTCTGTTTTTAATGATTTTGTTTTTCTGCAATAAGACTCATCACTTCCTTGTCTTAGCTGTGTGAAAGTAATTGACCTTGTTTTTTTCGAATTTAGTTCATCCTGCAGAAGCACAGTAGTTTCGCTATGATTCTTTTTGTTGCCATTGCGGCTGCAGGTGCTCTGTAGCCTTCAGCCTAACTCATCGTGTCTCTTCTCGGATGATTTCAGTTTTCTGACAGAACCTATGAAGTATGAGCGTAAACTTCTATTAAGTTGTTCAACATTGAAACACGTTCTTCAGTTCACTTTATGAGAATTTTTCATCACAAGGGATCTATAACATGCTCCACCCCTCCTCATGTCAGAAATTTTATCATTGGAGCTCTGAATCGGGAAAAAGTTATTGAAAAGAAAGAAGACTTTTGTTTTTGTGTTTTTTGATACGAAAGAAAATTCTTTTGATACCGTGGGTAACAGAAATGAGGATAAGGGCTACGATAAACTGGAAAAAAGTTGAACCAGTAATTAAAAATGGTCTTCATTTATTGATCTGTTTGCTAAGGCTGAGGCTTGAACACGTTTCTTTTACGGAGCTCATTGCTCGGAAATGTAATCAGTTGAAGCTGGCGCTTCGTTAAACAACAAATTAACTATAAATATTATTTTTAGCATCGAAAAAACATAACGTTAATTCTCTCTGAACCTTGATACTCATTTTGCTACATAAATTGATTGAAAATTACAATATAAGGCCGTCGGTTATAGTTTAGGAACGGAAAAACAGAACATTTATGTCTATCGTCGTTTGAGAACCACTGCTTTGCATTTTTACTTGAAGAATGAGACGTGATGTACGGCACGTACACCAGGTGATTTATCCCCAAAACCCTTTCACTTGATAATCTTATTGCCTCTGCTTGTGGTGTTGTATGCTACCTGAGGTATAGATATTCTAGCATGTCTCTCGCTGCTGGAAGCTTCATCGAAATTCCCCGAAGTTGTTTACGTATTTTCTACTTCCTTCATAAACTGCCTTAAAATTGTAGGGGAAAATGCCATCAGTTCTGACGTCACTATACCGGTCTACGTGGGAATATCAAAAGTACCTGTTGCATAACACTTCCCATCTATTACCATGATCATACATTATTTTGTAAAAAAATCCCGGTTTTTTTTTTTTTTTTTTTTTTTTTAAAGACACGAGAGTGAAAACAGCTGATTCGCAGAGACGCATCCAAAATTTCTATTCTGGAATGTTAAGTGGTAAACTTGCGTGAAACATAGGTTCACATTTTCAAGTAGCTTTGGCGAAAACTTCGATCCGTGGATGCAAGTGCTTTAACATAAACGTAACTTCTAGTTAACTTAGTCTGTAGCTGTTTTTTGTATTACTGTTTAAGATGGAGTGCGAAGGCTCAAAGAGGGAATGGGGAATGAGAGTTTTAGAGGGTCTAGCCTCCCAAAATCCTCTGAAAGCTTTTCCCAAAAAACTGAAAAATTAAACGTACGAAAGAATGTTTAGCATTATTTTGATACTTGTCAGCCCTCCATGAGTAGCCTCCCTCCCAACTCTAGGTCAGTTAGTTACCGTAACCGGAAATATTAGAAACGTCCCTCGTCTACTTCTTGCACTCATACCTCCATACATATAATGAATTTCAAGAGTATTTCCCTTTGAACCGTCCATGGAAACGCTCATAGGAAGGCCTCACGAGAAGAGGATTTCTCTGGGCCTGGCTTCATCTGGTGACAGGGTTGTTCATCGTCTGATCTTTTTTTGAGGCACGGATCCAGACAACCATTTTGGGAAGGGGAATAACAGAAGAAAAAGCCCACAAAGCCCGCGGAAAATTTTTTTCCTACCCCTTTCCACAAATTTCCCACCTCTCTCACAGATTTCCCGCCTACAGATTTTCTTTTTTTGGAGGGAGTAGGATTCCTAATGGATCCGTGCCTACCTTTTTCAGGTCTTCGAAAGCAAAATCATGATCTTCGAGGAGAGCCCGAGAATAATCGCGCATTTTTTGTTTTCTTGCTGAGCCCGAATTTTCCATTAATTAATGCAATTAGTTGAATTATTTCATATACCTTACTTCACATCAGGGAGCATTCATGAAAGAAAACAAGTGTATATTTTTACACTCAAACTGTTGATAAGACAAAGTGGATCTGCCAGGGTGCAATGCTCGGGTTACTTTTCTGAATGGTTCAAATCGTATTGTATTGAGTTTTGGAATGAAGTCAAACGATAATAATCTCTTATAACAAATTGATACATTTTTGAGGTAGCCAATTCGTTGATTCACAGCGTGCTTTCTAAAAGTACCTGAACGAAAATAAATTTTAATTAGGATTCCTTGAAAGCATTCACAGTACGATTCTTGTGAATACTGACTGAGTTCATTAGTGTGCACGTACCTATATTTCCTCACATTTGCAGGTGAAAACAAGATTTCGCGAAATATTAAGAGTCCATTGACTCGTCGTTCACCACACGCTATTCGTGCCCGCAGTTTTTAGGTACCTAATAGTTTTTAATTCAGTTGAAAGTTGATAGAGCAGGTCCCTGAAATCGCTGTCTTTAATTTGACTATGGAAGGGGAATACTAGATAGTAGATACCACCTAGGTAATATTTAAAAGAATAACCTGATTTCACATATTAAATTATGTACATTCGAAAGGAGCCAGATATAAAGTTGCGAGCGCTTATTCTTTAGAACGTTTTTGCACGGGTTTTGAGTGTCGGAATGAAAATTGCTGAATGTGTAAACAATGTCAGTAATGTAATTGGTCCGTTGTAATTGAAGTACTTATTTGATCGTAATTATATAAGAAAATTAATTAAATTATTATGTGGACTGCATTTGCTCAGAAAATTTAATTGTCAACCGGTTTAATGAAACCGAAAAACCTTTTCGTGACTGAGTTTTTATTCCCGATCAGGATTTTATGTCTGGGACAACGGAAAGATATGAAATTATTAGAATGTCCTGCCGCTAAATTATACCAACATTTTCACAAAATGTAAAAAATTTTTGATTTAGGCAGTGTTATTAAATTCAGTGGCGGATCTATGGGGAGGGAGGAGGTAGGGAAAAACCGCTTGAGTTTGGAGTTTTTCTCCTGTTTTCAAGTATCTGCAGCACGACAGTCTACAAAATGTTCATTTTGAAACGATTTAATCGCATTACAAAACTTATCTTCAGAAACTATTTAAAATGACATCCATCTCGGTTTTTTAGGGGACGGAGGTGAAAAAAGTTTTATTTTCAAAACACCCTCCTTCGAAAATTTCTAGATCCACCACTGATTAAATTTATTGTAACTGATAAGATATTTGTAGGTCTGCGGCACAGTATGGAATAATTTGAGTTACTAAAAGCAATTACAATTATACCTATTTTTCATGGTCATTTCACGGCTGGGGAACCTTCATTACGGTCTACTTCTATTTTTAGGAAACTATCATGAGATTAATTAAAAATAAATTTCTTTCAGTCCCATAATACTCATTACCTTCGATAATCTCTCACTGGTAACTAAAGGGTTAAGTGATTCATGCGAGTCACATGAAGTTTCGAGATTCCCATTATCATTCTACAACAAACTCACATCATTTCAAAGATGTATTCACAATCAGTAACACGTCCTAGTACTGAATTGAAGCATAGGCGCTCTATTAGTTATTCAAATAGTACCAGAGGCTAATAAACTCAAAATTTTCAAGATAACAATTCTATTTCTAATTATAGTTCACTTATTTTCCCCCTATGTTCGATAAAAAATTGATCGCAGAGGTTAAATTATAATGAAACTCGTGTGCACTTCGGAATTTGATTGTTGATTCGAAATAAGATCTCCCAATGCCTTGAGGTCAGATTTAGATATAGATACGGTTCAATAATTTGCTCGTGGTTTTTCCTTCCGGGAAAGTCATCGAAGTATATTTTGTTGGTAGCTTGGACTCGGTTAAGAACTAACACAAAACTGATCACGCCCGGCTTGAAATTCAATACATACGTGTGCGATAATGAAAATAAATTCGAGTATCTACCAATAATAAATCAGTAGTTACCATGTCACTCCGGGCTCTATTCCCAATTATGAAGGAATACTTCTCAAATATCAATTAGTGTATTAGGTGCTGCAAGCGTATAGTATGTAAAAAGCTGTTTAATGTATGAAATTATATTTGAGAAGAAATGCTTCTCAAATATCAGTTATGTGCATTGGGTGTGGCATGCTTAACATGTAAAGATGTGTTCTTAATGTATGCAATTATGTTTGATTTCAGAGTTTTTAGCCGGACAACACAACCAATACATGCTGCTTCAGTTATTCTCGTGATAATTTTATCAATGATTTTCTTTCCCGTGGACCGGAAACAAAATAACCTTCTGGCTACAAAGTTTACATACTTGACTTACTTTCTCGCATTTTCACTGCATATAGGAGCTCAATTCTGGATGACCTTCGTCTCAGGTAAGTTGAAAGCTGCCCCTATCTCAATACATAACTATCTTCAATTTCCAACCGTTAACTGCTATTTTTCGATTGTCATCCCTATAAAAATATGTAGATACTAAAACATTTCGAACATTTTGATGAGTGCTAGGTATACCGATTCAAAAATATATCAACCACTGTTTGAAGTACCTACACCGTAAATTCAGTTCTAGATTTCCCGCGCACGGTCATATCAAACTTTTAGCTTTATACATATACAAAACTGACACTGCCAATGCATTTTGTACATTCTTATGTCTGCTTGCATCTTCCAAAATTTAATTGTTGATATATGTTAAGAGAAATCATTTCGATTTTGCCTTAATTCAGTTGTTTGTTTTCAGGTTTATCCTTGTATTTTAATTTGGCCCGACATGCCTTCGGAGATGTTCAAAAAATATTATTTCCTACATACTTCACAATGAATTGCGTTCTAAGTGCCATAACTTTAGTACAATTCGGCAGATTGCACGCCTCATCATTCTACGAATGGGATTTGCATACATTTTTGCAGGTAATTGGGACATAATACAATTTATTTGCGAACTCAAATTAGGCTTCCTTGCTTTGAGGTGTGCGTGCGCGAGATACAAATAACCCGACCAATTTCTCGAGTACGTTCTTTTCGCACGAGATTCCTCTGTGATCATTGACGTCACTCGGAGAGGTCAGAAAGTCAGAATATTCCAAGTCGGAAAGTTTCGACGTGATTTTCTATGCCGGACGCAGATGTTGTTGACTTCCTCATTTAGGATCTTGTTTTCGACTGTAATTTGTACAACAATGTTTTTAAATATGTAGACAATGACAACTTACCCATTCTAGTTTCCCGATCGTTTTGGCAAACAACATGTAACAATTGTAATTTGTGAACGAATACGCTTGAACTGTTCTGAAAATTGAAAGTGACAAACTGCCTGGGTAGCGTTTTCATTCTCCTATTTTTTTTTTGCTGATTGTTGTTGATCTGCGGATTTGGGAGTAATCGGTCGTCAGTGTTGCTACATACCTGAACAAAAAATTTGTTTCAATCAAAATGAAATGGACACTGTTAAGCGTAAGGGAACCAACCAACATTTGTAAACAAAATGAGTTGTTATTAGTGTTATGTCCTGACTATAATACGAGCATAAAGAACTAATTATGTTCACTTAATGAAAAGATAAAAATGTAAAAAAAGACAAATATGTAATGTGTATCTGTATTCACTGATAATTATGAATATCAAAAATGCAGTGGCATCAATCAGTGTTGCCACATATGTAACAATTAGTATCGTAGGAAAGAGCGTAAAAAGTGGAATCTTTCAAAATTGGGCCCTCGATTCCAAAATGGGTAATCACGTTGAAAGAAACTTATCAGTAAACGCTATGTCATATAGTTTCCACTTCCTACATGGCTCTTGAACTTCGAATCACGTGTTCTAAAAAATCGGATTTTGCTAGTCGGTCCCCTTTTGCTGAATAGCGTCCAAATAGGACCTCCTTACGCATGAACACTGTTAAGTGAGACAGAACCAAGCGACATTTGTTGACAAAATGAGTTATTAGTATCGTTGGAAAGAGCGTAAAAACTAAAAAGTAGAATTTTTCAAAATTGAGCCCCCGATTCAAAAATGAGGAGCTATCAGTCAAATGTGTACTCACGTTGAAAAAAGCTTATCAGTAAACGCTACGTCCTACAGTTTCTATATGGCTCTTGAACTTCGAATCACTCGTTTGGTTCTGTCTCGCTTAACAGCGTCCACATTCTATATAAACTGGATACTATCCAATACCTACCTATATTATGGAAAAAGTGTTTTTGTGTTAAGGAAATCAGACAAATGCTTATAAGTTATAACCAAAAGTCAACCAAGCTACGAAATTTCGGGAAAAAAGTTATTTTGTCTACTTTTCTGTTTATCAGCTGAAATTTATTCATTTTCCTTTCATAATTCATTGTAAATTGAAAAGAATGACCGATCGCTAATCTTCTCATTGATGCATTCAAAACCTCTGACTTCTTTCATAATATGTACCGGAATTTGACTCTCAGAATTGAAGTAACTCAATAAAAAAAAATGATAGCAATGTCATTTATATTGAAATCACAGAAATTCACATACAAATATTTTCTGTGTTTATGAATGTTTACAACGACAAAAAAAGGATGACCCTTATATAGTACACCACTAATGGGAATACCCAATTTGTTTGTTGTTTGCCGTCTTTGACCTTCCCAAAACTCGATATCTCCAGTTATATCTAGATATTAGGTACAGATATTTCAAGATCAAATGTACTTACAGCGCTACGTTAATATTCTTATTATACCTGGATACCTACTGTAAAAAAAAAAAAAGTCAACTGCCTTGCTCGTGTACCTACTCCCGACTTTTTTAAACAATACATCATCATCAGATATTGTCGTCACAATCCCTCGAAATGAGAATTCTCTCTTTGAAAATGACCATGTTGATGAAAAATAAGTCATTAAAGAGACTCGGTGTCACGGTTTCAACTTCTGGATCAAAGCCATTTATTTTATATCAAGCATTACGAGTTCCAATAATAATACAAATGCGTTATTTCAATCAGCACCAAGTCTCTGATTGTGGGTCTACCTCGTAGTAAATGCAGCTAATTAAATTGTAATATATGATACTTATTACAGATCTGACCAATTAAAGAGGTTTAATTGATTTTAATTTTCAGTTGCTGACGTTGACGCTGTGCTTCATGGTGGAGTTCTGTATACGTGTCTATCTCGTGCCATCGGTTTTGGAGCTGATATCGTCGAAAACTGCGATTGAAAAATCTGCCGGAATAGGTCAAGAAGTCGGGCGTTACGAGCTGGGGCCGTTATTACAGTGTCCTCACTACATGGCGATACACAAGGCATTCCGAAGAGTTCATATGTACACAGCCATGGGCAACATTCTCGCGATCATGAGCTCGGCGTTTCATCTATATTTTTTGGCCTACAAATGGACGGTCCGGCTACCGTGAATTGAAGCGAGCATACGGCGTATGTACGGACGTCGAAGGTCAGAATTAATTACTTCGATTCCGTATTGGCTCTTCGATATAGATCTCAGTCCAGAAAAGCTCCTAGTGGCGCACTGTTTCCGGTCCAGCGTGCGGAGGTATGGAATGACATATGTACTAGAACGAGTACAAATTCAACTGCCATCGTACTCGACGCGAAAGAGAAATGTATTGACTAAATTATTATATTGTACTAAGTACAACTAAGAGAAACCAAACTCTAGTCTTTCACTGATTTACTACTAGGATTATGCGAATTTTATATTGATTTACGATCGATATCGACGATATCACAGTAATCGAGTTTAGTTTTTTGCGAGTATATGTATGTAACGTGAAATAGAAATTCGATTTACTGTAACTCCACAAATATAAATGGATTGATTTTTTCTTGTTGGGTGTTTCTGTAATTTGAGAAAGGTGTTTATGAAAACAACCGTGTAAAAAATTGATCAGAACTGGAAATGCTTGCTTCTGTTTTTTTTTTCTCTCTAGAACAGCATCTTTAACTGGACTCATTGTCAGGGACAAACCGACGGGGAGGGGGAGGAGAGCAACTTACTCCCCTCCCCCATGTAGGAAATTTTTACTCAACAGTTGGGAAAATTTACCATTTCAGTCAGGCGAGTTGAAAAAACCCACCAAGTTGGAAGATTTTTTTGCGTTGATACTTGGGAATTTTGAGTTGAGTCATTAGGACTTTCACAATTTTACACCCGCCCCCCCCCCGGAAAAACTCTCGGTACGTCCCTGCCCATTATACGGGGTGAAAACCATCAAGAAGCGAGTTGATGGGTGACTGAAACATCAAATGAAGGGTGTGTAACACACGCAATAAAATATTTGAATGCGTGTCTGAAGAAAGGGCATGTTACATGTATAAATGTTGTAGAAGTGGATGCGGCCGCCTAGTTGAAAACTGGCATGCTTTTTCCATTTAATTCTCATTCGTTACAGACCCCTTTCGTCTATTCTTGCAATATTCTGGCCATTCTTAGTGCGGGATAGCTTCTGATCTCTGGTGCGGCTTTCTGGAATTAAAATTCTTATCAAAAGTTACATGTATATCATTATCTCAGAAACACGAATTTCGCCGAATGTAAGATGCATCCTTCATCCAGTCTTTGTGAAAAAAATTTACAGTTTTGTTCATAGGTACCGTTTCTTGTAAAATCGGTCATATGCCTACGCACAAAATAATCACGAACACAATGTAGGAAACATCCCGCCTGGAAATCGTGGGGCCAGTCCGAATTCCGGGATCGGCGCCAGATATACGCCAAATTTACCCTCGATTCTGGCGCAAATCGAGCACCAATCGAAACTTGGCGCTCGATTGGCGCCATGCGTCATAGTCGGGCCAAATATACGCCGGCCCCAACTGGCCCAAAATTCCAGCAACGGCGCTTGCATGTATTTCAAATGGGAAGGTGCTAGCGCCTAACTGGCGTAAATTTGACGCTGGCCCCGCGATTTCCAGGCAGGATTAGACATAGCGAACAGTTTCATTTTTCAAAACATATATAAGACAGAAAAATAAAGTAATATTCGGTTGAATACGGAAATCTTTCATTGAGGTAACATATATTCTAATCGGGGCCATACTTACACGGTTTAACAGTGGCTGGAGCGGTCTTTGCCAGGCCCCACATTATAAATGGCCCTGCACTGTAATAACACTCAAATGAGCAACAAAATCCAAAAAAAGGTTTTTAGGAGTCCCCCGGTAGTTCCTTTTTGTTCTGCCTCGCATGAACAGAGAACGGCACTAGTTCAAACAAGCAGTTCATTAATGAGTACTTTCCGGTCTGTTAGCGTGCCGGTATGTAGATAACAAATTATTGAGTTCGTATCCGCTATTTACTTATCTCTGTAATTTAATTACCGTAAGTGTTCAGGATGAAATCATTTGAGCCTACTGCCATCAGTAAAAATACTAGGCGAACAGCGTGGGATCACGAGCAATTTTGCATACTTAGGTTGTCTGTAATTGATAACCTACAAAATTACAATGTTTGCACGTGTGTCCGGGAAATCACTAAATTGGTTCAACTCCAATGGTATAGCGAAATGATACTTGCGTCAATCCCTGCGCATTATGTAAACAACGGCAAAATATTATTCAAACGAGTTTGGAAATCTTCCATATTTACTTGTTCAATTCAAGTAAACACAGACATTAAAGTCACTTTCCGATTACCTCAAAAAATGAAAGTTCAGTTTCTTTTCTCGATAACTCCAGAATTTATTTTTTTCCCATTCTCGCATTCATCTAGACTCGTAACCGTTTCCGACACCACTCGTGTGTTGCATTTTTCTATTTATAGACAGCATATGCCCTCAACGATCGGTCGTAGCCCTTCAACTTACCCGTTTCATTTCAACGTCGATCACAGTTTAACGGACAGGTTAACAAGGGCATGTCGTGCCTCAGTGCCGGTGGTTTTCTGTTTCAACTTACGAACGCAAAAAAAAAAAAAAAAAAGACCACAAAGTAATTCACTATTCCTCTACTCTTTCCCGAATTGACGAAATAAATTAATAATTCTCAGCTGGGAATAGAAAAATTATTATTTATAATATATTATACGAGTACACGACTTTGGTAGGTAAGGTACTCAAAAAGTTACAACAACCAACGAAACGTATAAAATCGCGACAAGTTTATACATAGCACATCTTAACCACGCAAATGATTGGGCTGATTCTTCTTTGCTAAATCGAAAATAACAATACGAAATAAATTAATGAAGCGAATTTCTATGAACTCTGATTTTGTGGCCAAATAAACGAGAGTGCCAAACAAAAAAAATAGAATACAGATTGACGAAGCGGACTTTCTTGATCACATGCTTTAGCCGCTCGTATACTAATTACAAGGGAGCACACGAATCCGTAATTAGGTTCTACTAAATTAGGTATATAAAAATAATATATAATACACAAAATATACATGATTCGTTCAGCGGAAAACATGTTCGCAATAATCTAACTGACATCCATTGATAGCTGGTGCTCTAAACCGGTGACGATCGAGTCTTTCTGAATGGATTCAAAGATAGCTTTCAGGTCTTCGGAGCTTTTAATATTCATAACGAACTCATTCAGGTGTGGATTTTTACCTACGAGGAAAATTATAACAAATTAGTCGCGATTCGGGGGTGTTCTTTGTTTACAAACAGTGCTCAAAAATACTCACCAGCATCTGGAATCGTGAGCAACGCGGACACAGCTCGTAAGGCCGACCGTTTCAGCTCATCTTGCTTCTCGAACTCTTGTTTGACTGCGTTCGACTTCACCTTCGATGTACACGTGTGCTTCAACGGACCGACGAGTCTTTCTAAACCTGTAATAACAAAGTACAATGCTGATACAGGTTCACAGCATCTATAATCGGAGGACTGAGGGCCAGAAATACGTTGTTTTCCTTGCGGTGACAAAGTTAACCAACAACATGATATCAGTTAGCATAGTCTGTCATATAAAAATGAACTTGAGCGATTCTTTCACTCAGCTCTTCAATCAGCCTTATCTGTGCTTCGTTCAACCATTTCTACATCGAGAGTACTCCGCCGTAACACGAGCCATTCGTACTTACGTTGCAGAACTGCGGACGGCGCCAACTGCGCCAACCTGGTCACCATCAAATACGTCAACATCTGAATATCGTAATGATCTTTCAGTCCCATTTCCAAATGACTAAGAAACTCGAAAATATCGATACGATCTAGACACGTGTCCAGTAACGTGTACATGCACTCGAAAGCGGCTTTCCGTATATCTAAGCCGTCGTCTACTGTGTGCTTGAAAGGACCCATTTCGACTTCCCGGATCAGTTCTTTCTGTAAAACAAAATTCGACTCAGATATGTGAAGTGTTTTACAAGCTGCGGACACTCAAATAAAATCGATGACGAAATTTTCACCTTCACGTTCGTTTCGGCGTACAATTTCGGCAGAATAGAATCCAACAAATCTCTGACTAACGATGGCTTATTGTGAGCGGCTGAGTTGAATGCAACCAAAGCCACGCGTCGCACGTTCATATCGGGATCTTCGAGCGATTTCAAGAAATGTCCTATACTTTGTTTGAGAAGCGGATCGATGGCTTGAGGCTGTAACAGATCATTCATCATTCGAGCTGAGACGCCAATGTCCATACGATACTGCCACAGCTCAAGCAACACGATCAAACTTCGAATTCAAGGTGAAGATCATAGTAATATCATTCTAAACTACAAATTTTAGAAAATACACATGCGTGGGCATTGTCACCTGATCGCAAATTGTAAACTTCACGGCGGTGAGAACGGTGGTGCGCATCAAAGCTGAATCCGAGTTTAGCGACTCTTTCAGCTGCGGTAGCAACGAGGTCGGGTTGATCAGCGTCAACTTGCCAAGACACTCGGCGACCACGTTTCTCGTTCCCTCTTCGCTGCACTCGCAGTGCCAGAACAACTGCTGCCATATGGCTGGCACGAACGGTTGCAGCTGCTGGATACCACTTTCGCTAGACGACTGACAGGTGATGATCTAAACGTAGAGAATGCGAATACTGAATCAAGTTGAACGAGAATTTTCACAAGGGAGATTCCAAATAATAGATCCAACCGTACCTCTTTCAAGGAGTGCAATAACAGATATTGTCGTTTCGGCTGGGATTCGATTTCGTTCAATATAAATGGTAGGTAATGTTGCAGATTGCCTATGGCGACACCTCCCAAAGCGTAGCTCGCCGATGACTTAAGTTCCTCAGACGAAGCCGATAGTGATCTCAAAATTACAGTCTTCAGGTTATCCATTCTGTGCAAGTCACTGCAACGAAGAACACAAACACGTTTACAACACTCCACATCTGGTCAGATTTCGATGCTAGAGCGAAATATGGTATACGAAGAACTGAACGTACACATGTCTTCCGATTTCACCAATCACACGAAGAGAAAAGATACTCTGCTCGTCGCTTTTACTGCTCTGAATTTCACTCAGGAAATTCTCGACGACCGGAATCGCGTTTTGCTCGTGCGTAACTGCGATCGCCGCGACACACTTGGCTAACGACTGGAAGGCCTGTAAAAATCAACAGTAATTCAATATTCGAGTCGTATGAATACGAAGAGAAGAGCATTCATAATTTTCGAGTATGCTTAAGGGGCGCCACCGATATCCTGAACAGACATGGGAGGGGGTGGAAATACTGAGCCACAACGAAGAATCGCAAAAATGGAATCCAAGGGCCTCGCAGTACGGCATTTTTCGATTCAGTTCTAGTGTACTATTGACTCAGATACATTTTCTAAATTTAGGAGACTTCTCCTATCTGTCTCTCCGCCTTTTTTTAGACACTCATTTCGCTTATGCTGTTCTCGTGCTCACAGCCTCATATGTCCTCCGGAAGCGCGGCCGGCTGGCTGCCTCAGATTATGAAATTTTTGCGAAAGTGAGATACTCAAATACTTTTTCGTTGAGAGACGAACATCTTAGATCCTGCATCATCGCTTTAACTTTCTTCATTTTTATTAAAAGAAAAAAGTGCGGCGGTAAACAGACGAATAATCAAAAGACTTGAAGAGTCTTAGACGAGTAATAAAGGGTTTCAATAAGTCTCAAAGTCAGGAGTCTGGTTGGTCGAGTGGATAGCGCGTTGGTCTTGGAATCCGGAGGTCCCGCGTTCGAACCCACGTAGCCACTCGCTAAATTTTGACCTAGGCCGGTTTTTCAGTCAGAAGGGAAGAGGGCTAAGACAGCCCTAACAGCCTCCCCGGCGTCTCTAAAGTAATGCTCAAAAGGGCGGATTCCAGGGCTCGGGTTGAGAGCGAATTAGAAAATGGGAAGTCTCAAAGACTCAACAGAGTCCAGGGATCCGAAACTGGAGCTTGGAACCGATTATTTCCCAACTGAGTCGGAACTCGAAAAAGTCAGAGCTGGAGCCAATTTCTGTCTTCCGCCCTTCAACACACTCCCCTCACGCTTCTCCTTTTCCCCATCCATCAGCCATCTCCGCGCCCAGCTCTTACAATTAAGAACAATGAGAGCGTAGCATAAAATCACATTTCTGTAGTTAAAGCCGGAGTTATTAAGAATTTTTGCTGGAGCTGAAACCGGATCCGGAATCAGAGTTCGATGAAAATTACTCACCGGAGCTGGGGCTCAGAAAATACAATTTTCCAGGACTAATTTCAAGAATATTAGCCGAAGCCCGCATCGAAGCTAAATTCAAATTTACTCCGGAACCGGAGCCGAAGCCAGCTCGGAGTGGTTCTGGTTTTGATGCCGGCTCCAAGTTTTTGACAAAATCCCAATGAATTTTTAAATGCTTTCATCAATCATAAAAGATCTGAATTATTCTCAATAGTTTCTCAAAGATTCTCAACTGAATATTAGGAAGTCCTAGGGAGCCTCGATCAGTCTTCACGTATCTACATGAGTTTTCATAAGGCCTTAACACATTTGTGAGTTTTGACAGACCATTACTTGAGGAGTTCCAATGAGTCTTACTTAAACTCAAGAGTCCTATTACGTCTAAAATTCCAAATCGCATTAGAACCTCAATATGATTATTACTAGGTCTAGGTCTTATTCCATCTCCCCACACTCAGCACGTGAATTCAAAGTAAATCACTCCGCCAAAATTATAGTTCTATGAACAGGGAACCTAGTTTTCTGTGCTTCCTTAAAAAGGCGATCTAAGAGTTACGATTTCATCGGTTTCCAAACAATAACTTGGTACAGTAACACGCATCCATCTAGGACACACTGTATCATTTGACGAAGTAAATATACAGTTACTAATCGTACGCGTCCAGCGGATCACTGTCAGAATTAATACCAATTATTTCGACCTCCACAAGCAAGAAATAACATAACTGATGAATTTAGTTTCAAAGTGGAATTGCCCATACTTGTTTGTGCAGAGTCGGACCGCTGAGATCGTTATTTTTCTTCGTCACAGGCGCAACTAGCATCGTCAACAGTCCGTTGAAACCAAGACCAGGTAAGTCTGCCTGAACCAAAGCTTGAAAGAAGGTTAGCATTGACGCCAGAGCTCCACCTACAAGAGTGCAAGAAAGTTTTTGCAGTAGCAATAAATAATTTAGGGTATGAACTCAATTTTCGAAAGGATCGATTATCCTTCATCAGATGGAAAACTTTTCATGATGAACAATTCTAGAGCCATTCGAAAAATGATACAAAGTTGACACAAAATGGAACACAAATGAGGGCGTGAAGTTCAAAACATCCTATGTAGCAATGCCAACAGTTTACAGGAGAAACAAAAAACTGTTTCAGCTGAGGTGAAGGGGGTGGGGTTTGGCAACATGGGTGCTCAGCCAATTCTCTGAAGCTTCATACATATGTCCATGTACAAATTTTGGGGCTCAGTGGAGCCTAAGCTGAGAAAATGGGAGTTGACGTTGCGCACATCCTAAGTCCATGGGAAAAGACAAAGCAAAACATCCTAAGCGCCATCAACATCAAACCGAGTTAGGATGTTTTGCATGGATCGTTCACCGGTACGTGTGCGTGCTGCAATCTTTGGGTTGAAATTAGAGGTACTTTGAGGCTCTATGGGCACTTAGGATGTTTAGTCAGGTTCTTAGAACAGTTTACATGCACAAAACCACTTTTGCAAAAGTTGGCACATAGGATGTTTTGAACTTCACGCCTTCGAATACTGAATACGTCTGTCGAAAACCTACCTTGTAAGAGTGGAGATTTTGCTAATGTTATGATTTCCGGTAAAATATTCGAGGAACTCAGGGCCATCGGATGAATCTTTGCGACCGACGACAGCAAAACGAGCGTCAGCTGAGCAATATGAAAGTCGGTGTCACTAATCAAAGGCGGCAACTCAACCATAACCTGTGCAATAACAAAAAAGAAAACACTGAATTCTTAGCAATATTCCCCTGAAGAAAAAGAAAAACATGACTTTTGGTTTTTATTAATGAAGTGTACGCTTCTTCAACTGTTGACTGAAAAATACACATTTTCATTTGACCCACAAGAATGAACTTGAGGCGTTTCATATCGCAATTTGATCAACAGCCAAAAGAATCAGAAAACTCGGTACAGTGAGCAGAACTTAGATACGTGAGAGCGCAAGGGAACATGATTCTTGAGCTACTTGTCCAGATCTCCATTCAAGAAAATATTCCTCAGGCATTAGGAGCGTCAAAGGAATGCAAAACCTTTTCTAGATAAGGAGTCCCCTACTTATCCACGTTTTACCAAACATTACTGGGAACTTCGGGAACTCTCTTCTTCAATCAGTTCTTTGAACATTGATTAGTCTGCATAATGTCTTCTAATTTATCAAGCCGAAACTAATTATCACTTACCGTATTCAATAAAGCAGTATTTAACGAGCTGCTGTAATTATTCACCAGCGTGTCTAACAGAATAAGAGTACTCAGTTTCAATGCTCTATGATTTTTTCTTAAAAATGTACCAAGAATAGGAACTGCTTCGGCCTGAAACACCAAACAATGAAGCAATAAAATTCTAAGAGGAAAAAATCCAACGAATCTATGAATGAAACAACATAATAGAAGTAGGACGTACGATGGCTTCAAAATTATATAAATACAAAAGGACCCTACTCGTTCTCGATGCGAACAACGGTCTCCCTTGGAATAAGATTATATAAATTGTAATCCCTATCATTCTTTCAATGAAAGATCAACAGCCGGATGGGAATTCCACAAAGATGGGTTTCAAGCGCCGATCAATAATTCAACTTACCATTATCGGACGTAAGTCGATCCTCAATGGAGACGCAGCGATTTTTGTTAAAGATTTTACCGTTGTCAGTCGAGTGATTTCATTTTTCAATCGGTCCAAGAATATTGGTAAACATACGCTCAGTTCACCCTGCAATACAGGACAGACCACAAGCATTACACTTGCGACCAGAAACACGAATTGTGATCTCTCACCGCAGATTCCAGCCGCCGCCAGTTCTTCAAACGAAATCATATAATTAAGCGAATTTCACCCAAAGAAGTAACAAACAAAGCAACAAACCTGAAGATAATCACCCAGGTTACAAATGATTTGTCCCATACATGATATGGCTCTCTCCTTCACCTCCTGGTCAATGTCTGCGGTTTTCAATCGCATCAAGGTGCAGTCGTATATGTTACCAGTGTACGGAGCGAAGTTGAAATTACTCAGTGTATCTGCAATATTTGATCAGAATCGCCGTCAACTGCTATTTTCTTCTTCAAAGGTATCACGAAGGTAGTTTCACTTACCTAATGGCCTAATTACTTTAACTAGCTGTTCAAGACACAACAAGGCTTCCGCTGTTATCTTGTAGAAATTATCACCGACCGCAGCTGTAATCGGTGGAACTAAAACAGCCATATGAGGATGAAAAACCTCTGCCGGATGCGTGGAGAACAAACAGTGAATGAAAGACAACGTATTGATCTTCATGTTGCTGCTAGAATTCTTATCTCTGCAAGATACATTCTACCATCAGATACTGACAAAAAAATTGATTTTTTCATCCTCATTCTAACTTTAGTAAATGATAAAACAATGCTGCGCATGGATATCGTAATTTCAAAACACTGCCTAATACCAAGATGAGATCACTTGGGTAGGCAACCCGCAACAATTCTTCCCGTCTTACCCGTGCCGAAATTCACTTCATAAGAAAGTAATGGGAAAATTGAATTTTTGTTGCAGAGGGCTCTTTTTTTTAAACGGTAGCTAATTGAATGTTGTACGTGGTAAAAATAATACAAAAATATGTTGAGGGCATCAATTATGAGTAAAGGTCGAAAAAAGCGTATTCCAACATATAAGTTCAAGGCAGTCCCAATCCGGTGACGTCACCTATGTCGTTGCGTCTACCGGAGTGAGCCCACCTCCCTTTAATCACCTTGACCCAATACTGTATAAGTGTTCCCTTACAATTTAAGCGAAAACGAATACCCAAAGACGAGCTCACCCTAATGAATATTGTATACCGGGAATCAACGCAGGTATATGAGCCGTCAATGCAGCTGGTAATACGTTGACCAACTCTCTCAACAAAGCCAGGCAGTCTTGACGAGTTTTGATGCTTTTCTCACGTAGCTGGACGTGCACTGCCTTAACTATTGTGGGTACCTGCAAACAGTTTGTTATTTCGTGTCATTCACATCCAGTAACAACATTTTTAAAAGGGTTTATATTGTACATTACATACCTGTGTTTGGAGCAAGGATACTGGTGTCTCTTCCTCCATTGAATCCGAATCTATGTTAGCACTACAAGTTGGTCTTGTCTGTTTCAGCAGCGTTATGTACACGTGAAAAATGTCACTTTTGACATTCTCTTCTCTTTCTGCAAATGAAAAACCTGACTGAACATCCTTGTAACAATTTTTATTCCTTTTATCGATTCTGTTTGCTTTCAACTTGAACGTAAGTTATGAAGGTACATACGCATTTTCCCCAACAAAATTAATACACACGAAAGTATCTTAATACAAAATTGTAACTACGATACCCAGCGAACAGAAAAAATCTAGCGAGCATGCATCAAATTCTAGTATCAATGATTAAAACGAACCTTTGAATCTGGCTATAACCTGAGGGGACACAGTCTTGTAGAATTCGGTGAGTAATTCTCGTCGCGTAGCGATCACTGACTCCAGGCATTTGGCTGCCGCTCTTCGTACTTTCCAGCTCATATCATCATCGTCTGAATACTCATCGTCTTCTTCATCCTCTTCACCTAGTTTGTCCTCGTCAGTTTCCATCAAATTATCACCATCGCCGTCGTCGTAATTATAGTTTGGGTCGTATGTAATATAGTGCAAGCAAAGTTCTGTAATCTGAAATTACACTTCTTGGTCACAAAAAAATTATCAAGATATACTTTTGATATCATTTAAAAAATATTACATTATTGAACAAAATGACAGTCAATGTCAAACAGATACATTGATTCATCAACTTTTGTCTATCCCCTCAAAGTGCATACTTTCTCAAATTGGAATATTTCAAGAACACTTACGGTAGGTATGTAAGGAGTTATTTCTCTGGGACACCGTTGAACAAATGCCTCGAAAGCTTGGAGACAGAATTCTCGTAATTCGTCGCCTTCTTCTCTGCTGTACTTCTGAATATAAGGGAAAAATCGATCCAAGTGTTCTCCAAACCGATGGCCAGCGATACGACTAATAACATTACGTATATTGGATGAATGAAACTAGGTTTTAAAGATAACTAGCGAAAGTTTGAGAGCCAAGCTCTGAACTCGAAGCTCTTTTCTTTTCAAAAGTGCAAAGGCCCAAAATTGAACCGAAATTAGCTCAGGCTTATGAAATTTGACGAGGAATAAAAATTCTCAAAAAGAGAATGATCACCTCTGATAATAACTACATGATCCAATCAACTTACATAGGGTGTTTCAGCACAGTTGGAGAAAAGCTTGAACAGATGATGGGCTGCCCATGAGCTCATCAAAACTTACAGAAGTAATATGTTGTCTATCTCAAAAAACTGAAAGGACAAATTAATTGCTTCCTCGCCAAATAAAATAAAATTCTGTCAGACGTTTTTACAGAATTCTACAGGATTTAAACATACGTTGGAATTATACCGCCTACCGTGCGAATTTTTTAATTTCACGTTACATTCATCTTTAGATTCAAGCATTGAAATATAACTGAGACTTCACCAGAGCTATCTCTTAATGAGTACATAAATAGTCGCGTTGGCAATATGTTGTCTATCTCGATCAATTGAAGACTTCTTTTATTTCTCCTAATGGTCTAAAACTTTACCACAAGTGGCAATATTCCACACTCGGCCTTCATCTCAGTCCCTTTACGAAGAAATTACACGATTCCAGGGTTGCCACTTTTTTTCAGGATTGGTTTTCCCTGACTTTTCCCAGTTTTCCAGGCCAACTTTTCCAATTTTCCCTGACTTTTTTACAGGATTCCGAGAAAGCCCAGAAGGAGGAGAGTCACAGAAATTTTTTACAATACAAATTTTAAAAAAATCGCTATCGAGAAGAAGAAGGTACAGATGTAATTTTACCTATTTCATTTGCGAATAGATTATCATTATTCTTATGTTATGATAAAAAAAGTTTACTCTGATAAAATACGAACTCGTTTGTTATTTTCAGAAAATTTCCCTGACTTAAATGAAAATTCCCTGACTTATCGCTGACTGACCAAATTCCCTGACTTTTCCCGGTTTTCCAGAAAGTGGCAACCCTGGATTCAGAAAGATAGACCGAGAGACAGCCAGCTCTTGAGTCAGTCAAGAAAATATTTAATCAGCTATCTTGCTAATTAAAAAGACCCAAGTAGAGATATCGCTAACCTAAATGACAGCTAGACAGACACGACAAGTCAAGGTGTGCAGCGTCGAGCAAGGGACTGACACGAGCAAAATGAAGATTGCAAGGACAGTTGGGCCTCGGAGTAGCCAAAAGCACAACTCTCCAGTTGACATTACCTACCATTCGAATGGAAGGAGTTGCATAAATTCGAATTTTATCCCAAGTTCTTCTGGGTATACTGGCATTTCAATAAGAAGGAAAAATGCTACTAATGGACGCGATATTCTTCTTCAAATTATTAAAGCTAGTTATATTGACCTTCTGCCAATCTAGCGTTAGAGCACCTGGAAACAACCGCGGATGTCCGTACTCTGTTGTTTCCAGGTGCTCTACTAAAGTTAACTACTCCAGAAATTTTGGTGAAATAACAACATAATCCAATGGTAGTTTATAGAACAGATCAAAAGCTATTCGTTGATGAAGTATTCCACAGCAACGCTGAAACACCCTGCGTAAGCTGCACTTTGAACTTTCTGTTTTGAAACTTTCATCACATATGAAAATATAATCGTTTTAGAATGTACTCACCAAATAGCAGCTATTGACTGAACATAAGTACAAACAGAAGCACTTGAAGTATTCTGTTCCAACCCATTCAACAAATGTTCGATGAGTTTAACGTACAGTGTATGATTACAAGGAACCACAAAGTGACTCAGCGCAACAATCGCTCTAAACATGACAGCACCACATAAACATCACTTCGAACACAACCCATCATACTTATTACCAATATTAAATCCAGAACAAATACCTCACCTCTTACGGACTGCCTGTCTGGAGGATGTAAGCTGCGGTAATAGAGACTGCAGTATTTCACTATGATACGATGACAAGTTGGAACCGAATCTCGGAAGTAAGTCGGCCAATATATCTAAGGCTTCCAGCTGAACCGAAATATCTTCTTGCTATAAAAATAACAAACGTAAAGCAGTTCGTCCATCTCTATCATACGTGCTATCTTTGATGCGATCATCAGATCAAATTTATAATCCGAATACCTTCAGAATGACTGAACTGATACGCTGAGTTATATTTTTACACACAGCTTCGACTAACGTATTCGATGTTATTGGAAGCTCATTAATGACAGTTTTCAAACCAATACTCGAAATATCACGAAGTTGTTCATTTTCAGAAGCCATGTTTGCGCATAACGCGGTGACGACGGCTTCAATTTGGAACTCCTTAACTTTCTTCACCAAAGGGCCCAAACTATAACACACGTAGTAAATTAACCATAAAATAGTGATATCGCTAATATTAATAACAAATAAAAGAATGAACTTAGTACCAACCATTTGACAGCAAGATTCTGTACTTCACCATTCTTATCTTCAAGTAGTTTCAAAAGCATTTTGATGATTTTACGCTCAGAATCATCGTCCAACTTGATGCTTTCCTTCTGCAGTTCAGCCATCAAATCGTTCGTAGCCATAAAGCGAAAATCTTTATCACTGGACGCCATCTAAAATAATCATGTCATGGACGAGAACCGTTGAGAACATTGAAAGAAAACAAAGGTACTCCGTACAGATTAACATATTTTCGAATGAGACAGGGTCATTATATTCCTTCGAATAACTCCGCCGATGTTAAATATCATACATTTCCTATCACGATACAAAGGATTTTCTTACTTTTTCCAGAAGATGGCCTATCTGAAATGAAATATTGGTAGCCATTTCTGCGAACGCGTAGTTGAAATCGGAGGCGCAAAATTATACTTCTATGATTCCGTTGTAAATTAAACTTTACTTATGATTGACAAAAAGCAGAAAGTTTTCACGATATTGTACATCCCATCAGCATGGTAGATTATGAATATCATGAAACAGCGAAAAATAGTTATGCCGGGCAAAAGTACATCCCATGGATACAAAACAGAAAACTGAAAACACGATGCGGTGCAGCGGGTGCAGAGGGAGCAGCGGTCCACAGATGATGCTCTGCGACCTGCGAAGCTGCGACCTTCAATAAATTGGATAACAGCATACGCGCATGCGCACTTGCGCAAGCAGCAACGTGTGCCGGGGGAACGAGGGAACGACCTATGGACCGGCCAAGGGACCAGCAATCCGGCGAACCAAACAACGACAGAAACAAAACGAAAGCTAGAACGAGCTACTGGTACTAGGGCTCTATAGTTTCACCTGGGTATACTAAGCCGCCATTTTGGTTCATACTGCGCCCGTGGATGCCGAATCCGACTATGCGGAGCGTAACGCGTAGTCAATTCGGCATCGACGGGCGCAGTATGAACCAAAATGGTGGCTTAGTATACCCAGGTGAAACTATAGAGCCCTACTGGTACTGGTATCGAATCGAACTTACACTTCATCAGAAACGTCTGAAGAATAGGACCTAAATCTCGCTTTTATTAGATTCTTTTTTCTGGGCATATTTAGAATTCAAAGCCATTGTCATCAGGATCCATCAATCTATGAAAAGAAGTATATTCTATGGATACGCAAATCCCTGAAATTTGTGTTTACGTTCCTGATCAAAAGAGTTCGAAGGATAAGTAGTGATTAGCATCTAAACTAGTCTAAACTGATTAGCACTTGCCAAAGTTTTCGCCATAGTAGTTTTGCATTTTTCATACGATTGTACATGAATATACCGTGATATTCCTGTAATTGTGTAAATCTATTTCTGTCTGTGTACGGCTGTGTCAGTATTGCTGTTCTGTCTCTGTATAATTGAACATTTGCTAAATAGGTAACATGCATTAATCACTACTATTTTGCCTTGAAATCCACCATGAACGACGCCGTTAAACCAGAGACCATTGTCGCTGATGATACGTCATGGAACTGGAAGAATAACGACGTGCTGCAGTTTTCAAAACCAAATCCGAACTGTCCGCCGCAAAATTACTACTTGTTCAGTTATAATCTGCCTCAAATGCTGTTGAATAACTCGATTCAGAATTTTCCGGCGAACGCTTTTGACGCAGTTGAAAGTGTTGATCAAGTTGATGTTTCCAAGCTGAAAAATACCTTCCCGCCGAAAACTGAACCGTCAGATGATTCAAACGACAATGTCGAAGAGGTGACCCGTTTCAACAATTCTAACGTCAAGTACAATCCCAGTTTATTACTTGAAATAGAACTAAATACCTCCGAACCAACGCAGTTACCATCTTCCGCAAACCTGACCGTCGATGGAAACTTCACTTCAACTCAAATTGATAATGAATTCAAGAAGCTTCCATTTGTTGATAAATCTACCGTCGAGAAATCATTCAAATGCAGCATATGCGATAAAGAATGGGCCGATGAAAATTATTTAGAAGCGCATATGAGTGTGCACGGTCAACGCAGCAAAACTCGAAGCTGTGATTATTGCGAACTAACTTTCCCGAGCAAAGGAAAATGGTACACGCATTTCAAAACCCATTTTACTGACCCGTCCTATCATTGCGCTTTTTGCAATAGTTCATTCGTTACTGAGCGTTACTTGCAAGAACATTTGAAATTCCATTCGTCAAAGGAAACCATAATTACTGATGATGCCCATGGTTTATCAAATCAGACGGAGGAGCGAAACTACCCGTGTACTTTTTGTAACAAGACATATCCTGACCGGTCTAGCATTTTATTTCATTTGCGGATTCATACATCTGATATCGTGTACAGGTGCATGTACTGCGGGAAAATGTTCCTGAATAAATCAGAGCTGAATTTGCACGTACGAATTCATACCGGTGAGAAAACGCATGTCTGCGAATTGTGCAATAAAACGTTTTTAACAACATCAAATTTGAAACAACACACTCGCACTCATACCGGAGACAAGCCATATTGTTGCACGAACTGCGACAAAGCATTCAGTAACAAGTCGAATTTAATGCAGCATATGAAAGTGCATACTGGAGAAAAACCATATAAATGTAAATTTTGTGAAAAGTCATTCACTACGACATCAAATTTGACTCAACACGTCCGAACACACACCGGGATTAAACCATACGTATGTAATGTGTGTGGAAAAGCATTCATTAATAATTCTAATTTATCTCAGCATAGAAAGGTTCATGGCTTTGAACGGAAGAAGGATAGTGTGGCTGAGGAAAGTAGTATTTCTTCAGCTGTAAGTAATAATAGCTTCGAAAAAACTAACAATTCCAAATCTATAACTCCGTCTAGTTAGGAAACTGCAACTGTTCGAGTCAAGTACCAAAATGTAGAATTATTTGGACAGAACATTTTCCATCAAATTTGTCTTTCTTTCATACCAAAATGTAAATATATTCGGGTTTTAATTTTATATTATACTTTTTTTTTTTAATATTTAAAGGGGTTTGTTTTAGTAATTTAATAGTACCTGTAAGGTATAAGGTATTTAAAATTTGGTGACAGATTGACTGTCCTTGGTGTAGAGTATTGATATGTTTTAAATTTGTAGCCTAATATGAGTTATGTACAAAACATAGAGAATGAAGAAATAACTTCGATAAAAAATGAAGTGTTTATCTCATGTATAACATCTAAGGACCAGTATTAACTAATAAACTGGCATAACTGCATGCAGTTGCTTAGCTTATTAACTGAATTCAATTATATATGAAGAAAAAAAGTTTGAGCCTAAACTCAAACAGTTTGGCTTCTTAAATCTAGTTACCATTTATGATCCAGTATTAGTTGGTATATGATCAGTTTTGTTACGTCTGAGAATAATGTATCTACTCTTCAGAGTCATTATGTCGATTGATAGGATAGCGGGTCTGAGATTTTTATTTAAGGTTTTAAAATTTCTTACATCCGAAGATGTAAAATATGTTCGAAATTTAAGATGTAGATACTATCCCGAAACAGAAAGTATAGTAATCTTATATTTGCTATTGGAAATCATTTTCAACCGATCTGTATCTCGTATCCTGAGGTAATATTTTTCTACGACTATTCATTTCATAGGTTTAGTATTGTTAATGCAGAATTCATACGGTATCAAGTTTCTCATTGTTGTAAGTTATTTTCATACATTCTGTGAATATTGTTTTATTGTTGGTTTTTAAGTGAAACTCATTATATTATCGTACGACTGAGGACCGATAGTTTCCCAAAGAAAAGTTTCAATTGCAGAAATTTCTGATGGTATTTTAATGTTTCGAAGTATGTTTTGTGCAAAGCATTTTTTTCCAAAGTAGATATTTCCCATAGAATTCTTTTTCCTAAAAACAAACAAAAAGAAAAAAACAACATAATGCTCGACCGCCTAGGTTCCTGAGGATTTTCAAGTTACAGCTCAATATTTTGATATAAGTTACGCAATCTTTCTTCCTTTACATTTCGTTGGTATATTGCATTTTTCAGGCCTATTTCTTATACTGTACGTGCAGGTTACTTACGTTCACGGTAAACGCAAAGAAAGATACAAAGGAGTACCTGTTCACCTCCCCCCCCCCCGCAGTTCTGCAACAAAGTTGTAGAACTAATTATGCATCAGGAGGGTGGCATAATCGATTCCAGTTACTCGTTGGTCTGTACCATCCCAGCTTGTACGCCTTTCTGATGGAGCTCCAGAAAGAGCAGGGAGCCACTGAAACGATGCAGCGATAATTATTAGCTCTAAGGCAGCAAATTCTAAAGTCTCGCATCCCTCGCTGGCAGCAAACCGAGTGAAAAATTCGAAATATTGTTACGCAGTACAATGCATATGCAGGGGAAAGGAACGTCGTGGAATATTTACGAGTCATAGGCTATAATTTACACATTAAACACTCATTTCTAGTAAAATTCACATTACTTTCATAATTTTAAGTTATCATCAGATAATTTTTCCCAATTTTTGGAGCAATATATTTCTGAAATTTTCAGTTTTGGAAAAATTCGTTTGTGGAACTTTTCTTCTTTGGAACTAATCTTTGGGACATACGGGTTGAAACTTACTTTGGCACTTTTGGTCCGCAACCCATCATACACATGTATTTTTAGAAGATAGTACATATATTGTGTGTGAATACATATATAATGTATTATTTGAATTGAACCTCAATTGTTATTCAGTTTTTCCTACTTTGAAGTGGACTATCGCAAATCCGAGCTAAATACCTAGTTCCTAGTTGCCTTCTGGTAGAAATTGTTTTGAGCTAAAATATAGACTCTTAGTTTCTCGGTAACGGTGATTAGGAAGGTTGTATCTTCAGTATCTTGCATACGGTAATATGTAACTGTGGAACTGCCGGTCTATTACAACTTTACAAGTTATAACGATTTACAGCGCTCTCCTGAAGTCTTAAATTTGCCAGTATATTGATTATTACTGGACTCGTCCTTTTTAGGTTATAGGTACCACGGTAAATAGGAGGCATGCGACTTAAATTACATTCTTCTTGTACATTAAATTTTACTCAAACAGTGATGCAAGTATGAATGGGTAGCAGGGTAAACCCATGGGCGCTACCAGCTACCTACCAGACTTTTTTCAAGAGGAGCACCTTATTTTTAGAGGGAAAAGCATTTTGGATAAAATAATATTGTTGACAATCATGAAGGAAGGGGCGATACACCATTTATCCTCTTAAAGTAGAGATACTGAACCACGCTTGGTACTCTCGACCACCATTTTAGTAGCAGAAGCTACGGAGTAAACATCACTTATCACAACGTAAATCATTATCACAACATATGTTACGTGTTTACTCTCGGCTTCTGCTACTAAAATGGCGGTCGAGAGTACTCATCATAGTCTAGTATCCCTACTTAAAGATGCCTATAGATGCTCCCCTTTGACTATTTTGGTCTGTCTTCAAATTAATACTCTCCAAAAGATGTTCGAAACATTGAACACAAAATGAGATTGTTTTTGTCAAGTTTGAAAACTGGACATGAAGTTTCATCCCAGAGTGAGTATGAATGTTTTTTCTTTTCAAAATTCAGAAATTTGAACCCCTTCATTCGTGGTACGTTTCTAGAAAGCAGGAATGATTATTAGACAATGTACGTACTAATTATTTTACGAGTGAGTCATATCAAGTTTTACAATTTATCAAATGCAATTACATGTGTAACATTCGTTTTTATTCATAATGATTTTGATTCAACTTCTGTACCTCACGCATTCATACAAATGATAGCACCTACTTATTATAACAGATATTAAAAATTACTTTAGTCAGCAAGGTCTCCCTCTATACATTACTTTGAAACTTTTGAAAGTTGATTTCGGTTTTGAGGTGACCTAATGTTGGCACTTTAGAGTAAGAGATGGCATGACCCTAGGGTTAACGGTTATCAAATAAATATAGGTAGGTAACCGTTTTCAGTTGGTTAAGAACATGAGCTGGATGTTTTTCAGTTACAGTAAAGGGTTATTTTATGCGCTATCATGATTTCATGATTACAGTTAGCAGAATAAAATAATACAAAACTGACAAACATGAACCGGGGAGGGTATATGTATTGGTGAAATGCAGTGATTTGTTTCCTGTCTCTTTTCTTGGTAAGTCACTTCACCAGAACGCAGAATTTTGATGTTTCAATCTTTTAATTTGGAATGCATTAATATGAAAATATAAATTCGTAGAAGTAAAAAGATAATTTTAAATTCAAGTAATTTTTAGAAGCTCCCTTGTCTTTTCCCCTCCTCAAAGTAAATATTATAAATGATAATAATGTGATGACCTGATAATATTTTATGTTTTTAGACATTTGTCAACGACATAATGAAAAAAATGAATCCAATGACAAAAAAAATTGCGAACTAGCTTCCTTCTGAATGGTTTTTGGTTAGGTAATCTGATTTCTGTTCATTTCTGATATCTGCTGTCTTCAGGGAGGTCGCTATTAAGAAGTTGACATTGCCTCTAGGTAGCGCTAGTGTAACACACTAACGCAAATTAAGTAACCCTCAACACAATGGACGCTGTTCAGCAAGATGGAACCAACTAGCAAAATTCAATTTTTGAGAACACGTGATTTGAAGTTCAAAAGAGCCATATGTAGAAACTATATGACACAGCGTCGTTTACTGATAAGCTTTTTTCAACGTGAGTATACATTTTTGAATCGGGGGCCTAATTTTAGAAAATTCTCCGTTTTACCCTCTTTCCAACGATACTAACAACTCATTTTGTTTACAAACGTTAGTTGGTTCCCTCTTGCTGAACAGCGTCCCATGTCATTGGAAACGTCTGGGGGATTATTTCAGCTTCCCTATATTCTACTACCTACATCAAAATTCGCGATTTTTAATTTCACGTAATTTCATTTAAAAAATGTCTATGGAGGTATTTTTTTTTTTATCCTGATAACTCATTGCTATTGCTGATATTATTTCAACCGACTTTCTTTTAAAAACGATTTTTGTAACACGCAAAAGGCGTTCAAGATCACTCCTTTTAGCTACACGTTTTTTATATGAATGAGTTAAATTATCCCCCAGTTGTAGAAGCAGGGTCACCTACATAGGTACTTTTGGTTACCTTCCCAACGAGGACAAGGGGGCAGCTTGCCCCCTCAACCTAAAAATGTTTTTCTGGGTCAGGATAGTAACAAAATTCTAGAGTGATTACCGATTGATTATAGAAATTTGGCTAATCAAGAGATTTGCGCTTCATCCAGTAATCGAGTAATCAAAACATTGATCGTCCTTTGTAGTACAACAGACTTGGCACTCTGATTCATGAATCATCATCTGTGATTCTGAGTTCCTGTTTGATTACTGTACAAGTTGCTCTTGTATTGCTAATGATTTCTTGACTTTCATTTTTTGCTTATGTTAAACCGATTAGACATGGAGTTAGCGACCTTACCATCATCTTGTATGTCCGCAAAAATATCGTCATTACTTTTTTTTTGTTGGCCGTGGCAACCCTGGCACCATCAGAAGGAGATTTAATTTTCAGCTCCACAATCCACAAAGTGAATTTGGGCACGGGTGAGACGGGAAGAATTGTGGCCGGTTGCATACCCAAGTGAGCCCACCTCCCTGTAAGTCACTTTGGTCGCGCGGTATCATTCGCTCTGGAAGCAGGGATGATAAGCCAATCAATAAAGCTTAAACTTATGGCTTTTGCTTACGACCTTGAAAATATGGCTGATGCTTATAGCTTATAGCTTATGAATTGATTGGCTTAAGCTTATGGCTTATAGCTTAAACTTATGGCTGGCTTAAACTTATGGCTTATTTCTATTTCCAGCAATTGGTATGAGCGCTATAGTCAGGGTAAGTTTTTCTGTTATCAATTTTGGAAGAAATGGTGATGAATGCCCATTAACATTGTCTGGAAGTTTTCAAAAAGCTGAACCAAAATGGCGGTTTAGTATACCCATGTGGAACTACAGAGCCTTAGTGAAAGGGAAGCGACGAGAGTAGCAGTTTCTCTTAGAGCATAAAAGAAATAGATGATGCAGAACCTCCATTTTTTTCGTTGACGGAAAAAATCACTCCACAGATTTTGCATTGAAATGTATTTACAAAAAAGACCTAATTTACATGTAAATGATCGCATTTAGAATCCTTTTTGATTGTCTCATGCTCCAAAGAGGTCAAATCATTTATGATTGGTTAATGAAAAATTGATAAGGTTGTATGGAAACGGAAACTGATGATAAATAAATTACCTAAACAGCTCATTACAAAACTACTATATTGAACTAAACTGAAATAATCAGAAAACTAACACGTCTACGGTTTTTGATTTCGTATTATTACACCGAATTAAAACTTCGCTTTTCTTCTATCGTCGTGAAACCTGGATCTTTCGTAACTGATTGATGCACTGAAGTGTTGAACGGTTCACCAGTGCCAGTGCATAGTAGAGCCCTGCAGTCTGCTCAAGACATGTTCACCACATTCACTTTCCGTATTCAAATTTGAATATAATTTTCTATATTTTTGTATCTCTCAGTCCATATTCATTGTCCATTGAGCAACGTTCATCATGGGTCTTTGTAAGTGTCCAAAACGAAAAGTTACCAACCAGTTCTGCTACGAGCACCGAGTAAACGTCTGTGAAAACTGTATGATAACTAACCACCCGAAGGTAAGATATCATCATATTACGTAATTTACGCTATTATATATGGATGCTGCAATAATTCATGTAAAATCATTTTAGTGCGTGGTGTTATCATACCTGAAATGGCTTCAAGATGGTGATTACAACCCTATATGCGAATTGTGCACGCAAAAATTGAGCGATGATGAATGTGTACGATTAGTCTGCTACCGTAAGTATTTTAGATTTTGCATCCTTAGCAGTTGCTGCTGAACTGTGAAAAGTAATACAATTTGCGTTGTGGTAGATGTATTCCACTGGCACTGCCTGGACCACTACGCCAGACAGTTACCAGACACAATCGCTCCAGCTGGATACACATGTCCGTCTTGTAATTCACCGATATTTCCTTCGTCGAATCTTGTTTCTCCAGTTGCTGATGTTCTTCGACAAAAGTTTGAAAACGTTAATTGGGCTCGTACTGGTCTGGGGTTACCATTGGTGAGTAAAAACTAGATTTATTCGATGAAGATAATGATTTGAATCGCACGACATTATCTCCAGAATAGAATGCTTTACATGGCTGTAATCGTATTCTGATAATACTTTCAAAATTGTACTCAGTTAAAATTACAGTCTTGTGAGTTATGAGTAATGAAACATTGATTCCTTCAGTTTGTAACTTATGGTAAATTTTTTTTGATTTTCAATTGATCTGTGATTCATTTTAGCCTTTTACTAGTCAAGCAGTAGATGGTCACCCTCGAGTACTATCAATTATGCTGAATAAAGATTTTCTGATTTTATAGTTGGCCGAAGAGCAGTGCGTGAAACGTAACACGATTCAAGATCCCGGACACAGTCAAACTAACAATGTCCATCGCGAGAATCGCTCGGAACAGAAATCAGCCGATACAATCGTGCACATCGAAGAGCAAAACAATCGTACATATAATAATTTGGATGCGTTTGGTAAATTTCGCAACTTGAGTGTACATAGTTGCATGAAAATCGAAAAAAGTTTATTGAAATAGACACGCCGTTTTGATTTTAGGAAATAAATTTCCCGATAACGTCCCTCGCAGACTGACTCACGCTTCAGAAACAAAGAAATTACTGCCCAAATCTTTGGATCACGATGATAACAAGTACGAACGAAGAACGATGTCAGAAAAATTTACGCGCTTCCATATGTAAGTATCAGCAACCAGTTACTTAATTTAACCAATTGTGTGTATATCGTTACCGTTTGCTGATTATGGCTGAAGTGTGTTGTGAAAATTTATCTTCGTATGTCTGTACATCGGAAACGGCATTGATAGAGTTTTCTTACTATGGAGGTGGCAGAGCTTGAGGATATCGCCTTATGGTTGAATCAGCCCATTTCGACGGCATCGTCGACCAATGATCACTATCGATTCCTCTGAATTTTATTTCCTTGTTTCAGGTGCGCCAAGAAGTCGAAATATTTCCAGTTCTACTTCAGGCATAAGTATCGACGATACGTCGCTGTGGCTGTGTTTCTGTTCGTGTGCTTTTTTATATTCATGTTGATTCTAGAGAGACTGGGCATGCGAACTTCAGACGTGGACGATCCTATGTTCGATCCGCGATTAAACCCGAACATACGAATCAACGATGTGAATTCATGACTCTGAATTCTAATACGTTGAAGGCTTATTCCATCTAGAAATCGACTGAGTATCATTTGTAATCGGTTAATGTGATCAGTCTCTTTGCATTCCTTCTACATGTCCGTTGTCGTTTTCAATTATTTTAGCATCAGTATTACGTTTTCGATCACGATTCACCAAAATGGAAAGCCTTAGTAATTATCAACCCCGGTATGCTTACGTTTCTCGTTGTTGACTTTCCAAAAAGTGAATTTGATTTTATTCCAAAGCGAAGGAAATTTTTTATATATTTCAATTTTTTTCTTCAGTTTTTCTGAGGAATTCGATTTCATTTTTGAAATTAGAAAAACATGGTCACATGTTGAAAGATGAGGCCTAAAAGCTATTATTACTAAATTAAAATAATTATTGTATAGCCTGTTGTTAATATTGAAAATAAAAAATATATTATTTATGAAATACATATTCATAATTATAACACTGGTAGAAATTATTACTGTCATCTTGCGCATGTTCTCTGTTCTTTCCATTTTGGCATGTTGACGAATTTGATCACCAAACAGTCACGCACCGTCACCGGGGTGATCTTGAAAAGCAAATGGTACTTCCAGTACCTCCACGGAGAATAACAATAATGAGCTTGTGGTTTGCTTTGTAGGAGTGCATCGTCGAACATAGAGAATAAGTAGCGATCAACGATTTTTGATACCTTTTTAGGCTCACTTAAAGCGCTTAAATATGAAGTGTACTCTTCAAAATAGGATCCGTACAGATCGGCCACAGATGCTGACATACTCCCTTTCATTTCATCTGTATAATCCGACTGTTTAGATAAAATAGCAGTTTCCAGTGGAAATGCACCTACAAGAAATAATTATCTGATAAGTAATAGGTTAAAAACATATTTGTGGTAGAGGAAGAAGAAGCAAATTATACCCGGTATAAATGATATCACAGGAACATTAAACTTCTTCAATTCTACTCGCAATGCATCTGTCCAAGCAAGGAGTCCAGCCTTCGATGCGGCATAAACTGACAAACCTGGCAAAGCTTCTAACGAACAGTGACTGCATATATTGATGATTCGACCTGAGACAGAATCAAACTATGACAATTACTGCAATATTGAAGATCCTAAAGTAGCATGAAATGAAAATTTGCTTCAAGTTCTGGAAAATCCTAATAAGATCAGGGGTCAAGAGAAACTCACCTCTATCTCTAATAATCAGAGGCAGAAGAGCTTTCGTAAGATTCATAGAACCAATTAAATTAACTTGAATTTGCCGCTCAATGAGTGATTCCGTTTGCCAAGCAAATTCTCCGAACACCATAATGCCGGCATTGTTGACAACTGCCTTCAAGACTAAAAAAAACAGTAATAATTATTATTCAATTTTAAACTATACAGTATAGAGATATTCTGGCAACAATATTGAATTTTAGATACTGAAATTAATACTCAGTATCTTCTTCAAGGGTGAGGGATACTCACCAATACCATCATTCTCGTTCAGAATGTTGTTCACCCTCATAACAGCATTTCCTATGCTCGAAGAATCCGTCACATCTAACGGTATAACATGTACGTCTTTCAACTCTTCCAGGTGATAAGTTCCTTCACCTAGTCTCAGACATCCAGCCAGCACAGTCATTCCCAATTCATGGCAATAGAGCGCCAAAGAATAGCCTATTCCGGAGTCACAACCGGTAATAAAGACGGCATCTGACCGCCACGGTGATTTTCTCTTTGAAGTAAAGACGCTAATGCATAGTAACAAACCATATAAAGAAGAATAGACGAATATTGGTATAATAAATAGGAAAGTAAGAACACATAGCAAGTCTATTACACCGGTTTCCATGATCTGAAGTAGAAACTAAGAACTGTAGAATATCGACGGTTCTGTGCATATCAGGACAGAAATTGAATAAATTAACAGTAGGTACACAAACTGCAAATAAACCAGTTATCTTAACGATTTCGAGCATTCATATTCAAAGTAACAAATTGCGTTTAAAATTTCCAAAATTCGAAAAGTATTCAAGAAAGCTTGAAAACCATAAATTAGTGATTTACAGATTCGCCCCCTAAATTCTGCCTATTAACAATTCGGGAGCGTAACCTGTTTCTTCTTGCCTCTGATCTGAACCATACAAAAAGCTCATGAAAATGGACTTTAAAAGTATTGAATATAGGAACTTTTCTTATTTATTTATCTGCTTTGAAATAGTTCGACCAAAAAGTTGGCTTCATTTAATTGTGAACTATATCCGAATTGCTCAATCTATTTTGAATTTTTGATTGAATGTTCTATGACAGCAATATTTATGTTCCTTCACTCTTATCTGTATGTTGATTTTAAAGATGTTTGTCGGTAATAATGCTTTTGATTTAATTAATCCATTTCGGTTATGGAGAATATAATGTTTCAATTTTCGAAGACATTTGTTATGTAATAGTGTAGTGATGAAAAATGGCGTTGAATGGTGACAGTTCCGTCAAAGATGATCACAAAACACGTTTCTCAACTCGAGAAGGTGTATACAATTTGATGCCACTTATCGAATACTACCGTCCGAATCGTTCGAATTTCTCATCAACGCCTATTCCTTTGAATTCGGTTCAGCTGTCGTTAGTCACCATACCAGGAGTCAGAGACCATCCGGAACGCTTATGTTTAAACATTGGCAAGGAGCTATATATCTATGTATACAAAGGGATAAAAAGTGTAAGTTCTACTGTTAGTCGATAAATGATCTCCAGGAATCTTACTAATTCCGGAAATTAAGATACTCAACATCATATCTGGGCAACGTCCTTTAATATTACAATAATTCCCCGGAAGATTGTAAGAATCATCTCATGGTTACAGGGTGCAGATATGGTCACTCAGATAGAAAAGAAAGCGTTCAAAACCATGAATCCGACGTGCCATAATTTTAACACATTTCATTCGTCGTCAGATTCAATTCCGTTATTAGTGGGCTTCAACACGGGCATTATTACGCTACAAGACTTAATACGAAAAGATACTTACAAAGTCTTCAATGAAGAGGTAAGAACTAGTATCGTATATCAAGTGCTACTAATATATAAGTTAGTTTCTCATTATCCATATTTTTGGCCGATCCTGAAGTCGAAGTGGACCGCTGTTATCCAAATTTCATGAACAGTTATGGTGATACGTTTTGTATTCAGTCTATGCATGTGAGTGTTATCTTAGTGTGTTTGTTCCTATTCGCGCCGTCAACAGCTCTTTGAATTAGTTCATTTCCTTTGATTAGATGGTTCGCTGATGGTGTATTATCTTGTTTTCGGTACTGTTTCCTAAAACCTAATCTGCATTTCTGATTCCAGAAGCTAGTTGATAATACCAAAGTAACGTGTATCCAGTGGATACCCAATTCCAGACAGCTGTTTCTCACATCGCACGCTAGCGGTCAGCTGTATTTATATAACGAAGAGTTACCATGTAGTACGTCGTCACCTAATTACCAGTTATTTAAAAGCGGCGAAGGCTACGCGATTCACGTATGCAAAACCAAAAGCACTCGTAATCCGTTATATCGATGGGTTATCGGCTGCGAAAACAGCTGCATTAATCAATTCGCATTTTCTCCGTGTAATTTGTACCTCGCCGTCGTCTCTCAAGACGGTTTCCTTCGTGTTTTTCACTACGATACCATGGACTTGGTTGGCATCGCTCGTAGCTACTTTGGAGGGCTGTTGTGCGTCTGCTGGTCTCCAGATAGCAAATACGTTGCCGTTGGTGGCGAAGACGATCTAGTGACGATATGGAGTTTTCACGAGAAACAAATTATAGCTCGTGGCCAAGGTCATCACAGTTGGATCAACGTAGTTGCCTTCGACCCGTTCACGACGTCGTTCCCTCCTGCCGATCAGTCTGCTGATAACTCGTGTTTCTCGACGTGTTACAGGTAAATAATTTTAAAGTTGCATATGATGTAAAAATGTGTCGAAAATTTCCTCATTTGATGCTACATCTTGACAGGAGATTCTCCTTGAACTTTCACTTTAGCTATGTGCATTCATTGATCGTTGATTTTTATTCCCGCCAGGCTCGGTTCAGTGGGACAAGATACGCAGCTGTGTCTGTGGGATATAACGGAAGATGTACTCCGACAACCAATCCTCTGCAGTAGTGTTAACATCAAATCGAAAGCGAACGAGTGCAGCAACAACGGTGAAGCGTTCACTATGGCCTCATCCAATCACGTCAGCTCGAATAACTGTATCGCTGTGACCACTCACCACGGGAACTGTGTCAATAACCATCTTAATAATAATAACAATAACAGTAAAGACAATCAAACTGATGGTGTTACCACGAGCACAGGATCGAAACATTCCCCTCCTACGTTGACGCAGAAACTGGTGCTGCTGAGCTTCGTCGACCGAAGAGACAGTGGTAGTAGTACTAGCAAGAAATATTCTTCACGAAGCAATAGCGGCAGCTCGGAGAAGTATAGTAGTGGATGTTCGATGAGGTACTCGGAATTTGAGGATCCTATGAAGCTGATTGGTACAGCGGCGTGTCCCAGATTCGACCAATGCCCTTTGTTAGAACCGCTGATTTGTAAGAAAATTTCAAACGAAAGGTTATCCGCGTTGGTGTTCAAAGAGGACTGCATATTGACGTCGTGCTACGATGGGTCAGTGTATACGTGGGCACGGCCTGGAAAAGTAGTAAGTGTTGTGTAATTATATGAGACATTTTCTCGGATAAGAACCGCTAGCTTGAAGAGCATTCCGGAATAATGTTGCGAAAGTTAGGATCCTTTTAGTAATCAGTTGAGCAAGATGTAGAGGAATCGCTCTTGTAGTTGATTAAATATTGAAAGCGATTTAGATAAATTAGGGTTAGGGACCTGAGAATCTTCTCGAGTTGCAGATATTCAGTAAGCCTAAACATAATACAGTTTTTTGACATTCCTACTGCTTCAGTGAATAGTTTTGAAAACTTCTCGAGTGCCAGTGTCCTCAGTCCGTTAATGTACTTCGCATAGTTGAGAATTGATTGATACAGAAACGATAAACCTATCGCAAAAATGTTTGATTCTTTTTTGTCAGAAATAGTATCTAGATACATGACCCACCAATTACTGAAGAAACACTTATAGATTTGGTGGTTCTCCACTTCCTTTCGAAAAAGTGACTGGGGTCCGAAAATCTGTGGGATTTTTGAAATTAATCTCTTCAAAATCTATTTTCCGGATTTTTAATCGCTTTTCGAATTCCACCTTATAATTGTATGGATATTTTGTGACAGTTATTAATATCTGCTTACTGGATGCATAGCTCATCATTAATTCAGTTAAAAATTAACTAACTTCTAGTTGATTTTCCAGTGCTGTCATAACCGTATTTTCATATGTTATTTATGGTATGTTATGATATTTATATCATTCACGTTATGTGTTTCAGTTATGTTATGGCTATCCAATTTTATGTTACGGTTTTGGTTATATTGCAATAATAACCTAAAATAACGAAAAATAACTTAAAATAATCTTTAAAAAAGAACTAAAATAACAGGGTTTTTTAGCTTTTTTAAAAACATATTTTTTTTTTTTTGGTATCGGTTACCTGGCTATGGTTATGTTATTGATATGATATTAGATGAATTTGTGATATATGGTAATCGTTATGGTTATGACGGCATTGATTTTTCATCAAACAGTGGTTCGACCGAGTGATGGGCACGTGAAAGGTGAAAAGTTGGAAAGTACTGTTCTTTTCAGAGAGTGAGAAAATATGTGTTCTTTTCAACACTTTCAGCTTTTCAGAATTGAATGTGACGAATTTCCTGAAAAAGTGTACGTTTTTTTCATAAAAGTACTTTTCATGAAAAGTGCCCATCATTGGTTCGATCTGCCTGGATGATAGTTTCGAAAAATGTCTGGATCTCCGAGTGTGACCATGGATAACGATAGGGTCCTTAGAGATAAAAATCAAGTTGCAGAAACAGCGAAAAAAAAACTTGGTTGATTCATAACTGAAAATCGCGCTGTCCGATTGCAGTGAAATTGGAAAGCTGGTGTATTATTGGGTAGTAGGAGAATATCCTCACAGCCTTTGTGTCGTACTGAACGTGTTTTTATAACGTCGTAGTGATGATGATAATCCTCTCGGGTCTACAAGGTCCATTTTGTTATCCAGAGGTGTTCCTCAAGGTTTCACATTTTTTGAGGAGCTTATGTGAAACTACTGGTCTCCAAATACCCAAATTTCAAGAAACCTTGAAATTCGTTTTGACCCCTGAGGTCCCTTTAGTTATCCATTGTTATTTGGACGCTGTTAAGCGTAAGGGAACCAATCAGAAAAATTTATTTTTTGAGAACACGTGATTCGAAGTTCAAGAGCCATGTAGAACCTATATGACATAGCGTTTACTGATGAGCTTTTTTCAACGTGAGTACACATTTTTGAATCGGGGACCCAATTTTGAAAAATTCCATTTTTTACGCTCTTTCCAATACTAATGACTCATTTTGTTTACAAATGTTAGTTGGTTCCCGCTAGCTGAATAGCGTCCAATTTTCCCATCGTTTGATGGGAAAACAATTTATCGATAAGCGGATTTTTCACCATACGATTGGCTAATCTGCTAGGGTGATGTAGTTCCATTGAATGTCTGGATCCATTGACCCATTGTTTGGTGAAAAAACAATTGATTGGTTCTTTACTTTTTCACTGAATGATGAGCCTGCTTACCCGATGATTTGTATTTTAAATTTCGTCGAAAACGATAAGTTATTTCCTTGTTTCTGCTTCGAAGCTTCAATCGATTCTCAGCTGAATGTTTTTACATAATAGAGCAATGACTGACAAATTGATTTTTTTCCCTTCATTTCAGACAAGTGCCAACGCCCATCTTGTCGCTGCTGCCAGTTCATCAATGTCGACAACTGTGTCAAATGACAATTCCAGCACTGTGGTATAGCTAAGGGTTTGTGCGGCAGGGTGTTACTGCCCGTCTTACAATTTGTAACAGCGCCATGTGACTCATTTTGTATTCCAGTTTAAATCAGTTAAATTTGGGCAATGATTCGCTGGATTCAGTTATTTTACAGAGACCAGCAATGTGAAATCAAAATAAGATATGAAAGTGTTACGTGGTGAAGATAAGAGCACTGGTTCAGTTCGAGGAAGTGGAACTTGAAAGTCAAGCGATTCGACGTTGAATTCAACGTGAACGAAGCACCTTACAAACTATTTTATAACTGAGAGACTTCTTGATCGGTAAGTCACGATCCATCAGGGCCGGATTTAGGATTTTTGTATGCCAGGTTTCCAGCTTGGTAACCCCTCCCCACCCTTTAGGATTGGCTGTGTTCCGGGGAAAGGGGCGATGTGTTTTTAAAATCAAAATTTCTTGTGCATGTGGGTAACCGATCGGCGAACAACTAATATTTTTAATGGTTATTAAAAAAAAAATCTTCTTTGTGGGTGCCTCGGATACCGTAGGTACATTCCCAAATCCGGCCCGTCACGCCGTACTCAAACGATGAAGCTTGTGAAATTGAGTCGAGTACAATCAGTATTCAATTGCATTGAATTTACCTGACAGTTAGGCTTCAATAAATGAATCAAAGAATATATTTTTATAAACGTAAAACAACCGAATAATTGTCAGTCTTATCAAAATTCCTTCGTGCAAACTTTTTCTTTATTCTAATTTTATGTGTATGTAATTACTTTTGGATACGTTGTGTATGTAAATAAAACTGCTCATGTAAATTGAACCAATTAAAGAGAGAATAAAATTGTAATTAATTTGTAGGTAATGTATTTATACTACTGTGATTCAATTTTCTAAGTTACTTTTATTATCGTATTACAGAATATTAAAAATATTCTAATTACAGTACAATATTAATAAATGGTCATCGTTAAAAATATTGTACTATGACTTAATCTTTTTTGTGATTTGTTACCACTTAAAAATGAATATTATTTTAAGTAGGTTATTCAGTCAGTATGAGGTTTCTTTCATATTTTAGATTTTAACGATCAATAATACCTATCTTCATGAAGGCCTATGTAAAAGACATATTGAATAATATTAAACTAAAACGTATTTTTAAAATGCTAGTATCTATCATGAAAGAAATTGCTAGAATGATTTTAAAAAAAACTGCCTCCACTGATGAAACCAAATTTGAAAATGCTGTAGAACGTGTCTCATTTTGTTGAATTAACATTTCTGGCTTCTTAGAACATGAATACTGAATTTTCAAGTATTTGGTGTAGAAAAATTAGTTGAATTTCAAGTGGATGCATTCTGAATATTAAACCAAAATTCGTAAACTCAATCAGCTGGCTCATGTACAGTTAATATTATCAATATTATCATATTACTTCATTTACCCATTATTATTTCCTAAGTATACATTCGAGTACATATCAATATTTTGTCGAAATAGTTGTTTTCTAATACCTTCTATGTTTCAAACTAAATAATTCACAGATTTCGAACATTCCACAGATATATAACTGATCCGCAAATTGCGTCGTAGGGAGTCTAGTCAAAATTGAATAAAAGAACACGATATATCTGTCCACCTGGTTATGCCAGTCAGTTCATATTAGTATACTAGCTGATTTTCTTTTACAAATTTTTGGTGTGCCTCCTTTCAGTGGTGTATGGAAAGCTACTTTATGAATAACCGTCAGTGCGGATTCACTGGCTGGTGCCATCTTGCATACCGTCTGAAAGGGAGCACTTGAGGTTTTTTTTGTACATTAACAAGACCTTTGCCTTGCGATATTTTTATGTTATACTTAGTAGTTTAACAAGTATGAGTTAGTTACATTCTTATTTTCATCTATTTTTTATTTCACTGTTATTTAATTGTATACTTTATTTAGTCATGATGTTAGTTTCGTTTCGTACCTAGTTGTTTTACTTTTATTAATTTATTTATTGATTCATTTATTTATTTTTTCTATTAAAATATATTGTTATTTTTGTTTAATTGAAATTTTTTGATTTTTGAACATTTTTGTCGATATTTTGTTCATGCCGATTGATACCCGAAGCGTGTTGATTGTTTTGGAATAAACGATTATTTTCATACCGTGTCTTCTCTTCGACGAGAAAGCTGTGTGATGGGTGAGCTGATTTCAGCATGTTTTTGCATATTATAGAATGTGAGCTGTCTGATATCTTTCTAATTAACGAGAATGAATCAGTCTGTGAGCAAATTAATAAATAATTTTATTATTTTACTGCACGCGTACATAAACGCCTTCGTGTGCAGTAGCTGACTGGCAGTAAAGTTACTCATTAGGATTGCTGGGAATCACTATTTAGTGAAAGCTGAAGTAACATGGTAGGATATTATCTTGGAGATGTATTTTTCTGTTTCCAATATTCCAATAGACTCAATTTTCAAGTGTAATTTCATATATTTCCAAGCATGCATTGTACACCAGTAGTACAGTATGCTGTGGGTATATGTGTGGTGGGACGTATGGCGATCCACGCATGCCAAAGTGGCCCCTATGACACCGCACCCCCGGCCACAGGAACTACCTTTTCATATGATACGGTACCTATTATTTTCATCATTCATTTTTTTTAACGAAATACTTGGAGTTTATGTAATTGACACGTTGATAAAATAATCATGTTGAGATTGGATTTCTACGACCAATACTGCTGTATTTGGCAATTGTATTAGCATAACATGAAAAGGTATATAGCCGGTCGTTGAACCGAAGCTGATGATGAGATGATAGCTCATGTGAACTCTACTGTAAATTGGGAAAGAAAGATACTGTGCTAGTGTAGCTAGTAGCTAATGGTTTCCTATAAACCATGTAGGAAGGGGAGCCATCACTATAGTTGCTACCTCTAAAGCCTCATGTTAGCCGCAATTAAAAATAATAATATCTACGAGTACACATTTTTTAATCGGGGGCCCAATTTTGAAAAATTCTACGTTTTACGCTCTTTCCAACGATACTAATAACTCATTTTGTTTACAAATGAGGACGTATCTGTAAAAAGGGCGGTCGTTCAAAGTATTTCTTATGGAACGGACGCCTTTTTTACAGATACGTCCTCAAATGTGGGTTAATTCCCTTTTGTTAAACAGCGTTCATATAGTTTCTACATGGCTCTTGAACTTCGAATCACGTGTTCTCAAAAAGCGGATTTTGCTAGCTGGTTCCCTTTTGCTGAACAGCGTCCATTTTGAAATTTTGAGAGTGCCAATTGTACCACTTTCAGAAACTGACTTATGACTGTGACTGGGAGGCCTTCACATAAATTTATCGCATAATTATTATTTGCACGAGTCTTTGCAAAAGAAAATGTTACGTTTACATATTTTTCTTGAGAAATATTTTTTGTTTTCACAAAAAACTGAAAGAGAAATTAGTAGCCCGCATCAGTTAATGGTCGTTTAGTAGTTAGATAATGTAACAGTAAAGGATTGTTGATGTGATACGTAAAGCGTTTGCTGAGAATTGGCAAATTTCACAAGATTCAAGAATATTTTCAAGGAAGTAGAAAAAAATAGATCAGAATTTTTAATGAAATACAAATTCTGCCACAAATTTTAAAAGTTCTACAAAATGTGCCAGTGGGCCAAAAGTGGTGCAAAAATGCCACGGTTGGCAATAATGCTGCGCTGTATTGGGGCTGTTGGAAGCGATGGCGCGCTGTTGTCGTTTACCCTGAAACCCTGATCAAGAGGAATTTTTCATTTACAGGCGTATGAAGAAATCTCGGAATATTATGAAAACGAAAGCGTTTATCGAAAAAATGAATGGAATAAAATTTGTAATCCATAAAATTTCCTTTCCACTGAGACCATTTTCATTTCAATCTGATAAATTTTTCAAAAATGTGTAGGGTTTCAGTAGTTTCTATTTTTCACATGCCTAAAATATCACTACCTAGGTGAGGTTTAAACCCCAATTCAAGAATGTGCACTCACGTTGAAAAAAGCTTACCAGTAAACGCTATGTCATATTTGGACTCTGTTCAGCGAAAAGGAACCAACTATAAAAATCTGATTTTTGAGAATACGAAATTCAAAGTTCAAAGCTTCAAGAGCCATGTGGAAACTATATGACACAGCGTTTACTGATAAGCTTTTTTCAACGTGAGTACACAATTTTGAATCAGGGGCCCAATTTTGAAAACTTCTACTTTTTACGCTCTTTCCAACGATACTAATTACTTTTACTACTAATAATAACCCATTTTGTTTACAAATGTTAGTTGGCAGCGTCCATTTATAGTTTCTACATGACTCTTGAACTTCGAATCACGTGTTCTCAAAAAACGGATTTCGCTGGTTGGTTCCCTTTCGTTGAATAGCGTCCATAATATGACATAGCGTTTACTGATAAGCTTTTTTCAACCTGAGTACATATTTTTGAATCAGGGGCCCAATTTCGAAAAATTCTAATTTTTACGCTCTTTCCAACGATACTAATAACTCATTTTGTTTATAAATGTCGGTTGGTTCCCTTACGCTTAGCAGCGTCTATTATAGTTGCTACATGGCTCTTGAACTTCGAATCACGTGTTCCAAAAAACAGATTTTGTCGATTGGTTTTGTCTCGCTTAACAGCGTCTAACTGTTCTTTCAGAAGTTGCGAATGAAATGAAAATTTGCTCCAAAGTTCAGCCTTCATCTGAAAAAATCAAGGCTGAATGTAATAACTAGTAAGCACCGTTACAGTGCCATCTACCGCGTAAATATACAACTTCCATAACTTTTGGCAGTCCTCGTCTTGCCTTTGCCGCCACGCTATAGCTCGTCCATGTGGTTCGCGGGTCGAGCGGAGTGGCGAACGCGAAGTCCCGACTCGCGAATCGACAACAGCAGTTTAGTTTTAGTTTCAGTTTGCAGTTTGGTTTCAGTTTAAAAATATCTCTGAAACTGTTGGCAGGTTTGATTTGCGTTGTTGTAATCGTTCGTTGATAAGGTACGTGAAGAGAAAAAACTAACAAAAACTATCGAATATTTTGCAAACTGTTTCGCATATTTCTCGGCTGTTTCCTGATGTGCATTAGCGTTTGTCGATCGCTGTTGTGAATTCATCCCATTTGATTCCTGCCCTTAATTTCTGCTACCCCGCGAGTTATCAAATCGCAACGCGATGAACGGTGATCGTACAGTAAATGGCTCGCAGGTGATGAGCAAAATGACCGTGGTCTTGGGTGCCCAATGGGGCGACGAGGGCAAAGGAAAAGTTGTGGATATGCTGGCCAAGGATGCGGATCTCGTGTGTCGTTGTCAGGTGAGGTTACCTTTCCAGATGATCTCTATAGAATTAGTGCAGGTGCATATTCGCAGGTGTCTGGCGCAGACACATGTGCTGGGCGATCCATTTGTAATCGTTACATCGAGGTACTAGTGCACCCTGCTGAGTGGATTAATTGGACTCTCAGGCACACTTGTTAATTCGTTCGAATTTGATGTTTAGGGAGGAAACAACGCGGGGCACACGGTGGTTGTAGACGACCGAGAATACGATTTTCACCTACTGCCTAGTGGCATCATTAATCCGGAATGCAAGTCTATAATTGGTGAGTTGAATATGTCTACGAGTTATTGTATTACTTAATATGCGCATTCGCCATTCTCTTACTTGAGTATTATTTCTGGAAAATAAACGAAGCACTGTACATCCCACTACTTTGAACTGAAAACAAATCAGCTCTAATTCATGATAGACGCCCAAATGATTCAGTTTTCATTTCAAATTCTGTTCTGACTAGCCCAACAGTGCTTGCCTGCGATCTCAAACATTCGCAGACCGATTAAAATTGGAGACTATTGTATTGTTCTCGTTGAGAATCTATCGTTGCGTGAAAAGAAATCGCAGTCCGTGCTTCAGTATTCGGATATTTTTCAATTTATTTCGATTGAAATTTGTAACCACGCTAATACCTTTATCTCTGAGACCCAGTTTGTGTTACCCAATAGCCGTTTTCAGATTGAGCGATACCAATAATCTGGTGGTGGTATTCTGGGTGAAATGTTCCTTTTTGTAATTTTAGCCGCTCTCGATAATCATTTCTACTGTGTACATAATGCTACATTCCAGTTATTATTATCGGTAATTTTCATGAGAACTAGAGTAACAAATCGCTGGAGGTATCGCAGTTTGCAATATCAGCCATTATGAATGTTATACGAGTGAATGAATCGAATTATCAGAATGAAACGTTTCTCTACTCGTATGCACTTGATAGGGTTCTTTTTAACCAAAGATTACAATCAGAAGACTAACAGTCGTTGTACATGAGTGGATTAGTTTTCATGTAAGGCAAAATTGATTGGTAAATTATTTGGTTGGTCAATTCAAGACTCCGAAAAGAAAAAGGAATTAAGAGTTGCTTTTAATGGCATATTGAATCTGAAGTCTGTCTGCTTAGCTCTTCATTAGTGGGATAGCATGACCAAAAATGTTTCCTGGAGGGGGGTCTGATCTAAAAAGAGAAGTATTTCTATTCTTGGTAGAGAGGAACGAAAGGTGTACTCAAATAGACCATTTCTTCCCCTTTCTTTCGTTGGCTTCTTATTCCTGCCTTCGGGGTATCTTAGGAAATCTAGTTAAAGTGAATGTGGATCTGAATTGAAAGTTCACTTGTCTCTAGTCGCACTAAGCGTTCAGTTGTTGAATTTTGGTTTCATCACCAGTAACTTGCTAGTGTGTCAAGTTTCTGGCTATGTTATTTGGCACGAAGAAACTTAAACTCAGAAATCAATTTTGATTTCTTAAAAGCTGCCTCGGGGCGGTAATACTTTTGTGTTGTGTACGAGTAGTACGACCCCTCCTGGAAGAGAACCTATACAAAAAAGTCCTGATAAAATAAGTTCGCGGTCTTGAAGTCGTGCCTAAGTACTCACGAGCTAATAGAGTCATAAATAAACTTGAGGAATCGTGACATAGTAGTCGTAACACTTAATGTGTGTGAATAGGTCTAAATACAAATTCAAAGGAATTTTGTTTGAATCAGAGTGTCCCGACGACGTAAATAGGAAGGAGTGATATGAAGATGTTCCTCCCCTTTCCTCCTTCCGAGCCAACAGGGAGGAAAGTAAAATCTTAAGAGATTGGTAAGTAACGTTTTAGACCCAGGATGTATTTATTCATTTATTTATTAATTTTTTGGGCGGGGGGGGGATGTAGAGTTAAAATGTGGACAGATGGGTGAAATTTTGATCGAATTTGTTTTGCTAGCTACACATAAGTCAACATTTTGAGGTTAAAATGTTGGCCAAAAAACTTTATTTTTTCTTTCTTTATTTCCTTTTCTTGTTTGTTATTTAAGTCAACTTGCAGGCGATATTTTGTTAATACCTCACTGTTTTACCTACCAGATTTCTACCCATTCCTCTGCCCTCTCCCACTCCCCTGGATACCATTCTGTTCACGTTAGTGGCTATGTCCTGGTGAGTCTCGAATGTCTTGGATATAGTGTGAGTAGCATTCAACAATCTGCCCTTCATTTCGAGGAATCTCATCATCATTCTAAAGGTTTGAATATAAGTTTATAACAAGAATTGTAATTACAGACATAATGAGTCTTGAAAGTTATTTACGAATCCTGTGAAGTGATGGCAGACTTAATAAAATCTTAGCTACTTGAAAATTCTTGAGAGCGTCTTAATTGAGTCTCACCAGAGTCAGAACATCTGCAGAGAGTCCTAACAAGCGTTACTGGATTTTTGAGAGTGTTAAAAGGAACATCGATTTTATCAAAGTCTCAATGAGTTATGACAAGTTTTGATGAAGTCCTAAAAATTCCAGTGGCCAACCTGATAACGTGAAATGGCGGTGTTTGGAGAAAGAAGGACGGTTTCTATGACGTTTAATAATTTTAGTGAAAACAAACTGGATATAAATTAAAAAATATAAATACTGCAAAACGCGATATTTGTGCTTCACTCTTGTTGCGTGTTATTTTGGTTATTTATTCTGATTCGGCCCGGTGGACCAATGGTAATATTATCTACAACTTACTACAAACTGTGCCCAATTAAATTGATTTGCTAAATCTGTTATTGAATTAGATAGTTTTTTTCAAATTATGTTGGTGTATTACCTTGAAGTTTTGTAGCTAAGAGCAAAACTAGGCATTCATGAGAAGAAAGGGAGCCATAAGAAGAAACGTAAAGGGGAAAAAATTTAAAGAATGATGCATGCAAGCAGATATCTCCAGTCATTAAGAAAGAATTAATTCCGAAATTCTACATTGGGATTGCAGGATTAACCCATCATGGAAGGATGGGGGGGGGGGTTCAGTTGAAATTACTATTTTACGAAAATGTATCTTGAGCCAAAGGACGCGCAGTTTCCGAATAAGTCTGGAAATCTCGTTTAAAAATCTGTTGAACACTTCCAGATTTATTAAAAACCCTTAACGGTTTTCCGAACTCATCATATCAGAACTCTTTATGACTCTTCTGGATTTGATTGAAGCTCTTGCATACATGATTAGGATGTTTCAAATTTCTTTCATTCCTTTTTAATACACTTTAGGACGCGTATAAGTCTTTACACCTTTAGATTTTTCATGAAATTTCCACCACCGTATTTATCAGTGGCAACGGATGAAAGATTTTTTGTGCATATAGAAAATACAACTTTAATAAAAATCGCTCCGTTTTGGCTGGTAAAGCGAAATTAGAAATTGGAAACTTTAGTTATATATTATACTGAATTTTAGTATGAGCAATACAGTGAAGGTAAATGACTGCAGGGAACTAAAGCCCTCATAATCTCTCTTCCTAGATCTGTCAGCATCTATAATTTTCATACAACCAAACCTCTGTTTCTTCCACAATCAGTTTTCTTCAAAAGTTCAAATTTTTAGGAAACTTGGAAAACTACATGAAAAACGATTGGGAATTTGTGAACACAAATGATTCACTGTTATAAATATGTACCGTTGGGTCATTTTACAGAAACCAAGAGTGCATATTTTCCCCCTAATATACTTTGTATGTAGTAGAGAATATTAAACCACTTTACAGAGTAGGAGCATCAAAATTTAGAGCAGGTGTGACTTTTGTCCACGACGCTAGAGATCTTGTCCATAGCGAAAGCACTGGTATCCACGATTATGCACAAAACAGCTTCAAGAATTCCTTTTCCATTGAAGTTTTGAAAATTGTGCCATCATATGCACCAGTGACTACAATCTGGTATTTGCATCATGTTCAAGAATCAGAACTGTACCAATAATGCCACTTGTTGTGCTGAAAAATGTTTAAGGCCACATAACTTTGCCCCATTCAAAGACAGATCACGACAATGGACTGAAAACCCTGGTAATAGAACTCTACGCCATTTCTTCCGGAAATGTGAAGTCACTGACAGCAAATTGAACTTCTTGACATACTTCCAATCTTTTTGACTTTATTGGAAAAAAAAAAGGTTAGATAAATATAACAAGTATTGAGACAAAATGGTAACATCCACGACAATGGACACCTCCCTATGCTTTTTTTATTTAACAAATAGTAATTGTCCTGTCTGACGAATTGGATTGGTGGAATTTGTTGCAATGTTTTTGTTGTATTCCCTAGTCTCTCGACTAGTAGGTTGCGTCTTTCCAATTTTCTCTCTTGCACTAATCTTTTCATTTCTGAGAAAGATTTACACTTTGTGTCCTTCATTATCTGCTGTTAATATCTCATATTTGCCTTCCTTTCCAGCTTTTTCCCTCAACCATTCCCTCTAGCAGGAATAACAATATCACTGGTCTTATATTATGATCTACCATTTTAAGTATTCTCTTTACGATTATATTCCAAATTTCTCTTTTCCCTCCTATTCGCCTCAATACTTCTTCATTCCTCATCTTTTTTGTCCATTTGATTTTCAACATTTTCCAATATCAAAAGGTTCCATCCTTATTCTTTCTTGTGTTTCTGTAGTTCAGGTCTCACATCCATACAATGCTTCAGTCTAAATATATGCTTGGAAAAAAAACCCTGTCTTATTTTCAAATCTTTATTTGCCTTAAATATGTCACCTTTTTGAAGAAAAAAAAGCTCTCTTAGCTTGTTCCATCTTAGTCTTTATTTCTGTTTTACTTGTTCTATCTTGCCCTTATCCGACTACCTAAGTATTTAAATTTCTTTACCGCCTTTATTTGTTCACCTCCTATTTTTATGACGCTGTATGCTACAGGAAGACACGGCCTGGGTATTGCCAGTTCCTTTTTATTCCCTCCTTCGCTAGCTTGCCAACGATCATGTTCCCTTTTTATGCCGCAGTGTTCCGGTGTCCATAGTATGGTGACCCGGTTCTCTGAGTAAGGGTGTATAATTTGTTAACACACTCCGCCACCACCGGGGATGTAGTTTGGTGTGACGATATTACCTTAATAGCCGATTGACTGTCTGTACAGATGTAGATCTGCTTATTAACGAGGCCCTTCTGCTGGCTTCTATCAATGGCCACCGTGATCGCCATTATCTCTGCTTGGAGGATAGTGACGCTCTCGCCCAGTGCCACTGAACAGCTGTCAGCGCCTTTTGCATTCGTGATTCCGATTCCTACACCTTGGTCACAGTGATGTCCCCATGAATTTTTTTGAGGGTGGGGGGAGGGGCTCTAAATTATGAATAATTTCCCTCATTAAAAAAAAATCTCAGTCAAAGGTCATATTCGCTTCAAAATAGGTCATCGTTTATAAATTCGCAATAAAACCGCAATAAATTTATAAAAAGTACAAACAAATTTAGTTTCAACAAAATGGATTAAAATTTAAAATAATTACAGACGTTACACTGGGTACAAAGGTTTATTTAGTAAATACATTTTTTTAAAAATCCTGAGTATTTTTATCACTATCAGTGTGGTAGGTTAAGGAGACGTAAAAATGTAACAGCAAAAAAATATATTGCAACAATTAACAACACTATAAAATTACAACAGGGACCAATAGTAGCGCTGAAGTCGGACTTTTTTGCATTACACTTTTCAAAGTCTAATCATCGACTAGTATCTTGATGAATTTTTGATTTTACAAGACTGAATTTTGTTTATTTTAGGTAATTTCTCGAGGAGGGGCTGAGCCCTTCCTCGATTTTCCTAAAAATTCTTGAGACGGGGCTGAGCTCCGGTAGCCCTCCTATGGGAACATCCCTGCTTGGTCATTCTTAGAGGCATGTTCAAACCACACATTCTCCTCTTTTCCTAGAATGCTTAGCCAAATGGCAATTACTGGAGAACGCTTATTTCAGGGGAACCACTCTTCAATTCTACGCCCCATTTTTGGGGAAAAGCGTTTTCTTTTGTTAACAAGGTGTTTTTCTGTTTCAGGAAATGGTGTCGTAGTCCATTTGCCTGGCTTATTCGACGAATTGCAGAAGAACGAAAACAAAGGCCTGACCGGGTGGCAAAACAGATTGCTGATCTCGAACAAGGCTCATATGGTTTTCGATTTCCATCAGGTTGTTCTTTTTTTCTTTCTCCCATTCCTTCGAGCAGCATGTGCTCTATTGTAATTACGTAATAATTAATGATAAGTATTGCGTTTTATCGCCGCGTCATGCAATTATTGGCCTTCTCATTGGTGCCCTAATTAGTGTTTTTCTTACCTATTTATGTGCACGTGGGAAACGATTTCCGTAATTTTCGTGACTGCGTGTAAGTCAGCTTTTAGTTCGTATTTTTTGTCTTGTAAACAGTTTTTTTTTTCATTCGCTTTTTTCTCGAAGAAGTAAAAAACTCAGTGGCACCGGTGTTACGAAAATTGTTCTATTTTTCTGTCGCATCTACTTGATTGCAAAATGTCTACGACCTCCCTCCATTTAGAAATATATTCGTTCGTGATAGGTAAACGTTAAATGCTGATTTATTCTTTTGAAATTCTAAATTTCATTGTAGTTGTACCGTTATTATGTTGCGACATATTTTTCCCTTTTTTTCCCTCTTTCTAAATTGAATGTTATGAGGTAACGGTAGAAGGAATCGAGATTTATGCCCTCTGTAAAACTCGATAAGTGCTTCGTCCCGAAATTCCTAGCCACTTATTCCTTGACTGGTCGACTGACTTCGTTTAGTGGTCTCACACCACGCAGTTTCGGCGGATGGCCGGATGCAGAGGAAGCGTGGAATTTCCTGTCCTTTTGTCCTGAAATTTAAAAAATATGTACCAGATACGTGAACAAAAGGACAGGTAGGTAGGTAGCGGTGAAAAGTGGATTAAACTAGTAAACAGTTTTAAACGAGGGAGTAAAGAAGAGAGAAATACCTGGAATTTTGAACGATTTGTATCGCTGACTTTTCTTGTTGACGTTAAAAATAAGAATGTCGAGTCCAAGATCCAAGTATTTCAACTCACTCAATTCGTATTTGGGCGAATTTCACCACAATACTCAATTCCTTCCGTCAAAGAGGAAGGGACTGATTCCCAAGATTAAAGTTAGACGCTACTTGAAGAATTCTCAATTGGATTTAATTTATTTAAATTATTAACAAAGATTATTGTTGAATTTAAATCATTTGAATAGTATTTAGTTTTTAATTACATAATACTATAAGACTTTAAAACATTTGTAAGACTCGCTAAAACTTCTATGACTTCAGACCTGTTCAGTATTCTCGAACATGACCTACCTAGTCTATAAGATTCATTCGGATGGGTTCGTGATTCTTCTGGACTCGCCTCAAGACCGAGTGATGCAAAAGTCGATACGTTTCTTTTGATTTACAAAATATGTGATTCTTGGGAATAGACATCCAGAGGTCGAAAGAGTGACGGACCCTTGTTTCAGGGGTTTTCAGGTATTTTTTAGATATGTTTAGAAGGGTAGTTTTATATGAGTACAATCTGTATGTCATGTTGGTTGCAAAAAGTCGACTCAAAAATCACCTAGGTATGTCAAAAATAACTCAGTTCTTCGAACTTTGGGTTTCATTTTCGGTCTCTACATAAAAATGGACTCTATGTACATTATAAAAATAACACTAGGGGAGAGACGCCAAATATGGAATGGGTATCTTCATTTTACTTCTAGCTCAGGGTTTATTCATCGGAATTACTGAAGGGCTTAAAACGTAGGTAAATCTATCTGGTTTATAATCCTAAAGTTCGGAATCTTTCAAACTTACCATTCTTTCGTGATAGTCATATTTCTGAAAAAACTCAAAACTGAAAAAAAAAAGGTCTCTAAATGTTGGATGACAATTTTTTTAACATTAATCATAAATATATGTAGTAAGAAAGAAGTTTTGACGAGGAAAAAAGATATGAGAAACGTCTTATCGATGTTTCTTACAAAATTCACACTGAAAATTCATTTCTTCGTCCTCACATCCGACACAGAGTACATGGAGCCATTGTTGGCCAGATAGATTCACACACATTTTGAAAACATTATCATTCTATATGTGGCAACCCCGGCTCTATTTTAATTATTTGCTTCAAACGAGTTCAAAGCATCATTCTATCGCAAAAAAGCCAATATTATATGAAACTACATACTTTTCTCGGCATATTGATCAAATAGCATATACCTACTTTTTTGCTCCCGGTAAATTTATATTCGCCAAAATTGAAGATGAAACCAGGAAAAATTTTGTAAAAATAACGGAATAAAAACAAGAATGTTTATCACGTTTCGTCCGATCATAGAATATAGGTCCGTTCGACACTAGGTCCCATTTTTTTTTTTTTTTTTTTTTTTTTTGATACTCTTTCTATTTCACCTACTCCCAATAAGTGGCTGCGCCACATCCTTGCCGAGATATCAGTCCATTCCATATTAGGTGCCCATTCCATATTTGGCGTCTCTCCCCTACACAACAGCATAAAAAACAATGGTATGAGATTATATGATTTTAGCTGTATTTTGAATGCTGAATACGACGACATTAACCATTTTCCTCGTGAATCTCTCGTTTTCCATGCTCAAAATTAAAATTTTATTAAAATTTTCACTTTTTATTCCTTTTTGTCGTCCAGGAATAGCTACACTGATACGGATAACTGTTCTCGCGTATAGTTGTTCGCTCAGTAGTATCATCTTGATGATACTAAAGTTTGCATTTAAGATAGGAGATAGGAAAAAAATTGAACTATAATGAAAAAATTAACATCGGCATTGAATTCCTCGTTGAAAATACATGTATAGAATCATATATTCTCATGTCATTGTTTTTTTTTTAAAAAAAAGTCAAATAGTCGTGTACTGTGATTTAAATCAACTGGTAGAACAGTATTTTGAATTCCCTTAAATTTGATATTCATAAATTGGTGATTTATAGAAACTTTTTCGCATTAATAATTAGAATGGATAAATAATTGCCGAATTATTCTAGAAGCAAGGGTGGAGATAAAGCGGTCTTGGGGGTCTGGATTCTCATAGCAAAAGATAGGGTTTTCCAGGAGTTGTGTGAGGTAAATCATGGGGAGAGCGTGTAAAGGGTCTGGCAGAACAGAAAAAATTTCTTTAGATCTCCTCCCTCCCCCTTATAACGGAGCTATCTACGCCCTTGTCTAGAAGATGAATCCAAAATTTCAATCAATATTTCAAAAGAGTTGAGAGTTTTTGAGATATAGTAGACCGATTGTACTTACGTGAAATTAAATAGCCCTAGATTTAGACTTCTTCAAAACTTTTTCAGACACACGGAAGACACGTCGAAACACTTCAAGGCTAATTTAAGAATCGTTCAGACGTATTCAAGACTTTTTCTGGCTTGCTGAAGACATTTTCGGACTTGAGTGATCGTAATTTTTATTTGATGGGGGTCTGAAATTTCTCAGAAAGTGACTTAATTAATTTTTATCCTCAATATTAAGAAAATCTTATTTGTTAGCGATTTTCATATGCGAGGGGGGGGGGGAATTGAACTTTCCTGTTGTTGTTTTTTCCGGAGGGCAGCTGCTCCTTTGGCCCTTCCACAGGATCACCATCACTAGCTACAGTAACATAATCTTCACGAGTCTACGATCTTTTATCAGTCCAAACGAATGCCAGCGGAGTCCTAAACTCAATTTAACGCGGCTGAACCAGTCTTCAGACATTTCACTCCCTGCAGATCCTAGAAAGACTCATTCATCCATAAGCGCAAATAACAGTCCGGGAATGAGTAGGACTCATTCGGGAGCTGGCAAATATCAAAATAATGCAAAAAAATTTTCGATTGCATAATTTTTCGATTTTTTTTCTCAGAAGATTAAACCTTCTAATTCCCCCGTAGTTTCTTCTGAAATCAATTCATACACTGCTGAAATCATTCAGCTGCCCTTATGACTTGTTAAAAAACTCATCAATTTTATTTGAAATTCATTCAGATACTTTTAAAACTTATTCAGACGCCTGAACATACGGTGAGATTAATTCAGGCATTTTTAAAACTCATTCAAAGTTTTTTAAAACAATGTTGTGACTAATTAAACTTCATTCTAACCCACTGAGACTCATTTAGAATCCCATAGGGCTCATTGAGGCAATCATTCAGCTGCCCTTACGACTTGTTAAAAAACTCATCAATTTTATTTGAAATTCATTCAGATACTTTTAAAACTCATTCGGACCTCGTAAACTTATTCAGACTCCTGAAAATACGGTGAGACTAATTCAGGCATTTTTAAAACTCATTCAAAGTTTTTTAAAACAATGTTGTGACTAATTAAACTTCATTCTAACCTACTGAGACTCATTTAGAATCCCATGGGGCTCATTGAGGCTCATTCTGACTACTTTAAAATGCATGTTAAAAATTTTTTTGGTTTGGAGAAAGGGTGGTCAGTAAGAATTTCGATTAAAATAAAGAGTTTTCAGTTTTGGTGGATAGTTGCCTGTCTAAGTTGAGAATTTCCACCTATAGATGTAATAAGATATTATCTACCAAACGAAGGCGAATGAAATTCAGTGTATAGATTCAAAGATCACCCCATTTTTAATTAAAGAATATTACTCCGATAATGCAGAACTCATTTTCGATGTATTTGATGTCCGAATTTTAAATGAGAAATTGACATTGAAAATTCAAACATCAATTACATCAAAAGTACTGTCTGTATTATCTGAGTAATAGTTTTCAGTTAATGTTTGTTGGTCTTCGAATCTACAAATCAAATTTCATTCACTAGCGTCGGATAGATAATTAATTGGAAAATTTTGATGTTGCCTGCATTTAAATTGGTGAAACTTCATACGTCTATTTCTCAATATTCACACTAGCGCTCTAAGTGGAATTTGGGCAAGCCATCAACGCTGAGAAAAACTGAACGGCTACAAGGTTCCGAAGATGGGAAATTAGCGAATTTTCTGTAATAATTTGATTCCAATTTTTCATTCGGAAAATTTTCTCAGGGTAACAACAGATAATGCAACAAAAATGCGCCGGAAACCTACAGAAGTAATTATTGCCTATCTTCAGTATTGAAGGGGCTGTGTGAGTTTGAAAATTTGAGTCATTAAATTGATATCGCCTTCGAAAGTGATGATGTGCAACCACTAGTGTTAACAATGTTGCACTTTCTTACTACTGCCTGTAGCTACATTTGAAAAAATGCTGTGGAGCAGTTGTTATCGACTAAATTCGATTTCAAAATTGGAAAATTTCTGCGAAATGTTGGCAAAATTCTAAAATTTTAAAGCAAAATTTTATCGAGCAAAATTTACTTTATGCAGTTTTTATGGTTGGCTCTGAATAATACATTGAAAGTTGAACGAAAGCTCTTGATGTTTTTGGTTGCACACCCTTAGTCCTGAACTGACTGTGTACCTACATATAAAATTCTGTAATTGAAGTTTTAGCTTAAATTTTGTATCAACTCAAATTTTTAAACTCGTGTAGTTCCTTCCATATTGAAGGTAGGCAATAATTTGCGTGTTTTGTTGTACTCGTTGCTGTCTTTGGAAAATTTCCTGAATGAAAATTTGCGTTCAAAATATCGGAGAAAATTTGCCATTTTTTCATATTTAGAACCTTGTAGCCCCTTCAGTTTTGAGAATATGCCATATTTGTACATAATGTTTCTCTCAATGAGCACTGCAGTATGTTGAAAAAAAAAAAAAAAAAAAAAAAAAAGACATTCAAACAATACTGTGAGAGTGTAACACCCCCTCCCTCTTAGTTACGGCCCTACTAGTCCAGTCAAATTATCATGAAGTAAAGTCTGAATAGGAAAAAAATTGCTATCAACGGCTTTTTTGCGGATTTTTGTGCGGTCTGGCTCACTGAATGACCCACATAAGACCCAACCTCCTAACCCGTATACGTTTGCCACCACAGTGGTAAATGTGCCCACTTTATCAGTTTTTCCAAATTACTCGAGTAGTATGAGGGATATTGGAATAGTTCGTCAGATTAGCCATATGCGGTATAAAATTACCTACAAAATGATGCCAAACATGACCCCTTTCACTCAGAGAGATGCCACAATGGGTCATTCGAAAAAGTGGTATTTTTTTTAAAGAAGTGGAAAATTATGCGAGATATGAGGAACCTTCATTGGATTAAAAATATTCTGTGTATAATTTCCTACAAAATGATACCAAATATGATGCCCCTTACGCGATAGGAACCACCATAAGGGTCACCAAAAAAGTGTGCGTTTCCTGTATTTTTTGCGTTTATGAATGGTGTTTTCCATTATGTTGGGGATATTATTTGATATAATTTTGTAGAGCATTGTAAGCAGAATCTTTCTTGTCGGATAAACGTTTCCCTTATCTTGCATAATTTTTGACTTACCTATTTGGTAAGGGAAAAAAGCGAGCATGAAAAACAGCTACTCTGTGGGGAATTTTAATGAGCGTATTATTTTCGATTCCATGAACTATTCCAGTATCATAGGTACTTTTCGAGTTATTTGGAAAAAATTGACGAGAGGGCACATTTGCCACCGTGGTGAAAACCGCACACGGATTGGGGGATGAGTTTTATGTGGGTCATTCAGTGTGCCAGTGCACACAGTCCGCAAGGGAACCCTTGATCGCAATTTTTTTAAATACTAATTGGACTGGACTATGTTTAACTGGAAGTGGCTCCTCCATCGTATAGGTAACACAAGCCTAAAATTACGGTATGGTGGATTAAAAATAAACATGATTAAAACAAAAATCATCAACAACAGCAAAACATCACCCAAAATCGAAAATGAGAACCAAATAATAGAGAAAGTTCATGGATATTTAGGGTAAAGTATATTATTAAAAGAACAATTTCAAAAAGAAATAAAAAGAAGGAAGGCAATGGGATGGGAGAATTCTGGAGTCTAAAACATAATTATGAAAGGACCTTTACAAACTGCTTTATAAGAGAAAGAATAAAATTAATAGCTGTATTTTACTCGCTTTTGCTTACAGTTCACAGACTTGGACTCTATAGTGCGGAGGTTAAGGACCATATTGAAGGTGAACCGTGCATTTAGTGATACAAGTATGAGATTTGGTACAGTTGTTTTCAAAATTCCATTTAACAATAATTCTAGATGTGGGCACGATTTCCACCCCTTGCGGAGACCAGATTTTTAACCCCCTAAAATTCGGTTTTCTTAAAATATCTCACAACAGTAAAACTTTAGAGAAAAAAGTTTGAATTGAAAGTTGTTCTCCATCAAATTCTCTACAAAATGATGTATAAATATGCCACTATAGGCCTGATAGAAGATCCAAAAATGTCATTTGAAAATTAGTGGTTTTTTAAAATTGCAAATTTACATATTCTAACCACTATATTTTGAAATATTGCTTCAGGAAAGAATTTTGGAAGAAATGTTTCGGAACAAACTCGTTTCTTGTGCAAATTTCAGTAAAATTAGTGCATGCACTTCCTAGACAAAGTAGTCGTCCAATAGACCCTTATGCGGAATGCGGATATATACTTGATAAATATAATGCATGTTTTCTTCGAATTACTGCGAGCACCCTAAACAAGTGAAGAAATTAAGGAGAATGTAAAAGTGATGTACCACAATAAAACATGCATTAGTGCCATGAAATGAAAAACCTAACGCGTAAACGCCGTTTAGGTGTGCTTCAGTGCAGGGATGTACCAAAGAACTCAAAATTCCCAAGTGTCAAAGTCAAAAAAAAAAAAAAAAAAAAAAGTTTTTGACTTGTTGGATTTTTCCAACTTCCCAACTGCTGAGTAAATCATTTCCTACTACCCCCCCTTCCCATCGGTGCGTCCCTGCTTTAATGCATGGGAGAAACTGGAGTCAGCAACTGCCAGTTTTTTGTAATTTGTTGGGGAAGGAACTCATTACCCTCAAGAATTGTGTTAATGAACGAGGTGTAGAAGATATCTCTTTGCAAAGAAGGGGAAATCCTTGGAGGCCATTCCCCCTACAAGTGACGAATTGTTACTGCATACTAAGAAAGCCGCGTTTCCAGATGGTAAAATTTGGGGACGTTGTCTCAAAGCACAACCAATTCTCCCCAGCTCAGCTGTTTGGGGTTGGAGCATGACCGAGGAGAAGAGATAATCATTTCCAACTGACGCAAAGTGCTGCAACAAACTGCCCAAGTGTTCCTGCAAGGAATCTGGGAAACCATGCAGCTGTGCCAAGAGAGGTTTACCATGTACAGAATTGGAGGGTAAAGAATTAAAACTCACATCTGCCATTTTACTTCAAGTGCGCAAACAGGCAAAATACTGTACACGAGTGTAGGAATATCTTTGCTGCGCCTGTGAACGTGAAGTATGTCATACATATTGCACATTCACAGGCGCAGCAAAGATATTCCTACACCCGTGTACAGTATTTTGCCTATATGCGCACTTGAAGTAAAATGGCAAATGTGAGTTTTGATTCTTCACCCTTCAATTGTGCAAGTGTGATGGCCAATGTAAAAGCTCGGATGAGGATTCTGATGTTTGATGAACGAAATTTCATTCATTAATTTCTACTTTGCTTTTTCATTTCAAAGCATTTCTTTTAAGATTGTTTCCTGAAGTAATATTTCAAAATATAGTGGTTAGAAAATATGTAAATTTGTTATTTAAAAAAAAAAACACTCATTTTCAAAATGACGTTTTTGGATCTGCTATCAGGCCTATAGTGGCATATTTGTACATCATTTTGTAGAGAATTTAATTGAGAACAACTTTTATTTGAAACTTTTCTCTCTAAAGTTCCACTGTTTGAAGATATTTCAAGAAGAAAAAAAAGGAATTTTAGGGGGTTAAAAAAACCTAAAAGGGGTCTCCGCAAGGGGTGGAAACCGTGCCCACATCCAGAATTATTAGATGGTGTCTTGAAAACAACTGTACCAAATTTCATACTTGTATCACAAAATGCACGGTACTGATTCTTCACCGTCGCACTACTAACAAAAAGGAAAAAAAAACTGAAGGGAGAAAAAGTCTAAAATTGAGATATTTTTTAAAAATCGCCGATATTAGAGGACAGTTTTATGAAAATGAAGGTAAGATTACTGCTCTAACAAAAATTTTTCGAAAAACGTGTTTAAAGTCGAAAAATTGCTCATTTTTGCATATTTTACATTCAGTTACAGGTGCCATACGGGGCATTTGCCCCCCCCCCGTGCCGAGGCTGAAAAGTTAATATTAGAAATTAAATTGAATGATAGAACCAAAATTATGTTTTAGTATCACAAAATACGGGGGGGGGGGAATTAAAAACAGGACGCCTAAGTAAAACCACGGAATCAGCACTTTCACGAATTACGCGTAACGTATATACGCACCTATGTACTTGATTTTGACAGATTTTCAAAACATAATTTGCCCTCCCCACTATATCATTTGCCCCCTCAAGAATCATAGTCTGGCTACAGGTCTATCCTAGAGCACCTCAACTGTTACTTCGGCTCCATTAGTTCCGATGACAGTACCATAGGTTTTTCCCCGCGTTATACTCGAATCGTGTAACTATTAATTGTGGCATCTTGAATTCTACTAAAAAAATGCGCAATTGAATCTCGATACTGACGTAAAAAAGCTCGCTTTCGAATTTATGTATGTCTAGCCCGAGTAGAAATTTTGTTTTGTTTAATATTGTCAGGTGGTGCGGTATCTGTAACCTTGACCTAGCTGATACAGGCGTATCAATATTTGGTAACGTTTTCGTAAATTGGTTACACTGTTACGATGTAAAATGATATATATTTTATATGTTGCAGAAAGTCGACGGGTTGCAAGAATTGGAAAAAGGCAACAAATCGCTGGGTACCACGAAGAAAGGCATCGGTCCATCGTATTCCTCCAAAGCAAATCGTATCGGCATACGAATCGCCGATCTCATCGGAGATTTCAAGCAGTTCAGCGAAAAGTAAAGTGAATATTTATTAGCGTAAAAATGGGTACCGAGGTGACTGAGAGAAGAGGGAACTGAACAATAAATAGCTAATGTGAGTTGTCATGAGTAAGATGCAAGCAAGGTTGCAAGGTTAAAGATACAGTCAAGTGACTAGCTGGGAAGTGAAAACAATGTACGTTAAATGTAATTGGCGTATTTAGTCGCCTTACCTATTATTTTGGCAGGCACACTCGGCCAATTAGGGTTAACGGTTCGCTGTTGTTACTGTTTACTGTTTTGTTTTCATTAAAAATTATGAAATACTGAAATATCGAGCAGACGTCCTCTGTTTCTCCTTTCAGATGACGCCGTAGTCCCGCGGTTTTTATTAGTCACGGGCTTCCCAGTCAGTTCAGCGTCTATGGTGTCTGATATTCAGCTTTGTGACCTCGTGATTTGATAAGAAACACTCCTTGCTTCCGGTTGTAGCTCCTCATTCTTTCCAAATGTTAACTCGAGATAAGAGTTACATTTGACCCGGTATATCATTTTTGATAAAGCGGCCTTATCATCTCGGGGGCACATGTTGTGAAATAATAAGACCGCGTCATCTGATCGCAAGCAGGACATACCTGACAATGTACAGAATACAAATATGATTTCTGGTGTATGCAATTCCTTATCTGTGTGCAACTAGAGTCCAATATGAAAACAATAGAAACTAACGTTTTCTTCGGGTATATTTCTTGTTCCGATTCATAATCCGCATACTACAGAATTCCATGATAAAAGCTCAAGTTATCTCTATAGATAATTCAGTGTTATTTTCTACATTATGTCACTGAGCAAAACACAACCTGCCTTGATTCTCTCTCGATGTTCATATTCAGCTGTTGCCAGATTTGGTACATTTCAACTTTTCTGGTACCATGTCTGATGATTTTAACCATTCTGGTACATTTTGGTACATTTTCATTGTTCTTGGTTGGATGTGGTACATTTTTACTTTTTGTCATTTTTTTGATTGTTTTGGTGCATTTTGAAAATTTTGAACAAAAAAATGTTTCGAAGATTACACATTTTATTTCGTACATTTAATTTGTTTACCACGGACTATCTCCACGCCATTAATTAGTTAATCGAGAAATGTAATGAATACCAGGTTGAACTCCAGGCCCGTATTTAGGCATGGGCTGATGAGGCTTCAGCCCAAGGCGGCAGATTTTTAGAGGCTGCCGGGGGCGGCAAACAGAAGACAATTTTTTTTAAAGCGTATAGTTCACTCGAAAAGAGAAACGATAAATGAAGCAGACTTTGCTGTTTTACATTTGACTAAAAAAAACTCAAAAAATGGACAATACGAGTAGCTAAATGACTGTATTTCCTCTCATACATAATCAGGTATTTCTTTTTAATAAATGATTACCAGGAATTAGGGATTTTTCATTTCCAGAACAGTTACGTTAATTACCACCTACATTTTTGTATACTTTGAGACCTCCTAAGCCTCACCCGCTTGAAAAAAAGAGAGAAATGTACGGAGGAGAAAAGGCGCACAGAATTTCATAGAGCACTTTATTTTGAATTAGGAAAACAAGTCTGTAGTAGCGTGTTTTCATTTCCCTAGAGAAAGGAGGAATCTGAGAAAAAAATGAGAAAACTGAAATTTTCCGAGGGGTAGGGGGACAGGAAGTCTCAAGGAGTTGAAAGCTCTCATCTTGGGCGTATTTCAGATTGCTTTGGAAGGAGCAGGGGGAAGCTCCTGAAGCCTTCCTACAACTCCGCCTCCTGACGTTTATTCGAGTTGTAGACTTGATTATTTTTCTACATTTTCGTTTCTGAGGTTTTGTTTTTTGGCATGCGGATTGCCCTTGTCGGTGAGTGACTAGACGTAACACGACTCAAGGAATAAGCAATTGTGGCTTCTGCTGAGGGTGGATGGATTCACGACCTTTAAACGGCAGGTGCTCAGTTTTTGTTATGCCGAGTACCGATTTTCATGTACTAACGCTGAGGTGATTAGAGTGGTATTTCCAGGGGTTGGTGGAGAGGTGAAGCGCGAAGATTTCATCAGTTTATTTTTAAATATGAAAACAATTCTGTAGCGATCCTGGCCTTCCCAGACGAGGGAAGAATCTCGGGAAAATGGGAAAAACGAAATTCTCTGAAAGGAGGAGCAAGCAGTTTTGGAATGCTAAGCTTCTGAGCCTTCTTCTAACTCCAAAATTGTATTACTCATATTGGCTTTTGTTATTTCTCTAAAATATAGTTTAATTCACCCCTCTCCCTCTCCGAAATGATTGCATTGGACTTGGAACTAATCTAGAAGAATACCCAATTTTGTCCATTGAAAATTTGGAACTTCACTATAGTAGGTCTTTTAGATTGTTGATCACCAAACTATCGAGGATACGCAAAAGCGAGGATGGAGTGACGTTAGGAATGGGATAGAAGCTCTCGAATTTTATCAGTTTGTTTTGAAATTTGTGACCGGGTTCATCTCCTCGCACTTCCAGGAAAAAACGAATGTTTTAAAAATTGTCAAATTCTGTTGGAGAAAAGAAGGCTTCAGGACCTGGGGGCTGAGCTCTCCAGACCTCTCTCTGCTACCGTCGCTGTAAACAGTGCGATTTTGGCTAGCGACTATGATACTTTGACGTCCCAAGGCACGTTCTGGCAAAATGTATTCATGCTCACTTATACTCAAAATAGAAAGAAATTTAGGGGGAAAAGTTTTTGTGAAATGAATTTGAAACTGAGAAATTTTATCCCGGATCAAGCGTAGGAAATGTAAGCCGTATTTCGTAGCGCTCTTTCGCGCTGCACGATGAATGAAAACAAAGCGACCCTGATTTTCGACCTTGAAGGGTAACTGCACTATTTATAACCTTGGACTTGCATTCATGAATGGCTGCTATTGATGCTCGCCGGTATCTGCGACGGCGGAAAGGGGCGGCTGCTTGACTGGCTCGACGACCTTGTAAGGAATGCAAGCCACCATATGTTGTCTGTGAAGGGTGGTGAAGGAATGAAAGTCAGACCTTTCTGACCTTTTGTATCGGGCACTTCCTTGCCGTATATGCCTACTTCAGATTACTTTGGATATGGGGCGGCCGCCTGGGAATCGTGACGAAATATTCGTCGCCATGAACAAGTTATGATTCGTTGACATTTTTCCAAAGTTGAATTTTTAGCATTTCCGGTGTACCGTTCGTGTGTTTCTTCCTTCAGTAATTATTACTGACCGTGAAGTCGGTAAATGTGTAGATTCTTTTGTCTGTCTCTCTCTCTTCTCTCTCTCTTTTTTTTTGTTTGTAATTTTGCAAGTAGGTGAAAACAATATTTCGTTTGAAGACTGCTGGCGTGGCCTGTATTGGTATTTGGCAAGAATATCGTGTGAATTTTCGTGTATTTATTTTGATTCAGTCACTGACAAGGTTACGAGGTCGAAATTTTTTTTCAGTTTTTCGGTGTTACACTCGATTGCTAAGCTTATCTTTCAGTTAGCAGTGTTTGCGCTAATTGTTAAGGTTTCCTTTCATTTGTTTAACATTTTTTTAAACTTCTTTTACATCGAGATGATGTAGCAGAGCGTGTGCAGCGCAAGTGTGATCAAATATTGAGTTGAACTTGGCAGAAAACAGGATCGGCGAAAATCCAGTTATACTGGAGCACGTGCTCCAGGTTGGATTTTCCACCTGGTGCAGGTGGAAAAATCCACATTTTTTAAAACTTATCGGTACTCATTGGATGTTGTTTGTGTTTCTGCTTTCTTGGGAGAGGGAGGGGTTCCCGGGTTCCTTATTTAAACTTTTTTTTATTTGCACCAGGTGAGAAAATGAAAGGAAATTTGTTAGATGGCGTCTATTTTATCCGAGAAACCTCCGTGTCTCGAAAAATAAAGTTATAGAATTTGAGATTTAATTGATTTTCGATCTCCCATCATTATCCAAAAAAATTACGATGGATAGAATGAATCCAACAACTGAAATTCTGTTCAACTTGTTCACCCGAAAATTTTGTAAATAAATGACGTTCATGTTTTACGTTATTACTAGAAATGGGCAAGAGTATTCGATTTTAAAATCATAAATATCTCAATTATATCAATTTTTTCCCTGAAATTTTGAGTAGATATACGGAATGGGAAGAAAAATCCACGATGGAAAGTAATGAGACGACTAAAAGTGAATTGTTTATATTGAAATTGAGTTTTCACTCGGGCAAATAAATGTTCACACATAGTGTGAATCCTTCTCGGAAATGAAACCGAAGAGGTCGGATGGGGGAAACAGAATGCCCATGGGTATAACACAAACGGGGAAAACGTTATATTTGAGGAGGAACGAAAAGAAATTATCATTTCCTGAGGGAGAAGGGAGTGTGACCCCGGCGGGGGAAAAAACGCTAAAAGGATGTATGACCCTTTCAAAACAGCGATAAACCATTGTTTTGAAATTTTTTTTGTATATTAAATTTTAAGACTTCGAAATAGCCTGGAAGAGAAACACCTTCCGTTTTCGCGCATCTCGATTTTGGGCGAAAAAAGGAACTTTTCGGTCAAAAAAATGAAACAAAAAATTATTCTGAAAGCCACTAGGAAATTGTGAAGAGCTGGAGGGGAGGGGAGAAGAGAACTTTTTTGCTTCCGCCGCGAAAGGAAAAAGTTCGAAAAATAATTTTTTCCTCCAGACACTGGAAATTTGAGTATTGTTCTGTGTAGTAATCTGTGGTAATCCGTATTTTCTGCCATGACAGCCGTATGGAAAGGGGAAGGAAGGGGTGGCGCATTTTTGAAATACGAGTAAGTAAATATTAGTTAATGAAAACCTAAGCGATCGCTCGCATTGCCACTGGGCTTCCCCCTTCTCCTTCAACAACTTGTATTCACCTATTTCAGAAGAGACTGTGGTCTACACGATTTGCGAGAATACAAAATACCTCCTCGTTGGGTAAATTAATTATTTCGGGTAAAAGTCCAGTGTTCTAATTTCTTTTTCAATTTTTAATTTTGTAGAAAAATATTCTTAAAAATGCATTTTTCTTTTAAAAAATTGGAATGTGGATATTCTCGTCAACGTCGGTCTCCCCTCCCCCGCTATTATTTCTATTTCTCCCAGATCGCGTCGGTTCGAGAAGAACGTTTTGTTTAGAGACAGAAAATGAAATCAGTTTTAGGTTCCACAGAAGGCTCATATTGAGTACCGACCACTTCTAAGGCTGAAATCCCTATTCAAACTATCGAAAAATTATTGTTTCAAATTCTTTGAAATTCACGTTGGTTGGTGATATTTCTGGAAATTACCCCATTACTTCCCCTGAGAAGTTGAAAATTTTCCAGAAAATTTCTTTTGAAAGTCATTTTTTAATTGTTTACTGCGGAAGCTAATTTTCCGTGCAAACAAAAGAAAGTCCACAATTTTTACTGTGTTTTCTTCTCGCAAAGGAATGGGGCATTTGAATTATCTTTTTTTTTTTTTTTTTTTTAAATTATATTTTTAGTTTCCAATGGAATTGTCAAAGGTAACGCATTTCATCTTGATTTTCTAAGAAAAATATTTTATATTTGCGAAAGAAATGGCTCCCTCTCAACCCCCTGATTTTTTTCGACTGAGATTTCACGGAAATGTAATTAGATCGAAAATTACTGAGAATGAAGGAAAGTTTATCTCTGATTGTTATCGACCTGTAAATACCCCCTTCCTGCACCCTGCGCAACTACATTCTGAAAAATTTGACTCCATCAAGATGCCCTCGTCTCTTTCCGCTCTTCCCAACTTGCCGGTTCTTGAAGGGAGGACTTCGCGGGTTTCCATCATAATTGGTGTGGTGGGGACGCTCGTTGGTAGTTTCCGGAGCATAGCTGGTGATATGTTATCTATTCCTAACGACGAGGAAAATATGGAGTGGGAAAACCTAGTCGAGAGGGGGATACCCCGGGCTTTCCATCATAGGGAAATAGAAAAGACGAACGGAGGAAAAAATCCCGAAAAGCCCTTCCTCTAACTCTAAAAGAGGGTTGGATCAACTGATGGAGTACTCCGATCGAACCAGGTAACGTCTCTGGGGGGGGGGGGGGATTCTCAACGAGCAGAAAACGAGAAGGAATAATTTTCTTGGAATCTATTTATTTTTGGTCTTCCAAGTACAGAACAGTTCCTTTTAATTTGTGACTGCTCAGTTTGATTCATATTTAGCTTCTTTAATGACCAAACAAAAAAAAAAAAAAAGACATCCTGAGAGCCTTTATTGATCAAAAAGAACGGAAAGTACAACTATCACATTCTCTGACTTTTCCCTGGTTTCCCGGTTTGAACAAATTTCGAAAATGTTATCTTCTATTATGAAAGATTTTTTAATTTTTAATCTGAATGATATCGATCTTTTACCTAACCATTAAATGATCTAAATCAAGGAAATTACAAAAATCGAGAAAAATTGTGTTTAATAGGCCAAAAAGATCATAAGATTATGATACTCGTTTTTTCTATGATCTAAAACTTTTTTTAATGATCTTTTAATTCAGTTTTTCAAATGATCCGAGGATATTCACCATATGCTAACCATTGGATATTACGTTAGAGGAGGGGAGAGGGTATCTCTTGTGTAATCGTGGATTATCATATCGTCGCCTCGGTTTAAATACCACGTAAGTCCACATTTATGAAAAACGGGTTTTCTGTGGTTTCCAATGTAAAAAAAATCGAGAAATTTGAATAAATTTGAAATCCTCGTAAGTCGACAGTGCACTTCACTCAAACTCCTAGCGTCAAAATTAAAACCTTCGGAAGACATTCATCTAAATTTTCTGTTCAGTTTTTTGTGTTATACTGATGTTTGTGCGTTTCTGTATTTAAACCGAGGCGACGATATGAAGAGGGAGGGACTTCAATTATGTGAACTCAATTTATACATAGTATTCCTTAAACTTCGTTTGTACTAAAAATAATGTAAAATACCTTGATCCGAGGTGAAGATGATCAAATTATTATTGGGGGAGGGGTGTTGAAGTTGTTATTTAATGAAATGATGAGGGATGTGGACAGCTTTTAGAATTCCGTCTCTGTGTAAGATAGAAATAAAAATATATCTGAATGAAAACTACTTTTTAGTTGAATTAATTGAAAATGATTATACCAACGGTAAGAATTATTGAAAAAGCTAATATGAGAGGGGGTGCTCGGAAGTTGTTTCATTGCAAAGTTGCGTAAAACAAGAAATCAAGAAAAAAAAAAGAAGAAAAAAATACATGAATCCTTATTATGGTTTCAATTTTGAAGTTGTGTTTCGATCTAAGAATAAAGTGTGAAGTACTTTGTTATAATTACTTATTATTAATATTGAGTCTTCATCTGAAGAGATGAAAAATTATGACGATCTAAATACTATCGAGATTTTTTTTTATTAGATAAAAAATCTCTTTCAAATTTATTGAAGAGTCAAGACTTCTGTCTGACGCTGCCAGTTATATTCCAGTTCACACTCATTTAACCCTTAAATACCATACGTAGATTTTCTTCCAATATTACCACACGTGTGACAATTGTCAAAGTATTTAAAAATTTATCAGTTTTATCATTAACCTACCAAACTTGATGGTGCTATATGTATTTTTCATGCTAAATTCAAATTTGAGGTTAAAATTTGATTTTAATATGAAAAAATAGGCACAAATTTGAAATTTCCCTCACCACTTCATGTTAATAGCTCACAATCGATTTTTTTTTTTAAATTTATAACATTACTTTTGTCCTACGAATGCATTGAATACGGACACTTCTTGAAACTTGGCACAAGATGCTTGTTACTATTCCCCCCCCCCCCATTTTGTTTATTTTAGTATAATTTTTACTTTGGATATTCACATTTTCGGAATTATTTTCACTTGATCAAAAATTCTGTAATTGGAAATGAGAGACAATGAGTTATACATTCGCCGATAATTATTTTTCGTTAGAAAGAAAAATAACTGGTTGCAGTACAGGAAAAAGTATTTTGCTAAGGAACAAGAAAAATCAACACGCATGAAAGTTTATTTCGCTTTCACAAAATGTCTCAACCTAGTCCTTCCTCTCGACACCGTATTCCTCGGGTCTACCTCGAAATATTTTCTCACACTGAGCTACATCGAACAACCAACTCGAATGCATAAATTAAACCAACAATATGATAAATTTTGGTCCAAATTAATTAAAAACAGAATTCAATTCAACCTATTAACCTCAAAATTGTACATAGTGCTCTGTAAGAGTGAGAATAGGTCGGTGTGACAACTGTCACATCAGTGGTATTGACGATATTTAACCAAAAATCAATTTAAAAAAAATTCATGCCCCTTTGACAGTTCGAGTAGGCAACCAAAACTCACACGCGAGAATGAAGGTAAATCATGTGCGCACAGGCACTAGGAGTTATGCGGCTGAGTCTTCCCTCTGACTCGCGTCGCTGCTGCGAGTTTATACCGCTGTGACAATTGTCACATGTGTGGTATTGGAGGGTTAACATAGTTTCAGGCTCCAGTGAGACTTTTCGGACTTTGGAATCCTTCAAGACTTGTTAATGAATCTATAAGACTCTTCAAAAGATATTTAGTCCTTGCTAAGACATCTAAAACCTTTCCAGCCCTGTTTAAGAGTCTCCTAGGCAGTTGGACGAGTCTGGAGAGTTCCAAACAGGTCAAAGAAACCTAAATGTGTGGTGGGACGTATGGCGATGCACGCATGCCAAAGTGGCCCCTATGACACAGCACCCCCGGCCACAGGAACTACCCTTTCGAGCATCGCGTCAGTGACCGGAGGGACAGGTCAAAGAAACCTGAAAATAGTCTTAATTTTGAACAATCTTGAATAAGTCAGTGAAAACCGCAATGTGTTTTATGTATCTATGAACCCGCCTTCCACAGTTTTGAACATACCTAAAGATTGTTAAACAAGTTTTAAAGATAATTCTTTGATAACGTATCACTTGTTCACTATTTAAGTTGTATTTCGACATGTACGTTTTCAGTTGTTATGCCATCATCAGTTGTTTTACAATTAAGGTTATTATAGAGTATAGCTTATAATGTAGTTTGTCTAATGAAATACCCCCTCCCCTTCTTTCTTCTTTACCGCATTGAGGTGCGACAAGCTGGATTTCCATCCGGTAATGTCCAGTTTCTTATTGAGCGAAAAGATCCTGCCAGTTTTGGATTTTCAGTTGAAAACGTGCCGCATAAAGTGTCGAAATGAGGATTTTTGGGTCGTCGATAATGTCGCATATTCAGTCAGGTCTTTCAGTTTACGATTTTTTGGCCCATGATCCAAATACTAATCATAAAATGTGCAATCTATATTTATTTATTTATTATTATTATTTTTTAAATTGAACGAAATATCGAAAATGAGATTTTCAGAGTCGCTGATTTCAAAAATTGCATCAGATCTGACTTCGATTTGGGTCCGAAGATTTAAATTTCTTCGTTAAAGTGGGCAAAGAGGCTTGAAATGGGACCTAAAACCCTAGTGATGGAGTGAATTAATTCTAGTCTTCTTCAATAAAATAAGTAACATATTATCCCATACATAAAATAGGATACAGCATATTTATGCACCTACAATCTGGGCACACAGTCATATAACTTATTTCAGAAGTTCTGTCTGTGAATATGCTGCAAATAACAATCTGTAAAAGTAACAGTTTCGTTATTTCCGAGTACGTCTCCACACACAGAACAAGAATTACTGCCTTCTGCACATCTATTTACTTTCCTGTTATTTTTTTTTTTTGAGAGGTTGTTGAATATTGGAAAAGTTGATATTAATCCTTAGAACACAGAATCGTGATAGATATGCAGTATAAATGGATTAATCCTTAGAACACAAAATTGTGATAGACTGGGCAATCCCATATTTTATTGAGAAATAATATAGAACCGTCTGGAAGCTTAAGAGTAAGAAACTTATTTGTAATGTTCGATAAGACGTTTCTAGAAATTTGAAATTTTAGTATAAATAGCGGAGCGAGTTCGGAATAGGTGGTTCATAAGTTATTCACGAAGTCTTGTGTTCAAACGAAGAATACAAGTGTATAAAGCGGTATCAGTGTTTTATTTCAAAGCGTTTTTTTTAAAGAGGTCACTGACTCCTTATCTTACGCTTTTGTTGCCTTGTTTTCTTCTGAGTGATTGTTTTTCTATCTGCAACAGCTTTATTGAAGGAGCATAACTGCCTGATAGTCTTTTAGTCTTCCTCGGACCTTAATGTTGGATGCAAACTTCAGACCTTCAAATCTGCTGTTCATCAGTGAGGTGCCAGGCAGAGGGCTGCCAGGAGAAGGGGGGGAGGAACCGTATTCATGGGAGATTGTGGTGTAACTTCTGCTGTCTTCTCACCTTCTTCTTGAACATATTCTGTTGGTGTATTGGAACCTGCTCTGATGATTTCTTCAATTTTTTTCATGTCTGACAAATATTTCATGAATTGCTCAGTCCCGTGATATGACGCGAGACTGGCAATATTCAGCATAATGGACAGTATTAAAATTTTATTTGGAGGTACTGTACCGCCGAATAATCTCAACCTTTTTTAATTTCGTTTTTCAGTCAGTATTGCCCATTCTGCGAGTGAAAATTGGATTTTGGGCCAAAAAACTGAAGCTGAAGCCAAGATCTAATTAGATATTCGAAATCAGTAACCTCAAAAAACCCTAGTTAGATCCTTAGTTTGATATGTTCTAATTTGAAAACCCAAATTGATAGAATGCTCCAGCTCCAGCTCTTTTTTTTTTACATTTTTTAAAAAAGGGCAGAATATTTTCCACTTAACAGAGAAGTAATACCGTATGGTAAGCTGTGCTTCTATGTGTTCCTATTGGTCATATGGTATTGTTATTTTCTTTTTTTTTTTCTTCTTTAAAATCTATTGTTCAACGCCCGCCTTGCTAAAATTTGCTCATTTAAATTAGTTTGCCCTTTTGATGCTAGTGGCTGATCACGCCCCTGTACTTGCGTTGTATTTTTCTCAGTTTCGAATCCGCTCTACTGGTATCAGAATCAGGGACAAGCCCATTGTGTGTTGGAATGCATAACTCTGCCGAGCTCTAATAATGGAGTGCAATTTTCAACTTCTTAATTCTTCGAACACTTCGTCCAGCTTTGACCATATTCACTATTCTTGGGTAGAATTCTTTGTTCAGCCGAAATAAGTGGTGGTATTTTTTAATTTTGAATTAGTCTGTGAAAATACGAATTTTAAGAGTCTTTACATCCAAATCGGCCGTGGAGTGCGACACCCGACTACATTTTATACGCGATTTTATTATCACCGGGTGTAGACTGATATAAATTGATAACCGATTCCGTTTTCCATTCCAGATTCCATACGTTGGTGGAGATGCATCAACGTATGTTTCCGTCCCTACATGTTGACATCAACGAGGAGTTGGAGAAGTACAAGGAGTTCGCCGAGAAACTAAAGCCGCTGGTCATCGAAACCGTCTATTTTATCAACGATGAACTAAAGAAAGGCAAACGCATTTTAGTGGAAGGCGCTAACGCTGCTATGCTCGATATCGATTTCGGTGGGTATTGGCCTATTGGCTGACTTTATAGGTCCTGGCGTGGACCAACTAGCCGTTCATTTTCAATTTTATGAAAACTCCTAGCTGCCGTACATTTTGGCTCGTTTTCAGATCTAGTAATAAGGTACTGCAATTGAGCAGTTGCATATCTGTCTACTCTAGGTACACTATGTACGTGTGAGATATCCTCTCTTCCCCTTAGCCTATGACCCGGATCTCGTCTGAAACTATAAAACGACGCCAGAATGGGTCCAATGTAGCGTAATCCGCATAACTGACGCAGTATCATACCATTTTCAGGCACTTATCCATACGTGACGTCGTCGAACTGCAGCATAGGCGGTGTGTGTACCGGTCTTGGAGTTCCTCCCTCGACAATAGGCGATGTCGTTGGCGTTGTTAAAGCCTATACTACTAGAGTTGGCGATGGGCCGTTTCCCACCGAACAAGCAAATGTAAGTTGTATAGTCGTTGGCGAGAAAGCATTATACACAGTGTGACGACCTTTTCATGGGCGACGTCATGAGGAGGACTGTTCCGCAGCTGCTCTAGCATTGGCAGCAATTCACAGCCTGCAGAATCCAGCTTTTTTTGTTTACATTCATTTTACATGTAAAACTCTACTAGCGAACATTCGTTCTTCTTTGGGTGTCCATAAATATGAAAGAAAGCATTTCTCAATATTGAACGATGATTTAAATCAAAGCTAGATGCTTTTAGATCGTGAATAAGCGTCCGGAAGCATTAAGAAATACTGATCTCTTTCATATTTATGGACTCGCAAAGAAGAACGAACGTTTGCTTACGGAGTTCTACTTGTAAAATGAATGTAAACAAAACAAGCTGGAACCTGATAGCTGCGACTGACTGGAGCAGCTACGCGACAGTCCTCCTCATGACGTCTCCGTGAAAAGGCCTATCAAGTTCCGAGACTGAGGCCCACTTTCTCAATCTCTAGTCAAACTTCTAGTTAGCTAACCTTTAGTTATTCTTATTCGGTACTCCATCTACCGAACAGTTATCTGGTACTTCAACCACTAGATAAGCACTAACTAGAGATTGAGAAAGTGGGCCTGAGTCTATAAAAACCATATATTTAAAAATTATTCAACAACATAATCGCCTTCGAAGTGGTTCCTCTGGGCACAAACACTGCGATTCCATCGATTTTTTCATGAATTGTAGCAGTTTTGGAACGCTTCAAGTGGCATGTCCTATAGTACCCTGGTCACGGCCTCTTAGGTGTCATTAACGGATTCAAAATGTGTACCTTTTACCACTTGTTTGACCTTGGGGAATAGAAAAGAGTTACCTGGTGACAGATCAGGCGAATATGGGGGCTGCGGCAACATTGCAATCCCTTTAGAGGCCAAAAATTGAATACCACTGAAGGCACTATGGCACGGCGCATTGTCATGATGAAGAATTCACGTTCTCGCGATGTCGGGACTCATTCTCTTGACTATTTTTCAAAGTCTTTCTAGTACATCACAGTAGTAGACCTGATTAACAGTTTGTCCAGCTGGAACAAACTCTTTATAGACCCCCCCCCCCCCCGCGGCAGTCAGAGAAGCAGATCGTTGCTCGAAATTTCGCATCTTTTTATTTTCGTGACGACCACCTCTAACACACTTGTGTAAAACACGACGCAACTAGAGAATTAATTTCGTAAGTGACCCAGAGTTACGCAGCGAGGTTACGACCTCGAACCGTCTCACTAGTAATTCAGCGAGAGATACTTGGCCTGTGGATATTTGAAGATTTGCAAAGTTAGTTGGAAAATTTGGCGCGCTATAATGAAGAGAACGCTGCGATCACGAACACGAGCCGGTTGAGATTTCCGAGTGCGCGTGTAGGAAGAAATTCCGACAAGAAAATACTTGATATAAAGAAAAAAAAAACAGTGATGATTCACGTCACATCAGCTTGTATATCAGATTAATCTGTTGACCTTTGGTTTGGTATGCGTGGTTGGAATGTGAATTACGGATGTGCCTTATGCGCTAGAAGTAATCGGTAACACGATGGACCTGGCTGGGCTGCTGAATTGTTGATTCCAGAAAACCAGAGGTGCTTAGCCAATCAGATTGGCTAAAACTAACAGCTAAAACTATTTATTTTTTTTAATTAATTGGCTTTGGCTAACGGCTAATGGCTACAGGACGCTGATTGGCCAGCTAACGGCTAGCTAACGGCTAAAGACTAATCCACAGTTTCGGTAAAAATAAAATAGGTGAAGTGGTAACTCGGTTCCAATTCTCTTTATTTACCCAATTCTGAGTCTGAATTTGACCGAGTTTGCAGTTTCAATCCAAAAAACAAAAATCTACCGAAAAGGAATAGGAAAAAATTCAGTTTGAATGTAGTCAAAAGGGAAAAGGCAAGAAATTAGCAAAATGAAATAAGCCGTTGGCTTCGCAATTTTCATTGGCTTACGGCTAGCTACTGGCTAAAAAATTTTCAATCGGCTAGCTAACGGCTGGCTAAAATCTCCCAAAAACTGCAAGCTAACGACTAACAGCTAATGGGTAATGGCTAGCTAAGCACCTCTGCAGAAAACCAGCGCCATTGAAATGATCAGATGCTGCGAGCTTGCAGGAATCGCGAGTGCACCGTAGCTATCGTGAAATTTTTGTTTTAAACGTCGTGTGTTTTGAATGTAATCTGATATCGCTTTACCCGCAGTCAGAGCTCCGAAGTCATATACCGACTCAGTCGTGCTTTAGATAGGGATGTGCAAGACAGTATGATCTTAAAATCACAGACATTATGATCTGAGGTCACCAAAAGACAATTAGGTTCGGGATCTCAATGATCGTGTTTCTCCGATTTCTAAAATGATCTAAGGTCAAAAATATCACAAAAATCTGACAAAATTGTGATATAACGATTACAAAGATTGAAAGGGTTCCAAAATTATAATCTAAAAGTTGTTTTTCTTCGAAATAATCTTTTGATTTAAAACCTTCTTCTTGAGCCGAACTCTATTCTGTGCATGGGCGATCTATGGTAATTCAGTTCAATAATCTATTTTTCGCTCTGTAAGTTCTCTTAGGTCAGTAATATTTGCCCATTCTTTGATGTTCACGATCCATTCCGTTTTCCTTCTATTTTCCCCTGTAATGTCAGCTAAGGAAGACAGTATTGTCTGCCTCTGTTGATGTGGCCTAAGTAGGTGATCTTTCTACTCTTAATAATTTTGCATAGGATTGTTATTCTGGCTTCCTTCAGCACGTGTTCATTTTTCTTTTTATCCGTCCATGGTATTCTAAGTATTCTTTTATGTATCCACATTTCCAGGGCAGCATATCTATTTAATAGCTTTTTCATGAGAGTAGTTACTTCTGTGCCATACTATAAAATTGAGTAGATGTAACATCGGACCATATCCTGTCTTATCTTCTAGCTCATTGTATTGTCACAAAGCAGATTTTTCATATTCTTGAAGGCTATTTTTGCTGATTCACATCTTTGTTTGACTTCACAATCAGGGTCTAAATTTTCTGTCAAAATGAATCCCAGGTATTAAAAATGTGTCAAGTCTTTTTATCGTTTGACGAATAATTTTCAGTATTCCTTTAGTGTCTTCGTTTTTATTAATCGACATCCATTTTTTTTTCTCTTAATATTGATTTTTAATCCGAGCGTTCTTCTAAATCAACTTTTCCTAGAATCGTCCACAGGCCTTTTAAGGAGTAAGCTAGTATTGCTGCCGCATCTGCATAACGTTGTTCTGTTTCCATTTTTTAAATGATTCGCAAGCCATAACGTTAGATCGCTGGATTCATGATTTTACGATCTTGCCCATGTTTGGCTGTGGGTCTTATAACGAGAGTTTAATGCGCAGTGCAGCTTCGGCTTTTTGACGAAATTGAGTCATATTCCTGTTCAGAAAAAGCTTAAATCTGTCTGTGTGCTAAAGACGTGACCTCCGCCTCTTCACATCAGGTGGTAGTGTGGTGAGACGTATGGCGATGCACGCATGCCAAAATGACCACTAAGACACCACACCCCTGACCTTGGAAACTACTCTTTCGAGTATCGCATCAGTGGGCGGAAGGACGCTGTGAGGCCGGCCCGAGCCCCCATTTCGCCTTCCGCTTCCGGAGTGCGTCCTGTAAGAGCGACTACGGGGTTCCCTAATGACTGAGGCTCGCGCTCCCCGAGCACTAGCCTGGAATTCATGTCCCCCACAGCCGGACGCGCTTCCTCTTCGCTCACCCCTCACCTCCTCGTCTTGGTGCGTGTGACGACGCAGGAAGGTGGCACATCTATTATACGAAAAATTGCTGCTGTAAATTGGTGAGCTCAACAGATAGACAATTGCCGGTTCTCAAGACTGACTGAAGAAGCTGATCATCTGTTAGCCCACCCAATAGACCAAAAGAAGATAATTAGAAAAATTAAAAGACGAGAGAGCTTGGCCATAGCCTTCTCCCTCCCTGAAGAAAATTGTAGGATTCTTGGCTGAAAGATGAGCTGGGAAAATAGAAAGAAAACACTCGGGCGTAGTCTTTCTCCTGCTCCATGATTAAAACTCTTGGCGAGTAGACAATCAGATAGAGAGTCGGCCAGTCTGTCAGTTTGTCAGAGAGACAGACTGACTGACTGACTGACTAATTAGTCTTAACAATGGCGAAAGATGGGCTGGATAAATAGACTGAAATAAAGAACAGATGAGCTGGAAAAAATGGAAAGAAAAAACTCGACTGTGGTCTGTTTTCTGCTCCATAATTAAAACTCCAAAACTCTTGGCAGATAGACCAAGAACCAGGGGGGAGGGGTCACACAGACAGCCAACCTATCCGTATGAGTCTAAACAGAGTACTAATGAATCTCAACAGTCTTTGAAAGAATCAAGATAAAACCAAGAAGTCGGAATATATTCCTGCTGCGTCTGGAACTCTGTATATAGGATAATTCAAAAGCAATTAGATACTTTAAAAAATTTCAGAAATTCATGATAAATTTAAAACGTATTAAGATAAAGAATAAAAAATAAATTTACGATTTGCAAAGTAAAGAAAATGAAAAGCGTATAAATAGAAGAAAATGAGAAATGATAAATAAAAAATGAAATAAAATGTATCATAATTTGAATGTAAAATTTATAAAAAAGTAAAATTTAACAAAATTTAATTTGTTTCAATAGTTGGAAAATTTATTCAAAAACTACTTATTTACAAAAATTGGAATAATTTATTTTGAAATTGGTAAATAAGGCTGAAATTTGGAAATTCATAGATTCGAAATACTTTGAAAAGTTTTCATATTGAGTCAGTTTCAATTGTAAAAAATCAGTCATGCAACTTTTTTGTGACGTTTGAAAATTTAGTTCTAGGGTTTGTTGGAAATTCAAAATTGCTGTGTAAACCTTTTTTTAAATATCTACAAAAAGAAAAGCGATTTACCGTTGATTAGCTTACATTTTTAGGCCCTAAGGAGGGCAATATTCTTCCCCACCCCGCGGTCAGCCTTCCTTACTCTCGTCTGTATTGGGCAGTTTGACTATAGTGATTATGCCTGAGCATTTTTTTGAAATTATTCCTTGCATCTAGCCAGTGGTTTAACTTTTTTCGTTTTTTGATATTCCAGAAGGTTAATCTATAGGTCTGTCTATTTTCAGTTTTTCTTGCTACATACCCCCTCCAGTTCCATGTATTTCTCCATCCAAATTGTTGCTTAGTCTTTTTATAATTGTTTTTGTTTTTGTTCTGTCGTTTATTCTAATGTTGAGATTAGCTCGTTCAGTAGGAATTTTGGGTGGTCCTTATTTTTTGTTCGATATTCTTAATTATGGCCGATGTTTATGTCCCATAAATAAGAGTTGGCAAGACACAGGTGTTGAAAATTTGCCTTTCTTGTTGATTAGAAAGGGTCCTTTGAAAATTTGTTTCCAACCGACGTTGTATTTCATGTTTAAAAGTCTAGGATGTGTTGTGAATTCAAAATTGCTGTGTAAGCTTCTTTTTTTTTATTTCAAATGTTTGATTATCCGTATTTCAAAATCTCGATTAATTTTTATAATATTATCTGTAATTTCTTAGAGTTTTGAAGATTTTAATTGCTTGCCATGTTTGATTCGTGTACCATTTTGAAATTTGCCTGGGAATCTATATTACATAGTTAGTTGTGGAGAGATTCAAGCCCTAAGCGTGAACACTTTTTCAGGGGGCAAGATAACTCGAGACAAAACTACTAATAGCATGCTGGAAAAAAAAAAACTGCTTTCGCTTCGCGAAAGCAGTACCGACTTTTCGGCCTTCGGCCGAAAAGCACTCGGAACTCGCTTCGCTCGTTCCTCGCGAAATCAAGACACTGTCGACACGTTTTAAGTCGTTAACGTTTTAAAAAACGCAAATGTCGACAAGGACTAGTGGTATTCGGCTGAAATGTTTAAGGCCATTCACGTTTTAAAAAAACGCAACTCTCGACAGGGAATAGTATTATAAAAATATAAAACTACCCGGCTATCAAAATTAGAGTTCGTATAAATTTGAAATCGATACATTCAAGGCGGAAACGTGTAAGACCGAAACATTTGTATAATACAACAAAACTACGCGGCTATCAAAATTCGATTTCGTATAAATTAAATCCCAGTACCTAAGTCGCCTCGCGCTTCTTATGCTGAACTTAAATTGAGGAAACTCGTGAACGACTCAACCGATTGTCATCAAACTTTCACAAATACAACTTCGAGTACTTCTCTATAATGTACCAAAATTTGGAATCAAATGATTCGATAGTTCCTGAGATTTTTGAGCCACAAATTTTGTCCTCAAGGAAAACTCACGAACGGCTCGACCGATTGCCTTCAAAAGCTTATTTTAACAACTTCGAGTACTTCTCCATAATATACCAAAATTTGGAATCAATTGATTCAATAGTTTCTGAGATTTTCTTCCCACAAAATTAAGGTGTACATATATATATATATATATAAAAGGAAACCTGAAATTCAGCCACTATTACAGTCGTGTTCTAAACACTCTGAAACGCAAAAAAAACATTGCCCCCGCCCCCAACTTCACAACTGTGACGAGTGTAATACCTCCCTTTTCTTCGAAAAGTCGGTAAAAGTTACGGCCATCAAGAGCGCAAGTAGCCCACCTGGAATGTAAAAATAATACTACAGATTATTTGCTCGTATAATTTTTCAATTTTTTTTCTGGAGGGGAAGGAGGGTGTTGAATTCTTCAATTCCTTTTTTCTAGCGCCTAGGTCGACCTTGCTGTCAAGAAAGGTAAATGGAAAATCGTCGGTTCAATAGGACAGTATCCTTACTTCTTTCGACGCTGTAAGCCTGGACAGAGGAAGTAAATTCCAAACAAAATCGAATTGTGAGATTCCAGATCTTGACCCAGTTTGGCCTGTAGTCAGGTTGTATCATTTTTTCGGTTGTTTTGGATTCGTGGATTCTGTTTTTCCCATAAAATCTATATCAGGATTCTAAATCCACATCAAGGTTCTGTTTTTCTGCGGAGTTCACCTCTCAATTCTCTTTTCAAGAAGAATTTGAATCCTAAAATTCGAATTCTTTTCGGGTTTTAAAATCACTAAGAATCTGAATTTCTGGGAGCGGATTTTGGAATCCTTCTTTGAAAAAGATTCCAAATCCGAGAATTCGGATTCCTGGATTGTAGAAACTTCTTTGCTAGATTCATCGGCGCAAGAACGGGGGGAGTCGGGTTAGACTCCTCCTCTCAACGTTGTCAAAAAGAGTATTACAGAATGTATTTTAACGCATTAATTACAGTAATAAAATGCCACTGATGCGATACTCAGAAGGGTAGTTTCCGAGGTCGGGGGTGCGTTTTCTCAGGGGGTCACGTTGACATGCGTGCATCGCCATACGTTCCACCACACCAAGATGACGGGATATATGCTGTAGTGACCACTTACACTCCCCCCCCCCCCGACTAAGACAGGTTAGACTCCTCCCCCCACCAACGTTGTCAAAAAGAGTATTTCAGAATGTATTTTAGCGCATTAATTACAGCAATGAGATGATGGGTTTTAAAATATTATTTTTTAATTTTTAATATTTTAAATATTATAAATAAATATTAATTAATATTTCTTAATCAATTAATATAAAATTATATTTTTTTTTTGTTTTAAATGTTTTTTTAACTTAATTATTTTTTAATAAAAAACTCAAAAAAAAACACCTTAAATAATGAAAAAATTATTATTCTAAAAATTAATTAATTTAATTTAAACTAAAAAGTCTAATATGTGCTGTAGTGACCACTACCCTCCCCCCTCAACCACCACCACTGCCTCCAAGACTAAGATATTCCTATGCTGGTGGCTAGATTAGGATTCGAATGATTCAAATTTAGAATTTTTGAAATTTTTATTTTTTTACTTTAGCACACAACGGATAAAAGCGTTACTTTGGAGTGTTTCGAAAATAAAATAATAAATAAATAAAAATAATAATGAATGACTGACTGACTGACTGACTGACTGACTAGACTGATGGACGTCACAGACGGACTGACTGACTGAACTGACTGACACGATGACATTCTCATGTCGGCGCAGTCCGCGAAGCAAAAACATGAAAATGCTCTCCCGTGATTGCAGATTCGTCGGCAAGATGATGCACTAGCAGAGCGTCGTGCTCGCAGGTCTGACTGACTGACTTCGTTACAGTTTTCCTCAAGTATACCCAGTAGTAAAATTTATGAGTCTTAACAACTTTGATGCTGAGTCATTAAAACTTCTAGAGCCGTTAGTTCTCGTTTAAAAAAGTTTCTATTGTAAAAATGTTCTCATCGTCTCCAATGCTCCCCTACCTATACTCAGTCAGTTCTTAATAAAAAGAAAAATTCGCAAATTCATGTTACACGAATATTGAAGTTGATACCTTGATCATTTGTAGAGTAAATTTTCAATTTTCAATTACGATTAAACATTTTTGAATACTCTCAAAATCTCTTAAATACTTTTATGTAAAAAACTTTGAAGTTAAAATTTCTCTGCAAATTGGAAATCCAATTTTATCTTTCGGATTCTCGGCAAATTTTAATTAAATTGAAAGTTTGTTAGAAAACAAGGGGGCGAGGGGTTAAGCTGCGGATTTTTAAAATTAAATTTAAAAAAAAATAAATATAATTATTATAATATAATATTTAATTAATAAATATTAATATTTTAATAAATTTTTAATAAAAAATTAAATTTTAAATATATTTTTAAAATAAATTTATATAAAATTTATTTAATATTAAATTTAAATAAATAAATAAATTAAGTGGCCTGAAGACGAAGCTCCCTAGTTAAAAAAATCAGTCACCCCATTTTCTCGACCATCAGTCAAGTTTCCTCGGCTTTGAGCATTCGTAATTCGTAACGAACCGAAAATAAATCGTTTTATCGACCGATTTCCGGCTCATCGGTTGTTTCGCTTTGATATCACGAAAATTTTTCAGTCATCGTGCGATAAACTCGTAATTAAAAACGACTCGATAGAGCGATGATTGGCGGTGGTTCGTAGTGTTCGGTATTTTTGTACTTTTTCGAGACCAAATACCACGATAAAACTCGGTATAGGTCGTTTTTCGAATGACCTGTATCTGATACAAGTTAGTTACGAGATTTTAAGGATAGATAGTAATATGAAAATATGCTAATTGGCTCTTTGTATATTTTTTTTTTTAGGAAATCGGCGATTTCTTACAATCGAAAGGAGGCGAAATCGGCGTCACCACCAAACGAAAACGACGGTGTGGCTGGTTAGATATACCGATGCTACAGTACTCGTCGATGTTGAATGGCTATACCAAGTGAGATCTCAGTTCATCTGGTGTATGTAATAGACGATAGAGTGTTCCCTCTTTTTCTAGTTACTGGGTGGAAATCGACAAGTCGACAACTTCTGTTTATACAGGGTTAGTCGGTTTTCCTTCCGTCATAGGAAAACTCCGGTAGACTGAACGAAGTATGACTCAATTGTTTCGCCGGGCGAGCTGTCTCTCCGACAAGAATTTCATGGAAAATATTCGAGGAAAACTCCGATGGCTTTTGAAGAATCTTATCAAGAATATTCAGGAAAAATTTTCTAAATCTCGGGAGAATGTCATCGGAATTGTTCGAGAAAAATCTCCTATTCAGGAAAAATTTGCGATAATTTTCGAAGTATTTCATCGGACATCATTGAGGAATATCTCCAATGATTTCAGGCGAATTTTATCAGAAATTTTAGAAATAATCTCCAATGATCTCTGATGATCTAAATATAATATATCGTCGTGGTATTCCATTTAATCCAAGAAAATGTTGAGGAAAATTTGTTAAATTAATTGAAATAATTATGAATCAATTATTATTTCAATTAAAATTTATTATTAATGGAAACCAAAAAAAAATTGTTGATGCTTTTTAGAGATTTTGTAAAAAATGTCCGGGGAAAATTTCCAATGATTTCTAAGGAGTTAATTAGAAATCTTGAAACTCTGCAATTATTCCGAAGAATTTTATCGGATATCATTGAGAAGTACCTTCGATGATTCTTGAAGGTTTTCTTCAGAAAAATATTTCGATGATTTCCAGATATTTTCATCGGAAATTTTCAGGATAAATATTTCGATGATCTCAGAAGAATTTCATCAGAAATGTTCGGGAAAAATCTCCGATGATTTCTACAGAATAATTCCATTAGAATAATTTTCAATGAGATTCTTTGGAAATTGTCCGGGTTGTTTCCGAAAATTTTCGATGCAATTCTTTAAAAAAACACTGGACTCTTTTCTGAATATTTCCGATGAATCCGAGATTTTTCCGAAGATTTACGATGAAAGTCTTCGGAGATAATCGAAAATTTTTCCGGAGGATTTTCGATGAAATTCATCAGAAACCGTCGGATTTTCTCTCTGAATGCTTTTTATGAAATTCTTCAAAAATTGTCAGGAAATTTCCTCGAATAATGCTGATTAACTTTCTTGGAAAACATTGGAAATTTTTTCTAAAAATTTTCGATAGGATTTTTCGGAAATTATCGAAGTTGTTTTCTGAAAATTTCCGATGCAATTCTTTAAAAATTATCAGAAAATTTTCCCGAAGATTTCCGAGGAAATTCTTTGGAAAACACTGGACTTTTTTCTGAATATTTCCGATGAAATTCAACGGAAGTCACGACATTTTGTCTCCAGAATTTCTGATTAATTCCTTAGAAATCATTAGAGATTTTCCCCGAACATTTTTACGAAAATCTCTGAAAGGCATAAACATTTTTTCTCAGGATATCCTTCCAAAATCATCAGAGATAATTCTCGATGATTCTTGTTAAAATTGTCTCGAATCGTTGGAGATTTTCCGTAAAATTTCTGACGAAATTCGCCTGAAACTATTGGTGAAGATATTTCTCATTTATGTCCAATAAAATTCTTCGGAAATTATCGTAAATTTTTCCTGAATAGGAGATTTTTCCGAAAATTCCCGATAAAATTCCTCGGGGATTTGGAAAGTTTTTCTCGAATATTCTTGGTAAAATCCATCAAAAGCCATCGGAGTTTTCCCCCGAATATTTCCTATGAAATTCTTGTCGAAGGGTCCGCTCCCCTGGCGAAACACTTGAGTCATACTTTGTTCAGCGTAACAGAGTTTTCCTATAGTGGAAGGAAAACTGACTAACAAAGGAAAACTGACTAACCCAGAGTTTTCCTATGGCAGAAGGAAAACCGTCTAACCCTGTATGTAGATTAGGGTGTCCTTCTCTTACAAATTTTCGCCAATCGATTAAGTGCGCACTGAAATTTGTTCCAATAGACCTAGAAACTTGCTATAAAAATTTTTAGCTCAATCTGAGGTCATGAACCCGTGCTGCGTTGACCTTGAAGTTATGTGTAATACTGAAATTTTACAAAAAAACGCGAATATCTGGAAACATATCAACTTTAGGACCAAAATGCATGTTACATAAAATGTTCCTTGTTAAATTTTATATGAAAAAGATCCTACACAACTTTTCTCTAGAACGCATATTCACCGAGATAATCGCAAAAATGTGAAAGTTTCGAGGAACGTGGCTTTTACTATTTTTTCTGTCATAACCGATCTTTACTAGCTAAATCGCAGTTATCTAAAAAAAATATTCACTTTAGGACCAAACTGCAAATAACATAAAATGTTTCTCGTTAAATTTTCTATAAAAAAAAAAATTCTATGCATCTTTTCTTTATAAAAAATATTTATCGAGATAATCTCAGAAATGTGTGGACTTTTGGAAAACGTAGGTTTTTTATTATTTTACGGCTGAAATATCTATTAATGTCGAGTTATGCACACTACAATATAACTTCAGTTTTTGTCTACTGCCCCCCCCCTAGTTTGCCCCTCCCCTCCTACCTGGCTATACCAGTAACAGTTTGTTGACTATAGAGTAGACCTCAGATTATGTATGTATATCAACAATAGTCAACAATTTGCGCATAAGATATAACACTGGGCTCAAAAAATTTTCAAGGACTCCTGAAAAAATCGCTGTAGTATCAAGGACCTCTCATGTAGGTATATAATGCATTTAAATATACATAGGATGATCAAAAAGTAACCTCCGCTACCTCTGAAAACCAAAAAAAAGACAAGGGGAAAATTCCCAAAAATAGGACATGGTCGTCAGGCTTCTGAGACAACACTGTTAAAATTTCAGGCGTGTACGAGGAACGAGGCAGGCACGGCAGTACAAAAACGATGGAGCTACCGTTGAAACGTGTGTAAAGAATTGAAGTGCGTGTAGTAATACGTTTTTTCACCGCGCTCGGCGCATGGCTGCTGCAATCGAATTTTGTCCGCTTACAGACACGAAGGGGAACCCATGGTCGACCGTATCCTGTGGAGGGACGAGACGTAGGTCCACCAATAATATACTCCGAGCGCGGTGAAAAAACCTATTACTGCGCGCACTTCAATTTTTGACACACGTTTCAACAGTAGCTCTATCGTTTTTGTACTGCCCTGCCTGCCTCGTTCGACGTAGGCGCCTGAAATCTTTACAGTATTGTCTCAGAGAAGCCATACGAACATGTCCTATTTTTTGAAAATTTTCCCCCTTTTTTTTTTTTTTTTTTTTTTGTTTTCAAAGGTAGCGGAGGTTACTTTTTGGTCATCCCTCGTACTTCAAATTTGCTAAAACTGTCAAATTCCTGACATACGAAACATTTTCGGATCAGTTCGCGGATCCCTAAGTCATCCCCCGCGGACCCTCGTGGGTCTGCGGACCACCTGTTCGGAACCACTGGCTTAGATGAAGAGAAACATGCGCAGAAGTGTTTGCGATTGTTGAAAGCTTGTATTTGCAAAAGGTAGGACAGTTGGTCTGACCCTAGGGATAAAAAATTTGCGGAAACGCCTAAAATTGGAACGTTAACCAGGTATCCATGAGCCATAACTAATATGAGATGATGTATATCAACAAAAAGAATCAGCGATGTGCCCATAGAAAATGACCCTGAACTCTGAGAATATGTGACTGTTCCTTAAGAGTACAATGCTGTATCTTATGCGCAAATTGTTGATTATTGTTCATGTTATGTACATACATAATCTGAAGTCTACTCTATAGCAGGTACCCAACAAACTGTCATGGTGGTAGCCAGGTGGGGGGGAGAGGACACACTGGGCGCTTGCCCCAGTAGACAGAGACTGCAGTTATATTGTAGCGGGGATTACTCGACATTAATAGATACTTCAGCTGTAAAATGATATATTAAAAAAACATGTTCTTCGAAAATTCCACACATTTTTGCGATTATCTCGATAAATATGTTTTCTGAAGAAAAGTTATATGGAATCTTTTTTATAGAAAATTTAGTAAGAAACATTTTATGTTATTTGCATTTTGGTCCTAAAGTGAATTTTTTTTTTTTTTTTTTTTTTTGATAACTGCGATTTAGCTAGTAAAGATCGGTTATGAAAGAAAAAATAACAAAAGCCAGGTTCCTCGAAACTTTTACACAATTTTGCGATTATCTCGGTAAATATGCGTTCTAGAGAAACGTTGTGTAGATTATTTTTTACAGAAAATTTAACTAGGGACATTTTATGTTACATGCATTTTCGTCCTGAAGCTGATATGTTCCGAGATATTCACAGGTTTTTTGTAAAATCTCAGTATTACACATCCCGTACGTCCCACCACACCAACTTCAAGGTCAAAGCGGCACGGGTTAATCAACTCAAATTGAGCTCATATTTTTTATAGCGAGTTTCTAGGTCCATCGGAACAAATTTCAGTGCGCACCTAATCGATTGGCGAAAACTTGTAAAATAAGGGACACTCTAATGTAGATTTAGTGAACTTAGAAGTTCTGTAAAGAAGCCATCCTATGAGAATAAATTTGGAAAAAAAGCATTCCCAAGCTAAACACCTATACACAACATTTCTATCATTGTGAAGGGCTGAAGAAAAAGAGAATATTGAAAACACGAAGATAATCTCAAAGAATCCTAATCAGGAAATTTTGCACTATTATGAAAGATGAAATTGCTGATTCTGTGGAAGATATTATTTCGCACGGTCTGGTAGCCGAGCAATGTTAGAATCAGAAGTTTCGAAAGAACGTCCTATGGTTTTCAAACAAAAGAAATTACCACGAAGTCGATAGCGAGTAGTTCCTGACTGCCTGACTCCATTTGCAGAAATTTAAAATCTATTATCTAGTACCTGATAGTTATTACATTCATATAGACTAGCTTACATTGTATTTTTCATTCCGCTGTAGATTATGCCTAACCAAGTTAGATATATTAGATTCATTAGAGGAAATAAAATTGGGAGTCGGATACAGACTGAATGGTGTGCCAATTTCCTACGTTCCATCTTGTTGTTCGGAGTTATCTAACGTTGAAGTGAGTACTGCAACTCGTACTTGTGTAACGCATTACAGAATACACGTTGGTTGTAGAGGCGAACTTCATCGGCTTACGATTTGGTTTTTTAAATTAGCACATCTCTGGTTTAAATTTTGAGAAATATCATGTTTTCGAATCGAGATCGAGGGGTTTAACAGTTGCATCGCCATTTCAGGTGATATACGAAACGTTACCAGGGTGGCAATCCAATATCGAACAAATCAGAAAATACGAAGACCTGCCGGTGAATGCCAAGAGGTACATCGAGAGAATAGAAGAGTTCGTTCAAGTTCCTGGTGAGTTGAAGAATGAATTGAATTTCAAAAGCCGGCTTGTAAAGATAACGGTAGTGCTGGGTTGTGCAATCTCACTTCAGAATGACTTATGATGTTATGACTTTTGGTTAATGCTTCTTTACTTGTGTTCTGAGTTTCTGTCATAATTTTAGGTCCTCTCTCATATTTGAGGTATTCTTCCCTTCTAGGCAAGACTTGTGATCTAATATCAAGAGTGTAGAGTACCTATTTAGTTTATTGTGTCGAATGGGTGGGATTTGTAGATTCGACTCTAGTGAGGGATCGGAAGGCAGTGAGCTTTTGAAAAGAAAAGAGTATAACTGGCCAAACTTTATTTTAAATAAAGTTTTGCCAGTTGTACATTTTTAATTTCATTTTGTTCAAATTATCCGTAGTCAACCACCTCAATACACAGTATATGGACGCTACAGGCCTAGGAATCCATAAACTACTGTCGCATTATGTCCAGAAAACCCCTGTAAAATATAATACGAAACCAGAAATTAGGCCGTATGCATATAAATTAAGCTTTAACATCGAAGCAAAAGAGCGGAATGAGAGCCTTGCTCGGAAGGGAAGGATAGAAGTTTAAAGTTTTGCTTCAATCCGTATGCATAAACTTTCTCTTTCACTTCAAGCTGAACACTCCACAAAATGAAGCGAGTGCTTCAAAGGTAACAACGTTTGTTCAAGTTGTTAGTAGCCGACGTATGTGTCCAAGGAACTTCTAAATCGAAAATCATTTCAAAGAAGCGAAAACAAGATGGTGGTGGTGCGCAGGTGGAAAACGCATCAAACTTACAAAACAATGAAATAATTTTCGAGGAGAATCTCCGATGGTTTCCGAAGAATTTCATCGATAATCTTTGAGAAAAATCTCCGATGATTTCCAAAGAATTTCATCAGAAATCCTCGAGACAATTCTTTTGATTTCCGAAGAATTTTATTGAAAATATTAAGGGAAAATTTTCGAAGAATTTCATCAGACATCAATGAGGAAAATTTCCGATGATTTCAGGAGAATCTTTTCGAAAATCTTTTCCGGAGAATTTCATTGGAAATCTTCAGAAAAAATTTCCAATGTTTTCCAAAGAATTTCTTCAAAAATTTTGTGGAAGATTTCCCGATAATTTTTGAAGAATTTCATCGGAAGTATTTGGGAAAAAACTCCGATGATTTTTGGAAGAATTTTATCGAAAATTTTGTGAAAAAATCTCCGATGATTTTTAAGAGATCTCATCGGAAATTTTTAGGAAAAAAATTCCGATAATTTCCGAAGAACTGAGATTATTTTCTACTCATGCGATGGAATCAGAGATATTGTCCGAAGATTTTTGATGCAGTTCTTTGTAAATCAGCCCACAACTTTCGAAGAACTTTATCGAAAATAATTTGACAAAAAGCTGCGATAAGTAAAAAAGAAAAAAAGTCACTGGAAATCTTCGAAAAAAAATAATCTTGACTGATTTTCGGAGAATTTCATCGGAAATCTTCATAAAAATCTTCGGGGAAAATCTCTGATTCCATCGCATGAGTGGGAAATAGTCTCAGTTCTTCGGGAATTATCCGAATTTTTCCCAAAAATTTCCGATGAAATTCGTTAAAAATCATCAGAGATCCTTCTCGAAGATTTCCGATGAAATTCTTCGCAGATCATCGAATATTTTACCTGAAGATTCTTGATAAAATTCTTTAAAAACCTTCGGAGTTCCCCACCCCACCCCCGAATATTTCCTATAAAATTCTTAAAAAATTATTAGAAGATGAATTTTGATGAAATTTTTTGGAACACATTGAAAATTTTTTCTAAAGATTTCTGATGAGATTCTTCATTAATTACCGGAATTTTTCCCAAAAATTTCCGATGAAATTACCTCGATTCTTCTTGATTTTCAATGAAATTATTCTTTGAAAATCATCGGAGATTTTTCCTGAAGACTTTCGATAAAATTCTTCAAAAACCATCGGAGTCTCTCCCCCCCCCCCATATGTCACCAATTCAAAAATTATCAGGAAATTTTCCTGGAGAATTTTGACAAAATTTTTGGAAAACATTGGAAGTTTTTCCTCAATATTTCTGATGGGATTATTCGGAAATTTTCTGAATTTTTATCCAAAAATTTTCTTTGAAATTCATTTAAAATCATCGGCGATTCTTCTCAAAGATTTCCAATAAATTATTCTTTAGAAATCAGGGATTTTTCCTGATGATTTTCAATAAAATTCTTAATTCTTCGGAAAACATGAAAATTTTTTCTGAAAATGTCCGATGAAATTCTCCGGAAATTATCAGAGATTGTTCTCAAAGATTTCTGATATTCCTTAGAAATAATCGGAGCCCGAACATTTCTGATGAAATTCTTCGGAAATCATCGGTAATAATCCCCGAAATTTCCGATGAAAATCTCTGGAAATCATCGAACTTTTTTTCTTAAAAAATGCTTCAGAAATCATCAGAGATATTTTTCGATGATTTCCTATAAGATCCTTTGGTATTGATGGAGATTTTCCTTAAAATTTTCAACAAAATTCTCCTGAAATCATCGGAGATTTTTCTCAGTGATGTCCGATGAAATTCTTTGAAAATTATCACAAATGTTTCCTGTGTATTTTCGATAAAATTCCTCAGGAATTATCTTCGGAAATCAAAGGAATCTTTTCGAAGATGAATTATAACCGCCCGTGATTTTCGAAAAGAAGTCTCCCGATGTGCAAAATCCCACCAGTTACCTGGATACTAAAGGGGAACAAGGGCAATATGAGGGTAACAAATGGGTAACTTTTCCGCCGCGGGTAACTAGAAGGTAAGTAATGGCGTTGTATTCCACCAGTTACCCGGGGAACTAAAGTGGAACAAGGGTAATCTGAGGGTAACTCGAGGGTAACAAATGAGTAACTTTTCCACGGATAACTGGGTAACTAGAGGGTAACTGATTGTGCATCGGCCTCCTCGGGACTAGATGCATTTTTTCGCGAGCAGAAGCTTCACTTTTGAAGTTAACATTCCTCTTTATACATACGACTCGAAAGGAACCTTTTTCCCGAAGCAAACGCTTTCACTCCTGAGCACAAGCTTCCTCTTCACTTTATTAATGCATGCACTCAGCAGCTTGGCCTCCACACTTTTGCGAAGTGAAAGCTAAAGCTTCTCTTTATGCATACCTCCAATTGTCTCCAACTTGGCCTACGGCTCTTCATCTTCCCCATGCCTTCTCCTCTTCTCCTTTGACCTCGCCCAAAAAATAACCGGAGCTGGAGTAAAATCATATTTTTGGTATAGCCAGAGCCAAAGCCATCGACTTTTTTTTTTTTTTTACTGAATCTGGAGCTGAAACTCACTGAAGCGCCTGATGAAAATTCCTTACTGTAGTAGGAGTGAGAGTCTGGAAGAATCTTCGTGCCGAAGCCGAAGCCTATTTCAAGAATTTTTGCTAGAACTGAAACGAAATTCAAATTTCCTCCGGTCCGAAGCCAAGTTGGAGCGGTTCCGGTTTTGAGGCTGGCCCCAAGTTTCATTACGAAATGGAAGAACTTGCACAAGATAGGGATGAGAAATGGAGAGCTGCATCAAATCGGTCGTAAGACTGATAACCTTATCATCGTCATCATCCATCACCCCGGGTCCATGGTACACAATACGCATTCAGAATACTGAGGAGCGTCATGAGCCTTGTCCGCGTGGGAGGGGTGGAAATATGCCAAAAATATTCAAATGCAAAAAATTGTCCGTGTAGGCAAACAAAAAGAACTTTGAAAACTTTGGCCGTTTTTATATTTTTTGGACTATTTGTCGATTAATATTGAAAGTTCCATCTCAGTCATAACAGAAATTTTTTATCCAAACATAAAAAGAAATTTACATTTTGCCCCTGCTATTAAGAATGCCAACTCAGTAGTACAAATTCGAAAATTTTTCATCCAAGCAAGACAATTCGGTGACACGCCGACTTGAGAGGCGGATAGGGATGGATAAGATCATGCCCATTCAATAATTTAGATCATGATCCGCAGATGGTTTGAAAAATTGAAAAAGATCACGGATTTAAATCAAAGGAGGACTGTTTTGAAAAAATAATTATTATTATAATGATCATAATAATAATAATAATAATAAAATAGTTTTAGGTCATGATCTTGTAATCTTTTTGGTCTTTAGATCTCGATTTTACCCGATTTTTCCAATCGTTTTTATCTCAGATTATTTTAAAAATCTCTCTCCCCCTTCCTTCTTTCTTTTCATTCTTCCTCTCCCCCCTCTCTAGCTCTCTCTAGTTCAAACTTGGACTTCGAGAAATTGGTGTTTAGGATTTAAGAATGAAATCACATTCTCCGGAATCCGTTTATTTCCTGTCTAATTTTTTTTTCTTTAAATGTTTTTAGTGAAGTGGATTGGCGTTGGCAAAGGCAGAGATTCAATTATCACGAAGGAGTGAGCACCCATATGCTCAGATGCATATATTTTTGTTGTTATTCATTTTAATAATTTTTTTTTCTTTAGCTTTTTATTAAATTATGACTAATCTGTTACTTCGAAAGTAACCAGTATTTTGATTTTTATTTCCGAAAGAGACAAGTCAACACGAACCAGCCGAGTAAAACAGACTGCATTCTTCTGCTTCATAACTAGGCGCAGCGCCCTTACTCGAACACCAGTCATAATCAGTGAGGAGATGGGTGTGCACTGGCATATCCATGTCTAAAAAAGAAGAAAGAGAATGCAAAAAAAAAGTATCTTCTTTTAATTTATGTATAACTAGCAGCTCTCTACACCCATCACAGACAGAAGACCCCGGAGAACGCAAACCCAGCCCAGGAAGACCCACGAGCGCCAAGCCAGGCGCTCCGTCAGCGCCCTCAGCATCCCCGGTGAACCCTGGGCAGATTTGCGTGTAATTTTGAATTTAGAGTCGGCGATGGCCAAAAGGGTTGGATAACATGTTTCTAACGCTCCTGGATCCGCCGAAAGGGGCCAAGACACTTGAACATTTTTATATACATTTGAGATTTCTGTCCGTTGATAATTTCTGAAGGGAGGCAGGTACAGCCACAAAAATTCAATACATGTGAAGAAGTTCAATGTGAAACATTTCCCAAACATCTAAGCCGAAAAAAATCAGGGGTCCAGAGGAGGTAAAATTTTGTGGTCTGATTCTGATTAGCATACCGAAATTTTTCTGGCGCCCAAATTGAACACCGAATTCGAGCTCAGCGTGAAAAACTGAGTTAAAAACAGTCTTTAATTCAAGATTTTTGGTTTTTTCGAATTTTGAAAATTTCTCCATACTTATACATTATGTCTTTTTTGGGGCAAAAAAATTTTCGGAGAGCTTCGGCGTCGGCGCGGGTGCTAATTACTCAATTTTTCGAGACGAATTCGAATCCGTCGTCAATATTGTGCTGGAATCATTTTTTCACGATTTTTGACTACATCTCGGCAATTTCGCTACTTTTTGTAAATTATAGAAACGCCCTAAATCGGTTGAATCTGCAATACAATTCGCACCAATATGAAAGTTCGAGATTACGAATTTCGTGGGGCGAACCGGTAAAAGGCGAGAAACATTTAAGTGGAGACTGCTGGAGAAAAATTGAAAAACACGTTTTATTCGGAATTTTCTCCTCTATCCAGAATTTTAAACCGCACGGCTCTAACTGTCTCCATTCCAGAATTATTCGCGCCCCAGGAAAATGGAGATTTCAAAAACGTCGATTGTGCGCGATGTGTAGCATATTCAACGCTTCCAAGGCGCTTACACGAAAATGTTTTCAAATTCGGGTTTCTTGGCAACGGAGCATCGCCGCCACATTTGAACACCGAATTCGAACTCGGCGTAAAAAATTGAGTAGGAAACAGTCTTTAATTGAAAATATTTGATTTTTTTAAATTTTGAAAATTTCTCAGTACTGTACTTCACGTCTTTTTTGGAGCGAAAAAATTTTCGGAGAGCTTTAGCGTTGGCGCTGGTGCTGATTACTCAAATTTTAGAGAAGAATTCGAATTCGTTGTCAAAATTGTGCTACAGTCATTTTTTGACTACATCTCAGCAATTTCACTAGTTTTTGAAAAATATAGAAACGCCTTAAATTGTTTGCATCTACAATACAATTCGCATGAAGGTGCATTTTCGACGAATTTCCTGGGGCGAACCGGTAACTGTAAAAAAATTGAAAAACACGTTTTATTCGGAATTTCCCCCTCAATCCAGGATTTTAAACCGCACTGCTCTAGCTGTCTCCATTCCAAAAGTATTCGCGAATTGTCGGTTCGCCCCAGGAAAATGGAGGTTTCGAAAACATCAATGGGTTCAATTATTGCGCGATGTGTAGAAAATATCCAACGCATCGAAGGCGCTAACACAAAAATGTTCTCATATTCGTGTTTCTCGGCAGAGGAGCCTTGCCGCCAAATTTGAACACCGAATTCGAACTCTGTGTGAAAAATTGAGTAATCAGCACCAGCGCTGACGCCGAAGCTCTCCGAAAAGTTTTTCGCCAGTCATGATGTTATAGTACGGAGAAATTTTCAAAATTTTCAAAAATCAAAAATTTTAAATTAATGACTGTTTCTGAATCATTCGAATTCGGTGTTCAAATTTGGCGGCCAGGCTCCGTTGCCGAGAAACACGAATTTGAAAACATTTTTGTGTTAGCGCCTTTGACGCGTTGGATATGCCACACATCGGGCACCAATTGAACCAATTCGTGTTGCATATTGGTGCGAATGGTACTGCAGATCCAACCAATTTGAGGCGTTTCTATATTTTTCAAAAATGAGCGCATTTGCCGAGATGTGGTCAGAAAATGACTCCAGCACAATTTAGACGACTGATTCAGTGCAAAAAAATTTTCGGGGAGCTTCGGCGTCGGCGCTGGTGCTAATTACTCAATTTTTGGAGACGAATTCAAATCCGTGGTCAAAATTGAGCTACAGTCATTTTTTGACTCAAATTGACTAATTTTTCCAACTTTTTCCTGTATCTCGGAAACGGAGCGGCAACGCCCAAACTGAACACCGGATTCGAGCTCAGCATAAAAAATTGAGTTAAAAACAGTATTTAATTCAAGATTTTTGGATTTTTCGAATTTTGAAGATTTCTCTAGACTATACATCATGTCTTTTTTTGGGGGAAAAAATTAGCGGATTGCTTCGGCGTCGGCGCTGGTGCTAATTACTCAATTTCTCGAGACGCATTAAAATCCGTGGTCAAAATTGAGCTACAGTCAATTTTTGACCAAAATTGACCAATTTTTCCAACTTTTTTCAGTGTATGTCGGAAACGGAGCAGCAGCGCCCAAATTGAACACCGTATTCGAGCTCAGCGTGAAAAGTTGAGTTAAAAACAGTTTTTAATTCAAGATTTTTGGAATTTCGAATTTTGAATTAAAGAATGTTTTCAACTCAATTTTTAACGCTGAGTTCGAATTCGGTGTCCAAATTTGACGAAAAGCTCCGTTGTCGAGAAACACTCGAAGAAGTTAGAAAAATTGGTTAATTTGGGTCAAAAAATTGAGTTCGAATTCGGTGTTCGAAATTGGCGGCGACGCTCCGTTCCCGAGATGCCCTCGAAAAAGTTGGAAAAATTGGTCAATTCTTGTCAAAAAATGACTGTCACTTAATTTTGACGACGGATTTGAATTCGTCTCAGCTAACTGAGCAACTAGCCCCAGCGCCGACGCCGAAGCATTCCGAAAATTTTTTAGCATCAAAAAACACATGATGTATAGTATGGAGAAAATTTCAAAATTCGAAAAAACCAAAAATTTTCAATAAAAGACTGTTTTGAATTGCATTTTTCACGCTGAGTTCGAATTCGGTGTTCGAAATTGGCGGCGACGCTCCGTTCCCGAGATACCCTCGAAAAAGTTGGAAAAATTGGTCAATTCTGGTCAAAAAATGACTGTAAGTTAATTTTGACGACGGATTTGAATTCGTCTCGAAAAATTGAGTAATTCGCACCAGCGCCGACGCCGAAGCTCTCCGAAAATTTTTTAGCCTCAAAAAACACATGATGTATATAGTATGGAGAAAATTTCAAAATTCGAAAAAACCAAAAATTTTCAATTAAAGACTGTTTTCAACTCCATTTTGAACGCTGAGTTCGGATTCGGTGTTCAAATTTCGCGGCGACGCTCCGTTCCCGAGATACCCTCGAAAAAGTTGGAAAAATTGGTCAATACTGGTCAAAAAATGACTGTAGCTCATTTTTGACGACGGATTTGAATTCATCTCGGCATACTGAGTAACTAGCCCCAGCGCCGACGCCGAAGCTCTCCGAAAATTTTTTAGCCTCAAAAAACACAAGATGTAAAATTTCAAAATTCGAAAAAACCAAAAATTTTCAATTAAAGACTGTTTTCAACTCAATTCCTCACGCCGAGTTCGAATTTGGTGTTCAAATTTGGCGGCGAGGCCCCGTTCTCGAGGTACTCGAGAAAATTTGAGAAAGTTGCTCAATTTGGGTCAAAAAATGACTGTAGCTCATTTTTGACAACGGATTTCAATTCGTCTCGAAAAATTGAGTAATTCGCACCAGCGCCGACGCCGAAGCTCTCCGAAAATTTTTTAGCCTCAAAAAACACATGTTGTATAGTAGTATGGAGAAAATTTCAAAATTCGAAAAAACCAAAAATTTTCAATTAAAGACTGTTTTCAACTCCATTTTGAACGCTGAGTTCGGATTCGGTGTTCAAATTCCGCAGGGACGCTCCGTTCCCGAGATACCCTCGAAAAAGTTGGAAAAATTGGTCAATTCTTGTCAAAAAATGACTGTCACTTAATTTTGACGACGGATTTGAATTCGTCTCGGCTAACTGAACAACTAGCCCCAGCGCCGACGCCGAAGCACTCCGAAAATTTTTTAGCATCAAAAAACACATGATGTATAGTATGGAAAAAATTTCAAAATTCGAAAAAACCAAAAATTTTCAATTAAAGACTTTTTTCAACTCAATTCCTCACGCCCAGTTTGAATTTGGTGTTCAAATTTGGCGGCGAGGCTCCGTTCCCGAGGTACCCGGGAAAATTTGAGAAAATTGCTCAATTTGGGTCAAAAAATGACTGTAGCTCATTTTTGACAACGGATTTCAATTCGTCTCGAAAAATTGAGTAATTAGCACCAGCGCCGACGCCGAAGCTCTCCGAAAAATTTTTTTACCCAAAAAAGACATGATGTATAGTATGGAGAAATTTTCAAGATTCGAAAAAAACAAAATTTCTGAATTAAAGACTGATTTCAACTCAATTCTTCACGCCGAGTTCGAATTTGGTATTCAAATTTGGCGACGACGCCTCGTTCCCCAGATACCCAGGAAAAGTTGGAAAAATTGCTTAATTTGGGTCAAAAAATGACCGTAGCTCAATTTTGACAATGGATTTGAATTCGTCTCGGAAAATTGAGTTAATAGCACCAGCGCCGTCACCGAAGCTCTCCGAAAATTTTTTCTTCCCAAAAAAGACATGATGTATAGTATGGAGGATCCGTTTGCGAGATACACGAAAAATTCGTCGAATAATTGGTCAATTTGGGTCAAAAAATGACGGTAGCTCAATTTTGACGACGGATTCGATTTCGTCTCGAAAAATTGAGTAATTATCACCAGCGCCGACGCCGAAGCTCTTCGAAGAACTCAGCGTGAAAAATTGAGTTGAAAACATTTTTTAATTCACAATTTTTGATTTCTTCTAATTTTGAAAATTTCTTCATACTTATACATCATGTCTTTTTAGGGGCAATTTTTCGAGGCGAATTCAAATCCGTCGTCAAAATTGAGCTAGCTCATTTTTTACCAGAATTGCCAATTTTTCCAACTTTTTCGAGCTTATCACGGAAACGGAGGGTCGGCGCCCAAATTAGCCATCGAATTCGTATTCAGCGTGAAAAATTGAGTTGAAAACAGTGTATAACTAACAAATTTTGGTTTTTTCGAATTTTGTAAATTTCTCTATACTATACATTATGTCTTTTTTGGGGGAAAAAATTTTCGGAGAGCTTCGGCGTCGGCGCTTGTGATAATTACTCAATTTTTCGAGACGAATTCAAATCCGTGGTCAAAACTGAGCTACAGTCATTTTTTGACCAAATTGACCAATTTTTCCAACTTTTTCCAGCGTATCTCGGAAGCGGAGCGTCGGCGCCCAAATTGAACACCAAATTCGATCTCAGCGTTTAAAATTGAGTTAAAAACAGTCTTTATTTCAAGATTGTTGGTTTTTTCGAATTTTGAAAATTTCTCCATACTAACATCATGTTTTTTTGGGGGGCAAAAAAATTTTCGGAGAGCTTCGGCGACGGCGCTGGTGCGAATTACTCAATTTTTCGAGACGAATTCAAATCTGTCATGAAAATTGAGCTAGGTACAGTCAATTTTGACCTAAATTGACATTTTCCTGTATTTCTCGGGAACGGAGCGTCGCCGCCAAATTTGAATCCCGAATTCGAACTCAGCGTGAAAAATTGGGTTGAAAACAGTCCTTAGTCCAAAATTTTTCGTCCTTTCGAATTTTGAAAATTTCTCCACGTGTAAACTGTAAGTAAACTGATAAGAAATTTACTATCATTTATGTATAAGAAATGAACTGTTTTGAATTGGTCTCATCAGTCTTGTTATCTAAGAAACTTGTGACTGAAGTCAACCAACGAGCACGGAGTAAGTCGTATGCTAAACATGTGGCTGGAAAATTACCTTTAAGTCAGCAGCCAAGTCAACCAACTGCTTAAAAGCCATCAGCTAAGCTTACGCCAATGACAATTAACTTTCAACATCCCTGGGTGCGATGTTTGTACTTTCGTAATCTTGAAAACATACTTCATCACAATCTCATTCCAAACAACTGAAATAAAAAAACGTAACTGAACATCAGTGGTATTCGGCGGGGGGGGGGGTCGAGATGTGACAGCACATTTCCCTTGCGTGAGAATCTATGAAAGTGAGAATCGACTGTATGTAAAATAAATATCTTCTGTTCTGAAAGCTCCGTGAAACGAAAGGGCTGAATACTTGAGCGAGGAAGCCTTCATGTCACTTCTATTACACTTGGAGAAAAATGACAAGTTGGTCTTGTAGTCCCAACCCGAAAGTTGAGATCATCATTTTTACCGTGTATTCCCCCCCCCCCCCATTGTTTGAGAAAAATTGAAGAACTGAAATCCGTGATAATTTCTGCAGCCTGGAGAAATAAGCCAATTCGCTCCGGGGAACTCTCTTAGATTTATATGGAGATCATTTTAAGTCCGTATACAAAAACAGTGAGAGAATTAGTTGAAATGAATGTAAATGCTGACATCGGCACCGCTCACTTTTTCGAACGCAAACCAGCCTCATGAAAATCATCACGAACCATACTCCAAGAAGACACCAGCAAAATTGTTTACAACTTAGTACTTAAAAAACACGATACAAAAACGAAAATGAAAAAATAATGTAAGACTGCAACTGTAATTGCTCATATCGTCAGGGTTGAGTAGTACTCGTAGCCTACTTTCAACAGATACTGGAACGTTGTATTCGCATTCAGTTCGCCCAAGTCTTCGGATTCCAGCAACGATTCTAAAGGAGACATCATCGACAAGACGTCCAAGCCTGCAACGATAAGCGCGTAATTAAAATCGATATCCAGCACTTGTGCAAGGTATTGCAGTTGAGTGCTCCTTTTTCGACCGACTAAGCAAACAACCGAACGCATCTGAATCTGCCTACACTTGCACTACGAAGGGGCTGAATTATCTGTTTATTGGAAATATAAATAGAGTGTTCTAGCTTTCTACAACTACTGTTTTGAAGATGCCAAAAAATTATCGCTAGAATCGGCCGGTTCTACATGTATATGCTTAGCGTCGAGAGGGGCTAGAGACCCGAAGTCCCACTAAGCATATTTTCTGAGTTAATCAGCACTCCTCCGCCGTCTTATTGTGGCATCGATTCTTAAATTATACTTAATATTTAGGGGCAAAAGAAAAAAAGAGAGTAAAAATTGGGGTGGGGGTAAAGATTTGTGAGGTCACTCCACCTGAGACAGAGTCAATCAGGCTCTCCTAATCCTATAGTTTGCAGGGTGTTTATAAGAACAGTGCGAATAAAAATTACACAAAAAGTGAAATTTTTCTATTTTCCCAAGAAAATTGGCATCCCATAATGTTTTCACGCAAAACAATTCATTGGCGGATAATATTTAATACCGTTCGGCAGAACTCATATCTTATTCGAAATTTTTCCACCTACGGAAAAAAGTCTGTTTTCAAAATGTTCATAGGGAATGTAACAAATTCTATGAACACTATTTTAAACGGATTCCGATAATTTTTTTTTTTTGTTCCCATGAAAATTCGTTCAACCATTACTACTCGTATTATAAATTCAAGGGAAACATTTTCTACACAAGCAGTAAATCACCTAATCTATCTCCGCCCTTTCAGAAGCCCAGGCAGGCGAACATATCCGCGGGTGCCATAAGTTTCCTGTTTATCCGATTGAAGGAAGATCATATTCCCTGCGAGACATCCTAAAGTGGTCGAAAAAGTAAAGTGACGCGTACCTTTTTCGGAAGCGAAAGCGAGGATACGAAAGAATAAGAACTGGCGCGTGTACGCGATAGGGTCGTCTATGTCGACATTGTCCACCGGCCACGTGTCCCTCAAAATCGCCTTACACCATATTTCGTGTCTGCAAATGAAATACACGCCATTAGTTCAAGAAAGGCTGACCCAACATCGAAATGCGAAAATGAACTCACCTCAAATCCTTTCGTTCTAATTCATCTTCGACAAAATGCAGTAGATCTAAGGCTTTACTGAAATCGAATTCGTTCGCATTGGCGTTCTCCTCACATATGTAAAACTGAAATCGCAACATCGTCAAGTCAACATGGAGTTCATTTTCAGACATGAAAAATCTGACAACCGTGATCGCTTACTCTAATCAATTCGGGGGGCAGAAACACCCTCATTGTTTCAAAATCATAACCAAACGCGCTAAGTACTGTTTCCGGTAACTCCTCTTGATACGATAGTAAATTGATCTCCCTGTTCACCTTTTCGAACACATTGCTGTCCGTACTAGCATAGGCTAATAACGCCAACTTTCCCAGAGTTAGCATGCACTGAAAGCACAAAGTTACACTGGGTTGGTCACGGCTACTTTAGTATCTGCGATACGTGCGCACCTGCGCCTGCGGAAACCAATCAACTGAACCTTTTTCCGTTTCATCGACTCCATTTCCTGGAAACCCAAACTCAGCAGGACGTCGACAGCCTGGTCGTAATTACCGCAGAAGACGGCGTGCAGCCACGCGATACTCGGATGGTCGACCAGGAACTTACTCAGCGCTTGTTGGTGTTTCTTGTTCGAACGAAACTGTGTCAGCAGTTTACCTTGTTTCTTCTCTCTGATGTACCAGGAAAACAGAAACTGGGCGAAATCCTGAAACCAAGGTTCAAATATTCTAAATGTTTAGTAATATAAATTTGGTACTTTATGATCTACATAGCAGACTTTTTTTTTTTGATATCTAGTAGGACTAAATTTAAGATCCTACCCGACCCCCGGCTCTTTTATTCTCATAGCGCAGTGGATCGCAAGACAATTTGGAATGGACTTATACCAAAAAAATTAAAACCGAAGTAATTCCACTGGATAATGAAAATTTTTCAAGCATGGATATGGTGCCAAAGGCACTTTGTTGTGAAAGGGGGAGGTCCTCATTTTTCAAAATTTACATCGCTGAGAAAATATCTCTCCCTTTTCTAAATGTTGTGCAAACTTTCCTATGAATTTTACAGCTTTCTATCCATAAGAATGATTTTGCCAACAAATTAGAATACCTCGGGGAGTTCCCCCCCCCCCCACAAAGTAACAAAAGGTGGAAGGTGTAAAAGGGATATTAGTAGTAGAATAGCACAAAATACATTGAATTTGATCGAAAAAGTAATTTATTCAAATCAAAAACAAATCTGGAAATCAAAAAATTATTTTTGAAAACTTATGTTTGAATTGTAGCGTTATATGAATGTGAAACTTGAACCATAGGAAAACGAGAGAAGGGATACTTAATATCAGGGCTGTTTTGTGGGGGCATGCGGGGACACGCAGTGCCCCCAAAGGAAATTTCGAAAATATCGAAAAATTGCCATAAAAACTGAGAGGGAGTACAAAAAATTATGGAATTACAGCTCTCGAGAATTAGCGTGCCTTCAAAAAAGAAGTAACAAAAAAAGGCCTGCTTAATATCAAATGGACAGATAAGGTAAGAAATGAGGAAATACTTAACAGAGTAGCAGGTAAAATAGATACTTGGAATTGTTTAAAGACGAGGAAATATAAACTAATAGGGCATAACTTGAGGCACTCAGGAATAATATCACTCCTGCTAAAAGGAAGGGTGAAAGGAAAGAATTAAATAGGTCGGCAAATATTCCAATATGTTCGTTCAACAGATAATCGAGGATGTCAAATGTACGAGTTATTTAGAAAGGAAAAAACTTGCACAAGATAGGGAGAAATGGGGAGCTGCATCAAACCGGTCGTAAGATTGATAACCTTATCATCATAATATCATACTGAATATGTTCTGGTTTTCTTTTGAATTTGTAGGAAGATTTATTGGCCTGTTCAGCACTCACCAGAGTCGCTAGTGTTGTTCACACGTACACATATCAATACTAACAAACACAGAAAGCTGAAATGAGGTACGTGCTGATAACAAACATGCGGAAAAACTTTAAATTCGTTTTATGAAGGTTTTTGAGAAAATTTAATTCTGCAAATTAGTGTATTTATAGCTCATCGTGTGCAAAATCGATACACCTAATCAGAATCTTCAATTTAACTTTCATTATTTAAAAATCTCGATGCCACTTAAATTTCTTATGCAAAACGAGCTTCAGATACCTCATTACAGTTAGTTAGTATGAAATCCGCCAGATGTCAGCCACTTTGCTTGGACAGGCGAATAATCATTATTACGTGGAATGTAAGGAGCAAAATGTAGATTTTCGTAGGTGTTTTCTTTTGACAAATGCTTTAGAAAAAAGGTTCCCAAACAGCTTTGAACTTTGTACTTTACTTACTTTAAGCACTCACACACATCTACCTTGGTCTTTTTCGTTATCAGTAAGATCACGATTAGCCTCCTCTACACTCTTTATCCCTCGAAATTGGAGAATGATCGACGTCATTGAAGTCTTTGCGCTTTGTTAAGTGGTTCAACCTTCTAAAATTATAAGAACCTTGTATCGGGAGAGAACCAACTTACTTTCTTTTCGTATTTCTCCATATAAAACATCAGTCTTTCGTTGTCATCAGTTTTATCGCAAATCTGCACTAGAACTGTGAAGTCCAGGTACTTCTCAGCGAGAGTAGCCGCCGACTCGATTTCTCCCAATTCCACTAAACAAAACAATAATAGTTTTAGTAACAATCTATTCATTCGTGTATAGTGAAAATAATAATAGAAAATCTCAACGTCTGTACATTAATACGCGCCTGTTCACCTCATGCTAACTGAAAACATCAGCACAAGAATGTACGCAGAACTTACAAAGCGGTTGTATCAAGGACAGTCTCTCGTCTTCGTACTGATACGACAGCAACTCGAATCTCGCTTTCCTGTCAGCAACGCTTTCGACGTGTATTTTCCACCCTTCCAAGATGATTGAGTCCAGCGAGATGAGTTGATTTATGAGTTCTTGCCGCTGCGAGAGCATTCCGATGCTCTTGACACCGTATTTCAAAGTTAGCACGGACTACAAAACAGCAAAATAATAGATTAGTTCGGCGAATGAGGGCTTTATCTTTCACCGGGATGGGCCTTATGTCGTTTTAGATACCACTGATGGACGAAATCGCTAGGAAAACCGATTTCAGATTGCTATCAAAGGATACAGACCTTCTAGTACATACCACGTTCACTGACAAGCGTAAAGAACCATATGGGAACTGATTTGATTTTGAACTAACATAAACACTGGACTTTAGTTCATGGCGCCTCCAGTTTTATTACAGAGACCTTTAGCCCTCACCTCATCTTCTTACGATGTATATTTCATCAGTAAGTACGGCCTATGTTTACTAGAAGGTCCAGGTATCATGGTCAGTACCTATAGATCTCGAACATAATTCTCAAACTGATCTTACATCATCTCCGAGACTACGTTTCCTGATGATCTTCAAAGAAATAACGTTCGTAAGTGCATCAGAAAAACAATATGAGGTCGGTCGTATGTAAATTACGCACACTTGGAGCAGAATTCAATAAAAGTATAAGTAAACTGCACACACAACGAAATGAATTTGTAGAGTGAAACCAAACATGTCCGATGTTTTCTATTGATATGCACACTGCAATACTGCAATCCCAATTGTTGCACTCGGCGGAACCAAGCTTGTAAATGAAAACATCCTACAATGACAACACCTGGCCACGAGCTTCGTACAGCAGAACGGATAACTTCCTCAAAGTCGACAATAACAATTGAAGGTGCTAACAATGGACAAATGTTAAGCAGTCCGTAAGCAGCTCAACAATCTGGTCATTCGTTTGTGTACTTGTGACTCACCTTCAGTCAACCGATTTTCGTCGTGTGTGCAATTTACAATTTCTACCGCATTCCCTTTATTTCGTGAATATGTGCAATTTACACTTTCGTCATCTTCCTCTGCCACATGCCAGTGTGTGCAATTTACATGTCTTACATCTTGGGCGCAATTTTAAAATCCACCCCTCTATTATAAAGCGTGTGCAATTTACTTTCTCCCATCAGGCCATCACAAAAATTACTATCTGGATAAGATCAAACCCATCACCTCATGAAACGTTGTAACATTCACGATAACCAAGCAATCTGAATCATTTCCGTATAACCAAACAGACCTGGGCAATCAATTTCACGGGTTTGTTTACCTGTAACACAAGAGAATCTTTTAGTCCATCGGGACCAGAAGCCGCCGTCCATGAAAGCATCTCGGTGTTGAAATTCGCCATCGTCACCGGGTTTGGAATGAATACGACGCCCTTCTCTTGTCGAAACAAAGATATTTCTTCTAACACTTGCTAAAACATAATACTCGGTACAATCAGCCATATTCAAATCGAAGTCGATCACTCCACTCGCGAATAAAATACAATGTCTTACCAGTAAAATCGAATTGGTATCATTGATGGTCTTCACGATATTCTGAACACTATGTTCTTTGCAAACGAATTCCTCGCAGTTGACGCACAACTGAATCAAAGCTTTGTGCACAATGCTCACCTACGAATGATTCATTATTACGCATTAAGTCGCAGAAATGAAAAATAGATCTTTAATTTTGAGTGCGTTTTTGATTCTCACTTTTCGGAAGAACAGGTCGAATGCTGTCAGTCCGCTAGATGAAACCATGTCTTCGTTTTTTATTACAGATTTGATCACAGTTTCTAGCAATTGAGAATACCTATAAATAACGGAAGAAATAAGTAACATCTGACCCGAGGGATTAGAAATGAGAACCTGAAGTTCATCGACTATAATATAAGTCGATTTGACCGGAATCCAAAATTTCAACCAAATCTATAATCACTTGACACGGCTGTTCCATCAAAACAATACCAAGACTAATTCCACACCAACAGATCGTCCAATCCCTAAAGTCTTTAAATTTTAACAAATACAAAAAAGAAAAGTAATAAAGAACACTAACTTGTGCTGCAGTTTCTTCAAGACAATGGCGGCAATAAGTTTCTCAGCTTGTTCTGCGAATACATAGGCAGTTGCGATTGTGACGTTATTCCACGTAACGGCACCTAACTACCAAACTCTTCATTAGTAACTTCAAATTAATCGACACTAGTGTTTCAAACCGTCAAAATATTTGGAATTCTAATGACTGAGTTTTCCCGAACTAAGAATAAGAACGACTGAGCTGGACCTGGTTCTAAATTTCCAACTTTAAAAATGCTTACTCGATTCCACAGTCCCATTTCTCGTAGGAAAGATATGAACCATTTCAAAGCTTGTTGTTTCTCTTCAAGTTGACTCTGTATTTGTAGAGATAATGTACTGTTCAAGTTGACCCGTTCTAATCAAACAAATATTAACAAAATTATTTGCTTCATTCTTTCCCACAAATATTCAAAAATATTCAATCAAAAATAGTACCGGGTTTAGGCGAAATGCATCCCAGGGATTCAGAGTTCTTCAAAGATTCCCTGGGATCCTTACGAACATGTTTAACACTCTCTAAGATCCTTCGAGGCAATTTAAAAACTTCCAGACTTGTAAAGGACTAGTTAAGACCCGGCTCTCAAACTTCAAGATTCTTCTAAACTTTGTCAACACTTTTTAGGACGTCTAATCCTTTCTGAAATTCTGCAATACTTGTTTGAAACTGATAAAGACTGAGACTCTTCGAAACCTGTTTAAAACTCATTGAGATGTTCCAAGACTTGTGTAACTAGCCAAGATTCTTCAAAATTCATTTAAGACTCTTCAGGCTTTTCCAGATTCATTCAAAATTCTTTAGACTCTAGAAAAATCTATGAATTTTCAGGCCTATTAAAAATCTTTGAGGCTCTTTTAGGACTTTTTCCAAGACTCATTTAAAACTCACTCAAATTCACAGAAGCTCTTCCAGTTTTGATTACCTCTTTTTCAGACTTGTCCGCACCTCTCTAATATTCTTTTTAAGACTCCCATAGATTGGTTTAGGACTCGGTCAAATTCTTCCAAACTGGTTTAAGGTTGAAAACTTTCAGTCTCTTAAAAAACACTTCAAGATTATTTCAGATTTAAGACTCTTCATAATACTCCCAGATTTTTGTTTTAATCTCTTCAAACCTCACCTACATTGGTTTAGTACTCTGCATGGCTCTTCTAAACGGGGTTCAATCGTTCCAAGCCTCTTCAAGGCGCCTTTAGATCTCCTAAAAACTAATTCAGATTTGCTAAAGACTCTCCAATATTATTCCATACTAGTGAGTATTTTTATGACCCTCCTACAAGGGTTTAAGATTTTGTACGACTCTTAAAAACTTATTCAAAACTTGAAAAATTCCATGCCCCTTCATACTGATACCATGCAACCCAATTAACATTCCAAAATCTGGAAATTCAAACCTTTATAAGAACTGCTCGAGACTCGTTTAACTTTTATTCCAGACTCGTTAAAACCTTGAAAACACTCTTTTACACTGATTTACAACTTTGTATGCCTTTCATACTTTAAAACTTACCTTCCTCTTTTCATTTTGCTCTCACCCGAGCCCTGGAACCGCCCCTTCGAGTATTACTTCAGGGACATTGGGGAGCCTTTTACAGCTGCCTTAGCCCTCTTCTATCCTTGCCGGGAATCGGCCTAGGTCGACTGCGCTATCTTTCTGTCGAATACCCGCATCACTAGCCCCGTGGTTTATGACGGTGAGTTCAACGAACCCCGACAGGTAGCGCCTTATCCATTTACAGCTTTCAGATACTGGCGATCGATTACACACATCTCGGAAGCCTCTGCTGTAAGTGGTTGTGACTCTGTGTACGTTATCAGAATGCGGTGTTAGAATGTGTGACGACTTCGGGAATCGTACCCGGTGCCTTCAGGTTATGAAGCCGAGTTCTTACCGCTACGCCACAGAGCCACTTAAAACTTACGTTAAGGTTTTCGAAAATACTTCAGATTTGTTTTATAATTCTTCTATACTTTTTCAAAGGTTCTAAAAATTATCCTAGATTAATTCAAGGCATTCCGTGATTCTTCCAAACTTATTAGAAACGCTTTGCGATCAGAGTCGGATTTAGTCAACCTTTCATGTTTCCCATGGTTTCTAGTTCGTTCCATTTTTCATTCTCATTTCTATTTCACAGGCCCTTTTCCAGCAGAATACGGGTGGCATTTGCACTCGTCTGCCCCTCATCTAAATTTGTCACCAATTAAGGGTCCGTGATGAGCACCTAGAGAGGTTACCTTGAAAAATTCCCCCTACACGAGAACTAGCATGCATACAGGGCAGGCAGGTCAATAGAGTCATCACTGCATGCGTTTGTTACGGCAACTGAGAGAGGGATATGACTGGCGAAAATTAGGTCCTGGCAACATTCATAGATATAAAGGGAGCATTTGACGCGACCTCTCATCAATCAACAGAAACAGCCATAAGGGAAATGGAAGTAAAGGAAAACCCAAGAAGCTAGATAATATTCATGCTAAACGGCAGTCAAATCCAGATAACTTACTAAAAAGAACAAATCAATGCAGCGACCATCAGGGGCTGCCCACAGGGTGGAGTACTCTCTCCCCTACTGCGAAGCCTAGTGGTGGACAATTTGCTAGATGAGTTAAATGGTCAAAAAATATACACACAAGGCTATGATGACGATCTGGCTGTGGTGGTACTTGGCAAATTTTCGGGGACCATCGCGGAGCTGACGCAGTGAGGACTCCGGTGTGTGGAGAAATGGGTCATCAATAGACCCGGACTAAACTGAGATCACTCTTTTCACTCACAAAAGGAAGAACAAGGAATTGATCAAGATGCAATACAAAGGAAGACAATTACCTCTCACAGGAAAAGTGAAGTACTTAGGAGTATATCTTGACGAAAATCTCTCCTGGAGGGATCACGTCTCAGAGAAAATAAGAAAAGGAACTGACTCTTTGGGCTAGTTGTACCTCTATCGGCAGGACATAGGTCTTTGCTAAAATGATGCACTAGATATATGCCGGTGTAATACGTCCCAGAATCACACATGCGACAGTTGTGTGGTGGGACCGGGTCCACCTGGTCAAACTCGACCACCAGCAAAGGCTCGCATGCGTGATGACAACGGGGGAAATGAGACCAGTGCCGACGAAAGCACTCGAAAGACTCCTAAACTTGCTACCACTTCACACTGCTATAGAACCAGCTGTAATAATGGGACTAATCGTCTGAGTCAACCAAACCTTCAGGCCCAAAAACAGGCCACAGAAGGATATGGGAGATGGCTGGGACTATGGACAAATGTTTTGGGATGCAGAGGGACAGAATCGCGGTGGAACATTTCTTTGATAAGCCATGTAGTGCAATGATACCCACACGGGAGGCATGGGAAAAGAGGTAGCCAAGCATTCTAGAAAAAGATGCCTCAAAGAATGACCAAGAATCACGGATGCAAAAGGTGCCGACAACTATGCAATGGTACTGATTGAGGGCGTCACTACCCGTAGGGGTAATGGCTACTCTACGGAGGCCATTAATAGAAGTCAGCAGAAGGGACGTGTTAATAAGCAGATCACATCTGTATAGACAGTTAAACAGCTAATAAGGCACTACCAGCAAACCAAACTACATCCTTCGTGGTGACGGACTGCAGTAACAAATTATACACCCTTGCTGAGGGGAGCCGTGTTATTACACTGTGGACATCGGGGTACTGCGGCATAAAAGAGAACATGATCGAGGATACGCTGGCGAAGGAGGGCATAAAAAACTGGTAACGCCCAGGCCGTGTCTTCCCGTAGCGGGCTACTAACTGGTCACGGGGCCACAAAATATATGTGGTACAAAATAAGAGTGGTGAAAAGCAACTCCAGTAGGCACTGTGAGGAAGAGGAAGAAATTTCGATTCATATCGTATATCAGTGTCTAGCAATAGTCGGGTGAAGACGCAAAGCACTGGGAGTGGAGTATCCAGCACGGTGAAGTTAAAGGGATAGAACTTAGTAAAATTCTCACTTTGGCTGTAAAAAAGAGGCTACTGAGCTGATCCGTAACGGTAACCCGAGGAAAAGTGCAATGGACTATAAGATACATAGCCTCCTCGCACAAAGAAGAAGAAGGATCTAGTTGTAGAAACAATATTGGTTCTGTCGCAAAAATACCATCAACCAACAGTAACGCAAATTAATACTTACCAGTCGACTTGATATCAGCCCATCTCGGATCTTTGGCCGGAACATCATTGATCAAATCCAAACTAACTTTTATAGCGACTAAGTCCAAAGTAGCATCAACTTGAGCGGGCGTTTCTTCAACAGGAAAAACTTCATTGATCATCGTTCTAGCTTGACTCTAAAACAGTCAATTTGAAACAGTCAGCAAGCCACTTCACCCCCAGCTGCCTTTCGCGTAAGTTTCTAACTCACCGATTTTTTACTGACGTAGTATAGGAAAGCGGCTTTCATACAAGCATTACTATCTTTATACAGAGTCATGTCCTCCAGCTCAGGTTCATCAGCGATCATTCTTTCCGAGATATTCGATGCATCGAAACTGAGTGTCGAACTGCAATGAAAAAATAAATGCCCAATTATAATTAGAAAAGCGCTGGTAATGTCCTCTACAGCCACCACAAAAGAAAATTTTCACGTACTTGTTCACGAAATCGAAAGGAGAGATCAAGTCAGATGGAGTAACTGAAATGAATCCGTGGATCCGAGAGAAAAAAACTGGAAGACGATTCACAGTAGCCCCACCGAGGATATTCGTTTCCGGCAGATCAATCACATCTGCTTCATCGTAACCAGTCAGAACTGAAATGAAAGATTGCTCTTCTAAGTATACTAATCATTCGATTTTTCAATTATCATTACTCACTGAATGTTGGAAACCAACCTGGTGATGAAACGATGTATTTGTGATTATACATATATACAGACTGGCCACTGACCAGCAGAAATATCTTCTTTATTAAATTATTATCTACGTGGAACATTGAAAAATCTATATTTTTTAGCAAATGGAAGGATGTTGTTCTCACAGGAGGAGAGTCGGCATCCACATTTATATTAACTGAAACAAATAAATTATACAATACAATATTTTAATCGCTTGTGCTACCAGAATTCTGGGATTACTGACTCCGACTTACCCAACGCATAATGCAGCTGACTGGAAACAGCATTGTTCGAGGCAACAGCTAAAATAATGATTGTGTGGTTTGCAGAGTCCATCAACTGCATATCGATCATACAAATGTTAACTTCATTGCTCTCAGAAGCATTCTGAAACACACCATTTGTATTGAGTATCAACTCTTCAAGGTTTTGGAATCAATAATACGAACACGGTTTACCCAAACTGTCTGTACGAAATTTTCCGAAATAAGTGGCTCCAGATTGCACTGATATACAAGCTTCTCCGATTCACCCGTACACAACGACCACTTTTGCAGCGTGTACCCAGCCATGACGAATACGTAATGACTGCTCATGCCAGTAGATATGGCCGGCGAAAGGTTTTCGCTTACGACAACTCTTATCAGCCTCTGAACAATGGGTACAAATTAGTGAACAATCTAAGACAGAGTGAAATATACAGGTAATTATTCTTACCGAGTCGGTGTTCTGCGTGGTATGAATACCACCGAACAATATGGAAGAAAATCGACGACTGATACCACCCAGCCAGCCGGAAGGTGCCGACAGTGGTCTGCATGTAATCGAGTGTCGCCCACCGATATTACTAGTTTCGACTAACGATATGGAAGCGGTCGTGGTAGCAACGAGGAAACCGATTTGAGATATTCGCTTAATCGTTTCACATTCTTGTCCCTATCACAATCAACACAATTAGCAATGTACTGAGAGTATTGACAACAGATGTAAACTTTTAGGATATGAACGCACCTGCAGATTCGCATTACTTTCAATTGAAACTCCTTCATTACTGGTATTTGGCCAGTAACGTATTAGCCCTTCGGGTGAAACTGCGACACAGGAAACTGTCTGAAGAACAGAAAAATCTCACTCGATATGCACAATCAAGAGTAATTCAACTGTGAAACGATAATGTACCTGATTCCCGTGTAATGTGAATACAGAGATTAAATTTGCTGAATAGGCCAAGTCCGAAGGAGGCAATGCAAGTTCTCTGCAGACCGAACCAAATGATTGTCTATTCCCACTCGCTTGCCAAATAAGTAGACGGCGGTTGATGACAAACCAAGCCCAACCATCATTCGAAATTGAGGCACTACAGAGTGCGTTTCCTGCAAATCAACATGGTATTTAACGGGAAGAAATGCAAATAAAAGCAATCCGAATCAGGACGAAACAGCAACTTACTGTCAGAGAACGTCAACGCCTCAGTAATCTGGACTGGAATAGGGGCCCCGTAACTTTCGACGGTGTGATACAGCGTCTTACAAATGACTAGAGTTGACTGAGTTGAACGGCCAGATATACTTTTCCTACGAGCAATAGTTGAAACTGGTTTATAAGACTGTAAGCGCACGTCATGCGTTATCAAAGGTGTTCAAATTATTATATGTTACCCTTTTCTAGGCTGGTAAAATAACGTAGGTTTCCGGTTCGGAGTCTTCAGAGTCCGTGTAGTAGCGGAAATATTCTTATATCCTCCGGAAATATCCATGTTCTCCATTGAAAGCATAAGCTACATGAGATAATTTTTACACAGGAATCGAAGCCGGAGATGAGTAATCAGTTATAATTATAATGGTTACAGACGAACATTTCGAGACTTTTTAATTCACGCGGGACCAAGCAACCGGTAATCATGAAGTTTTCATTTCAGCGAATAATCGGGTGACGGGGAGATGACAGTATGAGAACAATTAGAACATGAAAAAGTACCTTATGTAAACGTGGTAGCTACCAAATCACGGAAATCTATGTTTATCTAAGGTTCTTTTTATTTCTCAAAATCCGAACTGTCAGGTTCTTTTTGAATTTTCTTGACTTTCTATTCTTATCATCCTTATCCTATTCTTGACGTCACTTCTTATCAATCACAATCAACCAATCATGAAGCGATATTTTTTAATGACGTCATCAGATTGAAACTTTGGTTGGTACACTTTTGAGATTCTGATCTGGTAGCACTGATGTGCTAGTAAAAGTGGAACAGTTGATCTGCTTTGTGTTGTGCAGTAAAAATAGCGGTTCGCGATGTTGCTGATGTTTTATTTATGTACTTTATAGTTTAAAATGTCTAGCGATAAGGCTGAAGAAATCATCAAAGGAAAACTTGTGGAATTCGACTGGCAAATACGAGTACGTATTTCTTTTTACGCCACTTGGTATTGTAACAGTACATTCATCGGTTACGCTATGCTCGTTTATCGATCAGCTGTTGTCCTCGGAGAAGAGTGTACTGTTCTTATGTCTTATATCACTGGTATCATACGATATACCTTTCGTTGAGTGCTAGCTTCAAAACTACTATAAAGGACTGCCGGAAGTTCTCAGTATCTTAACTAATATCATTCAATTGTTACAGCATGTAATGGGCAGCAATACCTGTAGGAACCTAGAAGAATCGTTAACTCAAGTTTCGTTCCTTGTTAACGATCAAAATCCGCTCGCAAACTCGAACGTGCGCAATATTACGGTCGAACTTACCAAAAGCGAGTTGAAACAGCTGATCTCAACTATACAACACTCGCTTGAACATTGATTTATTTGTTTTCGCTGTGAGTATCATTCAAAAATCACCTCCCACATTGTCCGAAGTCATAGACGGTGGTATTATTGATATTATTTTTTCATTTTGGTAATTTGCGTGACATAAGACAAACATTTCAGTATTTTAGTTACCGAAGTAAAAATGGGGCTGTCTGAGTTGGAGGAGATCTTCAAGAAGCATCAACGACTCTGTAGCGATCTGAATATGGACAGAGAGTCGGCGAAAACGTCGTGGAATAATTATCTTCAAACCAAACATAACTACACGCTGGAAGGAAATCAGCTACACTGGCTAGCATGCGCTATTTACGTTGCATGCCGCAAGTCTTCGGCACCGGCCGTCGGTCGTATGAATACGTTTATTGAGGGTAATCTTGTCAGTCTTACCCGGCTATTAAGGAATTGCGACTTGACGCTGCTACATTTTATCGATAAGTGCCGAAAATGGGCGAATATGGTCGGCTTGACGAACGACTTCAAGAATAAAATCACCGCTCTGGAACGTAAATTCGCCGTATCCACCGTCGTTTTCAAGAAATTCCGCTTAATATTCGACGATATGTTTCAAAACCAGGACGCGAATGGCGCGAACGACCCGGACAAAATGAAGGTGTACAAAAAAGCCAAAGGAATCACATGCACTACCTCTAGATTGATGGAGTTCACGTGGACGTTGTACCTGGTTGTAAAGTCTGAGTTCCCGGATATCAGCGAAGATTTGGTTAGTTCGTACCATCTGCTGCTGGCGTGCTGCGATTTAATCTACGCGAACGCGGTATGCTCCGACCGACGTGATATTTTGAACCGTAACTTCATCGGTATTCCGGAACACTTTTTCGATGATGATTACGATCCTCCGTCCGACCTAATTTGCATTATCGATGAGCTGTGCAAAATTCACGAAGGTTAGTTGCTATCATTACTTCATGTTGTAGTACAACCATTTATTTCGAATCTCTGTTCTAGCGTGATGATTGATGATGTCCTACATTATTAGACAGGGGTTTGATGGGGTCTTCCTCCTCGACTTGCATTGAATCAAAGCGGAACAGTTTTCCTGGTTTTCGATGAAATTTCTTGTCGAACTTTTCTTTTAAAAATCTCTAAGGTACTCCAGATTCACGGCTCACCGTTTCGTTGCGAATTATCGTGTTTTCACGATTAATGATGGGTCTATTCGATGATATTTCCTCGAAATTCGAAATACGTAACCCACCAGTTACACTTTCATCTTTTTGTTTCAGGTATCGCCATCGATGCGAAAAGCGTTCGCGAGTACAGCTGGAAGTCGCAGATCAAGAAGCTGTTCGAACGCGGCATTCTGGACGGCGATGCGTCACGTTTCACCGAGATTCTGCACGGCGAGGTGTTCGACTCGAACTTTCGGTCGGTGAATAAGGCGTACGAGCAGTACGTGCTCAGCGTCGGCGACTTCGACGAACGGGTCATGCTGATCGAGGGCCAAGCCGAAGGCGGCGAGCATATAGGCGATGACGCCGGTGGCAACGTGGACCCGGAGGCCGGCGACGGCAAAGAGGATGTCGAACGGCCACCGTCGATCATCCATCCGAACACGTTGACCCCGTTGACTGGTCGGCAGTATTTGAAGAATAAGGATGCCGCTGTCAGCGTGGGCAGCATAACGCCCATGACGACCGCCAAAGAGTGCGTGATCCGGCTGCACACGATGTTGAAGTGTCCGCACACGTCGCTGTCGCAGTCGTTGAGAGACGGCGGCGTCGCCGACGCCGTCATCGCGGCCATCGAAAACGAAGTCAAAACGAAGGTGCGTGAAATGACGGCCATGTGTCAGCCGGCCGGCCACGACGAGAGCAGCGAAAACACGGGAGCCGTCGATCAGCCTCCCGTCAAGCATTCCGAATTCACGCGCGCCCGTATCGAGGTGGCCGAGAAGCTGTTCCACAAAATGCTGGACGACATCGCGCAGGAAGAAGTGAAGATGGGCAAACCGGATGTGGGCGAATCGTTGCGGCAGGATCTGTTTCTACGTTCGCTGTTCGCGTGCGCCGTCGAGATCACCGTGTTCTCGTACGGCTCGCCGCAGTTCAACTTCCCGTGGATTCTGGATGTGCTGCGGCTGCCCGCCTACCATTTCTACAAGATCATCGAGCTGGTGGTGCGCACCGAAAACCAGTTGTCGCGCGACATGGTCAAGCATCTGAATATGCTGGAGGAGAAGATACTCGACAGCATGTCGTGGACATCGGACAGTCCGCTGTGGAAGACCATCGAGGAGTCGAATATGCCGGTGCCGGTGTGCGAAGAGGTGTGCCTACCGCACCAGCTCAGTGCGCCGGACGGCGGCGTGCAGCGCAGCGAAACGCTAAACTCGTACGCGGCGCAGCCGCATCCGCCGGCCAAGTGCGCGAAGGCGAAGGATGCGAACGGCTGCGACAGCAAGTCGAAGCCGAAGCGTGGCGGCTCGTTAGGTCTGTTCTTCCGCAAGTTCTACCACCTGGCGTCGGTACGCATGCAGGACCTGTGCCAACAGCTGAACATCTCCGACCAGGGGGTGCGGTTGAAGATATGGACGTGCTTCGAGTATGTGATAGTACACTCAGTTGAGCTGATGAAAAATCGCCATCTGGATCAGATCCTCATGTGCACCGTGTACGTGGCGTGCAAAGTACTGGAAATCGATTTAACGTTTCAGGAGATAATGAAATGCTACCGCACCCAGCCGCAGTCCGCCAGTCACATTTACAGGGACGTGTTACTGACCACGGTTGGCGGCGGCGAGACAAGCGACAACGCGGCGAACGCGCCGCCGGCTACTGAAGAGCGTGGCGATCTCATAAAGTTTTATAATTCGGTGTACGTTAAAGTGATACAAAATTTCGCGCTGAAGTTCTCGCTGAAAGCGAACAGCAAAAGCGAGCCGCTGATGCTGTCCCCGCTGCCGGTTTCCAGATCTAAGGGTAATTCGCCGTTCCGGCGGATTTCGGATAAGCATTCGATTTATATTCGCTGTTTAGACAACACGGATAGTATATCGCCGTCGCCGGTGAAGCCGTTGAGTTATTACTTTAGTCGCAGTCCAGCTAAAGATCTGCATGCCATTAATAATATGATGCAGATCAACGCTGTTAAACGATCTCTGAATACGGGGGAGGAAGAGGGGCCGACGGTCAAGAAGTTTTCACCGAGAACCGATTCTTCAAAACTGCAGGACTTGATCGAAGATCGACGCACGTATAAGGTCTAAGTGTTATTGTATGATTTGCTTTTATGAATCCTGTTAATTATATCGCGCATGTCCTCGCTTCGCCTATTATCATCGTACGAATTCGCTATACGAATACCGACCTATTTTTTTTTTTTTTGTAATGTAATCTAAATATTAGGGTCTTCGTATCTTTTATACGGTATTTTTATATTATTGTTTATTGTCCCCTTTCTCTTTTGTTAGTATTTATTATTAATTTGATCGTCAAATGATATCGTTAAAACGCAGAATTAAAACAGTTTTATAAGTTTCTTAGTGATTTGTATGGTGAGGGTGAACGTAAAATCGAAGCGCAGCTCTGGATTCAAGAAAATCAAATTTTTAACGAACTGTAAAGGAGATCAAAAGTAAGACACAGTATTTTTTGCCCTTCCGGACAACATGTATGATATCGATGATGTTGTGCGTGAAAGCCGTATTTCTAAAAAGAGGAATTTTGAGTAAGAGAAGACAGCTTGCGCAAATGTACATCAGTGAGCTGGGTGTTATGAATTAGCAGTTAGGTACTCGGCTAATCGTTTATTGGGTAATATGATCTAAGGTGATGACTTCAAAATTATCTCGAAAATATAAATTATATTGTTCTACGAATATTTCGTCTATATCTGGATATCTGCCACATTTCAATGTATTGTAACTGTAATTTCAAAATTTCTTAATATTTAGTAAATAGTCCACTGCAATGTACTTGCAGGTTGTCCAGATCATACTTTTTTTTAAAAGGAAAATACTGTTTTGATACTGTAAAAAAGGAGAACTATATCTTTCCCCAAAAAATGTCAAAAAGTACTCTTTTGTTATTCTGAAGCTGGTAATAAATGATAAAACATAAATGATGACTGATACTGATAGCGTGATAGCGAAGGCCAAAATTCGCTTGAGATATGGAGACACTCGCTCTACACTCTACAGTCAACAAAATCAAAATGTGACGTGTCACTCTAGGTTGTGGCATTATGATTTTATTTTTCAAGTTTGTCAAAGCACACAGAGCTACCACGAGGTCAAACGAAATGAAAAAATTATTACATGCGATATGTACAAAGATGGAATACCTACACATGTACAAAAGGTACTCAAATATCTATTTCAAGATTATGGCAAAAAATATTAAAGCAAATGAAAATAAAAAAATTTATGTGTGAACATTTTCCCAGTCCATTTTTCTTTTGAACAAACAATACTTGACTAGATCCAGGGAGAGAAAAAAATAAAATGGGGAAGAGTAGGCGAGAATAATTTATAACATAGGCCAGGCCCGTACCGTACGGGGGGGGGATCAACCTTCCCCTCCTTAGTCAAATTTTCTTTATATACATATGGGCAGTTGAATAAATTTGAGGTATTTGTAGCCCCGCTAAATCGCAAAACCCCTAACTTGAACCCTGGATACGGCCCTGACATAGTCCAGAAAGACTCCTGGAGCAAGATGCGAACTTGCTGGAAAAATTTTTTGAACGATCTATAGTAGGTACTCTTTTCTATTAAAAAATATCTGGGCAGCCTGTACTTGCGAAATTTACGGAAAATATTGCAGTAATAACTTTTCAGGGAAGGTAGAGATGTGGAATACCGCACACTAACAAACATGTAAGGAGGTAAGCAGGTAAACACAGGGAGCAAGGATCCATACCGTCTTATGCTCTTATGAGGATTTCAGCGATTTCATCTGTTAATTTATTTCGACAGTCGTATGATTTCAATAAGAATTTACCCTAAAACGACTCTAAATTTTTCAAAATATCGTATCATCGCCTACAGGCGATGAGGACATTTCTTATAGCCTAGAACACTGAAGTCTGGTCCAGTTATGAAACATAACTGGCTAGCTAGCTACCCGCAATACACATTAATTTGAGATTAGCGGCTGTGGGCAGAGCATTGCAGCCAGCCGAAAGCCAAAAGCCAGCCGTATTTTTCATGAAAAAGTCGAAAGCTTAAGCCGATACATGGGTAGCTGTATTTTTGGAAAAGCCGTATTTTTTTGGCTAGCTTTCAGCTTACAGAAAAACAAATTCGCCAAGAATAAAGAAAAATTCGATGAAAATGATGGAATTTTCAGTTTTTTTACATTGGGAAGCTGACTGGTTAACGCCTGACGCGCCGTTTCTAAGTTCTGAGTTTCATTCTGACGCTTGTTTGCAGAGATGGGCGTTGTTCACTATTTAGTATTTAATGAATTTGCTCTTGCTCTTGTTCTTTTCTATTTTTAGTGAACTAGTTCTTGCTCTTGTTCACTTGGTCTTCCAATTCCAACTGATCTAGTTCATCGTTTGTTCATTAAAAAGAACCTTTGCTCTTGTTCTTGCTCATTTAAAAATAGGGGTTTTGTACAAAAAAATTACGAGCAAAATTTTTCTGTGTAATAGCCTAATAGCCTACAACTAAAAACTAGGCTATTACCCAAACAATTATTGAATTCCTATGAGCTTGTTGATTAAAATTTAATCAAATGAAAATTCAATTATGTTCTAATTTGTAATTGTAATTTGTAACTCTGAAAGCATTATGATTATGAAAGTTGAATCTGGAAAGTGAAAATATACAAGAAAAAGCCAAGAAAAAAGAAAATTACAAAAAAGACGAAAGCAAGCTTTATTCCCACAAACGCCGAAAGCTGAAGCTGTATTTTTGAAGATCGCAAGTTTAAGCCAAAAGCCAAAGCCGTATAATGGTATAATACGGCTGCAATGCTCTGGCTGTGGGGAAGGACTTTGGGAAGGACCAACACCACTTGGTGGTGTTGGAAAGAGAGGTGCTTAGCTAGCCATTAGCCATTAGCTGTTAGCCGGTAGCTTGCAGTTTTCGGGAGATTTTTAGCCAGCTGTTAGCTAGCCGATTGAAAATTTTTCAGCCATTAGCTAGCTATAAGCCAATGAAAACTCGGAAACTAACGACTGTTTTTATTTTGCTAATTTCTTGCCTTTTCCCTTCTGACTACATTCAAACTGAATTTTTTTCCTATTCCTTTTCCGTGGATTTTCGTTTTTTGGATTGAAACAGCAAACTCGGTCAAACTCAGACTCAGAATTGGCGAATTGGGGGATAGAAAAAGAATTGGAACCAAAAGTTACCACTTCACCTATTTTTTTATTTTTACCGAAAATGTGGATTAGTCTTTAGCCGTTAGCTAGCCAATCAGCGTCTTGTAGCCATTAACTGTTAGCCGAAGCCAATTAATAAAAAAAAAATAGTTTTATGTTAGTTTTAGCCAATCAGATTGGCTAAGCACCTCTGGTTGGAAGGACGAAGGACGAAGGACCAAGATAGGTTCTCAACTCTGCCACCAGGTGTCAGCTACAATGATGAATGATGCTCAGAAAAAAAAGTACCTAAAACAAATCTATATTTAGGTCATGTTTTCTGGACGTATCGTGGGTGTGTCCGGACCACTGGAGATCGGAGATCAATGCCATCCAGCGAGCGTCCTGACGGGATTTGCGTAAATGACCGCCAGCTCTGGAATTCTGGATACTGGAAATGTGATGGAAATATGAAAATCTAGAAAATATATAACTGGGCTGTTTCTCTCATTAGGATATTCTTCCTTTGCGATCCTAGTGCAATTGTTTGTTAGCACCATTCAGTATATTATCAAACTGCCAAGATACTAGAATTATTTTTTGATTTTATGTTAGATGAGAAATGAAGCGATGACCGCCGCTCTTGGCTGCTTCTCCAACCATTGATATTTGCCGGAGCCTGTCATCTTTACCCGTCTAGTTCTCTAGTTTTTTCAGGTTACTGTTCACGTTCATGTAAATAGACACGTAAGTAGTACTTTTTTTACAATTTGCGTTTTATAATGTTTTCGCTTCTTTTTCTGATGAAGTTTAAGTTTTACATTTAATTGTTAATTGATCATATTTATAGGATTACGTTAACATCTAGACCGCATCAGTATGTCTGCCAATAACGAAGATGAATTAACCAATGATGATGCCAAAAGTAGTTGTTCGAAACCAACTGAAACAACTAGCTGTGATTCCAATGGCATTGGTGATCCTGCTACAGGTGAGACAAATCCTGATACCACAGAGCAACAGCTGACACCACCGAATGAAGATGCTAGTCTAAAGGATTGCAAGACAGAACAGTTGCCAGCAGAAATAGAATCTAACGAGAAAGTAGAATGCCGGACGTCTAAATCTGTTCATATTGACAAAAAGTTGAATAGCTTACATTGTCCATTTGTGTGGCAAGCGGATCTTCATATTAATACTTATGGTGATCATGACTACGATTTGTTGGCCGACGCCGAAGAAATGTTCGAAGAAACTGGATTTAGATTCCGTCGGTAAGAAATTTTCATTTGGATTTATGGATATATTCTCTTGGCAAGGTGATTCCATTTATCTTTGATTTGACTGTTTCAGTTTCGTAGTTAATTTAGTACTCTGTTACCATAACTTTTATAAGAGACTGATAAAAGAGTGCTTGCAAAATCTGGAAGAACTAGAAAGGATGTTGGCTCATACTTCAAAGAGAGAAACAGCAGATGTCCTCTTCAATACTATAAATGACGCATTGTTTCACGTTATTCATAGCAGCAGGCTCCATATCATGGTATACGTGGACCAGAAAAATAAAAATATCCCTATGGTAATGCTAATACTTTCATTGTTTCTCCAACTCTTCATTATTTTAGTTGGCGGTGTAGTTTGATGTGAGATCATCAACGTACAAATGACAACTGCTTCAACCATCTTTACATATCATGATTTCTTTTTCACATTTCAGATGTTTTCAAAAATAGAACCGTACGACTCTATGAACGATGCCAATAAAGCGGGCATTTGGGGTATTCGTGCCAGCGTATACGTGGAGTACGGGTACGAAGGTGTCGTAGCAGCTGTGGACTACGTACAGAAAGCTATTGATTTGGATTCAAAGAATCCCTTCTGGCCTTTCATGAAAGGCACTTACTTGAGCAGATTGCGCCGGATGGTGAATGGTTTCATCATGCCGACCGTGGAAGAAGTGTCCGCTTTGGAAAAGGCTATGAGCCTGCGTGAGGATCCAGCTTTTCTCGCGTATAGTGCCGAAGTTTACTTAGAAATGGCTAAAATTGGGAAAAAGCTTTATCGAGAAAAGTTTAGTGGGGGCGCAGAAGATACCGTTGAGCGATTGTTCAGTCAACTTGATATGTGCAACGATAAAGCGACTTTGTACTTCAAGTATGTTCTAATGTATCGTACTCTTGTTATGGACTTGAGCAGTAGATTGTAGAACGATTTCAGATATGTGAAAACCTAAGAACTGAAAATTGATTTACGGTTATTTCTATTTTTCAATTTGATTTTATCTCTCTGATTAATTTTTTGCATTATGTAGACGCTCCGTGGAACTGAAACCCAACAGCGCTCATTTGCTGTTCCGATGCGGAAAAGGCCTTATGAGATTACCACCACCATATCAAGACTTAGAAGAAGCGAAGCATTATCTCGATCAAGGATTGAAACTCGCTCCGAAAAGCAGCTTCGGGAACCACGCTATGGCTATGTACTTCGAGAAGTACAAAAGGGTAATTCATTTGCAGTCCATTGCCAGAGGCAATTCTCGAGTTCTGTATTTTAATGCGATCTCTATTCGTTCCCCAGTAACTGTATCTCGTCAACTAAAAACCTTGTCTCCAACTGCCCTATCGAAAAAAAAAGTGTATGGACTGTCTGTTTAAAAAACTGAAGAATCACAGCTGTAGAATCTGTACCTTTAGCCAGATAGAGAGAGAAAAAGACAGCTAAACATGTAAGAAGACTGATGAAGAAACCGACTGTAAGTTAGCCTATGCTGTTAGCTACCTGTCCAGGCGGATAGACAATCAGGCAGACGAGAAAAACGTTTTTGTGCCAGATAAACAGGAAGCCGGAAGTCTAGATTTAGGATCTAAAAGCCAAGGTCACTCCGGCGTTTTAAATCTGATCCTAATCGGTCTGCATACCTATCTGCATACCTACATTCTCTTGGCATGCCTGGCTATCTGTCATTCAGCTCTTTTCATTCTGCTGTTTATTCTTGATGTCTCTCTGTCTTTCTACCTCTTTTTCTTCGTGTCTGTTGCAAGACTCGCCAAAACTCTGGTCTGTTGGTTGGTTAGCTTACGGGACAAATAAATTGGTAGACAGATAACCAGCTGCTTGAATAGGTAGGCAAATTAAAAGTGAAGGGTGCAGCACCGAGTTGCTGGCAGATATGACCGAAGCCAATGCCAGCACGAGAGTTGAGCTGGGGGCGAAGCCCCGTTGTAATCCCTTGATATCTTCAATTAACAAGGTATCAGTTCATAACATTCGAACCGAAATGCATCGCTAATTTGTACTCACATCTTCTAATTCGTTTTGCAGGATCCTGAAGCGGCGCGAAAACATTTAACAGTGTCGGTAAATCGTAAAAACTTTCAAGCGCACATGGATGCGCTTAGAATCAACTTTGTGGAAACGGAAGACCACGAAAATCTGATAAGGGAGTTGAAAGAAATGTTAGAGCTCTACACAGATACGCCAAAACAGCGCAAGTTGCTGGGCGAACTTGTATGCTACTATTTATTTCAAGATTATGACCTGGTAGAGGCATGCGTTCACATGAAAAAGTTGATATACATGAGAAACAAATTTAACGATGTTCAAGTAAGTGTAATACGCTCCCATTTCTCACTTATAAATTCAAGAACAGGTGCAGCGATAAAAATCCACATGGATTCGTTGGTGAAAAAGTTATCCAACTTGGGCTTATGAGCAGATACGTTGTCCCTCCCCTTTCCATAAAGAGTCATGCAAATTCTAATCACTTTCCCACCTTCTGTCCTCGAGACCTCCATTCATTCTACCTGATCACATAGTGTATGCAAAATTCAGTTTTTCAATGTTTCATTACCTTTCCCCACTGAAAGACTTGAGAACGAAATTTTGCAAGCCTTTCTGGTATAGGAACTCCTGAATTATGATTTCCGCTAGACTAGTGATGTACGGAACTATCAATAAATTCAAATTATGGCCGGCTGGTATGAAGAGCTTGTAACTTAACTACCTCGGAGATATAGCCACGTAAATTAATTTTTTCTTCAAAACCTTTTCTGTTTTTTCGATATCTACTGGCCTATAACCAAATCTACAGTTTTGGAGACTCAGCCACGTATTTTTTGTGGGACGTGTAATGTGATCGCCATGAAATTTTCATATTCTAGCGAGGGGATTTACTCTCAACGCGTCTGGTCAGCATGAGAGTTAATGACCACTCAACTCCTCCCTCTCACCAAATTTAAGTTAGTCAAAAACATAATTGCCACAAAGTAGATATATGTATATGCTTATACATATAATACTCGTACCTTAAAAGACATTAGACTAACAGAACTTCTGGATGCACTAAAGGAAATTGAATGAAGCCTAATAGGTCTGACTGAGATAAGATGAAATATACAATACTAGCTGAATATAAGTTCGCAGTAATTTTATACCGCATCTCTGCCGAAAATGGTAACTATGGAGTAGGTTTAGTGAGTAAAAAGAATTTATACCTGTCTCCTCTAAAATAGCAGTTCTTACTCTAAAAATCCTCCTCTTGGATGATACCATGCCGTGGTGAGGAGGCCTAAGCGTAAAAAAACAAAAAAAATGACTCTATGAGGTTATATATCGTTGAAATCGCGACCAAAAGCACCTAGGAGAAGGCAAACTCCTACAGATAAACCCTGTTGAAAGCAATGAAAAACTACAACAGTATCTCTTTCCAGGAAATGCAGTTTTTCAAAATATTAATTGCTGATGATAGCGTTCCAACAGGTAAATAATTTTTCCGGATGTTAAAAGCTCCCCATTCGAATGTCCCTGGGGGACCTACTTGGGGGAGCATCATCATCGGAAAGTTTTAAAAAGAAAGGCTCAATTAAAATAGGGACTTGGAATGTAAGAAGCTTGAATGGAGTTGGAAGATCAGAGAATCTTAAGAGAGAAATGAAGAGGATTAACCTAGGAATAGTTGGAATAAGTGAAGTAAAGTGGACAGATGAGAATGATTTTTGACCAGAAGACTTCAGAATAATAAATACAAAGGAAATAACAGAATAATAAATACAAAGGAAATAAAAGGGCAAGCAGGCGTCGGAATTGTTATGTATAGACGAATCGGTAATAATAAAGTTATTTGTATACAACAGAGTGTAAGGTTAATCTTGATAAAAATTAGTATCAAACTAGGACTTACAACTATAATACAAGTGTAATGCCTTCTAATTAGAAGGACTTATGAAACATGTTGGAGGCGAAGAGAATCTTGTTATTGTAATATAGTTGGGGGTTTTGGATTAGGAATGAGAAATTAAGGAGGAGAGCGTTTGATACAGTTTTGTGTGAAGTATAACTTAGTTATAAGAGATACTCTATTTAAAAATCATTATAGAAGAAGGTATACATGGAAGAGTCCAGGTAACGAAGGTAGATATTAAATAGATTATATTATTACAAAACAACGTTTTAGGAATCAAATATTAGACTGTAAAACTTATCCGGGAGCCGATATTGGCAGTGGTCATAACTTGGTAGTAATGAAATATAGGCTTCAATTGAAGAAACTTGGTAGAAAAGAAGAGGTAAAAAGATGGAATTAGAAAAAGTTGAAAAATTTTAATACTAGAGAGAAATATTAAGAGGATATTGTATTAGAATTAGAAGATGAAAAAACACAGGAAATTAACAGTGTGAAGGAAGAGTGGGGTAAAATAAAGGAGGGAATATTAAAGTCAGCTGAAGAAAATCTTGGTAAAACCAAGAGAGAAGAAAAAAAACCATGGATAAAGGAGGAAACCTCAGAAAGATGGAAGAATGAAGGAGATATAAGAATGCAAACGATAGGGAAGGTAGATTAGCTTATCAAAGGTTAAAGAATGAAATAAAGAAGGAGTATGAAAAGGCAAAGGAGGAATGGATGAAAGAAAAAAGTGATGAGATAGAAGAGTTTATGCATAAAGGACAAATAGACTTGGCCTATAGAAAAGTAAAAAAGTAGTTTGGAGAAAGAAGTAAGAAAGCAAGTAATGTAACAAATAAGGAGGGAGAGCCTATTTACATTTACACAGCTGAAGGAAAAGTGAAAAGATGGATAGAGTGTGTAGAAGGACTATATAGTAATAATAGGGATGAAGAGATAAGAATGGAGAGGGAGGAAGATGTGGAAGAAGATGAGAGGAGCGATTCAATTTTAAGATGTGAATTTGACATAGCATTGAGAGATTTAAAAAAAGGGAAAGCTCCAGGAATGGATGAGATACCAGCTGAATTATTACAGAACTTAGGAGAATATGTACTTGATAGACTGTACAAATTAGTACCTATGTTATATTTTTATGATACAAGGGAAATGCCAGAGGACTTTCAAAAGAGTGCTATTGTAATTGTACCAAAAAAAGCAGGAGCAGATAGGTGTGAAAATTGTAGAACAATTAGTTTTCTTCCGAATGCGTCAAAAATATTAACTAGGGAGAATAGAATAGATGCAGAATTAGGAGGTAATCAGTTTGGATTTAGAAAAAGTAGAGATACTAGAGAAGCAGAATTAGCTTTGAAATTAATTGTAGATGGGCGACTCAAAAATGGGGTAGGATACATACTCGTATATGGCCTTCGTTGGTATTGGAAAAGCTTTTGACGATGTTAAATGGGATAAAATGTTTGATATTATGAAAAAGATAGGAATAAAATTTAAAGAAAGACAAGTTATTTTAAACTTATAAAGAACAGAGAAAGCCACATTAAGAATAGATGGAGAAAAAGGAGGGACTAATATAGAATAAGGTGTAAGGCAGGGGTGCTCCTTATCTCCAGTATTATTTAATCTATACATAGAGTGGGCCATAAAAGAAATAAAAGAAGAATTTGAAGCAAGTGTCACTGTACATGGAGGGCGAGTAAAGATGCTCAGGTTTGCAGATGATATTGTCTTACTAGCTGAAAGGAGTATTGATTTGGAAAACATTTTCAATGGAATGGGGGAGATTTTGAGTATAGAATATCGTATGAGAATAAATAAAAATAAAGTAATGGTATGCAATCGATGTGAACATGATAGCTTAAATATAAATATTGGACGGGAAAAAATTGAGGAAAGAAGCGAATTCTGCTATTTAGGGAGTAAAATAATAAAATACGGAAGGAGTAAAAGGGATATTAGTAGTACAATAGCGCACGCCAAATTAGCATCTTATCGGAAAAGTAATCTCTTGAAATCAAAAATGAATCTGGAAATCAAAAAATTAGTCTTGAAAACTTATGTTGGGAGTGTAGCCTTGTATGGATATGAAACTTGGACCACAGGAAAACCAGAGAAGAGAAGGATCGAAAAATTAGTCTTGAAAACTTATGTTGGGAGTGTAGCCTTGTATGGATATGAAACTTGGACCATAAGAAAACCAGAGAAGAGAAGGATCGAAGCTTTTGAAATGTGGTTCTGTAGGCGGATACTTAGCATCAAATGGACGGATAAGGTAAGAAATGAGGAAGTAATTAACAGAGTAGGAGGTAAAATGGATATTTGGAACTGTCTGAAGAAAAGGAGAGATAAACTAATAGGGCATAATTTGAGGCATCCAGGAATAATATCACTGCTGCTAGAAGGAAGAGTGGAAGGAAAGAATTCGGTAGATCGGCAAAGATTCCAGTATGTTCAGCAGATAATCAAGGATGTGAAATGTAAGTGTTATTACGAAATTAAAGAACTTGCACAAGATAGGGAGAAATAATAGAGTTGCGTCAAACCGGTCGTGAGACTGACAACCTTATCATCATGAATAAGGAGCTGAAAAAGAGATCTTTTGCTGCCTGGAAAAGCCATTGGGCACTGAAAAATATTTTCAAGGGATCAAAAACTAAGAAAGTGTTGGAAAAATGTATTGATCCCATTTTCATATACGGCTGTCAAACATGGTCCCTGACAAAAATACATACATTTTTTTTTTTTTTTTTAGAAATACAGCAAAGGAGATTTTTAAGATCAATAATAGAAATAACTTTAAATGATGAGATTTATAACAAGCAACTCCATCTAAAAACAAACTCCAGACCCATTTTATTAAAAGCTCTTCTTTCAAACTGGAACTGTTGTGGCCAGATCATAAGACTGAGAAAGGATGAATGGACAAAAAAGATTCTACAATGACTGGTAAACGAATACAAATGGAAGGGAAGGTCAGAAAATAAATGGGACAGCGAATTTTGTCAGTTTGCTGGAAAATTGTGGCAGAGAGTAGCAAGAAAAAGGGATGCATGGAATAGTGGCAGTTGGGCTATGCTTAATGTCCGGTTGGTGAGAGCAGAAAGGCCTCTAGACTCGCGGGTGTAATCTAAAGCTGTATAATAATAATAATGAGGAGACTAGTCAGTCCCAAAAAGTACGCCAAACCTAGATAGTTTGTGAACTAAGCTATAGGCTGCTAATTTGATCTCATTTGTCTCTCGGAAATACCAAGCGTTTTCGAGGTGCTGAATGAAAAACTTCTATGGAAATCATTCACAACTTAGATCGCATTGCGCACAAACTGCCGATTAGATCTTTCTTTCGATTGTATCCACTAACTGCAAGGCTCTCAGGCAAAAACTTATGCACCTGTACAGTTACTAATTTACTCCTACCTAGATAATAGATTACACATAACAATTGGTCACATAGATTTAAATCTGACCTTTATACCTTGGTGATCATTATAGCTACTTTGTTTTTCTTCGACAGAAATTCCGAAGCATTTTACCATTCACCGGCCCAATACCACTGCAAGACATTCTTCTCGGCGAAATTGGCTACCGTTACCGACAGAAAAACATTTCGGAAGAAGAGAAGAACGTGTATAAAAAATTCATCGATTTCCTTCTATCTGAGAACATCACGGTACCGGATAGAATGCCGACTAATTTGCTACCTAATTACGCCGCAGATTTGCAGAAAGGTTTGAAGCGTTTGAAGAGCTTGAAGAAAACATCGCAATCGCGGGATACGAAAGAAAAGTTGGAAAAAACTAATTCCATCTCGAAGTTGGTTCATAAAGACCCGAAGGCACACGAGTACCACAAGTATTACTGTGACCACGAGGATGCCGGTACTTCCTCGTTATCGCGATTGCTGTCGAGAGTGTCACTCGAATCGGATGACAGCGAGGACGCAAATGCCAAAGTCAGACTCGCGAAGAAAGTTTCGTCTCGTGACTGTCGAGATGTCGAAAAATCTAAGAAGAATTACTCGTCCGGTCACTTCTCGAGTAAGTCTGAATCGGGCAGTGACTGCCATCAGGCTAGTAAGCACGAATATGATAAATACCGCCGTCGTGATACGAAAGAATCTCGAAAGAAGCACCGGTCACATTATTCGTCCGATGAATCCAGTTCGGAAGACAGGAGTAGCGACGACGACCACAATAACAAAAATATGAGAAGGAAACGTGAACGTGATCCGAATCGGGATTCAAGGAATGATCATTCGGATGACCGTAAATCTGACAAGAAAAAGCTCTCTGAAGAGAGAGTTAAAAGCCCCACTGAACACACTGCCCTCGGAGGAGAAAAATACTCTCAAGAAAATAAGAATTCTCGAAAACCAACTTCGAATGTTCAAGGAGCGGTACCTGATAGTGATCCTGCTCGTCCGTCCGAAGTTGAAGCCCTGAAAGCAAGTGAAAAGGGGTACTCTGAACGTGCTCGGAAGCATAGCAGTGACGAACGGGTCGAGTCAGACGACGATACTGACGACAAGCACTCTACGAAAGCAAAGCATAAACCCTACAAGTCACGCAGCAGTCGACATGAGCGATCTCGCAGCTCCGAAAGTGATCGCAGTTCGGACGATAGCGGACGTTCGTCGTACAGTCGTCACGCTGATCGCGAGCGAGCAAAGAAAAACCACCGGGATGAACGTGAAAGGCGGAGGGCGATGTACGAAAACGACGTCTACGATCGGAGTGAACGTACAGGGTCATGTAGACGATCCGATCGCGAGCGTGACAAAGAAGAACGAAGACGAGCAGACAAGCACAGTCGCAGATACTACGATCGCGAATCAGACAAACGTTCTCATCGATATTACCGTAGAAAGGAGTCGGTGTCGCCGCCGCGAGAGAGGACGAAGTACCGCAGTACTAGTCGTACTCGCAGTGACCGCGAGTCTTCTTTGTCGCCTCGTCCAAGCTCGAGACGTTCGAGGAAGTGAAACTGATTCCGGTCGAACTTTTTCATACTTTACTCCCTTTTTATAGCAGTCGAAAACGTCTGTGATAATTAATTGTAGTTTATTATTCTCGTTGTTGTTTTTTAGCCTTATTATTGAGCTTTATCTACCTGTTATTCTTAACCATTATACTTGAGAAGACGTTCTCGTCTTTTCTTTTTTCATTCAAACAAATTGTTAGCATTTACTATTTTTTATTGTATTCTTATTCAATACAGTTTTTTTTTTTTTTTTTTTTTTTTTTTTAATGAAATTGGATTTATCATGAGTATTGGTCTTCTTGGCTACCAGTCTAGAGAATTGTTCGATTTCAGTTCGTTCTAAGTATATAAACTGACCCTCGACACTGTGAGTATGAACAGTTTTTGCTACCCGGGCTGGGTTTGCAAATTATTGAAGCGCTTGAAATTCTAAGCTTGAAATTTTTGGAAATCAACTAATTTTAAGTGTGTCGAAAGCTCAAGTTTTAAATTCATCAGCTAAAAGTTTTATGGATGCCAAAGCATAAGGCTACACTACTTTTTTTTTTTATTTTCGCTGCTACAAGAGAAAGTAATATATCTTGGTATAAGAACACGGTAACCAAAATTTATTTGAAAAAAATTGTGCTGATTCGCCAGGAAGTAGGAGCAACAGTCTGAAGTATTGAAAGTTGAATAGGTATGTAGGCTCAAGTTGTGGCTCCCTATGGGGCATTTTACGTGGGAGTTACAGCTGAAACTACCCCAAAGAGAATTATTCAACAACTCGAGAAACCCAGTGGCGGATTTAGGAGTTTTCCGCCCCTGGGCAAGTGAATGTCTGCCGCCTCTGAATTTTTAATATTTTTCAAGCGTTGAATGGGTAAACATAGGAAAACGAATGGTTATTGCAAGTTTGATAGGCGGCTTGCACATATTACTTGTACTTACTGATCACGTTTAATTTCCTTTTGTTGGGAAAAAAAAGGGAAAAAAAGGACAATTTGCCGCCCCCAAAAATCTGCCGCCCTGGGCGATTGCCCGTTTTGCCCATAGGTAAATCCACCACTGGAGAAACCCCGTATCTACCCACTTAAATTCTCTTATATATGGCGGTGTACTCCCGCCAAACTGGCCCCTCCACACCGTACCCCTATCCTGGAATTACCTACCCCGGCCGGGCTGCGGCAGGATAGGAAGAAACGCTTCGAGGTAGGCAACTCTTCTATCCCATTTCTCCTTTCGCCGGCGTCTTATTTACTGTCGAGTTGCGCTGGATCTTCCCCCTTCTTCTGTCATTGACAGCAGCGTCATCGTCGTCGATGTTGGTGGGATTGTGGATGGGTGCTATGACCGCTGCCTTTGTCTTTGCTACTCCATCTCTGTCTTGCGGCGCAGTGTCTTCTTGACAAGAGCAGCCACTTGATCCCATCCCGCTTTACTCTTCAGCATTATCGAGACCAAGTTCTCGGGTGTAACGTGTAAGCCACTCAACGCCCGCGTTTCGAAAGGCGGCCGCCGTTTTTTCCCTCTCTCGGTCGAATGCCGGACACCCAAACAGGGTGTGCCAAACAGCATCATCTCGCCCTCCTCCAACACAGTAAGAGTACTGTGGGATATCTGCTATGTCCATTCTATGCAACTTGTTGAAGACACCATGGCCACTCATCACCTGAGTGAAATAAAAGTTCACCTGGTCATGGAGTCTGCCCAACCACGCGTCGAGGTTCCGTATTATCAAACGAGTCCATTCGCCCTTGATACTACGGGAGAGCCGCTCTTCCCACGTGCGGAGCGTAGATTGCCTTATATACTGCTTGGCCTGTAGATCTCGCTTGGCTTATACTCTATTACTTTGGGTTATAGTCACTTGTGGAGCACTCACGAAACTCTATAGTCGATATATTGGAAGCTACTAACCCCAATTTTCATGTTTTTCCCCTCTGTAGATTCTTCAAAGGTGAGAGCGAGTCTGAAAGAAAACATCCTCAAAAATTGATCCGAAGAATTCGAAATTCATGGAAATAGGTTATCACGTGATATTCATTTGATCAACCTTGAGTGAACGAAGTAATTTCATTAGGAGACTCTAATAGCTCTACCGTGAGTCACCCGTGCACAATATCTTGAGCCGGGTCTGTTTTTTTGAAAAACGACTTGTAAGATGTTTTATAGGCAAATTGCACTTCATATAGGGAATCCTACAAAACATCAATACTCTAGCACACCTGCTTAAAGAATTTTCGCTATTGGATTTGTATGTTAAAATTCATCACGTGTTCCTCGAGGGAGCGAAATATCCATGAAAAGGGTAAAATAAGTACTCCCGTTGTAAGCATGAGATTTATCTATAATAATACTGAATAGGTATTGGTTTATCGACTAATTCAGTGAAACTAATCATAAGCTTGCCACATCCAGATTATCATGTATATTATCAGCTATCACCAAACAGTACCTTTAAAAGAAGCTTGATTCACCTATCACCTTACATTCTATACTGAAAAAACAGAAAACAGACTGTGAAAACGAAAACCTTTGAGCTTGTTGTTGCCTCAAATTTTGAGCAACATTGAGAGTTAACTACAGCTAGAAATATGTTTAAGAAGCTTCAGCAATTAGCTTTACCAAGATTCTCATACGCGAAAAGATGTAACATTGGCTTTATTTTTCAAGGTGTAATAAATTTGAGATAGAAGTTTTAGCTTCATTGAAAAACTTCAACTTCCAGCAGCTTGATATTGCCGGGCTTCAGTGAAGAACTTAAAATTAAGTAAAGTTTGCCTATCCCCCTGAAGTGTTCAATTAAAAGGACTGGAAAGTTGGACAACAAATCTGATGATACAGAATGAACGACCTGATGAATTACTCACCCCTACTCTGATACTTTGGTTCAATGTTTCAAACAGTTATTGAAAAATGTGAAATTGTTAATAACGAGAGGTACCTATTACCTATGTCCAATTCATTACCACTTCAACATCTGAGAAACATTCGATTATAAATTATATATTTCTTTCGAAATCTTTACAATCACTCGGCACAATACACAAAGCGTAATCCATTCAAATGTGAATTGTAAAAATAGGACTTGATTATGAAATCTGTATCATTTTCAAGCTATTCTTCGAACATCCTTCCTTTTTCAGTCCAGCAATCAAATTAATTAATTTGGTTCTGACAAGTTTTACACCTAAAGATAATTTTCAGATTTCATCGATCAGAAATTGACAGCTCATCAATACCCCAATCTTCATACGAGCCATCAGGCAAGTATCTCCTTATTATTAATGGAATTTTACGCGCTTTCAATTCTTTCATCGCTATTAATAGCGGATCCGTTTCTCCTTCAAGCTCAACCATGATGGGAGCACACATGGCTATTTGCAAAGCTCTGGTACCTAAAACACGAGCTCTTTCATACCTACAATCATAAAACATTATTAGATATGTGACATTTTAGAGTAGAGAAAACTATATACGTATTCCAAGAAGATACTACTGAGCTTCTGACTTATGATGAGTTCTCTTCTAATTTCGTCAACGGATACGGTTTTCTTTAATGAATCATGAAAATAACCTACTTGGTCATATATTTCGTAGTAATTCTGCTCGACTTCGGTACACAGCCCGCGTGAGATGAGGCTTCGTCACTTGGGAGGACATCTATGTTGTCTCCTGTTACCTGCACATTTTAAAAATTGTCATTACAATAGATACGTGATACATTATCGATGTGCATAAAAGAACTAAGCATACTTCTGGTTGGTCCGCCAACTCATCAAAATCGTTTTCTTCGGCTTCCTCCAAATCTCCATCAGCGCTGGAAGAATTATCATTGATGAGAGACAAGTTACCGATCACTTATAGACGGAAGAAGTAATGGAAACTGAAAGAAAACTTACTCGCCCACTTCGTCGAATTCATCATCGGCCATGTTCAGGTTTTAATACTGAAAAATGAAAATTAAAACGTTCAAATAATTTATTATTTGACTACCAACGAAGGAATCAGATACACTTTCACACGAAATGTAAATACTTCTGTTTAGGGTTCTAAAATTATTTTTGTGGATTTGTGGATGTCCAGCTGAAATACTTCACGCATGAGGCATGACGCACTAGGTCGTGACGTCATGACATCACTTATGCCGTTATGCCGGAGCCTGCTAGTGAGCTAGAAAGAGACAAAAGTTAGGTTTTGTGTACTTGTCTTTGTTTAACGTATTATCTGAATGAACGTTATCATCAATACCGAATGATAATATAATAAAGTAACAGAAATTTGATTCCGAGGAAGTTTCTGCCTTGTTCGTTAGAAATTTTATTCTTTCGTGTAAAAATTCAAACTTTGTGATTTCTGTTGTGTAGAAAAAGAATGGTAGTTTCCTGTTGTGCGTACAACTGTTCAAATACGAGTGATAAAAATCCAGGATTAATATTTCACTCGTAGGTATTAGCTTCTGCATGCTATGGTACTTTTTAAACACAGAAACTGACTGTAATAAGTTTACTTTTCAGATTTCCGGATGCCGAAAAAGATGGAGAACGTCGACTAAAATGGATCAACGCTATTAAACGGAAGAATTGGCAGCCAGGTAAATGGAGTAAGCTGTGCAGCGCTCATTTTATAGCTAGTGATTATGATTCCCCGGTGATATGTGGGAATTTACGTCTTAAGAAAAATGCTGTACCTTCAGTGTTCAGTTATCCTGACCATCTTCAACCAAAGAGACTTAGTGAAAGGCGACATCGTGTACGAATTATGCAAAATGAGCTAGAACCAGATCCAGAAGTGAGTTTTAATTGGTTGTTTTTTACAACCTCATTCATTAAGTTTACAAATTCTGAATTATATTGCCAGTAATGCGCTAGGCAAAGGCACCTGTAGTACCATATGAATTTTGTTTCTTTCCAACCAGCTCGCTCAAGTAGTCTAAACATTGGCTAGACGGAGCGTAAGCGTTCCAAAGTTGTATACGGAGAGGTCACTGCGAAAAAATACGCGGGTGCAACAGTACGCGGCTACGCGCCAAGTTGATTTTAATTAAGGCTTTAGATTTAGCCGGTATCTTCGCTTTCCTTAAAAAACAGTATTTTGTGGATTAGTTGAATATCTATCATACTGAATAGTTTATGAATGTGTTCAATTTTATAATGTGAGGTTTTCTGCAGGATCGCGTATTATGTGAAACTGAAGAACATAACACCGTTAGCTTCGAGTAAGTACGAGTATAATAAATCCTAATTCCAGTTTCTACCCACGATAGTGTACTCGTACATAGCGGTGTATAGTGTATACCCGTCAAGTTTATTTTTGATGAAAATCAGTAAGTCTAAAATAACTGGCAATTGTTTCAGATTTCCTAGTGATCGGAAGGTTCAATTGAAATGGCTTTAATTTTACAGTTTAAAACCAGAATAGGATCTGCCCAATCAAATAAAACTGTGTTTCTCTCATTTCAGAAATCAGGATCGTGTTATTAGTGATGGAACTCCTGAATTAGGGATAGATAGTGTTCCTGTTTTCCCTGACAAAGAAAGGTCCATATCTGGAAAAAGTGCGCGTTTCAAAAGGTAGTGAAGGCTTTGCCCCCGTTTACATACCAGTTGTACAGTTCGCAGTAAAATTGCAATTTCCAGCTTCTTTTGGTATGTTGACTGTTGCAGGAGTTTTAAATTGTATAATCAGGCTGCATGGAGCAACTTTTCGAGCAGTATCGATGTTAATGAAGGTAATATTTTGCACACATTCAAATTTCATAATCCGATTATTGTGACGGAAGTAGACCAGTAGATATAACATGTTTGCTAATATATTTTAGTTGTTCATGTTTTGTTGACTACTATAGGTAATGTGGAAGTTCCGAACGATTGTTACATTAATAATGAAAATTCGTTTGTGCCCAACGAAGATTCACTTTCAGTATACGAGGCAGTCGAGCAAGATATTTTATCGACATTTGAAAACAAAATCATCACCATATCTGATCCTGAAGAAGTATGTTCTGTTGGCAATGTTCAGGTGATTTCTTTCGTGTCCGAAGATGAATGGTTGTCGGATGATAAACCCGCTCCTAAACGTCAAAAACGAGTGCAGTTGGTAAAAGAATCAGAAACATTAGCATCTGTAACCGCTGAAACTAACAGTGAACGTTTGATTCCACAAGTTATCGACGAATCAAAATCCGCCTCTTCCAAACCATCCGACCATTCATCTTACTTGTGCAGTGTTGAAGCGATCCAAAAAAGTCAAGGTTGGCTTGTTATTCACGTGAAAAATTACTGTTGTATTCCTGATGAAGAAAATTTTCAAATATGAATTTATAATTGCAGATTTAGATCGTCTTTCTGGTATCAGAGTCAAGAGAAAAGCTTTGGACAATAATCCAAGATATGCGGGTGATATAAAAACCAATCGTTTCACGAGTGCTGATGCAGGTCGAAAAGCAGTGACTGTGTTAAAGAGTATCGCATTGCATTTTAAGACAAGATTGAAAAAAATGCAACGAAAAAATTCACAGCTGCTTGAAAAAGCGTTGTCGCTTCAAGATAAGCTCATTAGGTTGACTGAGGAATCGATTCAGTAGAATTTAAACAGCTGCGATCAGTCTGTAGGAACGATCTCATAAAACTACCTAGTGACGAATTTTGCACTATGCGAGCTTGATAAACTCGAATGTGAAGTTTTCATTGTTATAAAGCAGTATTGTTGATGAGAAATGTGAATCTAGTGATTGGAAAATACACGTTGTGAGATTGGTGTCATTTAGTCATTTCATTAAATATCGGAACTCGTGGCACCAATTTCTGGTATTAAATTTCACCCATTTAGCCAAAAACTTGAAAGGAATGTAAGTAGAACTTTATTTACAGTTCAACTTCATTCTCTTTTCTAAGCTCTAATTTCTACTGAAGTGTATTCAAATAGTCCTGATGTGCATAATTGTTGTATTTTCTCAGATTGAACGTGCTAAAATTCTATAATGGATCAGCTGAGGAATGCAACGGAAGAAGAGAAAGAGTTGACGTATGCAGTTTTGTACATTACAGTGGATTTGCGAGTAAACCCTCCTTTATAACCCCACCAAATATTTTTATAATTTCATTATTGTTCATCGAGGTAAAAAAAGTACAATCAGTCTTGCTAAAGCTTTGGAACGCTGTACCTTGAATTAAATTTTTGTATTTATGCACTTCTTCCATATCATTCTTAAATTATTCGGAACAGCAAGCGAGCTCTGCTTGTTGATTATCTGAATCCAGATGCCAAAAACCAATCAATCTGTTGAGAATACTAGCTCTACTCTATGATTTACTAAGCGCCAAGCCATCGTTTAAACTCTTACGAAATTCTTTGTCTTAAATCTATTGGTAGCACTCAAAAGTCTGTTGTAGTTACAATATGTCGGGAACGATCAATATTTTTCATCTTTGAATAGTTGAGATGTCTTTTCCCTTCTTACGCAGGTCGTAGTTACCAGAAGTAGGAAGATTAGAGACAAAGGCAAATGAAACTTGATAAGTAGCAACGGGAACTGCAAAGCCATCCATGTAGGAATACATGCCGAATTTCTTATATTGTACAATATTTAGTTCAGCAACTTGGAAACGGTTGAAATAAAATGAGAACAATTGCGAAAGTATCTGATATTTACATATTAGGATGACAAAATTAAAACAAATGCAAGTGAGTAAGTAATGGACAGGTCTACTCCACCTCAATTTTGTCATTTTTTACCTAAATATACTTTATGGTTATGCACTTTCTAAGCGCTTATTCAAAATGGGTAAAACACTGCTCAACTATTTTCAGAAAGTTCTTGCTTGTAAGTAAATACCTTTTTTTTTTTTTGTTATAATTTCTACATATTTCACTTGTTATTTCAAGTTATAGGTGTGCATAAGTGTTAAAGGTACCTACATATAAAACTATACATTTTACATTTTTAACCTGTAATGCCCTTGTTAATAAATATTGACCTTAAATTACTGTAGGTTCCCGGGTAGTTTATGGATTTTTTTTTTTTTTAATTAGGTACTGTAATTGTTTATCACTGTAACTAAATTAGAGAGCTTTACGAAAACCAGCAATACTAATTGAATTAGTTGCTCAATAGCAGTTCGAAAAAATTCAGCAATAACTTTCCTTCTGAGAGGACTCCCCCAAAGTGTGGAATCTGGAGAATTACGAGAAGTATGCGATTGTAGGAGGTGGAGGACTATTAACTTTTTGTAGAAGATAGTGTTAGACGAAAATTCAGGGGAACGGGTCCGAGGCAATTAGGTACGCATATTTTCTGTTCGCGAAGCTCACGATCAGTATGCGTTCAGTGCCACTGAAAGTCGGGAATTCAACGTTGGTACCCATAATCATACGGCATGATATGAAGATCCAAACGTAACATATATAAAAGCATAAATAAAACATTTAAAGATCACTAGAAGAAACATAAGGAAAAAACAATCAGATATCATGGTAAGGGGAAAGCAGAACATTAGATTAGCAAACGCTTTCCATATACTAGAGGTCGCTCTATAGCTATACCAGCCTAAGCTCGGATTTTGACCTCCCTTTTTCGCCAAAATGGTGGCTCTATATAGTAATTTTGGTCTGACAGGGTCAGGCCCATTTCAAAATTTATTTTCGAATGTTTTTCCGGAGAACTTACATGTTGAATTTACCATCCGCGAGAATTAGATGAGGTACAAAAAGTGTTATTCGTAGCTTCTTTCGCCCCCCCTCCCTCCCCTAAAAAAAACTATTCTTCACCTTTTAAATTTGTAGTCGATGGGTAGTTACCAGAGATCTTTTTCAGAATTCAGAAGTGAAAGGAACTGTAACAATTCGCCAACAGATTCTCATGGCTGTCTAGAATATATTGCCACCTTTGACAGGGTATGAGTATAGATAATATTCTCAAAAATTATTACTCGACAATGTGCCACGAATATTCGTTCCTGAGAAGCATCAGTGTTGACAAATCGCCCATACGAAATTCAGATGTGAGTGGCACTACTTGAGTATATAATATTCTGTTTCATATTTTCCCTTTATAATGTCTGAATGAAATATCAGTTTCTTCAATTTTTGAATTAATTTGTAACCCCTTGCCACCACCCATCTTCACTTGAAAATCCTACACAAGCTACTGAATTGTGTGGTTTCTAGATTCTAGTGTGAGCGAAGTGAAGGGTGATAATGATAATGACTAGTGTGCTGTGCAGGCGACGCTAGTAATAATGCTGATTTACGTTACATACTCAAATGTGAATAATGCAATTATGATAAGAACTGAGTACCTACATTCTAGTCTGTTAACATTTTCATAATCAGATGTAACAATGGTGTAAACGTCAAGTGTTGTTTTGTCAATTCCGCTGGACAAAACAATGTTATTAATTAACAGTTTAATTTTTGAAGATGATAAAGCAGAGATACAAGAAATCGGATGCCTACCAGAAACCATTTAGTTTTAGGTGAGACGAGTTTATTTCTAGTACGTGATAACATGATATCAGTCTACGTGGTCCAGATTGTGACGAAAGTCTATCAAATAATACTCGTCTCCATTCGAAAATCACTGATGATTAGTTTAGTATGTCACATTTACATAGGTCTCGTGTGATCCGAGAGTCCTGGTTAAACATCATCAACTTCAGTTACTCGTAACTGTATTACTTTGTCGCCGCTCTGTGACGATCTATTTAAACGATTGTTTCACTCAGTTATATAATACCCATCAAATACCGTCATACTGCAATGCTCTTTCTATTTTCAGAATGACACTGAGAGACTGGAGACAAGCCCTGAATTCAGTGCCATCGTACCGCGTTCCTAATGGTACACTCCGGTTTCAAACAAAATTTGTGACTCTCATCACTACAATTGGTTTGTTCGCTCTGTTTTTCATCCACAGTGAATTCGACGGTAATATGACCACTCTGAATGATGTTAAGACGAAATACGTCGAATACAATCGTACTTATCCGCTCACAATGCCCAAGGTTGTGGCTAATGGTATTCAGTATAGAATTGGAATGGTCGCTGATTTGGACACTCGGTCGAAATCAGATGAAAGTAATTCTTGGGTCAGTTACTTTTTGAAGGGCACTTTGATTTGGAATGCCGAGGATAAATTAGTCACCGTGTTCTGGGATCGAAGTCCAGTACTCTTGAAGTCTTCGTATGGCCTGGCTGGAAGAGGAATGGAGCTTTCGGAGTTGACTGTTTTCGATGGAAGGTTATTAACATTCGATGATAGAACTGGACTCGTATATGAAATAAAAGAGGATACGGTTATCCCTTGGATTATACTAACCGATGGAGATGGAAATATCAATAAAGGTATTTAAATGAATATTTACTATTACAACGACATTCATTCAGTTTGAATTTACTTGTTTCTAGTCCATTAGTGCTCTGTTTAGAACGTTACTGCTGTGGTTGCTTTTTCAGTTCAACAAAAAGCAACGACACTATTCTCAATGAACCTTTTAATTAAGGTTTCACGTGTCTTTACAGGATTCAAATCCGAATGGGCCACTGTGAAGGACAGTCATTTATACGTTGGTAGTATGGGCAAGGAGTGGACGACCTCAAAAGGTGTATATGTTAACCATAACCCAATGTGGATCAAAAGAATTAATATTAATGGTGAAATTCAACATGTCGATTGGCAAAACAATTTCCGCAAATTGAGGCAAGCGGTTGATATAGACTTTCCAGGTGTCTATTTTCATATTTTATTTGTCTTCGTTTTCTGCTGCTTTTTTTACGCTAAAATTAATTTGTATGAATTTAAATTGTAGGATATATAATTCATGAAGCTGGAGTGTGGAGTCAGATTCATAAGAAATGGTTCTTTCTACCCAGGCGAAGTTCTCGTTCGTTTTACGATGAAGTAGCTGATGAACAAAGAGGAACGAATATTCTGTTGATGACCGATAAAAATTTCAACCACATTGAGGTGATTATTAATTTTTTTTTTTTTTAATAATTATAATTCCTGATGTGTTCGTTTGTTGGGCATCTACATTTCTACAGATTAAGACATTCAAATACTTATTTGTTTAACTGATCTGTAGAAATGGGAACAGCCTAACATACTCTCATCAAGTTACATTTGAATATTCAGCCGATAAATGTGGTGCTGTTCTAACTGAAATAATTTCAGTTTTAATTATGATAATTATTTGTACAAACGTAGGTATAACGAATGTAATAACATCAGTTGTGACTGTGACCTTGCTGTATTCCATCGTTATTTGGTGTCATTATTAATACTTGCAAATATTTAGGTTAAACACATTGGTGATATTGTACCAATCCGAGGATTTTCGAGTTTCAAATTCATTCCTTCAACTAACGATAACGTTATCGCTGCTCTGAAGACAGAAGAATTCAACAGCACGTCAGCGACCTATGTAACAGTATTCACTATTGGTGGGAAAATCCTGTTACCTGAAGTGAAAGTATCAGACCTGAAGTACGAGGGCATTGAGTTTATTTAATAATCGGTTGATTGATGGAAATCTGATATTATGTTGAACGTTCCGATTTGATCTCGTGTGTCAGCGTCCTCAGTCTTGACTGAATGAATTTTTCAATTGGTTTCTGTATCAGCAATGTCGTAGACTCATCGTATATCAGCAAAGCCTTAGTGCGAATTTCATGTATTAACAACGCCTGGCGTATTTTGAGTCGTTTACCTTTTAATTATGCAAACTGTGATCTAGATTATTGTTTTACTGTTGTTTTCTTCCGAAATGTTGGAATTAAAATTTTTAAGAATCTGTTTGTTTGTATAACGTGGTTGTAATTTTTCAATTTATTCGGCAATCCAGCCAGATTGGTGGAGGTCTACTATAAGGAGCCTGCGGAGCTGCCGAGAGCCCGGACGGCGGAGGACGACCGTCAGAATCTGGACATCATACGAAAGATTCTGAGTAACCTCAGCACGATGGGATTAGAGGTCGACCAAGACCTGCGTAGTTTACAAAGGATACCAGGCTCTTTACCCTGAGGGCACTGGTCACGAGTCCAGATGCCAGTTTTAGCACTGATGTTCTACTTGAAACTTTGGCGACACAAATCGCCATAGAAGAAATGGTGGAACGATACGACGAGAAGGAGGCAGAGGTGGTCCAGAAGAAAGCGACTAAAAAGACTACAACCATTGCATTGGTTGGGGCGACATCAGCTGAATCGAAGGGGACGAGTGAAGACCTCTGAGTGTCGGCGCTACCCAACCTTAATCAGAAGGAAGAATCGTCGTAGCTAATTAAAACTTTGCTTTGGCTGTTTAAAGAAGGGTCATCTGTCTTCCAACTACCCCAAAAAGGATAATCCTTGCACAAGCTACAAGACGAAGGGGCAAGCTGTTCATCTTTGCGCATCCCTGCTCCTGGAGAGGGGCAAATGGGGTAAGCCAAAGAAGTTGGAGCCAGCAACAGGTATGTTCTGCAGATTGTCTGTTGTTTTATAAAGAGCGCGGTCAAATTAACACCAGTTCGTGCTGTACTAGATACTGCTAGTAAGCACTCTTATGTGGTTAAAAGATTAGCCAATTGTCTGAACTTGGAAGTATGCTGTTTTGGCAGTTCGGACCCCATTTGTATTGAGTCAGTGGACGTACGCCTCACACTGACAAATAGGTCCAACACCAGTCAGCGAACTTACACTTTTCGCACCACCCCATGTATTACAGGCGGTGGGGACTTAGAGTTACTGCTCTCTGTACAGGCGGTTCTTAAAGTTCTACCCGTGCACTTGCAGTATGCCGACCCTAGCTTGTTCGAACCCGTACGCGGGCCACTAGAGGTGTTGATTGGTTTCTGATGTATATTATGATGTGGTGTTAGGGAAGATGCGAGAAGATTGCCTTGTGGTGTTGGTCTCTTGAAAACTATTTTTGGTTGTGTTCCAGTGGGAAAAATTCGTGCGAAGGGGCAAGATGAGCACTTTGATGACTCACCTTCCTCCTCTCTCACGGTCTCTACAACGCCTAATAGCCACTCTTTGAAGATGGAGTCCGTCGTGCAGTTTGACCCAATGCGCTGACCAATTTGTGGTCGCTAGAAGCGCTTGGAATCAAGTCCAATGAAAGGAACGATATAGACGATCTGGTACTCGAGAAGTTCAGAGAAACGGACACTCTTCCTCACCCATTATCACCCTCACAGGCCTATTTTTCGGAATGGTAAGATTCGAACTGTCTATGATGCGTTGGCTAAAACTAAAATAGGCCACAGCCTGAACGATTTATTGCATCGTCGTCCAGGGCTTGTAGAGGATCTGGTGGGGTTAATGCTCAACTTTCGGCTGCACATGGTGGGTGTAACAGCCGACATTGAGAAAGCGTTTCTACAAATTGAGCTCAACGAAGTTGACCGAGACGTGGTGAGATTTTTCTGGATGCATGATGTATCATACCACCGAATCCGGAAAATCTGATAGGTAGTTTTTCGCTTTAGACGCTTCGGTGGAACGTCCCTGTATCTACTATTCGTCACAGAAAAGAATAAATGGACACGGAATGACCCTACACAGGAATACGACAATTTGAATAATTTCACAAATGCCGTTTTGTAGTCGCATGTTTCATACTTTTATTCTAATTTTTACTTCACTTCTATGCTTATCGCTTACCTCCTAGGAAAAATCACCGCACGCCACTGCTGGTTTCATCCCTGTCGCGTCAGTTTGTTTACAAACACGACCTTGGACACTGTTAAGCAAAACGGACTTAAGCGACATTTGTTGACAAAATGAGTCTTAAGTTATTAGTATCGTTGGAAAGAGGGTAAAAAAGCAGAATTTTTCAAAATTGGACTTCCGATACAAAAATGTGTACCTACCCACATATTAGAAAAGAGCTTACCAGTAAACGCTATGTCATATAGTTTCTATATTGCTCTTGAACTTCGAATTACATGTTCTCAAAAAACAGATTTTGTCGCCTGAGTCCATTTTGCTCAACAGCGTCCAATGATTGAGATTTAAGAACCAGTTCTAACTTGAATAAGAGCATTCTGTGCTGATTCTGTAATCTCTCCTAATCACACCCAATGGTAAATGAACCCTGTTAAGCAAAAAGTACTCAAGCGATATTTGTTGACAAAAATAATTATTATAGGAAACACTTTAATTGCACGATAAAAAATTCGAATGAGCGATAGGATACAGAACGCTAAAATAGGTGGTCCGAAAGATAGTAAAATGAATTATTGCCCGTTACATGTTGCCAACAAAATAATTACAAACGAACGATAATTGACGAGTAGCTTAGCTTAAACAATAGGATATTCTGCGTCACTCTCATGAAAATACATTTCTCGATATGATTTGCGCTAACACATTGCTGCAAACATGTCTTCGATCTCCAAATTAGACTGAAACTTGTAAGCATACCGCTGGAGGCAAAAGTTGTCCCCTGGGGTCAAAAAAGAAAGAGGGGCCGGCCTGCGCCAAGTTGGAGAAAGCGCTCATTGTCCAATGGAGACGCCATTTTTCAATGATAGCACTTCAGTATTTAACTAAGGTGCACTGGGGCAAAAAATAGCCTGCCAGTTTTCGGGGTAAAAACTAGCCACCCAAATATTTCAGTCCCATTTGAGTTCTATGCGCTGGAAACACTGTCAAACTATTCGCGGTCATCCAATGCTTAACCCTGATATGGTTCAAGACGTCACAGATAGGAATCAGTGCCGATTTGAATCGAGTGAAAATATTTCCGAAGTACCTTGTGGGGGGGGGGGGAATTGCCTAACTTGACAGAGGAAGAAACCAACAACTGATTACACCATTGAAATGTTAAAAAACAATTTTGAATAGATCGTTCTTTCATCTTTCAGAATGAGTCGAGAAAACAGGTGTAGGAGCGCTGGAAACAGTACAATAAGGTTTCAAACTCACGGGGTAATCCCCAAATCAGGGCTGACAAGCTAAAGCGAATGATTGGCTTAGCAGAAGAAGAAGCCGTATTTGATTGGCTTGTGAAGCTAATCAAAAGCCAATCCTTCAAAAAGCATTAAGCCAATAAAAAGCCGATCAATTTATCAAAGCAGCACAAGCCAATGAATTTTTTTTTTTTTTTCCTTCAAGAAAACGGCTCGTGCATAGTGCATCGTGGATCGTGCTCGACCGGGCGACTACTCTTCCTAAACTTTACCCAAAATCATGAACGGCTGGAAGCAGTTGATGAAATTATGAAAAAGCCATTCCCAAGCTAATCAAAATCGGCCATTGGCTTGTAAGCCAATCGTGAAGTTTAAGCCAATGATGATTGGCTTGTCAGCCCTGCCCCAAATGGGACGGGTTTTTTCAGTTTATCACATTTCTGATAACAATAGTTTGTGTTATCATCTATTCGTCCGTCTACAATCAAATAAGACTTTTGAAGTGGAATTAAGCGTTTGTAAAGAAAGATTACTCATTTTCCATATCATTTGCGATAGCCAAGTGATCACTGTTCCTGGTTATTTGAATGAGATGAATATAAATTGCCGAAAATCACGTAAGTAGACCTTACTTTTTCTTATCATCATAATAAACTTGGGCGACTGGTTCATCATAAATTTTACTGATGGAAAAAGTTCAACTGGAAAGAATTTTATTGGCAAATTGGTAAAGGTAGTACGAGGAAAGTTGGTAGGACGGTTTGTCAAAAGTGTTTACTCGTAACTTGACTGGTTATGTTTATGGTTATCCAACTATTGAAGACCGATCGCGTTTTACTGTTGAACAAATAGTAAAAAAATTGAGGCGTCCAAAAATTACAGATCGTGGTAAAAATTTTATATTTAATGTTCATACGAATAACCTCTCAAAAATTCGTTTCTAATGATTGTCAAACTTATGAAAATAATAATACTTTTTCATGTCTTATTTTTTAATTAAAATTTGAAGATTATATGCATTTTCTTACACTCATTTATTGAATTTGAGTCGCAGAATCCGAATTTGGCATTAGAATTGTTGTACCACAATTACGGGACGAGATATACCACCTAACTATATTTACCCCAAGGTGGCCAACCGTTGACACATTCTTGGGGTAATGAGTGGCCGGACAAATTTACAAATTTCTCAGAAAATTGATACGCTATGCCCTTTTTGAAGAGAGAAACATATGACCAAAGGTTTGCACTATTTATTGGTGTATTTAACTTCCCAATCAATTAATTTTTTCCAAGTGGAAATTGCAAAAAAGTCGTTTTTGGCCATTTTTAGCCCCAGGGTACCTTAAAGTTTTCTTTCTGTCTCAACCTATGATTCGCCTATAGGTGATGTGAAGCCAGTGTTTTTCAACATTTACTTTTGAATTTTTGTAACGTGCACCATTTATAGCTAATGTGCATATTTAATAGTTCATTAACATTTTTCAACTTGATTAATATTTTTTAGGTATCACACATTTTTTTTTTCGCACATGGCTCCTATTTATCGTATATTACTCCGTTTTATCATTCATTACATTTTGTCATAGAGATTTGATTTTATTCTATCGTTAGACTTTCTCCTGTTATCGTTCATATGATTTATTTTAACGTGCGATTAAATCCTAGCCGTTATTATAGTATCCATGGAAAGAGCGTAAAAAGTAGAATTTTTCAAAATTGGGCCCCTGATAAAATGTGCCCCCACGTTGAAGAAAGCTTATCAGTAAACGCTATGTCCGTAAATCGGCATTATATTTATTGGCTTTTAGATGCTACGTTTTCTCAAAAAATAGATTTTTTCGCTTGAGCCCTTTATGCCTAACAGCGTCCAAATACTGTCATCCTAATAGATTTAATTCTTCCTTTCTGAATTTCTTCCACGATGGTCTATTATCTATTTCTTCGAGGTTTCTCTAATAATACCTGCTTTGAAGAAGAACCATATGATTTGACTCAATTGGTCATTTAGGATAGAACTCAATTTACAAAACAATCATAAGTAAGAGACTAACGTTCTTTTTTACAATCAAAATTAAAAATTGAAACATAAATGGTAACAAATAAACAGTAACATGCAATTACAAATGACAATAATATTTACTACCTATATATCTGTATCTTCTCACTTGAGTGTATGCTCAAATAACAAAGCATATATCTTTTATATTATACACTATACAGTATATACCTATTATAGGTACATTTATACAAAAAAAAACACAAAAAAAAAACGGAATGTAAAACATTGATCCTGAATGCGCATAAATGCTTACAACGTATTAAACAAATGAGTATATATTAATGAGATCATAAAATCAAAGTCCATAATTTCCATTAACACACATCAAGATATCAAATACATAAGTGAACCTAAAGAAACCATCATTTTCTTATCTATCTTTGATTTGTCATTAAACTATTAAAACACACGTAACAAAAACGTACAAAAACACAAAATATAATTGTTCTATTCGGAACATAGAAAGTTTCTTCGGCTTATTTGTACATGAAGTTTCATCCAGAACACAATAATGTTGGTTTGCCTGATTTTTCGTCTTTTTCTATTTTGATTTCTAAACATGGAGTAATGTTCAGTTTTTTGTTCACTCGAAAGCTATCTTTAACGTTTTGCATTTCTTTTGTTAGAGATATTGGTTGTTTACTGTATTGTTGAGGATGTGGCATCGCGTACCTCAGTTTCTCCCAAAACCAAGGATCACCCCATTTGAGGTATGTGTTCATTGTCAAGTAGGCTTTTAGTTCTGGATCCATTTTTGCCGAAGCATCAATATCTTTGAGTAACACAACGATAACTCGAGGACGACGCTCCTTCACAGCTTTTAAATAAGCGGTTCTGAATTCCATGATACCCCATACACTGTCTAAATAGTTGGGTGACAGCACAACAATGGTCCTCCGAGAACTTTCTACCGACCTGACTACTTGCTCAGGTATAAAGTCGCCTACTAGCCAGTCTCGGTAATGTAAACACAGTTTGAATGGAGTTGGTCCATTCTCCAGTCCTGGTTTTAGATGTTTTGCTATAAAATCTTCATCCAAGTGAGAGTAACTGATGAAAGCATCGTATTTTTTATTGCGGTCGACCTCCTTCTCGGTTACCAGCCACAGACAGATCTTATGAGCGAACATCCATACTTTGAGTTCATGTTCGTACTTGTAATATAGGAAAGTAATGATACCGAAAATTAAACCAAAAGAGGCTAGTGATACGCAGACGATGATTAAAGTTAATGAGATTCCGCACAAATCATCGACGGTGAGATTAATGAGCGATTTGCCGGATGTAACACAAGTGATATCGTATATATGGGGTATCTGAAACAGAACAATTCATACAGTTGGATAATGGGCGTAATACTTTACTGACAAAAATTACTGGAAGCTTGCTTCAAGTGGCAAATAACAACCTTTGAAAAGCGAGCTTGAATGAAATTCAGCAGATCTTTCGTTTCACAATCACATTGCCAAGGGTTGTTGTGCAGAGTTATAGTCGTATTTGGATTGGTTTGATTCAATTTTTCGATGGTACGTTTGTCTAGATGAGATATTTCATTGTGATCCAGTTCCAATACCTGTTGGAAGAAGTAACTGATGAGTAATTTAAGTGTATTTTAATATCTTCTAAAAGGTACATATACAACTACAGGAATCTCAAGAACCTAAATATAATTATATTCAAGCACATCCAGTTTTGGGGTTCAGAATCACGGTTTATTGTATTTTAGTTTTTCTGATATGCATCTGTGTCAGCGCCGTATTTCCCCAGAAGCCAACGAAGCCGTGGCTTCGAGCGGCGAATTTTCCAGGGCATACATTTTTCGAAAAAGTAGATAACAATTTTATTTATTTATTTATTTATTTTATTTTATTTTTTGGAACATGAGGGCGGCAAAAATTTCTTTGTCTAGGACGGCTGCAATGATCTATGTTGGTGTATTGGACACATTAAATCATTCTTCTTTCCCCCCCTTTTTTTTTGGGGGGGGGAGGGGGTAGATTTTTTGTATATTGGTCAAATGTGCTAAGTGTACTGTAACGTTTTTGACAATCACATCTAACTTGATAGTATTATTGTGATGAACTCAACATCAGAGAGAAAAAAAGAATGAAGAGCTCGAGAATTAAGACCCTTTATGCAAGTCATTTGGTCCTTGAAGAAATGAAAGAACTTGAAATAGTTCCTGTATTACTCGGAGAATGCTGTCAACCCCAGATAATTGATGAATCATTTTTTCTCATTTATTATTGAATTAAGTATGAACTTAAACATGAATACTACAATATATTTTGAATGAGGTACCTATAAGGGTATACCTAACTTATAGCGTACATGTGACTTGGACTATGAAAGCTGGTTGTCCAGGTCACAATAATACATGAAATCCAGGTTAAGAGTTTGATGATATGCAAAAGAAAAGTAAGGAAAGAACGTTGTTATAACAGACACATGCTGATGAACTAACCTTCAATGACTTTGGAAGCTTGAGATCATCAATGTTCTTTAACGCATTTGATGACATTGTTAATTTCATTATTTTCGGTGGTAGTAATTCCGAAACCTCTTTTAACGATCGCAAACCGTTGTTGGATAGAATTAGGTCAATTCCAGTTATACCGAGTTGTTTACCATTCGATAGTTGTATATACTGAGACTGAGGCAATTTCTCTGGAAGACTTCTTAGATTAGTACAGTTAATGACTAGAACCATATTGGCATACCACAAGGTACAAGTGCAACCCTTGGGACAGGTATCGTTCGCGAAGTCCTTGCGTAGCTTGTCCCACGAACAATACACATCCTCCAGCCTCACTTTTGCTATTGACATATTCTTCAAGTTGCCTGGCGCCGAACACTGAATATGATTTGGGCTTATCGAAACCTGTTTGAACGCTGCAGGATTCATTTTCTGCTGGAAGTACCTGATGAGATCGTACGACTCGCAGTCGCACACCAAAGGGTTGTTGGCGAGTATAACTTCCAGATACCTTGGGCGATACCGATCCTCGCAAGGTGGCGAGTCACATGAAAAAAAAAAGTTATTTTCGAAGTAGACCATGTCGACTGTTCTTATCTGATTGTTGCTGAGGTTTACTTTGACGGCGTGCCTATCTGCAGCAATGAATTGCAACTCGTCCGACTGTAAAAAGAAAAAATGTGATTTAGTATCATGTATAATGAAGAATGATTTAACGGGAGGGGAAGGGGGGTAAGTAGAATTTTGAATTTGGTGCCGACGAATGGTTTTGAATAATTCTGCGGGATGAACAGGTCAGGATAAGTTCGTCGAGAACATTCTAGCATGTGGCTTGATTCTTGATTTTTTTGAACTGAACATTCAAGTAGGTACATATACGTATATCGACTGCTTATTAGATGCATAACCACTTAACCCACAAACATTGTGATATGAGGTTCGCGGTATTGTTTAAATTAGTAATCTTATGGAAAAATTGATTTTGACTAAATGTTTTTGTTACCCAACTTTGTAGAAGTACCTACCTAAAGGTACCAGAAACTATATAGAAACCTAATTTTCAGAAAAATATAGGTTACATGGTTATCCATCTGAGCAGTCGTTTCCAAAATTTGTAATTTTCAGATCTTTGGTTATTCACTGAATAATTTTTTTTTCAATAAATTCATAGCAGCGTGCAGCGCTGATAGAAGGCATCAACAAAAATATTGCATATACGTATTATACCGTTTCAATTTTAGTTCTTTTAATATGTTTGGTCATTTCCATATTTGCTGTACAACGGGCCTGTCGAGGAATAAAACCCGGCAACTGAACATCAACAAACACGATTCAAATAGGAGAGGTAGCTGGTTACAAGCAGAAAAATAGGTTAATGCTATACGCCCATCTAGGCCCCCCTCCCCAATCAATAGTTAAACTCGTGGTAATTTGTTTATATATATTCAGCACATCAGCGAAATTTACGGACAGATGATGTTTGGTTGGTTGTTCCATCTTTAAATACCGTAATGCAGAATAAATTTTCGAATATTTCGTTCAAACGGATGTTCCAAAAAGTATGAAGATTTACACCTCCTGTAATCCCTCAAATTATATGGCGCATACCCTCAGTGCAGCTAGTGTTTTTAAAAAAAATGGTGGATTTTGAAGTTGGAATCTACAAGTAAATTATCTATAAGGTTTGGGGCGATTCAGCCTTCTTAGTGAATTATTAGAAACCTGAAATTGTCATACGCTGAGGGCATTTAAATGATGAAGTGAGGAGAGGTAGGGTGAACCCGGTAAACGAAACATAACTATCCCTATTAGCTTGAACGTATATAAAATCTCTTACTCGAAACTTTTATGAATTCTGTTCAATAAAATAATGTACAGTCTCCGTTTTAGTAACGGCAAGTGGGGTAAAAATGAACAGATTCTAAGGTTTTTATGGGAAATTTCTCCCATTTTTTGAAGGTAAACACACCATTTAGGTTTCGTTGTAAACACTTGACAACTATAAGAACAATACCGGTTGAAGAAAAAAATCCACTGATGAGTACACTTTTTTTAACAGCTCAAAGTTTGTTCCCCTTCACCTCACTATTTAGGCGGGTGAAGATGAACTCATGTTTTTGCATGGTAATTCTTTCTGAAGGTGTTGAAAGAATGAAGGTAAACAAATTTTAATGTTAAAAAAAAAAAAAAGTGAAAATTTGTGAAAACCCAGAAAAAACAATGTAGAATTATTCCAAGTTGATGCTGTAATTCAACTGTTGTATGTACTTCGTGGCATTCTTCACTTGGAACATTATAAAATCATTGAAAACACTAATGATACCTGGAGCATTCATAACAAATCAGTTAAGAAGGTAAAATGTAAACCTCACATGTTCATCTTCACCTCACAGTTTCCAGCTTGTCTCGTAAATAGGTATAATTTAGTGACCTAAACTAACTCGTATATGAATCTAGATAAAATTTATTTTGGAACAGTCTCCCGCCATATTATCACGGGATGCTGGAGCACTTAGTTCAAAACTTTAAAAATTAATCGTACAGGAGTTTCGTTTTAGTAAATGACATTATGCCGGTCCTACTCAGTGGCGTAGCCAAAAGGCGGGGGGGGGGATTAGGGGATCCCCCCCTTGAGATGGGAATTTTTATATGCTGGCAGTATTAGAGTAAATGCGCGAAATGAAATTTAAATTCAGATACATTAGTGAAATTGAAAACATACTGATATGTCAACTGTTCACATTAGGTGTACCCCCCCCGGCCAAAATTTTGCTGATCCCCTCCTTGGAAAAATCCTGGCTACGCCATTGGTCCTGCTTGATAATACTTGTAGCATATTAGGATGTTAACCTGAATTTACGAAGTTGGTATCCCTACCAGTAATGAGGTGATAAAAGGTACGAAAGCCTTTCAATTCTTATCAGTTGTTCTCGCCATTGTCACCATACCACGACACTAGCGCTACCTAGGTGAGGTAAACATCCCAATTAGGTATGTTCACCTTAACAAAAATAAGAAAAAGTGCTGTGGCAGTACTGTGTTTGTTACATCAGTGTACTGTGACGTTACAGTCTTTTGTTCATCTTCACCTCTCATCGTTTTTACCTTCACCCCACTTGCCAGTATTGCATTTAGGAGTTCCAGTTCATTGCAATGAAGAAGACTTTGATTATTACGTCTTACACTTACCGATAACTTTTCGATTTTATTGTAACTGAGATCCAAAATTCTCAGATTCATGTCTGAGATTACCCAGTCTTCGAGTATGGCATCGACCGAATTATTTCTCAGGTGTATTTCTTCAATTTGTGGGCAGTTATTCAACAACGAAGACGACAAGTCGGGTAACAGTCTCATGGTTAGTCGATTGTTGCTTAAACGAATGATCCGCAGTTTATTCAAATCTTTGAAGACGTTGAATTCTAAATACGCTAGTCTGTTATTCTCCAGATCCAATTCCTCCAAGGATGACAATCCTTGAAATGCACTCCTAAACAGAAATAAAGCACGATAGCATTAATGACAGTCATATTTCTACAGAAATGTTTTCGGTTGCTGTGCCATTATCAGTGATAATTAGAGTAGTAGACGAAACTGATGATGGGATAGCAGCCAATAACTACTTTGAGTGAATGAGTGTGGTCCTTTAATCTATCTATTTTCTATCTGCATCTTATTCTATTATATAAAAATATGAATGTGTGTCTGTCTGTCCTTCATATTTCCATAGAAGTTTCTATTAACAGGTGGCTGCCGACTGCAGTCGCGCAGCAACAACACGGCTGCAGACTTTACTACACTGTTCACCCAATTGTCATGAGATTTTGAGAAGTGGTTCTGTACACTCCCGCGAAGGTTTCGGGAAGGGGGGGGGTCGTAGTGGTGATGGGGGTAAGCTCCCCCAACACGCTCCTGTTACTATGACGTCATACTACTATACTTGAGCGAAAACCGCGCCTCACTGGTGGACGTCTGCAGACTGCAGGTGTCTCCTACAGGTACACGTATTGTAACATTTTATATGCTTTCGTATCCGAATACAGAAAATCTCCATTGTTAATTTCTATTAACAACACGACTGCAGACTGTAGTCGCACAGGGCTCAGCAAAGATCAAGATCAATGAGTACATGGCTGGAAGAAAAATAAATTTCCATAGAAATGTCAACCACTGAATTCGTGTCGTAGGGCCTCACAACTGTCGCTGTTATGCTTATTTTCGTAAGCGATGGTATATAATCGATGTGAACATGACTGCTGAAAATAAAAATTGGTCAGGGAAAAATTGAGGATGTACCTAAGCGAATTTTGCTGTATCAGGAGTAAAATAAGAAAATGTGGAAGGTGTAAAAGGGATATTAGTAGTAGAATAGCACAAGTTACATACGAATTTTATCAAAAAAGTAATTTATTCAAATGAAAAACAAATCTGGAAATCAAAAAATTATTTTTGAAAACCTATGTTTGGAGTGTAGCGTTGTATGGATGTGAAACTTGAACCATAGGAAAACGAGAGAAGGGATACTTAATATCGGGGCTTTTTTCGTGGGGGGCACAGTGCCCCAAACGAAATTTCGAAAATATCGAAAAATTGCCATAAAAGCTGAAAAAATTATGGAATTACAGCTCTCGAGAATCAGCGTGCCCCCAAAAAAGAAGTGACAAAAAAAAAAGCCTGCTTAATATCAAATGGACGGATAAGGTAAGAAATAAGGAAATACTTAACAGAGTAGCAAGTAAAATAGATATTTGGAATCGTTTAAAGACGAGGAAATATAACCTAATAGGGCATAACTTGAGGCACCCAGGAATAATATCACTCCTGCTAGAAAGAAAGAATTTAGTAGGTCGGCAAAGATTCCAGTATGTTCAACAGATAATCGAGGATGTCAAATATAAGAGTTATTTGGAAATGAAAAAACTTGCGCAAGATAGGGAGAAATGGGGAGCTGCATCAAACTGGTCGTAATGATAACCTTATCATCATCATATCATACTAAACATGTTCTGGTTTTCTTTTTAATCTATAGTCATTATTACGTGGAATGTAAGGAGCAAAATGTGGATTTGTGTAGGTGTTTTCTTTTGACTAATGCTTTAGAAAAAAGGTTCTCAACCAGCTTTATACTTTACTTACTTCAGGCACACACACACACACATCTACCTTGGTCGTTTTCGTTAACAGCAGGATCACAATTAGGCTCCTCTATACTCTTTATCCCTCAAAATTGGAGGGTGGTGGTATCGAACTCACTTAAGCTCACGGGCTAGCTGACCCGTATGATGACCCGCGAAGCGGATCAGCTAGTCGATAAATATATCATATATTTCACTTGCACCTTACAAAATGAATTTGATATAAAAAAAAGTATTTGTGATGCGATCTGACATACCCAGACTTGTTGCAGATAATCAATTTTGAGATAATGCGCTCATCTCATGCACCCAAAGATCAGCAAGATCATCACGTTTGAAACGATTTAGATCAAGATCAAAGATCATGAGCCAAAAAAGATCTTAAATTAGATCAAAGATCTTTTTAAAATGATCTTTGATCTTAAGATTATATTAAGATCAGATCATGCCCATTTCTGGAAATAAGGTACTTATTTTTGCGGAAAAAGTTTTTAAAAACAAAAAATTAAAGATTTTGCTTTTGGCTTTCAACTTTTCAATTTATTCTGATCTTTGGCTTTTGGTTTTCATGAAAATCATTGGCTTTTGGCTTTCAACTTTCAGCTTTTGGCTTTCAACTTTTAGCTTTTGGCCAGATTTCAGTCCCTGACACTAAAGTCTGATCCATTTTTTAAGAAATCATTTTTTCACGGTGCAGCTCTGCGATAAGGAACATTGCGCGCGATGAACTCCACCTTCCCCTCCAACTTCACAATGCCCATGCTATCGATGTGTATTGCGGGTTGTAAATTACGTTTCTTAAATGAACCAGATTTTTAAGGCCCTTTTCATGTGACACGTAACAAATTCTCATAGTCACAGAACAAAAAATATAGAAGTAGACTGTAGAAAAGAGTTGTGTTAATGATCACAGAAGTTGTCTGTACTCATTTTAAAGAAAGAAAAAATGATCTGATCTTTGATCTTTTTTAAGTAAAAATTATGATCTGAAGATCAAAGATCACCGGATTTCTAAAATGATCTAGATCAGATCAATGATCGCGGAAAAAGATCTTTGATCTTAAGATCATATTACGGTCAAATCATGCCTAAGGAACTGCAGGTGTACGCACCATAAATGTAAACTAACGATTATGAAGAGGTTGCATGGAAATCGCATGATTGTATCGCGTAACTAGGATGTTTGCCGCGCGCTGCGTTGTAAGCACCCTATTGCAAACCCATGCAACCTCTTCATTATTGTTTGTTTACATTTTCGGTGCGCATACCTGCAGTTCCTTAATCATGCCATCGGTTCTCTGGATGCACCACATTCCACCGAGTATTTAAAAAAAGAATATTGAGATCCGATGAAAATTCGTAGAGTTGCACTTCAAACATGGCAACATAAAAACCTAATTTGTGAGAAAAACATGTTGAAAGTTTCTGCAATATTTCCGCTACTTTTATTTTTATATCTTTTTTTAAAGCAAATTTTCCGGACAAAAACGAATATGCTTTTAGGTCTAGTTTTTTACCCTGAATCCGATGCCACCATCACGTGTTAAATATTCCAGGCGCGCGCTTGACAATAGCGTTACATCTCCTCTATGTAGATGGAAGAATAGCCTACTACCTACTCGCAGGCGCCTCTATAAAGTTACTGGACTAAAGTGAATTGCCTGCACGGACTAAAAAATCGGAATCACTCCCGCACTAAACTCGGCTGCGACAATACCCTTTCGGGACTAAATTCGGATGCAACCAAATTAGCGATTTCTTTTTTCTATTCTCAAAGAACCATTCGTTCACACCATCACAACTGCCTCAGATAAGAGAAGAAAGAAGAAATCAATTGCAAATCATCTTCAAATCTTTTTCTCCAAATTAGTTTTTTTTTTACTTCCCGAGTTGCCGTGTGTACGCTTTCTCGAGAGGCTATTGTGATTATTTTCCCAGTCAATCTATGTCTGAAGGCTTACCACAACGGGTCCTAGGTCAAATGTTCAATTTTGACTGTCAATTAGGGTTTGTGACTATTTTTCCATTTGAAGGTAGATCACTGGGGTGTTCAGCAGAGCACACAAGGTAGTTGCGTATTTTTAGTTGATTTGAGAAGCGTCCTTGATGCGTCTCTGATACCAGCGCCACATCTATGTCATGTAGATGAAGGAATGTTTCTAATTCAGTTTTCCTAGCTAACAAACCGTTCGCATTCCAGCAAAGGAGGTTGAGATGGTGCATGCCACTCATTTCTTTTTGCGTTTGCGTGGAGGGCTAGGAGTGGGGTGACTCCATAGCAGTGACACGAGTTTCCAGGCTTATAACTTTCCCTTCGATGATTTTCTGCGAGGCTTCGAGTCGTTTGAGAAGCTCTAGAATTTGTGAGGACTCTGACAGCGGCTGTTGACTGGATGAGGACTGAGTTCGGTTGTCTGGACGATGAGTGGTTATGACCACAATATAAGAAGGGACTTTAGCATTGACGCGAGGGTTGGCCTTTACATTGCGAATTTATTCAACGGCTGAAGCCTTGGGATTCGGCCGTACTGTGAAATTTTGTTTTCCGCAACAAGCCTGGGTATGTCAGATCGCATCACATTTACTTTTCTTTTAAGTAATAAGTAATGGCATTCTGCCAGATGCCTGACTCACTAGGGAAAAGTTAATTTGAAGCAACATTTCAAAATTCACGCGTAAGAAAAAAATATTAAAAAGTTCCAGCTTTTCTGATGGGGGGACAAACCGTTGGCTCGAGGAGAAATACCCTCATTTGCCCGACGCTACGGGCCTACCTCTTGGCTTGACTTAAAATGTAGACATATTAAAAAAATGAAACGACATTACTAATTGATCGCTATTACAAATACATAATTAATGCTTTGGACGTAGAAAGGGCAAGCACGCAATATTGTCGTAAAAAGTTTTAATAATTCTAATAGAGCTTTTCTTCACCCGGAGTTCTTGTATTAGCGCGTAGTTACCAACCTAAAAGAAGCCCCACTTGAAATCGGAAAATCTTGTTTCATTTCACAAATTCATCTCCAGTAACGAGAATGTATCGTGTGACGCCTAATTGTTTAGAAACATTATCGAAGAATGTTTTCCAAGCTCGCTTTTTAAGAAACCTGAGTCTATGTCACAGTCACATTAAAATACGAAACAGTAATTTCATTAGGCATATTGATGTGGAAGGAAGGGCGGGCTCACGTAAATTAATGCGAACATTCGTTTATGAAGAACGTTATTCGTTTCCGAGAAATCAGTTACGTGCAGTCACAAATTTGTTTGGGGACGTAGCGAACCCTCTGTTATATGAACCTTTCATACTTTTTACCTTTGCATACTCGTAATGCGTATATTCGATGGAAAACAAAATAGGTATGTGTCGTGGTCTGGTGATACTTGCCACGAATTAATGACTTATACCTTCGAGAAATCGTTTATTACATAAAATATGGTCGTCTGACATGTGAGTGGAAATGTGTGTATATTTTACCCCGGATTCGTTGTAGCAGTTCTAATTACCAGGACAGAACTTAATTTGTATCCGGCGTCTCTATTTTCTCCTCTAGGCGTTCTGCCGTGGTCAGTACTTACGAAAAGTGATTTTCGTGGTTATTTGAGTGAAAAAAAAAAAAATGGACGAGTGAAACGCTTTTAAATATACTTACTTCGCAGTAAATATTTCAGACGGAGCCAAATTTGATGTTCAACGGCACATCTGATTTGAGGAAAATGATTGATTACTGTACTTCTGAATCAATTAAGAAAAACTGATTGATTTGTACGCCTTGAAGACGAAGGATTAAGTGCTTTCCAAGTATGGAATTTTTTTTCGAAATTGATAAAATAATCGATTGCAAAAACGTGTGCGAGTATTTTTCAATATTAAACCTGCCTAGTCTGACGAAGAAAAATAAAATATAGTAGCCTAACGTAATGTGCCATAGATTTTTGAATACTAACTTATCAATCAAAGCTGGCTTTCATACGAGCAAATTTGGTATTCCGATCTTCATCGATTAACCTTGAGAAAAAATTATAGACTCTTTTAAGTCCAGAATATGTTACCGACAAAATATTTTAAAGGTCAGAGTTCGGACGTAGGCGTACGAAATAAGTAAGATCAGCCGAAATCGAGAATCATATTCTATACAGTCAAGGTGATGAATTCCGGAGCAAGACAGGCTGTGGCCGCAGACCGGCTGAGCCGAAGCCCGGCCCTGGCCGTTTTCGGGTTTTCTTGATTCGATCAGCTTTGAGATTCCAGTTGCGAGGCCCACAACATCGACCTAACTGCCAGGCTGAAGCCAGATTAAAGATGTACTTATTGAAAGAAAGGAAGATAGGGAAGTAGAAGGTTGTACACTCGGGGCATCAATTGAAAATTTCCGAGGTGAAGTATTTTCCTTAACTTTTCAAGAACTGGCGGAATTGGATTTTCAGTAGCCAGTATCTCAAAAGTAAATAATTTCTTTGTTATACTTCTAGTCTCTCGACTAGTAAGTTGCGTCTGTCCGCTTTTTTCCTCTCCTGCGCTAATCTATTTATTTCAGAAAAGGATTTACACTTTGTATCCTTCATTATCTGCTCGCCATAGCTCATTATTTGCCATCCTTTCCAGCTGTTTCTCTCAACCATTCCCTTTAACAGTGTTAAAAATATTTCAGGATGTATTGTATTATGACCTACCATTTTAACTCTTCTCTTTACGATTATATTCAAAATTTCTCTGGTCCTTCATATTTGTCTCTAATACTTCCTCATTCCTGACCTTTACTATCCACTTGATTTTCAACATTCTCCAATAGCACCACATTTCAAAAGCTTTTATCATTCTCTTTTTTGTGTTCCTACTGTCCAGGTCTCACATCAGTACAATGCTATAATCCAAACGTACGTGTCTCAGTCTTTACTTGTAAATCTATACTTGCCCTGAATATGTCTCCTTTTTGAAGAAGAAGAAAAAAAAGTTCTCTTAGCTTGTTCCTTTCTACTCTTTATTTCTGTTTCACTTCTTCCATCTTACGTTATCAGACTTCTATACTTCAGTTCATGGCCAACGAATCTCCAGTAGCAAGCGTGCGCTTGCACCTACCTGGATTTCCACTCAGGTGCGCTAATTCAATAAATTACTTTTTTATTTAAACTATGAAAAAAAAAAAAAGAAGAAAAAAAAAACAGAATTAGACCACTTAAATTGAAATGGCAAAAGATTTTTTTAAATTTTATTTACGTGTTGAGACAAAAATTTTACCCCTTTCCTAGAAACTACCACATCAACGGTCTTGAATTTTGCACCTTTTAAAATGAAAAAGTGCCGGCCGTGTTTCAGTTCCTTTACTTCCTTTATTTTTCACCTCTTCTTTGCATATTTATTGGATTTTGTTTCCATCTATGGACTACCTTCGCTTTTGTTTTATTTTTATTCATATTCATTTGATACGTATTTTATTTTCCATTTTTCATTCAATATTTTCTTTAGTTCTTCTTTGCTTTTCTTCACTGTTGCAATGTCATCTGCAAACCTTATCATTCAACCGTCTCCCATTGTGTTATCACCAGAACTGGGCATGATCTGTTCTTAATATGATCTTAAGATCAAAAATCTTTTTTTCGCGATCTTTCATCTGATCTAGATTATTTTAAAAATCCGATGATCTTTGATTTTTAGATCATAATTTTTACTTAAAAAAGATCAAAGATCAGATCATTTTTTCCATTTTTAAAATGAGTACAAACAGCTTCTGCGTGACAATTAGGGTTTAGACTTGCACTAGAGTGCGCTGCAAAATCACTTGTGCGGGTGAAAATGAATGAGTGATCAGGTGTACTTTCAAAGAGAAAAACTGCTATCTTCAGGAGGGTAAAATGACGATTAAAAATTATTCTACCAGTAGATCTGATAATAATTCAATTTTTTGGTGATGATGCAGTTAAATTTAGGACAAATTTTCATTGAAAGTGAATTTCTAATCGACTTAATGATAGTTGAAATTTATTGCTACACGCTTATAGTAAATCATACATTTGAAAGCCGAAAGCCAATGCCTTTCATGAAAACTGAAAGCCAAAAGCCAAAACTCAGAATAATTGAAAAGTTAAAAAGTCAAAAGCCAATTCTTTATTTTTTGGCTTTTTACAACTTTTTCCGCTAAAATAAGCATCTTATTTCCGGAGATGGGCGATCTTAATATGATCTCAAGATCAAAGATCATTATCTTTGATTATCACACCTGATTTCCTCTCATTCATTTCTTTAATTACCTTTTCTATAAATAGGTTAAACCGTACTGATGATAAACAGCAACCTTGTATCACTCCATTTTGGACTTTCACTTCTCTACCACTTCATCCTCTATTTGTATTTTAGCTTTTGATCGTTATGTACAAGTTCCATATTACTATTCTTTCTTTATATATGTACTTAACTCCTATTTCCTTCAATATTTGAAACACTTTTGACCATTCAACATTATCAAAAGTTTTTTCTAAATCTACGAATGCTATATAATATGAAGGTGAAGGGTAAAAATCAAAACTCACATTTGCTATTTTACTTCAAGAGCGCAAATAGACGAAGAACGTGGAGTATGTTGTACATATCGCACATTCACAGGTGCAGCAAAGATATTCCTGCACCCGCGTACAGTATTTTACCTATTTGCGCCCTTGAAGTAAAATGGCAAATGTGAATTTTGATTCTTTACCCTTCATATGTATCCAAACCTTTTTTCAGTTTTTTTTTCTGATAAAAGCCTCAAACATCATAATATTGCTTTCCTAGTTCCTCTAAATTTTCTGAATCCAAGCTGATCTCCCAATCCTTCTTCCATTTTCTTATTTACAATGTATTATCCTAGCTAGAATTTTTGATACATGCGATAGTGAACTTATAGTATGATAATCTTCACATTTGCTTGTTCTAAATTTTCTAGGGATCATAATTAACTTGCTTTTCTGGAAATCTGTTTGCATTTCTCCTTTCTCATACATTCTGCAGATTAATTCATAAAACATTTTTTAAACTACTTCTCCTGCATTCTTCAATTACTCACTAGCAATTTCATCAACTCCTTCTACTTTACGTGCTTTCATTTCTCTCAGAGCTTTATTTATTCCGATCTCGAAATAGGATCTCCTCTTTCTTCATCCTTCACACTATTTTCTCCTCTCATACATTTTCGAGTACTTATACCTGCTACATTTTACATGGTTTTTCAACATATCTCACCCATCTTTTTATTTTGCTTTGAGTCAAATATTTTCCTTTTTCATCCGTTAAATTATTTATTTTCTTTCTCCTTGCTCCAAAATATCTTTTTACTTTATTATATGCCTGATCGGGCATTCCTTCTCTCATTTGCTTCTTAATTTCCTAACAATTCTAATTAATCCATTTTTTTTGGCCTTCTTACATTCTCTCTTTATTTGATTTTTCAAAGCTTTATATTTGTCCTTACTTTCTCCATCATTGGCTGGTTTATACGTTCTTGTTTTTCCCATTAACTCTAGCATCTCACTTTTCATCCATGTTTTTCTCCTTTCTATCATTTGAATACTGAATTTCTTTTTTGCTTCCAGATTTATTATTGCTTTTTTTTTTAGTGCTATCAACTCCCCTTCAATATCATTTCCTTCCTGTAATTTACAAAATACTTTTATTATTTTTTTCTTTGATTTTTTCTCTTTTCTTTCCCTCTTTTAGTTTTCAATAACTCCAAATTCCATTTTTAGCTTACTTTCTTCTTATTAATCTTTTTTCAAATTTAAATCAACTACTAAATTGTGATCACTATCTACATCCACTCCTGAGTATGTCTTACAATCCAGTGTTTGATTTTAATCGTCTCATCAAAATATAATCTATTTGATATCTTCTTTCATTTCCTGGGATTTTCCAAGTTATTTTCTTCTGTCATGATTTTTAAACAGATTGTTTCCCATTACTAATTTATATTCTTCGCAGAATTCTATGAGCCTCGCCCGTCTTTCATTTTGCTTTCTTAAACCGCGTGCTCTTCGCATACCCCTGGTTCTTTTCTTCCTCCTACCCTTCCAATCTTGTATTATAATTAAATTTTCATTTTCTTTCAACTTGCTTAGTACTTAATCAATTTCTTCATAAATTTTTTCTACTTCTGCTTCACTATAACCTCCTGTAAGCGTATAAACTTGGACTATCCCTAAAGATACTGGGTTTGCTGAAATTCTTATCAAATACTGCCTACGCCTTCTTGCCCTCTTTTCGTTGCTGTATTAATTATCCTATACTCCCCCGTCCAAGAATGTATATATATATTTTTTTGGCCATCTCACTTTACTAATTCTTATTATATCTACTTTTAATCTTTTCATCTCTTTCTTCAAGTTTTTCAATTTGACTTCCTCATTCAGTATCCTTAGGTACATTTTATGAATTTCTCAGCATAGGTTGTTTCCGCCCGGACATCCGAATGGAAGACTTTTTACGTTCGAAATTATTATTTGCTTTGTGAGTTGCCATTATAATTGTGGTGATGGAGACACATCTCCAGGAAAGAATACTGATGTAGTTTACCCTTGCTTTCATCAGGGTGCATCTGGTGGTGGAGTTTTCCCTCTCCTATGTGCCTTTAGTTTTTATTTAAGCTTCCTCACCATACGAAAGTAGCACACGCAGAGGGGGATACAATTTCTCTAGGAAAACGAATTTGCTCAAGCAGCAGTGGCGGAAAGTGTTTCTGCTAGAGGGAACGAGCGAGGGGAAGAAAAACATGGAGATGAAGCGAGAAAAAAATATGGTCCATTGAAATTGAAAGGCAAAACAGGCTATTATCTTCTAATACTCGTATTTCCTTTTTATTTACGATTAGGTATTATAAAAAAATAAAAATTTCTGGGAAGAAGTGTCCGCTGAATTTTAACAGCGGGCAGCTGCTATCTCTTCCCTACGGTTCCGCCACCTGTGGTCTAAGGTGTTGTTCTTCTAAAAGTTTCAGTAATTACCAAAATCAGGTCCTCCATTAACAAAATTTCAAATGAAAATACTTGCGTTTTTTTGTTATAGTTTCTTGGGCACTTAAATTCTCAAAATTAAAAAAAAAAATCAAAAATTCAAAAATTCCAAAGTCTTTGAAATATCTTTGAAAAATAACAAATATTTTACTACTTTGCTAAATTTGATTCTCTGGTGGCCAAATTTCTAAAGCAGAACTTTCCTTAATCGATTTTGAACACTTCAAAAATTTCTACATATTAGTTCAGGGATTATCTCATTGTCCGTATGATATGTAATCATCAAAGAGGGGAGCGGTTGATTTATAATTTATTACAAGGGAGAGGGGAGACTTATGTGAATGTTTAGTTGATTACGTAATCGGTAGTAGCACATCCGTTCTAATTTAAGGGAACATTGATCACGTAATACGAGGAACGGGACGCTAGTCAAACGATTATGGATTAAAAGGAAATGGGGAAGGGAGGTTTCACGTTTCAGATTGTTCATCGGGAAAATCGAATACTCAGCTACAAGGTGTCAACCGGCCTTCTGAATCATATAAGCTATCTAAAATCATCTATTTTGAAAAAAGGGCATCTATGTCAATTAAAGTAATCTATTTTCATTGTCGGCCATCTAAAAAATTTTTCTTATTAAATAGTTGTAAAAAACTGCCAAAATAACATAAGTTTATTATACAGACATCATGAATAGTCAGCGAGTACGAACGAACTAAAAAGAAAGAATAGGAGTGATGTTTTAAGTGCAACATAAAGTATAGGAAAGTAACAAAAAAGCAAAGGGAACGGAGCAAGCAAAAATTTGTTTGAGGCTACTAAAAAATTGGATAAGGTCATTCAAAGTAATATTTTTTCACGTATCAATTCTAGTAGACAACCTGAGTTAACAAAGTTACGAAGAGAAATGTGTAGTATATTTTCCCAAGTGCGAAGCTTGCACATCTCGCCTATATGGCGTGTAGATTCCTCAGATGTTGTGTAATTTTTCAGTAATTTGTGGTATCCGTGATGCTTCAATGGCCGACTTCAAACAACACAAGCATAATTATGAAACAATCAGACCAGTCTCCGGGAGGAAAATTATGACTTCCCGCACTAGGGAGGGAAGCTATACCGTAATCGGTATGTAAAGAACGCCAGTTCGATGCTGCTGAAAAATTTCTCTTTCTGAAGACTAAACAGTTGAAACATGATGATCTTTCTGAATATATTTTGAATAAATGTATTTTGACTTGTCGATCGTTACGCCCCGCCCGCCCCAAGAAATAATGAATCACGTACGTTCTTGAGAAGACTATCGAAATATGAAATGCATGTGAAATGTAAAGTGTCTGTTCACAGAATGACTCGCCAAAGACACAGGGGGAGCAGGGATTTTTCCAAGTGCAGGAAAATCTTGTTAGTAATTTCTTTTTTAGGGTCATTCCTTTAACTTCGTCAGCTCAGGACTTTTTTGACAGGGGCAGCTCCTTTCCATATTTTTTTGGTGATTTCAAGGTAAGAAGGCTGATATTTCGAATCTTCGAAGTATTAACTCTCGCTGTTCCGAAGGACGAGCTGAGCTGTGGTGAAGTGTTGCCAGCTTGGTCATCCAATTGGAATCTGCCTTCGAAATTTTTCAAGGCCAAAACATGCCCCGAAACAAGCATCACACGGGGTGTTAACGATCAGGGTGCCGCAACTGCGGTGCCATCATTAAGGTACTCGTAGTTTCAATATAAATATTTAACCAAAACTAAAAAATCTTGAATGAATGTATTTTGCCTCCTTTAAAATATAAATTTCTTTACGGGCAACGGTGATATGTGACGAATACTGACAGTAATATCGAAATATCGATATTTTCTCGTTATTTTGTACAGAACAGAACTCCGATAGAAATTCGATATTTTTTCCCCGTAGCTCCTACTACTATCAGAGACCAGTAGGTATCAGCCCAGCAGCTAGTAGGGGACTTAGGTCGAATCTCGCTTTGTCATTAGAGTTACATTAAAAAACTATTGACTGGATTCATTACAGACATATCGTAAATCGAACACACATCAACTAGGCTATTTTAAAATTCTTTCACCATAGAAATTTCTGCTGACTATCGCAACTATCGATACTTTGCAATTTTGGCGATCGTGAAGGAATTATAAAAGACCCTCTTTCCGTCACAAAAATTTAAAGCGAAGAAAACTTTCAATCTGTGAAACGTAAAGGTTCTCAAACCCTCAATTTTTTTAATTTGTACAAGCGATTGATTGTGAGCATGGTCTCAGTCAATTTATTGTAATTTCATTCAACGTAAGGAGAACACCATTGCTAGTTCATAGACGCTGGCAGGGGCCTTGGATTTGACCCCCTCCCTTCGTTGGAAAAGAAACTGCCAACCCCCATGTAGAAGAAGTATAGAGTAAAAATCTCGTAAAAACAGCTGATATGGCTTGGCTCCAAAACTAAAATAGATTGGCATTGTCTCATTGTCATTTTGAGTTCGGATGAGTAAATCCGCTATATTTCATAGAGAATTAATTTTTTCCGGATTTTTGTTCAACTGCTAATAATAAGGCAGAATAGGTGCATGCGTGTAAGACTCTTGATTCAACAAATAGTATGAAAAACATAAGAACACACAACCGACCTGGAATGGGAAGGGGGGTTCATGAGGAAAGGGGGCTGAAGTGTATTTTAAAAAATGCTAAATATTCCTTTGATTGTATAATTTTTTGGGGGTGAGGGGGCTTTTAAAGGATTTGGGTGAGGGCCTAAGCCCCTTCTCCCCTCCTATTTGCGATGATGATGAAGGAGTCTCGAAATTAGTGAATCAGTCTTCAAGGCTTCAAGAGTCAAAGTCAATGAGAAGACAGCAGTACAAAAATCGTTCAGAAATCGAAGAACTCTTTTATTGCTCATCCACTTATCGTCGTCAGTGTAGGAAAGTGAAATGAGTCCTCGGGAGAACAGGCCTAATAAAACTATATATATTTTTACGTATTTTGAATTGCCTTTCCCAGGATGGCTAACTGCATCCACCACTGGTGTGAGTAGAGCAGTCGTAGTAGTGTCTCCTGGTAAGCAATGCTAAGCTGATTTAAGTGCGAGTCAAATGTATTCCGATTCAATGACATGAGGATCTGGCAGCACCTCTGCACCCTCTCAGTCAGGAAGCCTATGTAGATACGAGTTCGGAATGTGTTCATTGACGTAGAACAAATTTTTGATTTGCTGAAATCTCTGCCGCTGTGGATTTCATTCTCCAAATTCTGCAGCCTAAGACGGAATTTATTAAAGAATGTGAGACATCAATTTTTCAATCGCTGAACTAGTATTTAGCTTATACGCCAGTATCATTGTTCACTTGTTTGCAGTTAGGGCATACACGAGTTTGTGTGATTAAATTAATATGCAGATGTTTTGGGAAACTCCTATTTTTTTATGATCTTCGAAATGTCGACTCGTTGATGGTATAATTAATACACTTTATAGTCATTGCAATTGGGAAACCCGATTTTCAGTTCTAGTTGAAATAGTGGATTCTAGAAATGAACCTTTTCAATACTTTTGCACTTCGCTGACCAATGGGGTTACCCCCTTCGTTTAAGTGTTGTCAGATTATTGAAGAGTCGCAGTATCGTCTGCTAATGGACTTCTTGTTAGCTGTCAACACGTCAGGTTGACATGGGAGGTCTCCTCAACTTGAATTGCTATTTGTGGAGGTTTCGGTTTTTGGTACTTTCCAGGTAGCCCCTTTCAGGTGGTTCAGCAGGTTCCGATTGTGTTCGACTCGGGGCTTTTGGATGTGTTAGTTTGTATGGCCTGTCGATGGATAACCTTTCTTTTTTCTGAGGTTGTTCCGCAAAACGTGTTAAATATTTCAAGGGGTTACAGCGGTATATAAGTCAACTGCTTATGCACATTGTGTAAAGGGCTTTTTTAATTTTTGCTCTCAACCCGAGCCCTGGAATCCGTCCTTTCGAACATTACCTCAAAGACGTCGGGGAGGCTGTTAGAGCTGTCTTAGCTCTCTTTTCTTCTTGCCGAAAAACCGGCCTAGTTCGAAATGTAGCGAGTTGCTACGCGGCCTCGAATTCGGGACCTCCGGATTCCGAGACCAGCGCGCTATCCACTCGGCCACTCAGACCCCTTTTCATTTAACGGGCTGGAGACAAGCGTAACGAAGGAGTGAACATTTTTTACTCCATGTGATGGCCAAGTTAATTATCTTAAGTTCTGAAATTGATAGGTGCACAGCTCTTGCACTGTTTCAATGAACAGAGAGTAGATGACCACACGTGGGAATTTAAATATTCTTTTAGTGAGGCAGAAACTGAAATATGAGCAGATAATGGTTAAAGAATTAGTCAAAAAATTATTTGTTTCCTTTTCAGTTTTTTTTTCCGAGAAATGTTCCTCCTGACAGAATTACATTGCATGAAAATCGTAGAGAAAAATATGTTACCCCCCCCCCCCACCCCACTAATACAAGTACACCTTTGCATCTTCATTAAGGACTGAAATATTGAAATTTTTCTAACAAACATTGAACACATGGAAAATTGATTTGAAAAAAAAATCAGATTTTTTTATGAAGTGTACTGATATTATTTCAATAACATGAACATTTGATAGTTTCTTCGATGGTAATGTGACTAAAATTAAGACATCAAAATGTAACATATTTGGTAACGAAGTAACTGATCATGAGTACGAATTCTAAAATCAAATTACTCATGAATGATAACACCTTAGCATATTTGCTTGGAGTCATTACTCAAATTTCGGCAGTGAACAAGTTCGTTTATTTTCTTAAAGGTTTTTGCTTGATCGCCAGACAGTGGCGGATCCACCATGCCCCCCTTGGTTGAAATTTTTAACGCAATAATACGAAAGAAGGAAGAAATAAAAAAGATGAATTGTACCCTCATTACACGCCACAAATGTATAATAACGCATCTATATATTCGTCATTACGTATCCCACATTAGATAAAATATTTTTTCAGGAGCACCCCGCCCCCACCCCCCTGCCAACATAAAAGCAAGAGCTATTCAATATGCATCGCCGCTACTGTACCCCCCCCCCCATATTCTTTTTCTAAATCCGCGCCTGTCGCCAGATTTGACTTCTGTAGTCTTTTCCCTCTAGGGCTGGTATTGCTTTTTACATTATTTGTACCTACATGACTCAACACTACCATCTTCATCTCTTATATCAGCAATATGTCACGTGTAAGGTTCATGACCACGTTTTCTCATAGGGCTGAAAACACTACCAGTGTCTCTGATTCATTATTACTTTCACAGGAACATAGTGTCGGAGAGGGAGGAGCCTTCCCCTATCTGGTTGGCCAGTTGGGAACCGTTGGAAATATACTGTCATTTTTGCCCGTTTTTACAACTCAAAATCTCAACCATTTTCCCGCTTACTCCACCCGTGAAATTTGGAACCCTTTAGTTAGGTAATTCGTCTGTCCTCCTTTCCCAGTGCGATTCGCTTCGCTACCCTCCTGGAGGTCAAGTATATTTACGCAAGTGAGTGAGAGATAGAGAGACAGACTAGACAATATTGAAAAATGTTTCATAAACTTGTTCCAAGCATTACTGAACTCATAAAAATAGTGACTTAAAATGGTAGATAATAAGTATTTACTTTCTCGAACGATCGAGCACGAAAATAGTGAAACAAAAAGTTGGCGAAATGTCTGAAATCAAAATTTTCTTTCAGATCAATTTTTCATAAATTACTTTTCTGTCCTAGAAAAATTTCAATATTTTAGTACCTAATAAAGATACAGAGAGTACTTGGTATCATTCGAAAAAAAATTATTTACCTATATTTTGTACATAATGTAATCATTAAGAGGAACATTTCTCGGGAAAAAATTGATCAATTTTTTAACTTTGATTCGCTCGTATTTCAGTTTCTACTCCAGTAAGAACATTAAAATTTCCACATATGTGACCTGGAATCATGAAATATGCCTCTGGTGTCATCACTTTCTTGGCAATTCTTATAGAAAGAATCATCTCTTTCGAATGAAACAATTCGCAGAATCCAATCTTCAGTAGTTTTTCCACAAATTGCATTTAAGAATTACGTCACAAATTTAGAAACATCCATTTACATGGCGTTGTGTGAAACTGGCCTACAGAAATGAGAGAGAACAAGAATTTGAAACGCGGTTGTCATAGCGACACATAAACGTACCACCACAGATGTACACGCTATGTACATCTGTGTGCACCACTACCACCATCCCGTCTTTACACTCGTTTATCTCAAAAACCTGTTCTCACACGAGAGGCACATTTCATGATTCCAGGTCACATAATGATCGCCTATTCCCCACTTGTTATAACAATGCAGGAACTATGCACTTATCTATTTTAGAATTTAAGATAATTGATTCCCATAAGCGATGGCATAACATAATATTCTATTTGCCTTTTATTGCGCCTATGTACAGCAGGGATGTCAAGTCAGACAATAACACTCAAGTTATAATTTCAGGGACGAAAATAAGAGGGGCATGCCTCCATTGGAGTCGGGAAATTTTAGTAGATAGATCAAAAGTTAAGAAAATCCAACAAGTCAAAAAAGATTTGAAGGTGTTTTCTTTTTAGCCAATCCAAAAAATTTTGATACTTGGGAATTTTGAATTGAGTCAGTTGAGAATTTAACTAAGTTTGCCCCCCCTCGCCCCCCCACACACACCGAAAAAATTCTTTGCAACGTCCCTGTATGACTTTAGCTTACATTTCTGAAACATATAGCTTAGCTGAAGGCTTATGGCTTATCAGAATAAAACTTAAAGGCTACAGACCCCCAGATCTTTTGGCTTACGGCTTAAAGCTCAAGGCTTTCAGCTAGCCTGCATCCCTGATTGCGAGAATTCAAGAACCAGAACTGAACTGTGAAAAATGAGAATTAAGCCGGAAAATAAAACTTAGTTTAAAGCTTACGGCTTATCAGAATAAAACTTACAGCTTATGGCTGAAGACCTAACACCTTTTGGTTTTCGGCTTAAAACTTAAGGTTTTCAGCTAGCTTGACATTCCTGATTCTACAGCCTTTCACAAGATATGCATATGCAACCTATGTTGCACTTTTTGACTCACATGCCGCTATAACTATTTAACACGTTTCCTGAAAGACCCTGTATGTATTTTCCGACATTTTACTGCATCCACTACTTGAAAATCTGTTGTACGTTTTCGATAGGTAAAGCGTTTCACCGCCCTTTCTTTGTTTTATTCGATCATAATCATGAAACAATTTACTAGTTTCTTAGTTTTCGCTTTTGTGTTTTTGTAACATGTCGGATAGTTCTATTTATTATCCTACAGTTTTATTTATTTCAAGCGTGCACGTATGTTAGTGTAGTCTTCAATTAGAAATTTCTTAAACCCATCTGCGTTGTCAGGAAACTGATGTAATCAACTTCCCTTACATCCAGGACTTAAATGAAATGTGGGTCTATTTGATTAGATAAAGCGTGGCCATATACCATATAAACTGACCAAGATAAAATAATAGTAGCTTTGTGGGAAATATTTAAATGAGATAAATATTTAGTCGTCTAGTACGTAGATAGTATTTCTTGTGAATTGTTTTATAGACAGTTCATTGTACTAATTACCTACATGTTGGTCCGGAAAAATTTGTCTCTTATTGTTCAGCTAATTTTATGTGGATCAAAACTGACAAAAGAAAAACTGAATTGGAAAACCTTACTGCATTAGGCGAAGATCTTACTAAATTATAATTTTATGTTTAGCATTTAATAGTACATAATTGTGTTAATTTTTTTTTTTTTGGTAACTTACAGAAACTCTAACTCTCAATGACGTTATTTTCCCGCGTTTTTGCAATCTTTAAAAACGGGATTAAAAACGATTGCTTACAACTCTCCTACAAAGGTCAAACATAGAATCTTATTTCAGCTGACCACCAGAAAATCAATGAACAACCTCGAAGGTTTAAGCACTTGTTCGCGTTAAGTTCGGTATTTTCATTCAAGGTCTTCGGCCTTATACTGCTGCAGTTTTCTCTCATTCTTCCTTTCTTTCCTCTTTTTTCGAATAAGGTTTTTTAAAAAGGATGCAAGAGTTCGTTTTCTTCGAATCATATAAGGGAGGACTGCTCGCGCGGAGGCTCGGCGTTCTCATTTTGCGTATACCTATTAAATAGGTATTTTTCTCCATTGGTACACGCGGTATAAATATGATAGGTGTGTCCTTCAAATACCTGTTTACTTGATACTCGGCCAAACGTTTAAACTTTTCGAACCAAACCGCAGTCTATTTTTCTCCGAAGATTTAATCTACCGCGCAGTTCCAATATCGTAACATCGTGATGCCTCGTGATGCCTACATTCTACATTTACATTGCACATGTATTGCAAACCAACTTTATGTATATCTCTAGTGAAACTATACGTTTGTGCCAAAAATCATTTTATTGAGTGAATCTCCATATTCAGCAGCATATAATGTGGTCACATATAACAGGGTTGCCACTTTTTCTCAGGATTGGTTTTCCCTGACTTTTCCCGGTTTTCCAGGCCAACTTTTCCAATTTTCCCTGACCTTTTTTTACAGGATTCCGAGAAAGCCCAGAGGGAGGAGAGTCACAGAAATTTTTACAATACAAATAAAAAAAGTTTACTCTGATAAAATACGAACTCGTTTCTTATTTTCAGAAAATTTCCCTGACTTAAATGAAAATTCCCTGACTTTTCCCGGTTTTCCAGAAAGTGGCAACCCTGTATAACCCCAACTTTCTTCTTAAAATTACTGAGAAATCAAACGAGGCTGTGTATACACATATTTATTCAACTGAAAGTTGGGTAATTCGTTAAAATTGAATATATTGCGTTTGTGGCGTACGAAGAACAAACTGGAAAAGTCTTTGAAGTCACCGCCGACGATGGAAAATGAGGAAGAGTATAATGTGTAGAATTAGGTGGGTGTTGCCATTCGAATACAGCGTGAGATATAACATTTGTTGACAGAACCATGCGACAAACTAGACGAAAACTGAAAAAACTTCGAGAGTATCGAATGCTTACATTTTGAACGGTCACTGAACCAAGAGTTACCAAAGTGCAATTTTTTCGCATTTCCTGATCTCCAATATAGAATTTATCCAGTGTATCAGTTGGGATTCATATACGAATTCCTCATTTCTATCTTATTAGGGCAGGCCTGTAGTCAGAGAAAGCAAAGGGACCATGCCCCTATGTATTGTTATACTGACTCCTTTAAGAAAATTGTTGATTACACTACATCCAGAGCCACGGAGCCGGCCTCGAGACTCAAGCCGCTCTGCTTCGACTCTGGCTCCTAAGCAAATTTTAATTCAACTCCGGCTCTGGTTGAGAATTTTTGCAATTCGTTCCGGTTCCAGTTTTGGTAAATAATTTTTTCGAAGCTCTGACTTTCGGCTCTAACAAATAATTTTTGATGGGTTCGGCTTGAGCTTAACCAAAACTGTGAGTTTGCTCCGGTTCCGGTCATTTTCTGGTGGTGGAGGAAGGGTGAAGGAAATCAAGGAAATATCAAAGAGAGTGAGAAAAGAATCGAGATCGGATATCTGGGGGTTGGCTTCAGCCTCGGTTAAATTCTGAATTGGGCTCCTACAGCAAATAATTTTAAAGAAAATAAAAAGTGGCTTGCAGTTCGGAAATTCAGCCAACCAAAGATCAATTTCACCAGCTTTCGATTTTTTGAGAAGAGGTGTCCCGATTCTTCCGTCGGTATCGAAAAAGCACTTTTGAAAAAAATAACATTTTCTTTCGTATCATCAACGAACAGTCCAGATAAAATAAAAAAAAGGGTGCCTTCAAAACTTTTTGTGAGAAAGAGGAACAGTGTTTGTAGTGAGTTCCATTTACCAATTATATAATGAGATAGCCGAAATTCGGTAAGAGTCGAAATTTGGTATACACGCGTGTTTGACCTTGAGAAACATATTCAAAGGTCAAGCACATACATTTACCGAATTTCAACTCCTCCCGAATTATTGCAAATTAATTCCCAAATATGACATAATGTTATTGGACTATAATACAGGGTGTCTACAGGTGCTGAAAAGTCCTGAATTTTGAAAGTAGGTCCTGAAAGTCTAGAAAAGTGCTGAAATTACAAAAAATAATTGAAAAGTCACTAATTTTAGTTAGAAATACTTTAAAATGAATTTCTTGCGATTCCTATGATTGGTCATTAAAAAGCGGGATCTATATTCAGAAGGAGGGGGAAGTGCGGGAGCAAGAAGGAGTGAAGGGTGAAGAGGATCAAACAATTGAAAGAAAAAAAAGATTTGGGCACTCGGGGGAAAAATGGAAAATATGCCGGCTACAGTCCTCCACAGGGTCCTGGAAAAGTACTTTATTTTTATTTTTCAATTTCTATAGACACCCTGAATACCTATTTTGTAGAAAATATAAAGGATATTTCAAAGTATGTGACTCCTCTTTCACTGCTCAAGTAGGTAACTCATATCCTTATAAAATGTAGATACGTTTGCCTCTTCGCACTTTTGAAGGGACAAAAATACATTTATAGACATCTAAACTAATTCTGTACAGCATTAATGGTATTTTTTCCTCAGCGTTGCTAATAGACGCGTGCAACTTTTTGGTAATGTTGGAAAACAGTTATGGCATCTATTGAGAAAGAAACGAAGGAGAAAATTCCACCATCGAATCCGGTGGCAGATTTAAAACAAATTTCCAAGGGGGGGGGGTTGAAAATAAAACTTTTTCCACTTTTCCCCCCTCCGCCCCCTGAAAAACCGAGATAGATGTCTCTGTTGATTCTTGATATATTTTGACAGGATTACAGGACTACAGCACTGCAGGTGTACACGTTCACTACATTTTTAATGTGCTTCCGCAATGTTTTTTTTCTTCTTCGATCCGAAAGCGGTGTCTGACCCCCATAGATCCACCACTGATCGAATCAACAAGATATTTACAAAGTTGAATTTTGTTATAAATTATGGACAAAAGTGTTCATATTTTTTCAATTTTCCACAAAATTTATCCCTTGCGTCCGGCAATAAACGATTCCCCTTCATATTTTTCAAAAACACGCTGTGGCTTTTCATTTCTACCTATTTTAGTTTTCAAGTTTGAAAATTTTTATGAATTCAACTGAAATTTAAGGTTCACAGAAATAGTCTAAAAACATAATGTTAAAATTATTTTATCCTCGCACTTTCTTCAATATTAGGAGGAAACAAATGGTTAGGAAGCACAGCTCCTGGCTCTTCCTGGTTATTTTGGAATATCAGAAGCAATAAAAATTTGAAAATCATCATTTTCGACGTATAGCCTTGCATTTATCTAAATTTGCAAACTTAAAAACTAAAATTCAGCCCATAGAGTACTTTTAAAAGACACACAAGAGGGGATCGTTTACCATGAAAACATTGGTCGGTCCAGAGGATAAAATTTCATTAGAAATTGAAGAAATATGAAAATTTTTGTATGTAGTTTCTTGCTAAAATTGATTTTGTAAACACTCTGTTGAGTCCGTTTTTCCCAGTGGTTGCCATTCATGCCTGCTATTATTGTCAAAACATTTCACCTATCTATTAGCAATGCTGAAAAATAAAAATGCCATTAATGCTGTACATATATTCTTTAAATGTACATATCTTCACCCCTTCAAATGTAAGAGCAGGTAAACATACCTACTCTCTGTCAGGATAAGTTGCTAATGTACCGGTTGAAGGGGGATCATGCACTTTGAAACACCCTCTATACTAGTAAGTTGGTGTCATATGTAAGTTTTATAGGCATTATCGTACAAGAGTGTACTGGTTCTCCAAGTTCCCTCGTTTAGAAAAAGGTTCTATATGCCCCCCAAAAGTCCTCCATTTTGATAGAAAATCCCTTGAGAATTTGAAAATGGAGTAATTGTTTTATACAGCGGTAACTTTCCTCCAAGTTATGACATGAGAAACGAATCATGCAAAACTAAAAACACGTCCCTAAGAATCAGAAAATGAAGTCCATCTAAATCTCCTTTTAATCTCCCATTTTTACTCGTAATTTTCAGTCTCAGTCGGCACTATGTCATGTCTAAGACTGAGGAGGCCCATGTGCATCGGGGGCATACTCTGGTAATTACACACCTGATCAGCAGAGAACATCGCAACCAATATACCGAGTGCAGAGTGGAATATGCCATCTCTCCTCATCTTTATTTTTAACCAAAAAGTTGGATGGAGGAGCAACAAAACAAGACCTTCATTGGGAATTCCTCCTCGAATTATAAAATTGTCTCTCCCCCAAAAGCGAAACTGGAACGTTTCACCAACTTTGAATTTTTGAACCAGAACATGTCAAATAGAGTATGGAAGTATCGAATTTTGTTTGTATCATTGATTTCGTACATCCAATCAAATGTTTGGCCCGACTCTGATTTTGAAACCCAAAATCCAAATTTCACCTCTGAAATGGGTAAAATTGACTATTCATGAAAAATTGAATAATGTAACAAAAAGGGGGTTTTCTAGGTCGCTATTTCCAAAAATTGGAACAGATTTCTGATCCGTCTTCAGTTTAAGTCCCAAAATGTAAATTTCTCTATTGAAATGAGCAAAGAGGCTTGAATTTGAGCCGGATGAAGAATATGATGAAATTTTCTAAATCAACGACGCGGAAACTCCCCCTCTCTTAATATTCCGTTCTGTTTCCGGGGGAAAAATAATTTGTCGATTTCACGAGTAGACTTTTGATGCTGGGGCCCAAAAAGTGGTCGAATCAAAACTCTGATTGGATGTTTGAAATCAGCGACCCAAGAAACGTGATTTCGATACGTTCTCATTTGAAGATCTAAGTGAGTAAAATGTTCCAGCTCCCCTTCTGGAGAAGATTTTTTTCACTCAAAATGAAGCTGGATATTCATCTTGTTTTGTCGCACTTCCATCCGACTTCTCGGTCAAAAATAACTATTAAAGTGCTGGGAGGGGGGAGGGGTACATTTCATTACAAACCTTGTGCTGACGTCTTAGAAAAGGAGCCCAATCGTAGATTGAATTTAAGTCTCTTTTCTTGTACATCATTTTACATCGATTATTATGTTCCGTTGGGAAGGTGAATAATAAGTGACCTCACACTTCTGTTTCATATTTATATTTTTTATACGAGAATCTTGGTCCCCCTCCCCTTACAATCATATTTCAGCTGCCAATCTGTAGGTATGAACAGAATGTACGCACCTCACACAGTCATTTTGAGCTGACTTTGTAGTAAGCTCAGTTGGTTGATTCGATTCCCTGAGCATGTGAGAATATTTTTGTTTATTGATATGATTTTATGGTTAGTCGTGAGTTCGTGACGTTCTTCCGCTGCGTAACCTTGATTTTGACGCTGAAGGTATGTCAATTGTCCAGTCTCACATTCTGTTCAGTCTCCTCTCCCGCGTCATTTTCATAACTTCCAGTATGTTCGGCGATCATCAGTCTCAAGGTCTACTCAGGCTTACAATTACAGTACTAATAGACGTACATGCGTATGCTTAGTAATTTTATTCTATAAGAAAATTTCACTCACCCGTTAATAAACGTCAGCTGGTTGTGATTGAGTAGCAACTTTTTCAGATCCTTCAGCCCTCGAAATAGCGTGACATTCAAGGCAGTCAGTTTATTCCTGCTGACGTCAACCCTCTGCAGCTTTACGCAGTCGACGAAAAGTGAACCCGGTAGCCAGGTCAAATGATTCGTATTCAGAGACACGAACTGCAGTTTTGTACTCCTCCGAAATACGTTTTCCGGCAGATGGGTTAAATTATTCTTATCCATGGTTATTTCCACCAACGATCCCAAATTTGAAAATAACTCCGCTGGTAGACTCACCGACTTACTGTTGTACGAATGCGCGACACGAACCTGTTGCAGTGACGTCATGTTCGAGAAAATTCCCTCCGGCAGCGTACTTATGTTATTAAAATTCAAATTCAGGGTGGTCAGAGAGAATAGATCGCGAAACAGACCCTCTTCCAGGGTTGTAATTCCGTTAGAGTTCAAGTCCAGTTGGGTCAGATTCCGGAAGTAGCTGAATGTTTGACGTTTCAAATTTCGTAAACGGTTACCATAAATGTTCAGTAGCTTCAGATTAGGCAAGTGTTTGAATACATCTGGGTCGAGATCCGTCAAATTATTACGACCTAAATCCAAAAACGTCACCTTCGGCACTGGTTTGAATAGTCCTGTAGGTACTGACAACAGTCTGTTGTTATTCAGCAGTAGGCGTTTCAAATTCGGAAGACCTTTGAAAACCGTGTCCGGTAGTGTTGTAATGTTGCTGTACATCAAAGACAGATGTTCTACCGAATCTAGATTCTCAAAATGATGAGCCTGGAATGTGTTCCCCCGGTTCACCTGATAATCGAGGATTAGTTTTTCGACTTGTACGACCGCAAGCTGTCGAAATATCCATTGGATCGATTTCTCGGGGATCGGGCATCTTTGGATTTGCACCTCCTTGTAAGAGCCACTGACATTGAGACCTTCGAGTAAATCGGGCCATTGACTAGAGATACCACTTTCTTCTTGGATGCAGAGTATTCGTACGTGATAGAGAGGCTTCACGCGCACTTCGATGGGAATCTTCAATTGCAGACCGCATTCGAATTTGTATTCGTCGAAGAACTCCACGCTGCAATTGCAGGTCGGCGTCCAGAAGCATGCTAAAGAGGCTCCGAATGTAAAGACGTTGAGAAGTACGAAAATCGACAAGAGCAACATTTGCGACTGCTTGCGAGATACGATAGTGGTTTGCAGAAGTGGAAATCAGCAACCAGTCTGAAATGAGATGAAACAAGAAATGTAATAATTGAGGGTATGATCTATGAACCCGCGTCAGTCACGGAGAAGAGAGGAGAGTAGATTTCGAGTACCCACATCCATTCATTATACGCTTAGACCTAAGGCTTTTCTCTCAGCCAGGAGAAGGCATAATACTCGAATCTCCAAATCTGCTGTCGCGGAAGTTTTACTCAGGCACGGATTAGGTTGAAACATGAATCGCACATTCCTAATATACGTCCTCATACACTAGAACTTATACATCAAGAAACAGAAATACCAATATCCATGTTTTCGATTTTGGCTCAGTTTTCTTCATGAGGGGATGGCTTGTCGTTCTTGTGACTTACTTGTACTCAGAAAGCTGGCGAGATGTTGGCTCGCTGATTTTGGTAGTTGGATCTCATTTGTTTCTGAAGGAGAGTGGTAAGCGGAAATAATGTTTTACTGTAAGAATATGCCTACATAGTGGTTAAAAAGAAAGCAAACCAACTTTAAGAGCAGATCTGAGCATGGAAATACGCACTCAACATCAGTCGAGCTCAACCAACTACAGCAAAATATTTTTACTATTTCTTGCTGCTGGGTAAGCGTATTTATTTATTCATTTCAGCATATATGGTGTGCATACAATTCTCTCTTACAAAAAGAAGTTTGTTGCGTCCTCGCTAACTGGGGCCACTTCCATCTCTTCCCCTGCTGCGCACACCGCCCATTTTAGGGCAAATGCATCCCCCTCCCGCCTCCATATTTCCCAGTCAGTGGTATGCCTTTCCCATTTATGGCCCACGATTTTGGTTATTTCGTCCTACCACCGGGTGAGGGGTCTCCCCCTTCTCCTTTTCCTATCATATGGGATCCATCCCTCCACCCTTTACCCCATCTTTCATCCCCCTGTCGCCAAATGTGACTCGCGTATTTCCACTTGCTTTTTTTTTTACAAAATAACCAATGTCCTGTTTTGTTTTTGCTCTAATTTTTGTATTTTGAATTTTGTCTGCAAGTCTAATATTGAGCATACTTTTTTCCATCGCTCTTTGGGACATCCTTAGTCTTTCTACATTTGATACCCACCCACCAAATCAAATGGGTAAACGTAATGGGCTAAAAATCAAAGACGTGCATTTGCACATGCTTAGATCTGCTCTCATTGGTTAATCTGGTAGCTGGTCTTGCTGGCCGCGATGTGGACACAGTACGAAGTCAAAAGGGGGAAAAAAATAGAAACAAAGATATCCTCCGGCCACTGATGCGATACTTGCAAGGGTAGTTTCCGGGGCCAGGGGCCTAGACGCCACTTTGGCATGCGTGCATCGCTATATGTCCCACTAGACCATGAGTGCAACTTATAATCACTCAAAAGAAAAAAAAAGCGTTGGGTGGGAAAAGCACAAAGATAAAAATTAGCTTAGAGAAAAACACGAGATGTTGGTGAGATACCTGAGGTTTCTTACTCCTTGATACTCATCAAATTTCTTTTGAGTTTAGCTGAAAGATAATAATTTTTAAGACCAATTAAGATTTTTTAATACTATTTTAAGACTCGTTATATCTGCTGAAGCAAAATGTGTACTTGAATTTCCACAGAAGTCCCCAATTTTGAAAAATTATCTGCAAGTTCCCAAAATGTCTCCCATTTTAATATAAAGTTCCCCGGAAATGTGAAGGAAGAGTATTTTCGATCAATTTTCTTATATGACAGTTATTGGAATGGATCCTTTAAAACTGAAAAAAAAAATCCCTTAAAATCGAATAGTGAGTCCATTCAAGTCCCCAATTACCCCCATTTTTGATTTTTGACTTCTTTAGATACTATGTTAAGGCTTTTTAGTATTTCTCAGCCCTCACAAACTATTGTTAAAATTACGTAACAACTCATTTAGAAACTGCTAAGATTGATTAAGACAGTATCAACCTTCATTAGTGTCTTGAATAACGCTTAGATATTAGCTCAGCGAAATGTCGGGTACTGAAATACAAATGTGATCTGGAATCATGAACTGTGCTTCTGGTGTCAAAAAATCATTTTTCACTTTCTTGACAATTCTTATAGGAAAAACCCACGCTCTTTCGAATGAAACAAATCGCAGCTTTCCACCATTATTAGTTTCTCCACATATTGCATTTAAAAATTACATCAAAAGTTTAAAAATATCTGTTTACATGGCGTTGTGTGAAACGGGCCTATGGGAATGACAGAGAACAAGAGTTCGACACGCAGTTGCCATAGCAACGCGTAAACGCATCACCACCTGGGCGCATCACTACCACCATCCCATCTTTACATTTGTGTATCTCAAAAGAGGCACATTTCATGATTCCATGTCACAAATTATGAAAGTTTGCACATAGTCATATAGTATTGTACTATTCTATCCACTGATGTGATACTCGAAAGGGTATAGTTTCCGGGACCGGGGGTGTGGTGTATCAGGGGCCACTTTCACATGCGTACATCGCCATACATCCCACCAGACATAGTCTTCTGAGAGCAACGCACTGATCACGCACCGGTTCCCATTTGCGGACAAAGGCCTCCTCTATTTGGGACAATGTGTTCCTATTTTGAGCTGCCCTACTCCAGGGTGTACCCATTTCTCGGATAATTTCCTCCCTTCACCATAGCACAGGTCTACTACGTCTCCAATGCTGTACGGGACCCACTGCGTTGTTCTTTTGCTCCAGCTTTCTCTGCTGAGCCTAGCTAGGTACCCCGCATACTTCATTTTCAGTTTCTTGGCCAAGTATAACACATCTTTCATTTTTGTTCTTCGTCTAATTGCTTCATTTTTCACTCTTTTACTCCTCTTTGTATACCTAAAATACTTCTGTCCATGGCTCTCTGTATTATTGATAGCCTCCTAGCGTGTGCTTTGGTAATTGTCCATGTTTGAGCGTCATACAGTAGAATTGGTGAGATACAAGCCTCTAGCATTTTGACATTGGAAACAATTCTCAGTTTCCCTTTAAATATTTGGTTTCAGGGCCAATAACTTTTCCGCAAAATGAGTGAGGAATTGGATGGAAGTTGGATGAAGCCATGCGTGGAAAAGATATTGGTCTTTAAGATTGATAAAGATTCATTGAAATTCTGTTAAGGCTAATCAAGACTAAGACTCGTTGAAATTCTGTTAGGGCTAAATAACACTAATTATGACTCAAGCAAAACTAATTAAGACTCGGACACAGCTCATTAAAACCTGCTATGAAGCTGGTAGAATTGATCAAGACTATTTCAAGACTCGCTGAGACTCGTTATGAGTATTTATGATTTCAACCAAGAAATTCAAACCAGCAGTGATACGATAACGAATTTTAGCCATTTTTTTCTTAATTGCAAAATTGAAACTCACCTTGCGACTGAATAGAGTACGCTAGTTTATAACTAACATTATCCCCCTTCCATGACGCCATCTATAGGCTTTAGGTGTCTGCGGCTATGAACATCATGTGGTAATAACGCCATATTGCTCAAAAACATATTAGTAATAAAAAATTTCGATAGATAGCGTGATATATTGATTCCTATAGCATAAACTGAAGTAACCAGGCCAAATTTCAAGTCCATACATCTATCTGTGTTTTTTAATTATCACTTCTTGTAAAACTTGTTGATATTTTTACGCAGCCAATAATAAGTCCGAAATTTTCACATTAATTATGAAATGAAGGAAATAAGATAAGTTCAATGCTTTATACATGTTTGAAAAGCTTATTTCATCTACTTTATGATGTCACTTCGTTTTTCTTTCGTTTCTTTTTTCAAAACGTGCAAATTGGTGAAAGGTTCTAGGCGAATTTCTAAACTATAGTCTTGGTTTTACCAGAATTGTTAAGTCGTCAAGACATTTTGGGATGGATATCGAAAAATAATGGTAAGAGACCATCTTTTGTACATAAAATCCACTTCAGAGTAATTTTATTTGAAATATTTGTTGACTCATGATCAAAATCAATTTATGAAGCGTTGTTTCAACCCCTAGACGATGAAGTTCCAAGAGATTCCCTGGGATTTTTAGTTCGTTTCTCAGTATGCCCCACTGACCAACTATATACAAAAATTCAACTTTGCGACATTTTTGTCGAATTTGGTGTCTTTTTACCGTAATTTTCCCAGATTATCAGTCTGCCTAAATAAAAGAAATTGAAGTATGCTTTCGATAACAAGCTGGAGTTTAACACAAATTATTTGTGCTGGGGTAGTTTGCCGTTGCTTTCCCTATGGTTTTGTTACGTTGGAGTTTTCCTTCTCTGTGCCGAAGAGTGTGCAGCTGCAGTTCGCTTACTAGCCACGTATTTCAAGATGTTGAGTAAGCTGTCCATGACGTGCACACGCACAGTACCAATCTTTCTGATCCGGTGGTAACACGTCCTGCGATTGTAATGTCTTATTCGTGTAAACAGGCGTGAGGTTAAAGGACATGCAGTTTTTTTTTGTTTTTTTTTATTGCGTTTAATCCTATATTAAAAGAAGTTTTTTTTTTGTTCCACGATTTTTTTGCATAAAATTTTTTTTAATTGACATCCTTTATTATTTAATTCTATAAACCAATCAATTTTCTCAAGAGTATCTTCGCAAAAGTAATAAAAGTGATAGCGGAAATAGTTTGCGTTCATAATTTTCTAAGTTGGATAACAACGCCAAGAAGTGGGCAGGGCTGGTGCTGGGGGGGGGGGTCACACGCTCACAATCATTTTTCATTCGGCAATTGTAGCAAAATTTTGCTCAATTCGGCAATGTTTTTGAAACTGATATTGCTTTTACACACCGATTTCACAATTTTGTTTTTTTAATACCAATGAAAAAGTTGGGGAAATTCGACAAATCAGAAGCTTTCTTTTTGCTTTCACGGCTTGTTTGGCAGCTCAATTGGGAATTTTCAGTGAAGAAGTTGAAAAAATAACTTTTTTTTTTTTGTTCGACGGTTCATAAAGTCGGAAAAATGTGACTAAAATTTCTTCGGCAATTCGGCATTTTTATAATCTCCCCCCCCCCCCGTAAAAATTGCACAACCCGGCCCTGGAAGTGAGTTTTCCATTTTTGGTTCCTGCCAAAAGAGGAAGATCTTAAAGAAAAGAAAATCAACCTCATAAAATGTTACAAAATACATCCCTTTACATCAGGTCACAAAATTCGTTCAAAAGATTTTTGGCGAAGGGAGATAATCGTTTTGGAAAAATAAGTGACATTATTACCCGCAGGTACCTTACAAATATTCCAAATCCAGGAGTCAATTTATACGTAGCAATGAATGAAACATCTCATCGATTTCGCCCCGGTTTCCCCTACTGGTTGTAATTTATGCAATTTTCTTTTCCAACTTTTCGTAAAAAACAAAAGATAATCTCATCGAGACATATGCGACAGTAAATAGTCATAATTTTCTTCAGTGTTTTTCCATTTTCACGGATTACTCTCTCAGCTCGATATAAGTACATAATGATTTTGATTGTTAGTTTTTGTCGAATCAAGAAAATACTATAATTTGAAGGGCAACTGCTAACCGGTCTGACATGACGTACTTAATGCTGTCTACACACGTTGCGGTTCGGCGAAATACTAGGCAAAACCACTCGATAGATGAAACTCGTGTAGTCCAGCATCTATTTATCTATGACGCCAGGTAATGACCTCAAATTTCCAGTTTTGTAGTAGGTATCAGTAATCGAATTCCGCGCCTGTTCCTCGCGGATCGAATACGCCATTGACACATCGCAAAAACTTCGGATACATTCAGGTCGCCATACTGCGCACAAAAAACAAGAAGCTGAATTTAAAGGTAGATTGGATCGGTGTAATTTTGAAATGTTTGTCAACATTCTGTAGACAATCTTTTCCCGCAGTAATGATTTGCTCTACACTTGAGGTTCCGTGCGAGAGATGATATTTGATGGAGAAACGCCACCGAATAAAATTTAAATAATGTTTGTATGATTTTATTCCACGAAATGAGAAGGACGTGAACTTTTCTTCGGCGAATCGAAAAACATACTCGTGGAAGATGAGAAATATACATGCTTGACACCGCTGGAAAACTGAATCGAGAATCGAGACACAATGAAAAGATAGATTTTGCACGAGAATCCTCTTTTTTCATGTAATAGGTGATGGGTACTACTTGGTGTTATGTCACCTTCAAGTTAATTTTGAGCTATGCAAGCTATTATAAAAAAATAGTTGAGAAAAGATAGATCAGGTGAGGTTGATACGTCATCGCGTGGGCAGTAGTGGCAAGGACTCGAATTTCTGCGACTTCAGATTCTCCGTAGATTAAAAAAAATTATTTTTTGTTCTTACTCGCTGTGTTGTATAATGACATGTTTGCTTCTGTTCTTGCTGCGTGAATATACGAGATGCGTAGTAATTCAAATACTATAACTATTCTCGAGATACCTGATGTTTGTTGTCTGTCGATAAATCAACTGAACTGACTAAAAGATCTGAGTCTTCCATCGCTGCATAAAATATTTTACTGGAGATTTGATATTTTATAACTTGCCCAATGGAGTAGCCCCCCCCCCAAGTTAGGTAGTCGAAAACGTACAAATGACGCTAAAAACGTTTTCTTGCCAAATGCAGTAGTTCATCTATCCCTCCTCCATCGTTGAAAACTGTAACTAGAAGTGGAGCTTTATAATTTACCAAATGGAATAATTCTGCCACCTCTTCCCGTGTTTGACTGTAAGAGTAACTTGAAAGGGGATGAAATGAGAGATGAGAGAATCTGGTCAACGAAAAAACAACATTAACAGGGTGTTTATCAGTCATATAAATCATACAAAAGTCCTATAAATGAGGCAGTGGTCCTACAAGTCATACTAGTCGTACAAAGGTCTTACAATTGCCTCTAATTACTGACAAATTTGATAATTCTTCCCACACAATCACAACATTTTCTACCAAAATATGGTCATATTGAAATTTAATTGAGAAATTGGGTTCTTTGCAACATTCTTTGCAATAATTCGTTCGTTATTATCATTTAATTATTGAGTTTTTTCGAAATTATTGTTTGCAATAAGCACCTATTCAATTAATTATTTTTTTCGTTGTAGAAATTCTGTTCAAAGCGTGAACATGTTCCAAAAAAGGGTCGTACAGAAGTCACATAAAACAAGTCATATAAAGGTCATACTTTTGACAAATTCGTATTTGGTAGACACTTCAATTGAGGATACTAAGATTCATAGAGACTAGGCTTCAAAAATTCATTAACACACGACTGGGACTTTGAAACTGTGTAGAATCCAATAACTCATTAGCACTCTAAAGTTCATTTTATTGGTTAGGTGAAAATTCAAGTTGCAGTGAAATAGTGCCTTTTCAATATTGAAGACCTTCAATCATTATGACATCAAGTTCAGAATAAAAAACAATTAACCAATAATCAAACCGATAAATAATAACAAAACAGATACAAAAGACATCAGGAACAACTATAATGGTATCGACGGACTGAACTGTGAACCATGCTACAAACACATACAAAAGCGAAATGGTCAGAAAGTTCAAAACAAGACTACCAGAACACGCAAAATACCAACTCAAAGACAACAAATTAATATTTGGAAAACACTCAAATGACCATGGACATATCAACTAAAATTTGACAGACAAATACAAAATTCTGAAAATACAGAATAACATAAGAAAGAGAAATCTACAAGAACAAAAATGGAAATTATCAAAATGAAAACAGGACAAAATAACCTCATATCAACAGTGAATCACTCTTTTCACGAATAATAAAATATATTGGGTAAGCCCACAGATTAAACAGAGAAAACCAGAGGGCAATAACCAGACACTGAACAAACAGTAAAGACGAAAGAACCAATAGGAAAACAGTGGACTACAGCTTACCATACAGTACTGCTCTAGACTAAACTAATATGGGGGTCATCATCAGTAGGAACTTGGTAGTTAAGGTGCACACAGCTGAATATGGTATAAAAATCGAAAACTTTATTGTGAAATATTCAACTACTACCAAGTTAGAAGGCTCCATTTATGTAATTGCCATTAGTGATCGCTATTAAAATTCCCATTAACTATCGCCATTAAGATTTCTTAAAACTTAGTCCCAATACATTGAAACTTGTTCGGAAAATGTCAAGGTTTTCTTCGAAAGTCTAAACGCACTAAGACTTTGGTTATACTCGATAGCACTCTATTCAAACACGTCATGATTTTGTAAGAACTATTCACGACTCATATTATGTTCAGACTTCTCAACAATCTGCAAGACTTGTTAAGACAAAGTAACACTCTGCTGAGGCCCACTGAGACTCTATTAAAACCAGAGCCGGATTCAGAGCAAAATGCGCTCCGGGGCCAATCACAGAGACCCCCCTCCCTCCAATGAAAAATTTCACTTATTTCTTACTTCGAGTTAACTTTTTTCAACCAGGGAACTGATGAAAAAAATTCCATAAAAGTCATGGGTATAAAGTGTCATTTTTTCCTTTTTGCGACATTTTACTTTTTTTCCCTTCTCCTTTGTTTTTTTTACTTTTTCAAAGCTCCCTCTTCACACAGGCGCTCTGGAGCCAATGGCTCCTTTCGCTCCTTATATAAATCCAGCGCTGATTGTAAGACTGGAGACCTATTTAAGACTCGTTAAAACCCTATTAGGTAAGACGTATTAAGATTTCATAACATTGTGTTACAACTTCTGAAAATCTTTTAGTACTCATTAAGACTATAGTAAGTTTTATTAAGACTTCTCACGGATTTGTTCACTCTCATGAAAGCCAGTCAAAATTCTGTTCAGATGAATTAAGACTTATCAACGATCGTGCGAAACCCATCAGGACTATGCACAAACTTGTTAAAACTCATTAAGAGTCATTAAAACCCAGTTGAAACTATTTTCAGCGAGACTTGTTCAGACTCTGTTACTATGCATTTTAATACTCATTTAACACTTATCAAGATTCGATATAATCTGCGTAAGACCAGCAGGAGATTTAAAGCAAAAGGCCCAGTCAGCAAATGCCTTCAGGGATCCACCATATGCAAAACTGAAAAATGCCGCACTGATTTTAATAGCCTCCCGTCCCCCTCCCAACCAAAAAAGTCAAACGATTTTGCAAAACCCCATTATGCGGGAAAAATCGCATGATTCATAGGCCTCAAGGAGGTAAGACCATCCAAAAGAGAATCATACGATTTTTGCAAATATCCATCGTGTACAACGATGAGGAAAAAGCAGGCGATTCTAACAGGGGTTTTGGAAAAAGGTCGGACGATTTGCTGGAGCCTCTTGCATATAAAAAGAAATCGCAAACTCTCTAACAAGGACCTCTAAAACATAAAAAGATCAAACAATTTTGTTGGAACCACTGTTTTGTGAAAAAATCACACAATTCTCGTAGGAGCCCCCAGAAAAAAGGTCAGGTGTCAGACGATTCTAATTGGGGACCCTTAAAAAGGGGTCTTCAGAAAAGTTCAGACAGTGGTAATAGGCCATGTGGATTTGAGCCATTTGTTTCGTTTCTCTACATAGTAGCCGAGGACCTACAGGTGCCTTTTTTTCAATAAAGAAAAAAATGAACAATTATTTAGCAAGTTGATGAAAAAAAGGCCTCGATGGATTTTAGAAACGACATTGACGAGATTTTAGGATATTTACAAGACTTTTGCTGGCTATCTCACTTTTGAAAGCGTGGTTGGAATGATCCGAATCACGATCTGGATCGTAAATTTGATTCGTGATCCGCGATTCGAATCACATGTCGATAAAGAGATCTGTGATCCGTGATCCGGACTGTGAAACTGTGATGATCCGTGATTCGGATAGTTGAAATGTTGAAAAGAGTTGAGCAACAGATCGACACGAAATGCCAGAAAAATGGACAATTCGAAAGAAAAAAAAAAACCTAAAAAGTCAAAACAGCGATTTTTTTATTTGTTGTGTTTTTCGAATGTGAGAATTTTCCCCCAAATTTGAAATAAAATTCGTGAATTTTATTAAAAATATGTAATACCAACGCCAAACTGATGTCGAGGAGGAAGAAAAATAATCCGTGTTCCGAAACGATTCTGACCGTGTTCTAATAACTGGATCCGTGATCCGAATCTCTTCTTTTTTCGTGATCCGTTCCAACCATGCCTAAAAGTCACACAACCCTTCTTTTTTTTTTCAAATTTCTGCACCTCTTTTAGAAAACCTTCTGACCTAACTGGTTAAGACTGATGAAGCTTTGGTCAACAATATGAGGAGTGCTTTTCTAAAACGTAGTAAGTCCAGTTTTATGAATATGCGATGGAACCACAGCTCATCAATATCTCGTTTCGAATTCATAAAATATTTTTTCTTCACGTAATTACAATATTTATTTATGAAAATTTAATTTCCTAAACACAATAAATGCATTTTTTTCCTAAAATTGGTTGATGGAAATCCGACTCATTAATATCTCTGGGTCTAATGGTACAAAAAATTAATAAATTTTCCTTCGCGTCAGCCGAAAGGAAGCAGTTTCCTAAAATGCAGTAAGTGCATCTTTCTTTGTAATAGATGATGAGGTTCCAACTCGTCAATATCTCTTGGTCTAATTGCAAAAAAAAAATTCGGGTTATCACAGTATTTGCTGTGAAAAGCTCATACACAGAACACACTAAGGGTATTTTTTCTGTTATTTTATTTTTTTCGTAATCTGGTGATGAACTCCCTCCCCCCATAACTCATCAGTATCTCTTTGTCGAGTTGCAAAAAATCATTTTCCTTCGTGTTATCACAATACTTGTAATGAAAAAGTTATACTTTTTAAAACTTACTAAGTCCATTTTGGCTGCGTATTCCAATGCCAAAACGCAGTAAATCCAACTTTTTGAAAATTTTCTTCAGCTTATATTTTTATGAATATTCTAATTTTGAAATGCAATTTCTAGGTTGTATTCACAGGGTGATGTCTACAGAAATAGAAAAGTAAAAATTAAGTACTTTTTCAGGACCCTTTGGAGGACTGTACCCGGCATATTTTCCATCTTTTCCCCGAGTGTGCAAATCTTTTTTTTTTGTTTCCTATTGTTTTATCCCCTCTATCCCTCCCTGTTTTGTACTTCCCACACTTCCCCCCTCCTTCTGAATGTAGATCCTGCGCGATCAATCTTAAAACATTTATTTTTAGTATCTCTAATAAAAATGAAGGACTTTCAATTTTTTTATTTTAATTTTAGCACTTTTTAGGACTTTTTGAAAGACTTTTCAGCACCTGCAGACCCTGATTAATAAAGATTGAGGCTTTTTCGTCAGAAAAAAAAATCAAAATTATTTAGGGACAGTTTTTTTTGCTTCCGTAACAGTTTATTAGTAAATTTGGACTTAATTTTCGCAAATATTTTAGTTTTGAAAATGAAATCTGTATTCGTTAAGATTGAGACTTTCGTCAGAAAAAAATGTTTGGAACGGTGTGTTTCCTAAACAGTTTAAAAGTAAAAATATGGACTCCCTGTGTTTCAGAAAAGCTTCTTTATGATGTATTTATTTTTACATCGTTCAACAGTGTCTTGTTTTTTGCCTGAAGTAGATTTCGGCGTTCAACTCAATTTCTTTTTATGAAATGAAGTTGGGAGGGGGTCAAGTTCGTGGACGATTGAGGTCTCTTCTAAGTCGTTTAATAAATTTCTATTCTTTGCTTTCGACTAAATACAGCGAACTAAACAAATTTTGCCAAAGTAGAGGAGAATAAAAAAAAAATTCTTGAATGATTTTTGATGATCTCAAATCATTTTTGAGCCTTTTGATCTTTGGGTTTCGATTTTTCTTAGATTACGTTTCAGTATGAGAGAGAAATTTTGCCTGTTAGTTCCAAGGTTTAGTAAGATTGTAAAAATGTTTTTGAATGATTATTGGTAATCACAAGTCATTTTTGATCCTTTTGGATTCTATTTAGATTTCCATTTTTTTAGATTACGTTTCAATGTCACCTAGGAAATCGGGAAGCGATAATTTAGTGATTTTAGATAAAATAACTTTTCCTTCTACTTTACATTCTAACTCCCTTTTTCCAGAAGACGAAGAAACGATATTTATGGTTTTTATAATACGTAACAATAGGAAACCTAATTAACTTCGCAAAGAGATTTTATCTTATGAGGAGTGGAATATACTCTGCATAATTTCGGTATATTGTAGAATTTCTTTCGGTGGCTCTGAGATTTTGTTTGTCAGTCCTACAAATTCGACCTTACGGGCCAGTATTGCTGTAGTACGAATTTCATACACAAATTCGTCCATTTATAATTTCCTTGAAAACGGAAGGTAGTCGGCTGGTCATTTATTTTGGTCAATAAAAACTATTGTATATTCAACATTGATCCGAGCTTCCGGCGCCAAAAGTTGCGTTTAGTTATGAAATTTTCCAAAAATACCTAACCAGTTTATATTTACATGAAAACAGTGAAAGAAGGATTAGATAATGTACATTGCAGGTATAGGGATTCTCAGCAGACGTTATTAATTTAAAAGTAATTGCTCATTTCGTGAACATTTACATTTCGTAATTTCATCTATGTACACACAGATAGAAAAACGAAGGGAACTAATTTTCGAATTTGAGAATGCGAGTTCTTTTTTTACAACTCAATTAACGTTTAGTTGTTTGTCGAAAGAGAATGCTATCGTAACTCATATTAAGACCGGCAATTTTCAGTCTTAATTTTCTAATTTTAAAATTCGAGTTCTTTTTTGAGGCCTTAGTTCATAAATTTTTAGTTAATAATCGAATTACATCGGGTACACTTTAGATAATATAATTGCAATTGAATATTCGTTTTTAGTGCTCTGATTAGTCGCTTGAGTTATTGGCTCAAATACAGCCGAGTCACCAAGTCACTTGTCATTTCTTAAACTTCAGTTAGATTTACTTTTTCAGTTGTCTCTGCGGTGTGACCTTTCAAATAGCTTGCTGGATTGCGTCGCAGTCTTGATTGGAATTTTAAAATTTACTCGTATTCTTCGACTTCGTGGAAGATGTCTCAACCAGTTTTCCTACTAGTAAGAGCAGATGACCACACATTCTCAACTGTGAGGGAGTTGACAACAATGATAGGGCCTTGCAAGTTTTTCATCTTTCTATAGATTCTATTTCACTTAAAGTTTTTTGTCAAGTGGCTACCCGCGATCTTGCCTCTATGGCTTCCGATGGTAGAAAGTTCAGTTGTTCGAATCCGTGACACTGTAAACTTTGAGAGATTCCAGGACATTGACAGAAGGGAATGGAGGTCAATACTTGTTTGATCTCGACTCGAAGTGAGTTGGAAACCACGTTTTAGAGTAACAGATGCTTCGTATCTTCTTCCTTGAGTATTTTGACTGTTCTCTGGTAACTGGTGGTGGTGTTCATGTTGTGTCTCTTTTTTCAATTCCTCGCGCAATCACGTGGTCTATGCGTATCAAATTATAACATTTTTTGCCTTTAGGCAAGTAAGAAGGTAGACAGACAAGCAGATGACAGAGGCCGGCAGTTGGGCAGTTGACAATTGAACAGACGGGCATAGAAGTGGACAGAGGAACCGCGGACGGACAGTCACTCAGAAAGCGAAGAACTTGTCGCAAATTCGGAAGTTGTAAAAAAGTAAATGAAGTGTTGTACTTTTGTACCTCATGCTCGAATTTATACACCTGAAATAAAAAACAGAAAAACGGGTTTGATTTTGGGATTTTGTGTCTACATTATCAGTAAAGGAGTTTTATTTAGGTAGCCAAATACATAATAGGTCTTTATAATATATGAACGGGTTCGTTAGTATGGGTTGCTAATTATCGTCAAGGAACCGGTATCGTTATTTGTACGGCTAATTGCACTCTAGTACAAGAACTGACGTGAGTGTGCGCACATAAAACCACGTGACAATGTACGCACATAAAACCATAGAAATAAAAGGTAGCCTATATTCCAATCAGTTTTAGTTGTTCGACAAAAAGATCGATATTCTTCAATGAGTTATATCCTGCAGAGCAATATTATCAGCTGCAAGATGTTCAATGGTAGCGTAAGGTCGAATGTAATCATATTCATTCATAACACGTAATACAGAGATATTTCTGTGTCATAGCTCTTACTATGATGGGTAATTTTTATCAACTGCGAGGTATAAAAATTGCAGTAGGTAAACCATTCAATTTCTCGTAACCACTAACTTTAAATTCAGTGATGCATTGTACCAGAGCAACACAATTTGCTTCATCTTCTTTGTCCCTCTAAATAAGCTTCTAACTCAAAAAAATTTAGTATTTTTCGGTAGGAGGACTTTGATGTCTTTCCATTATAAGTATATGAAACGACTGTAATAACGAAGTAATTTAACACTACTTGGCTGAACGACGTGTAGGACCCTACTGCTCATCATGTAGGACGCGTATTTTCGAAGGTCGCCTTCCCCGATATTGAAGAAGAAATGATCAGCTTGTCGTGTTCCTAGAACTACATGCTGTTTCTCCATAATTATACCGTACGTATTTCTAACATAGTTGCAGTTGGGAAAATTTACGATACGGTGAGTTTCAATTATCGTTCTGTAAACAATACGAGAGAGAAGAAACCTAAGTCGAGAAGAAGTTCTATTCATTTGCCTGAAAACAAGGGATGAGTAAGCATGTCTTATAGGCACGCATATTTCGGCTAGGACTCCTGAAGTAGACCATTTGATGTAATGTTTACGAGCTTTTAATTTTTCAAGCTTGAGAGCTAGGTAAGTTTTAAAATGATGAGGGCTGAGGAGAAGGGTCCAACCTCGGATTTTGATAAAATCTTCGTTAATGAGCCCTGCACCTAAAACTCCTGAATCTTGACTCCCTTGTATAAAAAAAAGAAGTATTCGGGTTAGTGTGAACGTGAAAACTGAACTGAACCGGACTCTTCAAATTCACGTAACTTGGGGAGAAGGAAAAGGAGGTGAGGTTTGAATGCCGCGATGAGATAAAAGAATCACATTTTGCATACTTCAAAGGGCTTTGGAAGTCTTCCATAAGATTTATTGAATAATTCTTTGGGTAATTCAATAATAGCGAATACCTAGCAGAATGTTATTTTAAAGGTGGTTGAAAGTTCTTGTTTCAGGATGTTGTATGCATTCGATTTTTTTTAGGGAAGAGGGGGTGGAGGCCAAAAAACCATTCAATGAAACATCCTTTTTTGAGAAACTCTGAATATATATGCAGTTCAATATTTTCATCTTCAAATACTTTGACTTAAACAGCTTTCGACAACCAAAAAACATATAGTCTGACGTTTGTGCAAAACTCAGTCTCTTTCCAATTAGAAGTTAACATGCTGATGGGGGCGGGGAAGGATTAAATAACAACTCGAGTGGTATGTTGATGTCACGCCTGAACTCCGGAGTGCGGATAATGTTCATATTAACCGCGGCTAGTGTGAACAATACCCAGGTGCGTTGGCTAAAGACCGAGGAAAGAACTATTTTTACGTGTTTCCGGACATTAATCCGCTAAAGTTTAAGAGGGCTTGGATAATTGAAATGAACCCGAGAAAATGTGGTACAACACGCGAAAATTTGTGTATTGAAAGTTTTAGAAAACGCAAAAGTAAACTAGGTACATATTTTGAAAATTTATCAATCTAATAAGTACTTTTTTTCTGTACAACACAAAATGTCAATAATAGAAGTTCTAGTTCAAATTTTCTCGTAAAACATGTTGCGCTCTCTTAGGATCTATTATAGTCAGTGGAAAAAAATAATCATGAAATTTTCAGGTAGTATTTGAGAAAAGTCTGTTTAATGTGACAGATAATACTTACTTTTGTCTTCTATTTGATACCTTAAGTATACAAATTTGTTCAAAAATCATCCAGATAATTACTACATTCGACGTTGAAAATATTACAATTAGAATGACGCAAACATTGAAAGGTGAATATTTTTTTATAGCTGAGTACAATACTTTGGTAACTAATCAGTGTGAACATAGGTCACAAGGTAGACTTAGATTCCATCAACAGCTGCAAGAGGGCGCAATTTACAAGGAAATCAGCAATGTGCCTCTTATGGTCCTTTCCCTCAAGCCTCGAAGAATCGTTGCGTCACAAACCAGTTTTGAACAGTTTTAACGAGTCTTAAATAAGTTCAGGAGAAACCCACACAGTTCGAAAAGTTTGCAAGGTTCTTATGAGAGTACTAGAGATTGAATATCTTTACTAGTTTCAAGAATTGCTTTCTAGGGGAAAAATTTGATTGCATTGTGATAATGTCTCATGGAGCGTATGGCTATGCACGCACGCCAAACAGGCTTCCTAGATACCGAACCCTTGGCCTCGGAATCTACCCTTCCGAGTATGGCGTGAATGACAGGAATTGAAAAACATTAGAAATTCTCCGGAAATTGGCGCCCTATTGAGAATCAAGTAAAAGAGACTAGCAGTACAAATTATTCAAAAGTCCCGTAACTTTTCTTTTACCTACTTTCGTTTAATTACCATCACAGCGTGAGAAAATGATTCAAATAGCCAGGATATGACCGCTGATAAAACTTATCCTATACCAACAAATTGAATTACCCCTAACAAGATGGCTTCCTAAAGCCGCCACTGTTCGCCACTGTCCACCTGTTTGAGAAAAATTTTCCCCTCCACCTTTTCAGAGGCCTGTCTGCAGGAACGAAACTGTGGGGAGGTGTGGGGAGAGTCCCCCCCCCCCGATAACTTGGCGATCGGCAGATTTTGTAACTGTTCATTTGAATTTTTTACTTTTTAAGAACGTTTGTTTTGTTTGTTTGGTTGTTAATGTTTTTTTTTTAATTAAAAAATATTTTGACTAAAAATCGCCAAATTTTCAATTAAAAAAAAATTTTGTTGGCGAATTTTAGTTTTAAAAAAATTTGTCAACAAATTTTTCGTTTCCACTCCCCCCCCAAACTGAAAGTCAAATTTTGTCTCTGCTCTCTGTGAGTGTTATTGGGACATTAATAGATTATACTCCAAATTTCAAATACGCGTTAACATGCCGAATTTTGGGTACACTCAATTTTATGAAAACGTACACCTAATTTTGGGTGTAATAGTATTTACGTCAGGAAAGTACCGGGATGTGAAGAAGTTTGAATTTTCATAATTACACTACTCAAAATTTGGTCAAATCGGATCTTCATGCTCGATTTAGATCAGGAGTTTTCAACCGGCAACTTGCAACGTGTTTTGACAGATTTTATATTTCATCAAAAATGAATTTCTTAAACTGCATTAAAATTAACTATACTTAAATATGTCGGTCAGATTATTGTTCAGCTCATAATTGATTGAATTGCTTTTTTTTTTTTTTTGGTATTTATAACTTGAAACAGTGAGCAGTTACTAATTCCTTGAGAATGGGGCACTGTTTTCAAAATTTCCTTTTTTTTTTCTTAGAGAGGGGCTAGGATCACCTCTTTAAAGTCAAAATACCTATATTACCTACTAAGCTTATAAGTATTTCTTATTACGCTAATCTCCTAGAGCAAAGGTTTCCTGCAGTCGCTCCCATTCCGATCTAACTGATGCTAATATTCTTTGAAAATTTTTAGTATGTAAGAAGTTGTTCATGTCGTCCACCCACCTTGTTACTTGGCGCCCTTATGCAAAACTGAGCAATTTTTCGCCTTTAAAACACGTTTTTTCGGAAAATTTTCGCTCGCGTAGTAATTTTACCTTCATTTGCATGAAATAGTTCTCTAATATCTGCAATTTTTAAAAAGCCTCAATTTTCGATTTTTTTCTCCATTGAAAATCTCACTTTGCCCCCTTCCCCCTCCCCTTAGGAAAATCTTGGCTACATTTGGTCTCAAAATTCATAATCAAAATTGGTGATTCAACTTACCGACAACCCATTGAAAAAAAAATTGAATATATTATATCGCGTGAAAAAAGATTAACACTTTTACAATGATCAGATTTTTGAACTGTTGGAAGTAAAGAAATTCTATTTCTGTGGACTTATCTAGTTATCTGTTCTCAAACAGCCATTCAGGCATTTAGCTATCGATATATTCAATGTGAACTGGATAGCGAGCCTACCACTGGTGTTTGTGAATTGTAATGTAACACAAAAGGCCTGTATGTCTGAAACTGCCGGATGGACACTCGGACCCTTTTCTTCTGACACGTCACAGATAAAGAACGACAAACATACGATTCGTCAATTCTTCAAAGCAAAATTAGTGTTGCCAAGTTTATAAACATTAAATGTAGTGGAAGGAAAAGCTTTGAACAAAACTGGCGAGAAAAATCTAAGAAATTCGTTAAATTTACGAAATTTTGCCACGGAGGCTCCGGCAAGCGCTAGGGGGTGTTCAGCACCAGTTACTTTTATGCTGTTGACGATTTTGGAGGACAGAGACCATGTTTGACATCCATAAGTTACAGTTGGGACTACGCACATATTGAAAACTTGATTTTTATGAAAATTTCCAAAGGAACCTTGATCTTTTTTAATGCTCAGTATTTGGACCACACTTTATTTATCCTCAGGTTCACTTCCCTCTCCGTTCGATTTATAAATGCTAATTTTTGCCCTAAACGTGTTGCTTCGTCCACAGTATCAGTCTCGTTGTCTGTTAGTCGTATCTTCTTGAGGTCCGACTCGTCCATCAGTATTTTCGTTTTCTTAATGTTAATCAATAGCCCCGACTCTTTTCCCTTTTCTATGAGCTCTTCTATCATTCCCGTGAGTTCCTCGCGCGAATTAGAAAGAAGAATTACGTCGTCGGCAAATCTGAGATTCGATAATTTTGATCCATTCATACTTATTCCTTTGTTTTCCTAGTCCAATTTCTTGAATATATCTTCAAGGGCGAATAGAAGAATGGGTGATTCTTCTCAAATCCTCCGCAATTATTAATTCTAATTCGACAAAATTTGATCTGCATTATGATTTTATGATGCAGCCCACCGCTAGACTGGTGGATTCAGTTTTGGCCTTTACGCATCAAGAAGTTGGAAACCCTTGGTTCAGAGTTATTTTGCAAATTTCTTAACAAAACATGTGACAAAATCTTGGTGAACAAGAAAGTGAAAAAGTCCTCACTGAATTTTCGATTACCGATCCGTAATTTCTAGCTGGAGGCTCTATATTCTCTTGTGGTGAAGTCAGCAATCGGCAATGTTTTTCTCAAGTATTGTTGCAATAAATCGTTTAGATTCGGAATGAAATAACAGAACTATACGTATACCCTTGAATTTAGTAAAAACCCTCGCAGTAACAAGAAACCTTCTGAACTTTCAAACGGTAGTCTTACTCTAGACATTCGCGTTACTCAACTCTTCTGAATGAACTTTGAATTCCGATTATGATAAGAGTGATTTTATTCAGATTAGGATTACAAAGGAATAATTGATGATGTGACGGGTGTAAGTTCATTAGTAAAACTATACTTATAGCCAAGGTGTATAATGATACACGATTATAAATGTTGTTTACTGTGTAGCATTGTGTCTTCACTGTATATACGCAATTATTGATGGTAATTACTGGCAATGTCTCGTACCGTCGTACGTAATCGAGAAATAGCAATTAAAGCAAAACCTTTTGAATCATGCATAAATAGAAAGGGAAAGGTAACTTCATTACTTTAGGTAATAAGTTTTTATAATCTCAGCTGATAAAAACGTTTGAAGAACATTTGCACCGCTAATAAATCAGTAATCGCTGTCTTTATAGAAATTCAAATGAATAGCTTGATTTTGAATCGGTACGTATAATTATCTCACTGATATGTGTTTTTCGCAACCATTTCAACATGTAAAATGTCTTTTTCGCTTGAGTTCACAACTGGCTGCACGTGAATGCTAGTTCGGGGTTTCATTAGGATAGATGTGTTAAATGTGACACACAGGCTCTAATATGGCCACTTGTAAGTTAATAATGCTAAACAATCGTGAAGAAGATAGAATCGGGGAACAATTATAGAATAGCTACTCTATTCTAGTTTTGTCCCACCTTTCTAGTTGCACCGCCAAAATATTTTCCCAGAAGAGGTCTGTCTTTTTCGGGGATGGCTATGTTGAAAAATTGTTACGTTTTAGTGAAACTGTTCGCAATTTTACCATTATTTTTCTGGCATATAGTGGGCAATCACTGGTCCTTTTTTGGCGGCACTCATACTTCTCTCTCAGAATACTTACAGCGCATTTATTTTCTATCACATTAGGGTATGGCTACATTTGGCGCATCCGCCCGAGGTACAATGTACAAGCTCAAGTTGCCTGTCACTAAATCTATCAGTGGCATGGTTCAGTTTAGGCATCTATATTTGGCACATACACCCAAAATGTAACATGCAAGCCTTAGTTGCCTGTCTCTAGATCTGTCAGTAGCATGGATTTCCCTACTAGTACAGTTGAAATATTTTTATTTCAATAGGAACGTTCTTCCAAGTCACAGTTTCCAGAGTTATGAATTATTCACTTCTATTAAGTATTCTAATTGGCGCGAAGCCAAAATTACTAAAATTACTACTTCGCGCCATCTACATAGAAATTTCAGTTATATCAAACTCCGTCTCCTCCTTGAAAAAAAAAACGAAAAGAAAAACGCTTTCGCGTACAAAATAAATTTTGAAATTTGACCATACCTGGGAATAAGCCAATCACGTATCACTGAAATGGGTTAGCCATTCTCTTCGTCGAATAATCATCGAACTCGGGCTATGTTCGAAGTTATGTCGCGCCATCTCGTAGTTGTTTTTGCTTTTCGGTTACATTTCACCATTCACGTCTCAAATATCACGAAGCTTGAAAAGTTACACAGCTTTGAATCGCTTTTAAAACATCAATGTACAACAAATTACTACGGATGTCAATACTTTCGTGCATTGAAATTGGGCTAGTAATTATGTTGTGTAGCATTCGCGAAAATTAAATAGCACAAGTTACACTGCCGCACGTAATGATCACACTACTAGCAAGAGAATTACAAACCTGCCTGCGTGCATGTCGTAATTACAAGGTTGTTTTTCTGGAATAATTTGTGCCAGTGTTACCACTATTGAAGAACGAAATTCGTTTCCGACAGATACTATACTGAATGACTGTAGTAGAATTTTCTCAGCCTACCTATATTCAACGCAAACCGGAACTGAGGGTCACCGAAGCTTATCAGCTTCATTTTTCGAATTGATAAAGTACAGCCGAACTCGGCGGGACAGTTTATCTGGGCAACGAACTTTAAATTCGGGTGACGCAACTTGGACGCTGTTCAGCAAGAGGGAACAACTAGCAAAATCCGCTTTTTGAGAACACGTGATTCAAAGTTCAAGAGCCATGTAGAAACTATATAACATAGCGTTTACTGATAAGCCTTTTCAACGTGAGTACACATTTTTGAATCAGGGCCCAAGTTTGAAAGTTTCTACTTTTTACGTTTTTTCCAACGATACTAGGGCACTACAAACATGAGTATAATCATCCGCCATTTTGATTCACAGCGTGCCCGTGGATACCGAATCCGACTATGCGGAGCGTACCGCATAAAGTCAATTTGGCATCGACAGGCGCAGCGTGAATCAAAATGGCGGTTGATTATACCCATGTTTATAGTGTTCTAAGGATACTAATTACTCATTTTGTTTACAAATGTTAGTTGGTTCCCTCTTGCTGAACAGCGTCCACTTGTTTGTCAAGGAGGACAAAAGTCGGTGTTTTGACAGGGGCGTGCTCAGGTTTTGCTAAGCCGCAGCAAATCATCATTTTTTGGTGCCCCATTGCTTCTTTTCTTTATGTATATCAAACAATGGCATAGGGTCTGGTCTTGACAAGGGGGAGGAGGTGTGAAAGGAAGTGCTAAAATTAGAACTTTATTTGCCGAAGTCTCAAGGGGGTCTAGACCCCCACCCCCATAACACTTAGCTACGCCACTGGTATTAAGCCAGTAAACATAAATGATGGGGTAGGGTTTCAGTCGGAAAGTTGTTAAATCACATACGTACTTGTAGCTTGTTAGCTCGTACTTCATTGTGTAAAAGTTTCCATCACTTGTAAAATTTGATTCTACACCATTTTGCTGAGCAAAGTGTCATCATTTGCGGATGTGAACAAAATCAGAGTTGTACACGTTCGTAGGTTCTTACCTACGAGTATGTTAAATTAACTCGGGAGTTGAATTAAAAAAGTTGATGATCTTGCAGCATAGAAAGTTTATTTAAAACGATCGAAATTGCTTAGTTTACATATTCGCAAGTCAGGAGTTCTTATTGTACGACAAAAAAGTTAGCCTCTTAATAAAAGTAGGTATAGATAGATACCACTAAACACAACAATTTGAAATTTTTCAAATAACAGTAACATGAGAATACACGACTCTATATGTATTTTCAACGAGGAATTTAATACCAATGTTAATTTTTTGATTATAGTTCATTTTCCCCCGCTATCAAGCAAATTTTAGTATCATCAAGATGATACTACTGATCAAACAACCATACGAGTTCAGTATTGGTATAGGTATCAGTGTAGCTATTCCTGCACGACATAAAGGAATAAAAAGTGAAAATTTTATTAAAATTTCAATTTTGAATGCGGTAAACGAGAGATTCTCGAGAAAAATGGATAACGCCATTGTATTCAGCATTCAAAATACAGCTAAAATCATATAATCTGATCTCATTTTTTTCTATGCTGTTGTGTAGTGATAATTGAAAGATTCAAACATTACCTATAAAAGCAATGATAATATACAATTTCAAAACTAAACGTTGAAACAAAAAAATTCTCGAGTTATTGGAACTATTATAAACACAATAACAGGGGCGAAAGTATAAGGGGGCAAGGGGGGCCAAGCTCCCCCGTTTTAAAATAGCCCCCCCCCCCTAAATGAAAAATGTAAAACTGTACGAGTACCGCTACTATCGTTGTGCTTTCGTTGTTTTTTTCGGGGGGAAGGGGCTATGATTTATGGATTTTTATAAAATTAAGACTAGATGACCGCGGACTTAAGTGAGTTTGCTAAAGTGAGTTGGTTTAAGTGAGTTCGATACCATTACCCTCCAATTTTGAGGGATAAAGAGTGGAGAGAAGCCTAATCGTGATCCTACTGATAACGAAAAAGACCAAAACGTAGATGTGTACGAGTGCCTAAAGTAAGTGAAGTAAAAAGCTCAAAGCTGTTTGAGAACCTTTTCCCCAAAGCATTAGTCAAAAGAAAACACCTACGAAAATCCAGATTTTGCTCCCTACATTCGACATAATAATGACCATGCACAGATCTTTCTACAAATTCAAAAGAAAACCATAACATGTTTAGTATGATATGATGATGATGATAAGAAGGTTATCAGTCTTACGACCAGTTTGATGAAGCTTCCCAATTCTCCCTATCTTGTGCAAGTTCATTCATTTCCAAACAACTCTTACATTTGTCACATTTTATCTTTTGAAAAGAAGTAAATTGAAATTGATATTTGTACTTCAGATGGCTCTTCACACGAACCATTACAATGTCTGGCATGAACTGAAATCTACGAAAAAAAGAGCAAAATTCTGTTTTTAAAAAAGAGTGGTAAGCTGGAAACAATAAGAGAATGATTTTTGGTCAGGAAACTTTAGAATATAATATACAAATGGAATAAAAAGGCAAGCAGGCGTCGGAGTTGTTATGAAATGAACAAATAGATAACAAATTTATACCGGGTGTCTCTTTTGCAATAAACCCCATCCACTTGTTAAGTAGACAACCCACCCCGGCAAATGTAGATACGTTTGCATACTCTTACTTTTAAAGGGGCCGAGTTACGGTCAAATTTTGAAAAGTTTTCTGTCTTTGAATTTTTTTTTATTCTCACGACTGGAGATAGAGACAGAAAGAAGTACCAGTGGGTGATAGTAGAGAACAGTTGGAGTAACCACAGAAAAAAAAATGGTTGAAGGTTTTGTCATAATCTAAAATTTTGAAAATTCAACTGTTACACGTGGCTGGAAGAAAAATAAATTTCCATGGAAATGTCAACCACTAAACTGAATTGTCACCATGAAGAGCCTTGATTTCGATTCTCGCCTTAGAAGTAACGCTCAAAAAGAAACACTTTTTTGGTTTATTTGCGAAAGCTCTCGATCAGATTTTCTTTCGTGATGCTCCAACGTAACGCTCAAGAGTAAAGCTCAAGAAGTAACGTTTTTTTCGTTTATGTGCCAAAGCAAAGACACAAGTCAAAAAAAAAGTGAACAGGGGTGAAGGCTTGATTTGGTACCGACCTAATTTGGTTCCTGGGTGATTCTCCGGAAAATGGACAATTCATGTAAATGGGCTATGTAATTCTGCCACTTATTATCGGAATACCGTGCGCAGTGTGTCAAAATTGAGGAAATGAACTTTTCTGATGGAGACAGTGGTAAAAGTACCCCCAGCAAAACATACTTAGAAAATTGAAAATGCACCTGAAATGTCCGTCAACGTGTGGATGTCAACCTGGACAAGTTCCATTTTTTTTTTTTTTTTTTTTTGCCGGCTTAAAGGGTTTAATACACATAATTTTCAGGAACTACTGTTTCCCATTGTTGAAGAGGTAAGTTGAGGCAACACGGTATCTAGGAAGATATGTTCTCCAACGTAGATACTTGTAATTTCCAAACTTCTCTGGAGCAGAGCCAGATTTCCCATAAGGCTGACTAGGCTGAAGCCTCGGTGCAAAATTTTTTTGCGGAGGGGGGGGGGGAGAAAAAAATCTCAGTGCAATAAGGTAAATCGCGAGCGGAAAATGTTTACTCTTTTTTTCCAAAAAATATCTGGTCAGCGGCACAAATTTTCCATTAGCCTTGAGCGCAAAATACCTAAGTCCGTTTCTGCTCTGGAAGGTTCCACTGTAGGCATATACTTCTCTCAAAGGCTCATATAACTTCCTCAAATAACTTCCTCTAGAAGGCTCTGTAAGAACGTTAGTGGAATAATGATAATTTGTATCCTAAAATGAGACTCACTTATCGCTGAGATCCTGGTTTCTAAAAAAAAAAAAAAAAAACGGTGTCCTTCATCGTGGACATCAAAAGCCATATTGAATTTACAGCTATGAATTTGTAAAAACGTAATGTCATATCTAATGTTGGCCACATTACATTCAACAACATGTATTAAATATTATTCGTATATTTACCCAATGGGAAAAAGAAAATGGCGATTTTATCCTTAAGCGCCGTGGACATAAAATAGGTGTATTATTCAACGTGGACACTCACGTATTTCTTGTATTCACGTTGAAGGACGTGAATCTTTCGACACTTAGAAGCAGTTCGTAGAAAGATCCTTTAAATCTTCTTCGTGCAGAAACTACTTTCCCAGATGAATTTTAGGTACTTCATAAAACCGTGATCCGTGAGGTTGTAACCCACGGTGTCGCCTCATTTTATCATCGCACTGTGTATAAACGTGGAAAATTTGTCTTTCAGCTTGGACAACAATTTTTTTAAATGACTCTACAGCCCCCAAAATCAAATTTAAGCACACTTGGTACCGGAATGTGGTTTCTCAATACCCCTAGTATCGATTTCAATGAAAAAAAAAATTGAAAAGTGAATCTTGTTTTTTTTTTTTTTGTTTTCGTCCACGTTGAATTGACCACTTTTTGGAGAATCACCCACCTACCTATTTTCATGAGCTGTAAATTCGTACGAACCTACGACGCAACGCAACCGCATCAGGCCATCGGCATCAATTTTTTTTCGTTTCAAAATTGATTTTGAAAAAAATTTGAAGAATAGGGGGCTATAGCCCCCTAGCACCCTAGTCCCCTCTTTGGTCGTGCCCTTGCACACGCTAGACTTTGTTAACACATTTGGGCTTTATTGAAACTAGCTCAAATTTTCTAACCCTCTTCCAAATCAAACAGAGCTATTACATGGGATTTTGATACAACGGCCTTTGGACTTGATTTTCTCGAGCGTATCGGTGGAAGGGGGTCGGTAAACGGCAGGTATTGTTACACCGTATAGAGAGAATTTGAGATATTGAGTATCTTTCTTATGGCTAGAAGAAAGAGCTGGAGTGATTTTGCTCTTGGATCCTGCATCTTTGCTCCCAGCTCAGTTTTATTATGCATAGAAACACATGAAGGAAAAAGTAAACTGAGTATAAAAAGTACGTACTTACATAACACGAATGTCATGTACTGTACCTATAAAGTTATATTCGTTTTCATTTCTAAAGTGAACAACCTCTCGATGTCTCGATCGTGTGGCACGTTCACGTAATACATTCGGTTAATGAAGTTTTTTCATATTATGTAATGCGGTTTCTACTTACTCTTCGAATTAAATATATTGTTCGAGAACACGAACTATAAAAACCTAGAAGTCTTCTAATTTTTGCTGTTCTATTAATCGGCGAATATGCATATATAAGTATAGGCTACCCGACGCTACAACACTGAGTCTGCTCGAATTTTTGCAGTAACGCGTTTCCGGTGTCCAAATCGAGGATTAATTGAGTATTTGTGTGGCAAAATGAGCCGAGATATGAATTACGCTCCCGTGGTTTGTGGTCTGTTTTTCCAGAAGATATTGTAAAATTTTGCGTGAACTTGAGATCAAATTAATTATTCCATGATTCGTAGTACGATTCGTGAAGATATGAAGATGATATAATTTATCGGTTTTTATCCGTATGTATCTCAATTTGGAGCATTGTTTTGCAATATGCTGTAATAAATTGTGTCGCCTGGGAATTCTGTATCATTGGTGGAAATACCGAAACGGGGAGTAGTCTTCCACGGACCAAGTGTAAAATGGGAATGAAGATTGAAGAAGTTGTTGAGAGACCGGTTTCAAAAGTCACCTCTATTTTTTGTTTGTTTTTCGTATAGTACCTAATCAAATAAATGGCGAGTAGCCTAGGTTCTTAAATTGAGAAGGATTACTCGATTTGACATCGACATTTATTCGGTAATGTGGTTAATATTACTTCTAATACCTAATTAAGATTCTTCACGTAATGGATGTTTATTATTCGCTATTCTAAAAGGATAATACAACAAACATTTTCTCGCGCGAATAAGATGTAAGTGGAGACCGAAAGTTCTGGTTACGACCTTCTGCTTTTGCCAACTGATAATGTGTCTCGACTGGACAATTTTTATGAAGTTTTATTTTACCAAAACTATACCGAAATGGACATTATTACCGAAAATAAGTTTTTAGTGATTAAAAAGCTAGCTCATTGCCGAACAAGCCTATTTTACCACTAAAAATGCTGTCTTCTGATCTAAAAACTCTAAAAACACACTTTTTTTTTTCTTCAAGTATTGAGAATTTGAAATCCCTCACTGCAAGGCGGCTGTAAAAACAAACAAAAATTTTGAAGGAATTGACTAAAACACAAAGTTCAAGTATGAAAAGGTTGAATAGCAAGCCTAGAACCTCATCTATTTTTGAAGAAAGAAAAAAAAAGAGTAAAATTGCAATTTTTTTATCATTAGAAATTGCTTTTCAAGTGTCAAAAATTATATTCTAAAAAGAACTGAAATCGGAGGGGGGGGGGGGTCGAAAGCTTTTCCAAGAAGCTGAAAAAGTATACGAGAGAATTTTCAGCATTATTTTGATACGTGCCAGCCCGTAAATGAGCCCTCCCCCACTTTAGATCAGATATTTGTGTTAATGGCCGAAAGCAATTTTTTAATGCCGAAAATTATATTTTTTTCATGGCCACAACTTGGTCATTGAATAAAACTCTCGTGAAAACTCAGGTCGATTTCAAGTCATTAGGATGTACCCTTGTACCGATATTTAAGATAATATAGAAGAGTGTAGCAATATCGTAGGGGGCAACCACAGGGCCGTCGATGGGGAGATGGTGTCCCACCTAATTTTTGAAATGTCGGCACTCATCAAATTCTGGTAGTCAGTTGGCAAAACTGATGAACGAACGAGAACTTTCTCCAGGTTTCAGCTAAAATCTTTCATATTTTAGTCGGCATTTTTGCTGTCTACACAGTGTTGCCATCTTTCACGAAATTTCGTGAGATCTTACGAGTTTCTGAAACAACTAGCGCATAAAAAAGCGGAAGCTCCGATGTATTTATTCCTGTAACACAATCAAATCTCAAGAATTTTCATGAAAGGGATCTGGCAACACTTTGTCTACACCTGCCCATATCCCCAGAAGCTAGCTGCAGTCCTGACCAAGCAGCTGATTACTGCGATCAACTTTCTTTTTGGAAACTCTGCTTTCTTATTGGCTCAACAGACTTCGAGAACGTAGGCTATCAATCTTAGCTCCGAATATTGAAGAGAGGGCGGCCAACTCCTTCAAACAACTTGGCGCTCATTCTTCAAGTAACAAGACTGGACAAAATCACTGAAAAAAAAAATCGCATCGAAGATACCGATACTCCGGCAGAAAACGATCCGAGCATACTTTCTCAAAGATTATTAGAAATATAAAACTAATCGCAGATCAAAGATAACTATGAAAAAATTATTTGAATCATTAACATTCACGAAGATCAAAATTCAAGATTCCTTTTCCTTTTGTTGAAGTGGTAGCACTGCTCTACGGGTTGCCGGTCTACACTGTTCCCTAGTCTAACGACTAGTCTGAGTTAGAATTGAGACGGTGCCCTCATTCTCACTAACCATTCCGATCATTCAAAATTTCATGATCGATTGAAATCGGAAATCGATCATTTCAAAAAATTGGGAAAAATAGATCAATTCCTCGATTGATTGATCGATTTTTGATCAATCGATCATCGATTTTTCAATCACATGATCGCCGAGCTTTTGATTGATTAATTTACTAAAAACAGGAAAACGGATTAAAATAATAATTAAAAACTCATAATCGGATCGAAAAATCAATTTTTGAATACCGATTAATTGAAAATGATTAATCAAAGATCGAAAACCGATTGTAAGGTATTCGAAAGATCGGTCAAAAATAATCAAAAAGTCATGATCGGATCAAAAATTGATTTCTAAATGCCGATTAATCAAAAATGATTGATAATCGATTTTTGATTGGATTGCAAAATTGATTTTTAAATGCCGATTAATTGAAAATGATTGATGATCAATTTCTGATCGGAATGGTTATTATCACACTAGTGATGTGTTTGGTTTATGATGGATGACGCTTACGAGATATGGTAGCTTACGATATGTACGATTGTTCGGTGTTCACACAGTTAAGATAAAGTAGGGTAAGATGACACACATTCTGAAGAATAATTATAGCTTCTTGACAAAACATCCATGGGACTCAAATTTCGGGCAACAAATACTCTGATCCTTTATGTTTTTTGGTTTCACCCCCACCCAACAAAAGTATAATAATGTTCCCAGACCTTTTTCGGCCATCTTGCCCAATAAGGTGAGTAAGAGATGCTTTTTTTTTTTTTGGTCGTGTATTCGGTTTTATTGGGTTTCGTATCTCACCGCCAAATTATGTCCATATTCTCTTTATTTATTGTGTTATATTTCTCAAACCCTTATCTGCTTCGGAGGCATTGCTATGTATCAGTCTCGGAATCTACCATCTTCCACCAGGGTCGGACCCCTCAATCGTTAGGTTTTTCTCCAATTCATTTAGTTCCTACAATTTAAAAGTTTTTTACCTTGTTATTGCTTTTATAGTTTTTGTTATTTTACTTTACGATGTTATTGGTTTGGCCTCCATGCCCGGGATCCCATTTTTGATATGTTATTTATTCGTTACCTATTATATTTACATCTTGGCATCCCTGTGTTTTTAATTCTCGTTGGAGACATACCTTCGCGCAGCTATGCTGCGCCCATAAATATGAGTGCTGGACTGGGAGCGTTGTTTCCAATTTCCCATGCATCAAATCTAAGAAAGTAAAAGGTAGGTAAGTAGTCTGAAAAAATGTTTGATAAGTACCTGTTATGGAATACAAATTTAGGAACGGTGACAAACTTAAGACAAGTAACATAGAAATTTTGAAATCAATTTTTTTTTCCTTCTGTTAAATAGAGCATAGCTCGGCTTCTACTGAATCAATTAATTTTGAAAAAAGTTCATATTGAAGCTTATGAAATTCCTCATTCGACGGGTGAATTTCAGAATTTACTGACCAATTTAGTAGTTGGTCGCTCGAATCAACTTATCTCCAACATTAAAAACCAAAAGACGAACGAAATTCAAGAACAGTGAAGTGGACGCTATATTCAGCGTAAGGGAACAAACCAGAAAAATCTGTTTTTGAGAACACGTGATTCGAAGTTCAAGAGCCATGTACAAACTATATGACATAGCGTGTACTGATAAGCTTTTTTCAACGTGAGCACACATTTTTGAATCGGGGGCCCAATTTTGAAAAATTCTACTTTTTATGCTCTTTCCAACGATACTACATAATAACTCATTTTGTTTACAAATGTTGGTTGGTTCCCTTATGCTGAATAGCGTCCAAGTGATAACTCCAATTCTCTACGAACGACGGGTGATAAGCAATACACATAGACATTATACGAAAATGTATGCACAACATGATAGCTCTTCCCCTGAAGCGCTAGCGTGTAATAATCATTAGCTTGGGAATGGCTTTTTCATAATTTCATCAACTGCTTCCAGCCGTTCATGATTGGCTTTTGGCTTAATTAGCGAGTTACATGTCCATTTACTATAATAGAATCACCCGTACAGTTCGAAAATGTCGCTCTTTTCTATCATAGATCGAACTGACACGCAAAAACGTCAAAAACTCTATCTTATGAGTGTACTTAGATTCGTCGTCCTAGACAGAGATGCCGAACGGGAACGAACGACTCGTTCTTTGTTCCTTCAGCTAGGGAACGACGCCGTTCCGTTCTTTTTTCGTTCCGGAACGAGGAACGGAACGACGGAACGGCCGTTCCCTTATCAGTATTATTCCCCTATCATTTCGCCGTAAGCCTGATTGTTTATTTTTATTTGCAATTTGTAAAATTTTAATTTCTAATGAAGGAAATAGAATTTTTCATGCCTTCACCTTAATTCGCTGCAGGTAGAGGTTGCACTATTTTTATTTTTATGAAGAAAGTACCTGCGAGTAAACTGAATCCACCTTTGTTGTTACCCAAGGTGAATCACCTTGGTTGTTACCTACAAATTTCAAGATTCAGGTACTCCTCATGTTCCTTAATTGTCGATTTGAGATCGGTTGTTATCGGCGAAAATTAATGATGATTGGTGTCAAGTCTGTTTCCTTGCCATTCTTGTTGATAGTGAAAACATATTTTTATGAAATAATATTTCTCTATCTACGCAACATGATAACCAGGGTTGAGATTTTTATGCTTTTGCATATTTTTTGCCATTGCTTCACTGAACACTTACCTTTACGAACTGTAAGCTTTGAAGTAAAATGAGCCATATATTTAGAAGAGCATTTTTTGTATATTTTATGGGTAGTTGCTTATTATTTTCGACTATTTTTAAAATTCTTAGGGCATTTTCTGGCATATTTTCACAAATTTACAGTTTTAAGGACATAAAAATGCATCTTTCACTAGATTTACTCATTCTTTCTCAGGAAATGGCAACTCTGTCAAAGGAACTTCGAACTTGGTGAACCAAAAGAAAAAGAACAAAGTCGCCTCTTTCTTTCTTCTCTACCATCAAACACTTCGTTACAATACTTTTCATTTTTTATTTCAGTTCAGTACATTATATATACTGATGCAGAGCCTATTTTAGGAGAAATTTGGAACTGCATTGTATATGATTCTGCATACAAAATTTTTCGTCCTCCTCCTCACGAATAAACTTATAATATTCGGCAAACTGAGGCCATGGACCTGCAGTTTCCGACTGTTCGTTGCACTTATCCGTCATTTAATAAACTTTAAAATGCGAACGAAAAGTATAATTTAAAAAATATGGAAAGATTTGCTGATATATATCTACTGAAGTTTTGTTACTCAAATAACTTGAACTGACGTGAACACCCCCCCCCCCCGGAAAGACAATTCGCGCCTATTTTTTATTTATTGGCAATAATTGACTCTGGGAACGTCGTTCTTCCGCATTTTCGTTCCGGCATGAGCCGTTCTGAACGTCGTTCCGGAACGACATGTAAACAGAACGGGAACGGAACGAGGAACGAGCCGTTCTTCTCGACTCGTTCGGCATCTCTGGTCCTAGAAGAAAAAAAAAAAAAAATTCATTGGCTTGTGCTGCTTCGATAAATTGATCGGCTTTTTATTGGCTTAATGCTTTTTGAAGGATTGGCTTTTGATTAGCTTCACAAGCCAATCAAATACGGCTTCTTCTTCTGCTAAGCCAATCATTCGCTTTAGCTTGTCAGCCCTGGTAATAATATAGCAGTATACCCGCCTTCAAAAAATAAAGGTCAAAATTGTCCCAAGTTCCCCGGTTTTACGGCATTATATTAAACCCAAAGTCCGACAACCGAACAATAAACATTAGACACGAAAACTAGAAAGAACTCTTGTTAAAAATACTTAATGATTTAGTAAGATAGGCGACTGGAGAATCCGAAAATCAAAATTTCGGCAAAAATGCGCTCTGCCAGAAAGGTCCTCAAATACAATAGTTTAAGTAAAAATTTTTAATACTACAAAGTCCGATGATTTTTTTTTTAATGGAATTTATAAGATTTATTCATAATTATTTTTCGTTAGTTTTTGTTTTTTGAAAATTTTTAGTTTGAAGTTCAAATTTTAAGAACTTTGGCGGAAAATGTTAAAATTTGTTTTGGCCTGAATTGCTTTATTTAAAAAAAAAAATTGTTTTATTATACTTGTCCTTTGTAATTCACTTTCTATAAAACACTCTACTTTCTTATGAGTTACCTATAGTGAATTTGTGGAGTATAAATTATAAAACTGAATGATAAAGGAGTCAACCATTTTGACTGTAGTTCCAGTTGTATGCAAGTTTTAAAAATTTTAATTGAAAAATTGAACTTCAATTTTTTAAAACTCTTTTTGATTTATTTTACATTCACTTTACATTTTACATGTAAAATGAGCATGTAAAATATATTTTACCTGCCAACCCTACCACTGTGTATGTAACGTGCAAGACTGACATGTAAGTTTGGCCGTCGGATGCACGAAGTGTAGTATCACATAAGAAATAAGGCATTGGGCTTGCTTCTATCTCTACACGAATACCTACGTACATTTGTAACAGTAAAATTATACAAAAAAACGGCGAACAGGTAAAAAAAAAACCTTGAGAAGCTGGATTTTGGCATAAATAGTTAGATGATAATGCTGATTATCATACTAAAAAGTACTCGAGAGTTCGAGCGTTCCTCGGCCCTCAGCAGGCTAAAGAGATTGTTCCTCATTGAACCCTTTATCTTGCCATACATTAATATAGGCTTTATGACGAAAAAATGAATTTTCGTCATATTTTCGCCCTCGCCCCGTCTACCGAACAGAAAGAACAACACCGGACCCATTTTCCTACACCCACGTCTGCCAATCCTTGATATTTTTCCTTTCATCCTCCACTCTATCCATAGATACCACGCCATTAAATTTGTATTTTTCTGTATTTTTCAGAATCAAAAGTGCCATATAATTAGGTTTCTTTTTGTACGGGTTGAGTCCCATTTTAAAAATTTTTCAGAAAAAAAAACCTTTCGTGCTTGACGCAATTGTATTAACTTTGAGAAACGTACAGGCCCGTAACTGACGCCCGGCTAGCATATTCTCAAAAAAAAAAAAAATAATAACAATAATAATAATAATAATAATAATAATAATAATAAATAATAATAATTAGGGTTTAAACTTGCACTAGAGTGTGCTGCAAAATCACCTGTGCAGTTGAAAATGAATGAGTACCTAATCATGTGTACATTCAAATAGAAAACTTCTTTGGGAGGGTAAAAAAAAACGAGTAAAAATAATTCTATCAGCAGAACTAATTATAATTCAATTTTTTGGTGATGATGCAGTTAAATTTTGGACAAATTTTCTTTGAAAGTGAATTTCTGATCGCCTTAATGATGTAGTTGAAGTTTGCCACACGCTTACGGTAAATCGTAGGTGATCACTCACACACATACAGGGCTGCCAACATTTGAAACTCTAAGTTTAAATCCCAATAAATGAATTTTTCGTGTTGTACCCTTATGGCTGATGCCCTTGTTGAATAATATCAAATGCCCTAGCACACATGAGAGCGGTTAGCTACGGGCCTGGAACAGTATGTATACAGATGACACTTTTCGTACCAATTCCGATGGTAACATTGAAATTCTTATCATTATATTGACTATTGAGTCTAGTAGCGTTGGAACGAGGGGGGAGGGGGAGGGGTCTACTGGAATACATTGTACCCCTCCCCCTAAAACAAATGATTGGGGAAAATATTAAAAAATTATTCACCAACTTGTTAGAAAGGTGCCGTCAGAGATTTCATTGGCGGTATTTACGAGATTTTTTGGAGATTTTTACAAGAGCTTTGCTCGCCAACATTGCTTTTGAAAAGTTTCTCTTTTTTTGTTCGTTTGTCAACTCGAGTTTTAATTTTTCATCTCCTCTCCCCCCCCCCCCCTAAAAACATTCAGACGCCACTTTTTAAGGACGCAGAAATTTGTTCGGTAATAAACTCAAAATGGTGTATCTCAAAATTGAAAAAAAAAGCAGTATTGATAATGTATAAGTTTAAAAGGTCGCCGAACTTATTTTTGGTAACAAGTTGGCCTTCATGCCAAAATTATGGTAACTGGAGGAAGAGGAAGGCGTGAAAAACTTGATGCAGTTCAATGATTTGACCCTCATTTCAACCTTGTGGTGTCGTGAAGGGACAGGAGCTTAAAAATTCATTCAGTGCCATAATAGATGCTGTTTTACAAATTTAAAAGGTTGCTGAATTCATTTCTGATAATACTTTGACCCTCATGTCAAAATTTGAACATCCGAGGAAGAGGTATTGAAACAGAAGAGAGTCAGCAAATGTATGAATATCAGCGACCAGGTTTTAAGGACCTCTGAATTAATTTTTGATGCTAATCATTTACAATCTGTTGTTAAATTCTGTTAACTTTTTTCTTTACGAACTAAGTCTCAAAACTCGGTTTTTTAAATAAAACAACGCTGTTCGCCAAGATGCATCGACTGGTGTGCTTCAAATGCTGTTAAGTACAACTGAGAAACAATATAAAGTTTGTATATTTTGTTGAAGCAGGTCCCGTGTTATGTTTTTGTTTTTATCTATCAGTGTCAAAATAATTATGGAATATAAATATTCAAGAGACCAAAAAATGTGGGTGAAACAGCACAAGTCCAAAAAAAATGTATAGAACAGAGGTGAAGCCCGTTCATAAAAGAATCTCAATCTCAAATATTTCAGCAGGTGTAATGGCGAGTAGAATTTTAGCTGTAGCTTTGGAGTATACTATTTTTGCAGAGTATTCCAGAGTTTATGCAAGTAAATGAAAATTTTATTTCGTCTTCTTAAAAATTAATAAAAATCAATTTATTTGTTGGAAAAAAAAGAAAGAAAAAAAAAGAGAAAGATTTAAACATAGGTACCTATAGTACCTACGAGTATTTTAAAACTTTAAAAAAGAAGGGACAGATTATCCGTTCCCTCTTCCTCAACCTACAGTGTATGGTCGAGTGGATTTTAAGCTTTAGATATCCGTGGCTACTTATGTTATTAACTTTGTACTTACTTCAAAGCTCTGACCTCAGCTGTGTACTTTCATCATTTTCATTCTGTACTAGAATCGGTGTCAAAAATGATCTCAGCAGACCTCAAAACGTGGCTACTGACGTTTATATTGTGTATTGGCTAACTCTGCAGTGTCAATCCCTCCTCCCTAGATGCTACTCGTAGAATTCGGATTTGAGCGTCACATTGTTACCAGATATAAGTTCAGTGATCTTTAAATCTATGAAATAGCATCTATATTGTTATAGTAGGCATTTCATCCCCTTCCCCAATTGCCACAGTTTTGAAGTGAGGTGCAAATCGCTATCAGAAATGAATTCAGCGCCCTGTGAAATCTATGAAACGACATTCACATTGCTTTATATTCTGGGTTCCATCCCTCGCCCATAGCTTTGTTTTCGGGTTTTCACCCCTTCCCACTACTACAATTTTGAAATGAAGGTCAAATCGTTATTAGAAATGAGTTCAGCAATCCTTCAAACCTATGAAACAAAATCCATATTTCATTTTTAAATTTTATTTTTATGTAGGCTTAAGCGTTTTGCCCCGTGTAGTTCTGAGGTTCGAGCGAAACAAATATCAACATCAAATTTAGCAACCATGAAACCCACTAACTGACAGAGACGTACCGAAGGGGGGGGGGGGAATTGCGAATATCCCACTAACTCCACTCAAAATTTCCAAATATCAAAACTTTGTGTATTGACTAACAAAAAAAAACCTCTTGATTTGTTGGATTTTCCAATTTTTCATCCACATACGAAAATTTTCCAACTCATCCGTGCCTCCCTTATTTTCGTCCCTAACTGAAATAGTAAATTTTCCCAACTGCTGAGTAAAAAATTCCTACAGGGGGGCTAGAAAGTCGTACTAAAATATAATTTCTCATGTTGACATAGAAAAGTAAAAATTTCAAAGTGGCTTCTAACAGTAAGGGAGAGAGAATGGGAAATATTTCAGGAATTTATGAATGGGATTTAAAGAAATGGGTACTTTGCATCCCTTCTGCTCATTTAAGTTTTGGTACGAATAAAAAATAAAAATTATACACCCCCTCTCACTAAGGCTTGTTTTGATGTATAGCAACATAATGGCGGTTTAAATTTAACGCTCCATTTGCAGAATTTTAGGAGCAGCTACAAAAAAATTATAGGGCGCCTTTTTGTGTGGAATTCAATGTGGAACAATGTTTATTTGAAACTTATTTTTGCAGTTGATATTTTCCAAACTTCTTGGAAAAAACTTAATTTGGGAGACGTTCAGCCCCTGGAGAGCTTGAGAATGCTCGGATTCTTGGGTACTCTTTAGTACGTTAGTAATTGATCAGTACTATCATTCAGCTCTCTGTACGAAAATTCAGCTTCCTCAGAATTTTTTCTCTATTAGCTCTGTTTAACTGTACTGGTCTGTGGACTGGAAATAAGTTTCAATTAAAATAGTTGGGTTCTACGCTCTAGTTATTTAAACGCGGTGCGTTTGTAACAAATTATATTTCCACTGGTACGAAATACTGACTGACAATGTATGAAAGAGCTCTTATATTCTAGTTTTCCGTAATTTATTCGATGCATGAAGTCTACATTTGGAAAATAAAACTGATTGTTGAAGTGTCTCCATCTCAACTCATCACCAATTACAAAGATTCCATTTTGTTTTTCCGTTCTCCACTGATAGGGTTTTAAGCTTATGTACAATCCCCTCTCTAGCCACATTTCCATTATGGTTGACATTTGGGTAAATAAACGCGTTTTACGAAGAAATTTCACTTTGTAAGTTTCAGAAATTTGCAAAACACGACCAACATAATACACCTGTTTTCTCGACTTCGTTAATTAATGTTTTACAATATTACAAAATAATCAACATTGATTTCATCGCAAGAATACTCTCTTGCCTTATCAACATTTTCAGTACCGTCGGTGGGGGTGAAGATGATCAGGTGGGGCGAAGATGCTCGCTCGTGGCTGCAAGTCTTCAAACGAGTGCTGCGCTCTAGCGCAGAATGATAGAGATTTGAACTGAAGACAGTTTGCAGGGTTGCAATGTTTAAAACAAGTGTTTTAAACGTGCTTTCAACCACAAAAAGAGACAAACATTCGTTTTAAATTAAAAAACGTTTTAAACGCTTTTGTTTAAAACGTTACTTTTTCTCCTCATTTATTTCTTGTTTTAAACAATCATTTCCTCTGGCACTTTTCATTTAATTGATTGACTATTTGATTTTAATCCAACTTTCGATATAAATTTATTTTCAGTTTTTTGTCAAACGCAATTTCAAGGTTTCCAGTATTTGAATTATTTTTAGTAAAACTGTGCAGAGTTCGATATGATTTATTTTGTAAGTATATTATTCGACGATATTGTGTCATGGTGTATAACATAAGAAAAACAAAGCTGTGTTTTTCAAGAGAAAAGGGGTCGTGGTTGATTGTAAATGGACATTATGTGATAATAGTGCACCCTAATTCCACTTCTGACTTCAAAATACTTTATTTAAGAACACATTTAGTACTGATTATCTTCACCCCCCCCCCCTTAGGCGGGGTCAAGTCGCTGGCAGTCTACTTCAATTTTCCGGGAAAATACGCCGTGGTTTGCATATTCATGTTGCCATGTGACCAAGGGTTAGCTTTAATTATATCCAGAAAAGTAGCTACCCATTGCAAATAACATCTGCTTTGTGAAATGTAGAAAAAACCTTTATTTTTGAGCGGTTTCACCCTCATTGACGGTATCAGAAAAGGTCTCGGGATCACTATACTGTCATCACTCATGAACAGAGGCGCAACATCATCTGTATTTTTTGAACTTTCTTCATCGTCCTGCACCACCAATTTGCGTTCACCGATAATTGATTTTCTTGTTTTCAGCTGCCCGAGTCTTTTCTTTTCTTATCCTTTTTCTCTTCATTCCTGGATAACTCTGGCATTTCAACCCCCCCCCCCCCGAATAGTTTTGGGGTAATCTTTGATCGTGATTGCGTAGATGCGCCGATTAAGACTCTCAGTTCTTCCACTGTGTAGGATGGTCCTTTACTGATTTTGGAAAAATGAAAACGTTCTTCACTCGAGTCTGCCAAAAATGTACTCTTTTACCGCTTTCATTTAAATCAATTTTTACTGAACAGACGAATTGGTATAAAATTTGAGCGGCTCCGATAGGAATTCTTCACTCAGCAGTTGAGAAAATTTACCATTTCAGTCAGGCGAGGTTGGGAAAATCCTACAAGTTAAAAGGTCCCCCCCCCCCAACATTCTTCTTTTGCTTTGATATTTGGGAATTTTGAGTAGAGCTGTGGCCACATTTTGGTGTTATTACCGCCTGAAAATGTTAAAACCTGAAGAATTGAGAAAATATTTTAGCCATGTACTTTTTTGTTACAGTGTAACACTGCCAAAAAATTGATAGGATAATCGTTTAGCTTGGAAAAATCCAGAATTTTCTGAATAATAGATCCAAAAATCTCTTGGTACAACGTACAAACTACAGTTTTATCAAAATAGCGGATACCGGGCATATCAAAATGTAAACATTTCATAAACGGCAGTACACAGATGTATATGGAAGACAGAAATACTGTTATACACAGACGTATGGAAGAAATAAATACTGTTACACTGTTCCTTGTTACACTTTTCCCCATCGCACCATTTTATCAAGTACGTCATATTGTCGAAAAACTATCAAGTTAAACAAGCCAGATTGTACTGCTCGATTAAGAAATGCATACTCGTAATTTTCATATTATATTCAGATTGTCAAAAGGATACATTTTAATGAAAAAAATTTTGATTCAAAAATATTTAAAATTACAGCGGAGAAAGACCAAAATATCAATTAAAATTTTTTTGGTGTAAATAAAAATCGAGGCATTGCATTCCCCCCCCCCCCTTTCTAAAATTATCTACTATCTACCTAGTAGGTAACCGAACCGGCAACATTTTAGAGTGTTATAAAGAAATTTAATGATCACTGTTACACTGTTCCCCGGTCTCCCCTACTCATGTTATTTGTAATTTGTAAATTAAAAAGTCTGATTCATATCCTTTAGCCGCAGTACACTTGAAGAATAAACAGGTGTTTTATTCAACGCAGATCAGTATCTGAACAATGATCCATCTTCATATCAACCGTTTCACCGTTTTTCGGAGCATTTACAAACATACTAAATTTTTTTTCCGGCCAAGGAACTGTTCTAGATTCTCTCAACAAGCCCTCTTCTTGGGGTCATCACGTACATTTTCTTGTCAAGGAGATTGTATTTGTACTTTTAAAATCTAAAAACTTCATCATATCTAGGTTCCAAAAACAAATGCCTGTAGCTTTAAAAAAGCATTAATAATAAGTAGTTTGTTGAGAAATGTTGGGTAACGTCTCCTGCAGAATTGGAGCGACATTTTTCAATCCTACTTTTTCATAACTATTGTCCTGTCTCCAAACGCAGATATCTCTTCTTTCTAATCAGTTTCTAAAGAATGAAAGACTGCCACATCACACGGTTGCAACAGAGGTGTGACTTGCGGGAGTAACGAAATCACTTCTACACAATTCGCTGCACACAATTTCGATAAATGGTAGGAGAAAGGACCATAAGCGTACACAGTTCCTAAGAGTGCGCATAGCTGATTTTTCGGTGAATTGCACTCCCTTTCTGTTGATGGAATCTAAGTATACTTTGTGAATGTTAAAACATGTAATTTCAATGGTGGTTCCTTTTGCCCGGGCATTTTCTGGATGTTGTAAAAAAAAAGGGGGCGTCTCCAGAAACTTGAATTTTAAGGTCTCTAGGACATTTTTAAATTTCATTAACTAAACCTACATTGTTGGAAAGCTAGGATTTCACACTATCAGTGCAATAATTGAATGTCTCATTCAGTCACTAGAAAGAAAATTATTGCCTCTAAAGCTAATGTGTTTCCTCTTGCTCAATTCTCCCCTACAAAAACCGAGTAAATGTATCTTGCCACGGTTTTTCTTTCCATTGTTTAAGAGAAAAAAGTTTCTAAATGAACCCCACACATTTTGTTGAAGTCAGCAAATGTAATACACGTATACATATTATTACATACGATAACGTTTTCAGATCCATAGATAGCACTACACAACAATTTGAAATTTTTCAAAAAACAATGGCATGAGAACACATGATTCTATAAGTATTTTCAACAAGGAATTTAATACCGATGTTAATTTTTTGATTACAGTTCAGTTTTCCCCCATCGTGCAAATTTTAGTATCATCAAGATGATACCACTGATCGAACAACTAACGCGTTCTGTATTGTTATCGGTGTCAGTGTAGCGATTCCTGCACAACAAAAGGAATAAAAAGTGAAAATTTTAATTTTAAATATGGAAAACGAGAGGTTCTCGAGAAAAATGAATAACGCCATCGTATTCAGCATTCAAAATTCAGCTAAAATCATATAATCTCATTCTATTGTTTTTTATGCTGTTGTGTAGTGTAGTACATACTACATACGTAGTTGTTAAGCCAAGAATTGGATTTCAGGATTCTGTAGAAATCATGCTGACCTCACCTTCATTCGTCAGCCTAGTTTTGCTGTGACTATAACATCAAATACACTTTAGTAACGACTAGACCAGCTATTTATTTGATTTGGTTTTTAATGAAAGTAGCTAAATCTAGAGGACATTGTAGCTACATTAGGTATAATATATTAGATTTTTTCCATAGGACCTACTTTTGAAAATAAATCTTTGTAAATTTTCTATAATCCGCGAAAATTACTTCTCCATCAAACGACTTTCAAATATACAAAAATACTAGCATGCACGCTGGGTTCATAAATGTTAAGAATTCAGAAGCGTATCAAGAAGAAAGTTCAAAACTGTACCACTTCCTCGGCCCTTGTCTCGTTTTCATCAGACGTCACAAATCCTCTTCAATCAGCATGTTTGAATTTCTGTACCTCCTGTAAAAAATAATTGATTTAAGTGAATATTATAAATAGAGACCGGATTCTTCCGCATTAAAAAATAGGAAATTCGGCAGCAACATCTGCAGAATTCGGCATTTTCGGCATTAAAAAAAAAAAAATCCTTTTTCCCCCACAAAATAATCTGATCAATCAAAATTTTAAATTAAAATCACAAAAGATTCAGATTATGCACAATCATGTTTTGGTAAATTTTGCTGAGTGAATTGATGGCGCTTGTCACTTAATATTAATTTGTAAGCTAAGAATGTGCGCTCTCTAAATCAACAGATACTAGCGGAGTAAAATTATATGCAGACAGCACCTGTGGATCACGAAAAAACCGTGTTAGTTTCTAGGTAAGAAGTGTCACTGAAAGAAATACTCAATTCTTGAAGTAACGTGAACCCTTCATTTTTTGAAAAAACTTTTTCTAATTTTTTCTGAACTAGGTATCCTCGAGCCCCTGGAATTATTTGAATTTTTTGACGCACTTCTTCAATAATCTGGACTTGATCGTGTAAAGACAAACCTCGCGTTTCCAATTTCTTAATCTTTTAACATCAGGGAGAAACGAAAGGTAGGTTCGTATGAAAGCGAGGTCAGTAGGTAAATTTTTCTTCCCGATCAGTGTTTTCAATTTTTCTACATGTTGGGAATCATCTGGCAATTCCAAAATGAGTTCTGCGGAATTCTCATCTTTATTCTATATATTTCCATTTTCAAACAACAAATTTTCGCACTTTGGCATCATGTGTTGACAAAATAGCATATTTCGGCATTTTTCGGCACGTGAGGCCACTTTTGGCATTTAAGCCATTTTCGGCAATATAAAATTTTTTTCCCAGCCCCCTACCACCATGATTCGTGCTTATCTCTCGAAATAATTCGTCTGCCTATCAAGGAAATGACTTGACAAATGCCGAGGAATCCGGTCTCTAATATAAACAACTGAAAAATGAATAATAATATACAAATAGTATTATTTAAGAACAGACACATTTACTCTCTTATGTTTTGTATTGAATGGGTACTTTTTATTAAAACGCTCAGCGGTTCAATGAAAAAAAAAAAAAAAAGTGAGTTGCCTAACAAAAAAGTATATAAGATATAGGGCCTAATATGGACCACGTTTGATTTTTCTACTATAAAATGACCAGTAATAGGGGATGTGGGTCTGGAAATGGGTATTCATTACCATAATCCCAAATTTGAAGAACCATAAACAAAAATTCGTATTTTTCCTGATTTAAAAAAAAAAGTTGTCGATTTTTATTATTTTTATCTTACAATTTTTGGATTCTTAGTAATACACCACCTTCAAAAATTAAAAAAAAAAATCAATTGTATTGTCAAAATTAAGAACATGTGCATGTGTTATGTATTTAAACACCAGGAACAGATACATTTCTTCTTGCTGTTGCATTCGTCAATATAGCCATGTCACACATTTCATGACTCTGTGCCCAACATTTAATGCACTGTATCCAGCCTTCACCGTGCATATCTTCAACAAAGTAAACTCCACGAGAACATCTTGTTCATGTCGAGACAGTATTCTCTACCAATTCTCTTCAAAACCATGTATGATTGGTTTCCATCCCAACGAAAGATCTTCTTACGGATATCACAGGGTATTCTTTTTCTGCGCTCACAAATAAATACAGGATGTGGTAAGCTTCATATTATTATCAATGAGTCACTGAGCAAATTATCTGCATTAACTCACCTAGTTACGTACTGTCGTCATCAATCTTTTTAGAGTCGTTACAGGAACTGAATACGCCTTGGCAGCTCGTAATCAACTCATTTCTTAGCTGCCTGTACAGCTTGGATAGCTGATTCCATAGCGTCACTATCTCACTTCTTTCGTGATGATATCTGTATATAGTCTATTCTCAGGAATTCACTCTAAAATAATCAAAATGGAAGTCCGGTACTTACACGAAAATTCTTATTATTTGTCATGTTTGTATCGTTTAGTTGTGGTCCATCTGAGGAACCCCACAGGTGGTCCATAATAATACACTTCGAAAAGGAATATCTATTTCAACTTACCTCAAGTTTCCTAAACGACTGAGTTTTGTTCAATATATGACATGAAAGTACTCTTCACCTTCTTTTTGATACATAGCACTTTGCAAAAATTTCATTCAAGTACACTTTTGTTGAGGTTTCATGGAATTAAATAGAAAAATTCATTTCTGCAATTCCATTTTCCCCCACTATTTCGCTTCTATTTGGCTTCCTGGCCACAGATTTCTCATCAGACGGTTACCTTGTCATCACAAACTATCTCAATTTTTCCTCGCCTGGTAGCGCTATTAGCGTTTGAGATTTAAGGGGTGGTCCATATTAGGGAAATGGTCCATATTAGGCACTTTTACCTTAGTTTACAGAAAATGTAAGTTCTTACATATAATTAAGAAAGCGAGTATAAACTAGCCCTTTAATGTGACTGCACTTCGTCACAGAGGAGGGAGAGGAAGAGGCAACATGAGGGAAAATTTCATGTGTGAATTTTTTTTAATGAAAGTAAAAATAACGTCATTTAATAGAGATCATAACTAGCGGGATTTTCAGCTTTTTTGGCTCTGGTATGTGTGTGTTCCTGTAAGTATAAATAAAATTGTCGGGGACAAACAACTGATTCTGATGAATTTCCCTATTTATTCCTACCCCGATGCTACTCATCATTTGTAGGTAGATTTTGGGAACTCAACGAACAATATGAATAAGTCAGATTCAAGCAAAGCTTTCAGGCTGAATTCTACGATAAACCTGAATCGTAAAATATCTGTCTAAACTAAATTACATCTTACATTAGTGGATTATCAATATATCAGGCTGCTTCAATATAGTAATGTATCTTACCTTGTTTTACTTTTGTAGGAGATGTATCCGATGTACGAAATCAAAACGAAGATAATCATGAAAAGAACTGGAACGGTTACTGATTGTGATTCTGCTTCATGAGGTCCTGGTAAGACACACACATACGTATTTTTATTTGCTTCCTGCGATCCTGATAGGCGAGACAGAGATGGGCTTTTATTGTTGAGTAATTCTTGCATATCTTTGACGTTACGGCTTATGGCCAATATATTGTTGGCGATATTCTGCGAAAGTTCGTGATATTTTTTAATCATGCCGGTATTCAACTTCGCTGCTATATCTTTTTCCATATTGTGGTCAACCACCGAGAACTGCACATTCTTGATGATACTCTGTACACATATTTTCGTCAGATTTGACTCGTCCATCGAGGTTACGTTAAATACAGGCTTCAACTCGTTGTTTGCAATCCCATATGCCCCACTGGGGAAATCCCGAGGTACCGTGTCAACAGTTGTATTGCCGGTTATAGTATACGCTACAGACATTAGTTTTCGATCCATACCGTAATAATTCGAATTATACTCTGAAAAAGGAAAAAAAATCTACATCAGAAGAGATAATATATTGTAAATAGTTTTAGAGCATACAGCGATAAGGGTGATGTTTTTTTGACACGGCTACGTCTAAAACATGGCTTATTTTTCTTTTGGTATAAAACTATGTAACTTAATCGTGCGAAATTTCAGTACAATATTCTGACTTCTGCTGGGGGGGGGGGGGGTCGATCAAAGAGCTCAACGTTTGGAAGTTAGCATTTGCATAATGTAGGAGCAGAGAAATGTCAAATTTCTGGGTTAGAGGAAAAACATATTATGGTAAAATGCCCTAATATGGGATACATAACTGGGTGCAAAAAAGACAAAATTATCGAAGATTCGGCAATATTTTTGATAGGCGTGTGTGAAGAAAAGTATACCGTATTATAGTCCAGGCGTTAAAAATTAAAGGTATGACTTGTATTCATATTATTCCAGTTATTCAGAAGAATGTGAAATTAACTGGTCAACCTAAGTGCTCCAAAGGATACATTAATTCCCACATTAAATAGAGCATTTGAGAGAAAGAAGTTAAAGGCAAATAAAGAAAATTATTATTCGATATCGAAAAGTTTAAAAGAAGTCAACGAAAAGCAATCTAGCCTAGTGACCGAGTTTTTAGGATGAAAATATCAGGGTTTTTGGGTCTTCTTCCTCATTCAATCGTCATAATATAAATCGAAAATCCAGGCCCCGTGATTTTCAAATATCATTGTGTTACCAAATCATGTAACCTACCCATTATTATTAAGCGATTTCTAATTGACATGAAAAGTACCTATTCAAACATGCCAATCCTCATTCTATTGTGTTTTTATATCTATGTGCATGGTGTTGTGTATTATGTATCAGAAATTTGTGGGCACAATGATAGTGGTTTATGATTATTGAATGTAGAATGGTGTATTATGTACAAACCGGATTAATGATAAATTTAATGGAAACGTTTTAAGTGATACAGCATTAATTAATCATTATTCGATATTACAATAATTTAAAATAATTTCCAGCACCTAATTTAATAATATAATTTTTTAACTTGACAGCGCTCCTTTTTCTTATTAGTTGCATGAGACCATTGTACATCGACACGCATGAACTGCCGTCTGAACTGTGCCACAAAATTGTCCAAGTTGTCAGAACGTGGTCAAGTTGCACCCAGAAAACGATAAGAAAAAGACCAGACGACCACCAGAAATTAGTTAGAAAAGTGCCAAAACGGCGACAGGAAAGAAAAAATATTCAGATAATAGCCAGAAATTTGTCAGACAAAAGTCAGAAAAGAGACAAAAAGTATAAAAGAGTCAGGAATTAGTCAGAGAAGTGTCAGAATAGCGGCAAGTAAGTGCAGAAAAAAATAGCCAGAAAGTAGTCAGAGAAAAGTCAGAATAGCGACAGGAAAGTGTAGGAAATAGTCAGATAATGGTCAGAAAAATTCCAGACTACTTCTGGAATATGTTTTGGTGATTTCCTGTCACTTCTGACAAACGCTTAGAATAACTGTTCTGATTGGCTGAAGCTATGGACAGAATGACAGATTTTGACTGACAGAAGTCTCATTTCTGTCAACCGTCAGAACTGAGACAGGCCTTGCAGATCGGGTTATATGTACAATGGAAAAGATGGTAGTAGTAATAAGGTTCTACCTCACGCAATAGTAACATTTGTGGTTTGAAATGTAAAAGTGAACGTAATGGCGTGTAACAGAAACAGATAGGAAGATGGTTTTACATTGTGCTTACAGTCTCTACAAAAGTGACTCGAGATATCAACATAAGGAATCGATGAAAGGAGTTCATTTTGTGATGAGGTTTGTAATATTATTGTGTATGATTCTCGCTGAAATTAGGGTCGGCGTGAACCAATCGACATTTGCAAATAAAATGAGTGATTAGTATCGTTGGAAAGAGCGTAAAAAGTAGAATTTTTTAGAATTGGGCCCCCGATTCAAAATTTGTACTCACGTTGATCAAAGCTTATCAGCAAACGGTATGACATATAGTTTCTACATGTCTCTTCAACTTAGAATCACGTGTTCTCAAAAAACAGATTTTGCTAGAGCTGTAGAGCTGGTTCCCTTGCGCTTAACAGCGTCCAAGTGCGATCGTACTTTTTGTTTGAAGTTGGGTAGTGGAATAGCCGCCCAGACTTCAGCTGAAAGGCCGAACCTATTACTAGGTCGCATAGCGACCTGGCTTGTTTTCTTTTTCAAATGGAAGTGAACTTTTGAGGATTCCTTCGAAAAAAATGAAGAGAAGTAAAATTCTTGAAATTACCTAAATGTGTTTCTGTTTCATTGTTTCAACTGTTGATATATCCAGGAATTCCATTCGCTTTATATATTCAGTTATGAGCGATTGTAACTTGAAACAACATTAAGGAAGCCGATAATTTACAAGTGGCCATTATTGAGAGATAAATTTTCCTTTTTTTCTAATGGTGGACTCTAATGGCCACCATATAATAGGCGCGATAATTTTTGAAAATCCATTAGTGGTCATCAATACGTATTCTAATTACTTATCACTTGAATTCATCTACCCTAATTGAAATGATCGTTATCAAAAGTGTATTTCGATTTCTTAGATGGGAAACGTGAATTTCTTGAGCATAATGATATTCCACATAATCAACATGTTCATCATTTAATAAATTATAAAACTTTTCTTTTTTGAAGGTAATTTATTGTTTTTCATTATATTTTTTCAAAGAATTCACATAGTCATATGGGATAAGCCAATTTCTGACTTAATAATATAAACAAAAATATTTTCTCTCCAACTCAGATAATCTTTTTTAGGTGCAGTTTGATCAAACCATTTCTTTAAATTTTTAAAATGATATCTTTTCATATTTTTAGCTAATCCAGCTAATGAATTTGATAAAAATTTATATGAATCTAAAAATCTAAGCTCAGTGTTATTGAAAATTATTTCATTCTTATTATTCCTTAACCAAGAATCATATTTTATAATTTTAGAAAATGATATATATTTTTCTTCATTTTGTTTGGCATTAATTTAATGTTAAGTATCATAATCATTTCCTAATTCTTTAACAATTATTAAATGAGCATCATATCCAGAAAAATTGTGAAAATAAATAGGAATAAATCCAGGAACTTTATGATTTAGATTACAATTGCTATAACTGCTCTTCTGTATTCATCTGTTAGATGATTATGATCTCGAACTTTCTTTTTTCTATCTTTTTCTCTTCTATATTTATTTTAGTTGTGAAATGATCATTTAAAAAATTGGACAACTTGCAATGACTTTCGATCAATTTTATAATCATAAACAGAAGTGGTTGTTTTTTTTTTATAAATTGTCTTCAGTTTGGGAATGAGTGGAAAATAACTGATGAGCAAAATGAATTTCCAAGTACATTTTCATCTACAAATCCCTTTGTGAATTCTACTAACCCATTCATTTGAATGAAAAATTTCAAAATTTCTTTCAATAAAATTTTCTAAGCAAGCTAGAATGCTTGTGAGTCAATACCTATACTTACTATAGGGAAACAGGATACTTGCTATATAATTCTAGAACTTAACCTTTTAATGTGGGCATTAGGAGGTCTCACCTCCTACAAATACAGAGAGAAAGGTGGAAGATTATAAAAAATTGAGGGAAAAAATGATCATTTAATTTCATGAGAGTTAATTCTGTATCAGTATAAAATACAGAGTAAAATAAGTTTTCTTCTTTGAGAATTTGTCACAGATCATCATGTTTGAATTTTATGAATATGATATGTAAAATTTCAAGATCAGTTATATGCAAAAGCCATATTCTTTGAAGGTAACAATTTTTTATTAAATTCTTACAGAAAGTCATCATGTGTTTACAACCGCACCAGAAATTCCATCTGTATTCCAGAATCTTATATTATGGTTGTAATTCAATAAAGCCGAAAGATTTAAGTGAACCATCCAACCTAAAGTACTCGTCTGACTATATGAACACAAGACCATTTTCATGGCGTCTGTCCTTTAAGGAAATGCGTTCAGCACTTTGAGAAACCGACATTCCAAGAAAAACGATTTGTACAATTCTACAGTTTAATTTAGGAATTGGGTACTCTGAAAAGTCAATCCATGACCGGTGTCCGAACTCAGAAGGAAATCATCATCCGTATAAAAAGATTGAAAAAGTTTGAAAAAAGTATATACTTAGGCAATTTATAAAAAGTTGATATACGCTTGCGTGAAGGAAGCTTGTCTTGCGACAAAAATTGAAAATTTCATGACTTGAATTGATAAAAAATTGAAAGAAAATGACTCTTGTTTTCTTCTGAAAACGGGTAAATATTCACATCTTGACGAACTTTTTGAGATTTTTAAAACTAATGAAAAACACGTGAAAAATTGAGAAATCTATAACTACGCTATGACTACCCAATGCGCAAAATCCCACCAGTTACCCGGGTAACTAAAGGGGAACAAGCGTAATCTGAGGGTAACAAATGGATAACTTTTCCGCCGCGGGTAACTAGAGGATAACTAACTGCGTAGTATCCCACCAGTCACCCGGAGAACTAAAGGGGAACAGGGGTAATCTGAGGGTGATCTGAGGGTAACCCATGGGTAACAAATGGGTAACTTTTCCGTGGGTAAACTGGCTAGAGGGTGACTGATTGCGCATCGGGAATATGACCACTCTACTACTAGGTAGCACTAATAGCGTTGAGATTTAAGCGTGGGCCGTATTTTGGGATGTGGAACGGAATGTAGGAGCGCTAATGTGCACCTCATAATAAAAGGTTGAGTGATCCTAGAGGGAAATAACATTGCCGTAAATGGGGAAATAGGGTTTTTTCAAAAAATAATTATAAAATAAAGAAATTACGGGCAGGCTTTAAATTTGAACCGCAGGGAGCTACATATTCGAACTTGCGATTAAAAATTTAATACGTCAGGTAACAAAATTAATAGAAGTGCTGCGAAGTAAAAAATGAGAGGTACGTTATCAGTTTTGCCGGCCTAACCCTACCCAAGCTGCCTATTTATCTTTTCTCCATGATTACTCAATGAGGGTCCAAAAAACAACCACTAGATGTCAACCACTTTGAAAACGAGTCCCAATTAGGAACTTCCACCTTAGTCTACCGAATGTAAGTAAGTTACGTCTAACTAAAAAAGTAAGTATAAATAGCGCTGTAATGTGACTGCACTTCTTTGAAGAAGAGGGAGAAAAGGAGGCAACGTGGGGAAAAATTTTATTCGTTAATTTTTTTCTTTTTTTCTTTTATTTTTATTTTTCTAATGAAAATAAATTGTAATGTGATTTAACAACGTTTTCATTTTGTAGAGGTTACAACCAGCAATATTTTCATATTTTTTGGCTTCTATAGCCTTTTAACTCCTCCTTATTTTTCATCGATGATATAAGATTTTGACTTCTCAGTTGACCATGAACTTTGTAGAGTATGCGAAATCAGATTTTCATCAAGTATTTGAATATCTTTTCTAACTTCTTTTCTGACCAGTTTAATTCAGCGTATCAATGTTTTTTCCAGTTGCTTTAAAACGCAGATTAAATTACAAAACATTGTAGTAAAAAAAAAGCTCCACATTACGGCTCAACATGTGATACATAACAAATGACTCTTACAGAACTAACCAGGTTTCTGTCTCAAAAAGGACGACTTTTTTCATTTCATCATGCATTATGTGGTGTGAAAAGATGCAATTTATACGCATTTTCTCAGAAGAAATTTAACGCCTCCAGTAACTTTTTTTTGGTCAAAACCTTAAAAGTTTATTCAGGAAAATGATGTTTCAAGCTGTTTTGTTTCGGACTCCATTGATTACAAAGCTTCAATCGAATTCCCCTACTTAATTAAGCTTTTCCACAATCTAATAATTTTTGACGCTTTACGAAATCAATATTCCTTGTCTGAGAGACGTAAACACCTCGATGCTTTCTCTGCGTTTGAGATGAAGTTCCAAAACAGGCGTATGTATTTGAATTCGGGGAAATATATGGAGGGCTGATGGCAAGAAATAAATCACATTTCAGTTAATCAGGTTTTCATCCGAAGATGAAACGAAATTTCAATGGAAAGAGAACCAATCTGAAGGGTGACCTTGAAAGTTGGAAGTTTTTCTGGTACCTAAATTGATAGGAGTGAATTCTCTTGAAAAAATGATGGTCCAACGCCTCAAAGTCATTGATCTCGTTAAAATACACGGGTCCTGTTAAACAGTTTTTATTTATTTATTTTTTATTTTAAAATCTGTAAAATAGTTACATCCAACTCACGGTTTTTAATTTTTCTTTTCTGTTGCAGAATGGAGAAACTAATTTTTTTTTTCATTTTGAACGAAGAGTCCCAATTCTTATCACACAAATTCGACGAAAAGCGCTCCATCCTAGGGTACACTTGTCTGTCCCAGAAGAAAGACGTAAGTATAATTTTACAACAGACTTTCGTATTCCTTTTCAGCCATTAGTAGGTATATTTTGTCACGCTTCACAATTGAAGGAGTACCACAGATAAGGGGTATAAATGCCTATTTTTTTCGCTTGAGGAAACCCATTTTAAAATTTGACTATCAAAAAATTGTCTACAATACCTGGTTTCACTTGGGCTGGATTAGTAATTTAATGGGAAGTAGGCCCCATAGCAGTACTTTTCGGTAAAATAATTTTAATTTTCTTAGCCATCTTCGTTTTGTTTTGAGTTTTCTCGCAATAAACAACAATAAACTATATTTCATGTATGTAAAGAATGTGTAACGTCAGATACTTGAAACTGAACATAATTTGTTTACTTCCTTATTCGACCCTCGGGTCCTCCGAGTTGTGGCACATACAGCCTTTGCAACGATACTCACAACACACTAATGGATTCGGAAAACGCGCTCTCTGGTGGATGAAATTTGAACTATAAAATGTAAACATTCGGCTCTTACACCTTTCGCTACATTTGCATATGTTCATAGCACCTATCCAAGTGAAAAACTCGCTTTTGATGGTTATGGCACTTATACCCCGTGCTTTTGTAATCCTTCAATTGTTTGACAGGTTGTAGTTCGCAACGTAGTAGGTTCGTTCGGTGCTATAACTTCTATCATAGTCCATTAGGCCATTATCGCCCGAGGGCACGACCCTTACCTGAGAGAACGATCCAGTAAAATACGATTACCATTAATCGACTACGTCGGATTACTGTTTGACTGGAAAACATTTTGGACTAAGAAAATCATAAATTCTTACGTTCATTCGTTCGTATCTACCGAACTCGCAATAAGTTTTCGAACAACTCACTCGCGACAGTCCAACAGTTCACATCGGATGCGTTCTTCTCGAATAGACCAAGTAGGAGCGACGGCGATGGCAGCAATAAAAGCAATAGCAGGAGGAGCAGCGATCGCGGAGAGGACATGTATGTGTAGGCTAACATGTACACATATGTATAGTTGTAGAGCCACACCACACAGCAGCAGTAGCAGTAGCGGCTGCAGAATGAGAGGAAAGTATCCTGAGACTCGTGCCATGTGAAAACAAGTAACAAGCCAGCCGAGTTTTGTATTTTGCGTGTAATTTAAACTGCGTTCCTGAAACGTGTTGGTCCTGAAGCTATTACGATGGGTCATAGCTATTATAGGTACTAGTTGCACGCGTGATGTTAAATTTAATAATTAATACTTACTAGTACGATGGTACGATGAACCAAAATTGGTGCGTCTCGCTGGATGATTATATCAACAAACTGATTACAGATTGTCGACAGGTGGGGAAGTAAACGGGGGGGGGGGACGATTATGCCGACAGTCTGATTGAGAAAATCTACAGCCGGACAAATTGACTAAAAGAAATTGCGTCCCTCAGGGGGACAGATTGCTCGCTACTAAAGCCAGTTCTCGAGATAGCAGTCAATTGACTCCAAATGGTGCCAATTCCACTAGAGGAGAAACGAAAATCCACGTCGTGCGGAATGGTAATTCTATTTTCGGAAGATTTGGTGCTGATAATACTTAGAAGCTAAAGCAAATCTTTCCAGCTGGTGGGATCGATGGAGGTGTACTGTAACCCGATTACAATAGCGTAAAAAAAAATACAATTTCTCGAGTATAGACTGCATTTTAATCCTGCACACTACCAGCAGCCCGCGGACAACCTGCCCCCGGGCAAGACATAGTGTGAATCTTGGCACGAGGAGGCGAGTACCGCGGATAAAGGAAGGATACCCCATCGCTTGCTTGGAAGCACAAACAGCAATACCATCATCAAGCTATACCGCCTGTAGCTAGTGATTACTTGAGGTGAACCCAAAGCGAGCCTGTGAACGAATTACCTATATGGAAACACAAGCAGAGGTGCACCGATATCAAAAAACAGAATAGGTACCCGCTAACATTACATTAAAAATGGTATCATGGAATGTACGCGGATTGTCAAACAAGGAAGCCGAAGTCGAAAATAGTCTAGTAACACAGAAAGTGAACTTTGCCGTAGTAAGCGAAACGAAAAAGCAAGGTCAAGGAACAGATGAATTACAGAACTACATCATCACCCAATCCAGCATAGACGAGGAAGAAAACCGCTGATGGAGTAATGCTGTATGTACACAAGTACTACTAAAAGGTAATAATGCGTTACAATATATTGAATGAACAAGTAGTCTCAGCTCGTATTACAACCAACTAAAATTTTATGACAATCATCGAAGAAAACGCACCAGAGGAAGAGGAAGAAGATCTAAGCCGAGAGATCTACAAGATACTACAGAAAGCTGTACAAAGAGTAAATTCAGAAGAAGACCTACTGATGGACCGGGGACTTGAACGCACAGTAGAAAACTGAAGAACAGCAAAATCAGTTAAGGCAAGGTGATACACGATGGCACAAAAAAATACTTCTGGCCTCATTACTCCCCTCCAAATGCATAGTTTAAAAATTTTCTTTTTCTGTGTGTAGTAGCCCGGTCCTTATCTATAAATGCGATTTGTTTTTTTTTTTTAATTCATATAACTCATCCCCCAAAGTTGTTCCTTTTAATGAAAAAATGATCTTGTACAAGTTTCAGCCTCATCCAGTAAAATTAACCCACCCCCACCCGCAGATGTGGCACACACATAAAAGTAATAACATGGGATGTAGTAAATGTTTACTACTAAACACCGCGACATGAATCATCAGGTAACGGGCTTGTAATGCTACAGGCAATAGCAATATACAGTCTTTTATTATCTTTCTACAAAAAATTAAAGCATAAATGTAAATGTTATACGTATTTTGAGCGCATTTCGGAAATTTCAAATTTTAAACCCCCTAATAATTTCTGAAGGAAGATAGGTACAGGAACTAAATTCTAACATAATGTGAAGAACTTCTATTTAAAACACTTCCGAATGTAAAAATTAGGGGGTCCAAAGGGAGCAAAATGTTGTGCCCGTTACCACTTGGCCACACAGCCACTTCTCAGATTTGATTAGGATTCAACAAATGTCTATAAACCTCTCCCTAGAGTCATTAAAACTTTTCAAGATCATTATACCAACTCATATTTGTAGGCAGGACAGCGCGAATCCGAAGCGGAGAGGCGAAATTGGGGCTCGGACCAGCCTCAATGCGTCCCTCTGGTCAATGATGCGATACTCGAAAGGGTAATTTCCGGGGCCAGGGGTGCGGTCCCTGGGAGCCACTTTGGCATGCGTGCATCACCATACGCTCCACCAGGTGAGAATTCATATTCCTTAAGACCACGTTAAATTTCGCAGGAATCTATTCAGACTTACCAAGGTACGTTAAGGTTTTATTGAGATTCATCAAGAATCCTCAAAATACTGTCCAAACTTCTTAAGCAGGGATGATAAGCCAATCAATAAAACTTAGACTCATGGCTTTTGCTTACGACCTTGAATATATGGCAGATGCTTATAGCTTAGGAGGTGATTGGCTTAAGCTTATGGCTTATAAAAAATCTTTACCGGAAATGTCTTCAATCTCGACTCTTCTCGAAATATTTTTCCCCTCGGATTTGAGAAACAAACAGAAAAAAAAATGGAAATTGGAAACTAGGGAGAAAAACAAAATATTAAAATTGTTCTCTGATGTTAGAAAATGAAAAGATATCGTAAATCAGCCGAAAGAATATGGCTTATACTTAAGGCATATAGCTTACAGCACATTATTGCCCAAAAACCTTCAGCTTATGACTTAAGTCTCATAGCTTATGGCTGACTTGTCATCCAGACTACTCAAGACAAATCTAATCTCGATTGAATTCACATATTATCCTTAGCCCAAAGAGCTATAACGCCTACTTACCCGACAAGACGTGTTATTAACGCTTAAAACTTCTAAAGCTTGGGGGTTTGGGTTAATATTCATCAGTTGGGCTGAAATTTTAAATTTATCATTTTTTCACACAAAGAAACAATTATAGCGGGTGAGAAGTGTAAAAATAGTAAGTTGAAAAATAAGGACCGCGCTAATGTGTAGCTAAGATTATTGCGCACAATTTGATGATTTTTTGAAAAAAGTTCAGAGCTATTAGAACAACATTAAAAAAAAATTCGAATTTTTGTGCCATTGTGTACTTTTTCAGGTACACTATGGCACACATACGTATAAGAATACATAAAAAAAAGTAATGATTATGCGTAGAAACTCGAACTATATTGCTAACGAACATAATAATACGAATAAATCGACCTAAAAATTGTAAATATTGACAGCTTGTGCCGGTGGCACAGATAGTCGGCAAAACTACGTAATACAATATCGGCTTTCCGGATGCACGCTCGATCTACTATATATTGCAGGAAAAGTAAGAGAATTCATTTTACTGGACCTTTTTCTTAAAAATGAAATAATGAAATAACTTTCTTCACTGATTTCGAGTAATCAGGGTGTCTACCGATCAAAGAAGTCAAGGAAGTCAAGGAAAAGTCAAGTATTTTGGAGAGCAGTCATGAAAGTCATAAATTTTGCATTTAAATTTCCTCAAAATTATTATCACGATTTTTTAAAAAATTACTAGTAAATTTAAAGTACTTTCGATAGGAATAGGAGAATTGTATCTGAATGGAATCCAAACATTAGGGTTAAATATTTTCTGCGTTCAGTGAACCGAACCCGGTTTTTAATTGTTAAAAAAGTATTGTCACTGTCATACCTACATATTGCTTGACTTAAATATTTTCAGATAATTACATAATATCCTTTTTCATAGTATTTTTTAGTGTTGCCATTAATTGTGAGCCCCCCCCCCCACCTTGGTAAGGTTCTATACGAATAAGATTATATTTGTATGCGTGTAAAACGGTTATGAAAAAAGTGAGAAAAGGTCAAGGAAAAGTCAAGGAATTGGAAAATTTGGACCCAGTAGACACCCTGGTAATACAGACCTAATATGTGCTGATAAAATGCAGTGCGTTGTGTTTTCGTTTTTTTGATATCTACAGGTGTACCATTGTGTCCCACCTTGACTTGCTTTTTCATCTTTTGTATTTGAGGCTCTTAAATCACTTTTTTTCAACGGAATTTACAATTTAGTATCAGTGGACTCAGAAAACGTCCACCTTTCAGATAAGATTTCTAAACATTTAGTGTCGTTCAAAATGCGGACACCAGACAACAAAACAAAATTCTTTTCGGGTCGGCACTTTCAGGTGAGAAATTCAGTTTTTTCCCCTCCACGAAAACACTGCTTTTGCCTCCGCCATCAACAAAGTGCTCGGATAGAAGATCTAAATCTACACCTTCCCTAATTTTTTTGTTCAGATAGCGCTAATAGTCTTTCAGGACATTGGACTGTGCCACCGTGTACCATGTTTCATTGTGTACCACCTAGCCTTAATCATTATGGAGTCTGCGAAACTAATTCTAATTATGTAGAAGAACTGACTGACTTCTGCGTCTTCTACCACCTCTGAATCGTGAAAACGTTCTTCAAACACGAGAATTGCCATAAGTTTATGTGGTCAAGTTGAGGGTAATCTACTACTATTGATGATTGGATAACTGCCCGCAAAACTACAACTACATACTTATATCAAAAAGAGATGTATAGACACCAGGAGTATAAAGAGGATTCAACAGCAGTTCCAAGCACTCTCCAATATAAGTAGTTTTCATAGGAAACCCCGTGGTCGTGTGAAAGGCGAAAAGAAGCCAAGAAAGGAGAATAAATACACGCTAGATCAATGACCCTATGACAAAATGGTTGTACATGAAACGAACAGAGCTGATAAACATGCTCGAATGAGGCTCTATACAAATTACAACCCTCTGTTCTTCGCATAAATTTTATATGGTCAACTCCATTAAGTGTATGTGCCACTTTACAACATGCATTACCACACACTGGAGTTTATATATTTCATTTGTTCCGGCTTCAGTAGAGCTAGGTGAATCTCTGAATAACCAGAAAATTGCAGTAACCGCTTGCTTTCTCTCTAAAAGAACACTAGCGTCATCCCTCCCCCTTGAATTGGTAGTTATAAACCTTCTTTACCCCTTGCACCAATGACCTACTCGCCCGCACCTCACCGGATTTGGGAAAAATTCTCAAATAGAGGAAAAGCTCCATTGTAGTGTCCTGAAACGAACTCAGTTTTCCAACTAAGGTGGGGTGTAGCGAAGTGTTGTCAACAAGCAAAATATTATACTTATAGTTCACATGACCAAAAGCGATGTTGAAGTAAGTTTATGAGGGAGGCCAAAATTTAGAATTTAAACTATATGTCTACCAGTGGCACCAAAGTCATAAAATAGATTTTTTTCCATCGTAGTATACAAAATTTAAATCATCCTACAAAGGGAACATATGGTACCTATATATTATTGAATGCAAAAAATGACCTTAACTGATTATCCACTACATAGGTATAATGACCCAATCATGAGATTTTCCTAGTTTTTAAATTAAAAGTAGACTTTTTGCCAAACTTCTGTCAGAAAACAGCATTCTAAAATTTTTTCCATTCAATGGTATGTACAAAAATACGCCGGGAAGTCCAAAAAATTGACTTCAACTTCTTTACATCAGGTAACACCGTTTTTGATGCTGCTGTACTCCATTTCTGCATGTTGACCAATTTTGTTCCCTTCCGAATTGGAAAAATGCTAAAATTTTCTATCGTAGTATACGATTTTTTCCCATGGTAGTATCAAACTATAATTTTGAAGAATACTACGACGGAAGAGATGATACTACAATGGAATAAGGTTGTTTCCTGGCACTTTCTAACGCTGATGACCTTATTAATAATGATGAAATCCTTGGACCCCGTATCATTTGTTGATCTTCATTCTTGTAATCTGGAACATTAAAACATTGTAATGTCCTGTCTCTTGCTGACATTACGATGGAATTCCATCGTAGTAAAGTCCCTCACCCACCTAATGTAGGACGTTTCTTGTAGGACCAACCTTGTATATGTGTTCACTTATATATCTACCATGTATTCCACCAGAAAAAAATTGAAATAAGAAGGTTATGAAAATATTAAAATCAGGTCAGTGAATTTTCAGGTTATTGAGAGATGCACTCAGCTACACAATGATATATGCTGTTATTTACTCGTACTTATCCCAAAAATAGCAGGCTCAAGCTTGAAAAAAAAACCACAATTTTCAATGCAAACTTTTGCTATTTGAGAACAGTTTTTTCCTGATAACGAAAATGAAATCGATTTCTCCGAGTCTAGAATATTCAAATCATTATTGCACATTTTGATACATAACTGGTATAAATTTCTGGTAGATAGCGCTAATAGAACGGGAGATCGGTACGTCGTGTCATTTTACAGCATGTGTCACAATACACCAAGTGCCTCTAACCCAATGCGCAAAATCCCGCAGTAACTAAAGGGGAACTAGGGTAACTGACGGGTTTCTGAGTAATCTGAGGGTAACCAAGGGTTGCAAATGGGTAACGTTTCCGCATGTGACTAGAGGGTAACTAATCCCGCCAGTTACCCAGGTAACTAAAGGGGAAAACTAAGCGTACCTGACGGGGTTTCTGGGTAATCTGAGGGTAACTGAGGGTTGCAAATGGGTAACTTTTCCGCGTGTTACTAGAGGGTAACTGATAACGCATCGGGAAGGTGATTCGAAATATTTACTCATCTTTGAGTCTTGATTGAATATCAATGTGTGCGTATCTCTCTGAATCACGCTATGCTTGAAAGAACTTAATTTTGTTATTCTGTATAAATCGGCTAGTCGCAGAAACGTCCCAATTTTTTAGCAGTTTAGACTTGTCTCCACTCGACACACTTGTGGCAATGAGCCACTATGGGCAAACTACAAGTATTAAGGTATCTATATAGATAGGTATTCTGTAATTATTCCAGTTTAGAATAAATGATTGTCGATACGTGATCATTCCTGATAGACCGAATCGTATTAACGAATGTAAACTGAGATTTCTTCTAAGAAATACATGTCGTGTGTGCCAAAATTTAATTTTCGGAATCGGAAGCGAGTGGTTCATCCGTGTTCATTTTCAATGATAAATTCGGTATAACTACTACATCTACATAATTATATAATAGATGCATGTTGTACTTTTAAACGTGCCATCTTACTCGTATATAATCTTATACTCACTACCTACCACTAAATACTATCCTGGAAGGACATACAAATACAAATCAAATCAGATCAACTATATACAATTTACAATATATTCCTAAAGTCTATATTCGGTAAGTTGCCGAGTGTCCCCCGGCCTGGAGACGGAAGAGGTCTGACTACTCTCCCCTCTCTTTTCGGTCTAAAGCGATTTTCTGGAGGTGTTTATTCTGCAAAAATTTGTCGATTTCGTCCCTCCACCTACTTCTCAGTTTACCTCTGTCTCTCTTCCTGTGACTCAGAAACCAGAAGGTCGCTTGGTGGCCTCACCTGGTGGGGGGCGAGTCTTGCAACGTGTTCTGCCTAGCCCCATTTCAAGTTTCTTATGGTTTCAATGCACTTTTTCACTTTTGATAATCTTCTCTTGACAGATTTTAGACGTAAGTATAGTCTTTTAGTTTCAAAGCCAAAATCAAACGCAAAAATTTTGCGTAGTTTCTATTTTATTGATTAACTCAGAGGTGATGGCCAAGCACCGGTATTACGCACAACATGTTGAAATTTTCCGATTTTTGTTTGTTATTAATGTTTCTCTTGAATACCTGTGTTTTAGTAACCAGTATTTAGTCATCTGATGGGAAGTCAAAACATGAAATGAAATCGAAAATTGTAATGGAAGTGGATGTTATTTCAAATTTATACTTCAGCTCAGATCACAGGATGGGGAGGTGCAAATTAAAATTTCCAAATAGAATGAACATTTCAGTACTTCAAAGTGAAAATGAAAATAAGAGATACAGTATTCCTATTTATAAAATACCACAAGCTTTGAACGTATTACAAGAAAAGTTAAAAACAGTTACCATTGGGGGGATGCAAGATAAGTATGATAAAATTGAGACATGCATTAAAGAAACGATGTGGGAAGTGTGGAGTCTAAAGACTGAGGCACAAACAGACGACAAACTGAGTATACAAAATAAAACTTATTGAAAGTAGAATGACACTCAAGAAAAAGAAATTAAAAATTCGAGTAGAAAGTATTGAGCTCACAGAGATCAACAAACTAGTCAAAAGAAAAATTCAAGAATATATTAGTAAATACGAAACTGAAATGATAAGAAATATATTGGAGGAAACATAGTAAATAGAAAAACAAAAAAAAAAATTAATTTCATAGGATACTAACATCCTACCCAAAATCAAAGGTAATAATGGTTTCATGATATTTGAAAGGGAATAAACAGTAAAACGAGCCACGGAATTTTATGAAAAGCCGTATAGGGTACAAGAGGAAACAACAACTGGGCAAGACAGAGAGAAATGGGACCCTATGCGCAATCAGTTGCCCTCTAGTTAGCCAGTTACTCGCGGAAAAGTTAAGCCATTTGTTACCCTCGGGTTACCCTCAGATTACCCTTGTTCCCCTTTAGTTACCCGGATAACTAGCGGGATACTACGCAGTTAGTTACCCTCAGATTACACTTATTACCCTGTAATAATTACTCTTGTTCCCCTTTAGTTACCCGGGTAACTGGTGGGATTTTGCGCATCGGGGAATTAAACTTGAGAAATCAGGATGAAATAGAGCCAATTCTAAAAGATAAGGTTACAAAAGCTTTAAGGGAACTAAAGTTGAATAATTAATGTACCAGGCTCAGATAAAATTAATAATAGTATTTTGAAGTTATTTTCGGAAAAAATCTCTCAAACTTTGATTGATATATTTAACGCAATTCTAAATACTGGAAAAATCTCTAAACAATGGCTGATAGCTGAAATAATCTTATTATTCAAAAAAAGTGATAGATCAGAAATAAATAATTATCGCCCTATCAGCCTCTCCTCCGACATTTGTACATTATTCATGAAAATTTTGAAAGATAGAATATATAGGGAAAATTTCGGATTCAGAGCAAACAATAGAACGAGCAGGTTTTCGAAAAAATGTCAGCACCATTAATCACATCAATTATGGAAAAATCAATCGAATACAACATAGACGTCCACTTTCTATTCACTGACTTTAATATAAGGCGTCCGATTCAGTACACCATGATAAAGCATGTATGCATTAGCTAAACAAAGGATAGGGGAAAGGGGGTAATCGTGGCCACTTGAATGAGAATGGTTATGAAAATTGCATCACTTATCCGATTTAGATTCTGTTTGCGCCATCAGATACCCTGAACTGTCTACTTACAAATGATACGGTCATTTCCTGAATCATACCATTTTGGCAATAAGTTGTGGGTTAAAAACTAAAAATAAACATTTAACCGGGATAGCCCCGCTGGGAGGGGGTAATACCAGTCAACAATTTTTATATTTAAATTTTTTAAATCAGCACATGAATAAAAGATACAAAATTGCTAGAAGACATATTTTATTCATTCGTATTAATAATGATCACAAATATATTTTTTGGCTGTATCATACCAAGAACATATTCATGATGTGTCCAATGATAACATTTTGGATGGGTGCAACAAAACCACAATTCTGCATCTTTGCCTGTTTAGATAGCTTTCAGTGCGTTTTGTAATTGGTCTGCGCTCAAATTACCTTTTTCTGAGTTTTTTAAATATAATTAAGTACGAACTATCTGAAATGTAAAAATTCATGAGTTTATTTTGATTGGAATTACCCCATAGCTGTTAAGAGTGACTTTAGGATAGTTATGTTCATTTTTTCACGAGACAGAATTGAAATTTTATAAAAACTCATGCACTATTCGAAAGTAGACACTTTTTTTTCTCTACATCTTGAAAGTTTTTTAATAATTAAATATTCCATTAGTACTTAGGTTCGGTAAATGAAAAATTGGATAAAATTAGAAGCGAAACTCACAAACGTGATAATTTGCAAGAGGTATAAAACGAAAAAATCTCACATGAACTTGATAGTGTTATCACCAACTATTCTCATGTTCTTCTGTGTCCTAACACTAGTTCAAACGTTTTACTTATCTTCCTATCTGTGAAAAATAGGTGACCGCTATTACTCCGTAACCACGATTACGCCCCCCCCCTTTACCTTACATTAAAAATAATCAAATTTTGGCCATTCCATATAAAAATCTGGAAGCATACCTAAAACTTGATAAAACAGGGGGAAACTTTCAAATTCATAAAGGGGTCAAACAAGAGGACCCCAGAGACGAAACTTGACTTTCAGTTGGGGGTGGGGGTGGAGAAGAAAAATTTGTCGACCAATATATTTTAAAAACTAAAAATTCGCCAACAAAATTTTTTGAAAATTTGAAAAGTTGCCGTTTTCTTAAATTAAAATATTTTTTAATTGAAAAAACAATGAGCAAACCATCTTAGAAAATGAAAAATTTAAATGAACAGTTTCAAGATTTTTCGACTGACAAATTATTGGGAGGTGTTTTACCCCCCCCCCCCCCCCATAGTTTCGTCCCTGCAAATGCAGATTAGAACCTTATCCCCCGAGTACTCACATTTGCGCACATGAGCATTTGAGAAACCTTAGTCTGGGAGAGCAAGCTGGAAGGACGTTAGAAATACTTAAGAGAAACACCGTTCTTATGGGAATAACACATGGAGTTTTGACACTTTTGTTCCAGACTAAATTTCCCTCCTAAATTCACCGAGATCAAAACCCGTAAATTAACGAAATTTGACATTCAGTTTAAGGAGGCGGAGAAGAAAAATTTGCCGACAAATTTTTTTTTTAAACTAAAAATTCACCGACAAAATTTTTAAAAATTAAAAATTTGTCAATTTTTTAATCGAAGTATTTTTTAATTGAAAGAAATAAATAAACAAATATTCATACAAAATGAAAAAGTCAAATGAACAGTTTCAAAATTTGCCGACTACCAAATTATTGGAGGTGTTCCACTCCCCCCCCCACACACACACAGTTTTATTTTTAATAATATTCTAGAGCAAATATTTCGCAAATTAGACTGGGAAGGGAGGGAAATCATAATAAATGGAAAATGGTGCAACAATCTCAAATTTGCAGATTATATAGTCTTGATTGGTAAAACTACTAAAGAGCTGGTGGGTATGGCAAGGGAATTGAAACGCGAATGCCGAAAATCAGAATTTGCTACTAAATGCCCAAAAAACAAAAATACTATCAAAGAGTAAAGAAACACGTGATACATACATTATGTAGAAGGGGAGCTAACTGAAAACGTAAAAGACTTCAAATATTTGGGACAAATACTATCATTTGAAAATAAAATGGAAAACGAAATTAAAACAAGGATCGCAAATGCATAGAAAGCTTTTTGGGCGCAAAAACTATTTAAAGGCAAGTTCAGTATTAAAACAAAAATCAAAATATTACAAAACTGTATAGTGCCCATTTTAACTTATGGGGCCCAAACAAGGACGTTGGCAAAAAAACAAATACAAAAATTTAGGGTAGTTCAAAATTTAATGGTAAGAAGTATTAATGGGTGTTCGGTTGAGGGATAAAATTAATAGAATAAGAATCAGGGAAAGAATGGTGATTATAGATATAGGATGTAACATCAAAACATTAAAATTAAAATTTGCAGCAAATATGGCCAGGGAGGTAGAGAGAAAATGGAGTAGAACAGCAACGAATTGGGTACCTGACAAAAAGAGGTGTAAATGTAGACCAGCTACAAGATGGCTGGGCGAAATTATAAAATTTGTGGGTCCTCACTGGATACGTACAGCGCAAAAAAGGGGGCATGGAAACGGGTGACGGACGCCTATGCCCAAAGATGGGCGAATTAGTATAGGGATTTACTTAGGTACCTAATTCAAGGCTGTAATAAAATAATATAATATAATTTCTTCCAGGCAAGTGTGATTCTACACGAAATTATTACTTTTTCGTTTCAGTTGGCCCAGATAGGTGGTTTCTGATACTACGATTATCTCTATAGTTCTTTATTTTCTAAAAAACTTTTATCCAGGGTTTTCAAGTTCGTGAGAATTTTAGATTTTCCAAAGTTGATAGTTTTTAGCCTGCTTTTTTTACCTGCTTTGTTTAGCTCACCAAGCATTTTCTCCAGCTCCCCTCTGGTCTCAGATATAAGGGTTACGTCGTCTGCGAATTTCAAATTTGAGGTTTTTTCGCCATTTATGTTTGAGCCCTTGTTAGTCCATCTCAGTTGCCTGAAGACCTCTTCAAGAGCAGCAATAAAAAGCAGAGGGGATAGAGTGGATCGTCTTGGCGAACCCCCTTACCTATTTGGAAGTATGGTCCTGTTTCATCGGTGATAATTCTACTTTTTGGGTTTGAGCACATTCTTTGGACTATGCTGGTCAGCTGATTGGGAACCCCATGTTTTTTTAGTGCACCAACCATGGAGCCATGGTGCAAGGAATCGAAAGCTTTGTCGTAATCTATATTTAAATACCAGGTTTACGTTGAATTTGTATTCGTTTGATTTTTCTATAATTTGGTTGATTGTTTGAAGATGGTCGAAAGTAGTCATTTTTTCTGAGCCCGGCTTGGTCGGGTGGTTGCTTTGGTTCCAAAATTGTCTTAGTCTTATCTCTATTAATTTTGAAAATATTTTTGAAATTGCGGGGGATAGGCTGATAGGTCTGTAGTTACCTATATCGTAGCTGTCCCCTTTCTTGAAAAGTAAGACGATGCCCGAATAGTCCCAGTTTTTGGGTAATTCACCTGACGTTAAAATTTCATAAAATAAATGAGTTAGTGTGTCGATCATCCCCTCTCTGCCATTATGTGCTCGTTCCTTACGCCATCGTTCCCTGGGGCTTTATTTTTGTTTAAATTTTTAACTACATTTCTGTTTTTGAGTTCAACAAGGAGGGGTTCTAATGTTTCTGATATGCCTATCTGTTCCAAACCCTCTTCACGCCGAGGTGCGCGATGTCCCCCCGGGGGTTTGTATAGTTCCTTGTAGAATTCTGTTGCCAGTGGGTTTATCCCCTCCCTCTCATAGATCCTCTTACCTGTTCACTATAAGTTGTTCGGTAAGATCCTAGAGTCAAGTTTCTATTGAGCTTTTTCATATTTTTGCATCTACCAGTGCCGAGCTGATCATTTAATGTCTCCGCTGATATTCCTTCTCCCTTTGCAGATTTTTTTTTTCGAGAGAATGTTCAGCTCTACTTTGTCCTTTGTTTTTTTTTTGTTTTTTTTTTTACATACAATACATTGTGTTACATCATTTTTCGAATTCTAGAACTCACCGTTGCGAGGTTGATGAATTTTGTGACTCCGGGCATAGGGGGAGGTGTGAAAGTCCGAACTGATTCAACTCCAAATTCCCAAGTATCAAAGCAAAAAAAAAAAAAGCTTTTGACTTCTTGAATTTTCCCAACTCTATCGAAATTTTCCAACTTCGGCTGATTGAAATGGTAAATTTTCCCAACTGCTGAGTAAAAGATATTTTACAAGGGGAAAGCTCTTCCCCTCTACCCTATCGGTACGTCCCTGGTTGTCAACAAGTTTCGAATTTCAGCTGAATTATTCATTTGTCTTTGGCTACAAATTGGCTTTACCATACAAACCCCATTCTTACCTGTCATCCCTGCTTCACCCCTTTACACCATTGCGATCTAAAGCCAAATTAAATTTGACTTCAGCTTCTGCTTCGAGTCGGATTATTATTTAGCTGCAGCTCCGACTGAATTTTGGCTTATTGAATCTTCTTTATCAGGCTGCGGCTTCGAAACTCGGCTAAAACTGTCTGTGCCCATCCAGTGTTCTTAGCCTAAATGATTTTTTCACTTTTATTGACATTTTGGGCGAATATTGTCGTTACGGCCTTGCCGAAAGCCAAAATGGCTGAATTAAAACTTCAGTAGTGTTTCGGCATTTTGTTTTGGTTTTTCGGTGGATATCATCGAAACACGTTGATTTTTCAGCGCTTTGGCATTTCAGCTAGCGGAAAATTGTATTTTCTCAATTTTCTATTACAACCTTATCTGTAAGTTTTTCAGTACCGAGATAGCTGAAATTCTAATGGCAGTTTGACAATTTGTTTCGATTTCGTAGCTAAAAACCCTGGCATCAATATCTTATGTCACTTTTGAAAATATCGATTTGAACGGCATTCGGGTTGGCAACACTGATGTATTTTCGATCGAACCACTGACCACAGAAATCCACCCTGATCCCCTTCCCGAGCATAAAACCAATTTTCAAGGATCGTAGCTGCATTTAATCGTGAGAAAATAATGTCCGTTTTTCGCTCCTCGCAAACAATATTATTTTTGACACTTCACGGTTCCAAAATTAGGACATGTATCGGTATACCTATATATGTAGATGCAGCAGGAAAATACTATCTCAATTGAACTCTCTCCAAGACAATAACAAGTGGGTAGAGAAATTTCAAGAACACAGTTTATTTGATCTCTTCACCTATGATCGCATTCTGTTAACGAAAGGTTCTAATTGTCCAATATCTACAACGTAGAAAAATCGGGAGCACGGAGGTAGGTACATTATCGTAAAATTCTGCGTCTATTGAACGAATCAAAACCAGTTATGCGGTTAGTAGTTTAATTAATTTCAATTGATAAATAAATTACGAACGCAGAAAGGTGTTGATAGTTGTATTCAATAGTACGTTCATCACAACATGAGGAACTGGCTTTCGGCGTCGATGGTGAAAAAAAGTCCATAACATTCATTTTCTAAACCCGCAAGTTTTCAAAGTCACTTGTTGAACGTGCTGAAGGTCAGTAGTTCTTCGAAGTAGGAGGATAGTATGCCATTTCAGAATAGGTAACAGAGCGGCAAGTGCTAGAGACGCACAAAGTACTTTTACATACCTACGACTCGTTCATGATTTACTAGTCGTGATGGAACATATTTGAGTAGAGCTATTTTTAATAATAATAATAATAATAATAAAAATAATAATAATAATTCATTTATTCATTCAATATTCAATTCTTTCACAAAGGAATAATAATAGTGATAAATAAATATTGTTCGGTTTGAAAAATGATACAAGTAGTTGGTTGCAGGAAATCAAATATAGCTGCGTGAATTCGCTTAATGTTAGGGGACCGGCGCCAAATATTGGACAGGTTCTTATAATACGAGACACCTCAATATTTCAGTCCATAATTGCCCGATCAGCGCAATGACAGAGAAATGACAGGAGTTTTCTTAGCGTGTGTGAAGTGATCACTCAGCATTAATGAGATTACTGAGTGATGTTCACAAATGCACTCACATTCGGCTTCATTGTCAATCGGGACGTTAGTACTTTGTTTCGATTTTGCTCAAAATGTAGGATTTCCGAGCAGCCCTCAACAGAGAGGATCTGCATACTTTAAGTCGGTACGTAAGTGCAGCATTTTTGGAATATACAACGCCGGAACGGTGGAGCAGCATAATTATCTGCTGGATGAAGCAGATGACGTTGGTAAAGGACCTAATACTGTAATCAGCATGCTCGATCATTACTTGCAGAATCATTCTCCTGTTGAAAATATCGTATTTATTTGCCGACAACTGCAATGCTATGCTGCATTATTTATCCGATCGTATTCAACGTATGTAATTTAGATTAAAAAATCGAGCTTAAAAAAAATAGCTCTGCGAGCTACCAAGTTGCTTTCAAAAAATATGACGAGTATTATTCAAAGTTTAATTGCCCATTAAAAGGTAAGAATTTTTTTTAAATTTCACTCCAAAAAAGAAACACATTTTGGTATTAATTTTCGTAATTTTACTTGAAAAAAAAAAAAATTGATTAAAAAAATTTTTGCAAATTTATTTTAAAAAAATGATTTTTGTAATTTCATTTGAAAAAAAGCAATTTGAATCAAAATTTTGATAATTTTATTTGAAAAAATTTGGTTTTAATAACTGCTGGAATTTTTTGTGTGTTAACACTGTTAACAGGTATTACAAAATTTCACCACTTCGTTTTCCGCAACAACGATTCAATTTACTGTAAACGATTTGCTGATAGTGAGGAGATTTTTCATTTGAGGACTGATGTCTCCCCCCCCCCAGCTGATGTCGAATTATTACGCGCCAAAGGCCTTACTCTGGAAAGGAAATAGTATCTTTACAAAAAAGTAAGAGATCCTTGTACTAATCCTGATCGTAAAAAGACTCAGTTGCTCCTAAACCAAACGAAAACTTACTGAAAAAGAAGGTAACCACCGACAATGATGATCCGGACGATCCAGATGATCCTGAGCCTGTACCACCAAAATCATCCAAAGTAAACGCTAGGAAGACTAGTAAAACTAAACGTAAAGTCACTGAAAAAATGATCACATCCACGCCGAAAAAGTCAAAAAACAAAAATTTGGAAAAACCTACGGAAACTGGATCGAAAAAACGTACATCCCGAGAAAGAACAGTAAAAAAAAGTACTTGGGTATTAGTGGTTTTCTTTTTTGCATGTAATCTATTTTTTGGATCTACGACCATAAATGTCATATTATTGCCTATACAGGCTCAATACTGTAATTTGGGGACTTCTGGGTGGTTTCAGATCAATTTCGAGGGTTTATGGTACAAAAATTAGCGAAAGTCACTTTTTTTGAAAATGACCGACTTTTTTTTTTCAATGGTATGTTACATTTTTGCCTATACAGGCTCAATACTGCACTTTGGGGACTTCTAGGTGGTTTCAGATGAATTTTGAAGGTTCAGGGTACAAAAATTGGCGAAAAAGTGAATAGTCAATTTTGACACCGATGGTCGGTTTTAACGTGGACGGTCACATATTATATAAAAGGAATAGTTTGCCATTTACATATTTATTTGAACTAGTTGTATCAATCATTAGATATCAACTACCATGTAACAATGCCAAGCATTTTTATTTTCATTTTGTACCTAAAAGAAAAAAAGAAAAATCCAATTCCAGTCGAGCCAATTTTCAAATAAAATTAGATCATTTGTTTCAATTTTCAACGGACCAATTTTCTCCAAAATTCGAGACCGAGTCACATGTCCGTAATGTGAATGTATCGCCTTGGTTCTTGTTTCGTCTTCCCCATTTCTGTCACCACATGCTGATAAGAATACAATACAAGGGAAGGGATTAACTCGAATGAAAAAACATTGATGCACAATGCGTAATTTTTAATTTTTAGTTATTAAGCGATAAGCGCTACATTGTACATATTTTATTCGGAATTATTAAATACATAATAATGGCAGTGTCAAGTGTTGTGTGGAAATATTTAAAAAAAAATAATAATAATAATAAAAATAAAAAAAAAAAAAGACAAATCTGAAGCTATATGTAGTTCTAAATTCAAATTTCATAGAAGCACTTCTACACTTTTGACTCATCTACATTCTAAGCATCAAAATACGTTCGAATATTAAAGTGAACCTCCCACTGAACAAATAAGCTCTTATGTTACTAAGAGAAAAAGGTAAATAACGTTTAATTTCTGTACCTGAACTTGAAAGTTGGAATGTAATCATCGTGTCAGTAAATGAATATAATTTTCGCTTCTAATTAATTTCGTACTCTAAAATATAGGAAACATCATGAACTAAACCAATCTGACGATGAAGACAAACCGCTTGAAATTAGTAAAATCCCAAGAATAGAATCTAGTCATCTGTCAGAAGAGCCACAATCGTCAACTTTAGTTACTGAACCAACAAGTGAGTCTGCTCCTGTTTCCTCAACTTCAAAAATACATCAAATGCTACGAAAGATTCTGTTACTGTTCCTTCATGTTCGAGAAACACTCAAAAAAGTGAAACATCAGTCAAAAAAACTACTCAAAGTTAACTTCATTTCCAAACTACCGCTGCCATAAAAAAAAGAAGACAGGATCGAATTACCTTCACAGTTCCTCAGAACCATTCAAATTTTTTGTTATACTGATCAGGGTGAAGTCTCACTAACACTACGTAACATGAATACATAAATGAAATTGTATTCACGGATCGAAGGAAAAAGAAGACTTTGTGGTACTTTTGTAGGAAGTCGATAAGCTCGAATTCTTGAAGAAAATAAAAGCATAGCACTGACGCACTGGAAACGATGCGTTGCATAGTGTAATGAGATTAGCAAAATGATTATCCGATTGTTCTTCTTTATTTTTAATGTTTTTAATTGACGGCCTCTGAGACATTATTCCAGAGATAAATTATTACTGATTTTGTGTTTTATTATTACTACTGGTATTATGTTTAATCACAAAATAAATCATATTGACATGGGCGAAGTTTCAATGAGTTTAGCAATGATTATGCAATTATTGTCTTTTTTCTTTCTTTTTTTTTTAGATATTTTCAATTGACTGCTTTTATTTATTTTTTACTTATTTTTTTATTTGAGAATGTTATTTAAGCCTCAGACTAACATATTGAGCTTTGCTCTGTGTTTTTCTTATGGGAGTCAATGTTCAATAACGATAAGTACACACCAAATGAAGTGTGGATGAGTCGTTTGATGGAGATGGATTTTGGGGTAGTACTCTTTTGCTACTTTTAGGAGAAGAAGGATTTAGATGATGATTATCAATTTCGGTGTGGAAATTGTCGCTTGCATTGTCATCCTCTACTTGGAGGGTTTCTGCAGCTGTGTTGTCCCTTATAGGTACAATAGAAAGGTTCAGTAGGTTGATGGTGCTGCTTGCTTGGGGGGTGTGCAACCACTAAAGATTCATCGACATTGAGAGAGTGAGAGAGTAGTTGGCTGCTGGAATGCTATTCACATTGCTGTTTGATGATGGGGGTTCTCAATATTACGAGAATGATTTTTGCCTAAAGCAAGGTAAGTACGATATTGTTCCTCTTCATAGTTAATGGGCAACGATTTAGGTATCTTGAAGTCATCTAATTCGGATTGTTGGACATCAGGTAGAAAAGGTGAGAAGTATTTGACAATTTCATCAATTCTGCCGTGTGTCAATGGCTTGAACCGGAAATTTCAAGAGTTGTCGGAGACACTTGTAACTACTCAGGACAAATTTTTTCTGCAACAATATTAATCATTTTTTTCAAGAAAAATTAGGGAAATACAAAATCATGATTCAACCATGTTTGGCAACTCTGCTAGATCCTTGTTATAAAAAGAAAGGATTTCAATCCAATTTCACTGTCGAAAAAACTGTCCAACACCTACAGGAAGCAATATTATCTTCTATCGTGAAGAATAGGCAAAATACGGGAAGTGCCTCAGTGCAAAATGTAATTCCTCAATCTGACGACATACTGGCATTCCTGAATGAAGAAGACGACAAAGTAAGTCAAAGTACAACTACAAATGCCGACTCGATCATTCTTGTTGACAGCTATTTAAGAGCACCACATACAGCGCACCAGGAAGATCCATTGTGTTATTGGTACAAAAATCAAACAATTTTCAAAGATCTTATTCCCACGGTTCTTAAGATCATGTGTATTCCGGGATCGAGCGTTCCGTGTGAAAGACTTTTTTCATCGTCTCTTTGTGCCGCAACCGTTTGACTCCGGGATCTATTCAAATGCTCACAATTTTGAACTTGAACTACCTCATCGTCCTCAAATATTACGAATCGCAAGATGCTGATAATAAAGAAGTCACCTAATTTTTTTCCAGTTATTGACTTATTGTATTTCTGTCATGTTATTTAAAAAAAAAATTTGTGTCTTAAGCACTTAAGCCTTGTTCCTTTTTCTGGAATCATTGATCTTTTAATTTATTATTTCTTTTTCTATGAGTTATGAATTGAGAATTGAGATACTTTTTTGTTTCTGTTTAGTATCCTATAGCTTATACCTACTGACTGTATTACATAAATCTGTATCTGTAAGAGTCTAAGAGTAGATTCTGGCTGGACTGTTCATGCTTCATGTATGTGCTAAGTGCTATGTGTTATCTATGTGTTCTCTTTGGCCTTTGCCTCTAGATCGAATTATAAAAATGTTGGGTGCTAGAGTTTCTAAGTTCTAACTTTCTATATTCTTTGAAAATTGTGCTCGAAATAGTCAAAATTTAATCATTTTACAAGTGACAACTTTTACAAGACCTCGCATCTTTCCTACTTAAAGGTCAAAAAGTCATTTTGGAAAAAAAAAGAAGAAGAAAAAACCGGTACTGCCGGTACTTATTTTGGCCAGTACCAATTCCACCGGTTTTACAATTTTTCAAGAACCAAAAAACCGGTTTTTTCAAAATACTGGTTTTTTACCCATCACTAACTCCAATGCTGGCTCTGATGAGCGACCACGTGCAGCGCAAAACCTCCCCGTGGTATTGACACCAAAAATGAGTCTCGATGTCTGGAAGAGGCTAATACTTTCAGAGCTCTCCAATCAATATTTAGAGAAACCAACAGCGGAGGACAAAACAGTCAGGTCTGATGAAAATAACGAGGTAACCAAATCAAAGCTAAACTTTGTGATCACGTATCTACTAGCTCGCATTGATGATTCCTACCGGCAGCAGATTTGCAATTTGAAGACTCCTCCCTATGAAATGCTCAAGAAAATTGATCAGATTCGGTTACCAAAGCTACTGTCAATATGCATGATGCTGAAGTGTCAGTGGAGCAATATGCAAATAGCAGATGGCAAAGGTGTTATGGTGTTAACAAACTGCTCTAAAGATCTAATGAAGAAGCTTCAGTCGCTCGAATTAAAACTAGAAGAATTGGAGGTGTGCGGCAATTACATCATCGCGCTTCATAATCGTTTCCCAGAGCTGCTGAGCCGACGCTTTGACACCCAATCCAACATAAAACTAGATGAACTAATGAACCTAGCTATGAACTTGGAAAGCTCGGAGCGGGAATCAAGGGCTCAACATGATGAAAAAGTGACGGCTGTGGTGAATGCTAATCTCGCAGACACTAAATCGAAAAATGAAAAAAATAATAAATAAAGAGAGCCATACGTGTTTCAAATGTGATAAGCCAAACCATGTTGCGAACAAGTGTTACAGTCAGAAGAGAATTTGTTATAATTGCGGAAAAACAGGCTCCCATATTGCTGAAGACTGTAATACTCCAAAAGTTCCTTTCCCAACTCGAGCCATGTATCCCAGTGGTCGCGTTTAAAAACCATATACAAAACCGCAATGTGGGAGTTCACGCAGAAGAAGAGGATGCGGTTGTGGCAGCTTCCAAGGCCGGAGTCAAAGTGGACAATTCAGCAAGGGTCAAGGAAGAAATCAACTTGGCAGTGGTCAAACAAGAGAAGATAGAGTAGTACTATATAGGAAGGTGAAGGTAGTGGGGGCCAATGGTAAGGAAAAATTCGTGATGATGGCTGTAAACGATTGAAAGAATGAAGCCATTGTGTTGGCAGCTGACGGCTGTGGAAGCCAAAACAAAAATTCAATAATGGTTGTAATGTGCATGTATTGGCTTGCTAACTTTCCACCCGGGCATAGCTTTTTGCCAGCTGATAGAGTTTTTGGAAACACTGAGCAAACTGTGAAGACCAAGGACACTATTCTGACCCCAGAAGTTTTTCTGCATGACATTGACCAATTCGGAAGAGTTGTTTTAATCTCTAAGAGCATCAAAATCTTATAATTCCAAAAGGCTGGTGCAGGCGTTCTGAAAAATGTTGCTTAGTGGCCTTTTCAAATTTTGAAGGTCAAAAGAATTCAACTGCATCACACTCCAAAGAACGTTGTCGAAATTAAAGGAGAACTCCACTATAACACTGATATGAACAATTTTCAGAACATTTTTTAAAGAACAAAACAGTTGCGCATATTACTCCTTTGGAAGTGACAGAGGATATACCAGTCTCACCAGAAAAGAAAAAAGATGTCGCAAATTATCAGCAAAATCAACAATTCCGACCTAGAAATTCAAATTGGCAAAAGTCGAATAACAAACATTAGTCCAATGAACAACAGAACAACAGCTATTATAGTAATCAATTGTTTAACTTCAATTCTTTTTTTTTTTTGAAAATCTCATGTGTAGCAAAATCTTCCCATGTGTAGCATCTGCTACATACGCTACACAGAAGTTGCCGCCCCTGACCTTATTACTAAGCAGTTGGAACAATCATCAAATGTGATTGTTGATGAAGCAAATTCTTTCAAGGACTTGGGTACAATGCAGTTCCAGAGCTACACTGAGATGAAAGAACGCCTATCCCTGTCAATGGGACCTTCGGGCACTTGTTGGGGGGGGGGGACTCAAATATAAATAAATAAATATTTCTCCCAATCTGACACGACACTTGGTAGACTCTATGCCCCAGTGGCTGCAGGCAGTAATCACCGCGAATGGTATGCACACAAAGTATTAGTATGGCTTTGTTTGTAAAATAATGAGTGTGCAATTACTTCTACACGCAAATGTGCAAATACTTTTACACCCAACTTTTTTGTATGACTAAGAACTATGATCTTTTTATTTTGTCAGAATATATTTCATAAGGCCTTTGCTACCTGGTCAAAGTTGAAAAACTGGGAGTACGAAACAAACAAGACGCCAAATGAAAACGCTCGAACATACAAAAAGATGGTGGCAAGGTACATATAAGGCTTCAGGCGAGTCGCTATCTGAGCGTATCAAGAGGGATGTTTTCATAATGGGGCTTCCGCCTCCGAGTATGAAGATGGTATTGAATACCCTTTGCACTGCTAAGGATGCAAGCTATGCCGACGTGAAGGCTCTGGTAGTGGAATTTGAAAAAGAGCGGGAGAATGCTGCCTCTGTAAAGAAAGACCGGGAGAGGCAGCACAACAGGGAGAATCATGGCACTGCCATGTACTCTGAAACACCGGAAAGGAGAGAGAAACGCAAACACGAGTCAGGTGATACTCAGTAAATGTAACAATGATGGTGGAAATACACCGAGGTTGAAAACATGTTCGCAACACAAAATCCTCGATATTCTACAAAAGTTCGCAACAAGCGTCTACACCAGAATGTTCGCGACATGTCTCCAACATGTATCCAAAAATTCGATTCGAATCTAATTGGGAGAAACATGTCACAGATACTTATTTTGTTCCTTTTTCATTTTTTGTGGAATTGTGTGATAAATTAATTGATATTTTTGGTCAAATTAGTATTATTTTATTAAATTTATCTTTAATGGCTGAGAATGATGAAGTAAGTACTTTTTCTAGACATATAGTATAGAGAAAATATTCGGTCTCATGTTTTTGATTGTTTTTTACAGTTTTTATTCTTTCAAGTTTTGGACGCATGATCGCTGCAAGTTATTAGCAAGGCAGCTGGAGCACCATCCCTGTTTGTGGGATAAGTTTCATGCGGATTATTAAAAAAAAAAATCATTAAACATGACAGCCGAATCCAACTAGCGCAGTTGCTGAAGACAGATGCGATTAATGTGGAATCAAAAATCAAATCATTGCTGGCCCAATTTCGTCGAGAAGTTAAAAAACAAAAGACCATTAAAACTGGCATTGCTGCTGGTGAACGGTATGTTTCAAAATGGTATCTACTTCCAGAATTATCATGCCTGCTAACACCTGCTGAAATACATAATACAAACAATTCCAACAATCCAGAAGATGTGTTCATTGAAGTAGTTAATGTAAGTTTTACCTCTCACATTTGGTAGCCAGAGTCGAAAACATGAACTTGTGTGTAAGTATTATGACAGCGGAAGGAGTGAAGGTCGCGGTGGCAGCTCCGGCAGAGCCAAACTGCACTCACTGACAGTTTGGACGCAGCAGTGAACAACCGGTGCAGGTCTGCTATAACTGCAAGGAGCTGGGACACAAGGCATTGGAGTACCGGAAGCCAAAATGCTACAATAACAATACTTTGACAGTTTCCTGTTACTTGAGTTAAATTGCAGTTTCTCCTGCTGTTGTTTTTAGACATGCCCAGAATAAAGGCACCACCCACTGCGTTCTCATCAACAACCTCAGTAGTGCAGATACATCAGACACCCCAGTTGAAATGGGTGAAAAAAGGGCTTAAATTTCCAATTAACAGTGTGGAACAGTTTCACGAAGTTTGTGATAATATTTCAAATCCCACAAAAGACGTTCACAATCATGTTATAAGTACCTACTATCGAATATTGTAAGGTATTTTTTGCAATGCAAAAATGAAATATTTATATTCACAATACAAATGAACCTGTTCATGGAATTAATGAGAGGATATGCGAAAGCCCAATCAAAGGGATTTCATATGGATGCAGTGGAGAGCAGCGTACTGGTACTCTGAAAATGGACAGTATTATGGCTATTGCAGAAATCTCAAAAAGAAAAGTATATGAATTGGGACCCCAGAAGAGGTTTCAGGGAAGAAATTGCCATTCTAGATAATCCAGAGGAAAGAAGGGAAAGAGAAGAAACTTGAAAAATTTTAGAGCAGGCGCGGATTTAGAAAAAGAAGATCCGGGTACAGTAGCGATGGTGACCACCTTTGTGGCATGTGATGAGCGTACAATTCATCATTTTTATTCCTTTTTCCCTATTATTGCGTCAACAATATTCAACCAGGGGGGGGGGCATGTACCCTACGGCCCCCTTCGATCCGCCACTGTTTCAGAGTATCTATTATTTATGAGAAGAGAAAAAGAGGACTGTGTAATCTGACAAAATTTGGAGTGTGGTGGGAAGCAACTGGTGGACAGTCTGGCTGTGTGGCGACCATGTGTAGTTCACGTCTGGCGTTATTATTACTATTATGATATTATTTATTTATTCATTTTGTAGAAGGAGCTGATTATTCTGAGTGGGAGTAGTTGGAACATCCACATATTTATGAATGAGATTCTAACGCCAACTTTTGGGGCAAAGATTTTGATAGTCTTGAACTAAAAAAAAATTCCTTATACGACCTCATGAAAATTAAATGTACGTACTATGCAATAGTGTAACACGTGATAGAGCTTCAACTATTGCACAGATAGTATAATCAGTATGTTATGTCAATGCGAAGCCTCACAAATATGGCAATATGGCTATAAATTATTTTTATTATGTGGAACTGACAGTTTTTGTCATGATTTCGAAATTTTTACCCTTCAAAAGGACGTGACTAAACCAGGAGAAACCAATAGGCATTAGCGCGAATATCAATGTTGTTGCGAGACTTACTCGAGAAGTGCGGAGACATTCCAATTTCAGTGTATACTTTGATAATTGAAGAGCGCTTTTTCAAAAAGTGATAAGTCCATTTTGATACTTTTTTTATCTTAGCGATCCGACATAGTTTCTGACAAATACTATCGTTGAATTCAAGTTTTGCAGCACAATGCCACAGATTATATTCATGGAACCTACAGACTTTGCTACTGTAAGAGGTGGCAGTTCTAGAAAGTGAAGAAACATTGCAGAGTGGAACAAGGAGGAAAAAAAGTTGCTCGCAACAGCTGCACCCTACATTAGCTGTCAACATCTTGAAGATTCTTTCTACAATTCATGAGAACTATTACGCATGAATTTTTGAAAGGGCTTGTGTCCGAGATCGAAATTTCGAATTTTTCGAGCCGAATATCTCAATGGTTGCAATGGCTCATACCAATTCAAAGTCGATTATGAGGCTAAAAAAAATAGAGTGATATTTATAGTGGTGAGTTTCGTCTGAATCTTGATTAACGTGTTGAAATATATTCATAAGAAAAATTGAATCAATTGCTTCGGGGTGCTGACATTAAGGCCGGTACTAAGCCATGTGTCATCCTCCAAAAACTCTGTGCTCTCACGGGAGGCGACCCTGAGGCTGATCGATTTGTGAGGCCAATCTGGCTTCAAAAGCTGCCGATTCGAACGCAAGAAGTTTTGTCAGCCAATCACAGTGATCCACTCGATAATATCTGCAAAACGGCAGATTGCTTGCATGAGCTTAGCGAGCGAAGCGAGAATCATGTTCATGCGATTGCTTTGCCTTTGTCCGCGGCGTCTCTTACGCCTGCAAACAACGACAATCTGGCTGCTGTGTTGCGATTATTCGTCACCAAAATCGCGGCTCTGCGTACTAGCGAATTTGTCCTTTTCCGGTATTACCAGAACAATAAAATCAGCTGGAAACGAGGCCAAATTATAAAACGTATTGGTTCGCATCTCTACAAGATCCAGTTCCAGATTAATCAACTTCAGAGGGCGCCATATGTGGCTCCTTCCCAAGAAAGTTCCACAACATTGAGACCTACTCCAAGTGTGCAACTTATAGCACGGCTTTCGGTGAGACCTTCTGAGCCAATGTCGCAGGGAACTACAATAAACCCATCGCAGGTTGTGCCGTCGACTTCCCCTCCGGTTATGTCTCCAGGGCTGCCAGAAATTCGTCGATCTACGCGATTTCGTCGAGCCCCAGGACGTTTGAATCTTTAAATTTTGTTTTATCCTAATGTCTTTGTTGTCATAATTTTATAATTTGACACATTTTTCTAAAATTTCTTCTCTTTTTTTTCTTTCAGTTTTTAGTTTTTACATTTAATTTTTATAGATTACTTTTTGTGGGGAGGTGTCTGGGAGTCATTGTATTTTGCCCTTGTTATGTGGCAATACTGATAAAAATATCTTGTAAATAAATTGTTGTTTGTTTTTACTCGCTCTTAAAATTTATGAATATGTAATAAAACTATGAATATGTAACATCCAGAATGAAAGACGAATGAGCCACATAAGCTGGTATGTAGAACTATAATACAAGGGAGGTTTTCGTAGTCCATTTTGAGGCTTTAAAACCGTACTATGGCAGAACAAGAAAATATCTCCATGAAAGACCTAATCGTTTCTAGAAGGATGAGGCTCGTCTTCTCATCTCTTCAAAGCTACGATTTTGGAACCGTATTAGAATTCATACAGACTCATTAGTAAGACTCTGTAAATACTATCTAAGCATTAAGACATTAATACTTATCAAAATACATCAAAATCCTCTAAGATTCCAAAGACCCACTTTAACTAGTTCAACCGTTTTAGACGTATCAAGACTCTTTAAGATCCTCGTAACTCATTTAAAATTTCTCCACAGCCTTCGTTAACCCTAGTTGGAGCTGTCTTAGAATTGGTTAAGACACATGAAGACGCAGATACTGCTCATTTAGGTTAGTGTGCCTATTAGCTGCTCACGACCAAAGCGTCTTGCATAAGCTTACAGCTCAGCACTTCTCGTTCCTCAAAATTACTTTTCGTTTCGTTTACATTGCTTCTAAGTCACACAGTGAACCTTGCCATTTGACATAACGAATAACACTTCCTTATTTACGCCATCCTTAACCAGGCCTGAGCATGAGAAATGTGGATTAGAATAGGCAAGACCTAGGTAGCGTTTCAATTTACAAAATACGAAAAACAACTTAGTTACCAATTTCAACCGCCATTTAACTAGAGAAAAGTTTTTCCATTTCGTTAAAATCCAAATTCAAAGGGAAACAAGTCGTATCTCCGATCAGAAACTGCTGTAACTCCCATCAAAAGCGCAATAAAAAAAAACTTCAAGGTAAGTTACCTGAAGCCTTGAAGCTACAACAGTTTCTGACTGGAGTTGCGAAGTGTTGTAGTTCATAATCACGCCCCTTTAATGTCCAGGGCAAGGGCAAACACATAACAAGAGTTCTTTTGGTCTGCAAAGAGCAAACAAAATTTAAATTTGTCCCTTTAATACATTAAGGTAGTGAACATTTTTGTGAACTCGAATCACAGATGTTTAATGGTAACATTTTTTGCTACTGTTTCAAACATTCGAGAAATCGCCCTCCAGCTCAACTTTTACCCTCCAGGGCCCACATTCCCAGCAGATAAAATAAATTACCGCGCAAATCTCAACCTACAATTCTTCAATAAACTCACGTTGTTGAAACTACATCGGCGTTCCGAATCCTTGTTTGAACCACAGATGCCTCAAGTACCTCCTCTCATCTTGACTTCCGTGATAAACTAATGCTTTCAACGCCGGACACCATTTCTGGAACTCTACGTTCCAGTTAACTGCAAAAATAGTCATTTCAGTCACTCGGGCTGCGAAATTAGTTCAATCACACCAACAATATACTCACCGAGAGTAGACGACGGAATCACAACCAAATGAGGGTAGCCTGATGAAACAAACTCGTTTTCCTTTAAGATAAGCTAACTTGAATAGTCTTTCCAAGACCCATTTCATCGGCCAGAATCGAGTTCAACGACTGGCTTCTCATCAACGTGAGTCAATTTATACCCAATAGCTGATAATTTGACGATTGTAGCCTGAAACAATAAGGTCAGCGTTACTGACCGAATATGCGACCTGTTACGAATCGACTCAACGATGAATAATACATACTCTGAATTCATGATAATTGGTTGCTTCGAAACCAGAGTATCAACGGATGCTATTTTTCGTCGTTTTCGAAGCCAATTTTTCGTCAATTTCTCATTCAATGTCCATAAAAATATCGTGAACCCAAGCAATAGTGTTTGGAAAACACCATGTACTTTTAAGCCCGATTTATTTTTCCCTGTCCGGTTTTTTTTCCCTTCAGAGGCCGATTCTTCATTTTTTACATCACTACTGCCAGTTTGTGAAATTGTTATTATTTCGATCTCGACCGGAGTGGTGTTCGGCACTTGCGGTTCAGCTTCATCATCTTCGATTTTGGGTCTCCTTTGAGAGCCACATGAAACAATCATACAATCCTATTATTTGGTTATACAAAAAGTTTAAACATTCTGAAAGCAGCATCTGTTCGGTGTTCCGAATACTTACGTTGGAATCTTCGCGAGCAACGGCATTTTAAAGTTCTGAATCGGTATCCGAATTTCTTTATCAAGTTTCGATTGCGTTTTGGATCGGACTGCCATCTATATAATACATAAAATGCAATCAGAAATCGAGGGAACCAAACATAGTTTTCCACATTTACTAGCAATTTACTAAAGCTATATAAGGTAACTTGATCACTAACCAAGAGTAATGTGCTCGGCATATGTAACAGAGTGAAACCAACCAGACGAGGAATCATTGTTTTCAGGCATGTCAGTCAGTTTCGGTTTTGTCATCTGAAATGCCTCAATGTGTCCAGCAAACTGGTTCCAACATTTGGTAGCATATTCTCAGACATGCTGGTCAGGTTAGACGCTGGACGAAGTCTTGTTCTCTTCATTTGCTTTAAACTGTTGCTTTTCACTCAAGTAGATATCGCAGATTAGGCAGGATGAAAAACATTTTGGATATTGAATAAGATCTTCCCTCCCAATAATCGAGCACCATTCTTTCATGGACTACAATTAAAACAGATTAAATATCAAATTAATGTTATTAAGTTTATGTGTACGGATTATCTCCAGCTTCAGCACTACTAATAAAATCATACCGAACGAGGAGGAAATCGATGCATTTTTCCATCATTGCTAGAACGAGAGAGAACGACCACAAGTAGGAATACAGCATTTCCTTTTGCCTGCCACTGCTTCTTTCTTTTAACTAATACTAATTATTTTCTAATTTTGTAGAAATTCCGCTTAGTGAAAAATAATACATTTAAAAAGAACTGAAAAGAACACTGATAACACTGTCAACTGTCATTTTCAAAGGTGGTAGGAGAGGAGCAAGGGAGAGGAGGTCCCTCTTCCACACCATCTATCGCCCAATCTGGCAGCACTGCTGGATTGTTTTTAGTTAATCGATTCATCGAATTGTAATCGATTGATCGCTTATTACTAGTATTTCCGGAATTTTGAATAACTTCAATTCACGTGTTATAAAGTCCGTGGTCATGAGGTTATGACCAGAGATCAGAGATGCCGAACGAGTCGAGAAGAACGGCTCGTTCCTTGTTCCGTTCCCGTTCTGTTTACATGTCGTCCCGGAACGACGTTCAGAACGGCTCATGCCGGAACGAAAATGCGGAAGAACGACGTTCCCAAAGTCAATTGCCAATAAATAAAAAATAGGCGCGAATTGTCTTTCCGAGGGGGGAGGGGGGTTCATGTCAGTTCAAGTTATTTGAGTAACAAAACTTCAGTAGATATATATCAGCAAATCTTTCCATATTTTTTTAATTATACTTTTCGTTCGCATTTTAAAGTTTATTAAATGACGGATGAGTGCAACAAACAGTCGGAAACTGCAGGTCCAAGGCCTCAGTTTGCCGAATATTATAAGTTTATTCGTGAGGAGGAGGACGAAAAATTTTGTATGCAGAATCATATACAATGCAGTTCCAAATTTCTCCTAAAATAGGCTCTGCATCAGTATATAATGTACTGAACTGAAATAAAAAATGAAAAGTATTGTAACGAAGTTTGATGGTAGAGAAGAAAGAAAGAGGCGACTTTGTTCTTTTTCTTTTAGTTCACCAAGTTTGAAGTTCCTTTGACAGACTTGCCATTTCCTGAGAAAGAATGAATAAATCTAGTGGAAGATGCATTTTTATGTCCTTAAAACTGTAAATTTGTGAAAATATGCCAGAAAGTGCCCTAAGAATTTTAAAAATAGTCGAAAATAATAAGCAACTACCCATAAAATATACAAAAAATGCTTTTCTAAATATATGGCTCATTTTAGATTTTACTTCAAAGCTTACAGTTTGTAAAGGTAAGTGTTCAGTGAAGCAATGGTAAAAAATATGCAAAAGCATAAAAATCTCAACTCTGGTTATCATGTTGCGTAGATAGAGAAATATTATTTCATAAAAATATGTTTTCACTATCAACAAGAATGGCAAGGAAACAGACTTGACACCAATCACCATTAATTTTCGCCGATAACAACGGATCTCAAATCGACAATAAATTAAGGAACATGAGGAGTACCTGAATCTTGAAATTTGTAGGTAACAACAAAGGTGGATTCAGTTTACTCGCAGGTACTTTCTTCATAAAAATAAAAATAGTGCAACCTCTACCTGCAGCAAATTAAGGTGAAGGCATGAAAAATTCTATTTCCTTCATTAGAAATTAAAATTTTACAAATTGCGAATAAAAATAAACAATCAGGCTTACGGCGAAATGATAGGGGAATAATACTGATAAGGGAACGGCCGTTCCATCCGTCCGTTCCTCGTTCCGGAACGAAAAAAGAACGGAATGGCGTCGGTCCCTAGCTGAAGGAACGAACCTTCACCTTAATTCGCTGCAGGTAGAGGTTGCACTATTTTTATTTTTATGAAGAAAGTACCTGCGAGTAATCTGAATCCACCTTTGTTGTAACCTACAAATTTCAAAATTCAGGTACTCCTCATGTTCCTTAATTGTCGATTTGAGATCGGTTGTTATCGGCGAAAATTAATGATAATTGGTGTCAAGTTTGTTTCCTTGCCATTCTTGTTGATAGTGAAAACATATTTTTATGAAATAATATTTCTCTATCTACGCAACATGATAACCAGGGTTGAGATTTTTATGCTTTTGCATATTTTTTGCCATTGCTTCACTGAACATACTTACCTTTACAAACTGTAAGCTTTGAAGTAAAATCTAAAATGAGCCATATATATAGAAAGGCATTTTTTGTATATTTTATGGGTAGTTGCTTATTATTTTCGACTATTTTTAAAATTCTTAAGGCACTTTCTGGCATATTTTCACAAATTTACAGTTTTAAGGACATAAAAATGCATCTTCCACTAGTTTTACTCATTCTTTCTCAAGAAATGGCAACTCTGTCAAAGGAACTTTGAACTTGGTGAACCAAAAGAAAAAGAACAAAGTCGCCTCTTTCTTTCTTCTCTACCATCAAACTTCGTTACAATACTTTTCATTTTTTATTTCAGTTCAGTACATTATATACTGATGCAGAGCCTATTTTAGGAGAAATTTGGAACTGCATTGTATATGATTCTGCTTACAAAATTTTTCGTCCTCCTCCTCATGAATAAACTTATAATATTCGGCAAACTGAGGCCTTGGACCTGCAGTTTCCGACTGTTCGTTGCACTCATCCGTCATTTAATAAACTTTAAAATGCGAACGAAAAGTATAATTAAAAAAATATGGAAAGATTTGCTGATATAGGTATATCTACTGAAGTTTTGTTACTCAAATAACTTGAACTGACATGAACCCCTCTCCCCCCCTCGGAAAGACAATTCGCGCCTATTTTTTTTATTTATTGGCAATTGACTTTGGGAACGTCGTTCTTCCGCATTTTCGTTCCGGCATGAGCCGTTCTGAACGTCGTTCCGGAATGACATGTAAACAGAACGGGAACGGAACGAGGAACGAGCCGTTCTTCTCGACTCGTTCGGCATCTCTGCCCGTTGATGCCGAATTGACTACGCGGCACGCTGTGCATAGTCGGATTCAAGAACAACGGGTGGAGTAGAAATCAAAATGGCGGTCCAGTATACTCGTGTTTATAGTGCTCTACTGGAATACGCTTTTTTCGACCTTTGCTGCTTTGCTCATAATTGATATCCTCAACAATATTTTTCTATTATTTTTACCACGTACAACATTCAATTAGCTACCGTTTTAAAAAAAAAGAGCCCTCTACGACAAAAATTCAATTTTCCCATTACTTTCTTTTTTCTTATGACGTGAATTTCGGCAAGATGAGACGGGAAGAATTGTGGCGGGTTCCATACCCAAGTGAGCCCACCTCTCTTTATAATCAATCACCTTGATCGCTGATCACCGTCTGACCTTTACCGTGAACTGTCACTGATAAAATTATCAATGATAAACAGTGGATGTGTCCAATGTGAATTATTGTCAATTGTCATACTTCAGAAATAATGTGAAATGTGAATTTTCTACTTCCCAGATCCCACTTTCAGCTACTACCCGTCTACTATAAGATGTCAAATTTACATTGTGTTACCGTGAAAAACTTTTCCGCGTCCAACCAACCGGATGTTAATGATATCGAAGATGAAAACAACGGTCTCCTACTCAATTTCTGCTACATTCCTGAAGAAATTGTCGCGCATATTCTTAGTTTCGTTCATCCGCGTTTCCTTCTTCGTTGTCGACTAGTATGCAAGCAATGGCAGATGATTGTAGATGACGAAGTGTGGAAATTGAAAATACGGAACGCGAAAAATGTGAAAAGCCTATCGAGACTTTCCTATGCTGAAAAATCTCGACTGAAGTTACCCTGGTACGTCTATTTTGCCGTTTTTAATAAAGATCCATTCGAAAAGAATCTACTGCGCAATAATTGCGGACAGTGTGAGTATGAACACATTATTTATATTATAGACATTATTTGTTTTCACCCGAATTATTCGTCTGATGTGCCACAGACAGGTTGAAGCATTGGGAAGTTACGTCTCCTTCCTATGAACGGCAACGTGTTCTAGGCAGTGGTTATTGGGATATCGAAAGCGCTCCCATATATTGTGATCCATTACCAGAGGCCGAAGAGTTCGCTTCAAATAAAAGCTGTTTCTCTACATCTTTCATGCTATGTAGTAAGAAACAGCTCATTCATTTGCGGAAATTTGGTATTCTCGATGTTATTATGGATGAAATGCAACCTGCGATAACAATCAGTGAATGGTAATACTGTGATTTTATCTTTCACGAGAGAATATTATTCCCTCATTTACATCAAATGTACTCATAAAATTTCTTAAAATGTAGGTATGCTGGTCGATATGACTGTGGCTGCACATATACATTGAGTGCGAGCCTCCTCGATGTGAACAAACATGTTTTGGTTCAGTCAGAGCCCATTACCAGAACGATCCCACAGTGGAATGGAACCGAGTGGAACAAGGTATTATAATTAAGTCAAGCAAGGCTGCTGATGAGTGCTGTTTCCTCTTTTCCCCGATTTTCAGATATTGATCGTCTTGATTGACGTCAAAATGAGTTCTGATAATCCACTAGATGGTTCAGCTAATTGGAAGACGAAGGCAGCACTTTTAGCAGGCCAACTCAGTCAATCCGACCCAAGATCGGATTACTCCTCACGTCTTTATAATACAGTGAAACTGTTTTTTGTTGCTTTTGCCATTAATTATCTCTTTTTTCGAAAGCCTTCTTCCAACTTACTTTTTAAACTGCAGACACGAAACAGCGGCGTAACTAGAACTAAAGTATAGGGGCACAAAACGGGGGTCAGATTTTTATTTTATTAAAAAAAAAAAGAAGGTGAAACACTTTTAATAGAGACTTAATGAATTTGCATGGTCATCCATTTTACTGCATATTCAGCATAGTTGGGATAAAAGTATATCGGCGGGTTGTGTAGTTATGCGTGTATAGTTAATAGTGGGGAGCATCAGTTCCACAATAATCTGTTATACACGTTTCCCGAATGTAGCCTTGCAAATTTGGTGGGGGGATAATTTTGTGGGGCCTACCCCCCACCCCACCCCAGCTACGCGGCTAACACGGAGTCTTTTGGTAAGTGCCAAAATGAATTTTCGCAGTAGTAATCCAACCAAATCAGGTACTCAGGGAGCGGGGCAAATATTTCAGCCAGATGTATACTATTCTAGATGTAGGTATATAGACACACCGAACCTAACAGATTATTTTTACAGATTTAGTTAAACTACGTTGAAATAAAGAAATAACATGAAAATTCGTATTTTAGGTTTCAACTACATTTGAAAATTATGGTCGTGGCGTTAGATACGTTTTATTTGCACACGAGGGAAAGGATACACAATTCTGGGCTGGAAACTATGGAAGTAAAATGGCTGGGGGAGTGGTAATGGTTTCTTTGCCAACATCTCCTAACATACCTCCCGTACCGGTATCATCTTGAAAGGCGAAGTATATAGTCCGTGATTATTTTTAAGTTGTATAAATGTTATGAGAAGTGAAATTTTAGTTTCACCATCACTCCTGGTAATGTTTTTGGGGCTTGTACGTGCATCCAGTTTGAAGAAAAGGATGCACAGTAATTTCTATGAATCCGTAAGCCGTGTTTTTTCATACTCATATCTTACTCGGTATGTATCTACGCAGCGCCTAGTTATCATGCGCAATTTATTTTATCCATGTTCTACTTCGGAGATTCATTTCATGTTTGAATATCCTATTTGGTGTGGTGGGACGTATGGCGATGCACGCATGCCAAAGTGGCCCCTATGACACCGCACCCCCGGCCACAAGAACTACCCTTTCGAGTATCGAGTCAGTGACCGGAGGGACGCCTTGGGGCCGGGCCCGATCCCCCATTTCTACGTGCCGGAACGGTGCGCGCGTCCTACCAGGGCCACAATGGGGTTTCCTACTGACCGAGGTCCGCACTCCCTGAGCGCTCGCCTGGAAATTTCAGGTCCCCTACGGCCGGATGCGCTGCCACGTACATCCTTCGTCGCTGCTCTCTCGGCCCCCTAGGTTCGACACCAAACGGGACAACTGGCCGGCTACTCGATCCGCCTTCTCAGCTGCCCGTCGGAAGTGCTCTCGGAAATGCAACTTCCCGTCGAACCACAGCCCCAGGTACTTCAGGGCTGTACAGAGCCCAATCTCCACACCTTTTGGGACAAAGGTGGGTGGGCTGTACTTGCGTCGCGTCGTAAACAAAACCGCTTCTGTCTTCTGAACCGCTAAGCACAGCCCCGCCGACTCGATCCAGTGGGTCAGCATCTCTAACGCCTTGTTCACTCGTCGGCTTCTATTTTTAATATTAACGTTGTGGAATTTTATACCACTTTTAATTGTTACCTTGTAGATATTCCAGTACCCCAAGTTTTTATAATTCACGTTGAGCTATATTTACTGTTATTTTTCTTATACCTGTTATAATATTTGTTTTTCGCTTACACGATTTTCAAAATGATCATACGAAAGTCAGAGATGCTGTTGTTTTCTCTACACTCTCCTGATTATTTGTTTCTATTAACATCTTCAAAACGTTCGATGATGTATTTTATTTAACCAGGTGAACGGTGCAATGATCGGGTTCCGTAGATTATTTATGAAGTTTGAATAGATGCAATCTGTCAATTTTAAGAAAGTATCATAGGAGACAAACCAAGCTTAGCAATGTTCATTGTAGCCTGAAGTCTAGAAATATAGTTTCAAGAACCTGGAGAGTACTTCCAGATCTTTATTTTAAATACATATTTTAATTTTATCGAGGTATAAGAAAGCAAGTGTGTAAATTGAGCGATCTGTCATCCATGACTAACAGTACTCAGTACGATTCTGATAAGGATACCTTACCTGGTGTGTGTTACTCGGCAGAAGAGCATACAGTACTGATGTTCAAAGCAGTCGTTCTTGTCACTTCTCCGCCATTTCCTTTCCGCTCTCCTGTATTTCTCTAGAACCGACTCGATCAGATAAGACTGAGACAGAGACGGCTCTACCAGGCATGACGGGACCCGACAGCAAAGACTCGACTAGGCCAGTCTGAGTTCTATTTAAAACATTGCCAATCAAACAGGAACACTGGAAATTTTATTACGTCGTATAAAAAATGATAGCTGGTAAGAAAAACTAAAATAGAGAAGAAAACATACTTAACCTAATTACAATACTTTACATATAAACTCAGGTTAAATAAAAACTTGGAACAATTAATTTATTAGAAGACAGGAAAATTCAGTCCATTGTAAAAATTCTGGCTCCTTTATCACGAATGAGCCAATCGACCCCTTGAAGTAAATTTTCACCCGTAATAGCGCTACATCTAATGATCTGCCAGTGATGAGTTTTAATACTGTCTAAATCTAAAACCTGTTCACAGAATGTACATTTTAATAATAATCCACGATAATTTCATCGACAGTAAAAAGATGGAGTCCAGATGCTTACTTCTTTAATTTCTTCTGGTGATAGAGCACCGGGTAAATCCTGTTTATTAGCAAATACTAGTAACGTAGCTCCGGCAAGTTGCTGAAAAATAGGAATGAATCTGTTGATTGTAGGAGCGCCTTTGTCGCATACTCGGTTGTTACGCTGTTCGTTCTATGAAACCTTGTTCTATTTTTTTATCATTAGGTATTATCAGATATTATCGTTATCGGGGTTTTAACTTCTTGGAATTATAAATTGTGGAATGTTTTTCTTAAAGTCAGTTTATAATAATAAAACAAAGCAAAAGTCAAAATTGCTTTATTTCTTGTCGTAGCCAAGGTATGGGTCGTTTAACAGGTTTTGGGCTCAGATACGTGATCTCTCCATTGTAGTTAACGTACTCTGATTCGAATGTGTGATGTGTGCAGATTCGATACGTCGGAGTGGTATCTTGTCAGGTTCGTTGAAAGTGTTTCTCTGCGACAAGCACGATCCACCATCGAGTAGTCGACTATGGCAACTCCTGCACTCAACCAGAATCGAATTCGTAGATTCGATGGGAGTAATTACCTTGCCTGGAAAAACAGGGTATACACGGAACTCCTATGCGAAGACCTGACCGAATTTGTTGACAAGAAGCCGAACGACGAGTTGAAAAAGAAAAGCTACGGTACCGAAAAAAAACCTCTGACGTGGGCTCAGGGCGACGCGAGAGCGAGACGGATTATAGTCGAAAATTTGGACGATTCGTTACTGCATTACGCGCCAACGGAGATCTGCGCGTATGAGTGCTGGAGAAGGCTTCGAATTACATACAATCGATGTAGCTACTTACAGCATGCCTACTTACGCAGACGGCTATGTAATTTACAGTACGATGGTAAGAGCAGTCTTACATCATTTTTTCGAGAATTCGATGACGTGATTGCAGAGATTCGCTCTAGCGGAGGAAAAGTAGGGAAATTCGAAGATATCGAAGCTGTTGTTCACCTCCTCGCAGCACTCCCATCGGACTACTCGCCTGTCATTGCCTCGTTTGGTGAAATAAATGAGAACTCGCTAGTGACGCTCGAAATGGTGAAAGGCTGCCTGTTAGATTATGATCTAAAGCGAAAAGATGAGCGAAAAGAAAAGAAACCCGATTTGTCCGAAAAGTTCGGTGCTGCGTATCTCACTGACTCATCATCGTCTGAAACGGCATATGCCTCTGATCCCAGAAGCAGTGGGCCTGGTAGATCTAGAGAGAGCCGTCCAGATGCGAAATACGAAAAAGTGAAGTGCACCTACTGTGGAAAAGACGGACATCGTGAGTCTCGTTGCTACAAACGACGAGGTGATAAGAGAAGCAGCACTGACGGCAAAGGTAGCGGTGAAGTGAATCTTGCCGGTGATGGTTTCTCGCCTAAGGCAATTTCGTTCATTGCTGAGAGCGGCCAAAGCGAAACTAAAACCATGGCGAATGTCATCACTGTCGAAGTCGACTTCGTAGCAGACTCCGGGTGCACGAGATTTATGGTGAAAGACCGTCAGAATTTGGTGAACTGTCAACATCTCGAGACTGCTGTTCCTGTGACGCTAGCTAACGATTCGTCTACAGAGGCAACTCACAAGGGTGAAGTACATCTCATCTCTAACCTGGGCACTCGTATCACGTTTACGGACGTGCTCTTCGTGCCGGGACTACGTAGAAATCTGCTGAGCGTTAGACGCATTGCCGTGAAAGACTACGAAGTCGCGTTTTCGAAAGACTCAGTTAAAATCTTCAAAAATGGTGAAGCTGTCGCTACTGGGTTCGTGAAAAATGAACTGTATTTTATGAATTTCACCGTTCAGTCTCCTGAAGCTGCTCAGTGTGAGGCCAATCTAACGTATATTCAACTTCACCGTCGCCTTGGTCATCCTAACGCTGCAGTTATCGCAGCCATGAAGAAAAAAGGAGTCGTGACGTTTTCTGGTGATACTCCTACCACTTGCGAAGCGTGTCTTCGGGGAAAGCAGTGTCAGAAAGCATATCCTCAATCGTCGCATAAAACTCATCGCCCACTCGAACAGATTGTGTCAGATGTCTGTGTAGTCGAACAAGTCAGCTATGATGGTTACAAGTACTTTGTTACGTTCTTAGATATGTATACCCATTTCTCGGCTGTATATCTGTTGAAACACAAGAGCGAAGTTTTTGACAAATTTCGAGAATATGAAGCCATGGCCACAGCACACTGGCAAATGGGGATGAGTTCGTTTTTGTGCGACAATGGCAAGGAGTTTGTCAACGCCGAGCTCCTCAACTTTTGCAAAGGCAAAGGTATTCGTGTCTTGAACTCTGTACCGTATAATCATCAGCAAAACGGGAGCGCTGAACGTCTCAACAGAACGTTGGAAGACCGAGCTAGAACCATGCTAATGGAGTCTGGTTTGCTTAAATCATTCTGGTCAGAGGCAATACTGTGTGCGAATTACCTATTGAATCGTTGTGAGTCTGTCGCGTCTGAGAAAATACCTGCGGTCGAATGGTTCAGGAATGACGTGAATTATCAGAAATTGAAACCTTTTGGTTGCGTGGGATTTATCCATATACCTCACGAAAAAAGGTTGAAGTTTGATTCGCGTTCTGCAAAAGCTGTGATGGTAGGATACGCGCCTTTGGGTTATCGTATGTATAATCTCGATGACAGAAAATTAGAGATTGCCAGAAACGTTGTGTTCGACGAAGGGCGGTTCTATAAAGACCTGTTGTCACATGAAATTACTGTGCCCAGAAATCAAGAGTCAGATGACAGCAGTGCAGATGAGCGTGATGCTAGCGAAAATGGCGTAGCCGACTCTACTCCTGTTCGTCGCAGTTCACGAGAGCGCAAACCTCCTGAACACCTGAAAGATTATGAGGTGACGTTGGCCTTCTGTGAAGCACTATTGGTCGATGATCCTGACAGTGACAGATGGAACGAGCCGAAGAAACGAGAAATGGAGTCTATGAAAAAATTCCGAGTTTGGGATCTGGTTCCTAGAAAGCCAGGTATGAAAACGATTCGTTCGAAGTGGGCACTCCAAGAAAAGGTTGATAAGTTGAAGGCGCGCTTGGTGGCTGTGGGTTGTATGGAGAAGGATGTACCGGATCAGCTGTTCTCCCCTGTCGTAAACATGACCACCGTAAAAATACTTTTGGCAGTAGCAGTTCAGAAGGGGTTGATCATACATCAAATGGATGTATCCAATGCATTTCTGCACGGTGACATCGACTATGATGTCTTTATGGAGCAAGCGCCAGGCTTTTGTGTCAATAAGAACTTGGTGTGCAAGCTGAGAAAAGCCATTTATGGCTTAAAGGTCGCGCCTCGTATTTGGAACAAGTGTATTGACGAATTTATGTGTAAATCGCTAAGTTTCTCTCGTTCACTAAATGATTTATGTTTTTATTACAGGCGCCGTGATACTAAATGTATTTTTGTACTAATATATGTAGATGACCTTCTTATAGCCTCGGATTCAGAGTCACTTATTCTGGATTTTAAACAGAAAATCTCTGGTCGCTTTAACATAGTGGATATGGGTAAAGTAAAGCGTTTTTTGGGTATGGAGATCACACACGACGAAAATGGTAAAGTAATGACCTTATGTCAAGCAAGTTTCATATCTAAAGTTGCTAAACGTTTTAACGTAGAAAATGCTAAGCCTGTGTATACACCTATTGAGAGTGATCTTCAGCTTGCAAGGGCTAATGATTGTAACGTAACTCTCCCTTACAAGCAACTTGTGGGTTGCCTCTTGTATATTACTATTATCACTCGACCAGATGCTGCGTTCGCGGTTAACTTTTTCTCGAGGTTTATGAACTGTTTTGGAGAAGAACATTTTAATTATTTGAAACGAGTTCTGATTTACCTGTACACCACTAAAAACTTAAAACTAACGTACATTGGGTCAGGTAAGAGTCCTTTCTTGCAATGTTTTGTAGATGCTGATTGGGCGTCCGATCACTCAGATCGCAAGTCAGTGTCAGGTAGCGCTGTTAAATTGTTTAATAATGTAATTCTATGGTCCTCAAAGAAGCAGGCGACTATCTCATTAAGTTCTACTGAATCTGAGTACATTTCTCTATCGTCGTTTGTACATGACTCGTTGGTGTGGTTATTAGAAATTCTTGTAGATTTTGGAATACATGTGAGTCGTCCAGTAGAAATCTTCGAGGATAACCAATCCGTTATATGCCTGTCAGAGAATCCGTTCACTTCAAAGAAGTCTAAACATATAGATGTTCGGTTCCGTTTTGTAAAAGAAATGGTGCTTAATGGCCAAATTAAGCTGGTGTACAAGCCTACACACCTGCAGATGGCCGACGGGTTTACCAAAGGCCTTGTTCGGGCCAAATTTGAAACTTTTCGTGCTATGTTGAATCTGCTGTAATTCCACGTATTTTTTTTTGTGTATTCTGTTGATTCTGTATTAGGCTAAGTTAGTGGTATTTCAAGTTTCCACGTTCTCACAGCGAGAAGGGGTGTTGATTGTAGGAGCGCCTTTGTCGCATACTCGGTTGTTACGCTGTTCGTTCTATGAAACCTTGTTCTATTTTTTTATCATTAGGTATTATCAGATATTATCGTTATCGGGGTTTTAACTTCTTGGAATTATAAATTGTGGAATGTTTTTCTTAAAGTCAGTTTATAATAATAAAACAAAGCAAAAGTCAAAATTGCTTTATTTCTTGTCGTAGCCAAGGTATGGGTCGTTTAACAGAATCAAAATCTTCCGAGTATATAATAAGCCACAGCAGAAAGGCATAATTTATTAATATAAACATCATTATGTAGTTATTTAACACGTCGAAATTTACTCTTATGGACGAACTTGAAAGGCGGCTTCTGATGACGACGGTAATGCTCGATGACATGACGAGGCACTGACGGATGATTACGACAGAACGTGTGTCTTAACTCAGTCGTCATATTAGTCAACGTTTGCACAACTGGAAATTCAGGCATACCTCGTTCCAGTTTCAGCAATTCTCCCAGTCGTTCATTCTCTCTTCGCTTCTTTTCCTTCTTCAAATGGAGATACTCTATCCTCAATCGACTCAAGCGATTATTTTTGTAAGTAAACTTTGGTAGGGGCTTAATTCTTGCATTACGCGCTTTCCACTTGCTCAGTAAATTCGTTTCTGATTCCACGTACAAAGCTCGAATGAGATCCGGGTCGTTGAAATTCCAGTCTTTCTTCTTTTTTCTAATCAGCAAACTCATATCGGGAAACATTTCATCAAGACTGAATTCCATAGTTCTCCAGTCATTGGTATCTTCTTTGAGACAGTTTCCTTCATTATCGTCATCGTTTATGTTACAACATGATGCCGGTGATCCCGAACTTTCGAAAGATTGTCTGTTAGAGTGAGGATAACTTAACTTAACCGGGGAGGGTTTCAAGTCCAACTTTTCTGGTTCGTCAACCTTGAGATCCTTGTAAACTCGCTTGACTGATGTAGGTTCAGGTTCTGGTTTTTTCGAATTCTCGACGATGTGGTCGTCGAGAATGGACTTCTTTGTTACATCAGATTCCGGTTGTTTGGGGATCGATGTCATTCAACGAGAAATAGCAGAAAACGATGATATAAAATATGAGAAGACTATAAGGATTCCATGGTAATAAATTTGAAAATTGTACAGTCTGTAGGCACATGGTTGATTATTAATTTGATCTCGCACTTTTTTTCGGTTTATTTCCACCATCCACCAGTGATCATCAGTCGCGTTAAATTTAAACCTGAACTGGGGGGGGGGGGCTTATTTTGTCTGACTTTAATAATTATTAAATTTAATGATGAGATTTCTTATGCAGATCACATGGCTGAAAATTCAGTATTCCATTCCATACAAATGCTAACAGATTAGAAATATGAGGTGGTAAGGCGGATCAAATATCTATGAAAACGTAAAGTTTCAATACCGTCCATCTGTACTGTGTTTCCAATTAGTAGATACTTCTTGCTCAATCGACCGGGTAATCAACTTACCTCTTCTTGTAATAACGAATGAAGTTCTTCGGCGCAGTCTTCGAGTCTTCGTTTATCAGCACTGTCAACGACCCATATGACGCCATCCGTGCATTCGAAATAATTTTTCCAGTACGATCGTAATGATTTTTGACCACCGACGTCCCATACATTCAGTTTATAACTGAAATGAAAGTACATAATTTCAGCAGTAATTCTCAATTCTTTTGTACTAAGAAGGTAATAAATAAGGAAACTCACTTATTATGATCAAATGTCTTTATGTTAAATCCCAAAGTCGGTGACACTGAATGAATATCTTCGCCATTAAACTTTTTTAGAATAGTTGTTTTTCCTGCATTATCGGAATCCCCTATCAAGTGTGATAAGGAAATCAACTCCTAATTTCGAATAAAACATATGAGTAAGATTCTGAAAATACATTTTTGAAAAGGATACAGTAAAAGTAATCTCATTTCCTTTTCTTTCTTCTTCATTTTCTTCAAAACAGTTAACAGTCCCATGGGTTTTGTTTTCGGGATTCGCCGACTCGTTTACAGTGGATGCGCGTATTGAAAAAGAGCTTCAATATAATGTTGCGGTAATTGAACGCAGCTGAAATTGTATAAGTGTATTCACAAAGAATGAATGAGAACATATCTAATATATGCAGTTTGCTTTTGATTTGTACGGTCACTGTCCACTACTTGTTATAGAGATTGAATGTACTAAAGTATCATAATGACGCTTACCGAGTTACCATCGGCTTCGATCAAGGTGAAAGAGATAATTTTAATTAAAGGGTAAGACCCAAAAGTTAAACATGATACGACATGGAACCACAATAGTTAAGGTGAATAGTGTGTGCGGAATACTGATAAGAAGATGAAAGTTTCTGTTCAGAGGAAGATCCAATCTTGACTGTATACGTAACCGAACTTACAAATTTCGAACAATCCCAGTTTTCAAATGACACCTTCCAAACTGAAACCATAAATCTTGATGATAAGATATTCTGCACCCGTTTAAAATATTTTACTCATTTTACTACGTTTCGAGAGTTTTAGTATTATACTTCATTGTTATTCTTAAACCTTATCATTTTTTTATTCGATTTGTTGACATTCTTATGTTTACATTGATTCACCAATGGTAGGGGGAAGGAGAAGAATACGCCATCTTTTATCCAACCTCGCCCGTCCATGCCCCATGCCGAAATTTCAAGCGAATTTTTCAACTACTCACTACCACTTTAACCTATAGGGGGCGCTGTACAACAAAAAATCGGCTAAAGTCTAAAATTTAAAGTCGGTCCAGTAAAGAGTGAACTGGAGATTTTTCTAAATTTTTGGTCACATAAGGCCCCTGCCCCGCTCTTAACTGTAAAATAACCATTCAACTAAAACTTGAAGTTCAAAAGGTGACGCAAATTTTTTTATAGAAATTTTCTCATTTTGGTGTGTAATTGTGCAATAGGCTAAGAATCTAGATGCGTCTCTAAACCGGAGATTTTTCCAAATTTTTGGTCACATAATGCCCCGCCCCCGCTTACTCCTAACTGCGAACTGATCATTCAGCTAAAACTTTAAAATCAAAAAGCAACGCGAATTTTTTTTAGACATTTCTCATTTTTGGTGTGTAACAGGGAATTAAGGCTAAAGAATTCGGATCCGTCTCTAAACTGGAGAATTTTGGTCACCTAACCACTTCCCCTATTCCTAACTACAAACTAATCTTTAGGCTGAAACTTAAGATTCAAAAAGCGACGCGATTTTTTATTTCTTTTTAGAAATTTCTTATTTTGGTGTGGAACTGCGTAGCAAGGCTAAGAATTCAGATCTGTCTCTAAACCGGAGAATTTTCCAAAATTTTGGCCACCTGATACCCCCGCCCGCTCTGATTTGTGAAGTGTGAACTAACCTTTCACCTAATACTGTAAGTTCACAAAGTGACGCGAATTTTTTTTTTAATTTCTCATTTTTGGTGTGTAACTGCATGCGTAAGAATAAGCTTAAGACTTTTATGGCTGTGTATGATTCTTCAAAGTTTCTTTAAGCTTGCCCAACGTCTTTGAAAATTGAAACCCCTCAAGACTCTTCCAAATGTAACTTTTTTTTAATCAAGAAATGTCGTGTAAGTCCTTTTTGCTTAAAAGCGTCCAGTTGAACACCGTTCAAACTTCAGACTAGAATTTTTTAGAATTGCCCCCTCCCCATACCAGAATGTGTATCCATGTTGAAAAAAGCTTATCAGTAAATGCTATGTCTATAAACCGGCCGTCTGCTCAAAGCGGTGTTGCGCCTTGCGCTGTTGTCATTATTTACCTTGTAACCTTGATCAAGGGGAATATTTCATTTACAGGCAGACAGAGATGCCGAACGAGTCGAGAAGAACGGCTCGTTCCTCGTTCCGTTCCCGTTCTGTTTACATGTTGTTGTTCCGGAACGACGTTCAGAACGGCTCATGCTGGAACGAAAATGCGGAAGAACGACGTTCCAAAGTCAATTGCCAATAAATAAAAAATAGGCGTGAATTGTCTTTCCGAGGGGGGGGGGGGGGGGGTTCATGTCAGTTCAAGTTATTTGAGTAACAAAACTTCAGTAGATATATATCAGCAAATCTTTCCATATTTTTTAAATTATACTTTTCGTTTGCATTTTAAAGTTTATTAAATGACGGATGAGTGCAACGAACAGTCGGAAACTGCAGGTCCATGGCCTCAGTTTGCCGAATATTATAAGTTTATTCGTGAGGAGGAGGACGAAAAATTTTGTATGCAGAATCATATACAATGCAGTTCCAAATTTCTCCTAAAATAGGCTCTGCATCAGTATAATTATAATGTACTGAACTGAAATAAAAAATGAAAAGCATTGTAACGAAGTTTGATGGTAGAGAAGAAAGAAAGAGGCGACTTTGTTCTTTTTCTTTTGGTTCACCAAGTTCGAAGTTCCTTTGACAGAGTTGCCATTTCCTGAGAAAGAATGAGTAAATCTAGTGAAAGATGCATTTTTATGTCCTTAAAACTGTAAATTTGTGAAAATATGCCAGAAAATGCCCTAAGAATTTTAAAAATAGTCGAAAATAATAAGCAACTACCCATAAAATATACAAAAAAGGCTCTTCTAAATATATGGCTCATTTTACTCCAAAGCTTACAGTTCGTAAAGGTAAGTGTTCAGTGAAGCAATGGCAAAAAATATGCAAAAGCATAAAAATCTCAACCCTGGTTATCATGTTGCGTAGATAGAGAAATATTATTTCAACTATCAACAAGAATGGCAAGGAAACAGACTTGACACCAATCATCATTAATTTTCGCCGATAACAACGGATCTCAAATCGACAATTAAGGAACATGAGGAGTACCTGGTCAATCTTGAAATTTGTAGGTAACAACAAAGGTGGATTCAGTTTACTCGCAGGTACTTTCTTCATAAAAATAAAAATAGTGCGACCTCTACCTGCAGCGAATTAAGGTGAAGGCATGAAAAATTCTATTTCCTTCATTAGAAATTAAAATTTTACAAATTGCGAATAAAAATAAATAATCAGGCTTACGGCAAAATGATAGGGGAATAATAATAATACTGATAAGGGAATGGCCGTTCCGTCGTTCCGTTCCTCGTTCCGGAACGAAAAAAGAACGGAACGGCGTCGTTCCCTAGCTGAAAGAACGAAGAACGAGTCGTTCGTTCCCGTTCGGCATCTCAGGTTACAAATGTTAGTTGGTTCCCTCTTGCTGAACAGCGTCCAAGTATGCAAAATGCAAACACAAGTGCAAACATACTGGTACATTAATTGTTGGCCATCAAAGTTGAAAAGTTAGTTATGTTCTTATGATTTTTGTAACGCTGCAATAATCGCAATTAATCGATTCGAATTCGGTAGGTATTTGTACTTTGTGTATACCTATTGGTGTGTTTTTTCAAATGGACGGAAGAAAGCGATTGAGCGTAGCTATAAATACAAACGATTAGCGAAGAAGAAGACGGATAGAGAGAAGTTGATGAGGCCGAGGTGACCGAAACTCGGTGAGTTTCTTAAACCCAAATCTCGTGAACCCAAACCGTTCACTTCAGCTGTACATGGATCCTTCGAAATCTAAAGTAGGTATTCGAATTTTCAGCCAAATTTTTTTACTTCTAATTGTAGAACTTGAATATTTACTTATATTTCTTTCCCTACCCTAATTAGAAACAACCGTATGTGTTCATCCTGAAAATGAAACTAGTAAGACCTTCCAACCTCGTGAAGAAGAAGCGTCTCCTTATTGCCACGAAAATGTGTTTAATACGGATCCTACTCACTGGAAAATAAACTACCTTTTGCGTAAGTACCGTGCACGATAATATGGTTATGTCCAAAATAAGAATGCGTATTTTACGCGTTCTAACCGAGAGTACGATGATGCACCTACAAGATATTTGTCTCCTTTTCTGCATTCCCACGAAAAACGCAGAATGGTGAAGAAAACTCAGTCGACCAAGGCTTATTTTTTTATTCTGAGAGCAAAGATCTGTTTTCTGTGCCCCTGTTTACTTTTTGGTGACCATGGCCGGTCTTTATTTTCCTGTAAAGATGGTTTTAATAATTGAAAGAACATCAATATTCGGGTAGAAAAACTCGAAAATGTACATGGCCATAATATAAAGAAAATGCGTGTTTTAAAATTAAGAGAGGGAAGTCCTATGTTCTCGTGAGAAAATCAACCGTAAAAATTGACGACACACATAAAGAAAAATGTTGTATAGGAGACAAGTTCTGAAACGGGTTGTTGCCGCTATCAAAGCCTTTTGGTCTCTCGCAGACATCCGCTTAGAGATATTGAAGAAAAATTCGACAATACACGTAACCAAAATTTTTTCGTGTTGATGGAGTTTCTTTCTGAATTTGATCCCTTTATTAGAGAATCCATCAAAAAGTATGGTAACAAGGGCAGTGATCATGTAAATTATACTTATAATGAAAGCAATTTACGAAGAACTTATTGAAATTATGACGAGAGAAATACTTGCAAAAATTACTGAAGGAATGAAAGCGGCAAAGTACTATTCTATAATTGTTGATTCAACCCCTGATATATCAATCACATCGATCAACTTTCTTTCATTTTGAAATATGTGTTGTCCTCTCTGGTGTCGCAGTTGAACGGTTTTCAAAATTAATCGATAATCCAGGACATAAAGGATATCGATATTCTTAACATGAGTGGTCAATCTTATGATACCGCTACAAATGCACGAGACATTTACAAGGGGCTACAATCTTACGAGGGAATGTCCTTGCGCACTATATGCTCCTCTTGCGCCGAAAATGTATTGAATCGAATGAGTTCAAACGCTGGCGTAAGTCGTCTCGAAGCTGTGAAATTTTTTGACTGAATTGAGAGTCAGTATAACTAGTACAACTTATTATTCACGGGAATGAGTAATGGGTAAGTATGCTTGGGAGTCAAGGGGTAAATGCGGTCAGTAAAATGATTGAGTTAGAAGAAATTTTGAGAAGCCTGTCAAAACTGCGATTTTAACCAAAAATCATTTATGGAATGTTTTGGTCGTCAGAAGAACTTTGGCGTAAAGTGATTTTTGTTACTTTCAGTTAGTATGGTTGAAATGTGGGAAATCTTTCTCTTGGAAAATTAATATGTACATGAATAGAAGAGCACATGAGAAACCAACTTTAAAATTGCGTTCAGCGAAAGAAAGAAAGAAAAAAATGAAAATGAAACAGTTTGGTAGAGCTATCTAGCAACGCTTAATTACCAGCTAAAAACCATTTACGTTTAAAATGTAATATGCGTTCATAAAAATAAAAAAAAATTTCAAAGAACAAAAACTTACAAAAAATAATTATTAATAAATCTTATAAATTACATTATAAAAAATCCAGTTAAAAGTCATTGGATTTTGTGGTATCAGCAATTTTTACTTAAACTACCCTCTTACTTGTTTTATTCTACCGTCAAAATTTAATTAATTTCATCTCAATTATTTATTTCAAAATTCCTTTTCAATTTTTCATTCTCATTTCTCATCATATCATTAGCATTTATCAATCATCAATTTATTATATGTTGTTTTTTCCCGCATTTTACATAGATTTTACATTTTACATTCATTCCACGTAAAATGTAAAATAAGTCCTTTTACATGTAAAATGCCAACCCTGATCTACATGTAGAAGAATAAAAGCTTCTACATTGGAGTGATGATGGAGCCTGTCTGTGTAACTCATGACGGCCTTGTATTCTTCATCGACAGTTTTCATGTCCAAATCTTTGGGCAGTTGACGGTTTGTGATGTATCAGGACGCACAAGTGATCATCCGTAACACCTTGTTTTGTACCCGTTGGATAATGTTGGGATTATACAGTTTTACTGTGACATCAGTACGTTTCCATACTCTTGGAACGCTCTCTTAAGGACAGTGACGAGTTGATCAGTCTAGTGGGGAAGACTATGCCAGTGCGTGGCAACTGCTTTAACATGTCGTCCGTCACTTTGACTGCGCCAGGAGATTTTTTCAAGTCTTGCTTATCTATGAGAGTTGCTACTTCAAATTGTGCTGCAGGTTTTATGTTTCCTTCATCATCACGGACGACGTTGATGTGCACATCGGAATGGATGTCATTCGGTTGGAATCCGGATCGCAGTCCTCTGGCAAACAAGTCCGCTTTTCTTGATTTGTGGTTGCTCTAGTACCGTCGTTTTTCACTATTGGACTGTCGGCTTTAATTGGTCTGCAGATTTGCTTGGCTACTTTCCACAGTGACTTCGTGTTCCTTGCATTGTGTGGCAGTCATGAGACATATAGCTCTGAAAGGACGTATTCTTATATATTTTTTCAGGGTCTTTGTAACGCGCCCATGAAGAAGATTGAATTTCGCCTTATCTTGGAGTGTTCTGGAACGCTGCGACCTATGCCTAGCTCGCCTGCGATCTCGAATGTATTCGTAAATGTGTGTAGGTAATTTGGTACACTTTTAACGAGTAGAGTGTGCTTGGAGAGTTTTCCGCTGCCTTGATTAGCTTATTAAAGTTGTTGACTTGCTTATACAGTTGAAAAGGAAGTTCGATTCTCATAGGAATTTTCATCTCCGATTCGATTATTCCGCGGTATCTTTTCCAGTCTGTGGATTTATTGATCAAGCTGGGAGAAATTGTAACTCTGGCAAGTTTAGTTGTGATTCTAGGTGATCCGTTCCTTCTCACATCTTATTGCAAAATAGTTCATAGTAGTTTTCTTGCCTACGAAAAAGTCAATCATCTGGCATCTTGGTGGCGTCAGCTGTCCAGTGTGTAGAGGCGAGGTAGGGGCTGCTATATTACTATTTCTTCCTAGCACTGCTTTCAGCAGTTCTCTCCTCCCAGACGAGGTGATTCTCGAGCCCCACATGTGATATTCGGCATTCAGGTTTCTTCCAAAGAGCTATCTCGGACTCCAAATACGTCTTCGAAATCATCCTTCTTGATGTACGCAGGCGAACAGTAAATACTGCCGATATTGATGGCTGCTTCAAATAAATTTACGGTGAATATCGAATTGCCCGCTGTCTGTTATAAATATAGATCCCTACATCAGCATGCTCTATGTCGTTCCTTACCAAAACTGTTGAGTCACCTCTAGGATTACCACTTGGATGACAACTATTGTAGACCTTGTAGCCGTTTAACGTTCGAAGCCGTTTAGTGCTAGTTAAGTGAGTCTTAGCTATTAGTGCAATTTCAACAGACTGAGAGTGAAGGAAGTATTCCAGCTCAGAGCGACAAGTTAGGATGCCGTTGGCATTCCAAAATAATGTAATTGGTGTGTCTGTCCGTCTTAATTTTTCCGAACTTCCTAGGTCGAGGACTAGGAGACAATTGTGAATTTGTTTCTAAGCAAGTTACACGAATTTTCAACTCTGTGATTGCTGTATCGAATTTGGCTTGATACTTTCAATACATCGTAGTATTTTATAAGGTTCACTTTTACTTCGTGCGCGGGTAGTGCATTAGTGGTTCCTCGGGATTGATGGGTAACTGCTGCTTCGGCATACGAGTTGAATTAGTTGCCTGCTTTGCTGTTGACAGGCAGAGTTTGAGCGCTTTCACGTATTCGATCTACAGCTGTTTTCAGTACTGAACAACATGAACAATAAAAAGAATTAAAAAAAAGTGATTGCAATAGGGTCTCGTGGTCTCGCCGACCCTATTCCAAGATTTTTCTTGTTCTCTTCCTCAGCAAGTTTAAGATCAGTGGTGGATACAGGAAGGGGGGTCCGGATCTCACCCCACCGAAACATCTAAATCTGTCTATAGTGACCTATAGATCTATTATGTTTCGTCTATAACATTTTTCATTCACCCCCCCCCCCCCCGAAATTATTTTCTGTATTCGACCCCATTCAATATTGTCGAGCAGCCTACGCACTTGGCGATAATTACTGGCTGTGAGGGTTGAACTTTTAGTTCACCATTACTGAGTGCTTTTATTTAATTGAGTATTATATCGTTTTTCGCGATGATAGTTTTCAGCCTTGCTTCGGATCTTGTCCCACTTACGAAAAATGGGGGAGGATTTTTCTCTTCTGGGCTAGAGGGCCGCCGCTGCTCTGTTTCTTCGCTTTCCATGTCCGTTTCCGCGTTTAGATTTGAAGTTTTCAGCTCGTTCAGGTATTTTCAAATACCTAGCTGCTTCCGCAGTTCTTCATTTTTCTTTTCACTAGATTCTAGTCTCGCTTGAAGACTGGTAACAATCGCTGACAATTGTTCGAGCGTGCCTCGCGCAGTGTTGCCTAGTCAAAATTTTTTTCGATGCGAGATGGCGTTAGAAAATATGCTAAATTATAATAGAAACCATGGATGAAGGAAGAAATCCTCAGAAAGATGGATGAACGAAGAAAATATAAGCATGTAAAAGATAAAGGAAGGTAGATTAGCTTATCAAAAGTTAAGGAATGAAATAAAGAGAGAGTGTAAAAATGCGAAAGAGAAATGGATGAAAGAAAAAAGAGATAAGATAGAAGAGTTTATGAATAAAAGACAAATAGACTTGGCCTATAGAGAAGAAAGAATAGGGTTTGGAGAAAGAAGGGAGAAAGCAAGTAATTTAACAAATAAGGAAAGAGAGCCTACGGTGAAGGAAAAGTGAAAAGATGGGTAGAGTATGTAAAAGAACTATTATAGTAATAATGGGGCTGAAGAGATACGAATGGAGCGGGAGGAAGATGTGGAAGAAGATGAGAGATAAAGCATTGAAAACTTTGAAGAAAAGGAAAGCTCTAGGAGTGGATGAGATACCAGCTGAATTATTACAGAACTTAGGAGAATATTATGTACTTGATAGATTGTACAAATTAGTATGCTATATTTTTATGATAAAGGGGAAATGCCAGAGGACTTTAACAAGAGTGCTATTGTAATTATACCAAAAAAAGCAGGAGCAGATAGATGTGAAAATTATCGAACAATTAGTCTTCTTTCGCATGCGTCAAAAATATTAACTAGGATAATTTATAGGAGAATTGAGAGTAGAATAGATGCAGAATTAGGAGGTGATCAGTTTGGATTTAGAAAAAATAGAGGTACTAGGAAAGCAGTGTTAGCTTTGAGATTAATTGTAGACGGGAGACTCAAAAAGGGGCATGATACAGTATACTCCCCTAATCTCTTGTTCGTTCTTTTCGGAAAAAGTTTCCAATGTTTTCCAAAGAATTTAGGTAAATGTTTAATGATCTCCTAAGAATTTCATCGAAAAACGTTGGGAAAATTCTCCAATGTTTTTCAAGTAATTCCATCGGAGATTTTGGAAAAAAATTCCGATACTTTCCGGAGAGTCTTTTTGGAAATCTTTAGAAAAAATTTCCAGTGTTTTTCTAAGAATTTAAAAGTTTTAATTATCTCCGGAGAATTTCATCGAAAACCTGTATGTAAAATCTCCGATGGTTTTTAAGGAATTTAATCGGAAATTCTAGTGAAAAAAAAAAAATCCGATAATTTTCGAAGAACTCTATAGGAAATCTTTAGCAAAAAATTACCAATGTTTTCCAAAGAATCTCAACAAATTACTTTGAGAAAATTTTCTGTTAAATTTTGAAGAATTTCATAGGGAATATTCGGGGGAGAACTCTGATGGTTTTGAAGAATTTTATGAAAAATCGTTACAAAAAATGTTCTATGATCTCCGAAGAATTTCATCGAAAATCTTCGGATCCGAGTTCCTTAACCGGTAAGAGAAGACAGGCATTCATGCAGCAGGATAAGTTGCCTACATTATAAGATTGGAGGTTTTCAACGAGAAATGAGAGACTCTCCTTTAGCAGGTGCGTAGGCAACTCATCCTGACAACGAGTAAATGTATTTTGCCTGCTCTCGCATTTTAAAGGGCAAGAAGAAAATATAACCATTATTCATGGAAAATTGTTTTCAAACAATTTAATTTTGCATAAGAACATGCCATTTCCTTTTTGTACTTTTTGAAATAATAAATTTTGACTTGCCTCACTTCAAACTGCAATATCTCGCTGAATTTTCAAGTTAGACGGTTGGGGTTGGTTTTATTCGATTACTAAGGGGGTTTTACATAAATTTAGCCAAAAAAGTAAAAATTGAAAAATTTGTCAACTGGTCCCTTTTCGTATGCGCTCTCACATATATGGCATTCTTTGATATTGAAAAAGCTTTTGACAATGTTAAATGGGAAAAAATGTTTAATGTTCTAAAAAAGATAAGGATAAAATTTAAAGAAAGACAAGTTATTTTAAACTTATATAAAGGACAGGAAACCACATTAAGAATAGAAGGAAAAAAAGGGGGAGGCTAATATAGAAAAAGGTGTAAGGCAGGGTGCTCCTTATCTCCAGTATTATTTAATATCTGTTCATAGAGTGGACCATAAAAGAAATTTAAAAAAAAATTTGAAACAGGCGTTTCTATACATGGAGAGCAAGTAAGGATGGTCAGGTTTGCAGATGATATTTTATTAGCTGAAAGGAGTATTGATTTGGAAAACATTTTAAGTGGAATGGAGGAGATTTTGAGCATAGAATATCGTATGAGAATAAATAAAACTAAAATGAAAGTAATGGTAAGGTATGTAATCGATGTGAACATGATAGCTTAAATATAAATATTGGACAAGAAAAAATTGAGAAAGTAAGCGACTTTTTCTATACCAGGAGTAAATTAACAAAATATGGAAAGAATAAACGAGATCTTAGTAGTAGAATAGCACAAGCCAAATTAGCATTTTATCGAAAAAATAATCTTTTCAAATCAAAAATGAACCGGAAAATCAAAAAATTAGTCTTGAAAACTTATATTGGGAGTGTAGCCTTGTGTGGATGTGAAACGTGGACCATAGAAAAACCAGAGAAGAGGATTGAAGCCTTTGATATGTGGTGCTATATAGGCGAATACTTAACATCAAATGGACAGATAAGGTAAGAAATGAGGAAGTACTTAACAGAGTAGGAGGTAAAATGGATATTTGGAATTGTCTGAAGCAAAGAAGAGATAAACTAATAGGGCATAACTTGAGGCACCCAGGAATAATATCACTGCTGCTAAAAGGAAGAGTGGAGGGAAAAAATTGGGTAGAGGTCGGCAAAGATCAAATGTAAGTGTTATTACAAAATGAAAGAACTTGCACAAGATAGGGAGAAATGGAGAGCTGCCTCAAAATGGGTCGTAAGACTGATAACCTTATCAACATGCCAGAATTACATAAAAATTATGCAAAATTTGATTTTTTCAATTTTTGAAATGATCTTTACCAGTTTTTCCTAAAAGCCTGTGATCTGGTGGAAAATCAAAGATTTTTTCATTTTCCCCGCCAGTTCAATATGCTAAAAAATGGTAACCCAGAGTGAAGATACATTTTTTTTCAGGCGCGGATCCAGACTTGAATTTTATTTATTTTTTTTTTTGGGGGGGGGGGATGGATTCTAGAAGGTAATCTTTTTTTGTGATTTTTTTGACCAATGAAGTGCGTAGTGCTGCATCAGAAAATGGTATATTAGTATACCTTTTTTTTTTGAAGTGGGGCGGGATTTTCCTCCCCCCTGGTATCCGCGCCTGTTTTTTCCATGTATTTAACTTGGTAATCCTGTAATCTTGATCAGCATTCAGCAGTAAACTATAGAAATACAAAATCTGGATTTCTCACAGTATTTAGTCATGATTTTGGTAATGGAGTACAACTTGACCTCTTGAAGCGTTGTTGTATGTTTCAAATTCTTGATGAAGTATTGTTCCGAAATTTCAATATTAATGCTAAATATAATTTTTTTTATGCTAACAAAAATGATAATTGCTAAATGAATATTTATATATGCTAAAAACCTTTGCACAATGCTAAATTTAGCATAAAATAAGCTAAATTAGCAACACCCCTGCGTATACTTGTGAACAGATACAGTAAAATACTGAGATAAAGAACACGAAGTTTAAAAAATAAATTTTTCAGGTTACAGCCGAACTTAGAGTCATACGCATACGTCCTGCACATTCGATTGTCAAAACGAAACTGATTTCAAAAATGAGGTGGAAAAATCAAAAATTTCTAATTTTTTAAACTGAGGTTTCTCTATACTGTTGTATTAATAGATAATTGAGAGAGTGAATAAAAATATTTGAAAATAAATCATGAACCTGGCCACTTTCGTTTAGGAAGATAAAAAGTAGAATGCATTCAACGTTTTGAAATTTTGAAAATTTTCCATTCTACAAAGGTGAATATAATTTTTTCAATCAGATAATGAAACTCTTGTTGTAGTTAGTAATGTAAAAACTTGATCATGATCGAGAACGATGATAAAACGCTCGTTAAATCGATCAAAGTGAGGATACTTAAATGTGGTATTTTCTGTGAATGTGATACATATCGCATTAAATGTCTAGTCCGGTCTCAGTTTGAGTTTAAAACGAAAATTTTGCCCTTCAGATGAACAGATATAATCGATTTTATTTCAAAAATTGAATCGGTTGTTTTTCGGATCGCTGACTTCGAATATCGTTTTAGATTTTGGGTGTCTTTTGACATACTCTGTCACATGCTCTCGCCTGAGGAATACGCTTAAGAGACGCAAAGATCCTCATACGGAGCCGTTGACTCCGTGCTTGTTTCAGTTACAAAATATCAATTCTGTCAGCTAAAAAATCGTTGATGATCATTGTCAGGCAGGAAAAAAAGAAGGAAAAATAAAATCCTTGTTCTTTCAAATTTACTGGCTGACATACTGATGCATCCAATTTACTTCCACTAAAAGGAGCTTTCTCAACTGGCAAATGTCTGGCTGGGGAGAGCATCTCCTTATTCCTTGGATACGACCCTGTCTCTGCGATATCCTCGACCATTAGGCTGACTGCGCCGATATGGTTTTCTCCATCCTTATTAGAAGAATGTATACTTATCAAAACAAAACAAGTTTTTATTATAATTTACAAACAAATTATGCTTATTTTCAGAATCAATCGTAATAAATTAAAATTATTTTATTCGAAAATCAACTCGAATCGTTCACGGTGGAAATCAAGTGAGTGATGAACAGATGGTGACAACGTTGTCCAATAGGGTGCTATTTCTTTGACAGCTAAACGTTGAAAAGAACATTTTTGCTGCGTATACCATTTGATTCCAGGTTGTTTGTATCGATATTTTGTAATTGCAACTTGGCTGGAGACCGTACACTTCAAAGTTCACGCTCTGTAAGTGTTCGCACCAAAAGTATTCACAATTAGAGCTCTGAAGTGAGAGCAGGAGAAATGCCCAAGTCCGCGGGGGGAAAAGTGAAAAATTTTCCAAAAAATAAGCAATAAAACTTTGAAATATGTCACATAAACAGTTAAATGTGCAGGATAGCTCGAATTCATGAAGGAAGGGGGTTAAATGGATGCCTCCCTTCCTCCTAGGGGTCAATTATCAATTTTAAAATTTTAAACGGGATGCATGTGTCTCTCATGAATAATTTGCAATTTTGCCTCAAAGAGGTATGAATCAGTATGCATTTTTAATATCCTTTCCTCTTCCCTAATCAGTGAGCCGAATGACATTAGCAGGGTATCTACAAAATCAGGAAGTCTGGAAAAGTCAGGAGTTTTGAAAGTAGATCAGGAAGTCAGAAAAAAAAGTCAGGAAACTTCGAGAAATTTATACTGAAAGGTCAGGAAAAAATTAGTAAATCACCATGCAATGGACGATTCCGTAAGAAACCCCATAAATTAGATCGTGCTCAGTCAAAACCGCCCAAGCGACAAAATTAGGGCTCTGTACAGCCCTGAAGTACCTAGGGCTGTGGTTCGACGGGAAGTTGCAGTTCCAAGAGCACTTCCGACGGACAGCTCGAGTAGCTGGACAGCTGTCTCGTCAGATGTCGAACCTAGGGGGGCCGAGAGAGCAGTGACGAAGGATGTACGTGAACGACATCATGTCGGTCCTCCTATACGGGGCGCCAGCATTTGCCGACGCCATCAAAACTTCATACAGAAGAGCGGAGGTGGAGAAGATAAGATCCAGCGAAAAGCCGCGATGAGATGTGTCAGTGCGTACCGCACTGTTTCTTCGGATGCAGTAGGCGTGTTAGTGCGTATACCGCCGATCGAACTCAAGGTCGGCGAAATTGCGGCGGTATACGGTGCAAAGAAGAAAGCGAAGACGAAACGGGAGGCACTTCGGGTCAAGCGAGTCATCCAGCAGGACACCCTTCGGAAGTGGAAAGACACGCTCGCCCATTCGACCAAGAGCGAGTGGACCCGAACGCTGATACGCGACCTCGACGGATGGGTAGGAAGAACGCACGGAGCGCTTAACTTCCACCTTACCCAAGTATTGAGCGGCCACGGGTGCTTCGATGTCGATAGCGCCGAGCCCCGTGTGCGCGCACTGTGATCGAGGGGCGGAGGACACACCTTGGCACACCCTGTTCGAGTGTGAGGCCTGGGAGCAGGACAGGCGCGGGACGGCCACAACAGCGATCGATCCCGGCGGAAGAAGCGATGAAGACGACGGTGTGATCAGCCGTCTCGCGCCGGGCAGTCTGGTTCCGGAGATGATGAAGAACGGAAGCAGTTGGAACCGGGTGTCGGCCTTCGCCTCGGCCATTATGTAGAAGAAGATGCAGACGGAGTGGTCGAGACAGAGGGCCGGCGAGTTACCAAGCTCGGCCCACATCATCGAACAGGAGGAGAACTCTGTACCATCCTAGGAAGAGCTGCTGCAGCTGCACTGCGGACCCACCGGCAGGGTTCACCCGTCGTCACCACCTGCCTGCGTCGACACACGGACCAAGATGAGGAGGTGAGGGGTGAGTGAAGAGAGGCAGCGCGTCCGCCCGTGGGGGACCTGAAATTTCCAGGCGAGCGCTCAGGAAGTGCGGAACTCGGTCAGTAGGGAACCCCATGGTGGCCCTAGTAGAACGCGCGCACCGTTCCGACACGTAGAAATGGGAGCTCGGGCCCGGCCCCAAGGCGTTCCTCCAGTCACTGACGCGATACTCGAAAGGGTAGTTCCTGTGGCCGGGGGTGCGATATCATAGGGGCCACTTTGGTATGCGTGCATCGCCATGCGTCCCACCACACCAAGCGACAAAATAAAAAATTTTGAGATATTAATTTTCTCTGATTGCGGTAACATTGAAGATGAATAGGTGTAAAAATATCAATCCAAAACCGTAAAAAGAAGTAATGAATCAAACATCGAAAAAATATTCATTTGCTGAATTGACTGTGATGTTCCACTTTCGAAATCGATTTTCTCAAAATAATGAAAGTGTCGCTTGAGCGGTTTTGATTAAGTACGGTCCAATTAGAATCAAGAAATAATATATTGTATGGACATAAAAAATTTTTGCAGGAAGCTCTGCCTCCCTCTTTTCACAACTCAGTTCGCGCAACGTACCAGTCTTACGTTAAAGTGGCAAAGTTTTCAAATAGAAAAAAGGAGGTTCGGGAAAAGTCAGGAAGAAAATGTTGAAGAGTTTGTAGACACCCTTGATCAGGAGAGAAAAGTAGCTTCGAAAATCGAGAAAACTATGGAATTATAGGGAAAAATTTTCTTATTTGATGGTCGAGAAGATTACATTGACTGATCTGGTTCTAATTTAGGCCCCCAAAGTTTGACCAGTTGAGTTTGATGATCTTCATCAAGTGAGCCATTCTTCCTCTTCTTCTTTTACAATAGGCACTACTCTGTTATCCAATATTTCGAAAATGCGAACATCAGAAGAAACTTTGAGGATGAAATTGAAAACTTCAATTTTTTAAAGCTTGTGTTTTCGAAGTCTTGAATCACTATGCGATGCTTCGTATTCTTTAGCTGTATTACTCTTATAAAGAAAAGTTAAATGGAAGTAGTGGCGAATCCAAGAAGTCATCCAGGGAGAGGTAATTAAAAAATATCCATGAATAATGTACAGTTTCATTAACCCATTTCTTTTGAGTACTTAAATCATTTGCTCGCCTTTACTATGATACTTAATTGAGTAGACAAGAAAAAAGTGCTTAAACCTTTAAGAGATTTATACTGCTGACTGTTTTCTTATTGACATTGAAAATAAAACTTCGAAAGTGTGATGTGAAATACTTTCAACTCACAGGATCTTTTATTGGGCGACTATTTTTGGAAAATGTTCAATGATCAACAAAATACCATCCAATTTTTCTCCTCTGGAGAAACAGTTCTCAAGACAAGCTCTGATTATTCAGTCTCTTGCGTAAGAATTTTTTATATACTCTTAAAATCGTTAAAATTTCAACCAACTTCGCTTATTCAACTTTCTCTGACTCTCAGGAGCGTAGCGAGAGAAAGTGTACGGGCGGGAGGAGGGTTACAACAACCCCCACAAAATTTCAGAGTCCGCATTTTTCAGCAAATTCGACCATTTAGTCGACATTCTGGACTATCAGTTAACGAAACAAGAAAATTGTTGTTTTCTGCTTGCATGGAAACTGAGTCAACATTTTCCCGTAAGTTTTCTTTCGGTTTCAGATTTCAAACATCAGTCCGAGGCAAATATTAAAGTCGCAGAGATTTTTTTCTTCCTTGTATCACTTTTTTTTGCAGAGTTGGTATATTCGAGTCACTTTCACCCCTCTCATCTCGCCGAAAAAGCTCGCGACGTCCCAGATGGATCTCCCAAACTTGATTATGGCTCTTTGAAACCTGATTAAGACATTTAAAAATCTTACTGCTAAGACTTTTATAAGACTTTAAAAGCCTCCTTACAATTACTAATTACAATTACAAATAGCCTTTTTATTTTGATTTAGAAAATAGTGCATTATTTCCTTAAGCTTCTTTTATTAATAGCCCATAGATTGAGCAAAGTTCTCTCTCTGCCTGGCCCACTCGCGTCTGTCTTGAGTCACTCTATGGTATAGGTTATGTCCCAGCGAATCTTTGAAATCGTCTTCCCACCTTCTCCCTTCTTTTAGGTACCAGTCGGTTACAATTTTTGTCCATTTGTTGTCTCCCAATCGGAATACATGGCCGACCCAGTCCGGTTTCTTCTTCTAGCTGTTTACAGAATATTCACATTTTTGTTTAATGTTCATTTGAAACTTTTTATTTTTATTTTGTCTCTTAGCCGGATTTTTAGCATTGCTCTTCCCCTCGTGTTTTGGGAGGTTTTAATTTTATTACCTTCGTTTGTGAGCTGTAACAAGTTATGGTGAGCACAACGCAGCTATTAAATAGTTCACTTTTGTGATTATTTTTGAAGTTTCTCCCTTGAAGATATGACCAAAACTTGTTCCATCCCTGCGTTATTCTTCGATTTATTTTTTTCCTGCTCTATTTTCGAAACAGTGGAATAAAAAACTTATCGCCCTATCTCTCTCATTCTACTAACTGCAAACATTTTTGAAACAATTATACACAAATATCTGTTAAATCAAACTAAGAATATGTTATATTCCAATCAGCGTGGTTTTAGGAAAGGCTATTCAGTGCAAACAAATTTGATGCCATTCACAAATGATATCCGTAAAACCTTCTCTAATGGAGGGCAGTTAGATGCAATTTACACAGATTTTTCAAAGGCTTTTGATACAGTTAATCATAAAGTTTTACTTGCAAAGTTACATAATGTTGGTTTTTCAGAGAACCTGACTGATATCTATTTCACTCATATTTGCAATTTGTTGAGTACAGGGGGGAGGGGGGGTTTCTACATACTACAAGAGTATATCAGGCGTTCCCCAGGGATCATTTTTGGGACCATTTCTATTTTTAATTTGTCAGTGACATAGCAGAAAAGATTCTATACTCGAACGTCTTACTACATGCAGATGATATGAAGTTGTATAAAATGATAGCTTCTGAAGACGAATGTACCTAGCTACAGTATGAGTGGAGCGACAATAACTTATTACCTTTCAGTATTGGTACATATGAAAAAATAAGTTTTTACAATATAAAGAAGACCTATCTCATTAAACTATAAAATAAAAAATGTGCCACTACGAACCGTGAGGTTTGTAAACGATTTGGGAGTTCATTTGGGCTGAAAACTACAGTTTAACGTTCAACATGCATATCGAGCACATATCCTTGAAATGTAAAAGATTGGTTGGTTTTATAAAAAGAAATGTTGAAATTGTGAAATTGTATACAACATTTGTTAGATCAATTTTGGAATTCTGTGCCATTATTCAGGACCCTGCAACTCAAAAAAGTATTACTGAAATTGAAAAAATTTAAAAGAAAAAAATTTTAAATATCTTCTACACCATAAAAGTTTTTATGCACTGTCTTCCTGATATCACTTATAATGAGCTTCTGGTTGGGTTTGAAATTTTGGTCTGGAAAATAGAAGAAACTTGGCAAAACTAATATTTCTAAGAGATATTCTCGACAATAGAATATTATGTCCCACGATTTTGGCAAGTGTTCCGTGTTGGGTTCCTTCCTTTAATGGAAGAAATTCAGCATTATTTGATACGGGGAGAATTTCATCATCAGTGATACAAAAAACCCTTGCCCTGTATAATAATGTTAGTCGTAGTGACCCTACGATTGACTTATTTTACATGTCTAGAAGCCAGTACATCGGCTCTGTTAGCAGGGTGTACTGCAACAGATGTAGGGTGGAGGTCCGTTTCCCTTGTGCTGCTCCCATGCGCATTTAAGGTTAACTGGTATACTCGTATACTCTTTGACTATTAGACTCCTCAGTTTCTGGGCCCCACGGTGATGGTGACCTTGGACCCTCAACGCAGCCGATCCAGTATGTCTGTTCCGGTGCCAATCTCTCCTCCTCTATAGTTTAGTTTTAGTCAGGGACGTACCAAAGAGATTTTCCAGCGGGGGTAAAAATTGTGAATGTCTCAACTGACTCAACTCAGAATTCCCAAGTATCAAAACGAAAAAAAAACTTTTAACCTGTTGGATTTTTCCAACTGACTCAACTCAAAATTCCCAAGTTTCAAAGCAAAAAAAGAAAAACCTTTTGATTTGTTGGGTTTTCCCAACTTCTAAACTCAATTCCCAAGTATCAAAGCAAAAAAAAAAACCTTTCAACTTTTTGGATTTTTCAAACTCGCCTGACTCAAATGGTAAATTTTCCCAACTGTTGAGTGAAAAATTCCTATTGGGGAGGGGGGGGGGGAGTTGCCTCTAACAGTTCGTTCCTAGTTTCAGTTTTAGTTTTTGTTTTTTATTTTTTATTTTTTATTTTTTGTTTAATCTTTATTTTTATTTTATTTTATTTTTTCTCATCTGTAAAACTGTAAAATCTGTCCCTCGCAATTATTGGGACCTTCGGGCACTTGTCGGGGGGGGGGACACAAATAATAATAAATAAATAAAAATATGATTTGACCTAAGTGAACCGTTTCTGTAGAAGTTTTGAGGGTTTTCCCACCGATCTCGATTTTTGGATTGTTCGCGTTTTTAGTTAAAATTACATTTCTATATTGATTTTAAGACCGGCTTCATCTTGCCCCGTTTTATCCGATTCGATAACCATTTCTTTCAACTGCTCCAATGTGTTCGCCACCAAGACCACATCGTCCGCGAATCTGAAATTGTTCAGTTTCTCGCCGTTTATATCTAACTCCTTCTTATCCTAGTATAAATTTCTGAAAATTTCCTCTAAGGCGCTAATGAACTGAATAGGAGACAGCGGATCTCCCTGTTTCACCCCTTTTTTAATTTCGAAATATTCTCCAGTTTTATCTGTAATTATTCTGGCTTTTAGATTTGTGTACAAGTTTTCTATTATTTTTATGTATAAATCTGGAATCCCTTGATTTTGTAACGCTTTCCACGTGAGTTTGTGATCTAGGGAATCAAATGCCTTTGTATAATCGATAAACGCTAAAAGTCAATAACCTCTTCAAGCTCATTTAGGACTCCTTCAGATTTAAGACGTTCTGGGGTTCGTCTTTAAAATTCACTGACTGTTTGAGATTCGTTAAAGACTTTCACGATTCTTCAAACCTGGGTCAACACTAATAAAAATTCTTCCATGATTACATAGAGTAAGCTAGTGTTCTTTGAAGGCTTTTCCAAACTTTTCTTTCAGGATTCGCTAAGACCGTCCATGACTTGTTCGAAACTATTTATGACTCTCCCAGACTGATCAGGACTCTTCAATATTTGATCATATGTTTTTAGATTTTTCATCAAGACTCTTTGAAACTTTCCAAAACTTATTTCAGATCGTCTGGACTTGTTTAAATGTGCTACAGCTTTTGAAACTAATTTACTTTGGAGAATATTTCACACTTGTTCAGGATCCCTTGAAATTCTTCAAAAGACTTTGTAGGTTCGTTTGGGACTCAGTAAGATATTGTAATTTGTGAAGTGTTTCTGCTTTTGGAAAGGAAAAACCTTCACTGCCTCCCCATGTATCTGCGCCTGAATAGGCGTATCATGTTGATGTCGACGAGGGAGGAAGTGAAGCTCTCATCCCTATATGGAAAAAAATATCCCAAAGGCCTCTTCAATCTGTCCTGGCTAGTGGCCATCGCTGATGGGTACCTTACAACCACTACCGGAACTTGGGGTGAAGTGGTTCAGATAAAGTGATGAATCAACTGTAGGGAAGTATATCTCACTGAGATACACCTCAAAGCAGACTGGCCAGACATACTCTTTTTAAGAGTATTGTACTCTATCGGAACAGTGAAAATAAAGTATACTCTCTCCTTTCCTCCGAAACTTCAATTTATGCTCTTTTAATCGCATTGTAGAAAAACGATATACATGTAATTAGTAAACATACATTTCTACGACCGGAAATGACCAAACTCGACCAGGTCTCACATAACCTGATTAACAACACTTGCATTCATTCAAAAAATGGCAAAAATGATCATAACTAAGTCAGTTAATAGATCTCAAACAACCAAAATCTTCCGAAAACGACCAAATCTGTTCGAAATTGGCCAACAGCCACCTAATACAAATAAAATGATCAAAAAGAAAGAAATTCATCTCAGATGAGCAAATCCGATGACCAAATGTAACCAAAATTGGCTCAAAGTTACCTAAAACAAACATGTTTTTAAAAAAAGTCAATTTAAATTCAGAAAATCCAAACAAACGTAATTATTAAAAAAGACTTGATGCATCTGGAAACGATCAAATTTCACCAAAACAAATAATGATCAGAAACAACTAAACCCAACCAAACATGAGGAATAATGATCACAACCAGAGCACCCAAATCGACTGACCTGAGTAACTTATTTCTGGTCTTGGATCTCATGATGTACGTGTGAACGCAATTCTATATCTACTTCATACAGCAGTGTAAGAGACCAGTCAAGATACAGCAGTGTAAGAGACCAGTCAAGAGCAGAATTGAACCCAGTTTACCCGGGAAGAAACAGACAGGACTAAAAACACTAAACATAGCTGTGGAAGTGTTTCAGCATTCAATATAGAACCCAACAAATGCTCAAAAATTCTCGATGATCGAGCATTTCATATATTTTCACAGCTGCCAATAGTAAACAGAGGCAGAGATTGAGTTAGTTATATTTCTTCGGGACTTGAGTCTCAGAATTTCAGCAATATACTACGAAATATGCAAACAGTTTGTTGGTACCAGGCCAGAAAGCCTACGAAGTATCATTTGTAACCCCTCCCTCTGTCTCTCTCCAGAAAAAACATTGAAAAATTATTTAGCAAGTGAATAAAACGCCGCCTTGCGAGTCATAGACAAGATTTACAAATATTTCCAAGATTTTTTGTCCGTTACTTCCACTTTTGAGAAGCAAGAAAACCTTTCCTCTCATTTTTTTTGTCGACTTACAAGAAAATCTTCCATCGCCACTGGCATGCAGTCACTTTCTCGGAACATGGGGGGGGGGCTTAGGGACCCACAAATTCTCTGGGGAGGACTTGAAACCTATGCTAACAGTCGTTTCGAGTTTAATTGAAAGGTTGAGCGCAAGAGGTGGTCGAAGACAATGCAAGGGCTGGTCCAGACAATTTTTTCAAGTGTCCGACTCTGCCAGCTTTTTCTAAGTGACCGACTATGCTAACTGAGATCTCAATCAAATTACTTGTATCCGACGTGAGATACTTTCTGCGGTGCAACTTTTTTTTTTTTAATTAGCTAAAAACAAAATATACGTATTGCTAATTGGCAATATTGATGTAACTGGGAATGCCTCAGTAGAGGAGTTATCCGTAAGAAGGGCCTCTGCTCCGTGTATTTCTCATTGTACCCTATATCTACGCCATTACGCTTATCCTATTCATTTTAGTATACTCTTTCCTTTCTAAAAAAATCTGGCCAGCCTGCTTCAAAGCAGATCTAATACCTACCCTTCACCAGACCCGTTTCACCCCAATCAGTACTGTAAAGATCTGGTGCAAAAACAATTCATGGAACTCACTGAAAGTTCATATTGTGTTTCTTCTCATTTTAGGGCAGAGTCAGTATACATATATATTTTGAAATTTACTTAAACTTCGAATTGGCAGAGTTGTTTTTAAATTTTATTGATCAATTTAGTTTAATTTTTTTCAACTACTGTAATACTTACATCTGTTTTTGCGACGTACCACGTTCTGTTTGTATCGTGACAGCCGTTATGGACCCAAGTAATAGAATAATCAGTTTGTGCCTCAGTAACTGGCTGCCAAGTAATCTTGGCTAACAGGTCGTCGTGCCACCAGTATATTTTCTCTACCTGTAAATTTCTTATTCTTCGTTTGCGTATCTTTTCTTGGCTCTGCCTCCTCTTGGGTCGAAAAAGTCTGTCTGCTGGAAATTAAAAGTATCGGATTAGTCAGTTACATTCAGTAGCCCTTGCTCAGGGAGGTACATATGTATTTTGTTTTTTCATTACAATTTTGTATATATGGAATTGATGCAACATTTTATAAGAATCGTGTATTATACTATCATGAGGGCATGACATTTTATCTCAAGGATGAATTATTTTTGATACTAGATGCACGTCACCTTGGCAATCTTAGCCTTAGAATAGGGACATGGTACTTTGGCTTTGTTTACATATTTCGCCCTCAAGTTTGATAAAATTGATAACCAAAATGAATAATTTTACGCGTTTTTCATCAAATTAACCGAGTTTTTAGCAATCGGTGGCGAAAAGCTTACTATATTATGCTTAAAATTTAATTAAAAATAACGTAAATCCGAATTATATATGTAGTAATTCAAAATACTAAGCTGCTTACTAGTATAGTCAATTTTCAGGTTGTAATAATTTGCGAGAGAATGTTCGAAATTATACGGAAGTTGTTTTCTAACAATGGAAACACCGTTTCCTACAAATTTCATTCTTATAATTTTTCACTTATTTTCGAGAAATGTCGACATAAATGGAAAACTTCGTCAACTTCCCATTAATCTACAGCATGTATTTCATTTTGGTTCTTTCCCTCAATATTGATAACGAACGTTCCAGTGACGTCATGTGTCACTGCTTTATTCAGGATGGTGCGGGTCAAGTGCGTCATAGTAATATAAGTGGTTGATAAAGTATTTAACATTTTTTTTTTAAACCATTAGATACGTTTTTTTCCTCTTTAAATTAACATGTATTATCCCTTTAAATTTGCTATTCCCGGCACAAGTCTAGCGAGTATGACATCGTCACACGATCCTTCTCCGCCATTTTTCAATTGTAGAAGTATAAAAAATATATTCGTAGTTAAATTGTATCGGTAATACAGTCTCGGATAGGTAAATCATCCTTTTCATAATCACTATTTTCAAGTGATAGTGCATCTCTCCCCGCAAGATCGTCGCCATTCTGCTCATTGATATCTAGACTAGAAGCATTCATCAGACATGACTGAACACGAGAGAATCTATGTGGGAGGAATTTTCCAATAGAATAATATTCATTGCATAATGCGTGCAATGTATATGTTTTTTCTTTTCAATTTCAGTTCCGCTCTCCTCCTTCAATTCCCCAGTTATAAATATAGAGCCCAGATAATTATTAAAACTATTTCAATGATCTTGAGTACCCTTCATTTGATATCCATGTTTGTATAGTATGGCATTTTCGATCGTCACCACCACACAGCCCTCCCACCTCACAAATTTCAAATCTGAGTAAAACTGAATGAAAAATGAAATCAGTGACAAAAACAACTGCTTAAAATGATGCGTATGTGGTATCTTTTTTATCATTTTCAATTTCGGCTCCTCTTCCTTTACACGTATGTTACAGTTTTCAAAATAGAGTCAAAATAATGTGAAACGGGAACTCAGCGCCTTTGAAAACTTCATGCTCGATACCTATATTGTGTTTTAGGGCATTTTTAATATTCAGCCCGCCCTCTAGTGCCATGAATTTCAACTTCAAGCCAAACTGACATCAAAAATAAATTCAATAACGCTATACGAACCCTAGAAGTGATCGGTATTATTCTCACTATTTTCAATTATGGCTTCTCTTCCTCTCCTCCTTGGACGCCATTATTATGAAAATAGAGTCAAAATAAATGGAAAATTAATTCAGCTTCTTTGAAAACCTTATATTCGATATAGATATTTTTCCTATGACTTTTTTGACCATGGCCCCGACCTTGGTGCCGTGATTCTCAGCTTAGGAACGAACTGATATCAAAATTGAATTCAAGGTTCTCTAATAACCCACCATCGATGTACTTTATCAGCTTGAAAATGTCCCCAAAAATACTCCTGCCCAAATCATTGAAACAAACAACCCTCGATTTCACACGTCTGTTATCTAGAGAATGGGGGTCCTGTTCTCGAGGTCCGACGAAACGAGAGAAAAGCTAATAGAACTTCCTTCCTTCCCCTCTATTTGTGAAGCGTATGGTGATACATGCATGGCGGAATTGGCTCCCTAGGCACCGCACCACTGGTCCCGGAAGTTCCCCTCTTGAGTATTGCATCATAGTAACCAGATGAATGTCTTGGAGCTGGCCCGGGCCCCCATCTCGTCTCTTGGCTTCGAATTTGCGCTGTCCTCTCAGAGCCACTATGGGACACCCTACTGACCGAGGCAACTCTCACCCAGCATTAACCTGGAATCCGGATGCACCACAACCGGACGCGCTTCCTTCCTTCACCTCTTACCTCCTCGTCTTGGTACGAGTGGCGACGCAGGAAGGTAGTGACGGCGGGGTGAACCCTGCCAGGAGGTCCGCAGCAGCTGCAGTTGATTCAAGATGGTACAGAGTTATTGTGTCCAGTGTGAGCCGAGCTTTGTTCGTCGGCCCTCTGCCTCGACCACTCTGTCTGCATTTTCTTCTTCATAATGGTCATTACAAAGGCCGACACCTGGTTCCATCCGCTTCCACTCTTCAGCATTTCTGGGACCAAGGTGACCGATGCGAGGGGTTCGATCACGCCGTCGCTATCGTTCGTACTGCCGCCGGGATCGATGGCTATTACCATCCCGCACCTCTCCTGCTTCCAAGCCTCACACTCGAACAGAGTGTGCCCGGAGGTGTCCTCTGTCCCTTGATATCACAGTGCGTGCACACGGGGCTGGGCGCTGTCACAATCCGATGTACAGATGTAAGTAAGTGCCGAAGCGTCTCCGGTCGCTCAGGACTTGGGTCAGGTGGAACTTCAGTTCTTCATAGGACCTGCCTGCCCACTGATCGAGATCGCGTATTGGCGTTTGGATCCACTCGCCCTTGATCGACTGGACGAGTGCGTCCTTTCTTCCCTTAAGGCTTGCGTTAAATTGTGGTACTCATAAGGTCATTTTAACCCCGCTCATTTTTAACGTTTTTACCAGTAGCATGCAGTGAGTTTTTCTGGAAGGCAAGCGATAAGCGTAGAGATGAAGTAAAAATCAGAATAAAAGTATGAAACATGTTACTACAAGACGGCATTGATGAAATTATTCAAATTGTCGTATCCCTATGTAGGGTCATTCCATATGCATTTATTCTTTTCTGTGCCGAACAATAAACACAGGGACGTATCACCAAAGAGTTTTTCCCGGAGAGGGGAGCAAAAATTGTGAAAGTTCCAACTGACTCTACTCAAAATTACCAAGTTTCAAAGCGAAAAAAAAACTTATGACTTGTTGAATTTTTCCAACTGACTCAACTCAAAATTCCCAAAGATCAAAGTTAAAAAAACAAAAAAGTTGACTTGTTGGATTTTCCCAACTTTTTGACTCAATTTCCAAGTATCAAAGCAAAAAAAAAAACCTTTTGACTCGTTGGATTTTCCCAACTGCTGAGTGAAAAATTCCTACGATGGCAGGGGAAAGGAAGTAGCCCCTCCCCCCTCCATCGGTATGTCCCTGAATAGACATGTCCAACAAAACAGTTTTCCACCATCTTCACAAACCACAAAATGATTTCATATTGCGACTCGTGAAAATGTCCAGTAAAAATCGAACCACCTTCCTTTTGCTTAGTATTCAAAAACGGTAATTTTGGTATCGGCTTACCCCCATTGATAAATTCTAATTGTTCATTAAAAGTAAATTACGAAAAAGGTCTTTTAATAAGATCCCAAATACGCATTTTGTGGGCAAAAAAAAATTTAAAAAAAATAAAATTGGAGCATTTAAATACGAACGCGTTGATTTGTACAGACATAGAATATTGATCACGTTTCACTGCCAAGTTCAACGTTTGACTAGCCATAAGCGATATTAAAATCGCTTACAAAACGCACAGTTTTCATCGCGTTAAACATGCTAGTGTATTTTTGTGTTGGTCTTCAACACAAATGCGGAGCGTAAGTCGTGTATAAGTTTACGTGTAATATAAAAAATAAGCGATTTTTGGATTGCTGCCCTGATACAAATAAATACGCATACCTATGAGCTGATTGCCGAACAGTGAACGCTTCTGTTTCAGCTGTCTCTTCAATCATCGACAGATGGCGCCACTTGCCTAATGTGAATTTATAAATGTAATAAGCGGCAATGATCGCTTCTTTCTTTGCCCAATGTTTCATATCTTTTATTTGTTACAAGTTCATATATTATATGCAAACTGACTTTCTCGGGATTTCCAGGGTAAGTGGCGCTTATCTCGCTTATCACCTGGAATGCATGCCACTGGTTTTTGGAGTTGTTACGAAGGGGGAAAAAAAGTACAAGAGATCATTTTTATGGAGAATCTGGTGTACAACATTTTGTTGATTGAAATTTTTTCTTCTGTACCATAGTAGTTGAGATTTTTGAAAATATAGCCGATATTACAAGGTTCGAATAACTTTTAAAAAGTTAGTAGAAGGAGTATGAGCTGGGACTTTTAATTATATTTGTTAGGACACCAACATCAACAATTTTCAGCAATCTCCCGCCTATAATCAATCCCTTTTTTCCTCTGAATGCCCTTATTTTCCTAGACTATGGAGAAACGTCGTATTTCGATGAATTATGTCGAAGGAATAGTTACAGGCGGTCTATGACGTCACTAGGGACTTATCTAATAAGCTCTATATTAATATATGGTAGTGAAATGGGTCACTTTGAACCCCCATCTTGCTATATTTTTGGATGGATATGGAAAATTTGTAAGGGACCTTTTTAGAAAGAAATGCCAAGTGCTTAAATTGTTTTCAGAAACTTTTTTATTCGATCCTATATTATGGGCTACAAAGAGGTGTGAAACGGGGGGGGGCGCTTTCATCCAATCTGTTCAATGCGCTACTGTAAGATATATTTCTAAACCTAGACTGGGAGGGGAAAGGCCTAGAAATAAATGGGAAATGGCTGAACGATTTCCGGGTTGCGGACGATATCTGCCTCATTAGCGATTTGGTGGATGATATCCAAATTATGTTAAACGAACTGTCCGCAGAAAGTGAAAAAAGAGGTTTAACGATTAATTGGAAGAAAAACTGATGTCTGGGAATGACAATGTTCTCATTGATGGCCGGAAAATTGTTCGCACGAGGAATGGCCGCGTGAGTGACTTTTAGAGGGTAAATGGAGGTGTTTTATACGCTCTGGATTGGCCGTCCTCATCGTAGAGGACGACGAGCACCTCAGTTTCCGTTGGAAATGTGGAATTGTTACCAGGCTGCTTCAAAGTCCATGTCTAAAATCAATAACTCAGTGGAAGGGTGGCATACCGGTTTTGAGGCCACGCTCGATGCCGTGCACTCTAATAATATGTTCAAATTTATAGAAGGCATCCACCGGGAGCAGTCTTTGGTGGAGGCTAACGTAGAGCACATAGTAGCGGGTAACCCTCTCCCTAAGAAAAAGAAGTACAAGGACAGTGCAGCCAGACTAACCGCTCGTGTAGGAGAGTGACGACATCGCCGTGATGGTGAGGGAAGGGAAGGGGGAAGGAAACAGTATCTTAAAGTACTTGAGACGGGTTACTCATCATATTAGTCTAGTAAATTAGTATTTTTTTTTTTGGGGGGGGGGATATTGAAAATAAATTTTTCTGGTGCGAACAATTTTGCGGACAATCGTACGATCAATTTTCCTCTGCGAACAAATTTCGTGCTATCAATTTAGTGCGTTCAATTTTCGTGCGAAAAATGTTCAGGGAACCGTTCCAATTTACCTAAATGGACAAAAAATTACTAATACGTCAGAATACAAATATCTAGGCCAAACAGTAGCCTTCGTGGACAGGCTAGAAAAAGAGCTGAAAATCGGAGTTGAAAATGGGTGGAAAAGCTACTGGCCACTGAAAACCAGGGTTGGCACTTTACATGTAAAATGATTTATTTTACATTTTACGTAAAATAAAATGTAAGATGTAGGTAAAATGTGAAGTCGATATAAAATGCGAAAAAAATAATAAATTGATGATTGATAGATGATAATGATAATATGATAAGAAATGAGAATGAAAAATTGAAAAGGAATTATGAAATAGATAACTGAGATGAAATTAATTAAATTTCGACGGTAAAATAAAACAAGTAGAGTAGTCTAAGTAAAGATTGCTAATACCACAAAGTCTAATAAGTTTCAGCTTGGATTTTTTAAATGGAATTTATAAAATTAATAATAATTAGTTTCTGTTAGTTTTTGTTCTTTAAACATTTTTAATTTTAAGTTTAAATTTCAAGAGTTTCGGAGCCATTCATTAATTACGTAAGGACGATTTAGGCAATTTTTGATCCCCCCCCCCCATATAAGGACTCATAAGATTAATTGAACCTCCTACCTCTTCGTACGTAAGATTTTTTAAGGAATTTTCCTAAAAAGCTTCTTTTTTTTTTTGGGGGGGGGGGGGGACCTGCTTAATGTGGAAACCTATCCCTGTGCAAATTTTGAAGTGATCCGTTGAGTTTCCACTATAGACAAGTTTCACTTCAGCGGCTGCATGCAAAAAGTGTGTCGCCTGAGTGGTGGCTACGTTAAAAATTATTTAATAAAATGTTGCGTAAGAATGGCTTTTACCCTCCCCCCCCCCTCAGGGCCCTTACGTAATTAATGAACGACCCCTTTCGTGAAAAATGTTAAAATTTGTTTTGGCCTGAATAGTTAAATTATTTTCTTGTCTTTTGTAATTCAGTATAAAACACTCTCCTTTCTTATATGAGTTACCTACGGTGAATTTGAGCTGTATAAATATTATAAAACTGAATGATATTTTTGACTGTAGTTTCATTTGTGTGTATGTTTTACAAATTTTAATTGAAAAATTGAACTCCATTTTTTTAAAATTCATTTTGATTTATCTATTTTACATGTAAAATGTATTTTACCTGCCAACCCTGCTGAAAACTAACTAAAAGTATTAGAATGTTGTGTTATCCAACACTTATATGTATGTACGGCACTCAAACGTGAACCCTGACCAGGAACCAAACCCAAAGACTACTAGCAACAGAAAGAAGAATGATCAGAAGCCTATTAGGCGTTAAACTAAGGGACAGGATAAGGAACAGGGATTTAAGTAATGAACAAGGTCAAAATATACAATATTGGTTATAAAACTAGAAAACTTGAATTCAACTATGCTGGTCACATAATAAGGTCAGAGTGCGACAGACGGTATAAAATAACAACTGAATGGACACCATACGAAAACAGGAGAGATAGAGGGAGGCCGACGATTAGGTGGTGTGATGAAATTGTACAGATGGCAGGAATAGCTTGGAATAGAGATGCTAGATACTGTACACGTTGCAAGCGGACAGTGGAAGCTTATGCCCAGAGATGGGCGAATTGACCATATCCCCGTCAATCAAAGCTGTAAAATAAAATAAACAGCCTCAACTCTGTGGTTTTCCCCATTTTTTTTTCCAAATATGTATCCAAGAAGGGATTTTGTAGTGGCTCTCATATATGAATTGATCCTTATACCATTTCGAATTCACCTACCAAATTAACGCTTTCATAATATTCTCTAATTTCTGACTCTGTTTCAAGTATATGAATATAGAAAAGTGAAAACTCACTCTTAAAAAAGTTGTAAATACAAACCGTGGTAATAAGGGAGGCCAAATAGTTCCTCCATCAGTATTCCAATTTTCGTCGAAACTAAGAAAATGGTCAGCTTCAATGGGAATTTTCAAAATCCCTAAAAATTTAACTAATGAAATCTGCAAATCTTACTTGTCATGTAATTACCAGTATTAAACGTGATGGAGGACTTGTTGCTACGTAATTTCTTCGAACCAAAATGGGCTACAGCTTGTATTTGAACGAAGTACTCGGTATTTGGCTCCATATCGTGCAACCAAAACGCAGTCGAGCCCTGTGAAGTATTCACGTTATTATAATGGGATAACATTGTTCTAGATTTAGTATATTCGACGATAATGTACCATACCACACATTGTAATTTATAACCGGCATTCATTACGTAATAAGAAATTCCTATAATTACTTTTTCGGTCGTCAGAAAATACAAACGAGCTCGAAAAATATCTCAATCGACTTGTTAATTTGAAAGTTAAAATTAAGGTGACAAAGTTGACTTGCAGTATGATACGTGGCTTCTTTCCAAATGGTATCAATAAAAACAACAAAACTGGTTTAGATTTTTCCCAATTTCGAGACTTGCCTTTAACAAATTTAAATTCGTTAATTGATAAAACGGGATATATGAGGTCTCAAAACGTTGTATAGACTTGAAGGATTCAACGCCGGATTCTGATGTGTGCCTGATCAAAAAACAACAACAACCGAATGATTGAAATTCGTACGTAGGTTTATTTCGGAACAGACACCATTTAGTATGTTTCTTTGGAGCGCCAACACTTCGCATTAATTTATGGCTGCTTTTATTAACATGCTTGTAATATTGAACTTATTTTTTCCAAATGGTCGTTTTCGTATATATATTTACCGAAGGCGATGAGTAATGATGCTGAATTAAAGTTAGATTTTTTAGGGTACTCCACGTGATCTTGTATTTCGTGATGGGTAATGATGACTTCGGTTCTTGCCATGCTAACTGTACGTGAAATTGGCCGTTTCCCCAGGATGAGGCTCCGATTCTTAAATTTACGGGCGTGTTAGGAACTTTCGGTTCTGAAATGACAATTTTCATACGTCTTATTTACAGGAAATTTGATAATCGAATCTATTTCAACATTCGTGGCTACATGCGGTGTTCTCTTGTTAGGGAGGCCTGAGAAAAATGTTCTAGCTGGAGATCGGATTCTTCATCGGCACTAAAAAACTGATAATTCGGCGCTGAAAGTAGTACTTTCGGCATTATTCGGCAAAAACGCAAAAATGACCCACAAATTCAAAGAAAAATCGAAAACAGAGTGGGAAAATGTTCCTATTATTCATTTTAGGTGTTCAAGAATACTTAGCATTATGGTACACTAAGAAGTCACATTCTAAATTTTGCCAGTACATTCACATCAACTCCTGAAAGAAGCGCGACCGTCATACGAACATTTCTAGGTTTTTCTTCCCATTTGATTTGAAACGGCATTTTCCGTTCTTTTCGCCGTTTTTGAATATTTTCGGCATTTTTCCGCAAAATAAAATTTTTTCTTCAGTCCCCCCTCCCTCTGAAACGTACTCGTACATCAACAGCACCTTTCTATCGTAAGGCAAAAGGAAGTTATAAATGTCGAGGAATCCGGTCTCTAGTGATAGCTTTTAGCTCTCAGAACCAGCGCAGGAAGATCTCTATCTTGGGGGCGGGGGTTAGTGGTCGTTACAGCACATATCCCGTCATCTTATTGCTGTAATGAATGTGAAATACATTCCCGAAATGCTCTTGTTGATAGCGCTGGGAATGGGGTTCTAACCTCCTGCCCCGGTGGCTCTCAGTCGTATATTAACGTAAAAATTCGACACCGGGTGGAACTTATCGCTATGATGACCGAATTTTGTCATCGGTATCTTTGAATAGTGGTTTTCAATCATTAACGTTTTCTTGTGAAAAAACGTCCTTGAAACGGTTTCATTATTTTTGTAATTTAGTTACCTATTTTAAAATGAAGATGAACTCTCTAAGGGGCGTGAAGTTTATTTTCATAATTTTCGAGGTAAGAGCGGTATCTGATGGTGGAAGTGGATATGTCTGGAAACCGCATTGTATCATCGCTTAAATTGCGTCATCTAATTACAAAAAGAAAAAATGTTTTTTCCCAAATGGCGATAAGTTTATGAATGTGTATGCCTGTCCAGGACCGTAGCTAACCGTTTGTGTGTTCCTTATCGAAATGGGCATTATAATTTTTTTCAAAAAACTTGTTTTAACCCCATAAAGTAATATTTCATATTTAGACTGCAATAACTATGCTCTTTATGCGTTATGTGTATTTTAACACTCCAGTTTAAAATTAAGTATTTGAAGTGAGGTTTTTCAAGGTCACTTATTGATGAGGGTGCAAAAAAAAAGACGTGATTTAAATGGAATGTAGGTACATAAAATGTTGCGCATAGTCACAGCAGTCTAAATAATCGAATATAGCGACGCATGAAATATTACTTTATGGAGGTAAAACAAGGTTTTTGAAAAAAATTATAATACCCATTTCGATAAGGAATTTTATGGGGAAGATTTTTCATACTAACTAAGTTCCCAAAAAATACAATATTTCGCGAGATAATTGCAAAAAACACCGCAGCGGGAGCGCGGGACACATTTCACACGTTATACGCACACGGAGTACAGGGTGAGACTTTTAGTATGTTAATAAGAACCCCTTTCACTACAGAATCCCGCAAAAAAACTTTCTATAGGAATTAGTCCGAATAAATGTTTTTGTTTATTTTTTGACATACATTCCCAGAATATGAAGTTCAGGAGGTGGTCCACTTGGAGATCTTTTAACTGGCGATTGAATAGTGTTACGCCATTTATGTGAACACACCTTCATTGCTGAAGTCCTGCTGAGACGAATGCCGAAATGTCAACCGTCTACCTTCAATTATTTAATCTGGCAAATATTTTTGTTCCTCCTGAAAATTCAGATTTTCATCCTTAATGCACTTTGGAAAGTTATTCTTCAAGTGGAAATCCAATATTTTAATAAAGTGAGCAGTATTTTTGTTATATTATGTATATTATACAAGTTAGCGTTTAAGACGCTCATCATTTGGATTAAAATAATGTCAAGAGACCGAGCTGTTAGAGCAAATTTGAAGATGCATGAGGCAAATTACGATTATTATTTGATTATACAAGTTCCACCAGGAGAGCTAATGTCGAAGACGAAAATATGATAGAGTACATTACACCCTCTAAGAACGTGTGCTCACAAAAGTGTTGCTCGCGGCGTTCATATTGATTTTTATGAAAAAATGCTGAAAACAAAAGTTGTAGCCGTTTTCATTTCCTACCAGATGAGCTGAATTTTGAATTTTTTGGATAACTTTTTTATCATCACCCTTCCATGTCAAGTTTTCGTCCAAATCCACCAGTCAATGAACAGTATAATATGTAGTTTTCGGTAACAGTCACCTGGAGCGACTCTTTTGCGTGTATACGCGAATATTTTACTGCGCGGTAAAATGTCACATTGAGTAACACTGGAGGGGTCTTGGAGAAATAGCCGCGGGGTAAATTCCTCGTAGGAAAATTAATCGTCAGACAAATACCCGACTGTGGTAAATTAACCGAAGGAATAATGAACCGCAGGACAATTAATCGCGTGACTACTTCCGGATTTTTCAAGTTTCATTCGCACGCCGATGATGAATGTATCTTCTCACACACTCGAACAGGTACAAATTGGTTCATTACCGAAAATGCTGATATTTGGAGGAGTCTTAAAAACCTCGATAAAATGATAACTAAGGAGTCTTAGTTTTATCAAATTCTAAAGAGCTTGAAACAAGTATGGAAGAATTTTAAAAAGTCTTGATAATGTTCTGAGAAGCCTTAAAGTAAGGTAGCTTAATACGGACCACATTATTTTTTGGTTACAAGTTGCTCTCATTAGCCTGAAAATGTTGCCAATGACCTTGAATGGTAGCTATGGTAGGGATTTTCAATAATTCTTTTGTAAATTTAATGTTAGAAAATCAACATTTTGAGCTCCTGATATGGACTCCCTTTTTTATAAGAGCCAAAATTGCAAAATAAACGTTTAATATTAAATTGAACAGTTTCGATTACTGAGAAAAAGTGGGAATTCAAAGTTCAACATGTTAAGCGTGTAAGATTGCTTGAAAGTCATCAAAAGAACGAAATGTAGGTTGGAGGCTTTTAAACCAGGGACGTAGCGAAGAATTTTTTCCGGAGGGGCAAATATTTTTAAATTCCCAACTGACTCAACTCAAAATTCTCAAGTATCAAAATTTGTTTGTATTAGCTAAATAGTTAAAAAAAAACCTTCTGACTTGTTGGATTTTCTCAGAATTCCCCAACTCCAGCGGAGGCGGAGGGCAAGTTACCCCCATGCCCCCTTATTTTCGTCCCTATTTTAAACATTCAATTTCTTTGTTTAAAATACTGAGAACAGCTGACTGCCTTTTTTTTCGGTCCATAATTTACGACTTTTTGCTATCTGTAAAAATTGACGGGAAATTTTTGAGCTCATTTCCATGTTACTCGTATCGGTGGTCCATATTGAGGTACCAAAACAAACATTTTTCAAAATGACTTACCGCCAGTTTTGAACCTTCAATCGAAAAACTCTACATAGCATTCGAATCATATTCTTTTGGGCTAAAAATAACACATTCAAAAAAAAATTTCGATTTATTTTTTCCAAAATTATGACACAAAACGTACGTGACAATAAAAAAAGTTAAGAGTCCTTGTATTTTTTTTTTTGAGGAGGGGATGCTTTCTAGTTCGAATTTTCAACATTTATCGAGATGGTACATCAAGGACAACAGCTTAGTTTTTTTGCTGACAGGTAGCACGATAAACAGACGAGGTAGACCGGAGGTCCGTATTGAGATTCGGTCCATATTAGGCTACCTTACCGTACCTTAATCAAGCCCATCCGTGTCATTGAAAATCGTTAACGAAATTTGAACAGTTTTATCGGATCCGGAACAAAACTGGGAGGGTCTAAGTACTTCTTCAATGACGATTAAATCGTTTCAGCTAATCTGAAGGACTACTGGAACTCCACTGAAAATGGCGTAACAGCCGAAAGCACTATGGACAACACAAACAAAAAAGTGAATTTGCACACCCTAAAAACAGAACACTTACCGTATATCCGCACCTCTTTAGGGGAATAATTATTTGGCACTGGGATCGAAGTTGAAAATTCTTCAGAAATTGTCGTTCAGTTGAGAATCCGCGGGAAACTGAAAAAATTTGATAATATCTTCTGGAAGGTATTTTTAATTTGATCCTCAATAAGAAAACATTTAGCAAATATTTTGGATTCTTCTACTGATTCAGTTACCATTTTGAGGGCACAGAAATGATCAAAATACTCAGTGAAGGGGGCGTTCAATTTTTACACATTCTCCATTACCCCTCTCAGAACTGCTTAGTGAGCCTGCTACCATTTCCCATATAAAATTCCGTTTGGCACAACACAAATCATTATTCTAGTATCTACAAATTTATTTTTCTCTGTTAACTTGCCATGCGGTAAAGTTTCCAGCGATGAATGTTCCCTTGATGAACTGTCCAACGGTGAATTTACCCCACGGTGACGACCGCGTTTAATTTTCCATGTAGAATTAGCCGGCGGTTAATTGTCCGGATCTCACACTGGAGATGATAAGAAATTGATTCAGTGCATGGGCACGAATTGGAGGACTTGAGGAGGTAACCTCCAATCCTCTGAAAGCCCACCTATAAAACTGAAAAATTATGTTGATACTTGTTAGCCCCTATGATCCCCCCACTCCCAATCGACTATTTGCGTTTGTGATGCAGGGTGAAGAGAAGTTGATGCCGAACTTGTACATTATAATATAGTCCGTTGGGTTCCCTACATGGTTGTTCCAGAAGTAAAGTTTCTTATCTTTGTATTTCCGTTGCATGCGTTGTAGAACGATGCAGTGAATGGGGAAATGTTGCGCAGGCTTGTCTGACAACAATGTAAAAATATCAAGTGTGCATGTTGAGAAGCAACGGTGAACTAGTACACAAAACATGGATCTCATGCGCGAACATCCATCCAAAAGTGTAGTGCGTTCAGTAATATTAATATTATCCTTGACCAAGATGGTAGATCACGCACCTGGCAACTGGCGACGACCACTATGAAACGGACGACACCACTTATGCACGTGTTGCACTGTAGTTACATCTGGGCCGAACACTTCGATGAACTGCCGATAGATGGCGCTAGGTAGTTCATTTTCCGCTATCAAGAATAATATTACTGAATGCACTACACTTTTGGACTGTGTTCGCATGTGAGATCCATGTTTTGTGTACTGGTTCACTTGTACTTCTCAACATGCGCACTTGATACTTTTACAGTGTTGTCAGACAAGTTGCACAACATTTCTCCGTTCACCGCATCGTTCTATAACGCATGCAACGGAAATGCGAAGATAGGGAACCTTACTTCTGGGACAACCCTCGTAGCTTTACACTTCTTTAAGGAAAGTGCGTTTGAAATTTCTTTGATTTTCCTATGTAGAAAGGTGCCTGACATAGCACTCCATCCGTTGTGCCACATTGCTCAGATTAGGGAGGAAAAGAGAGGGAGGGTGGGGAAGTTGAAGGGTCAAGTCCAAATCCTAAAACCAAACCAGAAATTGACTCCAGCTCCGGCATCTCAGGCTACAAAACTAATGGCTCCATTCACCTGTTCGTTGTCCTGGCCACCAGAAAAACTTTCAAAGTTTAAGACAGGTTTACAGACAATAATTCTAAAATCGAAGTCACACAAACAGGGAGACAGTTTGTAAGAAAAACATATTTATAGAACCAGTAAAACTGACAGATAAGAGTAAATACGAGAATGCAGGCACAACAGTAAGCAGGTCGATACAGATACAAATATTACCCCTTCCTGCTCCATCATCCATTGCTTATTCTCGGTAAAATTTTCAAGTTTCAAACCAGATAGTCAAAGTCATTCACATAAATAAATTAACACATATACAGACATATAGACAAAAATCCAAAATCTAAGATTGATTGACCAGCGACCAAATGTGTTGTAATAAGGGGAGATGTGGAACTAGCGCAACTAATATCTGTGAGGGAATGGCGCTTCAGTGCGGCCAGGACTAAGAGACGAAGCTCCCCAGAGTTTTTTAATTCGAGCATAGACAACTGGAATTCGCTTCTGGTACGGCCTTGATCATATTTTATTCTATCTCCTTTATCTCATCTATTATATGCTTACTTTTAAAAGAAAAAACAGGTTTGGAGGGACTAGACGGCCCCCGTGTTCCATTCTCATTTACAGCTGTCACACGGAACTGGAACCATCTGCCCGGCTTATTTATGTGTTGGATTTCAGCTGCAGTCTGACTGGTGTACTGGCGAGTTATCCAACGACTGAGTTTCTCCTCCCGAAACCATTTACCAGTGTGATGTCTCTCTTCGACAATGTACAGCGTTCGTCCACTTCCTTTTACAGACTTTTCCGATAGCCACTCCACGGTCATTTGTACTCCTTCGGTCTCAAAATTCGTTCTGTTCACGTTGACCATTATTGACGTTGGTATCGCGGGCAGTCCTGTAATTTAAAACATTCAGAGCAGTTAAAACTCGGGAGCTTCTTGAATAAGAAAGGATTGCTAGGGACAAATATCGATGGCGTACTGAGTTGTTTCGACGGGGAAACGAGATGGAGATTGTGGATGTGACAGAATTTTGTTACAGGGGTAAGAGGCTAAATGAGTTGCTAGGGGGCAATAACTTGGTTGCAGTCAAACAATAAAGTAACAATTTCAGGCGTGTAAGACTTCATTTTGGTGACGTCCATTTTGTCAGTCCTCCTCCCTATTTTAACTTTTTCTTCAAAATTAGCTTATTATTTGTTGGTAGTTTGTTAGTGCACGTTAGTACACGGGTTAGTTTCGTTAGTGCCCGATCCCTTCTCGAGATATTGCCAACAAATTGTTATAGGGAAAGAAAAATGATAGTCTTCATTTCGAATTTAGTGTTAAAAAGATGTTATTTGTTAATACTTCGTCGGTACACATTACTGCACGTATTTATTTCGTTAGTATCTTGCTCATTCCCTTCCCACTAATTCCATCCATTAAAGTGGGGGGGGGGGGTTGAAGAAATCTTAGCCTCTGCCATATTGAGTTCGGTGTCAAAAATGGTTTTACTTGTTAATGCTTCATTCGTGTACGTTAACGTAAGCATTTGTTTCCTTGATGCTTATAGTCCAATTTATTAATGGGATTCTAAAATGAAAACGATGATGCCGAGATGAAACTTGGCAGAATTGTTCCTTACCACTCACTGATGATTCCCCGAAAATTTCTCGAAAATTCGAGGCGAACTACCTGCGCCACAGAGGGAGCTGGCCGAATAAATTTGGGTTTTGGACAATATCTTGCTTTCCGTAGGCCATATGGAAAAAATAAAAATTCTGACAAAATTGAAGAACAGCACATTTTTTATAAAAAAGGTTCAGTACATTTTTTTCGTAGAATCAAAAGTTTTTATATTTGACCTTGTAAAATTTGAAATGTCTATAGTTTGACACACTCAGTTATTCTTATCCCCATTAAAATACTAAAACCAATTACTTGCTTACTAAATATCAATTTCAGGCTAATATTTAGCTGCTTTATAGCATGCGTACAGGGTGTCGCGTTATCGTATGTACAATGCATGTGGAAATACAAAAGATTTTTTTTTTTGGTAACGAGCATGTTCTCGCTACCGTCTATCAAAAAGCTTCGGGAAAATGATTTGTTTATGAGTTTTAAATGTCATTGAATACAGTTCTCATGCAATTTTCGTAGGTAACTCTTGGATACCACGTGTCTACTTATTCAATTTATGAGTCTTTGATCCTAGAAAGAATCTTATACTTCACCCCATCTCCCTTCAGATGTATCCCAGAGGTTCGATGTAGAAATTATCCCCAGAACTGAATACAGAAATCCCGAAACCTACAACTCGTGTATCACCTTGGAAAAATGACTGATATTTGACCTCCGTCCTCTCTGATTATACCAAGGTGTGTATAATTAAAAAGTAGGACTGAACTCCATGTCTTCAAGAACTACAATCTAAATTTATACTGTCTTAGAAAAATAACAAAAACATGATTTCTGTTCCTTTAATGGTACCTCAGAAAGTAAACAAAACCTCGAATAATTATCAAATATCATATTGGAAAAATTTCTAACATAAGACCCCCACAACTTCAATTGCTATCTATCTCCAGGAGTCGGATGTAAAAACTACTCCAAGAATTAAATTCAATGACCTCGAAAACCTACAAGTCGAATACCATTTTGGGAAATTAATAATAATTGCCCCACTTCCTTTTTAATGGCACGGAGGGGGTTGCATTCAAAAATTGCCCACTGTTATGATTTATTAATTGAGGGACCTCAAATATCTATAAATCGACCCCTACTTCAAATTTTAACATTTTCCCCCGTCTCACTCCCCTGAGCCATTACGCACATTGGGGAATTAAAGTATTCTACCATTAATGAATATTAAAAATGCCGAGATAAGAAAAATTCAGTTAAAAACGTCAAGTCTCTGTATATTTTTCCATGAGAAGTGCGAAGGCTTGAGATCCGTGATCCTTTTATCTGATATATTTGAGCTTTGCAGACATTTTTCTTTCCTCTTGTTGAAACTGACTTACAGTGTGTCCCCGAAAGAATTCGAAAAAATCCGTCAAAAATAAATAAGGGCCACCCTAGTGTGCACTTTTGGACAGACCTAAACGTAAATTTTGGCGGATCCTCAATTCAAATAGAAAAATTTCCAAATTAGTTTCATCGGCAGGGATGAACTAAGTTGACTTTGTTTGAAGCCTGATAGAGCTTTTCCCGATGAGCCCTAAAAACGTATTTATTTAGAATGAGGTACCTAAGTGTTCTTGGAAAAGAGGATTCGGCGAACTGGAACTATTTGGGTACTAACCAAAAAGAAAAAAATCACTTCTATATAGTTTTTCAGTTTTGAGTAAGTAATTGAATTTTGATTTTGTCTACTAATTTTTAAGATCGGGGTCCGCCGGCTCTTTCTAGGGGGTTCGTAGCCACCTTTAATCAAAACTGGTAAAATAATGCGTAAAAAGTAAAAGCCAATTCATCAAGTGCCGAAGATTAAGATGATATCCAACGAATGTTGCTTTTCTTTGCAATATATTCCCCTCCGCTCAATTTGAAATATGGTCTGCCTTGTGTGTTACACAATATGCGTTAATCCAACAGCAAGTATCTGAATATAGTGGGAATGGGGGACCGCCGTGGATTCTCACCTGAAAAAGGGATCCGCCTGCTAATAAGGTTGAGAAGCCTTGCTGTAAAAGTAAAAATTAATTAAAAAGCTGTTTTCGATGTATATGTTTGCATGCTTCCCCATGAAGGGGTGGGGGACTTATATCTAAATTTCAAGATCAAATCCAAAATCAGCTGGGGAAACTAATCTAAAAACGCAAGTTTTGTTTTTCAATCTATAATGTGTGAATTTTGGAATGGAGCCCGTGAAAGCAAATTGACTGCGATAATTTTATGTGAATTCGCTTTTCGAAATCCATTGAGTATTTCGTGTGTAGTGTTTCAATCTTTATTCTCACATCTCTGCTGAAACCGGAGATATTAGATCTCCTGTAATTCGAATTATCAAATGTTGGCAATTTGTTCAAGATTGAATATTCATGTTTTTCCTAATATAAATTTTCAACGTCAGCACCCAGTGTCTTATACTACAATTACGTGGCGTTTCGTTTCTGGACCCTAATTTATGCATAAACAGTGGATAAATTAGCTATCTTTTGCAGAAAAAACAGATAATTTTATCTCTTCATTCATTGATTGCTGAAAATGCTGTGATAGAAATTTCCATTTCAGTACACTTTGATGCCAAAAGCGTATATTGCACCATACTGTACAATATTATACGGAAGAGTGCTTCGTTTTCCCTGGAAAACTAAGAAAAAACTTCAGACGTGTTTCTCTCGAAACGCACTTTTCCGATATCCGTTCATTCAACATGCACCGACTTAGTTTTCAATTTATCATTTTGCGAGCCATTATCATTTTAAGTACAAATTCGAAATCAACATGTAAAATTAATCTCAAGCTGCTAGAAAATAAGTATACTTTATCTTTTTATGTATTTTACATAAAATGAAATTTCCCAAATTGGATTTCTTGATATCACAATTTCAAACATTTCGGGGGAATTCAATTTAATTTGTTTTCATAAAACCTTATAATTTCATCTACTTTCAATGCATGGAGGGGGGTCTCACTACGTTTGAGAGAAGAAGCTGAGCCCTAACAAAATGAATGCCTCTCCTAACACAGTCAATGCACATAAGGAAATTCAGAGAAAAAAAGGAGGGAACAAGCGGGAGGTGTAACTGTACAAAGGTTTACAATAAATAATTATTTTCATTAAACTATAAAGATCAAGCGAATACTCATTTTATTAGATTAATTTTGTATTACGTTATAAAAGATTTAATCAACTAAAAAGACGAAAAGACAATAAAATTTTTTTCCAAAATTAGTGACATTAAAATTGGAGTTTATTGTCTTTCTCATTAATTTCAATGTTGGCTCCTCCATTTCTCCTCTCTGGACGTCCCCGTTATAAAAACAAAGTCAAGATAGTAAAAAAAAAAATGAATTCAACTTCTGAGTAGAAAATTCCTCCAAGGGGGGGGGAGTAAGTTGCCCCATCGTTACGGGCCCTGGATCCTCGAATTCTCTACAACCGACGAAAATGTTCTCTAAAATACTGCCTATCTGAGCCACTGAAACATAAAAATACATAATTTCACGCGTGTGGAATCTGAGGGTAGGGGCGAAGGGGAACAAAAAATTCTCAGGAATGAAAAGGTATGGGGCTTGGGAATCGAATACATGTAAATTTGAATTCCTCTTATTCTCAAAATTAAATGATGTCAGAAAACCCTCAAAAAATTGCTTTCCTCTATGAGACTTCAGTTACACATTGTGCTGCGCGGAAGGGTAATTCATTTGAACCCCTCATTTGTGACGTTAATGGGGTAGATACGAAAAGAAATTAAGGATCATTTTTATGAAGAGTGTGATGTAGAACAATTCTCGGTTGAAATTTTCTTATATTCCATCGTATTCATGATATAAAAAACAAAATGGGGGCCAAGCCTCCAAAAAAGTTAGCAGAAGTAGGGGTACAACAAATTTTTAGGGAACTCTTGCTTGTACCCTGTTTTTTTTTCTTTCTTTAAAAAACGTCGTTTTTGAATCTAATTTGTCTTAATTATAAGATATACTACCAAAAATCGTTAACAAATGTGATATACTGGACTCCAAACTGGAAGCTGACATTGGGGCTGTCATTTTTCATCATGCCTTTGAGAAAATGGAATAAGTACTAACAAAACTAATGCCAGCACTAGCGTGAACTAACAAAGCACAAACAAATGAGACCAATTTTGACTTCAAACTTGATGAGTGAGCGCTAACAAAACGAACGCCTGAACTAACATCCACTCACAAAACACTAACAAATGAGATAATTTTTGACCTCGAACTCAATATGGGCGGACCTACTCTTTTCTTGCCCCTATCCCTGTCACAATGTAGAGAGATAGTGAGAAAGGGTTAAGAGCTAACTAAATGAATGCCTGCACTAACGAAATCTTCTCAAGAAGAATTGAGCACTAATGAAAGTGAACTTTGCTTCAAGGTGTGCTAACGAAACGCTAACAAATGAACGGATCTTAGAGGGCATAATCCAAAATGGGGGACTGAGGTTTCGCTGACCCTTCTCATGTTTTTTTCTCTTCTTTTTTACTTGGAAATATCCACGGAAAGTGTTGGGTACTAACGAAATTAATACTGTATTAACAGAGCTCTAACAAGTATGCATGATCAGTGGCGTAGCCAGGCTAGTGTTCGAGGGAAGGGGGTCTAGTCTCGTCCAAAGGGGACGGGGTATTAGAGGTGGTGATAAATCTAGAAAAACCATTTTTTGACAATGTCGCAAAGAGGGGGAGGAGTCTAGATCTCCCAGCTGCGCCATTGTGCCTGGTTTTGAACCTCAGATGTGTCCCGGATTCTACCAAAACACCATTCTCATTTTTGGAGTAAGTGGACAAGGAAAAGACACGTTCGTTAATGAAACAGGGGTATTACAGCGGTATGGAGTATGACCCCTACAGACATCGGCAATACCACTGAACACTGTACCAATGAGGTGTTCGCTACTAAGTGACCGTTCCGAAAAGTATAGGTGGCTCTAGATCGGATAGGATATACTTCATCAGGATGAGTCTCATGTGTAGGACTTCAAACCATCAGGATCACGTCTACCGCGTTGGGTGGCGGACACATCTATCGGTCCAAGTTCCCAGAATGATAGTCGCGAAGGATTGTACAATTAGGATCAATTTGGGAAGGGGGCTTCAGAATGCACTGCTATATTTGCGATTTTGGTCTGCTTCATCGTAACCATAATTCAGTTTAGATAGGATTCTAAGAGCGTTACCTCATCTTGGAGATTTCGCCTTTAGCTAAGTCGGATTCATTGAGAATTGGGCTTTTCCTAAGGGTACGTTATCTCAAAATCTAGAAGTCAGAGAATAGTTGACTGAATTCTGATTAGGAGAGAAATTTTCTGAAATAGGAGGTGATCACAATCACTCGTTTGGTCCTACACTTGGTGTCTTCATAACTCTCAGAACACAGTTACCTCAAAGCATCATCTTTAAGCTTTCTGAAGGAGAGGTCATTTGCTCTTCCCCCTGACGCCAGATGAGCGAGGAACATAGCAACCCCGTGTCCGATCGCTGCAGACCCTTCTTAGCTTGTCATAACAGAGTGAGACATCGGTTCGGAGAAGATAAGGGTTGCTAATTTTGTCTTCTATCCACGAGGGTAGTGGCTCTTTCTCCATTCCCCTGCGTTACTATAGTGACTTCAAAGGTAAAGCAATAAACTGCCCGCACAAATGAAACAGTGCTTATGCAGTTCGATTTTTGAGTGCAAAACGACGTATCAGCCTCTGTTTCCCAAATAATCTCAGCAGTTGTCGAAATGAAAGTAATAAAAAAGGAAAATGTTCAAGGGCTCGGGGAACACTCGACAGAAGCGAAGCTTCTTTCCCACTGTGTGAGTTGCTACATCAGTTGGTAGTGTTTTTTAACAGAAAACAGTTAACGGAGGTGTGGAAAGAAAGCGCAGTGTAGTTTCACGTACACCATTTCTTTCTCTTGCTCTCTGCCTCACTAAATGTGGGCGGAGCGTTACTTCGTCACTTCCGTTGCATGTTTCGCCTTCGCGTTCGTTTCATTTTTTCTACATTAAATAGGGGAGACCGGGGTTAGTTGTCACAATTTTTAAAAACTTAAAAATTCTGAAAAAAACTATTGGGCCGAGAAACTTCAAATTAAGCTCAAGTTGTAGCTACAACCCTTGGCTACAAAATGGCCTAAAATAAAATTTTCATACGGTTTACCCCAAACATTTCTAAACGAGGCTACTTTTTTGTGACAATTTACCTCATGCTCGGGTAAGTTGTCATACATGATGGCGTACGTCTTGTGGTAAGAACGTCCTTAAAATGCACTGAAATATGTTACAAATGTATTTTTCTTACCATTTTCTAAAAACATATAACAAAATTCGCATTAATTAATAATTTTTGTAATGGGACAACTTGCCCCGGATTGAGGGGGTTTAGATAGTACAATTTTTGGGGGAGGATAAATAATGTAATTTTAGGTTCTAATATACTCAAAGATAGCCGAAGAAATTTTACTTACCGCACACTATTTGATTTTTGCCGGTACAAGATATTACGCTCATGAGAGTGAACTTCTTGGTTATATAACGTGACTTTTTGTTAAATTTTGTGTTATCGAAGTATCAAACCACTATAAATCAGGTCGGTTCCATAATCATGAGGTCTATCAGGTATGGATGAAGTGTTGGTACACTAAGGAGTAGCGTGATGTCATCAAATTCAAAAAAGTACCTTTTCCACGGGGGACATGGAGGCTGAGACGACTTACGCCGTGGACAACTTATCCCAGTTTCCCCTACCTATCCTGAGCCTGCGTTAAGAAGTTTCGCTTCAAAATAGATTCGATATTGATAAGCCAGAAGGTAATGCAGTGAGAGAAAGACGAGTATATGTCTATAATTAGTTTCTGTCAGTTCTCTGCATCAGTTCATTTACGAGTAGCTGCAGGGAACTCAACACTAAATTGTATAGGTTTCCTCGCTATTCTTCCATTCACAGGTCGCAACACCATATCAGTTGCAGAGGGAAAACTTTGATTGCCAGAAATTCGTGGATAGTGAGCTCCACTTGTCACAAACCAAAATTTGTAATTGAGGAACTGGTATGGGACGATCGATCACTCTTGAAACTCTTAGGTGTTCTATAAATTGTATTTTTACCAGCCGCGTTCTCAAGTTGTGTCGGAGTCTGACAGCTACTATCGGAATCAAGGCGGCAGCATTTTTGAATTCCAAAGCAGTTCACGTCGTTTTCGCAAGATACCGTGTACGCTCTGCCCAAGTTTGGCTCGTTTCTAGCTTCTTCCGAAGGACATATTCCGGGTTTATTCCACCATCCGTTCAAACAATTCTTGATGCACTGAAGTGAAAAAAAAAAACACTAATGTATCTTTAATTAAAGTATAGGTATATGAACTAATCAAATCAGCTCGGGGAAATCATTAGCATACTAATACGAAGGAAAGGGTACGAAAAAAAAGCATTTACAAGATTAAGCCGTTCTGAAAGTTGTACTAGAGTCCGGGAAGGCATGCAAATTTATTCTGTTTACTTAGGTTGTCGATATATTTTTTTTCTCGCGAAATTCACATGCTGCAGCAGCGAATCTGGTCCAAAATCAAATTTATGAATGAAATTTAGTCACCTAATTTTACTAGGGCAAACTGTATAATTTGATTGGAGATTAGTGGTGCAGTTCGCGGAATATTGGTGGGTAAACAAGACTTCATTAGCAGTAATATCAAACGGCATGCACTTATACGACCCACTGGCGACTTCTGTGGCGACAAATGAATGTCATTAGGGTGTTGTGTAGTCGTCACTTTATAATATCTATTTATATGCTAATGAAAAAAAAAGAAAGATATTCTTAATCAGTACTCAAATCGCGATTTATGTCGATGAAGTCGCCTCTTACAACACAGTTTTTCAATTCGAATCGATAACTTGTTAACTGTATGGGAAGTTTCACTTGTATTTGTTTCATAAAATGTAAATAATAATGGAACTCGAAAAGAAGCGTAAATATAAAAATGAAATTCTCTGTTGGAGAAAAAGTTTTGTTTCCTGTTGAAGCGATCAAGAGATTGAGAGGTACTTGGAGCTTCGTTAGAAGGTTAGAGTAGACTTGCTGGGTTCAGAATTACTATACAGGGTGAATTATTCTGACCTGATCATAATACTGTCAACCGTACCGAGATAACGTTAGGATAGTCAAGTAGAATGGAACCGGCTAAATAAATGGATAAAAGAACTTCGAGTACTCGTTCGCTTTAGTTTTACGTGAATTCCCACTCAATTTTTTGAAAAATATGAGAGATAAACGAGAATCACGAGCAAGTGTGGGAAGTTCGAACCCATCTCGGAAACTCATTCCTGCCTGCGCGTCTCTGTTTGGATGGTCATAAGCAGAACCTACTCAACAATCATAACAGATAGCATTTCGAGAACCTGAAATAAGGAATGCTTTTTCAAAACGCAGTCAAGTATTTTGTTTCCGGAATTGAGTGACAAAACTCCCAACTCAACAATAACTCTTTACGGAGTTGCAAAAAAATCATTTTTCTTCGTGTTATCGGAATATTTGCTGTGGAATGATTATTACGAGCAGAGTAAATTATTGATTATTAAATATTAATATTTTAATAATCAATAATTTACTCTGCTCGTAGTAATTATTTCACATTTGATAAAATGAAAAAGCTCATTTTCGAAACGCAGTAAGTCTATTTACTTTGTGTATTTATTCGAAAACATTCCAAAACGCGGTGAGTCAATATCAATTCTGAGAATCTCAGTGTGGGACTGACTTTGAAAAATTATTTTTCATGTTAGAAAGAAGAAGAAAAAAAAACTGCAGTCAGCTAAAGAGCGTATTAGAAAAACTAATTTTTTCAAATACAAATACCTAAACCGAAGTTTCAATAATTAATTGATTTGATTAATTGACTCCGAAACTGAAGTTGAATATGAAGATCTATAAATATTGGTAGAAATTGTGTACGGTATTTCCGGTTTTCTAAGAATAAATGTGCATTTCATTTACCTGCATGCTGTGACTTAGAATGGAAAACAAAAAAAAAAGAAAATCTAAGTTTTTTATTTTCAAATCTAGGGTGTCAGGCTTACATTCGAGTGCGACTTACTTTCGGTCAAATAAGTGCGGTAAATCAAAATTTCAATAATTAATCGACTTAACTGACTGATTTCAATTAATCAATTGCCTATAACAAGCGAATAATTTTCGATACTTAATTGATTATTTCTGATTAAATCTTGGGGGACCTGAATTCCAGGCTAGTGCTCGGGGAGCGCAAACCTCAGTCAGTAGGGAACCCCACGGTGGCACTTGCGGGACGTGCGCACCGGAAGCGGCACGGCGAAATGGGGGCTCTGGCCGGCCTCAAAGCGTCCCTCCAGCCACAGATGCGATACTCGAAAGGGTAGTTTCTGGGGCCGGGGGTTCAGTGTTTTAGGGGCTACTTTGGTATGCGTGCATCGCCATATGTCCTAACCACACCATTATTTCTGATAAATCAGTTATTTCTGATTCTTTGATTATTTCCGATTATTCCCCTCCGAAGCGTCGAATAGGTCATTCTACATTATTCTGTAGAATTCAGGTAGAATAGCATTTCACGGCAGGGCCGTACCTAGGATTAAAGTAGGGGGGTTGCGATTAAGATGAATAATATTTCTTGGTGGGGTGGGGGGATACAAATACTCCAAATTTATCCAATTTCCCACATGTACCTCTCCGTTTCAATCCATTGTTTCTTTTTGGCCAATGGGGGTGGGGGTTGAACCCCTAAGCCCCCCCCCCGTCAGTGCGGCCCTGTTTCACAGTGTCGAATGTGTAAACCGTGCCCTCGCTTGAACTTCTACATGAATAAAATAAGTGACCCAAGAAACCTCTAACGATATACCACTGTCTCAGTGAAGTTCGATTTGCCCAGTTCTTAGCAGGGAAATTAGAATTTTGGAACCCAAATCGGGTTGGATAAAAGAGCTGATGAAATTTTCGGAATCGCAGACCTAAGAAAAGTTTGTAAGTACCGACAAACTGATAACTATATTGCATTTATTTTCATTCTTCATGCCCCCCTTCATTTTCGGGCAAAATTGATGTATGCTCTGGAGTAATTGCTTGCAAAACCTTAACGAGTTCAGCGGCCTTAGAAACCTATGAAACAATATCTGTCTTGCATTTTGTTAAATTTTCGTCACCCCCTCTTTTCTTGGTCCGACACTGAAATTGAATTCTGTATGTTCGTTCGGATATAATGAAATAAATACAATTTTGTAAATGTGATACATAAAGACGGCGGGGGAGAACATTTTTGAGGTGGGTAGGTACTATGTTTGGTTGGCAAGCACATCCCATAGTGACTCACTTTTTTTGGTCATACAAATTGGTTACTTGAAAGAGTAGGGAAAATTGTAGGCCCTGCCTTACGAACAATTCTTTTACGAGTGAAACATTTTCTTGTACATTTTTTTTGTGAATTTGATAAGCTTCGATATTTTAGCAGAGAACCAAAATTTCACGAGCCTTGGACTAGCCTAAAAAATGTAGTGCAATGGGTGAGGGTAGCAGTTCTTAATATGCATGTTGGTCAGGGGATTATCCCCAACATCTGAAAACCGCACGATTTTTTTTTTTTTTTTTTCAAAAGTGCTATAATTTGCTCAGTCTTTAGTTAGTTCTGGTCATTTTTAGGTATTAGTCTAGTGAGTAGATTGGGTCGAGTTTGGTCAGTTTGTTATTCCTGGTCCAGTTTGGCCGGACTGAATCATTTAGACAAACTCAATTGTTTCTGGTCGATTTAGTAGTGCTCTTGTTTCTGATCGTTTGAGTTTGACTCAGTAGTTCTTGGATTTTGCGTGGTTGCCACATCCCCTCAATTATCGCCTTCCAAAGTTTGTTACCAAATGTCAAGAAACTTCAAGAGTTTCGAGAGTCTTTACCATGCTTTGAAAAGCGAGAATAAAATCTGGACGAGTCATAAAGCGTAGCGAGTTTCGAACTGTTTTAGCGAGTCTTATACAACTTTGGAAAGCCTTACAGAGTTTTAAACAAGTCAAAGACAGTCTCACAAAGTCTTAAAGGGAGGAGTTGTGTTCTAGTATGGTGTGGTGGGACGTATGGCGATGCACACATGCCAGAGTGGCCCCTGAGAAACCGCATCCTCGGCGCCGGAAACTACCCTTTCGAGTATCACATCTGTGTTCTAGTATAGAAGAGTCCTTAAAAGTTTTCAAATTCTTTAATTTTAACGTGCCTGGAAGAGAAGAGTCTTAGCGAGTCTTAATGTGCTTCTCCTCCCCTTTTCAAAGAATTTGATGTTTTTTGTGATACCCGTTCATATCCCTAGAGAATGGTTGCTTAGTTCAAAAGACAGGGATTTGACAAAAAAAAAAAAAAAAAAAAACTTAGAAAGGATTTTTATTTTGAACGTCAATAAGAAAATCTTTAGCTATATATAAATCATTCATAACTCCAAATACTTTCCATCTCATATCTACTCATTCATCAATTACCGTCGCGTGAGCATGAAAATGATCTACATGTTCAGGTGGAGATAGGATGGAAGGGTAAAAACTGGACTTATCAAATTCTTACTCATTTTGAATTTTGCCTCATTTAGGACTATATATTTCCTTAATCCGCCACAAAATTTTGATCGTGTCTTCCAGAATTTTGCTGAATCAGCCTCTGCTTTGAAGGTTCTAGAAGTTTCAATTCACACTCAACAGCAAACATGTTTTGTTGTCCTTTGATACAGTTTTCTGTCCAATATTTCAGTCACTCATTTTCAAGACATTTAAAGCCAAACCAATAACGAACTCGAATTCTCTGACCTTAAATCCATAACTAGTACATTGATCCGATAATTTAGGCTATCCATTAGAAGTTTTGAGAGCCAAAGGTATCTTGCGACAAGAAAAACAACCAATTTCAACGATATTCCGCATATTGGTACCAATTTTTTTCCCTTTATGCTTCTCTGATTTAATGATTCACTTGGTAGAGCGTATGTCGATGCGCGCATGTCAAATTGGCTCTCCAGAACCGCGACTCTGACCCCGAAAACTACCCTTTCGAGTATTGCATTAGTGACAAGAAGGGTGTTAAAATGGTTTTGAGTACATTTAAGTAATTTTTTTTTCGACTTTACTAGTTTTCTTCGTTTTTACTAATCATTTCCGCCCAGTGTAAGACACTGGTTCATTAAGTGTTGCTTCCCATAAAAATAGCCCGGTCAAATTGGATCAGAGATGGAGCAATAAAGGGAAAAATTGATACTAATATGCGGAATATCGTTGAAATTGGTGCCCTTGGCCATTAGGTGACTTGCTTCCAAAAACTTTTATCAGGTAACCTAAATTATTGGATCGATCCTGCCGGCTATAGGTTTAAGGTCACAGAATTCGATTTTCGTTGTTGGTTTGGCTTTACGTGTCTTGGAGATGAGTGACTGAAATATTGGATCGGAAACTGTAACAAAGGATATTTTAAAAAAGTTTGCTGTTATGTGCGGTGGACACTGCCGCATCAGGTGCATGCGAATCCATCGTCAATGTGGCAATAGGGTAAATCGTCCACTTTTGGCCAAGTTAAGGTGATTCTTCAACTTTGAACTCCAATTAAAAGTATAAAAATCAGTTTTCTTCCATGAATTTGTTTCATCATCATTGTTTATGTTCTGAAGGTCTGGGTGGAGACTTTGTTCATCTGCACATATAAATGATTCACTTGCCTAGCAACTGAAAATAGAAACATTGTTACCTAAAATACTCATCTTTGGCAAGTTTTGCCATTTATGGCCCACCCTAAAACATCCATCTTTGGCCAGTTTTGCCGTCTATGGCCCACTTCATTACCAATTTTAGCCCCATGGATTATATTTCATTTACAGGACAGAAGTTTTACGCGTTCCAGCTGAAATAAGCTCGGAAAGTAGTGGAGGAGTGCAAACAGAAGATATTAGACGTATTTCTTCGTGAAAAATAGTACTTCCAACATAACAAGTTGCATTTTATATTCATATTATTCTTAAAAACAAATCTCACATTTCTGGTGCGTCATTTCTTATTCGTAAATTGCTTAAAATATTATTGGTATGTTTCTTTTTCTTTTTTGTGTGATACTTTAGTGGAGACATAACGATCGAAGAATCTGCGAATTTTATGAGAAATTTTTGGCTTTTTTAATTCGTTTATAACAAAGGGTGGCCAGAAATGGATTAGCACTGTACTCATCTTTGGACAGGTTGCTGGCCAAAGATGGTGAAATCATTAAATCCGAGACCCTCACCTGGCCATGCCGCTTAATTCATGGAAAACAGAGTAAACACCAATTTTTTAAATCCAAATCCGTTACTAATACGATGAATAATTAGAAAAATACATTGCCTAGTGCAATTACCGCCTGGAAGTGTTCGTAGGTCGATCTTTCTAATTGCTGGATTCTTAAGAGTTTGGATAAGAAATCACTGAAGTTTTGAAGTTTGCCATAGATCCATATTTTTTTTTTAAAAATGGGTAACGTAAACTTGAAAATAGTACAACACAACATACACACGGCAGTGTTCACTGATTTCATAGTGAAAAAATCACATTCCCAGGGTTACCAAGTCCTTATTTGCTGGCAAATTTATGAGATACCTGGCCAAAGATGGTACTCTGGCCAAAAGTAGACGATTTACCCTATTGAGAAAATATATTTGTGTACCTAAGACTTCTACATGCAGAAGCAATAACGCCGGAGATCAGACAGTCAACAACTAAAGACGTTAGTGAGAAGATGTCGGCGGGGATGACATGAAAGGTTAGAAGAAATTAGTGAGAGATGACTGGCGGAGGAGGGTTTGTTCCCCACCAACCACCTTACCGCATTCCAGAATGAATAACCACACCTTTAGTTGCACTGTTAACGTTCAGACTATGTCGTGTGGACTCCGAATTTATTGATTGATTGATGTGATTCTTGAAGAGCAGAGAAAGTTAGATCCATATTTTTGAGTTTTGAGGAGATGGAAGAAAATTTGTGATTGTCGTGAATGGAAGTTTGTAATTTTTACTTTATGGTTTAAATTTTACCCCTAAATGTTATGTTCAGATTCGTCTAAATTTGTTCACACATGGGTTTTTTATTTATTTTTTGCTTATACCCTTATCTACTGGTCTGTAAATAGATGGGAAATTGTTACTATGACAAGGGGGCGGGGGAAAATTTCGTTGGATAGAAAGTTTTTGTCGTAAAAATCAACTACCCGGAGAGGATGGTGGTAAATACGAATATGTACAAGTTTTAAGGCATGGGGAAAAGGGTGGAGGAAAGCTAACACTATTCTAATTAAAATTATACATACTGTAATGACAGCACCATTACAGTCGGAAAATACGTTCTGATTCTGGGGTTCAGATTTCGTATATTTGTTTAGGGAATCAATAAATTTTCAACTTTAACACTCTTCATTGAAAATACGAGTATGAGTTATAAATTCTTGGATGCTAATTGTCCAACTAATGAAAATAGAATTAATAGGCTTAAAAAACCGGAAAAAATTTGATTGAGACCTTACTGTATAACTACTCACATTACCTTGTTAACAAAAATAAGTTTGAGAAGTTATTGCCCTTGATTTTTTTCCCTGCAAATTTCAGACCAGCGGAGAGTATTTTAACATTAGGAATTGAAACTGAAATAGTGTAGCCATTAAGCCATTTACGTAACTTCACATCGTTTATTCCTGTCTTGCACAATGATTACAGAGTTATAATTTTTAAAGTAGCCACATTCTACGCATTAGCCCTACTCCAATTCTGTTAAAGCTTAGTAGAATTATTGTATAATTTCCATTAGGATTTACTAAAAATTAGTTTGTAGTTGGAGTACGTGGATTACTAAATGTTCCACTCACAAGGATTTCGAATCATTTTTCCCGCAAATTTTTCTGAGTTCTGGCCACTTTTTTAAATACTCGCTTCATTCGTATCAGCTTCCTACTTTAACCTGTGCAAGTTTCTATCTGTTAGTCTTTATGGCCGTCTGGCTGCCTATTTGTTTGTCTGTCATGTTGATTAGGTAGCTGTCTTTGTTTATTCTGGAGTTTTTTTGTTCCTTGCCAATGACGGGGATGGTAGGAACCATCAGTAGCACTCTTGAGTGACAAGAAAGGTCGAGAGAAGTCAAGTGTAGTTCAATGGCTAGCAAGCTGATTGCCTCGAATCTTTGTTGATTGTTCAATGAGGAGAATCATTCTGTATCAAATCGCCGTAGTTTTGAGAAAAGTGCAATTTGCGCCATCAATATGATATTTCATCATCATCTGTTATGAGCTTTTTTATTGTTACTTTATCCTATTAGTGATAGTATTTTTGACCTGCGATACACGAGGGCACTGAGTTTCAAATGCGTTGAACGCAATACGTTACTGAGATTTACCAAGCGTGAACCCAAAATGGTTCTAGCCCAATTTGGAGATCTGATTTGAATTTCCGAAATTTCAAGTCGTGAAGTCGTGGTGGTCTAGCTCACCAAAATTTTTCTTGGCAAAAAAATAAAAATAAAAATGGAAAAAATGGTACAGGGCTAGGTGGGGTAGTAACCGGTTTGTCAATTTTCGGGGGTAATTTTCGGTTACTGAATATCTCATTAATTTCATCTGTGTTCTCACCGCAGTTTCTAAATACGATTAAAGCGTATTTCTTTGTTATCTTCTTTTTAACCCACTAAACGAGCACGTTATAAACTGAACGCAGTGGGGCCAACGGACGAGCAGCCTTTTGTTGTTATCTATTTCGTTGCATGTTTGCCAACAGTTTCTCTTACTAAGAAGAAAAATCACCAGACATTCATGTCCCACAATTTATTGGTCCCTCAATTTAATGACGCCATCTAGTATTATTTCATTTGCAAATTTCAGTCTTTCAACTTCACGTTTTTTTTTGTTTTTTTTCGGGAGTGTTTAAGTTTACTGGCTCCAATTTTTAAAAATGGTATTTGCCTTAGTCTATCGAATAGTAGGGAGTGGGGGAGAGTCCAAGAATAATAATCGTTATAATTTAGGAGAGTCTTCTCTATTCAGTTTTTTATACGCATAGGTTTCTGATCTTTTCAAATCTCCTTAGTTACCATTCAAATAGTCGTTTTTATTGGATCCTGAATTTTAGTAAAACATAATGAAAACCACTGTGGAGGACTTCCAGAAAGATAGGGTTCCTGTTTTTAAAAATATTTTACGAATTATGAAGTATTTTGGGAAATCGTACTTTTTTGGTGGTCCCCTGTATAGTGGTTTCTATTATGTTAGAAGTCTCCGATTTGATATCATGTTTTAGGGAAGCGTAAGCAGAATCTTTTCAGTAGGATGAATGTTTGATAAGAAAAAAACGAAGATGAAAGATATTGACGTTGTGGAAAGCCTCCTACGGCGCTCCCTTTTGAGTTAAAAGCATCAGATTTGGTATCAGTTTGTAGGGAATAGACCGATTCACGCGCGTGAGGTCACGAGTGGCGATTCAGGGTTGCCTTTGGCGAAAAATCTTAAGTTGCGTTTTATCAAAAATATGGTCAACTTTTACCTGTGACTACGAAATAGTGAAAGAATATAATGAATATATTTATGAAAATGCGTTGCATAAATCCTCTTAAATCATAATCAGGTGTATTTGGGTCGGAAATACTGAAAACTGTACAAACACGACTGTAAAAGGAAAGTTGAAAATTTGTCTCTATGATGAACGAGTTTTCGACAAAATATTCGAAAACAAGGCAAATGTTAATATTTTCAGTTACATTAGTAGCTGATAATTTCACGAGTATTTTGAGCTATTATTCATTAGAATACGTAAGCCATAGGCCGAGTAATAATGTTATCACTTCTTCAAAAAGTACTATGCCGTTGTAGTACACGGGATGTACAAAAGTACCAACTGCCTGATGCGAGAGCAGATGCTCGCATTATCTCGTTGCTGTCAAATTGAATCTAAATGCATTAATGTAATTATCGGTAAGATATTCAATTCATATTGAAAATCTCTATCCTATCGAAATAAATCTCACTTGTGACAATGTACACTTCACGCTTCATGCTGGCCTGTACTTTTCCCTAAGCACTTGACCCAGAAAACTAAAACTCCTTCAAGTGAGAGGGCATAAATGATTTTCGCCTCAGCAGATTAATGATAATGCAAGTTCGGTGTCTCCTTTGGCTCGTTTCCCGGGTTCATCTGATGGGACCAGCCTAAGATATTTCTGAATTGAACTTAAAGTAACAAGAATTGTGAGTGGTTTTTGACCCACTCTGAGAAAATCCCCGTAAGAAACACGTTTTCGAATCATTAATTTTCAAACTTGTTCAACTTAATTCATTCAGTTATTCAGTTCTCATACAGAGTGATAACAACAACCTCAACAATGAATCCTCTCAGTAGAAAGCTGGAGTCTGTGGCTTGTGCATGCAGAGATACTGATAAGGATTTTACTCAGCGTGTAGTGAATGTATTTCGATGAATTATATAGCTCAAAATACTCGTGAAACTATCAGTTTTATGCTAATGTAACTGAAAATTCCAACATTTGCTTCATTTTCGAATATTTTCCCGAAAACTCGTTGTTCACAGGGACTAATTTCCGATCTTCCTTTTTAGTCATGTTTGTACAGTTTCCAGTATTTCCGACTCAAATGCACCTGCATATGATTTAAGAGGAGTTGTACTACGTATTTTCATAAATATATTTACAAGATATTCTTTCAACATTTCCTAGTCACAGGTGAAAGTTGACCATATTTTCGATAAAACGCGACTTAGATTTTTGGCAACAGGCAGCCTTGAATCCCCGTTTGTGACTCAGAGTAAATCGCAGTCTATTATGTTTGATCCAATGAGCACTTGCAATCTCTCTCAAGCTTTTTGAGTTGTTTGGAATAAACTGACGAAGGGGTACATTGGCCACCACGATGGAAAATGTGCATGGGTTGGGAGAATTAGTTTTATGTGGGTCATTTAGTAGACCAATCCACATAATAATCCGCAAAGAAACCTTCGATTGCTGTGTTTTCTGGTTCAAATGCTAATTTAACTGGACTAATGGCCCAAGAACGAGAAACAAACACCAAATTAAACGACATACTTCAAAAATGTTGATTTTGGCCAGGAACTACCCCAACTAATCATAAGTACGGAAAAGTTATAAAAAATACAGGGACTTGGAGAAGACACTTTTTGGGGAGAAGTGGTGTTAAAATGTGGAAAAATACGCACTAATCGACTGAATAAAAAAATACCTAACAACTTTTCGAAAACCGTTTCTGGTTAAATTGCCAACTCTGGCCAAAAAGCCTTCCAGGGGGCAGCTACTCTCCTTGCTTCCCGTAGATTATTCGTACCGGCCAATAATGTTTGGTTTCAAATCATGTTCCAAAAACTTTTTGTACATTTTATAACTTGAGTAGGTATCAAATTTAGCCAGTTTTACAAAAAATAATCTTCATTTTTTTAAAATTTTCTTAGAGTAGGTACACATCAACGAAATACATGTTAACATTTTCCGACCTCTGAAATTTAGCACCATATGCCGTAGCATACTCTGCCTAATGGTAAATCTTACCTCATAGTTTAAAATTTCTTATAAGCTCTGCACTTGAAATGAACAGTCGATGAGTACAGAAATAACGAAATAAACACAATTTACCTTCATCGGATCGAGCGGTTGATTCCAGCATTTGGCTTCACATCGTGCCGCGAAAATTTGATCGATACTTCTGTCGCCGTGAATCTGTTCTCCGGAGTTCGCAAAGACGAAGGCCGTCCACGTGAACGTCATAAAAATCGCGAGTTGCTCGCAATTCAATTTCGAGCTAATTATTACCGAAAATGCGATTGATTTCGCATTTCTCCTCAACGTCATCTTACTGGCTCGCACATTCTCACGTATACTGTCCCTTGGCGGCAACCTGTTCGAAACTTGTCATCTGTCGTTCGCAAACGAATCACTGGATCGCTGACTGAGTTTTCAATTCTTTTTTGGAAATTTTGCTCGTCAAAAGCGTCGCCGGGTATTGATGTATAAAAGCAATCTCTCTGACATGACAGCTGCATGTTGATATCGTCATCGACTACATCGATATTAATCGGTTCCTTGTGAAACGTGAACTAACTTTTTGTTCCACAAGAATAATAGGGATTTTGCCTCGTTAAGAACCTGAATGTTGTCAGTAAAACGTGAGGATTTGATGTAGGAACATTAAAAAAGTGGGACAATTGAATCCATACTCGATAGTCGACAACAAAATGTAGAAACTGAAAGCTGACAGGCTGTAGATTCCATTATGTGATAAATCGAACATTCAAACTGCATTCGAACTTCAAAAGTGGCCAACATGCGGGTCTGAAGATAATTTCTAAAGCGACTTCATATTACAAAAGTAAAAGAGAAAAGATCCATCACTGATATAATTGCTATTTTGGCCGGATTTAGGGCTGTACGCACGGGACACGGGCTCCAAGGCTTCCACCAGCAGAGAGCCCCACCAAATGAAAAATGAAACACTAAATAGAAATAAAAATATAGTAAAGTAACAGCCTAAATCGCCGTTTTTCCATCCTAAACAGGGCTCAAATTATTTTTTCGAAACCGCTCATAGACCAAATCGTATCTTGAACTCTTACGTATCTTTGGGCGCGAACACGATTTTCTTAACTTGAATGGCAAAGGCTCAGTTTTAATTCGCGCAAAGGTCTAAGAGTTGTACGATGTTAAAAACATCCACCCCACTCTTATCTGATGAATTCTGTACCCTCTAAAAAATATTTAGTAACGAGATACCACCCAGTCTTCCATCCCCACTTTTATCATGCTAACCCTCAAACCAGTTCGGTGCTACAACGAAAAAAAATATATCACCAACGGAGTATATTTATTACAAAAATATTTTCTCAAGTATAAAATCACATTCATAACTCACAGGTATGACATCGATACACCTGATCATGTTTTTCTGCTAATTTTGGGAGGACAAGCAGCAAAACTATCCCATCTCCGCGTTCTTCTGAAAACGCCAATATATCATCAGACATCCCATTTCCATATTTTGACTTAGTTTTCTTGTTAGACATAACATAATCTGAAAAAATTGAGTTTACCTTGGTCAGCTAATATCTTTTGAAAACAAGACAGAGAAAGAAGAAGACAGAAGAATCTCATTAGGTTGGAAGAAATTTTGGTCGCTGAAGAAAATTCTGAAGGGTCCCTTTAGATTGAATCATAAGAACCATATTTTTAACAGCTGCGTTCTTCCCATAATTACGTATGGCGCGCAGTCCTGGACTTTAACCAACAAAATTGAAAATAAAATAAAAGTAACACAAAATGCGATAAAGCGATCGATTTTGAGAGGTAAAAAAGAGGACAAAGTACAAGTACTTAAAATTAAAAATCATTGAACAGAAATCGCCAGCTTCTAGAAGAAATAGGAGGAAAAATTTGGGATTGGGCGGGCCATATGGCCAGAATGAAAAATAACAGATGGGCAAAGGAGGTAAACAGTTGGACCCCAAATAATAAAAGTTATGCTTAACAACAATTTCGAAAATGTAGCACAGGACCGTAATGAATGGAGAGTGAGGGAGGCCTTCGCTCTAAAAAAGGATCTCTAGGCATTTTTAGTAATACTAGCTCTTATTTGCGGTGGTATTTGTTATTGTTAAACGCCATCTCTATTGCATTATGCGCATTTTGAAGACTTCACCCGAACAAATGACATAATTTTGAGGTGGGGATCCGTATAGCATTCTTTTTGTTAATTTATTTCAAGGCCCACTGCACCTCCTGAAAAGCACCACCAGGGGCGGATAGGCCATAGGGAAATTCGGGCAAATTCCGGTGCGCCGCCGCCATTTTGACGCTCTGGCGCCGGTACGTTGAAGAAAAAAAAAGTATGCGTTTATAAAATACTTACAAAAATAAAATAAGTGTATGTTGCGACGACAGTCGAAAAACGTGCGGCGGCGCTGATCATAATATAATGAGAAATAAAGTGATTGAAAAATTTTAATGGGCAGGCACATTTTGCGCTGATTGTCAACCAAACATGCGTGTGAGTTCCTCCGCCTATTTTTGGGCATACGCCTCCACGTAGCTTTTCCATTTTCTTTTATCCTGCGCTAATCTTTGCCACCCGGGGCCCCAGTTCTCTGACGCGAGTTCATCTCTCTATCTAGTTACTGGCCTACCTGTCTTTATTTTCCTTTGCAGCGTATTCAGTTGAGTACTTTTACTCCCCATCTGTTGCTTTCCGCCCTCGCCAGATGCCCCACATATTTCCACTTTAATTGTTTGACATTATATCCTATGTGTATATCCCCGCCTCCAACCATTTCGTGTAGTTTGGCATTTGAGATTTTGTCTACCCATCGCAGTCCTGAAAGTTTCCTCAACATAGATCTGAACGTAATTTGTAGCTTCACTATTTGCTTTCCTGTAAGGGAACAGGTTTGTGCTCCATACTCGAGGGCTGGTACCGTTGAGCTATTTAGTATTTCCATTTTGAGGTTTTATTTGTTATCTCTTTCTTCAAAACTAATAATTTGTCCCACAGATATTCGATTTCTATTACATCTCTTGCCCATCGATTATCAGATTTTTCCTTTCCCCTCTTCCGATTATTTTCGATTTGCTACCATTCAGCTTGGGGCCAGCTTTTTTGCATTCACTCAGTAGCTCTTCTGTCATTTCCTTCAACTCCTCACTATTTTCTGCAACTAAGATAATATCGTTTGCGTACCTTAAATTACTTGGAAATTCTCTAATTTTTTTTGTCCCCTTCTTTTCCACTTCAGATTACGAAATACTTCTTCCAGCATGCAGTTGAAGAGGTTTGGCGACAAGGTATCCCCTTGTCGAACCCCCCTCCCAATTTTGAATTCCCTCCCTTTGATTTTAAGGCTGGCTCTTGCACTCGAATTTGCATAGCAATTCTTTATGACTTTAATAAACCCACTTTCAGTTCCCTTATTTTCCAGTGCTTTTAACATATATTTATGATCCACTGAAATGTCTTATGAAAGCCACTGTGCAAAGTATTTCAATTTCCCCATCATATTCATATGTTTCTTCAAAAATTTGGTTCACAACGAAAATATTCTTGACAGTTGAGAAGCCTGTTTTGAATGCTGCCTGTTCATTTCCCTGATGATGATTTGAATCCAAATGGTTGTACATACGTCTTTTTAAGACTGCCATAAATACTTTACAGATGTTCGACGTTAAAAGCATATTGGCTTGTAATTTTCAGTAAGTTCCTTCCCCCCTTTCTTGTATAATATTATTTCGGCGTTTTGGACATATTTTCATAATTAGAATTTTGTTAAATATTTTAGCCAGGTGTGGCATTCTCTGATCGCCAAACTTTTCCAGCATTTCGTTCGTAATTCCATCCGGTCCTGGGGCTATGTCATTTTTAAGTCTATTTAGTACGTATTCTACTTCTCTCTCCATTATTTCCGGAATTCCTTCCTCCTTTCACCCTCCAGTTTTTGCTATTTTTGTTAGCTCGTTTCGCTCGCGGTAAAAGTCCTCATAAAAACTTGTCGCTGCCTCTACAATTTCTTCTTGATTTTGAGTCACTTTTCCTATCTGATCTTTTAGTTTCAGCATAACGTCTCTCCTGCCACCGAGTTCGAGCCTAACTTTTTTAGTGGACCAACTTTCTTGCAAAATATCTTGAATTTTTTCCTAATAAAGTTATCATTTTTTAAATATTTTTCTTGGTGTTCTCAGTTATAAATACATTTTATTAAAAAAGCCAATTTTATTTATTTATTTATATTGGCGAGAGGGGGGCAGACAAAACTCTTACCGCGATGCACCACTCCAAATGCCCGGTAATAATTTTAGCGCCCATCTGCCCCTGAGCACCACAATCCTGAAAAACGATACCCACATTGCATTTCTTAAAATTTGAACCCTAGTTCCCTCACAGATACCACAATTTTGAAATGGGGTTCAAATAGTTATCACTTATCAGAAATAAATTCAACAACCCTTCGCATTTATAAAATAATATCCATATTGCATTTTTTAAATTTTCGAGCCCTCCCTGGGGACCACAATTTTCAGGTTATAGAGAAATAAATATATCAAAATAAAAACCCCTCTCACTTTGACGATACGTATTAACGGAAGTTTTAAATGGCATAATAAAAATGTCATTTCAGATACTGAAAAAGAGAAAAAACACAAGTTTCAAAGTGTGGTATCTCACAATAGAGCGGAGGGAGGAGGAATCATTTTAGGGATTGGTAAACGGGTATGTTGAGAAACGAGTTCGTTGTTTGCATCCCTACTGTTCGCCTCAGTCGATGAGACCACAAAACTGACGAAAATGTTTGCGCCTCCCACTCCGTGTGACCTGTCAACGTATATTCAACCTTTATCTATGGCGTTTTATGGACAGTTACTGGAAAACTTTAATACACCTTCTCTGCGTAGAATCTAATGTGGATCAATTTTTGTTTGAAAAGTTCTTTATTACTATAATATAGTAGATATTTTCCGAGATTCTTGGGAAAAGCCTATTTGGGGGAGGGGGGGCTGTGGACGCTAGGATTCTTGAGTACTTCTAGTAAGTGAGGTTTGGTTGACCGAGTGGATAGCGCGCTGGTCTCGGAATCCGGAGGTCCCAAGTTCGAGCCTACGTAGCAACTCGCTACATTTCGACCTCTAAGCCGGGGCTCCGGCAAGATGAGAAGAGGGCTAAGACAGCCCTCCTCCCCCCCCCAAAAAAAAAGAAATAAATATGTAAATAAAATTTGTAAGTCAGTGCTTAAAATTTGCTGGTAACAAAATGTTCTCAATTTCTGGAGAATGACCCATCTTCTAAGATGTGAATTCCCAATTCTCGGAAAGAAATCCTCCTACGACTGTCAGTTCATTCAATAATTTGACAGTTTCACTTTGCCGCTCTAGGATTCTATGAATTCCAGCAGGGCTTTCTGTCTGAAACATCTGCGACAAAAGTACTTATCCTCCATCGTAATTTACGGTTTTATTTTTTACGTTTTCGCTATCATCATAAAAATCGAAAAATAATGTTATCCATTCACGTACCGTCGCAAATACCTCCGCGATGTGTCTCTTGTTTTCCGCTTTTTCCTCCTCTAGTTAAGTACCATATGGTAGGTAAGGAATTCTCATACACTCATATTTCTAAACGAGTTCGGACGAGATTGTATCGCATTAAAAAATATATTTTATTTATAAAATGCTGAGTCAATAAAAAGAGGTGCACTCAAATCTCGAACGTACATGATAAAAGAAGAAATAATAATTGAAAAAAAAAAATTACCAGCCGAGGTTTTACGAGGTATTTACGAGTTCAGTTAGACGAGTTTCGCATTTAGGTTCAGTATTCTAATTCATTTACAAAAATAAACACTCGGATATGCAAAATGGTTTAATAAAATTTAAAAGGAATCGGTGTTATGAAGAGACGCCAATTTATTCGAAATTTTTTCCGCAGTATCGCATCCAAATTTTACAGTAAGAGTTGAGAAAACTAACACACAAAATATTCCGATTCCGATGGTCTCTAGGGGCCGTTAACCTGTCTATCGTGGAGCCAGTTGCAGTTGGTCAAGTTAATCTTAGGGCTCCCATGTTCAAATTGCGAGAGCATTGATTGTGCTTAGTGATACAGAAACATTACTCTTAAGCAAGGGCGCAACCAATGGGTGCTAGGAAATATAGCTCTTTTCAAAAAAATCGGAATTTTTTCAAAATTAATTTATGAAAATAGGCGCAGGTACCAAATCGAGTTTTCACCCTTGCCCAAGTTTCTGTTCTCAATTCTAGCCTCCAAGTTTAGGTTACACCCCTGCTCTTTGGAAGACCAGAAAGTATAACAATCCTGTCCTATAACATTTTAATTTGTGAACAAGGATCTTGAGAGCTAGCAAGCGAAAGATACTACCGCACTCCTCAGTTCTTGAATCTTGAGGTAAATTTTAAAAATGAGAGGCTGACTAGAAAAGACGTTTATGTATTTGTTCATCTCGTATTCCCCAAAAATCTTGGGAGCTCTTATACGTAAGAAAAAATATTTCAAGAAAAATTATTCTATGCCAAAAATTTTCCGTAAAAATGGTGACCAGATGGGAGAACCCCTCCCCTAACGCTGTCAAAAAGAGCATTTTAGAATAAATTTTATGGAATTAATTACAGCAATTACCATGACGAGGTATGTGCTGTAGCGACCACTAATACCTCCCCTCTCCACAAAACTGAGACCCTCCTACGCTAGTGATTATGAATAGATGTAACTCTTAAAATAATCTAGGAAATTAACGCAGTACTTCGAAAATTCTATTTTCGTTTTACTCGAAAGAGTCACGAATGTATATCTTTTAATTTCTGTACACCTCCCCTCCTCCCCCTTTTCCTGAGGAAACATTTGGTATGGAAGACATATAAAGCTAAAATAACTTCAAATATTTTAAAGTATCTGAAAACCTAGTAAACGGTCTGGAAGAGTCTTGAAGATTTTTAATCAAGTTTAAAATGTATATGTGATTTAGCCCAGGAAAAGGTACCTTACCATTTCGCAAACTATTTCCAAATTTTAAATAAGACGTTATCGAGAGATCTGTTGAGATATAGGTGTCTCCTCAGTCACTGATTTCATTTATGTGCTGAGAATTGAAATCCGGCCCAAAATTGGGTTACAAATTCGAAGTTTCAGACTCTTAACATAAACAAAAAATTGAGTGAACTTGAAAAATAAAATAAGATATCGAAATCGAGGGTTTTTTGAGCCGGTGGTTTCAAATATTTCATCACATCAGTTTCTTGATAAAAGTACCGAAATTTCATGCATGGAAGTTAGATTTTTTGGAGTCAGAGGCAAAATCTAATAGAATTTTTGAGATTAGTGAACTTAAGAAACCAAAGTGTCTATCGATCCCATAAGTTACCCAACTTCCTTAGAAAGTTCCTCATGTGAAAATCAGCTCTTTTAATCTCCCCAAAGTTCCTTAATTCAATAGAAATATATGAGGAAAATTCAAAGAGGAGCATTTTTCCAAAATGAAAGTAAAAATGATATGTTTTCTATGAGAGTTAATAAACTGAGAAAAAAACTACTGAGTTCTTTAAAATCAAAAACTTCAAGTCCCCCATTCTTAGTTTTTGACTTCGATGGCACCTTGGAAATCCTAACTCAATAAGGTCTATTTTAATCCATATCATTTTTGCTCTCCTCGCACGTAAAATTTTGATTTTAGCCCTCAGTGTGACGCAAACCAAGATTCTAATGGAATATTCGAGACAAATAACGACTCGCCGGAACTGTCTATCTCGATGTGTTGTTCGATTAAGCTGAGTCAATTTTTCCTTCTCAAAAGTGAATTTTCGAATATTGGGGCCCAAGTCGAGGTCGGATTGAAAGTTTGCCAAGATATTGTAAATTAACGACCCAAAAAATATCGATTTTTTGAAGCTTTGTTTGATTATCAGATTTGTATAAATTTTGTGCATTTCGAATCCGATCAGTTCTGCTTATTTTGAATTTGAAGTTTAGAGTTTACAGTCTAAACCTATCGTGTCAAAAATTTGAAGAAACATAGAAATCAGTCAGTCAGAAAAACCTACATATGTATTTTGATGGTTTACTCGGTGCCTTCGCAATTTAAATTCAAAAATTTGTGGTATGCTTCAATATCCATTCTGTCTTGCTAGGGGAGAGAGACTCATTCCTGAAATTGAGACTAGACTTTAAGGGTCATAGTTAGCAAGTTTTCTTGTGGCAAGGAGTGGGAGGGGTTTAGATAGTAAAAGTACTAGCTAAAATATAAATATTTTCAATTGAGGGGTCTACGTGCAAACAAGACATGTTCCAAATTTCGCGAAAATGAGTTAAGCATGATACTGGATAGAACATTTCAGAAGCCGAATTGACTGGTGTAAAGATTTTTCCCAACTTTACTTTGTTCAGTATAAAACGAACCTTGAAAGTACAGGGTTGGAGTCAAAAGTGACATGTTCCAATGGATCATGTTCATTTTGGAGATCAGGCTTTGCGTTATCATGTTTTGGGCAGGCTGGATGATAAAATTGAAGTAGTACTGTGCAAAAGGTTCTCAGTTCACGTTGTCGGAATGATAAACGAATGTTGGGTTATTTCAACGCAGCTTTAGTTTCAGTAAGGGTTAATCAGTAGGTACTATTCGACGCTTCTACGCGAATAGTATGCCTTAAAAATAGTTTTGGAGTCAAAACTGACATGTTCCCAGGAAGGAAAGCCATCAATTTATTTTTTGTAGACGTTTTAAACCCTGAATGATGTTTTAAAATACTTTGTACCACACACAAATGAGAGACAGGGTTTGCTTTCAAAATGTTCATAAATAATTTACAAATATTGGAGGAAAGGCTGATAGGGCGATAATTATTTATTTCCGATCTATCACCTTTTTTAAATAATAAGATTATTTCAGCTATCAGCCATTGTTTAGGGATTTTTCCAGTATTTAGAATTTCGTTAAATATATCAGTCAAAGATTGGGAGATTTTTTCCGAAAATAACTTCAAAATACCATTATTAATTTTATCTGGGCCTGGTGCTTTATTCAATTTTAGTTCCCTTAAAGCTTTTGTAATCTCGTCTTCCAGAATTGGCTTTACTTCATCCTGATTTCTCAAGTTTAATTCCCATTTCTCCATGTCTTGTTGATTCCTCTTGTACCCTGTACAGCTTTTCATAGAATTCCGTCGCTCTTTTTACTGTTTGTTCCCTATTAAATATGAAACTATTATTGCCTTTGATTTTGGGTAGGATGTGAGTACCCTTTGAAATTGCTTTTTTAACCTTTTTTATTGACCATGTTTCCTCTAGTATATTTCTTATCATTTCAGTTTCGTAATTACTAATATCTTCTTTAATTTTTCTTTTGACTAGCTTGTTGATCTCTGTGAGGTCAATACTTTTTACTCGAGTTTTTTTATTTCTTTTTTTTGAGTGTCATTCTTCTTTTTATAAGGTTTCTTGTTTGTATACTCAGTTTGTCATTTATTTGTGTCTCGATCTTTAGACTCCCCACTTCCCACATCGTTTCTTTAATGCATGTCTCAACTTGATCGTATTTTGCTTGCATCCTCCTAGTGGTAACTTCTACTATGTTTCTAAATTTTCTTGTAATACGTTCAAAGCTTGTGGTATTTTATAAATAGGGATAATGTATTTCTTATTTTTATTTTTACTTTGATGTACTTACTAAAATATTCGTTATATTTGGAAATTTTAATTTGCACCTCCCCATCCTGTGATCTGTGCTGAAGTATAAATTTGAAATAACATTCACGACCATTACAATCTTCATTTCATTGATCAAAATATGATCTATTTCATTATTTGACATCTCATTAGGCGACTTCCATACGCCTATTTTTCTCCTTTAGTATATTTACCAATATTTCTTCTATATCCCCTATTTTCACCCACCTTGGCATTAAAGTCCCCCATTATTATTTTACAGTATTCTCTCTCATTTTCATAAATTTGGCTCAACTGTGTATGAGCATAAACTTGGATTATCGAAAGTTTGGTTCCTTTATTTATTTCGATTTTCAGTACTGCTATGTGTTCTCTTATACCCTTTATTTCCTTTATGTGGGGTCAGGGGCAGATCCAAGAGGGGCGAGGGGTACCCCCGAAGTTCGGCGATTTTTTTTTTTTTGTTGAATCGCACATTACAGGGCACCAAAATATTGTTCCTGAACAGGGAGTGTGAACCACAAGAATTATATTGTAAACCCCCTGAAATTTTTTTTCTGGATCCGCCCCTGCGTGGGGTACCCACTGCTCATTGATGCTGAAACCTGCTCCCCTCTACCCTATTGTTGACCTAAAATGATGAAAATTTTCCCTTTCCTTTTTGTTTGTGATATACCAATTATACCCCACTTTAGCCCCTCCAACGCATTTTCTACTCGTTCGCTAATCACTGACAAAATTAAAAAAACAACATTCTCGTATTTTCTGTCTTATTTTTGTTTTCCCCATTTCTTCTGTTTTGTGGTCTGGATGACGGAGCTTTGTGGGCTAACAGCCCCAAGGGTTAGGGCTCTATTCCTTTCGTATTATTTTTCCCATCATACATTTTTTTGGTGCCTACCGCTGTACTGTACATCAAATCAGCAATCACTCTTTACGCCATGAAAGAAATCTCTCATACAGTAGCTTATAATTTTTTTCCATCTGACAAAAGAAAAAAATGAATTGGAAGGCGAGGGGCCCCGTGGAAATTTCCCCAGGCCTTCTTTTTCTCCATACGGGGCTGCTTCTTCCCCATCATCGCTACCGTCACCATCTCCTTCTTCAGTTTCTTGAGTTTTGATACAATCATCAGCGATTTTTTTTTTGCCTTTTTTGCTTAGAATGTTCCTTGAACGAGATCAGAAATATTGATATATTAATATAAATCACATAATTGGGATATTTCAGCGACTTCCAGTTCGACATCTCTCAGCAAATTCTCTTGTGTAAAAATACCAGCCTAATTCAGTACCTCCAAGTTTGAATCTCTCATTCGAGGAAAATAAGATATTATTGAAGTAAAGTAAACATTGATTTTTAAATCCTGAATCTTATCAAAAGTTCAAGAAACCTTTTTCGTATACATTTTCGTTTTGGTTCAGCAGTTAAAATATTGAATTCGTTACACATCCAATACACAGAATCAACGATGTTATCCAACATATTTTCATTTCGTAAAACACGAAGTCGTTGAATTGCATCGACGATGAGTAAAGACGCAACACCTATAGATCGATTTGGATTCCTTGAAGTATATTTGTAATCGGCGACAAAACATTAAATACTGCATTACAAAACTTGACTCTCAGCTTGGGGAGGTGGTGGGGAAGAAAAATTTGCCGACAAATATTTTTTGATAACTAAATATTCGCCGACAAAATATTTTAAAAAATTGAAAATTTTGTCGATTTGCTAATCAAAATATGTATTTCTTAATTAAATCAAAAACTATAAACAAACAAACAAAAATTCTTAGAAAATGAAAAATTCAAATGAAAAGTTTCAAAATTTGCCAACTACCCAATTATTGGGAGTGTTTCACGCCCCTCCTCTGTAGTTTCGTCCCTGCAAACGCAGATTGGAACTTTATCCCCAAAGCTCTCACATTTGCGCGCACGAATATACCTTAGTCTGAGAAGGTAAACTCTGGAAGGATGTTAGGAATACTTGAGAGGAGCACACAACTTCCTTTACACATTCAGGTGGTCGTTATTTACTCTCAGTTACATTTTCTTCTGAATTTCCTCTGATTTGTCTCCTAAACTGATTCCAATAAAATCGAAAAATAAAACACAAAACGTTTTAGGTCGATCGGATTAGGTGAATCCGTGCCCCAAGCTCCTTTACGTTCTTGTGGGAAAACACGTGGAGTTTTGACTTTTCCAGATTAAATTTCCTTCCTGTATTTACCAGGACCAAAGCCCGTAAATCAAACAAGAGAACATTTGATATCGGATTCAGCTTGCGACATTGGAGAATAAGTCTTCTGCTTTCAACTTTTGGATTGTAATAAAATGTTCAACTTTCTCAAATTTTAGACTCTAGGTCAAACAGAGAATCTAGTAAAAACAGAATAGCTATTGAAATTCGAAATTCAACGTTTGCTACCGACTTTCAAATTTTCGAAATGTCTTCTACATTTCAGGAAACGTCTTCTACATTTCAACTTTGTTTCAACCTTTTAGATAACGTTCGATACCCAACTTGAAACCTTCGGCTTACTGACTAGTCTCTGGCAGGAGTTCATGATACTCCATTTTAAGAAACGTAATTTGACTTTCAGTTTGGGAAAGTGGAGAAGAAGAATTAGCCGACAAATATTTTTTTAAACTAAAAATTCGTCGACAAAATTTTAAAAAAATTAAAAATTTGCCGATTTTTTATTCGAAATATTTCTTAATTGAAAAAAAAAAAAACATTCATAAAAAATGAAAAATTTAAATGAACAGTTCCAAAATTTACCAACTATCAAATTATTTGGGGGGGGACCCCGCCCCCCTATAGTTTCCTCCCTGGTATCACAGCACTCCTGACGTCTATCTCTTACTGTGTTCCACATTTTGACGTACGTATATCTCAGTGCCTTCAAAACGAATACTATCTACACCTTTTACAGTTTCATGTCTTCTGTTGTATCTTTAAACATTGCAGGAAACATATAAATACCTGAACTATCTCGCCGGCTGTTGTAAAAACGCGCTCATGTAGATACGTCCGAGAGAGAAAAATGCGGCGGGTTTATTAGTATCTCTTAAACCAGTAATAAAAATCTAAATATTCATTTTCAGTTTCCGGACGGAGCATAAATCAACGCAGATGACGGCAAAGAGTGATTTGAAAATCATTAATGAATCTTTACCATTGGTTCAAACGGATTTGTCCCGTTATCCGGCAGCTCAAATTTATGCGATACGTTTCCAGTCCAGGTGAGTTCCAGCAGGGTTCTTGAATTGTAGGAATATGACGTGTGCACTGGTACACGTGCTAAATTAGTTTGTTTTACGATGTTCAATGAAATTCCTTCATCGTTTGAAAAAAGTCGAAGACTATCGAAACCCCAGAAATTTGAGATCTTTTCGTATCTTTCTTCGTCATAAACCGGTTGCGTACGTCGTTTCCCCGGACAGTGTTTAAACAAATACATATTCGATCGGTGTTTCATTGTATGCGTAAATACGAAGAAAAAGTTGATCTTACGAATTCGAGTTTTCCGAAGTTATTTTCAAATTATATTTTTCATAATTTCCTGCAGGCTGCGGCACGATACACTGTAGCAAGTCGGAGTTTCAGTTCAGCGTCTGCCATTAAATTGGTCGTGAAATTGAAAAATTCACAGAGAAGGCTTCCGGACTGGAGAGAATGCAATGATGAGTCATTAGATATTGTTCAAATTTATGGCTGTCGTAGCTGTGGGTAAGTTCCTTAACCTTTCCAGCGTACCTTACAGTAATGTATTAATTTTGCTGCCGCGTTTCTCGGTCATTAAAATTTTACGAGAAAATTAAATTAATACTATACTGCTAAAGAGGCGATAGAAAAAGGTTGAATGGTTTACTGTTTTGCTTCTAAGTGTAACACCTGTTGTAATTTACGCGCCCTGTGAAAAGGAACCATCACTGGAGAGAAAATTAGCTTATAGCCCGCGACTTTCAACGTTTGAGCGTTAGTCCCACAATAAAAAAAAATCAGGTTTAGAAATCTCAAGAACATCGCCGGCTAATCTAACAACTGATTTTTTCCAGAAATATTGTTTCATCTTTCTTATAGCCTTGTAAATTTAGCAAATTTAGAGAGAGCAATGGATATTATAAGCTTTTTACAGAATATTGTCGACATATTGCTCTCCTGAGTAACCAAGAAGAAAAAATATACCGCCCCAAACTGGTTTAATAAGTTTCTAAGAAGGGGTTGAAGTGCTCAAAAATTGGCTTCTCTCGAAAACATCAAGAACTATTAAACGTAAGATAAATTGTTTCAAACAAAAAATGTTTCAATTTATGACAAGAATTCAGTGTGTTGTGTCGCAACTTTTTTGATGTATTCATATGAAACTATTTAGGATCTCCTTACATCATGAAAGAAACCTCTTATCCCGTAGCTTATTATAATTTTTTCCATCCAATAAAAGAACAAATTGAAGTGGAAGGAAAGGGGGGCCCGTGGAAATTCCCCCAGGCCCTATTTTTTTCTCTACGGAGCTTTTAGCGTCTGAACTAGGAATAGATCATTATGTTCCTGCTAATTGATTATAGCACGAATTTGTTCGAATATTTGAATTGGCACTCCGATGAAAAAAATCTCGATACACCAACAGCGAGAATAAGTTGAAGTGAAGTTGGGCGGATAAGCCAAACGTGTGAATGAACAGCGTGTATTTTTTTTTTTTTTTTTTTTTTTATCCTACGACCTCTGTTCATTCATAGTTCATGAACGAAAAAAAGAATGTAACGTTTCGGCTTCATAGCCTACTCTTTCTTGACCACCACACGCCAGCGCGCACCTGTTCGAGTAAAAACAACCATGCTCACCTTTATGAAGAATGCGCAGCGCCTAGTTTTTTCGTTGCCCGGTCACTCAAAATATACTGTTAATGAATTTCTTCGTTGTGGTGCCAAAACTGAAATATAATCAAAATTTTGATAATACATGCAGGACCCGCGAAAGTTTAGTTGCTCTAATTTCCATCTGTAGAAAAACCCACATTAAGAAATCAATATTTTTTGAAATTTATTGGTACTCATTGGATGTTTTCTGTATTTCAGTTTTCTTGGGGAGGCGCGTTTCAGGGCTCCTTATTCAGAAATGTTGTATTTGCACCAGGTGAGAAAATGAAAGATCATTTGCCCTGAACGTAAGCCAATTGGGCTGTATTTCTATGGCCCCCCAAAATGAGAAAGGAAGTTGGAATTAGCGGCACAAATTCTATCGTAATTTGTGCTAATTGTGCTCCCAGATCCCAGAATTGGTACTGCCTCCCATGGGTCTACATTTTAATTAAAAGTTCGGGGCCACGGAAATGGTGGCCCCCAAATGAAGATAGTAGGTTGGAATTAGCGGCACAAATTTGTATTTTATTTGTGCTAATTGTGCTCCAAGGTCCCAGAATTTGTGCCGCTAATTCCAACCTACTATCTTCATTTGGGTGCCACCATTTCCGTGGCCCCCGAACTTTTTATTAAAATGTAGACCCATGGGTGGCGGCACAAATTCTGGGACCTCGGAACACATTCAGCATAAATAAAATACATATTTGTTCCACTATATTCGTGACCTCACGTTTGTTTAGGGGGGGGGGCTAACATTTCACCGGCCCCCAATCTTATTTGTGAGCTTTAGGTTCAATGAAGGGGGCACAAATTGTGGGACCCTTGAGCACAATTAGCACAAATAAAATACAAGTTTGTGCCACTATTTTCGATACCCTACCTTTGTTTCGGCGGGGGGGGGGCTATTATTTCACCGCTCCCCAATCTTTTTTTTTAGCTGTAGGTCCAAGGAAGGGGGCACAAACTGTGGGAACCTCGAGCACATGTAGCACAAATTAAGTAAAAATGTGTGCCACCACACCCAAGCCCCCACATCCACACTGTTTTTACTTTCCCCACTGGTTTCTTCGTTATCATTGTTGCCAAATCCAATGGCCAAAAACAGAAGTTTCGTTGCCTGACATTATCGCACTTTCGCTGCATGAGTGTAAAATAAGTTTGAACGAAGACAACAAAACTTTGGATAAAATGGGTGTACCTCCCAAAATTGGGGAAGGATATGAGATACCCTGAAAAGAACCTGAAAAATGAATTCGGTGACAGCAGAAACCATTTAATCCCTCCTTTTGAAGATTGTTTATTTTTAAATATCATAATTTTTCAAGCCCCCCCCAAATTGGGCACCGGACTGTGAGCCCAGAAAATGCGGCACAAATTCTTAAACCTCGGAGCATAATTAGAACAAATTACGATAAAATTTGTGCCGCTGATTCCAACCTCCTATCTTCATTTGGGGGAGGGGGCAACTTTTCCCTGGCCCCCAAACTTTTAATTAAAATGTAGACCCACGGGTGGCGGCACAAATTCTGGGACCTCAGAGCACAATCAGCACAAATTACGATAAAATTTCTGCCGCTAATTCCGACCCCTATCTTCATTTGGGGGGGGGGCAACATTTCCCTGCCTCTCCCCCTCCCCCAACTTTTTATTAAAATGTAGACCCACGGGAGGCGGCACAAATTTTGGGACTTTGGAGCAAAATTAGCACAAATTACGATAGAATTTGTGCCGCTAATTCCAACCCCCTACCTCATTTTTGGGGGGCCGGAGAAATACAGCCTAGAAATTGTTTGTTCATTGCTTCGCTGAATCCAAATGTCCTATTGCGTGGACATGTTTGATCCATCCCCGATTTAGGACCTACAATAAAAATTCTATACTTCAAACGGTTGACAGAGACATCGAAATACAAGTTTTTGGATCGTTGATTTAGAAGGCAGCCATAGATTTTTGATCAGATTCGGATTTCAACCTACAAAATTGACATTTCACCTTTGAGAGGAGGTAAAACCGACTTGACGTGGAAAATTGAAGTATCAAATTAAGAATCTTATCGGCCATCTTGTTTGAATATACCATCGGATTCTGCACGCAGGGGCCCGAAACCTGAACTTCGCAATAGCAGATTATAATTATGTTTGCTTTTAAATTGGAACTTATTTACATACTCATTGTCGAGAAGTCTATGTCGAGTGGAATACAAATATATGAAAAGACTGAATTCTTCTTCCCCTCCTCGAAATGGGCTTGAAAATAACTTAAAATTGGCCAAATCGACTTATCTGAACAATCGATGAAACTATAAAACTTAAATTGAAGGTTTTAGTCACTTATTCCAATCATTGCACCGAATTTTTTGTTGCGAACATTAACTTGAATCTTTGATATCTGCATTCTTCCTCCACAGTCTCTCCATTTTTAAATTTTAAATGGAAAAATTTCTCTTTACGTTATATATTGTCAGAAAACTTGTAGCAACAAGAGTACGAAGTTAAAAGACAACTGTAGGCGGATAAAATTAACTCAATTTCGAGGATTGAGGAAACAGCTCATCAAAATTAGGGATCTTAATGGCGATTATTACATAAATATTTAATATTCCTATTCAGTCTCTGGTTGGAACAACTATACTTACTTATCCAAATTGTACAAAAAAATTCTGTTTTATTCACAATTGTTTCAGTTTTTTATCGTGTGTATTCTATATTTTTTAGGAAAAAGCTTGAATTGAAATAGAAATTTATATTTTTGCTTCAGATGGCATTTTTTCAGAATGCGGTAGAAAGCTTGGTATAAAAAGAAAAACCAAAATTAGAATCAAAATTTCAATGTTACGAAATTAAAAAAAGAAACAAGATATCATCATCAGCGTCTTCATCAGCACATCAACAGGAAAACTCGCATTTTTTTTTTGCAAATTTCTTATCCTCAGCATATTTAAGTATTTTTAAAGATTTCCACATCAAGAATACTACGAAAGTGTAGCAGTGTATTTGAAATTAAATTGGATTGTATAGTTTATCTCGGGGGGGGGGGGCTGAGGAAGGGAAAAAATTGTATTTCCAATTTGGACAGCTGCAATGAAGAGCTTAGAGTACACATTGAATTTGAATCTTGAAAACTTACATCGGAGTTAGATCAAACACTTTATACAATAATTGAAATACTAAGGTTAGATCAAACACTTTATACAATAATTGAAATACTAAGTGACTTGAATAATCCCTATTTCGATAATTTTTCAATTTTATAGTCAATTTCATTTTATCTATTTCAACTTGCATCCTCTCTGTAGGATGCCGCATAAGAAATCTCACCGATTTTGTTATTCCACTTCAAACAACGTTCGTAAGGATGACCCATGTAAGACATGTACAGTAATTACTTCTATCGTGAAATTTAAATGTTGGGTCTCAATTAGGGGCCAGATAAGAAATTTGGTGCAATATTCAAGATTATCCAGGGAAAAAAATTATATGAATAGCGTTCTTAATTTTATTGGCCATCCCTCCTCTTCCAGGATTCTACGTACGTGTCCAAAGCCACAATCTACAAGTGAGGGATTGAATTTAGCAACGCAGAAAAATTTGTAAAATTATATGAATATTGTATTCAATAGTCGCTTTGGCCCATAATAATTTCCCTTTTGATCTACTATCAAGCGAGAGGAGGAGGAGGAGATCCTGATTTTCTCGAAGTACTGGTATTTTACTAGGCACGAACTTTCCAATGATGTGATTTGGTACTCTGTTTAATTTATCAAGTCAAGTCAACTTCGTTCATTCAAAGGGTAAAATTTCTGTTTATACCGCCAATACTATTGCTCCCTTCCCAACTTCACGAGTCGGGGCAAGTGCCCCTCTATCAGAGCCGGCGAAAGTCCAGTTGCTCTAAACCACGGGAAAATTGAGTGCGTGCAAATGAAAGGGGCCTAAGAGCAAAAACGTAGTTTTGAGATAAACGCGTTCAAAGTTTCAGTTTGTTACCGCATGAGAATAAATAGAGATAAAAACGTGCGGTAAAAAAGGTACTAAACTAGATGTCTTTAACGTTCCAAATCAGTTGATGTCCCTTTGGTAGAAATATGTTCCTATTTTCGGCAATTTTTCAAAGTAGACTCTATGAGTGTCCTTTTCATTGGCAGTGAATTTTTGCATCAAAATTGAATATTAATCTATGTTGTTATGGTCTAAAAAGGTATTTTAATGAGAAATTAATTTAACGTTCCAAATCAGTTGATGTACCTTTGGTAGAAATAATCCTATTTTCGGCAATTTTTCAAAGTAGACTCTATGAATGCCCTTTTTATGGGCAGTGAATTTTTGCATCAAACTTGAATATTAATCTATGTTGTTATGGTCCAAAAAGGTATTCTAATGCGAAATTAATACAAGAACACAACGAATCCACCAAACCAGTCAAATTTTTTCAGTAGTATTGAAAACTGCTTGAACAGAAAATTTAATAAGACTGATAACTCTGCGACTATTATAGATATCAGCACGCGGTTTTCACTACTCGATAGAGCGCGCTTCAGGGCATCAGAATAGTCGATGTCCGCTAAAGGGCCTAATTGTCACTTAGGCCCCTTTCATTTGCACGCACTCAATTGCAGGCTTTGTAACTTGTGACTGAAATCAACTCATGTGCAAAGATTAAGCCATAAGCCAAACCGCATTAATCCATATCTGAAGCCAGAAAATTAGCTTCAAGCCGTGAGCCAAGTCAACCAGCAGCTTAAAAGCCAGCAGCTAAGCTTAGGCTAGTGACCATTGACTTAATATCCCTGCCTATGACTTACGTTATAGTTGTAGGAGCGCTAGTATCGTTATCAATAAACAAGATGGATTGGCGATATTACCACCGATCTCCGATTGTACCCCAGTTGACGGTGTGTATGCCGGACCGCTGCAAGGGCATTCAGAATCAAAAAGTAGCGTGTTTATTGATCGACAGTATAAACAGATCTGACTCGAGTGCTAGAACATAAACTGTAACTCAACTAATCTGATATCCTGCCTGGCCGATCGAGAGAGAAAAAACAAAAGTGCGTCATGAAAATGAGCAGAAGAAGAACATGGTTTTGAACAGATCATGTACCGGAAGTATAGGAATGCGATGAAAGATGTTTGTTAGACGCTCGCATCGTGCTATGATGAAAGCTAGCAGAAAGTAGCCAAGCAGGACGATTTATACAAATGTGTACATTGGAGAGGAGAGGGTCACAGTAGTTTCGTGTAAGCGAACCTTTATTCTTACAATTTCCTTTATTAAACCTATTGCCCTCTCAGCTTCTGGAATTGTGGCAAGAGCTTCCTGCCCCTGGCTCCAGCCCCACTAGGCAAACTGAGTTCTTGGGAGCAGTCGCCCTCTCCGGTTTTTGTGTAGCTGTTCGTAGGTTTCTCTCCTCCACAGCCAGAATGGTTTATGAAAAATGAAGAAAGTGCTGACTAATTTTGTAGCACGGGGTACCTGAACAAATTTCGTGCGCTCGCCGTGGTTTTTTCACACACCGAACAGTGGACATGTACCGTATCGAGAATCATGTGCGGAACAAAGAAACACGAAACGACGGATGCGGATGATCAGAATTTGTTTCGCGACTAATTCTGAAAACCACTGCGCCGCATGCGTTTCAAGCTTTAAGGTATAACCGGCAACTCCCTGCGATTTACGGTATTCCTTATCCGTTTCTCTTTCTCGCACTCGGTTTATTTTTCATATCTCTCTATCTGCGAGGTATTACCGCGGGAATCCTCCTCGGTAAATGTTACTTGCCTGAAAGAAGGTACGCATCACGCAAAAGCCGAACTTGTCTTCCCAGTCGGACTTGCACCAACCAATTCTAAGAAAGAACAACTGGCTTACGTCTCAGGACTGCTTTTTTTTCTTCTTATTCTTTTCATCGTCTTCTTATTAATTCCCGACAATCGCAAAAAATACAAAACGCGGCGTATTTCGCGAAAGAGGAAACAGCCTCTAAACATGTTCTGTTTTTTCTCTCTCTCTTTCTTGGTCTCTCTTTCAGCCAGCTACCGTTGCTACATCTGTAAATTTTCTCTAGCGTCGTGAAATTGATGTAATTGCGAATTACTTAACCGTACTTGGAACGATATAACAGTCGTTCGGTCGTTCTGTTCCAGTATTCGAGGTTTCATTTTTAAGTTCTGCCCTGGTCCTCGCGGTCAATTGTTCCGGTAGAAAGACTTTGCGTCAGCTTTACAGTCTTCTGGCATCCTCTCGAGTCGAACAAAATTTAGAGAGTTTGGAGTACTTTCCAAAGTCTGATGTACTCTGCCCGACTTTCTTCAGGTCATCTCGACCTGCAGCTTCGTGAGTCTTATCGACGTACGTGTGGGTGTGGGGAAGAGGAAGTATAAGATGCCAACTCGACTAAAAATTTCTTCCATGCAAACAGGAGAGAAAATTACATGCAAAAATTAAGGAAAAAGATTAATATTAGAGGGAAATATCAAGATGATATTGTATTAGAATTAGAGGCTGAAAAAACACAGGAACTTAACAGTGTGGAGGAAGAATGGGGTAAAACTGTCTTCTGCAGATCCTATTTCTTGGAGGATCAAAATATTTGTTTTATTCCAAACTTCTATTCGTTGAATCCAAGCATCCTCTGTTGAATACTAGACTCCATGTTTGTGTTTCATTTTGACGACAGTGAGTTGGCTTCTAAATATCAAAATAGAGATTTTTGGGTTGTAGATTTCGACGATTGCCATAAATTCTTGATCAAATACGGATCTCGGACCCCTAAAAACCGACTTGATGAGGGGAGAATCAACGTGTTAAAATAAGTGTCCATATTATAGTGTGAGTGAACTTGGTAATATTCTGTTTCTAGGATGTGCTAATTCACTTTTTTGTTTCTGTTGTCTATAGCGCTTTCAATTGTTATGCCATTTGAGTGTTAAAATAGGGATATTCTGTTTCATTACGTTCGAATATACCATCCGATTTTGTACTTATGGGTCTGAAACCTAAATAATAATAGTAATAACAAATTTATTATTTGCTTTCACATTTAAGGTAATTTTCAGGGTCATTCTCTAGAAACTGAGAATATTTTGTTAACAGCGAATTTTGAACTCCAATTTTCTATTTTATTCATTCAAGTATTTATTATTTTTTTGGTGGTGGTGGTGGGGGGGAGGGGGTTATTTTGTATTACACAAACATCCGCAACAAGTTTCACACATCCAACTTATCATCAAACAGGATAACTGCCATCTTTTTTGACTGGAAAAAGCATAGGACCTGTTAGATTTTTTTTTTAACTCAGGGACTGCACGTTTCCACGAGGGATGACGTAAAGTTTTGTTACCACGGTTTTCATTCCATTATTGTGGTCAATCATTGACTGGTGCAGAGATATAGGTCTTATACAATTTTCAACACAACAAATGGCCATACTGATACAATGTTGATCGTAGTCAATGGCGCATGTGATAGCACGATTTTCGGAAGTTCCCTGGAAAAGGATATTCTTGAAGCCATTTTGCCTAGAGTGGTAGATATCAGTGTTCTCATCATGAACACGATATCTGTAGTCGTGGACAAGAGACCCCCCCCCCCAAAAAAAAAAAATATAAATAAATAAATAAATAAATAAATAAATAAATAAATAAAAAAGTTGATGTTCCTGCCCTGTAAACTTGTAAATATTCTCTACTACTATAAACTAAGTATTATGAGGAGGGGGGATGTCTTATAAAAAAAAAAAAAAGAAATGCCACCTTAATATTCTCAGTTTCTGGAGGATGACCTTTCGTACACATTGTCGGAAACAAATGTCAAACGGAAACAAATCTATGAAAATTAGATGGCAAAATCAACTGGATCTAAAGAAGTGATGGAGAAGTAAAATCTGAATAGAGGTTTTTAGTCACTGATTTGAATCAGGTCCCCAAATTTTTGTTGCAAAACTTTACCGGGATCCTTAATTAAAATTAAAACCTCACTTCACACTTTTCTCAATTTTTCAAGTATTATGGGGTGGGGGAAGGCTAGAAAAAAAGGAATGTCACTTTAATATTCTCAGTTTCTGGAGAACAACCTCACTCCTCTTCCACCTCACCAGGCAGGAGACTAGTTATGACCCTGTCAATGAGTCATATTTTTGTTTTATTTAAAGAAAATTGAAGTCCCCCTTTCACAAATGAAATTAGCCAAAAACAAAAAGTGACTATAATTATAACATTAATTAATTTCAAATAAAACTATAAATGAGTGAAAAACATAGAAAATAAGGAGAAAAAATAAAAGAACCTCAAAACAATGGATCCCCTTCCAGCCTCCAAGATACAAGCCCCTTTACAAAGACGTACCAGTGCATCTCTTAAACATATGTATCGTTTTTCAGAATTTGGTGCCGAATAATTTGGTTGCCTACCCTTTCATGCAGAAGACTCGTTACGATCCCGCCACTGGGTGATAATTTTGTTTTATAGAAACTTAGAATCCCTTTTCTGCAGCTGAAACCGGCCAATAACGAAGGAGGACTATATTTGCAATACTAATTACTTTCAATTAAAAGTACAAATAAGGAGGAAAAAGAGAAAAAATTAAAGCTTCTAAGACAGAAGCCTCTTCACAGGGACTTATCAAAGCGTAGGATGAGAAGAATATTCCCTTTAAAATCTATCATTTTTCAGAATAGGCTAATTCAGAACGATCGACAGTCAGCCTGGGAAAATTGTCACTTCTCTTGCTGAAATTTGCTACTCAATAATTTCGTTTCCAGCCCTTCTGAAAATTACAGGCCAATCAATCTATTCGTTCAGTACTTTCGCCATGAACAAAATGTCTATCATTGTGGACAAAAGTCGTCCTCTTCCTAAATTTTGATATACCTGCTCTGTAAAATTTTTGAATACTCTCTACGTATAGAATAAGTATCACGAGGGGGAGGGGTGTCTCACAAAAAAAAAAATGCCACCTTAATATTCTCAGTTTCTGGAGGATGACCTTTCATACACATCATCGGAAACAAATGTCAAACGGAAACAAATCTACGAAAAATTAAATGGCAAAATCAACTGGATCTAAAGAGTGATGAAGAAATAAAATTTGAATAGAGGTTTTTAGTCACTGATTTCAATCAGGGCCCCAAATTTTTGTTGCAAAACTTTACCTGGATCCTTAAGATCTTACTTTACTTTTTTCTCAATTTACCTAATTTTTAATGGAAAACCTTCACCGGTTCGGACCCTCAAATCTCAATATCGCAGTTTAGCGACCGGCAAAATTAATACGACTTTGCAAATCGAACAAACGCTAAAATGAGGGTTCTTTAATCTAAGATATCCCACCAGATTTCCAATCCGGCTCCAAGTTGAATACACCACTTTATCTCGAGGGAGTAAAAAATAAATACGTATTTATACTGAAAAAACCGCAAACAGTTGCCACCGAATCCCCGATTCCTCAATATTTTAGCAGAACGATCAAGAATATTTAACCTTCTAATACGATTCGAACCAGAGTTTGAAAAAAATTATTTGTGAGGTTGAACAAGATACTTTTTCGACAAGTGCACGGCATATCAATAGAACATTATTGACAGCGGTCAAATCTTTGTCGGTAGGTAGAAATATAACAGAATAGCAAAGAGATAAATAATGAATCTTAGCGTGGGCGTTAACGCTACTAATAAACAATATTGTATAATAACGGTCATGAATCACAATCGGCTCCAAAATCTGATTGTTCTAATTCAAAAGATACATCAAAAGGGCTCCGCTAACCCGTTTCATCATGCGCGCTCGTATTCAAATAATATAAAATTGAGAGTGGTGAAGGAATATTCGAATACGTTAGAATAAAGTTTTCAGAGGAAGAAGAAAAATGTCCAACAGATCAGGTGCAATAAGGTTCATGAGTATAGAATAAATTTCAAAATTATTGCATTTCTCATCATTGATGAATAATTAAGAATTTTGAGAACAACTACAATCCAACTAGACTAGCATGTGTGTTCGGGGAGAAGTAGCAGGTGTATATGGTGATATCGTCAACCTGTACAGCTACGTACCCCTCCCAGTCCTCTATTTCCCTCGGAGCTATAGGACAGTCAGTGCATATGCCAAAGGCGTCAGTCCAGTACGAAAAGAGGGTGCTGGAGTGGGGCTCAAAAGGTGGAGCCCTCGATGAGGCGCGAAGCGCCGAGTTGCCCGCTTTCCACTTCCTTATTATATCCCCCATGATAGTCATGAAGAAATGTCATAGAGAGTCATTATATTTTGTTTCCCAAATCCAGTAGACGCCGCGAAATTTCGGTAGAGTTGGGAAAATCCAACAAATCAGAAGGGTTTTCATTTTATTTTTTTGTTTGATACCTTGGAATTCTGAGTTGAGAAGTTGGGAAAATGAAACAGTGTTTTTTTTTAATTTTTTGCTTTGATACGTACTTGGGAATTTTGAGTTGAATTAGTTGGGACTTTCGCCCCCCCCCCCTCGGAAAAACTCTTCGTTACGTCCCTGCGGTCAGCTTGAACTTCATGTCCTCTGAATTTGCGTTCCCAACGTCAAATGACGTTGATACAGCTCGTGATCGAATTTCGTACACGAATTCGATAGTATTTTATACTTCATTATCATTTCCATCGTTACTTTTTTCTTCTTCTTCAAATTAATGGTTGAAAAAAATCATAGATCGCCCTCGAGTAAACGTACGACCATTGTTCGAAACTATACGTGTAATCCAAGCTGATGTACAACTACAACCCATTAACCACAAAATGAGCAATTCTGCGTGAATTACCCGTGGCTGTATTGCAGGTTATGATACTTTGTCTGCTTCATATCGTTGCAGCATGCAGTTCGTCGGTGTAATTTTTATAAAATTCGAACGTATAAAAACCGTCTGGCCATCGCGATAGTGGCCAAAATTAATTTACTTAATCGGGCCCCGTTCTGTGTCTCGCTGTTCAGTTTTCCAGACATCGATCGCCCTGCAGTCCGGTGCCCGATTAAAAGTGTTAATCGACTTTTAACAGTTAATGTACTACGATCGTATTTAAATCGGAACTTGTGGTTTCAGGGCCGAATACTGGTATATATATGCCCACTTGGAGGGCTACGCCCCGTATTTAAACAGGTTCTTTGGAAGCAAAAAAAAAAAAGGTGCACTGTCTTGCCGACTTGCTACTCACGAATTATGCGGTTTGCGGGACGCAGGGCGTATATAGCAAGTTGGGTGGAGTTGCACTTGAACGATGGTATTAGGCGACTTCTTTTTTCCAGCCTCATCGGCGTAGGATGAAATTTCTAAAATCCGGCAGGTCCGAACGCGTGCCTGGTATCGGTATTCGGTACCCGCCTGCAATTGATTCTACCCGAATATCGGATGCTCTTAACCCAAATCACTGCACTGTGGCGCCAGCCTTTCTCTTGAGATGTACAGCAAAGCTGAAAATTTAGGGATCCACCCAGTGATAAACTCGCTTACCCCAGGCCCGTAGTGTGACCATGTTTCCCGAAAGCAACTTCGGGCAAAGTTTCAAATTCCGCATCCAAAAAACAGGGGAAGGCAAACAGATGCGAAAAAACTTTCTTGATCTTCTTGCTGAGAGAACAAATTATTGGGTCAGCGGACGATGTTCACATTTGCACCCCCTTAACTGAACAGAAGTAACCGGCTGCCAACCACTGCTGCAGAGTTATCTAAAGTTTAAAGATCTAATTTGACATTTAATTCAGTATTTATTTTCTCAAGTTCTTGAGAGCTCGACTAACAAAGTGTATACTTAAGATTTTTACTTGCATGTTTCATTTATATTGTGGTGTGGTTCAAAAAAAGAAGTTTTTTCCAGAAAGTTGCTGAAAACGTTCTAGCAGGAACACCCTATCCAGATTTTTTCGGCAATCAAAGAATTTAGGGGTCGCACACGTGGAGTCAAGTTTAATATAGGATTTCCCATTCCAATTTTGTTTTTGAAAATTCTAAAAATCGAGTTTCACCAGGAGGTTTGACTAAGAAAAAACAAAATCGTTATTAGTGTGCCAATTGAGTACCTACCCACACTTTCACTAAGAAAAAAAATTTCAAGGTCAATGTATCTGTCTTGAATTTTGGTAAAAAGTGAACTTCCATCTTTATAGTCCACGACAGGGATATAAAAAATAAAATAAAATTGTATAAAATAGGTTTTTGTGATTTCTGGGTGCGCTAGATTCATTTTGTCCACTTCAACTCAAAAGGTTCCACAAGAGGGCTGAACCTGAAACCTGCCATTAGATTTCGCGTTTTCTGATTCGGGGATTTCAGGTTGTTTTGGTCAAAACTTCGACTCCTCTTGGTCCGCAGAGGGCTGAAAGGTAAAATATTCGAATTTACTCATGCTGGAGTCCTACCATCCCAAAATACAGTGCCCATTCCCCTTGTGTCGCAGATGTCAGTGAAAACTGTAAAACTTCAAAACCAATCCTCTCCCATTTTAACGTGATGTGTGAAGGCATCTTAGAAGAAGGTTCAGAATATATTATAAATCAGTGGCTGATAATCTCCTTCAACATTCAACTGAAGTCGCAGTTTATTTACGTGATTCGTAACATATACATGCACTGAAATTACAGAAATCTCAAGTAAACCTTAGGGATGGGTTTCAAGTTTAAAACAAAGAGGGTAATACAGTTTTAGTAAAAAAAAGTTGATCGAATTAGTGTAACTTTGAATATACCAAACTTAAACAGTCTGCTGACTGAAGAGGAAGTGGGAAATAGAGACAGAAGAAAAACTGGAAATTTTTGTTCGTCAGGACTTCGTACTTCGTTATTTTTCTACAAGCCTACCTGTTCTTAGAGATTTTGGTTTTCGGTAAAATTTATTATACATGTCGACGAGTGACAAGGAATTTATGCACAGGGAAAACGTATGTTACGTTTCCTTTATTGATGGACTTGAGGTCTTTTCATTTTCTATTGACAGACCCTCAAACTTTTCAGCTGAGCCAAAATACATGACGAAGATCAGTTATATGGGTCGAAGTATTCTATCAGGTGTGTGATTTTACCTGCAATCAGGCAGGAAGTTTAAATTTCAAGTATGAAATTTGGATTTTGTGGACAGATATGAGTCTGATGCACAATCTGATGGAATCCCGTTAATTTCTGTTCAATTTCCTTATTCAAGTTAGTTTTACATTTCCCCTCCCCAATCTAAAATTTCGATTTTGGGGGCTCACATCATGATGAATCAAAAATCTATATTATTGGAATATTCGAAACAAAAGGCCCGAAAACCTTTCATGTCATAATGAGTTTTAATTTCTTATGAGATACCGAAGGGTAATATGGCCACCCTATCAGATATCAGAACCTATGGGATATTTTTGAAATCTGGCTGCACTGTTAGGAGGCGGTTGTGGCGATATCTACATTACGAAAGGTTCGAACCGTGATTAGACTGTTTTTAACTGTTCTATTGAATTTTTTTCGAAATAGTGTGATAACAGTTTTGGGGAAATTAAGAAAAGTGACAATTTCAAAGTGCCGGCATTGCGCATCATTTTAGCTTAAGTATAAAAACTTTTATGTCGTGTGAAGGGTAATTTTATGAGCTTTCCGATTATGTACATCACTACAGGTCATTCGTTCATATTTCACGAGAAAAATGAAATTCAGTAAAAAAACAAAGTCGCAAACCTGTTTTTTTGTTTAATATATGGCCATGTGGTTGATTGCATTTCAATCGTTCGAAAAATTGGAGAAAATGTGATGAGTTAATTTCTTAAATACTGAAGCTGTTTTCCAGGGACGTGCCGATAGGGGGGGGGAGCTCCCCCTGGAGGAAATTTTATACTCGGGAGTTGGGGAAATTCACCATTTCAGTCAGCCGAATTTGGGAAATTTTGGTAGAGTTAGAAAAATCCAACAAGCTTTTTTTTTTTTTTTTTACTCTGATACTTGGGAATCTTGAGTTGAATCAGTTGAGACTTTCACCCCCCCCCCAGGGTACGACCCTGCTGTTTTCATATTCTTAGAAGTGTACAACAAAATTTGACGCCATTTTCTATTTTTATTTTTTAAGATTTAAAACGGACAAAAACAAAAAGGAAAAAAATCAGAACTAAATGTAGGAGGAATTATGATTTGTTTTTCAATTTTCAAAGATTTTAAAAAATAACGACCAGCTTATGTCTATACTTATTGTTTAGTTTTTAAGAGAACTTGAATGGGTTCTCTCCATACTTTATTAGTTTTTCAAAGTTTAAGAAAAGTTATAAGCAATCAATTCTTGTTGTAAACTTTCTTGTAAGTAAGTAAGTCAATTAAAATTCTTTCGTTTCGGGATTCAACTTTTCTTCGCTCTTTAGGCTCTGTGAGTCTTAACGTATTCAAAACATTTGTCATCTTTATTGCCGGTAAAAGTCGCGAAGAAATATTAGACTTCGTTTTTTTCTCGTCTATAAATCAGACTATGATAGAAATTCTGAAGTTTCCGTGTCCTTTAGTAACAAAGACAGCAACTTTGTAATATTTGAATCCTTTGTCCTTCATAACATGTACAGAACGCACATCGAAGAGAAATGAGTTAATTCATTGATTTTTACAATTTTTCAATGCTAAGCAATTAAGGAAATAAGTATGGCCATATTTCCAGAAAATTCTTTCAATCTGGCCACCCAAGCCTTTTTTTAAATCTCGGCTATAGATGACAGAGAATTTAGTTTCGCACACAATGAAGCAGATATTTTGAAAGCAGTTAGACTCTGCTACACATTCCTGGCTTAACTATCTGAAGAAGAAAAAAAAAATGAGCGCTACAGATTTTTGCTTAGGGTGGCCAAATTACCCTTCGGTACCTTATGGAGTAAATTTTACTCCTAGGGTGAATTTCGACTTCGGAATCTCAAAATGGGCCCAGATCGAAAATTAGATGGAATAATCTTCCCTATTTCGACTCCTTGGTCGATTTTTAGTTGTATAAATTTTGTTATTACAAATCTGAAATTGAGACTTTAGGGTCCAAATTTGGTCAGAGTCAAAAATCTAACGAAGCTAATGAAACTTCAGCTTAGAAAGTTCGAATTTCAGCGGCTGCTCAATGCCTAATTATTTTAATTGAATCGTCGAGACATCGTAGTCCTCTGTTTTGAAGTATCGAAATTGTCCATTTGATAAGAAACTAAATGTTGCTGTTTGAAGATTTTCATTTTTATTTTTTGTCGATCGGATTTCGTATTCAGAAAAATGTAAGAAAGTTTTCTTGTGAAACTTGGAAAGCTTTGGATGCCAAATGCGAATGGAACACTTGAAATTATCGATTTCGAGAAACTCATATTCCGATAATTTGCTCTAGTTTCTTAGGTAAGTCTGTTTTATCTTTATCTCATAGGTAAAGTTTGATTTTAGGAGCTTAAATCAGGATGGACATGTTGATCCGATTGCGATAAATTTTTCTTCAGTGGTTGCCACAACTGTCTTCTGTTACTACCGTAAACTTCTACCAGTTATTCGTAGTTGTAGGAAAAATCTCTCTCTCTCTCTCTCTCTCTCTCTCTCTCTCTCTCTCTCTCTCTCTCTCTCTCTCTCCCCTCCCAACCAGGATTGGCCAGGTGTGACATATTAGTTCAGTTTAAAATATAACAGTTCAATAAATATCAGCATAGTACTTATTCAAAATCCTTTGAATATCATCCAGACGGGCTCAGATTCTTCAAGAGCATTTGTGTCACGCATCATTTCTTCAGGAGCTCATATCTTTACTCTTTCAACAGTAGAAGTAGGCAAACATATTTACGCGTTGTCAAGATGAGTTCCCTACTTACAGTACTTATCAACCTGAAGGCGAATCACGCATATTAAGACACCCTATACCGGGTATTTTGTTTGAGGTGCACTATTAATGAGTTTGTCACGTGACACTTCTCGTAGATAAAGTCTCACACAGATTTAGTTGTATTTCGTTAATAAGTATAGTAGTATACTGTGTTCGTATAGATTTATTCCAACTTAGATTTATACATTCTAAATTGCCCCTCCGTGGGACTGCATCTCGAATCCGCTACTATCCCACGACAACCAGTATAAGTGCGCAATCACCATAATACGTATTTCAAATGCTCTGTAAGGGGGAAGGTGTTCAACATGGACCCTTTTCCCTTCATTGTATGTTTCTGTACTCGAATTGCGACCACCTCCATTCTTTTGTGTTCTTCCATACACGTGCTCCAATCTGATACTTCATTATATTTCAAGATCTCTACTGAGAGCACTAGCTAAGATGAAGCCGCTTTCGACCTAGGAACATCTACATCTTCATGTATAAGCACTGGTCCACTGGTAGAAGCGTAGAGAAAAAAACTTAATTATAGTTAAAATATTGTGCCTGCTGAAACTACAGGTGGCTGCAGGTTTTGGTCGTTTAGTAACGACCATCAGGTTTCATAACCCCGTATATATGAAATGGTTTAGCTGATTCGTTAACCGGTTCGAATGAAAAGTTAATGCACTGAAAATGTTTAAATTCTTTCGTGAAATAATGAATTCGGTTTCATTCTCTCGAACACTACCTAGTTTACCAAAAAAGTAACTTCTTAAATAGCTCAGATATTTTATGAACGAATACGAAGACCGGCGAAGGCAATAATGTCGACACAAGTTCCGTGTATCTTTGTTAATATTGTTTACGCCTTCAACATTTTTCTAAATGAGAGGAGAATAACTCGGAAGCAGCGGGAAACTTGGATGGACCAGTTCCTGTTTTCGATTCTTATATATTGTCCGTGCAGGCGTAAATTTCCCACATACTTGATGTGCCTCCAGGCAGGAGGACAAATTTTGGAGGGTAATAAATTTTCCTTTTTTTACTGTCTACCTCGGAGGGGCTTGAAAGGAAATGAAGAAAAAATGAAATGAACGAGTACAGCGTAACATCAATGTCTTCGTAATTTCGTATCTCTAAACAAAATTCAAAAAATTTTTCTTTTTTGCGCAATCTTGCCCGCGAACATAAATCGAATACGGGGGAACCAGATTACAGATGCGACAAATTCACTTCAGACAGGAGGCGGAAAAGACGAAAATCCGTCTTTGTGCATATAAATTTTAAAATGTGGGAAGGAGGCTCCAAATTTTGGATGACCTCAGGAACGTCACTATAGGGGGTGTGGGGAGGTTGGAACACCGTCCCAATAATTTGGCAGTCGACATATTTTGAAACTATTCATTTGAATTTTTCATTTTTTATAAATGTTTGTTTGTTTATTTATTTATTTATTATTTTTCTAACTAAAAAGTATTTTGATTAAAAAATCGGCAAATTTTTAATTTTTAGAAAATTTTGTCGGCGAATTTTCTTTCTTCACCTCCCCGAACTGAAAGTCAAATTTCGTTTCTGAAAATGGAGTACCCTGAACTTTGTCAGAGACTAGTCAGTCAAAAGCTGAAGGTTTCAAACTAAGTATCCAACATTATCTGAAATGTTGAAACAAAGCTGAAATGTGGAAAACATTTCGAAAATCTGAAAGTCGGTAGCAAACGTTGAATTTCGAATTTCAATGACTAGTTTGTTTTTACTAAATTCTCTGTTTGACCTAGAGCCTGAAATTTGAGAAAGTTGAACATTTTATTAAAATCTAAAAGTTGAAAGCAAAAGACCTGTTTTCCAATGTCACAAACTGAATCCGATAGCAAATATTCTATTGTTTAATTCATGTGCTTTGGTCTTGGTGAATATAGGTGGGAAATTTAGTCTGGAACAGAAAAGTCAAAACTCCATGTGTTTTTCTCATCAGAACGAAAGGGAGGTTGTGGCACGGATTCCCCTAATCCGATCGACCTGAAACTTTGTAGGTTTTTTTTTCTCGATTTTATTGGAACCAATTTAGGACACGAATTAGAGGAAATTCAGAAAAAAATATCACCGAGAGTAAATAACGACCACCTTAATATGTAAAGGAAGTTGTATGTTCCTCTTAAGTATTTCTAACATCCTTCCAGCTTACCCTCCCAGACTAGGGTATGGTGTGGTGGGACGCATGGCGATGCCCGCATGCCAAAGTGACCCCTCTGACACCGCACCCCCGACCCCGAAAACTACCCTTTCGAGTATCGCATCAGTGGCCGGGCCCGAGACCCCATTTCTCTGTGCCGAAACGATGCACGCGTCCTGCAAGGGCCACCATGGGATTCCCTACTGACCAAGGTCCGCGCTCCCTAAGCGCTCGCCTGGAATTCACGTCCTCCACAGCCGGACGCGCTGCCTCTTCACTCACCCCTCACCTCCTCGTGTTGGTCCGTGTGTCGACGCAGGCAGGTGGTGACGACGGGGGAGCCCTGCCGGGGGATCCGCAGCGCAGCTGCAGCAGCTCTCCTAACACAGACTATAAGGTATGCTCATGTGCGCAAATGTAAGTGCTGGGGGGATAAAGTTCCAATCTGCATTACTAGGGACGAAACTATCTTCAGCTTTTTGTATATTTTAAAGGAAAGCGAAAGCCCGTCCAGCTCTGATAAGTTGAACCCAAACCTTAGCCTCTTGTGTCTTTTAAAGGAGGGCAACAGCCCATCGAGCTCTGAAAGGTTGAACCCAAACTTTCAAAGTCCCGTTTATATTCTCAAGACAATTCGTGTTATATGTTCTAATTATATTTTATTGAGTATCTTAGGACTTGAATCAGGCCGATAGCTGAGCCCTAGTCTACCTACAGAAGGGTTCAAAATTTTAGGAACGGATCTCTTGATCAGAATTCAGTGTCGAGATGTAGCGTTCAATTCAGATCCAACACCTGTTTTCTGAAGAATCTTTGAATTGGATCACGATCTGAAATTTGCGCAAATTTTGCCGAAGATGCCGATGGATCCAGGAAAATATCACGAGATGGAAGATTCAAACTGTAAAGTTTAAAGATCCAACTTTATTTTTTTTTTTTACCCCAATGATCTGGCAGTTGGCAAATTTTGGAACTGTTCGTTTGAATTTTTCATTTTCTAAGAACGTTTGTTTGTTTTTTCAATTAAAAAATATTTTGATTGAAAAATCGGCAAATTTTTAAATTTGAAAAAAATTCTGTCGGCGAGTTTTTAGTTTAAAAAAATGTTTGTCGGCAAATTTTCCTTCTCCACCCCCCCACCCCAACTGAAAGTCAAGTTTCGTCTTTGGATGACCTCATCTTCGCACGGGCACCGACTGATGATATTATAGCTACAATTCCTGTTTCACGAAATCTCAACTAATGTAATATGTAGTTGATAAACTAGAGGACATTACATTAGAATTTAGAAAAAATTGTTGATTTCACAGACGAACAGTTATTTCTTTAAACGTATATTCTATTACCTACCATCTTCCAGCAGCATAGTTATTGCCAAAAACGTACCCTTTTCTCGAATAAAATGCAGCGAAATCCATTACGGTGACTTGACACGTAGTCGCTCATGAACCGAAATGAACTGCGTTAGAAAACCATTGTTCCTTTAGGTCCCAAGCTTCCAGCTCGAGACTCTTCGCATCAGTAATCGGAGGGACGCCTTGGGGCCAGGCCCGAACCCCCATTTCTACGTGCCGCAACGGAGCGCGCGTCCTACCAGGACCACTATGGGGTTCCCTACTGACCAAGGTCCGCACTCCCTGAGCGCTCACCTGGAATTCAGGTCCCCCACGGCCGGACGAGTTGCCTCTTTTCACTCACCCCTCACCTCCTCGTCTTGACCCGTGTGTCGACGCAGGCAGGTGGTGACGATGGGTGAGCCCTGCCGGTGGGTCCGCAACGCAGCTGCAGCAGCTCTTCTAGGATGGTACAGAGTTCTCCTCCTGTTTGATGGTGTGGGCCGAGCTTGGTAAATCGCCGGCCCTCCGTCTCGACCACTCCGTCTGCATCTTCTTCTTCATCATGGCCGAGACGAAAGCCAACACCTGGTTCCAACTGCTTCCGTTCTTCATCATCCCCGGAACCAGGGTGTCCGGCTGAGACTAGAGTATGCTCATATGCGCAAACGTGAGTGCTTGGAGGATAAGGTTCTAATCTGCATTTGCAAGGACGAAACTATGGGAGGGGGGGGGGGTGAAAAACCCCAATAATTTGACAGTCGACAAATTTTGAAACTGTTCATTTGAATTGTTCATATTCTAAGATATAATGTCTTAATGAAGCCTGAAAATGTCTTGACCAAATTCGGAAGATCCTTGTAGTCTCAGAGAAGTCTAAAAGAGTCCCAAAAGTTATACATAAGTTGGAAGAGGAGGTCTTGCTGGGTCAAAAGAGTCTTCTTATCATAGTATTAAATGAGTCCAAGAAACCTCTCGGATGGTGTATGTTTGCACAAAGGGCCGAGGAAGGAGAATGTCTCAAGCGGCTCACTATAAAAAAGACGCTTCAAAAATAAAGTACAGGAGAAGAACGAAGGAAGGAAGAAAAATAAAGAGTAGAATAGGCTGACTTTTTTTGAGAGTACAAGGACGTTTTCAAAAATTAGTCCCCAGGCCCATATTTTACTTCTGTTTTATTTTTAAAATTTTTTTTTTTCAGTCAAGAAATATTTTGATTAAAAATCGGCAAATTTTCCTTCTCCACCCCCCCCCCTCCCCCACCTTTCAAACTGAAAGTCAAGTTTCGCCTCTGTGTGTTAACAGCACTGTCAGTATGTTCATTGTATTCTTATCACTTTGGGGTGAATTTTCGCGAATAAATCACCCCAAACTGATAACAATACACGCAAAACGTTTGCCTGTGATAGTGCTACCTAGGTGAGGTTCAATTCAAACCCCAATAATAAATATAATTTTTGAATTCTGAACAAATTTTTTATTTTCCATAATTTAAAGAGAGTACAAAGTAACCTAAGTTTTTAACTCCCTTCAGAAAAAATTCAGCTCTATCTTTATAGCATTATTTGAAAGAAAATCTAGCTCTTTTTGGCACTTTTTTGAAAAAAATATAGCGCCAACAGAATTTGTGACCTGGTGACACTAGACTCAACATCTATGTCCCTTTTTTTCAAGACACTTTTTTCGATTTCACGCGAGACCGAAACTACCTACATACGGCGTTGCGACAAAAACCACAAGAAAGTACATAAGTTTTCCTCTTTTTTTTTTTTTCAAAGATGTTCGCATCATGCTTATTTATTTATTTATTTATTTATTTATTTTTTGAAATCATTATGTACCTTTACAATACGAAGCGGGCCTCTCCTTTCCTTTACAGTTATCAGAAGGAGTCCGCCTCGGAGTTTTACAATTTCGTATGTACAAGATATTCATAATTATACGGTCCCTCCCTGTCAATGGGACCTTCGGGCACCTGTTGGCGGACTCAAATACAAATAAATAAATAAATAAATAATAGATACTATTTCTAACATTGATATTTACTTATTCCTTACGTTAGTAAGTGGTAAATTGGGGTGTTTCTCTTGTGATTCTAATTTATTGCCATCTATCCGTTTTGACTAGTCTTTCTAGCATTTATCTGATGGAAGAAGTCTATTACATTTTGAAATTCCTTTTTAGTTAAATCATGAAGTTTTACATTGGGGCCATCCTTGATTTCATTCTTTTTTCTGAGTCTTGCCCAGTTTGGGCTTTTAAGAATTATGTGCAGTACTGTCTCGTTTTCCATTTTACACTCCGGGCAGGTGGGGCTGTCTATTATTTTGAATCTTGATATGTATGCGTTAATGTTTCCATGCCCGCTAAGAAATTGGATTGTTACATAGTTTGTGTGAAAGTGTTTCATCTTGAGCCTAGAATCAGTCCTAATCTGAAAATAGATTTTTTCACTCATTTTTACAAAACTGGCTGTAGCGCCAAAACTACGATCAACAACTATGTCCCTTTTCTCATGTACCTACGTCTACATATTTAGTTTGCATCCCCTTAGGTCGAAGCACGACCTCTAAGCATCTTGGTATTGAATGAACCAATCTTTGCAGATAATCTGTTGGAATTTTATTCCATTCTTTTGGTAAGCGTTTCTTCAGTTGAGGCAAATTCGACATTGGGGTTTCTCGTACTTTCTGATCTAAATAATCATAGAGATTTTCGATGGGATTACAATCTGCGGACTTTGAGGCGAAGTATCCAGAACTTTCGGGCATTTAAAAAGTAGCCAAATGCGTGTTTCGTAGGCTTTATGTTTAGGGTCATTGTCCTGGTGAAAATCGGATTTTTATTTGCGCGTCAGTTTTCATTTGCGCCCAATTATTCGCGGTCAATTTTCATGGACCCGTTACATTGCCTTTATAGTACAACACACATTGTACTTAAGGATAGTATAAACGTTAAGCTGAGTTTATTTTGAGCTTGGTTTGAAGCATAGTTGGTATAACCGGCCCTAAGGGAACATTCCTGGTTGACCTACGCGTTGATACGCCCCTGTAAAGGGGCTTCTCTTTGTCGACCTTAAAATCAGCGTCGAAATTGAAGTGAAATTGGCTTGTATCAAATTCTGCTGCGGGATTTCGGTTGCTGTATTAGCTTTCGGTGTACGCTCGGATAATTGCTAAAAGTGAGCACCAGATCATGATTCATCATGTTGGACCATCGCGCCAGTGTTAATTACCTACGGTAAATAAATTTCACCGTAGTCCGAGCGCGTTCAATTATTCATCCTGAAAGGTCGGGCGCGGCAATTATTTTGTAGATACTTGGAAGGACTGAAGTTGAAAAGTCGACTAAGAATAAAATTAAAATGGTTGCTCGAAGCGGGCCACTCGGGTAATAATCCCTGGATGGTGAGAAAATTTCCATGCCGATCGTGGCCGTCTAATTGAGACGTAATCACGACTCCGATACGCACTGCTCGAGTTGGGACGATGAGGCGATGAGTTTGATGAGGTGACGTCGAATTTCTTTCGACGGAACCGGAGATTGCGACTATTTGCCGATGGTGCCGATTGTTTTCAAAACTGTGGCCGGCTCCGCGTACGTCCGCGAAGAACTGAGAAATTGAGATCGATCCGATTCGCGGTCGTGTTTCGGGCTCGAGAGGCCACTTACGCTCTGCGACGAGTAGAGTGACTTAAATTAGCCAAAACCGCGTAATTGCCCGGACGTTTAATTTTCTACACTTTGTACAATTTGTTTTATTCGACGCGGAAGGTGATTTCTGCCTCGACCGACGTGGAATGCGCATCAGTTTATTCGCGCCGTACAAATTAGAAACTGTTGTTGTTAATCTGATAATGAGGGAAGCCATCGTCATCGCCTTCGCCTCCGCCCTCGCCATCGAGCCATTTCCTGAAGTTATGCTCTACATATGTAATGCCAAGCTCGCCGAGTGCGGGTGGTAATCTTATAACTTTTCATACACTCATAATTTTCGGTCCGCCGGGTTTTTGTTACATGCAAATGATACAGTGCCAGTGGCGCTTGGATGCGTAACGGCCGACAATGATGATGACGAGCGAAATTGAAGATGCGAATGCGACTGTTATAGTATAGGAATTGGGGGAAAACTGTGCACATGTGAGTTAAGAGAGGCGTAAAGGTGCGTCCACGTTAGGATGATCAGCCCAAGATGAATGTAGTGTGGACGTGCGAATGATCAGCCAAAATGAAGCTGAAGGACTGATCAGCCTGGATGATCATGCTTTATCCCCGATCGACTTATTGGCGGTCTGGTCAAAAGATGCTGATCATCCAGGATGAATAGACTGATCATCCTAATATGGACGCACCTTAAGGATCAGTTTGAAGCTTAACGCGCCGTCTAAACCCGCTCTTGGAGAGGAGAAAATAAGAGGTTAGTCTGTAACTAGCCTAATACGGCCTAAATGAAAAATACTGTAACGAAATTCGCACCAAAAAACGCACGAAAACATGTAATAACGTCTTTAATTTCACACTAACACAAACAGTAGCTAAAACGCTTTGAAAACGCACGATTTATCGCATACAAAACTAGACCATACGGCGACGGCCAGCGGCCTTTATGCGAAAAATCCTTATCACTCTTGTTATTGATCTTCTATTCTGCTGCTCGAAGCGTGTCGATCGTTCTTCACTTATCTCAAATGTTCGGGAGCGTTTGCTACACTGCCCCCTCCTTAAGCCTGGACGTTCCGGCCAGGCTCCAGATCCTCTTCATGGTCGCCATGCCAGACTGCCTATCGGTCAAAGTGCACAACTTTGGCTCGTCCACCACCAAGCTTCTGAATCCGGTATAGGTACAACATCATTGATCCGCTTGAGCCCGATGTATGGTCCTTCCCAATGACTCTGTAGCTTCAGGTTTCTTCCTCTCCTTCGTTGCGGATTGTAAAACCAGACACGGTCCTCAGCCTGGAAGCCGACCTCATTGGCTCTGATGTCATAGCGAGTTTTCATCTGATCGCTGGCAATTCGCAAGTGATTATGAACCATGCCATGAGTTGTATCGAGCTTTTCCCTCAGTTGACTAACAAACTCGTCCACCAGTTGCGGCTGCTGGAGTGGAGTTCCAAACTCCAGATCGCATGGTAATCGTAGCTTCTAGCCAAAGACGATCTTAGCGAGAGTGTGCTGCGTACTCTCATGGACGGCTGATCTGTTGGTGCTCGGTAACAACCTTAGTCAGGTATTCCTTAAGCGTTCGGTTGAATCGCTCAACCATACCGTCAGATTGCGGGTGCAGCGGAGTAGTTCTCGTCTTCCAAATCCCCAGGAGCTGGCATACTTTTCCGAACAACTTGGATTCGAAATTTCTCCCCTGGTCTGTATGTAGCTCCAGTGGGACACCGTGTGATCCAATTCTCTGTCAGCGTCCTGGCCACTACCTCTGCATCCTGTGTTGGCACTGGTGGGCCTTTCACAGCGGCAGCACCAGTCTTCCACATCTTCCTTGTATGTCGACCAGTATAAGCGCTCTCAAATCTTCGCTAGGGTTTTTGTGGTGCCCAGATGCCCTCCGGACACCTGGTCATGTACACCATATAGGATTCCCAGAACCTTCTTCCATGGAACGATGGTCTGCATTCGTACTCTTGTGCCATCTTCCGACTCCCAAGTGCGCACCAGAAGGCCGTCACTAATACCCAGCAAGTCCCACTGAGCCCACAGAGTTTTTAACTCTCGCAACTGATCCGAAATTTCTTGCCACTGTGGTCTTTCGCCTCTTTGCTTGGCTCGTAGAATCCGACCAACGACTTCATCCTCCAGCTGATCTCTCTTGAGTGCATCACTAGACTGCAGCAATGCTCGCTTAATGGACGCGAGTTCCTTCTTCTCCAGTCGCTGATAAAATCGGCAGTCTATAGGGCACAGTCCCCTCAACAGTCCGTCCGCATTTCTATGACTTATACCTTTCTGGAACTGTATTTCGCAGGAATATTCCTGCAGCTGCTGAAGCCACCTCGCAATCTGTCCCTCTGGATATTTAAATGACAGAAGCCACTGTAATGCCGAATGGTCAGTCCGGAGAGTAAATTTCTGGCCATACAGGTACTTGTGGAACTGGCGCAAAGTTTTGACCACAGCAAGGAGCTCTCTCCTAGTGACACAGTAGTTCCGCTCAGGCCGTGAGACTTGCTATAGTAAGCAATGACGCGCTCACTCCCATCTTCCAGCTGGGCAAGCATGCCTCCAATGGCTGTGTCGCTGTCATCTGTGTCCACAATGAACGGCTGTTCCGGCGTTGGGAAAGCCAAGACTGGAGCTGTACTCAACAACAGCTTCTTCCACTTCTCAAAGTCTTCTGTGTACTTGTCAGTCCAGACAAATTACCGGCGATCTTCCGTTAGTTGGTGCCGTGGTTGCGCAATACCAGCAAAGTCTCAGATGTACCTTTGGTAATAGGAACAGAATCCGAAGAAACTCCTAGTCTGACGCTTGTCCACTGGAACTGGCCACTTTTCCACTGTAGATAGCTTTCTGGATTTATCCGGATTCCTTCCTTGAAGATGATGTGGCCCAAAAATCGTACCTCCTTCTGGGCCAGGGAACACTTCTTGGGTGACAGCTTCAATCCGGCACTCTGGAACCTGGAGAACACCTGACTGACCTTAACGAGGTGTTGCTGCTGGGTGGATCCTCCAAAGATGACCACATCATCGAGGTACACTAGACAAATCTTGCCTAGTAGACCTCGCAGGACTGTCTCCATCAAACGCTGAAATATAGCTGGCGCACTACACAGTCCAAAGAGCATCACTGTGTACTGCCAGAGTCCGGAACCAGTTGAGAATGCTGTCTTCTCTTTATCCTCTGGATGGAGGACCACTTAATGGTAACCACTCTTCAAATCCACTGTGCTATACCACTCGCTTCCACCTAGTAGATCCAGTGTGTTGTTGATCCGGGACAATGGGTAACTGTCTTTCCAAGTTACATCATTCAGCCGACGATAGTCCACACACAACCGCGTTGTACCACCCTTCTTTGGTACCAGCACAATGGGGGATGTCCATGGACTTGAAGATGGTTCGATAACAACCTGTCTGTGCAGGTCATTGATTATCCGGCTGGCTTCCTCTTGTCTTGCCAACGGGACTATCCGCGGGCGCTGCTTAATAGGCGGACTGTCCCCCCCTTTAATAAAAATTTAAGCTCTTTAAATTCTCTGTGAAAAAAGTTTTGTGCACTTATTTTGCAACTACTTCAGAAACATTGCAAAACGGGGGTTCAAAATAATTCTTTCCAATACTATACCTTGATACCATATGTAAGACAAAATGTGGGGCGTTCTGTGAAGAGGTACCATATGTTGGAAAGCCTGTTTTTGAGTTTTTGGTTACATCTAATAGAGCACAAATGTACCTGCATTTCATTTTTTTTATTTTTAATTAAGTCTTTAGCTTCACACTTTTGAAATCAAATATCTAACAAAATATTTGTGGCAGGTAGGCGAATTCACCCCTTACTGACTCCTCCTTCGGCTACCAATTTCTGGGTATAGCTTTTCGTCACTTCTCTCCATTTGTCCTTATCTCCAGCCTGGTATATCCATTGAAGCCCCACGCCTTGTACCAGTTTGTCAGCCCATCTTCTGACTGGTCTGCCTCTTCGCCTCTTGCCTTAGTGTGAGACCCGTGTTGTCAGGATCTGGTTCCATTTAAGTCCGGATTCTCTTACAACATGGCCAGCGTATTTCCATTTTAGCCGCTTGATGGCAACCCAGGTATTTTCGGCTTTAGTCTTGTTAACTATTTCGTCTACTTTTATGTGATCTCTTAGTTTCACTTGGAGAATGCTCCTCAACATTAAGTTCTGGGCTGTCTGAATCTTTCCTTCCAGTTTTTTGGTGGTGGCCCAGGTTTCAGCCCCGTTGGTCAGGACAGGGAGAACAATAAAAGAATTTGATACATCCTTGGAAAATAGCCTCTTATCTGAAGGCGAACAGTTTGATATAGTTATGGGCGATTTCAATGCCAAGGTAGGCAACGAGCAAGAAATGGGGAACTTTGTAGGCCCAGCTGCAATTGGACCAACAAACAGAAATTGAGTTAAATTAGCCAAATTCGCAATACAAAATAACTTAAAAATTGCAAACATCTTTTTTACTAAAAAATTCAGTAGAAAGTGGACGTGGAAATCGCCCGACGGTGGAACCAGAAATGAGATCGACCGTATATTAACTAGTGATGTGAAATCGGTTGCAGATGTGGGAGCGATCACCACGTTCCAGTTCTCGTCAGACCGCGACCTGTATGCAAAATCAATTTAAGTCGATTAACTTTTTCCCCTCAAAAAGTAGTAGACACCTCGAGAGCGAACAACAGTGACAACTTATGGATCTCAGTACACAGATTCGTCTAATTTTCAGGATAACTATAACTAATTAGAAAAATCAATCAACCTGACTCTCGAAAAAGTAAAAATTGACAAAAATAAATAAATAAAAACAGAGGACAAATTGAGTTTTAGCACAAAAAATTAATTCGGAAGCGAACGGAAACTAAACAAAAAATTTATCTCGTGGTAAGAGAACAAAACGAGTTAATAATTGAATTAAAGAAACTGATAAAAAAGAAAATCAGGGAGGATATTGCTCGATTTGAACACGAAATTGCGGAAAATATTATTGAAAGCTTATGGTCTACGAAACAAACATATATAGAGCCCTTTCTAAAGGAAATTGCCTCCTCCCAAAAATTAAAAACAAATGAGGAGAAACATTCAGTGATCGCGAAAAAATAGCCAAACTAGCCACGGAATTTTATGGGGATGTATACTTAGACAAGAGACCGACAGACGGCTGCCCAGATGCCTGTCAAGAAAATGCGTACAACAAGGAAGAAATCCCCCCCCCCCATATACTCCACAGAAATAGAACAAACCCTCAATAGACTAAAACCAGGTTGGGCCCCACGGCCAGATAGGATTGAGAACGAAAGCTTTAAAACATTCAGGAAAAACTTAGCAGAACCATTGGCTGACCTATTCAACTGGGTGCTCTCCTCAGGTCTCCCCTCCCCCCACGACAATGGTGTGATTCACATAAGAAAAGAGACCGAGCAGAGATCGATAATTATCGCCCGGTTAGCCTGTCCTCGAATATTGGGAAAGGACTAATGAAACTTCTGAAAAATCGTATTTACAAGATTCTAGACGGTCAACAACCAGTGGAGCAGGCGAGATTCCGAACGGAGTGCTGGAATATGGAATCTGAAATTAGGAATGTGTTTATAGAGCACTCAACGTTTTCGTAGGTAACACTTAGTTTCTTCCAGGAATAGGGAGGAGGCCAAAAAATTTGATAATATGAGGGATACTTTCACAAGAACAATCGAAGGTGGAAACTCCATGAAACTAACTCGGGGAGAGAGTACTTTACGATAACAAACACTTTTTCCAAGAAAGAAAGCATGATTTTTATGAATAAATATTTATTTTTTAATTCAGGGGACAAATGCCTGGCTTTCCCCTTTTCGGTGATATCCTTCTCCAACCTGATACTTAAAATGTTGAACTGATTATATGCAGACATAATACAATCAAAAAACTTACAATAGGTAATGTAAATTTTTTGAAATTGTATCCTGGTACTTTTCCTCATGTATTATACATGTGATACAACTGAAATTTTGGCCTTGAAATGATAAAATCGCCATATTTTTAGCATCTTCGTTTTCAAGTTGCTAAAAACCTATAAAAAAATTTGGGAGAATTTTTTCCCCAGTACCATGTAAGAGTAGGAATTAGAGGGTTAATTCGCAGGTTCTGATACCATGCCCCTGAGGTTTCTCAATCAAGTTTGAATTTACACGTGTTCTCTGTTTGGAATTAATGTATTTGTCTCCGAGACAACAACTGAACATTTTCCTTAAAAACTTACCCTCAAATATGAGGAATCAAAAATGGATGTATATTTTAATTCCTGAACAAGGTTATAGTCATAATAATCAAGTGCAGGTATTTCATACTACAACTGAAGTCAGAAAATGAATATTCGAAACTATAAATCGTATTTTGTTTCTTTATATGGTCTCCTGTTGGTGTAAAAATTTTATCTTCAAGAATGAATTTGGTATTTACTATGTGATATCCATATTGAATTTCTCGGAAAGATCATGTTACAGTCCCATTTTGCTCCTCGCCAGGTGCTACTAGTTTGACGTGAAGAGGAAAGGAATATCAGAATTGAATTTAGGGACCCTGAAAAACTGCTATTTGATATCCATGTTGCATTTCTCAACAACGTCATTTTCTAACACCTTCCCCGCCCCAGGCTCAAGGTGAAAATAGTATCGAAAATGAATTCGACGACCCTGAAAACCTAAGAATAGACATGCATATTGATCTGATCTCATTTTGATTCTCGCCTCCTCCACCAGGTATCACAGTTTTGAAATAAGTGGGAAAATGATATCAAAATTATATTTAACAGCGCCGAACGTTCTACACATGATGTCTCGATTCCCAGTTTAGTTTTCTTTAACTTCAAAAAGTGTCAAAAGAATTTTAGCTCAAAAATTTGGAAAATACGTGAAAATGCGAATCTACCATCGGTGATTTTTGAGGGAAGGAAGAAGTGAGGACAGTAAAATTTCCAGAAATAGAATTTTACTAGCATGAGGAATCGATTCCAGTGAAAATTCGGGTCAAATCTATTTCTGCCCCCTCCCCTGTAAGATGAGAAAATAGGTCAGAAAATTACTTTTTCTCTCATAAGACCTGTGTTACAGTGTCGTCTGAAAACTGGTGAATTTCGACCCCAGCTTGCGCAGATTAGGGAGCAGATACAGAAAAATTACATATGAGCACTTTTGTAGTAAGTTCGATGTAAATGAATTTTGTTTGAAACACTTTTCAATATCGATAATAGTTCTCAAATTTTTTCAAAAAAAAAAAAAAAAAAAATGTGGGTAACTTTGACTATTACAAAACATTTATCAAAACAGATCGAGGTAGAGGATTTTTAAGATATTATTCAGGAAACCTAGGATTGGAGTTTTCATAGAAAAAATATAACCAACAGATTATGAAAAATATGTTCTAAGAAAAAATCAAAAACTGGAAACTTGAAAAATTTGAGAAAATTGGAAATCGAATTTAATTTGGGATTATAACTCTTGAAACAACTTGTGTACGAAAATTAAGTCAGATTGCAAGTCGCCTACCTCGGAAAATGTTAATAGTAGAAACTAGCTTCAGTAGTATCGAAATGGAGATTTCATGGACCGCTGAATTCGTTTTTCATGTTGTTTTGAGTGTAACCTCTATCCGTATGGCACCACCGGGGACCATAACCTGGGAAATTGTTAATCAACAAAAATAACCGACAGTGGTATCAAAATAGAAAAGTTTCTCGGACCGCTAGATTTTGTTTTAATTTTTCTTGCGTGTAACCACTACCTTCATGGTGCCGCAGGGAGGCCGTAACTTAGAGAAGTGTTGATCAGCAATAACTACCTTTAGTGGTATCAGAGTGGAGATTTCTTGGTTTCTGAATCGGCGACGCCCCGTCTGTTATCAAAGAATGTTTTTTTCGTCGCATTTTGTGTCTAATTTTGCTACACTAGTGAGACTCTTAGTCAATCGGGATACCAAATTTCATATTATGCTTCTATATGATAAAATGCGCGATTTCTATGAGATTTTGCATCAGTTTTCCGTACCAGGCGAGCCAGATTCAAGATAGCAAATGCGGCTCCCGCTATATGACTTTTTGATCAATAATTTCTGAAAAGTCAATTCGATCTCGCGGTCGCCGTGCTCGCGATCTGATAGCGGCAGCGACATGTGCGTTCACGCTGTCCGATTAATGTGGTCGCTTTTCCACCTCCGTAAATTACACGAATTTGTTGTTGTGGTCGACCATACTAGCACGATACGGTGGAATGGAGTTTGAAATTATCGAACTCAACCCGGAAGTTCGCCGACGAGATTTCTGTTTATTTCATTTTTGTTCAATTTAAATTCGAGAATAATTTGTTCCCTTTTCTTGGAGCAACAACTGGAAAAATGACTGTCTCGTGGCACAGCTCAACTCGAACCAGTAAATGAACGAGCCCGCTAGACGTCTTAGTGTTTGATCTCAATTGCTTACAGAAGAAAACTGAGATGGAAAATAAGCGTAATGAATTATACAGCTGGCGGAATAACGCTTTTGAAATTTGATCTGTAGAATGTTTTGTGTTTACTACGTCAAGTTAAATCATTTTTCTCTTCTTATACCACGATCGGTCGGTGTCATCACTTACTTCTACCGTACTCATGCAAAATTGCTGCGTGGAAACCGCGAGCTGTGAGATGCCGATCTGTCGCAGAGAAAACTATTAAGATGGTCAGAGGATACAACATACCGCCAGGGGTCCTCCCTCCACGCTGCAAATTCCTCCGCTGAGAAACTTAGCGTGGAGTTGGAAATTTTTAAAGAAGTTGTCAACCAATAACTGTAAAGTGGGGCTACATTGAACATTTCCCGCTTTATTTTGCTATATTTCGCTTTGTGAGTGCGGCTATACTGATTGTAATGAAAAAGTGCTCAAGCCATAGTATTAAGTCCAGTTACCAGGCGTGGCAACTTGTAATTTTCCCATGTAGTGCTCGAAGTTTTTTCTAAACACAGTGGTATGAGAAATGTTTAAAAGGAGCTAGGGGGAGGGTTAGACATTTAAATGTCAAAAAATTATATTTTTCGATTCAAAATGGCAAACACAACATGTGTTGTAGATAGTTACGATAAAACAATTAGTGTTTTGAAACATCTTACAACTTGCTTATGAAAGTGTGCAGTTCGGTTGTAGGGCTTTTTCGTACGCTTTTTCCTCGTTCTCTTTTCTTTACCTACCATTTTTAATAGTTCCAAATTTTCATTTTGTTTTTACTTTCTTCTTATACATCTTTTTAAATTTAAACCTACATTTTATTTCTACCAAATTGTGATCAATATCTACATCCGCCCCCTGAGTATATCTTACAATCCAATATTTAATTAAAAAAAAAAATTTATAGCATTTGTTGTGTCGAAAGAATTACACTAGTTTGTAAAAAGGGAGTCCCCTTTTTGACCCTGCTGAAAATGCATACTGTAAAAATTATTTCATTTGTATTTCCTATTTTATTTTGAATGTTGTGTCCACAATGTTGCACTAGTTTTGGAAAAAATGACCATTTTTAATTCGAACTGAAAACTCACACGGTTTACATCTTGTGCCTAAAAGGTTGCACAAGATGTGATATCCCTCCCTCGTTTCCACCTATTTTCACATTCCAATCCCCCATTATCATTGTACAATATTTTTTGTTTTGCTCTAAAAACTTTTCCAGCTTCGCATAGAATTTCTCCCTTTCCCCTTCCCTAGCCTCCATTGTTGGGGCATATATTCGGACTATCAATGCATCGAATTTTTCTTCCACTTTGAGTATGAGGTAGCAAATTCGTTCAAAGGCTCCTCCAATTTCTTTTTCTCATTATTAGTTTTCAGATATAAAATCCTACTCCTTGTCTCCCCATAGTGATACATGTAATTTCCGTTTTTTCCTTGCGTTAGTTTTTCTCCCCATTTCCTTACTTCCCCTAATCCTATTATATCCCATTCTATTTTTTCTATCTGCTTTTCAAATTCGTATATCCTATCTTCTCCTATCATCCCCCTACAATTATAATATAATAAATTCAGATATTTTTTGCATTTTTCTTCACATTCTTCTTCCTTGGAAAGAGGTGTGTAGGTATTACAGCCATTTTCCCCCACGGTGGCTGCCTCCCGTCTAGGGGGAAAATTAAACGGGAGGAAAATGTTTAGCATTAGTTTGATATTTCTTAGCCCCCGACTTCGCCCCCTTTATATCGAATATCTGAGCTTGTGGACGCATATGATTCGGAGAGTGGTATCCATTAATACGTGCCGGCTTATACAGAATTGTTAGTTCGATATTACGTTTCTTTCTTTATTTTTCTCGTCCAACGAATCTATCGCTGTTGATTTCGGAAATCAAAAATCCTGCATCTTTCCTTTAAGTAATAGATCTGTAAATAATCAGTCAACAGGTCGATGGTCGAACCATTACGATCTTACTGTCGGGAAGTTTGGTTTCCTTCGTCATTACACCGTTTGATTACTCATCTTCTTCGAATATTCTGCTCTTTCGCTTTCCATCTGGCACAACCATCTCAAATTACCATAATGAGCCGGCAAACATTTCTTCAGGCAGTGGAACACTGGCTTTCTTTATGTATACCCGACGGGCAAATATCTTTTCCCAGTACTGATGACCGGGCAACTATCACGCCCCGTACAGGCTGTAAATTACCCCGAAAACTTTTATCCCTAATCTAAATGCTTTGGTCGTATTGACCGTGCTTGGTGTGCAATTCGATACCCATTTACGACGCCGAGGTGGTCATCAACTGCCAACTGCGGTTGGCCGAGATTGCACTGATTCGCTCGTCCAGGCTGGTCAAGAAAATTCTTAATTCTTACGCTCGATGTCGGCCGTTCTGTTGGACAGACTTGGGACAGCTCGAAATTGCAGTGACCTTAAGTAATACCGGAACAGTTCGAACGAGTCTATTAAAAGAAAGAATTTCTTAAATAAAATCTCGATTTGGAGAGAAGATAACGCGACGTAATTTATTCACGTGTGTGAACTTATCAGCGCTGTTGTACTTCTTAGAAAGTGTATACTTATGGTCTCAGTTTAGATGCAGCTTAACCCAGTACAACTGCATCGAAAATGGTGCAATTAAGGATAAAATTCTTATCAAAGATTTTTTACGGAATACCGTTGAGATTGACCGGCTTAATTGTCACAAAAAATCCTCGGCTCCCAGGTGGCTTGCTATTTATTTATTTATTATTATTATTAATTAATTAATTTATTTTTTTTGTGGAGAGCTGAAGAGCCATATTTTTCAAACAACAGTTAATTTTGTAAGTGCCCTTAAATGGAAGGAAATCCCTTAAAATTACACTTAAGTAACCTCCGGAGGTTATTTAAATGCAATTTCAAGCGATTTTTCTCATTTAAGGGCACTCAAAAAATTAGGTGTTGTTTGAAAATACGGCTACACGTCTTTCAAAACTGATATGCTGCAGAAACAACAATTATCAATTTAAGAATAAATGTTTCAAATCAAAATTGTTCATCGTGAGATTCCACATTATAAAAATTCTGTTAAATTTTTTTTCTAATTGCCATAGCGCCCTGAAAACGTCAAAAAGAAGGGAGATGCAGTGTGACCCTTTTCTTTACATTCATTTACAAAAACCTTATGAGAGGAAACAAAATTCTCAAAATTTTTATCGTCGTACTGATTTTAGCGAGCAGACAGGATTCAGATAACCTGCGCTCACGTTTCTCTACATCCACATCTCGCCATCTTTAAATTTTTTTCTCCCCTTTCCTCCCCATCCATAGATACTACGCTTTGAAATTTGTGTTTTGCTGTGTTTTGTTAGTACCAGGATAGACTTTTTATCACTTTTTAAAATTATCACTTGCCCGAATCATCGAATATACCAGCTAGGTAGGTTTCAAAATCACAAAATTCAATTTGGTTTTAAATTCAGAATTATGGTACTAGGGAGGGGACGAGGGCTTTGAAATTTCCCCAGTGGCAATATAAGTATCATTCCCTGGGTTTCAAGGTCGCTGTTTCCGTTCCTGATGTCAAGTTCACACTGAAATTAACATTGTGGCATTTAAGAGGGAATGAGACACAGAAATTAAGATAACGGTATAGTCCAGTAAGCAAGAGGATTATAAACTGAGAAAATGACATAGTAATAAAACTTAGCAGGATTAGTTCTTGCCGTCTCCTGATGATCCCTTGAAAATTTCTCAGAAATATTAGGCAAACTATCAAAATTTGGGTTTGTGACAGTATCTCGCTTCCTTCGTGCTGTACATAAAAAGTGTTCAAGACAACACTGAAGAAGACTGAATTCGCCTCAAAACAGAATTTAGTAAAATTTTCGCATAGAATCAAAAGTTTTTCTAATAATTGGACGTTTAAACTGCACCCGGTGTCCTCAAATTTGAAATGACTGTAGTTCATTGTACGCAGTCACCTCTATAACGATTAAAATACTGAAAACTATTACCTAATATATACTTATATCAATTTCAGGCCAAAATTTAGCAGTATTGTAGCTTGGAGGGGTCTGGTCGGCCGAGTGGATAGCGTACTGGTCTCAGAATCCGGAAGTCCCGGGTTCAGCCCACGTAGCGGCAACTCGCTACATTTCGACCTAGGCCGGTTTTCTGGCAAGACGTGAAAAGGGCTAAGACAGCCCTAACAGCCTACCCGATGTCTTTGAGGTAATGCTCGAAAGGGTGGATTCCAGGGCTCGAGTTTAGAGAAAAATTAGAAAAGAAGGCCACACCTATAGTTATTGGAGACCCCATAATTCAAAAGCAGTATTGTAGCTTGTATATATGTAGCGTGTCCCAAAAAATAATTTTTCCTCTACTACAGTCAAATACAAAATAGTGAATACAACACAGCTGTAGTTGGCCGATCTTGTTACTATTGGCGAGTATTTAATTTCATTGTCACTTTTATGTAGGGTGCAAGGGCGTAGATAAGAGGGTCCTGTGAATCTGAATCCTCCTTAGAAAAAAATCAATAAGAAAATAAATCTAGGAAGTGAAATATGCATACGTCTTTTATCTAAGTATGGAACGTATCTACAGACCCCCCCCCCTCCCGTTATAACGGAATTATCTACGCCTATGGTAGCGTCCATTCCTGTCTATGTCTGGCCATTGTTTGTAAATTCTTGTTCTTAGGAAATTTACTCATGTCATCTATTCACCTAGTAATTTGTTGGTCCCTCCTGCTTTTTTCGCCCCATGGTTGCTAAAATGTTTTGCAGGTCTATCGGTCACCCCCTGGGCGGAACACGTGGCCGGCTCAGTTCTATCTATTATTTCCGATATACCTAACTGCGTCTAGATTATTCGGTTTGTTTTCAATCGTTTTCGTACTTATGGTTCGCTTTTTTTATGATCAATATTGAACGTTTCATGGCGTTTTTGTCACTCTAATTCTATTTAAAATTTTCTCATTTCCGCCAATAATCACTCAAAAAATATTTTTAAGGGTCAAAATATTTGTTTGATTCACTGTTCAGACCAATGGATGAGCAACTTCAATTCCATAAAAATTGTGTGAGGCGTAATGTAACTGATAGCACTGTCACGAACTTCTCGCAAAATTTCATCAAAATTTATTTTAACGACCTAAAAAAAATATGCTCAATTTTTTGAGGTGATTGGGCGAGTGATTTGATTTTGGTCAAAATCAAGATAAGTATCTTAAATTTCCACGTACATTTGAATTTTTTTTGTTGTGAAAATAGGAGTTACACTATAACCATATTAATAATTAATAAAACCGTGTCCGAAAATGAATCATATAAGTAGGTAGGTAGGTCTAGGCACGTATGGAATAGAGATGGTTTTACTATCGATACTATCAACAGTTGTATATCTATCGTTAATTATCGATAATGGCGAAACTATTCGGTTGATCATGTTTCGTGATTTGTGTTGGAGCGTCGAGCCGTTTGAGGAGCAGAATTGTAGAATGAGTAGGTTTTGAGAGCTTCTTTATAATTATAATTTTTGCAATTTGAAATTTGTACATGAAAGTACGTCATTCCATACTTTTTTTTCAGAAGTTGTATTCTGGGATTAGTGGAGTAAGTTTGCTCGTTAGTAACAGAAAGTTCACAAAACGGAATTCATGTACACAAAATTTAATCCTGTACAGAATTTACCAGTAGCATTATGAATTAGATATAAAACTTTAAAATCTCTCTACAATTGAATGCAACTTTTGCAGCTGGCAGCTTCGTTTTCGTTTCGTTTTATTTGGATGTGTTTTCTTCGGTTCAAAAACTACCGATAGTTATCGATAACGAAATCGGAAAATAATTGAGCTAATTTAACGAACAAGGAAACAACCTTCCTGTCGCATTCTCTTATTGCTTACATATGTTTTGGCTACTCCTTCATTTTCAGGAAAATCTGATATGTATCCTGCTGTATGACAAAGGACCCCTTCCTCGTCGGGGAGATGGGCTAGGAGGTTATGGGTGGGAGCCCAAACCAGCAAAAACGAATCAAAATTGATAGCGTTTAATAACAGGGACTATTCGACCAAAAAATTGATAATTTACAGGAGAAGCGATTAAAGTTTGAAAACTTGTTTAAAAATTCGACTTCACTGCTTTCAAAATGGAAAACGTGGTCAGTTTCAACTTTAGCGGCCTGAAATCATTTTCAGTCGATTTTTGAGGGTTTCTTACATGATGTTAGCAAAAAAAGAAAAATCGAAATTTTGGTCGAATGGTCCCTTTTATTAGACGCTGTCATTTTCCTCTTAAAGTCTTTTGTCTAACCCTTTTTTCAAAAACCCATTTCTCCAGTCCCCCTCCATGAATAATCCTCAATATCTCACGAAGGGGTGGAGCACAAACTACCAGGCTTTCAGCATAAACCAGCACCAATGTTGTGCCATCGAATGCCACCACTTGCACTCCCATCAGCCTTGTGTGGGTGCTCCCATTTCATCAGACCTCCAAAAATAAACCTCAGTATCTTCGGGAGAGGGTCGGCACAAACGACGGGGTTTTCAGCACAAACGTAGCACAAGCGATTGACACTATTTTCAATCCCTTAGATGGAAGTGGGAGTGCTCCCATTTCTACAGCCCTCCAAAAGTTTTCCTGAATATCCCAGGAAGTGGGTAGCAAAACGACGCGGATTTTTCAGCACAAACCAGAACAAATAATATGTTTCAAGCCTATCGGGGTGGGTGGGAGGCGATTCAGCTGAATTTCCGAGTCTTTCCCCCTGTTGCCCTTCTTCTGAATTGAACGTTGCCTAAGATTTTTTCAGGCTTTTGTAAGCCTTTGGAGTTGTCAAGTCTGTCTTAAGCTACTGTTGGTCCTCAAAACTCGAGTAGGTGCGATTAAAGTAAACGAAATTACACTTGGAAGCTGTCTAGATAAATAAAGACACGCCCCCGCTGATCAACTTAAATAGTTCAATTTTGATTTTTCCTCAATTACAGAGGTTATAAAACCTAACTTTTACATACCAGTAATATGTATACAGTTGAAGAAAAAAAAATGCGGTAGCAATTACACCTTGTTTATCAGTCCGTGGTAAATTAACATTACACGTAGCCTTTTTTAATGTACAGAAAAAATAAAATGTTGAGATTAATTAGCGTAGGTAGTCATTAGGTAGTGCCTATTTCATAGTTAACTAATTAGCTGTTATTGTTCTTTATCTGGATCCGCGGCGGGTTAATTATTTTCTATAATCAAATGAACGTAAAAGAAATCTCACAGGAACCATACCTATGCGATAGATACAGCAGGTCCTTTATATTTACTATATCATTTGAATATTGCATGTTCACCCGCAGCGGATTTGAATATGATGTAAATTGCGTGACTTTGACGGATATAGTAAGAATGAAAAAGAAATGGAAAAAATTAGAAGCAGTTGGCAGTTGGGTTCAGATTCGACCAGTTCGCGGTCAGATTTTATTGAAGGAATACTACACGTGAATTCAGCATCGAATAATTAGCAGCAGTTTTGGTTCTAAGCACAGAATTTTGAAGAGGTGCGACGAGTGAACTGTCTTATTGCCTTGAAGAAATGCTTCGGTAGCGATGGTTTCGAAATTAATTTCCGGGAAAATGCTTTTTATGGCGTCATTGCCGTCGCTTTCATTCCAAAGCTGTCGAAAGATCGAGGAGAGGTAGGCTTAACATTTTCATGAATTACATTATTAATACAATACACTTGTTTTCTTGAGGATGCTAAATTACTTTTTGATATTACTTCGCCCCACTTCGAAAATCGAGGCACGTGCACGAAGGCAGTGGAGGAAGCCTAAATATTGATAAGCCAAGATCAATATCATTTTTCGGGTTTTGTCGCAATTTTCAAATTGGAATCAAAATAATATATAAAATTCACAATCACTGAAACGCAGGAAACAACATCCACATTGTAATTCATGTTACATTTTACCTTTCATCTGTTAGTTTTTATTAATTTTATATTGTAAAGTAATCACTTTTTTTAAATTATTTATTTACTTTTAATTGGGTATTTATAAATATTTAAATATTTTTAATTATACAGTTATTCTTATGAATTAATATTTTTGATTGTTTGATAGTTATTAATGGATTAATTGTTTTGATTAATTAACCATGACTAATCGATTATTTTTGATTAATCTATTATTTTTAAATAATACTCTATTTGTAATTAACTATTATTTTGATATTTTAATTTTTTTAAATTAATTTATTGTTCTTTTTTTATTAATCAATTATTTTTATTGATCAGTCATTCGTGATGCATCTGCTATCACTAATCAATCGCTTCTTTTTAATTTATTAATTATTTTTTAACTCACCAGTTATTTTTGATTCATCAATCATTCTGAAACCATCAATTATTAATTTATCAGTCATTTTTGATTCATCAAGTATTTTTAATCTATTAATTATTTACTACCCGATTCGCAAAATCCCGCCGATTACCAGGGTAATTAAAGGGGAACCAAGCGTAACTGATGGGTTTCTGGGTAATCTGAAGGTAACCAAAAGTTGCAAATGGGTAACTTTTTCACGGGTAACAAGAGGGTAACTGATGGCGCATTGAGTAGTTAATTTTTTATATGTATATCAGTTCTTATAGAGTAGTCAGTTAAATTCATCAGTTTATCCTTTAGTGTTAATTAATCAAGTAATTTCAATTAGTCTACTAGTTTTAACTAGTCATTCCTTTTCTCCATCTTTTAGTCTGAGGTATAGGATCGACGTGGGACACACTATAGCGTCTTCAAGGAATAAGTAGAGGTGCGGAATAAAGGAAAGCATTCATCTCCCCCCCCCCCTCTTCGGCAAAGATTGGGGATTTTATATTTTAGAAAATTTTATGAATACATGCAAAAACTATGAAAAAATTGCCTCCTTTTTCCTTCTTTCGGCATCTCTAATAGAAAACTTTTTTTTTGTGTTTAAAAGTAAAACATATTCACTTCTCTAAGCCGGGATTAGAACCGGCCACTATCTCGAAATTTTTCGTGGATAGATCATCAAAATAAGGGTTTTTGAGTTGCTCATTCCGAAAACTCCACTAGATTTTTCGTTAAACCCTAAACTGAGTTCTGAAATTCAAATTTGAGTCCGGCAGTGTTCTAATTTAACAAGGAGTGCCCTGAATGTCAAAAATTGACTCTGAAGTAATCAAAAAGTCGTCTATTCTTGCAAATTTAAAAGCATCAGGTCGGAAATTTTCTTGGTCCCTGAATTCGAAAACGTCATCAGATTTCTCTTGGGTTCCCGGATTGAACGCTGTAGCTGGTACAAATTATTCAAAACTAAAACGAGCGCTCTGAAATTAGTCTTCAGCATGTTGCATAAAATGAGGTTATCAATACTATTACGTTAGTCAGAAAACGATAATAATTCTCCAGAAAATGAGAATATTAAGGTGACATTTCTTTTTTTGTTAAACTATTTTTTTCATAATACTTGATGTATACAAGAATATTAAGTTTACACTGCAGGATCATCAAAATTTAGGCAGGGGACGACTTTTGCCTACGACGATGGACATCCTTCTCATAGTGAAAGTACTGATGTCCACGACTGCGGACAAATAAAAAGCTTCAAAAATTTCCTTTCCTAGGGAATTTTTGAAAATTGTGCAATTGCATGGACTACTATTTGGCTCCTGGCTCGTGTTTATGGATCAAATCTGTATACCAATATTGCCATTTGTTGTGCAAAAAAATGTATGAGGTACATATCTTTGCACCGATGAAAGATTAACCGCAACAATGGACTGAAAACCCTGGTAACAGAACTTGAAGTCATCCCTTCTGGAAACGTAAAGTCACTGAGAGCAAAAATTAACTTCTCAACATATACTTCCAATAATTTTTCTGAATAGTAATACCACTTTATTGAGAAAAAATAAGTTGAAACAAAAATTTAAGAAGAAAAAATATAATAAGTATTAAGACAAGATGGTAAGATCCACGACGAAGAACACCTCCCTGTGCTTTTTCCATTCATAAGATGGTAATTGTTCTGTCTGATGAATTGGATTGGTGGAATTTGCTGCGGATGTCATTGTGTTACCCAAAATGCCCCCCTCCCCAACAAAAAATCGGAAGTTGGGGTTCAAAAGTTGGTGCTAGCAATAATAGTCTCAATTTCTGGAGAATAACCCCCTTTACGCCATGAACAAAACTGCATATTTCGTCAGATACTTTTACGACGGGAATTAAAGGACGGAATATCTGCAGAACCTGGGAGCATTTAAAGTAAACACTGGACAGTAGAATTCAAAGTCATAGCTAGGTCTCAGGGGAGGAGGGGTCGACGACTCACAATAGTATGTTTTGCCAAAAACACACGCATAGTCCTGGGAGCGGAAGGTTAAAAAACTTGCATTATGATTTACTAGGAAGAAGCGCCGGAATGGAACTACAAGAAAGGGGGGGGGCATATTTCAAACTTCTGATGATTTGTTTTCCTTCTTTTCTCGCGAAAATCCAATCCTAATTAGGGTGGATGGAGACTGAGGTGAGAGTTAGAAACCGAATGGTGTACAATCGACTAAGACAGAAGCCTAGCAGTATCTTCAAATATTAAAATTCCATTACTTAGAGGATTAGAAATATCCGTTCCGTTCCGAACAGAGGTCGAGAATCCATCAACTTTGCTACGACTCACGATAGTATATGTTATGCCAAACACACACATGGTCCTGGGAGCGGAAGGTTAAAAAACTTGCATTATGATTTCCTAGGAAGAAGCGCCGGAATGGAACTACAAGAAAGGGGGAGCATATTTTAAACTTCTGGTGACTTTTCCCCTTCTTTTCTCGCGAAAATCCAATCCTAATTAGGGTGGATGGGGACTGAGGTGAGAGTTAGAAACCGAATGGTACAATCGACTAAGACAGAAGCCTAGCAGGATCTTCAAATATTAAAATTCCATTACTTGGAGGATCAAAAATATCCGTTCCGTTCCGAACAGAGGTCGAGACTCCATCTATTTCGCTTCATTATCCAACTTTATTGGGAGAAAACAACTTGAAACAAAAATTTAAAAAACCACATAATAACAGATATTGAGACAAGTACACAAAATACCTACGTATCTATTCCGTTGATCGTTATTAGAACTTCAACACTGCGACAAAAAGCATAGTATTACATTCACATGAAACCATGATAATATGATGCTGCAAGCTGCAATACTGCATTTAAATAATAATTTCAAACTTTGAACGCTTATAATATGTAAATTTCCAAGATGGAGTGTTTTTGTATCACAGTACAATTCTAAGCATAAATATTCACTACAAAGTCATCCAAACACATTTTCTGCACTTTGCTACAATTTCAGTACAAATGCAATTAGGTTCAAAAATAATCTTTTTTATGCAAAATTTATCTATTAACTCACACATGTTATCATACACACTACAACAAATGTACTGACTGTTCTGGTACAGTCTGTACGGGAAACACAATAAAATGCGAGAATGTGCAAAAAATGTTTGGGGATTTTTTTTTGTCCATTGAGATTCAGTGTTCTTTTTTTAATATATGTTGCTATCAATTCCAGTTTTGCCAGCAATACCCTTGGTGTGAAATTTCGTTTACTCTCTGTAACAAAACTAACTATTTTGGATTTGCCTCCTAATCACCTGACCCGACGAATTATGCTTTTCTGATTTCAATGTCGTCATTTTGAAGAGAACTTTATGCTCTATCTATCTTCTGATTTTTGTCTCCTAGCAAACGGATCAGAATTGAATGAGCTAAAGCAATACGAAAATGTCTACATCATTTTACACCAATTGCCCCCGCATCACGTTCGTTAGCATGGCTTCCGGGCCATTTTCCGGAGTATGTCCAACCCTGCCCTCCACTGTACCTTTGGTACGCCCCCCTTCTAATCTATATTAAGCGTAGTATCCCTTTTCAATATACTGGTATCAGTAACCCATTAAGCATTATCTCAGTTCTGTCGAAATGTCGACGCGTCACTTGAAATTGGTTTCGGACGACATGATCCGTCATCCGCGATTCTGGGACACAGATTATTCGTCGCACTCGCTTTGCGGCCTTTCTCCGCAACGGTCTGCAGACAAAGGCGCCACGGTGCGACAAAAACCGCTCACGGATTCTGAAAATCCGCGCTAAATCTGCATTTTTTTCACTTTCCAATCTCGTCTGTTCTTTTGCTCCTATTGTTACCGCGTTGTTTTTTTCTTAATGAAAAAAAAAAACAAAAAAAAACCATACAAACAAGCTGTAAAACCGAATTGCGCATCCCGAGTGAAACGGTGGCTGTCAGAGTGACGAAACCGCGGTGGCATGTCTCTTCTTGTTCATTTATAACACGGTGACCAGGTTTATCCCCTCCGAGAGAGCATCACACACATACACGGACGCTGTGCTGGTAACAGGTGCGATAACTTCCACATCCGACTGGGAAGAAACCGAGCGAAGGACTTCCTTTTAGTGCTGCAACAGTGACGGTCAAGATTGAACTTCACCGCGAATTCATCAAACATGCGTGTTCTACATGTTGCATTGTTCATAACGTAAATCGTGGATTAACCGGAGTAAATACCGCGGTTCTGCCCGTAATTGACGATACGGTTCGTGAAAGAAAGAAAAAAAAAAGATCAAACAGTTCGAGAGTTCGATTTTACGTTCGCCACAGTTTTTCATCGCTCGGTTTTTCTCTTTTCGGATGTGATAACTCAGTGCTCGATTTTGTTTGATATGTGGATAGTTTTGGATACGATCAGCGAATAAAATCTTCTTGTTTCCGATGAAGAACTTGGTACCGGTAAGTTTTCGATTATTTTGTGTTTCATTTCGCAGTCCGCGATCTAAGTTGACCGGTGCAAATCGCACTTGAATTCGAAAGTAACCATAGAGGTTGATGTTGAGTTACCTGCCAGAGTGGTCTGTTGAACTTCACGTGCTAATGAGAGCATGTGCGCCAGACGTGTTCGGGTCGGCACTCGCCATTGCACCTCGAATTCCTCTCGACTTTGGCCGTGTCATTCTTCGTCGAATCGCCAACGAATGCTCAGAATCCACCGCCGATCCTTGGCTCAGAAATTCCGCGCGCTGACTGCGATCTGCGAACTCCGAACACGCGACGCCTTCCCGTCCGCATTGTACCTGCTCTGGCCTGACACGCTGACAGTCACGCGTGGGTGCTGCGCCAGTTTTATCAAGATGGTTTTTGAAAATATTTATCATCTCTTCTGGAGGCAACTTATACGTGTCCCGTGGGTGTATATGGGTATTCTTTCCCGGTTTTATGACCCGAGGAACGTTCGTTCTCTTCTGATTGTTACATTCTTGCGTGAACCAGCGTATTCACCTCCTAGGGCGATGGGCCCGTATTATGCGTTGGTTTCCTTCACATGCCTATGTCATCCGTTTCTGTCATTTCGGCGTCCAGTTGTAAGATCTGACTGCTGTACGTCGCTAATTGACGAAAAAATTGGTCAAAGAGCCTCAGAAGACAAATATAGTACCCATACTCGTAGGACTTGTGGCAACGCAATGTCATTATTTTCTGCCTGTCAGAACTTATGTGGATCCAGGGAGTCATCCTGGGCAGGACAACTTAAAGTATGTAAGAATAATTCTGAACCTCTGTGCAACAAGAGCGTAGTTAGGTATGTCACTTTTCCACAACATTAATGGATTCAGACGTGCAAAAGGGCGAGTTTTAAAAAACAAACACTATCTACAATTTATTTCTCAGTATTCAAAAGGGCGTATGTCATTAGGTGACGTCCCTGTTGATACAAGAAGGGCGTACGTCATTTATTTTTATCTTAATCCACAAAAGGCGTATGTTATGGAAACACAATGCATAAATGGACGCTGGCAAGCAAAAAGCTCTCAAGCGACAAAGTCTGTTTTTTGAGAAAATGTATCATTAAAAACCAATGCATAATGCCGGTTTACGGACATAGCGTTTACTGATGAACTTTTTTCAACGAGGATACACATTTCTGTATCGGGGGCCCAATTTTAAAAAATTCTACATTTTACACTCTCTCCAAGGATACTAATAACTCAAAATGTCGCTTGGGAGCTTTTTGTTTAACAACGTCCAAATATGTAATGAAGGATGTACATCATGTGATGAAGAACATACGTCAAGTGATAAGGAGCGTGCATCATGCGATGAAGAGTGTGCGCCATATAATGAAGGGTTTATATTACAAGAAATACGTACGCCATGTGATAAAGAGCATACGTATGTCATGTGACGAAAAGTGTACATCATGTAATGAAAGACATATACATCACGTAATGAAGGATGTATATTAAGGGTGTCCCTTGTTTTACAAGTTTCGCTAATCAATTAAGTGCGCACTAAAATTTGTTCCAATGGATCCAGAAACTCGTCACAAAAAATTTGAGCTCAATCTGAGGTCATTAACCAGTGCCGACATAATCCGAGGTCTGCCCTGTAGTAGGTGCCTAACAAACTGTCATGGGCGTAGCCAGGTGGGGGGAGCAAACTGGAACGCCTGCCCCAGTAGACAGAGACTGAAGTTATATTGTAGTATGCGTTACCCGACATTAATAGATATGTGAGCTGACAGGAAGAAAGAGACCTCAGCGTAAAAATGTAAATTTTACAGGAGAGCGAATAAACAAAATTGATAACGTTTTCACATTACGGAGACACTCAACTTTGGAGACTAACAGGTGTTCGAGAAATTTTTTAGAATTTTTTCGACAACACTAGGCGAAAGAGCGGCCAAAAATTAGTCAAAAACAGTTGTTATCTCAAAAATGTATTTTCCCCCTGAGGTCCCTTCCTTCCTGTCATCCCACGCGCTCTCTCATTTTCATACTCCAAATACAATTTGACTTTGAAATGCAAGAATTGAAATGTCCTAGAATGTTGATTGGTTAGTAGTTTAGCCCAATTGTATTCATTTGGAATAATTAATTAATATTTTATTGACACTTGTTGTTAAGTTGGGTTATGATCGTATATCAGCCGTAAAATAATTTAAAAAAAAACAACTATATTTTTCGAAAATTCCACGCAATTTTGCGATTATCTCGATAAATATGTTTTCTAAAGAAAAGTTGTATTGGACCTTTTTATAGAAAACTTAACAAGGAACATTTTATATTATTTGCATTTTGGTCCTAAAGTGCATGAATACTTTTTCAGACAATTGCGATTTAGCTAGTAAAGATCGGTTATGAAAGAAAAAATAACAAGAGCCACCACGTTCCTCGAAACTTTCAGACATTTTTGCAATTATCTCGGTGAATATGCGTTCTAGAGAAAAGTTGTGTGGAATCTTTTTTATAGAAAATTTAACGAGGAACATTTTATGTTGTATGCATTTTGGTCCTGAAGTTATGTTCCGAGATATTCGCGATTTCTGGTAAAATCTCAGTATTACACATAACTTATTCAAGGTCAAAGCAGCCCGGGTTAATGACCTTAAGTCGAGTTCATATTTTGTATAGCGAGTTTCAAGGTCCATTGGAACAAATTTTAGTGCGCACCTAATCAGTTGGCGAAAACTTGTAAAATAAGGGACACCCGAATGTATATATCATTTGATGAAAGGTATATGTCCAAGGGCGCAACCAAGGAAGTGCTTGCAAACTCAAAGAAATAAAATTGATGCCGATGGCATGGTGCGATTACGTTGCTCGCAGGTGCGTACAAATTTACTGCTCATGAAAATAGGTAGATATACCAAATCAGGTAGGTACCAAATCGAGCTTTCACCCCAGCCAATGTTTCTTTTTCTAAATTCTAGCCCCCACTAAGAGAAGTTCTGTTTGCGCCCCTGTATATGTCTTATAATGAAGAGTGTACATACTGTAATAGAAGGTGTGCATCATGTAATGAAGGATGTACATTATGTTATGAGGAGAGTGAGTGCGTCATGGTATGAAGGCGCATGTCATATAGGGGAGACCAGTGTCACAAAGCCTATATCTCAGTCGGTAATTAACGCTGTATGGTAATGAGTGAAGTAAATTGTAGTAAAAAATACGGCGATGAAATTTTGTTATGAGACCTAAGTGCATTGGAAGACTTTGTCATGAGATATCCGTGTTCGACGTGTTCACATGATAACAATTTCGCAAAAGTAAAATTTCAAGTGTTTTGAATATTTATTCTACGTTGGTCTATTGTGCTATAAGAAATTCAGTAAGTAGTTTAATTTACATCTTGAAGTGTTGGCAATCGTATGCGCATATCTATTTTAGTCAATTTAGCAAGCAAAACGTTACTATTTATATAGTTTATAGACAAAATCTTCCCAAATTGGTTGGGGTGAAATATTACAAATTTTGCTGGTCGAAATGGTACTCTTGAAATACTTATTATTTGTTTAAATATTCATGAGCCCAGCCAGTGTTGAAAGAAGGGACTATGCAATAAGAAATTGGAGGGCTCTCTGAACGAATTCGCTACCTTATACTTTCAGTGGAAGAAAAAGTACATGCCCCAACAATAGAGGCTAAGGAAGGGGAAAGGGAGGAGATCTATGCAAAGCTGGAAGAGCTTTTGGAGCAAAACAAAGAATACTATACAATGATTAATGATAATGGGGGATTGGAGTGCTAAAATTGGCGGAAACGATGGAGGGTCGGGGAATCTTGGGTAAATACTGTTTGGGAATCAAAAACAAAAATAGAGGAAGATTAATAGAATTTTCATCCCAGCTAAATCTGAAACTAGCAAATACTTTGTACAAAAAAAGACAAACCAGAAAATTCACATGGATATCCCCCGATCAAAAAACCAGAAACGAAATAGACCATATTTTAACCAATAATATGAAGATTATACAAGACGTTTCCACATTGACTAATTTCAATTTTTTGTCGGACTATAGAATATCACGAGCAATGATAAGATGGGGAAGGAGGATAAAATACAACAATTATAAGAAAAAAGAAAAGTTTTCTATAAAAATGATCCCGGTGTACAGATACGATAAATATAGGGAAAAGGTCAAGGAAATTATTTAAAGGAGACAAAAAAAAAAAATGGAAACTCAGTACAAGAAAAATATATAATGTCATAGAAGAAGCAATTAAAGAAGGTAACAGCGAATATGGGGTGTTTAGAAAGAAAGAAATAGCGGATGATAAACTAACAGAAAACACCAAAAAGATAATCAAAGAAAGGGAGCAACTGCAAAAGAAAAAATTTCTGGCACTAACGGAGAAAAGAAAATACAAAGAATTGAAAAAATTAGCCCGACAACAAATTCGTAATGACATAAGAACATCTGATGTAGCGAAAGTGGAAAGCAGCTTGAGATACAATGGATCCATAGAAATGGCAGCAAAAGAACTGAGCAAAGAGACAAAGTTGTCTTGAAGGTAGAAAACAAACGAGGGGAGGAAATTAGGGGGACAGGGAGCAAATTATGGAAGCAGCTTTGCAGTTCTATGAAAAACTACGTACGGCAAAGAAAACATAGAAAGAGAAAGATGAAGGGGAGAACGAACAAAACGAAGTCGTACCCAAAATATTAAAAAGTGAAGTAGAATACGCCCTTAAAAAAACCAAAAAGTAATGAAGCTCCAGGCATCGATAAAATCAGCAATGATTTGGGACAAACAATTTCATTTAAAAATAGGAACAAAAAAGAATTATCCAAAAGAATAAAGGGAGTGTGGAAAAACTATTGGGCCAAAAAAGAATTCTATAAAGGGAAGGTAGCAAAGAAACTGAAATTCAAAATATCCTTACCATCACTAACATACGGATGTCAGACATGGGCGGCAACAAGAGCCTGTGTGGAAAAAATGCAATCCATTCAAAGAGCAATGGAAAGAAGTATCATAGGAATCAAAATGCTAGACAAAATCAAAAACACGGAAATCAGGAGAAAATCAGGACTAGGTAAAAGACGTAAGATACACGATCAAAAAATTAAAAGAAATATGTGGACATGTAATTAGGCAAGAGGACAGATGGGGGAGGAAAGTTTTAAACTGGATTCCAAGGGAAGGGGTGCGCAACAGGGGAAGACCATAAACTAGATGGAGAGACGAGATAGATCAGAAATGGGGACTAACTCGAAGAAAGAGAAGCAGGAGAGAGAGGAAAGATGGAAGGATGTGTAGAGGCATCTGCCCAGAAATGGGCCAATATATTGGGCGAATAGAGCCCGACAAGAGTTAAATATAAGAGATTTTATTAATCAACATGCTGTAAAATAAGATAAATTATTATTTATGTTTTTTTCTTCACCTCCCCCCTTGAGAAAATCCAGGATCCGTCTATGACAAACAATATATTATTATTTCTTATCCACTAGGTGAGAGAGGGCAAAAATAGGATGCCGAAAATGATTCAGTGCCTCTTAAAATTTGTGATTTTAAAAATATAATAAATTTTCAGGTTCATGTGAAAAGGTTCTCCAATTTTCAAAATCAGTATTAATTCCCCTAAGAACATCAACCCCCTTGAAGCACAGAACATAATTTAGAGATTTTGCTCAAACTTTTCCGCTTAAAAATAAAAATTACTTGAAACCAATCTGGGAGTGCCGTCACCGAGAATATGAATTCTTTCTCCACTAAGTGTAAATAAGGACTCCCTCCCCTCCTCCCGATTAATCTATTCGTATATTTTCTACGAATTTCTTTTATATGAATTGTCTGGATTATTTTTACCGTAGTTGTAACAAGAGGTGGAGTTCAATTTAATTGTTCCGCCGGAATTCAAAAAGACTACAATAATTGAGTTAGCCACATCGATAAACTACTAAACCTGACTATAGTCTGGTGTGCCATGTAGGTTGCATGCCCCTTATAGAGAAGGAAAACTCTTTCATAACCATGGCTTGTCACCAAGAGGAATTAGACTATAACGCTTGTATCAAAATAATTAATCAAGGAGACCTATGTCCCAGTGGGTGGACCGAAACATCTGTTTCAAGGCTGTATTTATTTATTTTTCTCATTATACACTTATTATGTCCTAATATTTGTATACATATCACATGTCCTAGTGTTTTCCTTTTATGATTCCCTTGTGCTTTTCCTGTGTGATTTCTTATGCACAGTTTCCTTGAACAACTTTGTACTTTTAATGTGCGCAAGGAGTGCGTGCAAATTTTTCTTAAGTAATATTTTGAAATACCGTGATGTATCTTTCACTTGTTGAATGAATTTTACTACCGTCCACCATTTTTCTTTTTCTATCGGCCTTCCTTTTAATCTTCCGTACAATAATTTTTATAGGAGCCGTTTATAAGTTTCTCTTTTTTTCGTCATCGCTCAGAAATGTTCGGTTATTCAACTTTTTTTTCCTCCGTTCACTTGAATCTCTCCTATTTTCTAAGTGTTTTATTCCCAAGACATTGTGGAATAAGTAAATAATCTTTCCTAGTTATGCAGCGACCATTCTAGTGTGCAAAGATGAGTAGGGAATGAATAGTCTACCAAAAACTCGGTTACAGAGTCTCCAGATAAAGACTGTTCGAGTGTCCTGATATTGGCGGCGACGAGGTGTATAATTTATTTGCAATTTAGAAGAGCGATTCTTTGTTTCCTCGAGCTGATGTTCCGACCCAAGAACCGTGGGCATGGACATGGCAACGCCATAAGTTGCTCTTGGTTATTCGTGCAAATTCACCGCACATGCCCATCGGTGTGTCGCTCTATAAAGTAATTTTATCAAAACGTAGATCATTTCATGTAGGTTGAAATATAAGTCATTCTCGCTGATTCTTCATCCAACCTCTGCCCACGGAAGGTGCGGGAAGAGAGATTGTTTTGGAAGAATTCTGAGTGACGGTTTCAGGTCCCTGGCTTCGGGTTCGCTTGGCGTCATTAGACATTCTAACAACAAAGTAGGCAGCGGTAAACTTCTTCATGATGGGAAGACGTTCTACGAAGTGTGGTAATCATAAGCCAAAGAAGAGACGTGTTTTGATGGACTTCTGTCTTCGCAGACGGGAGACGAATTCTAACCACTATTCATTCACAGATTTCTTAATGGAGGCTGCGTGGAGATGTACACTCGTTACATGTTGGCTTTATTGAATTACCATTGTTAGAAATCTTACGAATGCTTTCGTCAGACTCATTTTTACTATTACCGTAACAATATGAGACTGAAAAGCGGTCACGCTACAAACGGTGATGTCGATTAGCTCGTCGCAAGTGCTTTTTCGTCCTCGCTTTGGCGATACCGAATGGGCGAAGAACCCCATGAGATGCAAAAACTCGTTTCTAACGTTTATTTGGCGACTTCCTATACATGCCTGTGTATACCTGTAATATATAATATATAACGAAAAACGCAAATAGCAAGTTCAAAGAGAAAACGGAAGACATTCCTAGGAATGCGTTCCGTCGATATGATTCGCATCGAACTTTCCGGTCCATTTAGAATTCCTCGCAAATATGCGCCGTTCAATTCGGCGACTACCTTGGAGCGTTCGTGTCGTGTGTGTGCGTATGTACCGGTATTTTATCCACCCGAGTTTAATTAACATGCCAACGACGATATTGGAATTTTAAATACAATAAGCCCGGCGACGATACTTTCATTTTCTTCGGAGATTCGCTAAAAGAAAGTGTGTATATGTGTGTATGGTAGGCGAAATGGACCACGATGTTGGAACATCGACTGGTGCTCCGCTCAGCCGGCACCAGGCGATATAGTAACCAAACAGACTAGTTTGACCTATATTAATGTCGGTTATTAATCCGGTGTCGCACGATGCGATGTCTTCCACTGACGTTTTGTCATCGTCGATTCATTGGTTTTCAATTTGTCACACGCTGCACTACTTTTACTTGGGTGGATTCGTTCCGAACGCCCGTGTGTGAGATGCTCCGTTTTGGTGCCGCTGATACGGTACACGCTGGTGAGCGCACACGAATGCAGGAAGCGCCGCACTTGAAATTCCGTAAAACAAGTATAACCCGATGGTGGATTGGGAAGAACTGAGACTGGTATGGGAGCGGAATGTCGCGTTTGGGAATGTTGACTCGAGTTGGAAGCGAAAAATGTGATGTATTCATGAGGCGGTTTGACTCCAGCGTATTCGAGTGCGAGTGTCCTTCATCGCTTTTTGCCGTACAGGTAACTTCATTGAAATTCGTTTACTCTTTCACAGATGCACCCGGTGAGCGACCACAAAGACCTGGAAGTTCCTGGGGCGGTGCGATTCTCAAAAGTTGTAGGAGCAGCGTAATTGTGTGTACTTCTGTGAAAGAAATGCCAATGTCAAGCAAGATCTATTCGTTCAGTGTAAAAGTGGGTCTTCGCGTTGAAAAATTATCCAGAATCAGGCTTAAATAGGCTTTAGAGAATCTTAAGAAGTCTTAACGGGATCTTACTGCGCTCTAATGTGTCTTGATATCCGTAGCTCACATTGGTTTCAAATGCCAAAAACGTGAGCTTTCTTCAGTTTTCCAGCTTTTTTGTAGAAACTTGAAACATTTGTGGATTGTTAAGCGATACATGTCCGCACTATCGATCGTCAGGCTCGCTTTTCCGTTAAAAGTGATAGCGATATGTCAGAAACATGTAATTCGGATTAGAGAACACCTTATAGGTATCATGTCCACAATTCAGTGTGTACCCGAACCTTTTGATTGCAGCTGCCCAAATTGGAAAATTGGTGGTTTTACAATGTTTGTCCTACCCCAGTACCCCCTCCCCTCCGAGACAAAAGTATACAATCTAATTTCATTTCAAGATTCAAGTATGTATGTGCGTCATTCTTCAGAAATGTTGATATCTCAGGTATGTTTTTTCATGGAGGAAGTTGGGAGATATTTGAACATTTTTGATGGGAGTCGTTAAGAGTTGTTCTATATACCGTACTGGTAATATTGGGCCGACCGTGAGGGATTCTGTATTTTGGCATGGTAATCAAAATGTTGAATGCCATGCTGAAGGACACATGAAAAAGTCCATGTCGAAAGACAATAGCGAACAAAAATTGTTCTGCGGTCGATTAGCAGATTCCAAAACAAAAAATAGTATGGAGAGTTGATGAAGACATACTAACCTATTAATTGCATGTAATTATATTTGAATGATGAACGTCTATCGTTACATAAAGATGACCATGCTGACAGACACCTTTTTTTTAACTCTCAATTTTAGACAATGATGCACAAATAGTGATTCCGATCACAAATCGATCATCAATCATTCTCGATTGATCGGTTTTTGATTCGGTCATCAACTTTCGATTATTTAAAGTCGATCATTTTTTTTCTTTATCGATTTTCGACCTGTTTATTATTGCTGTTGGACTGCTAAGCTAATAACTCAAAATTGACTCAAACTGCGAGTGAGGTGTGATCTTTTAATGAGATTAAGTGCGACCAAAATTATTGTAATAAATCTTCTTATGTTATACATAGGTTGTCGTTAAGTAACTGAGACTAAAATTCGTACGGCTCACGCTACCCATCGGCGTTTTAATGCAGTAGGGGGATAATTTGGTTCATTAGCTATCGATTGAGATCATGTCGAGTTCATTTGATTGAAAACTCGCTGTTCCGGACAAATTTGAAAAAACCATATGCCTTGACCCCTACAGGTTTTTTCAAGATTTTTTTAAATAAGGAAAAAAAGTATACGATTACAACATTTTTTATTAATCATCATCTTCATTAAGTACACGAATATCTTTTTCAAAATAAGCGACATTCATGGCTATACAGTCGTCCACATTCGTTCTTGCCATTTATCAAACGTTTTCGCGTATTCCGCCGCCAGTAAGGAGGAGAAAAACATCTGCACCGCGCCGCAGTGATGCGACTTCTTGATTCGTGTTGAATACAGCGAATCCAGAAGAAACGTAGGGCAGAAGAAAGTCAAAGTGTTCATTTTTTTTTTTTTAAATAAGTAAATAAAACAATTATTAATGCTCTTTCAAGATTTTACAATTGTCAATTAATTTATGCTTTGAAAAATGCTGCTCTAGTCTCTAATTTTCCAATACAGAGCCGACCCTCTTCCAGCAGCTGGCTGCTTGTTTAAACTTTGAACCCCCCCCCCCCCAAAAAAAAAAACCTGAAAATATCAAAAATCTCTTATTCTTTGCTTTGGTCCCCATTTTGTTGGCCGATTTTTGCTCTGTTTTTCAAAAAAAAAGTTCTAACGACCAGAAAAAAGCCCAAAATAAGCAACATTTTGACGTTTTTTGACCAGAATATACGTTTTTATGCTTTTATACCCAAAATATGCAAAAATATGCGCTATAAACTTTCACCATTCGTCTTAGAATCGCATGAAACGTGAAAAAAATTACGATATGCGGTATCTGGTGCAGCAGGAAAAAAGATGCTATGTCATATAAATCCTAGCTCTAGTAATTATTGACTGGTACTTTGATACAGAGCTAGGTACCAATTTTTCTCTATCGAACTCACTTAAGCCAACTCCACTTAAGCCCACGGTCTAGATGACCCGCGAAGCGAGTCAGATAGTATAATATTATAAAATAAAGGCATCGAGCTTCTGTATCTTTCTATCTTCTCCTCGGCCCCACCTCTGAAAAATACGAAAAATAATATCTACGCTGCATGCAGATACACATGTAAACAAATTCATGTAGCTAATTGGTTCACTATTTTTGCAGCATCTATTGAAACAACTGCCCCCCATCTCACCGTGTATCCGCGATGGGGCCGAAAACTCATGTACCTAACTACATGTAAGGATCTATAGTGCACTTTTAATGTTTTAACGTTCCATTTCTTTTTGTTTTGTTTCAGGTGAGTGTCAATTTTTTGATGGTTGCATGACTAAGGTTGGGAAACTGACAATGTATCTGTAAGTATCTTGCAATATAAGTATCTTATTGAAGCTTTTTTAATAAAAATATTTCGCTCTAGAGGCAATTTCCCCCATTGCCACCCCCTCCGTTTATCCGCGCCTGATAAGTTGGGATAAAATGCGGCAGTTGAAAAGCTTTTTTTTTCTTTTTTTTTTCCTCGAGAATGAACTAAATCATCGAGAACTCCCCCCCCCCTGGCTACGCCACTGTGAACATGTATCAGATGTAGGATTCCTAGACATTTTCCAAATTTCTGTTCATCATTGCTTGAGGTCTTCGAAGCTTGACCACTTCCCCGTTCGGTGTTTCAGCTTCCGAAGGAGTTTCCGCGTAATTAACGCCTTCATTTTGGACGAGGAAACGAAGTGTTGAATGCAGTCGTCAGTGTCTCTTTGTAACACTAGCAGCTTTTGAATCGTCCGCTGATAATAGCTTCTGCCCCCATGAGCAAAGAGTTGGTATAATGTAGAAATGCGGCGAACTACTCAAGATTTCGGCTTATCTCTGGATCAGTGCTACGAGGCACATTTTGTATTAAAAGCGACTACAAGCATCTCACTTGCGGATAACGATGGACGAAAGTGCTCCTATATGTGTAACCCTTTGCGTGGGGTCTGTTTTTCTACCGATACTTCGAATTGCGTGTTGGAAAATATGTACGATGAAAATGGGCACACTCTCTGGCCATTAATGAGTTATCAGTTTGGCCGCGTTCGAAATAATCTCCTCTGTGCTCGTGTTATACCGCTTCTTCGATTTGTTTTGTGTCGTTGGTCACTATAAATATGCTACAATGGTAACCGGTTGCGCACTTATAAAAAATTGGTCACGTTTGTATCAGTTGACTGGTTCAGCGGTCGGGTACAATGATACGGCACGAGAAGCGCAGTTTGAACGCGCGTACCATGTATAGCTGTATTTGGTTGTTAACAAATGAACGTGAACCGATCCCTGTATTCGCTTGGTTAATTTTGTTTTCATGGTAGAGAAATGGGGGAAAGCGCCTGCTGTACGTGTGCTACGTTTCTGCCTCATTTTTTCGCGTAGTAAATTCGGATAATTGATTGCTGGCGAAGTGAAGGGAAAGGGTGATTTTCCCGCGCTACTTGTAGCGCGAAACTATATTTTTGTGTATTAAAAACCTATATCATTTTCCGTCTCCACTTCCGCCACTAGAGAAGACGCTAGGAGGGTTGCCTACCTAAAATTCTAAAAAATTACAGGGGCAGACCAGTTACCTTCAAGGGATGTGATCTGTTCTGACGTAAGGGTGAGACAACATAATAAAACATAGAAAAGAATAACGACATAAATCACCCATAATCTCCGAGATCTGCTGTTTTAAGGCGTAAGAAATGACATGAATACTATAAGGGCAGACCAGCTATTTTGGACTTCGAGATCTCAAGTCTCAAGGCATAGTGTTTCTCAGAACTTGAGACATGAATACTGGCGTAGTTTTCATGAATTGGGTCGATCAGCTATCTTGGACTCCGAGATCTGAAGTTCTTGCACTGTCACCTCGTCACATCCGTACGTTGAGAATTATCCCAAAATCATCGGATGGTGGCTGTGTGGCTGCGCGGTGCAGGGTCTACATCTTACCAAATTTGTCAAGCATTGATGTCAATTTATTGATGATAATGTAACTTCTTATCACGTTATTATCATTAAGATACAAAGACCACTTTCACTTTGCAATGCCATTACTGGTAACTTCCTCTTCCCTACTAATAAGACACAGAAAGCCCGAACAATCTAATAAAGACAGGCATGAGACTTGTCTATATTATGCTGATAATACATTCTGACATAAGAACATACATATGCCAGAAATGAGACTTACAACGTACCCGACATGATTCCTTCTTTTTCCTCCTCTACTGATAAGACCAGAAGAAATAGAGATTGACATGAGATAGATATGAGACTTAGGACGTACCCGCCTACTGATGAAACGTATTATAAAGCAGTGGCGTGCATTCCAGGCAAGCAAGGTAAGCACCGCTTACCCTGAAAATTCCCGAGAAAATAAGTTTTCATATACAATACCAACTTCAACTTGTAACAAATAAAAGATAATGAAACATTGGGCAAAACAGAGACTGTATTGGCGCTTACGCTTAAGTAATAAATTCGCGGGAGATACGTGAGGAAGAGGATACAGTTAAAACAGAAGCGTATACTGTTTGGTGTTCGGCAACCCTGGTACATATTCGTGTTGGCCAGCGAGCGAGGTGTGCGCGCTGGATCTGTCGCTTCTTTTCCACACTGCACGTAACATTGCACGACTACCCCCCCCCTCGCCTCAGTGAATATTACCAACATAAAAACACACTAGTACTTTCAACACGACGAAACCTGTGCCCTGGCGGTTCCGTTCTGGAAGCGCTTTGAGTCTAGCTTGCCTCGGCGCTCGGCTTAGCGACATACAAACGTCGAAATTTTTCAGTGAACATGATTATGTTCTACTAGTCAACGCGTTCTATTGGAATGCTCCGTTTTTTTTTTTTGTTTTTTTTTGTTTTTTGCTCACAAAATGTGTATTCCAGATCTTATTGAAAACTCGTTTTCGCGATTTACTCTTGATGAAAAATTAGAAATAATTAGGTACTAATGGCGGTAAGCCTAAACCAGAATTATCATTTTTAAAAACTGGGCAAAAAAAAAGGTGGTTCGATTTTTACTAGACATTTTCACATATCGCAATATGGATACATTTTGTGTTTAACCCATTGTGTGAAGATGGTGGAAAACTGTTTTGTTGGCCATGTCTATTATTCGTTACAGAAAAGGATAAATGCATATGGAATGACCCTACACAGGGATACAACAACTTGAATAATTTGATCAATGCCCTTTTGTATAGCAGTTTTACTTTATCTCTATGCTCAGGGACATATGTAGGATTTGAGCAGTTGAGAAACTTTACCATTTCAGTCAGGCGGAGTTGGGAAAATCCAACACGTCAAAAGGGTTTTTTTTGCTTTAATACTTGGGAATTGAGTTGAGAAGTTGGAAAATTCCAAAAAGGCAAAGGTGTTTTTTTTTTGGTTTTTTTTTTTTTGCTTTGGTACTAGGGAATTTTAAGTTGAGTCAGTTGGGACTTTCACAATCTTTGCTCCCCCCCCCCTACAGAAAAACTCTTTGGTACATTCCTGTCTACATTTATCGCTTTACCTCCTAGAAAAACTCACCGCACGCCACTGGAATATATCATCATCATTATAATTGTTAATTTTTTTTTATGAGACTGATCTGACCCATGCCCGACAGTAACGAGAGTTATAACTGAGTTTGGAAACTAAAATACATATTTATGATAGGCATTTACCTAAAAACCAAAATATGGGAAAGTTGTACTCTGTCAGTGCTCATGTACGGCACCCAAACGTGGGCTTTAATAAAAAAAAGCTAATATGAGAAAACTACAAACCACTAACAAAGCAATGGAGAGAAGTATTTTAAGCATAAAGAAAAAGGATAGAATTGAGAACAAAAAGATAAGAAGGGTAATAAAAGCAAAAGACATAGGTAAGGTAATCAAAAAACAAAAATGGAAGTAGGCGGGTCATATCTTAAGACAAGAAGGGAGGTGGACAGAAAAAGTAGATGCTTTGGTGCCATACAATGAGAAAAAGCCTAAAGGTAGGCCGCTTTGCCGGGATGAATTTAGGAAGGAAATGGGCCCAAAGTGGAGGAGAGTAGCTGCCACCAAAGTCGAATGGAAAAGACGCGGGGAGGCATATGCCTTAAAATGGGCTAATGACAGCGATGGGGAGGAAACTCCCCCAGTTCATTGCCATAATCGCACTGTAATTAGGTTAGAGAAAAGCTGTCATTGCTGGAATATACAATATATAATAATGTTATTCGTGATGACGAAATGAAGGTCGGGTTCGAAAATGGGTCCATAATCGAATCATATAGCACTCCAGGCTAATTACGCAATATTCAGGAATGAATTTGCAGAAATTTTGATTCAATAAAAGACGAAAAAGACGACTTCATTGTGTCTCACCATAGGCGTCAGGTGACTATCTGCTGGTTTTTTTGACATTTTTTATGTCTTTACTTTGGCACACAACGGAAAAAAGCGTCACTTTTTAGCGTCACGAAAATCGCGCTTCCTTTGGCTAACTGGCAACGGAAAAAAGTGTTACTCTGGAACGTCACGAAGATAGCGTTACGGGCTGGCTATAGGCTGGCTGGACTGATTGACTGACTGATTGACACTGACTGTATCTTACCCTACATAAAAGAAATTTCCATGGAAATTTATATAAAAACAACACGGCTGCAGACTGCTGTCGTGCAGCAACAACACGGCTGGAGATTATCATACGGACTATCTTCGTGTCGAGGGTGGTGTCGCGCTAGTGATGTGGCTATGCTGGCCAACCTAGACATACGGTTGAAGTATTTCGCTGAAATTTCGTCGTCATAATAGAGGTGCGAAATGTAAATCGTATAAATCGAGGTTGGGCGCGAGGCGCTTCCGATTCACAACCTTTATCCTTGTATCAGCCTGAGAGTACTACGTTCCTTGTATGTATTAGCGGATAAAAGCGTTACGTTGGACTGACCGACTAAATCTGCCTGACCGACCTGACTGACTGACTTATTACCGATTTTTAATTTAGTTGCCCTATACTCCGTCTGGTAATACAGAGAAAATATTAAAAATGAAATTCACAGATTTAATTAATAAAATTTCATGGCCAAATATATTTTTTAATAACAGGTTTTCGCTCAAGTATGAGAGCTGCATCAAACCGATTATAAGACTGATAACCTTATCATCATCATCATCATCATCATCATACTCAGTAGTATGACGTCATAGTAACATGAGTGTATCATACCCTAATTCAAAAAATTTCCGCGAAAAAATATATTAAAACCAGACGACTGCAGACTACAGTCCTGCAGCAATGGTCAAGATCATTGATCACATGAATGGAAGAATGTTGGTTTGCTAGGCATTTGCGGTTGCATTTTTCTAATGTTCGCTCCGACTCGCAAGCCCTCATTTGTTTACGCTTCTCATTCGCCTTCGAGCACTACGCTCCTTGTATCAGCCTGAGAGCACTACGTTCCTTGTATTAGCCTTCGAGCACTAGAGTACTCGAAGGCTAATATAAGGAACGTAGTGTTCTCAGGTTTTTTTTTGTACTTGTTGCATTTTGTCCTGGACAAATCCCAGTTCCTTTCATTTCATTCACGACCAGTGGCTGTCCAACAAAGGGGGTCGAGGGGATCTGGACCTCCGTTGCGATTTTGTCAAATAGTGGAGCCATACAGATGCTCTAGAAATGTATACAATATACCAACGAGTGCTTGAGATCTCATGTGTACAGGGAGCGTGTCACCAATGTTGAGGTGCTGAGCTGTATGTGAAAAAAAAAACAAACGGCCCTTCGGGCCTCGCAAGGAGGATCCCGATTTCTTTTATATTGAGCTTACAGCTAAATTATAAAGCACATGGAACATGCTTTAGCTCAGCATTAGTTATCGCAGGTAATTTGAAAGGAAGCTTACCTTTCTTTTTGTTGCGATATGTTTTCCATTTATTATCTGAAGTAATGCTCAAAAGGGCGGATTCCAGGGCTCGGGTTGAGGGCAAATTAGGAAAAGAAGAAAATGTAACAGTTGAATGAACAGAACATAAGCCCCAATACACGTTTTATCGTTTTCTAATTATTGAAGACAAACTCGACATTTGAACCAGTTTCATAGCATCATTATTAGCCGAACGTTTTTTAAATAAATTTTCTGATTTTATGTCGTAATTATTAGCCGAACGTTTTTGTAGAAAACGTTAATTTGATGGCCAATATTGGTAATAATATTAAATAAATACATTTCCATGGAAATTTATATGAAGAACACAAGCTTATGAGGCGCTACTTTTTGTTACGAAATTTCGTGACCTTTTTTGGTAGTTAGCTTATGACTAAAGCATGTTCCATGCTAAAAAAAAACCCTGCTCTCAACAATTTCATATGAAAAGCTCATGTACTTTGGACACATATCCAGACATCCATAGAAATACCACTTACTCCACCTGGTACTGAATGGGGAATTTGAGGGAAGATGGAGACCTGGAAGAAGGAATAAGTCCTAGCTGGTAGACATGCAAAAATGGTATGGGTGCACAACAACGGAACTACATGAAGCTGCAACATCGAAATTTGCAACAGCTATGATGATTGCTGAACTTTGAACAGAGATGGTATCATGATGAAGAAGAAGAAGTTGTGGTTCTTCTAATTTTAACACCCCCTCTAACACTCTACTCTCTCTTCCCCTTTTGTCCTGACCAGATTCCCTCGTACACAATGCTGGCTACGCCATTGTCTACGATCGATTGCCCTCTGCTGAGGTTGTGCATGTAGTGCCGTCCTTTGACGTCTCCCTTCTATTTGTCGGCTAAGAGTAACAACGACAAACAGGATCCATATGAACACAAGACGTGTGTTCCAAAGGAGTGTGTAATAACGAGGTGACCCGTGACGCCTCTTCCACAAAACCATCTCAAGTCACCTCTACAATCTGGCGCCTTCTCGCAGAATCCTAAGCCGCTCATTCGAGAAGGTATCGCTAATCTTCGCGCCACGAAGCATCCCACAGCGAAGGGCAGGATGGCTTGTCTCCCATATTATACGAACCGAACCCGCAGCGAGCAAAAGCGTCCGCATTCGTAGCGGATCCGCGGTTCGCGCCCGCTACGTACGTGTACGCGGCTTCGTGGACGTGCGCAGATGCGCTCGCATCCCGTAATTTTGGGCGCGATTCGGCGGCGTTCACCGGGTGTACCGTGTACGGCGCGGGTACCGGGCCCATGCGATGCGTTCGTCGACCGAGGCCACACGAAGCGCGCCTGCACATCGCCGATGATATGCTCGGCGTACTCGGTGCGCCGAGAAAGGCAGCGACATGGAGAGAGCGATAACAGAGAGGAGCGATCGCCGCCGACGATTTCCAGCGCAGTCGCGGCACACATGCGGTACACGTATTATCCAATAGATTACGAAGAAGTCCTCGGAGCGTGAACGGCTCGGCCGGCATTAATGATTAAACAGTTCGATATCGGAAGACCGGATTCTTCATAAAGTCGCTGGCAATAACGCGAGAGCGAGAGAGCGAGCCAGCGACGCGGCCAACAGTCTGTACGTTTCTGGCGGCGTAACGTCCTATCCGGTTGCTTATGTATTTCTAGCCTGTAGCTGTTCCTACAACAAATGATGCTGGCCTGCCCCGTGTATATATTCCGATCCGACGATGGCACGACGTTATTCCACGAACGGTTTATAAATCAGTATTCTGTTATTCGCGCTTTTGCGTTTACAGCCGCGCGTCCGTATTATACTTTCAGCATAGGTATACAAGCAGGTACCTATATGTATATATAGTTGAATGTCCGCATCAAAATATTCGGACCTAAATGATCAATTATACGAACGTGAGTATAATCTTTGTTCGGAGGCACCCGAGTACGCGGAGAAGTCTTACAAGTCGTTTCTACTTTATACCCGAGCGCGTTTCTTGCTGACGGCCAGTCTCTCCGGTTTAATTTTCAACCGACAAGTCGTAATCGGATTCTTTTTTAGCTTATTTTCAAAATCTGCTATTAGTCTTGTTCCGAGTGACTTCCAACATCTGCCCATGGGATGTGTTTTAGACACCAGCGGCAGACGAAATTAGGAATTGCAATGCAGGGCCTATTCTAAGGATTTTTTGCAGGTACGCAAAGTACTGTAAAAATCTCAAAATTCATGTGTACCCCCCCCCCCCACCAAAAAAAAGTTATGGCATGAACTGAAAATTGAAGCAGCAGAAGTCAAAATCCCGTATCACAGCACTATGCAGTATTGAGAATTTGAGAACACTGCTAATTACGGCTTAACCAGGAAGCAGATTGATGTCCTGAATCATTTGTAACAAGTGTACCATACTGAAGCTGTGAAAGTTAGCAGATTAGAAACACTGAATTTAGCTGAGAAGTTACAATCGTCACTTACGGGTGCACACATTTCTAAACAAAACGAGGAGCTGGCGAATAAAATAGGGCATTTAATGCTCCATACATATGTAAGATATTCGTTCTGCCGAATATCTTAGTCGTTGGTTGTCGCGGTGATACTCGCAGATGGTCGAGCGCGCTCCAACTGATAAAAGCCGGAATTGAATAATTTCGATTATCTTCCGAGAGCAGACAGCTGTACTGCAATCCTACGAGACTCTCGACTTTTTGAATCGATACAGTATTTTACTGCAATCGATTATGATTTGTTAAAGTTACCACTTTACAAATCGATTCAAAATAACAGAGTGATCCTGTGGAAGACGCATAGACCGTAAACCGGAAAGCGAAAAACCGTAAATCGGAGAACGAAAGACCGTAAATCGGAAGGGCTAATATGCTTAGACCGTAAACCGGAAAATTCGTACAGACTGTAAGCCGGAAAATTCGCATAGACCGTAATTCGGAAAGCGTTTCACCCCCGTTTCCTCTAACGAGGAGGGGAGATGTAAGATATTCGTTCTGCCGAATATCTTAGTCGTTGGTTGTCGCGGTGATACTCGCAGATGGTCGAGCGCGCTCCAACTGATAAAAGCCGGAATTGAATAATTTCGATTATCTTCCGAGAGCAGACAGCTGTACTGCAATCCTACGAGACTCTCGACTTTTTGAATCGATACAGTATTTTACTGCAATCGATTATGATTTGTTAAAGTTACCACTTTACACATATTGTGACGGGAAAAAGTTGACCCTTTCGGCATGGTCTTTTTCAGCCAGAGTCGTCACTGCACGTGCACATATAGCAAATCAGTTTTCTTTCAATTCTGCCAAAAATTCGACAGATGCGGTTAAAAATTACGACTTTCAGTATTCAACTCCAACATTTCATTTAGAAGCAATGAAGACCATTGTATCCCAATATCGGGAATCTTTTTTGAAGGATTTGTTGGAAAATTCGCTAGCAGTGTCGTTAAGATGCGATGGTTCCGTTGATTCATCACAGATTGACAAAATTTACGTATTAGCCAAATGTGTCCTGAAAAATGGCGAGGTGAAGGAGTTGTTTTTGGGAGCAGCAGAACCACAAATCCGAGGCGCTCAGGGTATATTGGAAGCTGTAAAAACTGCATGCGATTCTACCTTGAACTGTCCTGGTATATCTAGTCGGATTCTGGAAGCAGCTTCGTCTATGGTAACAGATGGGGCATCAGTCAATTCAGGAAACAAAAATGGACTGTGGAAGTTGTTGAAGAAAGAAAAAGATCCTCTGGCCAAAGTGTACCCTTTTGTCACAATCTGGTGCGCAGTTCATCGAACTAGTTTAGCATGGAAGCAAGTAACTAAAGATATACAAGAAGTGAGCCATTTAATAAGTCAGCTTTCATCGCTATCAACGTTCTTCCATGAATCCGCGATACGTACCCGAGAATTAAGAGAAATTCGGGAGCAAGAAAAAATCCGAATTGTCCAAAATATTTTGAAGTTCGTTGGGCAGAATTCACTGCCGATCTATTTAATGCGGTTTTGTCCAATTGGCGAGCTCTTGTCATCTATTTTGAAAAAAATAAAGGTTCTTCGAAAAAAAGTAATGGATACTACCAATTTTTAACAAAAGAAGGAAATTTAAAACTGATAACTTCGTTAGCTGACATTCTAAGTAGTTTTAGTCACTATCAGAAAAAGTTGTAAGCAGATTTGACAACAATATTGGATATCTCGCGTTTTACGACTACATTGAAGAACCAACTGAACGATTTACATACCAAAAATCTCGTTGGAGGATGGGCTTCTACGTTCAATGAAAATTTGGTCAACCGAAATTCCAATGAAAATACAGTGCAACTGTATGGTGTGACACTGCAGTGTTTCGTACAAAGACGCCGGCAACAACACCACCTTTATGTCACAGATCAGCGAGGTTCACATGCGATTATTAATGAAACGATAGAAATGTTGAACAATTTTCTGGATGAAAGGCTATCTTTGGATAACGACATCATAACCTGTACCAGCCCGTTTGTAGATTTGCAGCCAAATGCTTTGTTACAAGAGGTACACAAAATGTGGGGCCCAGATTTGGATTTAGAACAGCTGGGGCTACAGTATAATGACCTGATGGACCATAAGGATATTGAGCTTTTGAGACAGAAAACGCTGAAACAACTTGTCGAGTTTTTAGCGCCAAAAAAGCTTTTTCACACTTTATTGGTGGTATTTGCTCGCATTTTAGTATCTAAACCACATAGCGCTGATGTCGAACGCATGATTAGTGCGAATAATATTTTAAAAACAAACCTCCGTAGTTCGATTAATTTAGAAACCGAAAATTTATATCTATTCATTCATACCAACATGCCGGTGGTAGAAAAATGGAACCCCCGACCAGCTATAATCGCATGGATAAAAAATAAAAATCGACGAGTGAAGGATACACTGAAAGCGAAATGGCGAAGTTGGTATAAACACATTTTTGAAGAGGCGGCGACTGCGAGTGGAAATAATACAGAAGAAATCTTACCAAAAAAACATACCAAATCGTTTGTTTAAGTTAAAAAATTTAAAATTGTATTTTATTACTTGTAATACATTTTTTTAAACTGATCACTGATCTTGTTTTTTGGAACTACGCAAATTCTGTTTTGCAGTTGCGCAACGAACTTTTGGAACTGCGCAAAGTGTGCGCAGCTGCGCCTTAGAATAGGCCCTGTTGCAATGAAGAATTTTTTACACATGCACATAATAGTGGCGGATCCTAGAAAGGGGGAGAGGGAGTTCTTGGAGTTGGAAATCCTTTTTGGTAGTATTACAATGGGGCTATTTGGGAATCAAGGGCTACTCGGGAAATTCACGTTTTGCGGTGATAATGGCAGTACTGAGCAGCTGTGGTCGAAGTCGTCAGTCAAGTAGCGGAACGTGTAATGGTGACTTTGACGAACAATTTGAGTGGTGAAACCGCGTGAACGTTTCTAAATGTTGTTCAATACTCGATGAACCCAGATGGAAAAGTGCATGGAGGAACTACTGTGCTAATCAAGAGCAAGCTGAAACATTTCAAGTTACAAAAGCACGAAGCAGAACGCCTGCAAGCCACCACTATCAGCGTTTCGGAAAACACTAGCTTTATAGTTATCGTTGCAATCTACTGCCCACCGCGACATCGCATCCAAAAAGCCAACCGTTCCAAGATTTCTTCAAAACGTTCGGGAAAAGATTCATTGCTGGTGGAGACTACAATGCCACACACATGAGATGGGGCTCAAGACTCGACACGTCTAAAGGACACGAGCTACGATGTTTTCTCACCAGGCAAACCAACGTACTGGCCAACTGATCCGAACAAGATACCCGATGTAGTCGAGACTTCTTCGTCACCCGCGGCATGAGCATCAACTATATTGAAGTAAGCAGCTGTGACGACCTGTCGTCGGATCACACGCCGTCAGCTCCGCAGCCATAGGAACAGTACCTACGTCAGCCTGCACTAACAAGCAAAAAAGCGAACTGAGAGGTGTTCCAAAGATCAAAAATCTGGCTGAATTTTCGAATTCAGCGACTGAAAATTTCTGCACTCCACAATAAGCTAGATCTAAGTTTTTGAAGATACTCGTTTCTTCCATCTTATTCTGACGGGACCAGTTCGTGGACCCCTTCATATTTCTACGACCGGATCACTGCTGTCGATTTCGTTATATCGTAACCCACTGTTTAGGTCTCCGAGGTATTGAATTTGAATTACCTAGATTAACGAGCACATTTGACTGAAGCCGTTACATACACCATACTAATCGATGAAAATACGTTTGCATGGTGTAAGACATCTGTAAGGACACTGAAGGATCAAGGGGAGATGTCCACCCCTTTCCCACATTTCCTCATACAAACATTATCCAGGGAAATTAATTTGAAAATAAAAATAGTGCATGAATTATTTGAGAAGGAAAACTTGGCCAGTTTGATCTAAATAGAAAAAGTCCCTACTTCCCCTGTTCGTCAACCCCTGAACCACCCTTATGAAATTTGGCGTTAGAAATGAATTTCTGATGAAACTTTTTAAATTCGGTTCAGTAGATACAATGCGCAAAATTAGCATAACCACTCGTGTAGTTTCAAGGCCATTGAATTCATTTTTGGAATCGGTTTGACCCTGAATTCCAAAATAAAGTATCACAGAAAGAGAGCGGGCCGATTTTTTGGGTTGAATTAATTTTTGTTGTTGTTGAAGAATTACACTTTCGTTATTCGGGTTCCAACAGAAACTGCTTCTAGACACACCTTTCTTTTCTAATTTGCTCTCAACCCGAGCCCTGGAATTCGGTCTTTCGAGCATTACTTCAAAGACGTCGGGGTAGCTGTTAGGGCTGTCTTAGCCCTCTTTTCTTCTGGCCGAAAAACCAGCCTGGGTCGAAATCTGATGAGTTTCTACGTGGGCTCAAACGCGGGACCTCCTGATTCCAAGACCAACGCGCTTTCCACTCGGCCAACCAGACCCCCTCGAAGAATTAAACTCATAAAATATCGTGATGGGAAATTGCATTCGTTTTGTCTCTGTGTTTTCCCCAAAACATCTAGGCATCCGAATTTTACAACAAAATACACTGAACTCTCGTGGGAGCGAAAATCGACCCGCACACACAAAACAAAAAGGTAAAATAAATATCCCTGCTGTGCCCTTTGCATTTCGTATCTGTTTTACTAGGTAGCATTTACAGGGTGTTTCAATGAAGGGGGGCTCCATCCATCATTTTTCTTAATCCCAGCGATAGATCACTACGAGTTGGAAAAATTCTTCAAGGGACAGACTTGGTTCCTTTCTGCGTGAAATATTTTTTTTTCGCCCTCCCCAAAGTATATCACATTCGATTTTCGATCCAACCCAGATTTTGGCCCCAAACTCGACTTTTTTCTTCTTAAAAGAGGTCAATCTGACTTAGCTGAAAAAATTGTATCAAAATAGGAGTTTTTGGGTCGCCGAGTTTGACAATCTTATCAGGTTTTCAGTCCGACCTTGATCTTAACCTCAACAATCAAATTTGATCCTTTTAAGTAGGGCAATTTAACTCCCCCCCCCCAAAAAAAAAAATTGAACAAGATATCGAAATAGGGTTTTTTAGATTGTTAAGTTTAAAAATTCTGTCAGGTTCCTGATCCACCCTGATTTGTTTTCTAAAATTTTAACTTGACCACTTCGAGAGGGCCAATTTGACCTTGCTGATAAAATACATAGAACAAGGTGCTGAAATAGGAATTCTTCGGGTCGCCAATTTCGAAAATTTAACGAGACTTTTGATAAGATCCCCGAGTTGGGCCTTTTCATCCGAATTTGACCCCATCAACTGGGCAAAATTGCCAAGGCTTAGGAAATCGAACAAAATATCAAATTATGGGTTCTTGGGGTGGGGGAGCTCAAACATCTCATTAGCTTTCGGCTCGAACTCTGATTTGGAACCCTAGTTCGACAGTTTCCCCTTCAAAAAGGCTAATTTGACTTTGCTGAAAAGTGTAACGAGGTATCAAAATGGAATTTTTAGGTCGCTGGGTTCGAACTTTTTTTGTTGGTGGATTCCGATTTTAGCTTCAAAATTCAGATTTTATCCCTTCGAGTGGGCTTGACTTTGTCAAAAATATTGAAGAAGGTATCCAAATAGAGGGGTTTGAGTCGCTGAGTTCGAAAATGCTGTCAGGTTCTTGATCCAATTTCATTTTTGACTAAACATTGAAATTCAACTTCTTTCAATTAAGTCAGTATGACTTTCCTGATAAAATAGAACGAAGTAATGGAATACAGGTTCGATGGATCTCCGAGTTTGAAAATTTAATCAAATTTTTTATCCTATCCTAATTTTAGCTGAAACCAACAAATTCGGCTCCTTCAAATGGGCCAAATTGATCAAACCTAGAAAATTGACCACAGTATTCAAATAGGGATTTGCGCCTCGCTACGTTCGAAGATAGTAACTCTAATCGGTGTCCCAAATTTGATTTTTCCCTTCAAAATGGCCACTTTGACTCTGCCAAAAAATTTAAAGAAGACGTCGAAACAGTTGTTTTCTGGATCGCCAATTTGGAAAATTCTGTCAAAGTTTTGGTCCAAACTTGACTTTGACTCCCAAATCGAAAATTGACCCATTTGAATAGGAGTATTGGTCTAACTTGAAAAATCAAACGAAGTGTCACAGTACGGTTTTTGGATCGCCAAGTTCGACTATTCAATCAGAGTTTTGATTCTATCCTGACTGTTGAACAGAATATCGGAGTAAATAATTCTCATGTCGCTCATTTCAAAAACCAAGTAAGATTTTGCAGTCAGACTCCGATGTGGCTCCAGAGTTTAAATTTGATTGCTTTAAACGGGCGTTGAAAATCGAAAAATGTACTGAATTCGAAAATTCAATCGGATCTGTCGATTAAGTATTTTCAATTCAAAATTTTCTTTTTGAGAAAGGCTATTGCTCCTAGTGTCTTTCCTTTGTGTATCTGTTATGGAATGAAAATACTACTTGGTTGCCTGTCGATCCTGCTGTGCTGGTTCAAAATAATAATGCAATTTTCGTGACAAGTGTTTTTTTTTTTTTTTTTGAGAAACTTTTGCCTTAGTCGAGTCCCGATCTTTTAGGTGGCTTTTGGACTCAAAATAATTAGCGTGATGTAGGAATGTATATCTTCGGGGATGTTATGGCCGGGGCACTGTTACCAAATCTCACGATCATCTTCTTTCTAATTTCACCCACTGTATATATGTTGTACCCAATTCTACATTTTTTCTCCCATTGACTAGGTTTGACATTAACCGAGAAACAAACGTATTAAAGTCATTAGGTCGTCCAGAAATCATGGTCCGCGTCCTTCGCAGCTCGTTTTATGTATACACGTTTTGGTCTGATAATTTTAATCACGATCTAGACGCTGTCGGCGAAGGGTTCAAACGAGCGTGCATGAAAGAAAAATTATTATTACTCGACGCCGGATGCGAACTCACGAGTTACTCGGTAAATGATTGAACGAGCAAAACGTATTTAAATGAAGTGATAACGAGAGGCAGAAGTTCACCTGTGACGAATTTGCGATGATTAGAGGCCCTAATGGAGTCTCAAGTCAGTCGCACGCTGCAGATATTCTCTCGGGTATATACCTGCGAGTAATTTGTCATAACGTGCTGCACGCTCGACTGAGTATCGTGTACGATGATAACACAACCGTCATTGAAATAAGGAAACATTTTGGCACGTTATTCGAACAGATCAGTGACCGATTATTGACATGTTGAAGGTCTGAAAGGAAGCACGGGTGCCCGGCACTCGGAAATGTGACCCCAGAAATGGTCGTTTTCGTCTGTCGATTGCAGAGCTTGTTTTCTCTTTAGACCAGTACAACTAACCAAGGAAAAAAATGGCGTTGTCGATGAAAATATTATTGGAGAAATGAATTCTGGCGTAGAGGCTTGGGTGATTACACTGATAATCTGATGAAATACTAAAAGTACACCTGAACTTGAGATTCCACGAGCCATCGAGGTGGCTGAAAGTTCCCCATCAATATTTCCCACGGATCTCGGAAAATATGTATCAACTGAAAAGCTGACTGCCAAAGGGCCCTTAGTCCAAAATACAGAACTTTGGGAAATTAAAGAAAAAATATGCAACTGAGGTTCTACCTATTTACTGCCATAGTCGTATCAGTGCTTTGAACACATATAACTCGCCTCCTAATAGATAGAAATTCGCGGTGAACGCTGGAATGTGTATTTTCTTCTTCTCCACCAGATAGCTCTAAAAACTCAATTTCGGTAATTTTGGACTAAGCACGTGTTGGAAACCAGGTCCCCAACTGTAGGAAAAAACTTTTCAAACAAAAATGGTTCCCCCTTAAATTCTACACGAAGAACATTTCATACAACTTTTTTGTAACTGCAGCAAAAATTTCCCCTTATCCTGACGCAGGCCAGGTTAGAGAGTGCGGTGTTGGGTGCCAATTTAGCGTGCGTGCACCGTAATATGCCCCACCATCGTCGAACTGCAACCAAAATGCCATGAATAGTGGGTCCAATATGACCCTCTATTTTGCCATGTACTGGGTGATCAGTTTCTGGAAAATCGGGAAAAGTCAGGGAATGATTTCGCACTCACGAATAATAAGGGCTCTGGTATTATCCGAGGTAATACAGGTGTACGATCATTAAACGTCCTAAAATTTCCACCGGGCTCGATTCATTCGCCTACTCAAACTCGGCACGCTTTTTTCAATCAGTAAGGCTGAGTACGAGCAATAAAGAGAAGAAAATTGGCCGAGAAAAATGTGTAAACGCGGAAATCACGATCGTGTTTGACCGAATGAAGATTACTATCGCATTTTGAAAATCTTTTGTTTCTCGAATTAACAATAGAATACGGTGAGATGTTCGACTTTATTCTCACGGTCTTATGAAAAACGATATTCGGCCGGTTTAGAAAAATTATTTGAGAAGTCTGTGTTTATTTAATACTGGCTGATAACACGAAATGGCAGACTGTCTTAATTAGTGTTCGAGAACGAGAGCGAGAGAGAGAGAGAGAGAGAAACGCGCACTCACCCGAATTTGAGTCCAATATTCCCAACTAGGATGGCATCGCGTATAGGGAAAAAGCCTGGAAAACGTGATCTGATTACACAAGAAACTAATTAGTTTGTAAAGAGCAAGATGTCAGATAAATACATATACCTGCTAGAAACGACAGATCTGTCACAAGAACTGAGTGACAGAGTGAACCATAATTTCAAAATGTGGTCAGTCATGTGATTTTGCTGCCGACGAATTACATCTAAGTTACGTACAGAATTTTGCCTGTTAATTTAAGTAAATAATATTGAATAGGTAATAGCGGAGTACATAAGTAAGTTAAACAGTAATAATAACCGACAAACGTCGTGGGAAAAAATGATCATCACCAAATTTATAGCTCCCAAAAAAATACTAATTCGCGAGTTAGAATTAGTTAAAACAAGAAACCGACTTGCGCATTCTGATCATCCTTGACTCCAAACCTAACAGGCCGATTGGGTCACCTTCAAACTAGAATCACATTAAAATTGTTGAAGTCCATTGTGAAAATTTCAGCTCCCTAGGTCAATCACAAACAACTAGAGCGTCATACAATACCATTTCCCCCCGAAAATACACATTCTGACCCCCACTCTCCCTGAACGATCCGATTAGACTAATGTACAAAGCCTATCTTTATTTCATTGTTATAGACAATACATCAAAATTCCAGCTTCCTAATCAGTTACAGCTCTCACTATCGTCGGACATAAGTCTGAGGATCAAACAAGGAAATTAATAAATAATGAGGCTGTGCTTCGTTTGCCTCAAAAGCCGAAAAAACATATCCCAATCATTGCATAAGACTGCAGTCCGTTTGCCTAAAAAAATACGGGTCATTCTTTAGAACCTGAAAATATTTGCTGCCAGCAAATTTTGATCCCTAAGTCCCGATTTTTTGACGGAATGGGAGTATTAAGACAATTTTTATCGTCTCTGCTAAGTTGAAAAACAACAACTGAGGACCTGACTTCCAAAACGCGCTTAGTCCAAAAAAACGAAGTGCTGGGAAATCGAAAAAAACAACCATTGTAACTCGCGAACGATAACTGGTAACACTGATTCAATTGCGTTGACGGAAAGAGGAGTGATCAATACTATTACCACCCTAATATAAATGTTGGCGTGCGAACAGTCTTCGAGCTACGGGAGTGCAAGGGGGGGGGAAGTCGTGGACTTAGCTCGTTTTGGCAGATCATGTCCTACTTGTGAACGGTCAAAATTCGTACATCTTAATCTAGAAACTGTCGGAAATCGGAAGCTACAGATTGGAGACGACCATTCCGGTGAACGAGGCACACGTGAACAGTGTCCCCCCTCCCCTCCCACCCTTCAGACATCCTTGCTCCCCCCCCCCCCGAACAGAAAAAAGCAAGTATGAGTTACAGTCGTAAGAGTCTTATATTCATAAAATTTGAAAAAGCAAGTAAGTCAGTGTTATAAAAAAGAACGAAAGAAAAGTTTAGCTGGCTCTAAGTCGTGATAAAATCGTGAAACCAACTCTGAAAGGTGTCTTTTGACTTCCTCCACCAGATTGCGCTAAAAACTCGATTTTCGAATTTTTTGGACTGAGCGCGTTTTGGAAGTCAGGTCCTCAATTATATTGGAGTATTTACATAATTTAGTAATCAAAATATTATTTTTGAAATTAAATCATACATGAAAATCATTAGATGATAAATAAAATACACTATCTTCATTATATCCTGTATAACCATAATCAAAAGCGTCATAATTAAGAGATTTGTAATAATCAAATTCTTTTTTGCAGAATGGTAATTAGAAGAAATTTTCCAAGTGTTCAATCTCTCTCATTTCTTCCTCGTTAAAAATTTATGTTTGAAGGAAAATTTCAAGATTTTTAAATGCTCTTGTAGCTTTGTAAACTTCTTCAGAATTATCTTTTTTATTAAAATCATTAAAGAATAATCAATTTATTTATGAATTTAAACAAAGGTGTGCAAATATCATCAAAATTTTTGATATTATAAAAAATATTCTACAAATTCATTCTTATGTGGCACCAATTAGTTAGGTATTTTATTTTCATTTAGGGAATGACCCCTTAATTAATGTTTGTGTTTTTTTCAAATTATGAATATATTGCGTTCTATATTATAAGCATTCTGTATTTCTCAAATAAGATGCAAGATCTTTTGGTAAATCGGTAGCAATATTCCAAAACGGCCTACGTCCATTTTTTTCGAAGCTCATTTTATAGCGTCATTTGGTGGAGACATACATGTATGTACACAATCCCTACATTGCCAACCTACCAATATTTAGGTAGATGTTCTACTAGGCAACCCAAGTATCACTGGTAGCATATATGTATGTATATGGTATACATAGAAGTACCGAGTTATTTCATTCATCTGTAAAGTTTTGAAAAGTTGACAGAGGCCATTCTGGAATATCACTCCTCAGATATAACTTGGAATTATTCTCTTAACTTGACTATAAGAAAAATTAAAAGTGAAACTAATCTATTTTTTGCTTAGAAAACCTATGAGTTTCCACTGTGGAGATTTAACAAAGTTTAGAGATTTTTTAAAATGAATGAAAAGCGAGAAATCTGTGACTGCGTTAGAGTGAATTAAAAACTTGAGAAAAAAAAGGATAAAAACCAGAGGAAAATGGACCCAAAAATTTGAAAGTTTTATAACTTGTCTTTTGATGAGAAATTGAGAGAAAATAATTAATATTTTCTTTGAAAACGGATAAATTTTCACTACGTAAATTTAATTAATTTATTGGAATCTTAAAAATGAATTAAAATTGACAAATCTGTGAATGCGCTAGAAGCTGGGAAAAACCTTCAATAAGATAGAAAATTTATAAAAATTTGATACGAAAATTTAGAAATTTTATGCCTCAACTCAACAAAAAATTGTGAGAAAATAATCTATTTTTGCTCTGAAAACGCATAACTACTCCATGTGGAAACTTTACGAATTATTTGGATTTTTAAAAGTGGTAAAATATGATCCAAAAATTGAGAAATCCATATAACTGCGCTAGAACGTACTAGTACTCTACTACTATGCTTTTTAAAAAATCTTCGAACGGTCGAGCTCACTGGAGCCGGGGCATCTATCTCCCACTAGAAAAGGTTTGGTATTGTCTGGGACCTTGCATTTCTTGTTTCAGCGATCCGCGTTTACTACAACCTCCGCCTCAGCTATGTTACCAAACCCTCAGTGTCACCCACCGGTGGGTGACTTGTCACTGTTTTGAATACTATAATAAGAAATAGCCCGTCACTTGACGTGTTAAAAAGTTCAGTTTGATGTCATTGACTTCACATTTCCGGAAGGGTGGCACAAAGTTCTGTTAACAGCATTTTCAGTTCATTGTCGTGGTCAGTCTTCAGCTGGTGCAAAGATACACGGCTTATCGGGGTTTAAACCTCACCTAGAGGCGAACGTTTGGTGGGTATTGTTATCAGTTTGGGATGATCTAATTACCCCAAAGTGATAAGAGCACAATGAACATACCGACAGTGCTGCCAACATATGCGACTTAGGTTCAAGTCCCATCTCAATACATTTTCGAGCATAACAAATGGCAATACTGGTATAGTTTTGATCCCTAGACACGATCCAGGTGCCAGATCGTATAGTCATTGGCCATTGGCGGATGGTGATCATGTGATTTTCAAAAATTCCTTTGGGAAAGGAAATTCTTGAAGCTGTTTTAACCGTAGTTGTGGGTATCACTGCTTTCGTTATGGACAAGATATCTGTTGTCGTGGACAAAAGTCGGCCCCCTCCCTAAATTTTGATGTTCCTGCTCTGAATATGTTCGTCTATATATAAACTAAGTATTGAAGAGGAAGCCTCATAAAGAAAGAAGTGCCACTTTGATATTTTCAGTTTTCTGGAGAATGACACTTATACACTTTTCACATTGTGTCCAGTGTTGCTCGAAGTCTCTCAATAATTTTTTTTCGGGTGACAAGCAAGAAACTCAGTTTTGCGAATTCACGCCGGTTATCTAGAACTTCTTCAGGACACTCCTCTCCTTCCCTCCATATAACCATGTTTATTATTTCACGGGTTTTCACTTTTCTTAGTCGAAATTCGAAAAAAGATAACTCTATTTATGTCTAATTGTGTTTACGAAGTAAAGAATTTCCCAAACGACCGACGAGTCCCGGGTGGCGCCCAACGACGTTTTCTTCGTCCACGGTTGATTACCGCCGCTGTTCGATTTATTATACGCGAAACTATCAGCGGAGAAAAGAAACGAGATTCGAATCAAATATCCGTCGGGAAATCACTCGGTTTCCTGCTGTAAGCGATCTATCTAAACCACAAATCCGTTCGCCACACTCGGACAAAGTATCAATCAAGAACATTTAGGTTAACACGCAATCGTAAAATTTTTCTAATTCCTAGAATCGGTTTATTTGCAACCAGAAGCGGCTATCTTTCGTCTCCCTTCTCGCTTCCAGCCAGCAACCTTAACAAGAGCATTATAATGCCCGAAAGAATCCGCATTTCGACAGTAACAATAAAATTTTACGAACGTCCGAGAAATATCAATTAACGAATCGAACTACTCTGCGTACACGATTTACGAGTTCTAAAATGAGCACTAAAACGGTGTAAACGGGCTCCGGTCGGGGTACAAATTGCAGTCCGGCGAACAGCCCTGAAAAGTAGACGAACACAAAATTGCGAACATTATTCTCGCTTCAATTCGTCATCGGTGATGAGAATAATCGATCTGCATTCCGAAAGCGGAAGAGATGTCTACTGGTGAAGCCTAAGGTTTGAATTGGCCATCGATTGATTGAAGATCAAATCAACATAATTTCTGGTTGTAGGTTCAACATTCCACGCAAAGTTGGCTTATAGCCTCGGGGGCTCACCGCATTCCTCGATATGTTACGAACTACAGCAGTTCTGTTGTCAGTTAACCGGCTTCAACATTTTTCTCTTTTTTTATTCTTTTTATTCTTTTTTCTCTTTTTTTTTAATATTTTTTATTCTATTCTAGTAAAATACCAGATTCTCGCTAATATTTCAATAATTTAGATTTCTGTGAAATTCACTTCGTACGAACGTGATTCATTTGAAATTATCTACCACATCCATTACCAGGATCTCAGACAGAGTGTGAATCGATGAAAGTACTTACCACCAATCGTTTATTTAGAACGAGGGTACTTCGGAGCGAATTCCGTTATAAGATTTCCGAAACTAGCCTGAGGCTTTTGGCGCTTTAGAAGCGCCCGGGGCCGCTGTTTCGCGAAAAATCTAGCCGTGTCAAGTCCGCTTCGAAATGATTCAAATCGAGCTAACTTGAAATTCGTAACTTGAGGTTTGACTGGCAGAGTTTCGTTGTGGCACTAGATCCGTCTCCTAGGAGAAAGGCAGGCAAGATGATGACAGTAAATGTAGAGCCCCATGTAGATTAAAGAGAAAACAATCTCGAAAAAATTTCGAAGGGTTACATGAAATTTTAGAAATGCGAGCTAGTTTAGTTTTTTAATCAATTTCTAGCTCATTCTCATTCACCTGTTGATCCACTGGGCGGGAGAGAGAGGGAAAATTCTTTTTTTTTCTGGACCTGAATTCTGGGTAACTTGAGCTCTCCGACGACATGTGAGGTGCTTAGTCGAATGTACATGAATCGAAGTCACACATGGACTGGCTTTTAGGGCGCTCCAGGAAATCCGAGAACTGAAAGGGCGGTTCGCAGAAGGGAGGTGGTGACAAAGACTTTTTTAACTAGCAGGTTTTTTGTTTTTTTTTTAAAAAAAAAGCATTTCGTAGCAAAGACAAGTTAATACTACGATTTTTTCGCGTCCAAGTTGAGATTTACGAATACCATACCGAAGGACACATGAAAAAGTCCATGCCGAAAGACAATAGCTAGGAAAAAGTGTTATACCGTCGATTATACTAGATTCCAAAACAAAAAATTGTATGGAAAGTTGTTAAAGGCATACTAACCCATTAATATTAGATGTAATTATTTTTGAATGATGAACATCTTTCGTTGCATAAAGATGACCATGCCGAAGGACACATTTTTTTAACTCTTAATTTTAGACAATAAAATATGCGAATGCACGAGTCTTGTCACAAAAAAAAAAAAGGGATTAGATATGTGGACCGTATTGCTTTGATAAGAATAAACAATTGGACCATTAATTGCGACGGAAGAATACTGAAACGCCTGTCTGTGATTGGTTGAAAAAGAGCCATGCCGATGGACAAAACATCGGGGAACAATTTTCAAAGCTAGACATACTGACTCCCACCTGTGAAGATGCGATTTCAATGTTACCTTGTGATTCCTTCATCCATTTAAAGAAGCACTCCGGTGGTCAGTTTGTTCTAATACAGCTTGAAAATTTAGAAAAAAATTATTATTATTATTATTATTATTATTATTATTATGAAAATCGTATTTGAGCATATTTAGTCCTTTCGAAGAATAACCCACATGAAACTGAAAATAAGCTAAAAATGATAAGAGTTTTTATTGTACCTATTTAGTAACCTAGAAAAGCAAAAAAATGGTGCCCAGATTTGATATTATACGTTACAATTATTTAGGTTTTAGTGTAAGAAAGCGTGTATTTTCCAGTGTTGGTTAAACAAAATGATTTTTTGTCTTACAAGCATTTAATTTTTTTTTTTGCGTCATGAGCAGTGCAAGTAGAAGTAATATGTTTTTGCATATTTTTCCCATTAATATTCTCGGGGAACTCATAAAATTTCTCGACGATTCATGGAATTTCCTGAATTTTGAGCCGAACTTGATAGGACATATTTTCGCATGTGGCTAGTAAGCATAAAACGGCATATTTAGGGCTTTTTCACTTTTTCCAAAAAGTTTTCCTATTTTTGCGATGTTTTTAGTACATATTTCTTGTAACCCGACGGCGCATTACGTGAGAACGTGCACTTATCATTTCAGATGCTGCTTCCTACAAGGGGCAGTCAATAAGTAAGTGTAATTTCGTTCTAGATTTTGAACGTGTGGGAATTTTTTGTTGAAATTTGGAGGCAACACTTTTCAGACCTTCAAGCAGACCTTGTGATCGTTTACCTTCCATTCGGTCTCTCTGTTGATAAATTACAGCGCTATCAGTAAACTGATTTTTCAAAAATGCCGTCCAAAGAAGTGATCCATTCAAACATTTATTTTTATGGTTGCAAAATAAATCTCCCACTCGAATTTATTCAGAAATAAACAAAATGTATCGTAGAAAAGTTATTTGCAAAAAAACAGTGTTTAATTGGTGTAATTCATTCAGTGCGGGTCGCGAAAGTAGCAGACCAACAAATATGTTAACGGACTGATGACCTCATTCAAGCAAATAGGCGAGTAAATTTGAGCGGGAGATTTATCTTGCAATCATAAAAAATAAATTTTAATTCGAGTGGGAGATTTATCTTGCAACCATGAAAAATAATTTTTTGCACGGATCTCTTCTTTATATGGTATTTTTGAAAAATCAGTTTCCTAATAGCGCTGTAATTTATCAACAGAGACCGAATGTAAGGTAAACGATCGTAAGGTCTGCTCGAAGGTCTCAACAGTGTTGCCTTCCAATTTCATCAAAAAATTTCTACCCGTTCAAAATCTAGAACAGAATAATTACACTTACTTATTGACTGCCCTACGTATATGATCAAAATTGGGAAGAAGCTTAAAATTAATTTCTCGAAAATGCTTCACGTCTACTGTGTTATTCATTCATGGGTTGCATGGAATTGCTGAAAGTAGTAGGAGACACTTTTTGTCCCCTTTCTGGGGGCCCTACAGCCCCTCACCATATTATACATTATGTATTTTGGTCTACCTATTTCTGTGTTGTATTTTTTTAATACCGTGTCATTCCTGGACAGTTTTGGTCCCTGTCCCGGATGAGTCCACATTGCCATTTTGCCTTTCCCTCCCTCCTCTATAGTTTATGACCACAATTTTTATAATATTCGTGAATCAGTTTATGGAGTTTTGGTCTATCTGTTTCTGTATTATATTGTAGTACCAACGTCATTTGAAGACAGTTCTCACCATTTTGCCTTTTCCTCCTACACAGTTTATAAACCCCTGTATCTTATGATGATTTTTTAAAAACTGAAAAATATGTCTTGTCCAGCTGACTACCTACCTGTTTTCAATACAACTGTTTTTCATATCAATTTGCCCGCTTTCACAAATGTTTTGTGAATATTCCAGCAGTATTTTATGCGCGTATTTTGATGTGTTTAGGACATAATTTCTACCTGCTCTGGTCCTGAGTTTTGACTTCTTCAGAGTTCTGTCATTTTGTTTTTTCATGGTTTTGTTTCGTCTTGATAAAATGTTGTCATTTTGTCTTCCTTTTTGTCATGTCACTGAGCGTAGTCTATTATTCCATGTGTAGTGTGTGCCAGTTCACTGTTTCTTCTTCTGTATTCCAGAACGCTTTTGGCTGTTATGCCATCATCAGTGGAGTACCCTAAATGAGTCTTGTCTCCTGGTCCTGTAGTTATAGTCGAGAGTAGTACCGTATGGTAAACCTGTTTAGTCTTGTGCTCTTATTGGTTGCCTTTATATGCAGTCTGTCCAGTCAATGGGTGTTATTAGTTGTGTGCTCCTATTGGTTGTCTGTGATTGTGCAGTCCGTCCAATCCGTGGGGGTTATGTTATTAGTTGAAATATAGGTTGTTTTGTTTTTGCCTTTATTATTTCTAGTTGTTCTTTTAATTTTTTGTTTCTTGTGTTGTTTTCTATGTGTAGAATTTTATACTTTTCTGTCAATTTGTCATTGTTATGTCCCTGGTCATTACAATGTTTCCCAAACAGTGATTTGTCATCATTTAGCTTCTGTGATTTTCCATGTTCTTTGATTCTGGTTGTGAATTTTCTGCCTGTTTCTCCCATGCAGGTCATGTCATAGTGTTCGCAGTCCAGTCTGTATACACCACTACTATTGTTTCTGTCCTTTATTTCAGTTTTGTCGTTGCTTATTTGTTTGATCAGAGGTGGTCTGTTTTTGATTCCGAATTTTATGTTGTATTGATTGAAGATTTTTTGTATTTTGTATGTATGTGTTCCTGTGAATGGTATTGCGCCTGCGTATTTGTCTGTTTTTGTGGTTGTTGGTTCAGTGGCTGTGCTTTTTGGTTGTGTTAGTTTGTAAATTATTATTCTATCTACTGTTTGTGGCTGGTATTTGTTGTTAAGTGCTATTTGTTTAATTTTGTTGATCTCTGTTTTTCTGAGGTTGTTGTCGTTTAGTATGTTGACTGCTCTGTGGCAGTAGTTGTGTAGTGCTGCCATTTTGTGTTTATGATGGTGGAAGGAGTCTTTGGATATTATTGCGTCTGTGTGGGTAGGTTTTCTGAAAATGTTGTGCTGTATCCTGTTGTCTTTTATTTCGAAAGCGCTCTGGAATACAGAAGAAGAAAAAGTGAATTGGCACACCCTACACACGGAATATTACCAAGTTCACTCACACTCAGAAGGGGACAGAAGTCTATTATCAATGACAATGTCAACTAGCATAAGTTTTCGTCAATTAGGTGTTACGTCGTTTAACATAGACCGTCACTTAATAGTTGATGAAATATCATAACTAAGTGTTTTTGTTATTTTGTTTTGTCATTGGAGTCATTTTTTCCTTATTTATTGAGGAAACGGTCCTGACAAGAAACGGTTTAAGGCTTCGTCATATGACAAAATTTTGAAAACTTTGTTGTCATTTCGTTGTTTTGTTATTTTGCTTTGGTCCAACAATACTGGTATTTTCTGTAGCATTGAAACAAATGAGGTCTCTGTTCTGTTCAAAGGAAGGTACTCAAGTATGACATAATTAATGGATCTAATCAGTAATCTTGAACTGCTTACCGACTGAGTATGAAATTTCAAGCCTGAAAGTCCAGATTCAATGTTTCGCACCACCATGGAAAGTTGAAAGTTGTAATTCAATAGATTGAGCTTATTCTCGCATTTTTAAATGGTCGTACAGACCAGAAGATCAATTCAGTGTAGTGTTCAGATGGTATACACAATTCGAGTGAAATTACGGAGGTATCAAGTGATAAATTTTTGGTCGAATGTTGGCAAAAAACATGTTTGACCGACAACTGGTAAAAAACGTTTTTGTTTGATCAACAATTAGTAAAAAATAGTTTTGATCGGATTTCGGACCCTTTCTACTTGAACCGTATGGTCGAATTTCTCACCCTATGAAATTTAACGCGGATTACATATGTCTTTTTTACTACTTATGTGGGCAATTCTACAATAATTTTGACATTCTTCTCCCCCTGTATATTTTGGGGAATAAGAGAACTACAAGAAAATATTTTGTACCATTGTTCGGGGAATCCTTCCTCCTGATAAATCTCTCTTCAGTCTGTTAAAAACCGAGGAACCATGTCTCAAATGTCCATCGTAGTGATAGTCTCTCCTTACATTTTTAGTAACATTGAGATTTTTCTGCATTTTCTTACCACCAGTTGGGACAAACTGATAGTGCAGTGTTGTTCTAAGAAATTAGATTAATAAGCTAACATCATGAAATCCTAGTTGACGTCAACAAGATTCAATGCAGCCATTGTCCAAAACGGATATCCTGACTTTTTGTCCTTCCTAGTGGTCCATTTTCAACCACTCCATACCTACATTAAACCCTGCAACTTTTCGGAACATAGAAAGTGGTGAAGGTGGGTATAGTATCATTCTCAGATTCTCTGCCCAGAGTAAGTTTTCGGTATCAGCTCCAACAGTTGGCTCACTTTCAGAAAACAACCCAAAACATGTGAGTTCTACTTTGGCAATTCCTTCTCCAGCGTTAAAACAAACGATCATTACTTCCTTTTTCAAATAATGTGTAAAAATGTACTTATGCATGCGCTTTTTTTTGTAGATAAGTTACAAAAAATGTAAAAATTGAATAACCTCTGTTTAGCGGACAGTTTTCTTTTTTATACTTTCATAGTACGAGTAAACACTCCCATTAGGTAGACACCTCCATGAATCGGACATTTTCTCTGGTCCCTTGAAATGTCCATTATTATAGAAGGTTTCACTGTATTTCATAATGTATTGAAATTGCAGTTTTCCTCTTTTCTCAAAAGTTTAGATTGTTTTCGTGCCCTCAAAATATAAGGATTGAGGGAAAGAACAAGCAAAAAACTTTCATTGAAACATTTTTCCGTGCCATTCTCTCACTGATACTGAAAATGAAGAAATATCAAACGAAGATTGTTAATCAAATTTTTTCACTTATAGATACTTCAACTGAGCATGCATTTTAGAAGTTTTTTGAATTATTTATCTCATAATTACAATTTTCCTCTTCAATAAGGTGAGAGGGAGGTGTAACGATTAGTAGTTAAAAACATATTTACGATTTTTGACCATTTCTCATATTACCCGGGTACATATGTTGTTTCCCGGACGTTTTTTCTTCGAGCCCTTCCACTGCCCAACCCCCTCACTCATACTTGCTTTTATTATACAGGTCCTTCGCTTGGTGCCGTGCTCCCCACCCCATCTATCTATCACTAATCTGTTCAATCTATCAGTCAGCAGATGAATCAGTCAGAAAGTAAATCTGTCGGATTATTTGATTCTTATGCTGTGTATCTGTGTCTCTGTATGTCAAAAATTATCAGTGTGTCTTGAAATTTCGAGTCTGTCCATTTATCTGACGGTATACATGTACTAACTGGCGAATGAGAGGGAGATTATCTCAACGGTGTAAAACTGTTGCAAAAGTCGTATGGAATTTATTAAAAACACGCAGTGGTCAGTATCCAGATTCTACATGAACCAAATTCTTTTTTCTTCTGAATCCTAAGTAGACTCTGAATCCCGGGAAAATAGTTCAAAAATTTATATTCAATTTTTAGTTCGCACAAATATCCAAAATCAAGTTTTAATGACTCTTATTACTGCAACAGGATGTTAAAGTTTTCTAAATTAGCTAAGAAATGAGTGCTGGATTCGAGGAAAAATACTCGGAAATCCTAATTCCGATATGGAATTTGCACGAAAGTCCGAATCAAGTTTTAACGAATTTCATTATTTTAACTAGCGAATATTTTATTCTAAATTGGCGAAAAAATTAGCATTCGATTTGAAAAACAGGTCAAAAGTTGAAATTTATATTCCGATATTCAACGCGCATAATTATATATTTGAGATCAAGTCTTAAGTTCATCGTCCGCCATCGTGCTTTATCGACTGAGGAATGCAAAAGAATACAACTTGCGCCGCTTTACTTCCGTTATTGAAGCCTCACAACTCACGATAGTTTTCATGTTACAACAAAAAGGGGGAGAGGCCGGGGAAAACTTGCTGGGGTGGGTACACAGGTTGAGAAGCACGTCCGATGGAACCTTGCATCCTACCTGGGCACAAAAATTGGCGATTTAGGGAAAATGACCAAAATTCTACGTTTTCTTCTATAAAGCCGTTGTTATTGCGTAGCAGTGAGAACAGCCATTTTGGGTCCTCTCTCCTTTTAAGAATTCTGAGGTCGTTACGATAAAATAAAAAACTATATCTTTGTAAAATTTTACGAAGAATAATATTTGTTTGAAACATTTTACTTTAAATTTAACAGTGCTTAATGTTTTTGATTTTTGGAGAGGGAGGGGGGGGGGTGAGCTACACAATACAAAATTATCAGTGCGGGGATGATCTTTGGTTTTTTTGTGAGACTCAGGCTGCCTGTGTAAACAATGTGCATCAGTCTCCACGTGGATTTTTTATTATTAATTTTTTTTTTAAACAACTAAACAAGAAATTTTAGAGGTTCTGTAACATGGATTAGTTGTATCAATTTTTGACCAAAATTTGAGTAGGTACTTTCTTCTGAAGCTTAGTAAAAATGTCTATTTTTCCATTTTCTTGGTTTAGAATTTGGGATATTAATCCAAATCCTGGAAGAATTAGAATATAAACTTCTGGATGGCCAAAAAATCAGAATAAATGTTGAAAAATAATAGGATTCCCATTTCCTAATGGATTTATTATACTATGTCAGTGCGTGCTTCCTAACATGTGATAAAAATAAATGTCTTGTAATAAATGCGATACACCATTTATTCGAGGATCTTTATAATTGAATGAGGTGAAAGAGATGCCTACCCTTTCCAATACTTCGTATTTTATTCCTCAAGTAAATCGTACTTAATGATTAAAAAGTACTCAGTTCAAATAAAAATTATCTTCGTAGCTAATAACGCTTCTTGGATACGGTTAAGACCAGGGGTGGAGTGGGACCAACATTTCCACGGGTGGACTGTCATAAAAATTCCTGGATTTGGATCAAAAATTCCAGGGGCTAATTTGCTTTTACCTAGTCACTTCAGCAGTAAAGGGTCACGTACCACTTCAAAAGTTGCGAATAGAGTGTTCGTGGGTTATGGAGAGAGTAGAGGTGTAGCGAAGGGAATCACATTGGGAGGGGAGGGCTGATGATTTTCTCGACTGAAGGCAACCGCGTGCCTTAGATCTTTCGGACTCGGGGCATTTGCCTCTTGCTCTCCTGGCCGGTCTGTCTCTGGTTAAGACTCAGCTTTTCCATGAACTCCTAGAATTGTGACTGGGAGCTGTATATAACTGGTGAGCTGCAGTGATGTCAAAACCTTTCCTGAAAATTTTAGAAACAGATGCGTATAAACACAATTATTGATGTACTTGAAGCAGTGTTCGATAATTTCCAAGTTTGCCCCCTACCCCCTACAGACCATTATTGTTTAAGCAAATGAATTCAGTGACTTTGAAAACTCTATTTTCGATTTAGATAGTATCAGCTATAATTCTGAGGTTGAGGTTCTGCCCTTTCGAGGGAACTTTCAGAATGGGGGTCAGGACTAAAGTAAGTTCATATGCGGGCTTGGTGTACCTGAGAACCAAGTAGACAGTTATTTTCATGCGTTTGTACACTTTCTGTGAGCTTAGATAAACAATGTTTTAAAAAAGTTTTTTTTGAAATACACATAGGCCATTGACCTTGTACATTAATTTTTAGTAACATTTTCTGTAAGTACAGAATCTTTTTTTTTACCGCCGAACAAAGTTTTTTAACCAAACTCAATTTTTAGGAATTTTCAAAGAAAAATCGCAACTTTTCTTATATGAAGACAATCTCCTTTCCCTCCTTCGACGCCTCCAAAAATTTGTTTAGTGAGGATTTTCCGATCTTTCCATCCCCGTACCTAAAAATTAGGCAAACATTCATAAGAACTGAATTCACAGATAATCTTATGGCTGAACAAGTTTTGCTTGTAAATTCTCTCATATGAGCGATGAGTTTTGAAATTTTTGCCAAAACCCCCTTAGGGGCATAATTAGGCCATCCAAGACATTTTCCTGACTGGGAAGGAATTGGTTACCTTATCGAATATTTAAATGAAGTAATTAAAATGTTTCATGTTGATTTTCATCATGAAAATTTCGAGAAAAAAATTATGGATTCCTTAATTTAATTCTGTGACGAAATAATTTTTTATTTATGAACACTTGATAAAAGGTTGCTCAAGGTGATATAACGGATGAAACTAATGCTAAAATATTCATCCTGGAATATTGTTGAGAGTAGTCTTCTGCCACCGACATGTGGAATAACCCATCTCCCAAGCACCTAGTCTGAAAACTGTCATCGGAGATTGCGGACAACTTCCGGAGTGCATGGGAGCAATTTTACGGGAAAATTTTAAAAATAAAGGCCACCCTAACTGCTCATCTTTGAAAACCATATTATCTTGCTTATCTTCCTCGTATTAACAACTTACTTCGGCTTCGTATGTCTTGACGTCTTGGCGGTGCTGTGCAACTGAAGCAAATGACTTTTCGAACACGTGGCCTGAGAATGCTTCTTTGCAAACAATTAAATAGGAGAATTCGTTTACATTTCACGAATGCACTGGAATGCACTGCCACACGAGTTGGAAAATAAAAACCCTGAAAATTGCTTACTGGCACACTTTTCGCTTCCCCGCGCTGTCGGGCACCTTAATTCTTCAAATGTTGCTCATAATTAGACTATTTATATGTATGTGTATATTACAATTCGTTAAACACTCGGAAAACGATTTTATACAAGAAACAAACACACGAAAATAACAATGCAAACTAAAAAAATTATTATTTCCGAAACGGCGATGATAATTCATGCCGCTACACAGTTCGTAACTGACGCTGACAAACGTGAGAATTTCTTCAAATAAATTAGATATTAATTAGTAAATTGCATCGCGTGTTCTACGCTCAGACTAAGTAGTAAAATGATAACTGCTGTAATCCGCGTGTGCTTTTTTTTTTTCATTCGCTCTAAAAACCAACGCGGTAGGTCACATTCCAAAATTTCAATCCAAGACTTCGACTTCGAACAGGCAGCTGGCCAGGCCCGTAGCCTCTTGTGCCAGGGGGGAACAAAAATTTCTCTTGGATGGCTAAAATTATAGTAATCATTTTTTATAGGGGGGGGGGGGACTTCTTGTCTTCTTTTCTGTTGAAAATCAAGTCCTAATTAGTGCGAACGGGGGAGAGAGGATAGTCGTTAGAAACTGAGTAACACAATTGAAATTTCAGAACAATCGGAGATGAACTTATTCTGCAAAGATAATAATAATAATAAGCCTTTATTGGTTTTGGTGCAGCTATAGTGTATTCTTATTACAATATTTTACAATTTAGAATTATGTTTACGTAACCAGCTCCTACCGCCCAACATACTCTGTCTTTGGGCAAACTCCATTCTTTCTTATCGCATGCCACTCTGTGGTTGAAACTATTTCTAAGGAATATGTCGCATTCGTCCGGCCATCTTACCACTTACTTCTTTTACGGTAAAATGGTTGCCAAAAAATAAGTGTTATGTCCATGTGGTACTGTAACACAGGGTGACTTTGCTCACTTTTCTCTGTACTTTCAAGTTGAACGCGCTCTACGAACAGCAGAAACTGGGTTAGAGAAATTCGGAATATTTTTTGTAATTCTGATAGAAAGATGACAAACACAGAATTAGCAACTTTAGACACATCAGCCTTAGTCCCACAGGCGGTAAAATTTTCTCAAAAGCTGTCAAACGGGAACAGCAGCCCATAAAACAAGCGGACTTCCGCAAGCGATATTCCACAATAGACCATCTATAAACAGTTAATTAGTTAGTAGAAAAATGTTCAGAATAAAATATACATCCAAACTTAATCCTAATCAGTTACACAGGAACTTTCGCTTCTGTCAACCACCAATTTCTGCTTAGGTCACGAAGAAATCAGGAAATACCACAAAGTGTAATTAATATCATAGCTAGTATGTACACATATGGGGTCTGGTTGGCCGAGTGGATAGCGCGCCGGTCTCAGAATCCGGAGGTCCTGGGTTCGAGCTCATGTAGCAGCGTGCTACATTTCGACCTAGGCCGACTTTCCGGCAAGAAGAGAAGATGGCTAAGACAGCCCTAACAGCCTCCCCGACATCTCTGAGGTAATGCTCGAAAGGGCCGATTCCAGGGCTTGGGTTGAGAGCAAAAATGAGAAAAGAGAGTATGTACACATATCTTAAAGTAAGAATTGTTACGGATCAGTTTGGTCCTCACTTCTACATTGAAAAAAGACAGGGGGACCCCATTCCCCGATTCCGTTCAACTGTCTATTAAAAATTGGCGATTTAGGGAAAATGACCAAAATTCTACGTTTTCTTCTATAAAGCCGTTGTTATTGCGTAGCAGTGAGAACAGCCATTTTGGGTCCTCTCTCCTTTTAAGAATTCTGAGGTCGTTACGATAAAATAAAAAACTATATCTTTGTAAAATTTTACGAAGAATAATATTTGTTTGAAACATTTTACTTTAAATTTAACAGTGCTTAATGTTTTTGATTTTTGGAGGGGGGGGGGGGTGAGCTACACAATACAAAATTATCAGTGCGGGGATGATCTTTGGTTTTTTGTGAGACTCAGGCTGCCTGTGTAAACAATGTGCATCAGTCTCCACGTGGATTTTTTATTATTAATTTTTTTTTTAAACAACTAAACAAGAAATTTTAGAGGTTCTGTAACATGGATTAGTTGTATCAATTTTTGACCAAAATTTGAGTAGGTACTTTCTTCTGAAGCTTAGTAAAAATGTCTATTTTTCCATTTTCTTGGTTTAGAATTTGGGATATTAATCCAAATCCTGGAAGAATTAGAATATAAACTTCTGGATGGCCAAAAAATCAGAATAAATGTTGAAAAATAATAGGATTCCCATTTCCTAATGGATTTATTATACTATGTCAGTGCGTGCTTCCTAACATGTGATAAAAATAAATGTCTTGTAATAAATGCGATACACCATTTATTCGAGGATCTTTATAATTGAATGAGGTGAAAGAGATGCCTACCCTTTCCAATACTTCGTATTTTATTCCTCAAGTAAATCGTACTTAATGATTAAAAAGTACTCAGTTCAAATAAAAATTATCTTCGTAGCTAATAACGCTTCTTGGATACGGTTAAGACCAGGGGTGGAGTGGGACCAACATTTCCACGGGTGGACTGTCATAAAAATTCCTGGATTTGGATCAAAAATTCCAGGGGGCTAATTTGCTTTTACCTAGTCACTTCAGCAGTAAAGGGTCACGTACCACTTCAAAAGTTGCGAATAGAGTGTTCGTGGGTTATGGAGAGAGTAGAGGTGTAGCGAAGGGAATCACATTGGGAGGGGAGGGCTGATGATTTTCTCGACTGAAGGCAACCGCGTGCCTTAGATCTTTCGGACTCGGGGCATTTGCCTCTTGCTCTCCTGGCCGGTCTGTCTCTGGTTAAGACTCAGCTTTTCCATGAACTCCTAGAATTGTGACTGGGAGCTGTATATAACTGGTGAGCTGCAGTGATGTCAAAACCTTTCCTGAAAATTTTAGAAACAGATGCGTATAAACACAATTATTGATGTACTTGAAGCAGTGTTCGATAATTTCCAAGTTTGCCCCCTACCCCCTACAGACCATTATTGTTTAAGCAAAATGAATTCAGTGACTTTGAAAACTCTATTTTCGATTTAGATAGTATCAGCTATAATTCTGAGGTTGAGGTTCTGCCCTTTCGAGGGAACTTTCAGAATGGGGGTCAGGACTAAAGTAAGTTCATATGCGGGCTTGGTGTACCTGAGAACCAAGTAGACAGTTATTTTCATGCGTTTGTACACTTTCTGTGAGCTTAGATAAACAATGTTTTAAAAAAGTTTTTTTTGAAATACACATAGGCCATTGACCTTGTACATTAATTTTTAGTAACATTTTCTGTAAGTGCAGAATCTTTTTTTTACCGCCGAACAAAGTTTTTTAACCAAACTCAATTTTTAGGAATTTTCAAAGAAAAATCGCAACTTTTCTTATATGAAGACAATCTCCTTTCCCTCCTTCGACGCCTTCAAAAATTTGTTTAGTGAGGATTTTCCGATCTTTCCATCCCCGTACCTAAAAATTAGGCAAACATTCATAAGAACTGAATTCACAGATAATCTTATGGCTGAACAAGTTTTGCTTGTAAATTCTCTCATATGAGCGATGAGTTTTGAAATTTTTGCCAAAACCCCCTTAGGGGCATAATTAGGCCATCCAAGACATTTTCCTGACTGGGAAGGAATTGGTTACCTTATCGAATATTTAAATGAAGTAATTAAAATGTTTCATGTTGATTTTCATCATGAAAATTTCGAGAAAAAAATTATGGATTCCTTAATTTAATTCTGTGACGAAATAATTTTTTATTTATGAACACTTGATAAAAGGTTGCTCAAGGTGATATAACGGATGAAACTAATGCTAAAATATTCATCCTGGAATATTGTTGAGAGTAGTCTTCTGCCACCGACATGTGGAATAACCCATCTCCCAAGCACCTAGTCTGAAAACTGTCATCGGAGATTGCGGACAACTTCCGGGAGTGCATGGGAGCAATTTTACGGGAAAATTTTAAAAATAAAGGCCACCCTAACTGCTCATCTTTGAAAACCATATTATCTTGCTTATCTTCCTCGTATTAACAACTTACTTCGGCTTCGTATGTCTTGACGTCTTGGCGGTGCTGTGCAACTGAAGCAAATGACTTTTCGAACACGTGGCCTGAGAATGCTTCTTTGCAAACAATTAAATAGGAGAATTCGTTTACATTTCACGAATGCACTGGAATGCACTGCCACACGAGTTGGAAAATAAAAACCCTGAAAATTGCTTACTGGCACACTTTTCGCTTCCCCGCGCTGTCGGGCACCTTAATTCTTCAAATGTTGCTCATAATTAGACTATTTATATGTATGTGTATATTACAATTCGTTAAACACTCGGAAAACGATTTTATACAAGAAACAAACACACGAAAATAACAATGCAAACTAAAAAAATTATTATTTCCGAAACGGCGATGATAATTCATGCCGCTACACAGTTCGTAACTGACGCTGACAAACGTGAGAATTTCTTCAAATAAATTAGATATTAATTAGTAAATTGCATCGCGTGTTCTACGCTCAGACTAAGTAGTAAAATGATAACTGCTGTAATCCGCGTGTGCTTTTTTTTTTTCATTCGCTCTAAAAACCAACGCGGTAGGTCACATTCCAAAATTTCAATCCAAGACTTCGACTTCGAACAGGCAGCTGGCCAGGCCCGTAGCCTCTTGTGCCAGGGGGGAACAAAAATTTCTCTTGGATGGCTAAAATTATAGTAATCATTTTTTATAGGGGGGGGGGGACTTCTTGTCTTCTTTTCTGTTGAAAATCAAGTCCTAATTAGTGCGAACGGGGGAGAGAGGATAGTCGTTAGAAACTGAGTAACACAATTGAAATTTCAGAACAATCGGAGATGAACTTATTCTGCAAAGATAATAATAATAATAAGCCTTTATTGGTTTTGGTGCAGCTATAGTGTATTCTTATTACAATATTTTACAATTTAGAATTATGTTTACGTAACCAGCTCCTACCGCCCAACATACTCTGTCTTTGGGCAAACTCCATTCTTTCTTATCGCATGCCACTCTGTGGTTGAAACTATTTCTAAGGAATATGTCGCATTCGTCGGCCATCTTACCACTTACTTCTTTTACGGTAAAATGGTTGCCAAAAAATAAGTGTTATGTCCATGTGGTACTGTAACACAGGGTGACTTTGCTCACTTTTCTCTGTACTTTCAAGTTGAACGCGCTCTACGAACAGCAGAAACTGGGTTAGAGAAATTCGGAATATTTTTTGTAATTCTGATAGAAAGATGACAAACACAGAATTAGCAACTTTAGACACATCAGCCTTAGTCCCACAGGCGGTAAAATTTTCTCAAAAGCTGTCAAACGGGAACAGCAGCCCATAAAACAAGCGGACTTCCGCAAGCGATATTCCACAATAGACCATCTATAAACAGTTAATTAGTTAGTAGAAAAATGTTCAGAATAAAATATACATCCAAACTTAATCCTAATCAGTTACACAGGAACTTTCGCTTCTGTCAACCACCAATTTCTGCTTAGGTCACGAAGAAATCAGGAAATACCACAAAGTGTAATTAATATCATAGCTAGTATGTACACATATGGGGTCTGGTTGGCCGAGTGGATAGCGCGCCGGTCTCAGAATCCGGAGGTCCTGGGTTCGAGCTCATGTAGCAGCGTGCTACATTTCGACCTAGGCCGACTTTCCGGCAAGAAGAGAAGATGGCTAAGACAGCCCTAACAGCCTCCCCGACATCTCTGAGGTAATGCTCGAAAGGGCCGATTCCAGGGCTTGGGTTGAGAGCAAAAATGAGAAAAGAGAGTATGTACACATATCTTAAAGTAAGAATTGTTACGGATCAGTTTGGTCCTCACTTCTACATTGAAAAAAGACAGGGGGACCCCATTCCCCGATTCCGTTCAACTGTCTATTGGAGGTCTTCAGAGCAATAGACTAGCAGAAAAAGTGAATTAGGGTAAATAGACGATATCCGAGCAATCTCAGATCTGCAGACGACGTTACTTTGGTTTCCAGCTGCATTATTCCGATTGAACAAATGCTAATAGAACTCATAAACGAGGCACAAAAAAGAAGACTAGAAATAAATATAGAAAAAACGAAAATAGAGAGAATTCTTTGGAGTGGGCAAAGCTGGAACGGGTAAACGAAATTCGCGATTGGGGGGTTCTCATGGAAGGCAAACTGAATTACTCACAACACCTACAGAATACTATGACCAAAGCAAAACGAAATGCGGGGCTAGTAAAGCGGTTTTCCAATGTATTCAAAAAGCCATCTGTTCTTCGACTTCTCTACCAATCTCTAGTACGCTCACATCTTGATTTCGCTAATGTCATCTGGGGTTCACTCACTAAAACAGATGAAAATGCACTAGAATCAATTCAAAAAAGATTTCTTAGATTCCTCTATTACAAAGATTTTTCATATTACGATTTCTCGGTCACGTACCCAGAGCTTGTCTCCGGTTACGAAATGAATACATTGCGGATGAGGAGGAACCTACTCGTATATGCAGTAAAGCTCCTTTACAGTATACTACGGGGACAAATAGACTCGCCATGTCTCCTATCTAAAATCAACATCTACATACCACATCGCATAAGTAGGCCCAAGGGGCTCTTTTCGGTCTCCAGGACAAGAACAAATATCTTCTCACCTTTGGAAAAAAGTATGAAACTCTATAACAAACTAGTCGAAATTATAACAGCGAAATTGACATTTTCTTTGATACAAAACATAAATTTGAAGTGAAGGTAACGCAGGCTTTCGCACAACTTTATTCATGATTAATAGGTACATACCTAAATATCTTAGGACTGCTCAACAAGTCCGTGAAAGCAGGTTGATGGAGGTGGGGGGGTTAAGGCGGCGTCAATTATTGCAATTAACGTGGTTACTATTATTATTATTATTCTTATTGTTATTTTTACTATCATGATTATTATTAACTACTTTTTTTTGTCATTACTTTTATTATTATTACTATTATTATTATTATTATTATTATTATTATTATTATTATTATTATTATTTATTATTATTATTATTATTATTATTAGTATTATTATGTTAGATAGTGTTGCCCTACTATTGGCTGAAAAGCTGTTGGGCTGCACTTTAAATACACGCTGTAAAATAAAATAAATAAAATAAAATAAGAAAGTTCAAGAAACGATTTATCAAGGTCAACTGATGACCGCGGAAAAAAGGGAGAAACAACTGGAATCTTGAGTGTATTTTCAAAGGTCAACTTAAAAATAGATTAAAAAGTTACATATTTAACGCTTCTGTTATTCCAGTGTTAGTTTATGGGTCACAGACCTGATCCCTTACTGCAACACAAGAAAAATAATTGGATTTACTCAAAATAAAACCTAAAGATCCATGCTAAAAATGAGGAATACAGTTAAGATCTGAACGAAAATAATTGGAAAGTTAACCAGAAGTACCTATATTGGTGGCCCTACTTCTACAACTGGGGGATAACTTACCTCGTTCATATGAAAAACGTGTAAAAGGAGTGATCTGTGAATGCCTTTGGCGTGTTATAAAGATCATTTTTGAAAGAAAGTTGGTTGAAATAATTTCAGAAATACCATTGAGCTATCAGGATAAAAAAATGACCTTCATGGACATATTTTCTAAATGAAATTACAATTGAAAATCGCGATTTTTTATGTAGAAGAATAGGGACGCTGAAATAATCCCCCAGATGTTTCCAATGTGTTGAGCGTTACTTAGTTTGTGTTAGTGTGCAGGGACGAAACTATAGGGGGGTGGGGATACCCCCCCCCCCAATAATTTGGCAGTTGGCAAATTTTGAAACTGTTCATTTGAATTTTTCATTTTTAATGAATGTATGTTTGTTCATTTGTTTATTTGTTTGTTTGTTTAATATTTTTTTTTTTTTCAATTAAAAAATATTTCGATTAAAAAATCAGTAAATTTATAATTTTCTTAAAATTTTGTCAGCGTATTTTTAGTTAAAAAAAATATTTGTCGGCAAATTTTTCTTCTCCACCTCTCCAAACTGAAAGTCAAATTTCGTTCCTGAAAATGGAGTACCCTGGACTCCTGTCAGAGACTAGTCAGTCAAAAGCTGAAGGTTTCAAGCTGAGTATCGAACGTTATCTGAAGGGTTGAAACAAAGCTGAATTGTGGAAGACATTTCGAAAATCTGAAAGTCGGTAGCAAACGTTGAATTTCGAATTTCAATGACTATACTGTTATTACTATATTCTCTGTTTGACCTAGAGCCTGAAATTTGAGAAAGTTGAACATTTTATTAAATTTAAAACTTGAAAGCAAATAATTTTATTCCAGTGTCACAAGCTGAATCCAATAGCAAATGTTCTGTTAAATTTACGGGCTTTGGTCCTGATGAATATGGGAGGGAAATGTAGTCTGGAACAAAAGTCTAAACTCCGTGTATTTTTCTCGTAAGAACGAAAGGTAGCTTGTGGCACGAATTCCTCTAAGCCGATTAACCTAATACTTTGTGTTTTTTTTTTATCCTATTGGAACCAATTTAGGAGACGAATCAGAGGAAATTCAGAAAAAAAAATCGCCAAAAGAGTAAATAACGATCATCTTAATGTGTAAAGGAAGTTGTGTGTTCCTCTCAAGTATATTCCTAACATTCTTCCACCTTGTCCTCCCAGATTAGGGTATGCTCATGTGCGCAAATGTAAGTGCTTGGGTGATAAGGTTCCAATCTGCATTCGTTGGAATGAAACTGTGGGGAGGGGGTTGAAACACCTCTAATCAGAGACGTACCAAAGAGAGAGTTTTCCTAGGGGGAGGGGGTAAAAATTGTGAAAGTCCGAACTGACTCGACTCAGAATTCCCACGTATTAAAGTAAAAAAAATCTTTTGACCTGTTGAATTTTTTCAACTGACTCAACTCAAAATTACCAAGTATTAATGCAAAAGAAGAAAAACCTTTTGACTTGTTGGATTTTCCCAATTTCTCAACTCAGTTCCCAAATATCAAAGCAAAAAAAAAGCCTTTTAACTTGTTGGATTTTTTAAAACTTGTCTGACTGAAATGGTAAATTTTTCCAACTTCTGAGTGAAAAATGCCTACAGGGAGGGGGAGGGAGGTGTAAGTTTCCTCCTGCCCCAATAATTTGGCAGTTGACAAATTTTGAAACTGCTCATTTGAAATTTTCATTTTCTGAGAACTTTGTTTGTTTTTTTATTTATTTTTTCTATTAAAAAATATTTTAATTAAAAAATCGGCAAATTTTCAAATGAAAAAAAAACTTTAGTGGTAAGAGCGAATTTTGTCGGCGAATTCTTAGTTTAAAAAAAATATTTGTCAGCAAATTTTCCTTCTCCATCGCCCTCCCCCACCAACAAACTGAAAGTCAAGTTTCGTCTCTGTTAGTGTGTAGCGCTACTTAGGCAATGTTAACTTCCCAATTAAAAACAATAAAATTTAACAACAATATGGTTGGAACTATTAGGAGATAAAAATGGATCTGGGACCGTCATATTGCTAGATTAAGAGATACTGTAATTCGGGGTGATTTGGCAATCATGGGGTGACTTGGTACACGTATGTTTTCATTACTCCTACAAGCGCGAGGGAAAAAATGAGAACGTGTGGCAACACTGACACGTGACTCGTAATGTAGGATGCTGTAGCTATCAAAGTAAAACCAACGCGGTGCAACTCCGCTATCTCCGGGCAGCGTTATCACTTATCAGATCGTTTGTGTGGAGCTTCAAAAAGCGTATACGAATGACGTACAGATATTGTTTCAGTTAATTAGTGAAAATCAAAGGAAACTGTATGTGCTGGTATCATTACACGCAAAATTTGATCGCGGTCATGATGAAAGTAAATTATTGCGTATTAATGAGCATAGTAACGTAGCAGTTGGTGAAAAACAGGAAACAAAAAGGGAGGGTGAATTTGTACAGAATTGTTAATTTGTTCTTCAAGCTGGTAAATGATCTGTTCGATGTTCTGTCTTTTTGCTAATGACTGAGCTAGTGCAAATCGGATGTTTATGCATTTCAGAGATACCGAGGAATACGTTTGTGTATTAGGATCTCAATATTCTAAAGGGAGTTCTCATTTGTTTTTTTCTTACGATTTTTGTGCTAAAAAAAGTCGCGGGCTCCCCTCCTTCCAGTTCATTTTGTTCTTTTGTCAGATGGTGAAAAATTATAAGCTGCGGGATAAGAAGTTTCTATCATGGTGTAGAAGTGATTGCTGATTCGATGTACAGTATGATGTAGCTGTAAGTGTTGAAATTCAGGTCTTTTAAAAATATCGGGCCCTCTTGAAAGTCCGGACCCGGGGTATTCCTCCCTTTCCCCCCTCCCTCCCGACAGGGTTGGCTACAGACTGGACTGGTATTCCACTAACAAAAATGCGCGACGTATGATCGCACTTGTACGATCGTACTTATGAGAGTGCGCACTCATGTACTCATTATTGTTGTCCTATTTCTTAAGAAAATGATGCATTCGATTTATATTCCCATAATTTATAATTTCTTTCATCTTTTCTACTAAGTATATCTTCATTATTAATTCGAGATTTCTTCCTTGAATGAGTGTATGTAATGTACGTGGCAAGGAAAAGAGGGGCCCGGGAAATTTGAAAAAAAATAATTTTAGCACCCTTCAGATACTTATTTTCCCGAACACAGAACAAACGCCTATCCGTCACTGGCGATATTGCCTTTAATAATAGACTATGTTAAGTAACATAATGAAAAGGAAGACATAATGACAAAATAAGTTTGTCAAGATGGAACAAAACCATTAAAAAACAAACTACAGAACTCTGAAGATGATAAAATTCATGACGGAACAAAAAAAAAAAATTAAATGTTCGTCTGACAGAATGACGAAAAGTAATTTTGCCTAACAACACTGGTAGGAAAGCTCTCCTTTATCAATTTTTTTGAATTCTATTTTTCTTCCTTCTTAGAAGTGTAGATTTTAATGGCTTTGTCCACAGCAGATTCTGTGATGTGAGTTGGGAAGTTTTACAACAGAGGGGGCAGATGAAGTAGCTAGGGGGCCAGCACCGCTTTGCTACGGACTTGCAGTCGGATTCCAATGCTTGCAACTTTTTCATTCCAATCGGGTGAACTTGAACCGCGTTTCAAGAGTGAAAAATTAATTGTTTATCCGTCGCCGGTATTTATTCGGTATTATTGTACGAACCGGTTGCCGCGTATCGTTGACTCGACTCTGTATCGAAACCTAATCGAAAGTCATTTATGATTTTCATAAAAGGTGTCTCGCGAACAAGAAAAGGGAAGAGGTATGAAAGTATATTCAACCTACACCGCGTGCAACTGGCGTGACTAATGATTTAAAACAACAGTACGCTCCTCCTCCGACTATATTCGGAATTTTTTTTTTCTCCTTATATTTATACGTACACATATTATTACCTCTATATAGGAGTACTTAAGTGCATCTTCCGCGAATGAGTACAGTGTAAGTGGTGGACGTGTTCGACATGGTTAATACTTGCGGCAAACGACGAAGCCGTCATTCGGTTCTTTGTGCTCACTGACTTGACACAAAAAGCGAAGAATCGCCGTTACTAACACTCTCGTACATGAATATATGTGTACATACCGAGTAGGTATGTACGTTTGTTATATTATAACCAATTTTGCATAATATAGCCGCATCCCGCTGAATATGATTTTTAAGGCGCCAGAGTGTGGGAAAGTATGCGTGTACGATGGTGAAAGCGAAGACTATATGCTGAAATGAACAAGGTGCAGATTACAGTCGATTAAAAGGTACACTTGTAGGAGAGGTTGTGGCGAAACCGCTATACTCACACTACTTACATAGAATCTGCTTTGTGCGGAAATGTGCAAAATCGCCTCTGAGTGTAATTATCTTAATTTTGGAGTAAAGCAACGCGGTCGGTTATTATTATAATTTTGTTTTTCGTGAAGAATAGCCCGACTTTGTCAAAAAATAGTGGTCTGTTAATTATACCACAAAATGAAATACCAAATATTTTATAGACGGTTAGGCCAGGGTTTGCAGGGAAATAGGTGCAAAATTTGGCTGCTGGTTTGGCGTGTGTGCGATAAACATTGTGGCCTATACAAGGTTTGACCGGGATAGTATCCGGTCTTTATTTATAAGTTGAATACAGATAATTGTAGCGTTGTGAACGGAACGCCATTTTGAAAGGGAATCTTCCCCTACTACCTTTCTTTGCGGAACTCACAAGACTGAGTTCAGTTGAAATTGGATGCTGCTACGTGTCGGTCTAGCATTGAGCGCGTCTCACTGTTTAGGGTCGGCGCAGCCAATAGGCGACGCGTGACATCAGTGGTTTGTGTTTGTCTTCCATTGGCTCTTTTTCTTATCAATTGATGTTTTAGATACACAAGAATGAATCGCGTTTGCTTTTGACAGTGGCACTTGTGATTTTAAATGTAAAAGTGAATGTAATTGCGTGTAAAAAAAAACAGATAGGAAGATGGTTAGTCTCAGCCAAAGTAACTCGAGGTATCAGTATAAGGAATCGATGAAAGGACTTCATTTTGTGAGGTTTGTAATATTGTGTATGATTCTTGCTGAAAGTAGGGTCGGCGTGAACCAACTGACATTTTTATAAACAAAATGAGTTATGTATTAATATCGTTAGAAAGAGTGTAAAATATAGAATTTTGTAGAATTGGGTCCCCGATTTAAAAATGTGTACTCACGTTGATCAAAGCTGATCAGTAAATGCTATGTCATATAGTTTCTACATGGCTCTTGAACTTAGAATCACTTGTTCTCAAAAAACAGATTTTGCTGTTCGGTTCCCTTACTCTTAACAGCATCCAAGTGCGATAGTACTTTTTGTTCGAAGTTAGTTAGTGGAATAGCCGCCCAGACTTCAGCTGAAAGGCCGACCCTATTACTAGGTCTAAAAGCGACCTGGCTTGTATTTCACAAAATTATGGAACACGTCGGCCAAAGGATTTGTATTAAATTTTGCATTAATCTTGGCCGTACAACTGTGATAGCTATTGTAACGACCCTTAAATAAAAAATCAATCTTCCATGTGGAAACATCATAATTCACCGAGAGCAAAAAAAAAAAAACCGGCAAAGTGGGAGCAATGTGAAAGTAATGTTAAATGCTCTTCCTGTTGTAAGGTTGCCGCAGTTTTGAAACGGTTTGGAGACGCTATGAAAGGAGACAACCAAAGTTTAAAAACAACAATTTTGGGGAAAACGGTTACTGAATGCTCCATCATGACAATGCACATCTCATTGCATCTTATTTAAGATTAGTTAACTAAACCCAGTATTGTATAGGCCTGGCAGGCACCGTAAAATACAGACGCTAAGGCTCTATACTTTGTACGGGTAAAAACAGCCGCCCTTTTCTTTCCAGTTTGGTCATCAAAAGAAAATCGGCTGAGCGGTAAACAGTAAATACCACGTGACCAGTTCTCATTTCACAGAATAAAGTGGAAAGAGAATGGCGGCTGTCTTTACTTGTCTCTATATACTCTCAGCCTCTCATCCCAATGTAGTTCCTTCAATATTTATGGCAATTGAACATCAATGGAAAAAATGTATTTTACGCTCAAATTTGTCCATTTTGTTCTCATTTCCAGCTACCGCTTCCGCTCTTGTTCCCTTTTCATGGTGGTTGACAATCTATGCCGGTAGGTAATGTAATTTATATTCTTCACGTGTAGGAAAACTTTTTTTGGGGGGTTTTTCCTCGGGGACGATAGCTAAGAAAAGCTTGTTATGGAATATGGTTCGTAATAATGCTCAAATTACTGACGGATGACACATTGAAATTTCTAGGGCATCTAGCACGTACACGAAGGTTTAGTAGCTAAATGCCGCAGGGAGACCCTTACGATCATAAATAGAACGGAGTATTCTAAGAACCCAGGAAATTACTTATCAAACTTTGGGATCTTGGTTGTGGATTCCCACTGTTATTGTGTAGTATTCATTCTCGGATTGAGACCTCTAACTTCAAATTCTACAACGAAAAATTCTGTCGTATTTACAGGTTTAGGGAATGTGATTACATCTGGGCTTATGAATTTTGATTATAATAATCGAATGATAACAACAGCCGAAGTATCTAAAAAAATGTAATTGCTTAATGGAAAAATTTCTATGATTCTGAATGTCAAGAAAACCGACCAAACTTATTTAAAAAGAACAAAAACATTTTGAACTTGAGATGACCAAGTATCCCACACACGCGTCTTCTGTCTGACTTCCGATTTTCTTCGTAATCCACTAAAACTCCCTATCTGACTACCCAACCTCTTACACGCTTGACATCCTTCTACTCCTGTAACCCCCCCCCCCAAATTATATGACAATTAGCTCTTCATGCAGTAGGATCTTGAAATGCTCAAATCTTGTTTCTTGGAGGATCGGAAAATTCGTTATGTTCCAAACAGGAGCAAGGAAGTTGGTGGCCCCCAACCTCTTTCTAAAGAAAAGATACCGAATAACCTGTCAACGATGTTCCTTTTATTTTTAGCTGAATCGGGACATGCTATCAAATTATGTTATGTCCCCAATGTAGGCTTCAAATTGAAAATTTTGTGCTTCAGATTAGCTACAGCGGCGTAGTTCAAAATATCGAAACAAAGATTTTTGGGTTTTTGATTTCGAACGTTGTCATAGATTTTTGATCAGATTCGGATTTTAGCCCTCGGATTTGAAATTTCAGTTATGAGATATCAGGCAGCACCGGCTTGTAGCGAATGAAAGTTATGGGTCATTTTGTTCAAATATTCAATCAGATTTTTGCATTCAGGGGCCCAAAACCTGAACTTCACAAAGGCTAATTATTATTATTTTTATTTTTAAATTCAAAATTTTTTTCATGGACATTGCACATCGTTGGAATACCAATGTCGAATGGAACACAATTCTATGAAAATATCGAATTTCCTCTTCCGTTGTCTCACAGTGAGTTCGAAGACAACTTAAATGGGCAAAATTGCCTAGACTTAAAGATGCTTAAAAGAACTAAAATTTAGATTTTTAATAGCTGATATCTACAATGGCATCAAATTTTCGTTATGAACCTAAACTTAGAGCCTTGATATCCAAATCTTACTTCATAATTTTGTCAAATTTTCAAATTTTTAATAAACAAGTATTTTTCTTTATGTAAGAGCATTAGTAATGTCTGGTGGGACGTATGGCGATGCACGCATTCCAAAGTGGCCTCTAAGACACCGCACCCCTGGCGCCGAAAACTACCCTTTCGAGTATCGCATCAGTGGCCGGAGGAAACTTGCGGCAACAAGAGTACAAAATCTTAACAAAGCATTGGAACTTCTTTCTTTTCGTCTCATAGTAAATCGAAAAACAATTTAAGATGAGTAAAATTGTCTTAACCTCGAAAATCGAGGACATAATATATCACGAATGGGAATCTTGGTCGCGGATTCCGAAAATTATTGTGTAATATTATTTAATCTCGATTGAAACCTCTACCAAGCTTTTCCTGTTAGTTTGTTCGAAATTTTAAAGACTAACCGCTGGTGCTGATTGAAAGGGCACGAAGTGACCCACATTTTACTCTACTTCTAGCCTTTCATAAAATTTTATGATACTAAAATTAGTGTCAAAAATTTGGCTGGAGTCCTTCCCATTCAGTTCCACCAAAGTAAGTTTGCAACAAAGATGTGAACTCTTTTAATTAGAAAATGAGTTCAATGCAATTTTCTGAAAATTTACAAAAGTTTATGATACTGAACCTACTGCCAGAAATTGGATCGCAGCTAATCACTTTTAGTTTGTTGAAGGTATACATTATAGGTTCCAAATCCAAGGATGCCGAATCGACAGTTATGTCAACGTCATCAAGGTTCGTAAAAAGTCTTAAAAAAAAGTGAGATGTCCATTTGTTAGTAAGAATCAATCACATTCTTATTTCAGTGGTCGCCCCTGGTTGGAAACTGGACTTGTGATGAAAACTACAATGCTTCAGAATATTGATTTTGGGATACTAAAGACCTACGAGTATGATTGATTTTCGGGAAGAAATTGAGAACTTTAAAATTATTTTACACAGACATGTGAAGCATGATTCCTCTTCTATCTACCAGTGATTCATTTTTTGAATTTTCGATTTATTTTTGCTCTGCAACTAGAGGGTTTCAAACAGCCGACAGCTGTATGCCCTAAAACCAGAATCATTGTGAGATTTTCATTCGTTTTATCTATTAGAAAATAAGGGTTTACTTTCTTTTCTGTAGAAATATCTTGCCACTTCCCCTTCGGAAGAAAGTCTCACCATGTTTACGAGTGAATGTTGAAAATAATTATTGGGTTCTTGAATGTCCTAAGCTGTTAGTGAATTTTACTTTTTATTTCAAACAAACATCTCAAAAATAAGAAAATGAAATGGACACGAGAGTGATCACCCAGCTAAGCTATGGGCATTCGATGCGTTAATTTACTTGTTCAAAGACTTCTTTGTACTGTTCAGTGCCCACCCGTTTTTTGAGTACCTCGTCTAAAAATGACAGCTTGTTCCGTCTTTCAGCCCAATGGGCTGAATGACATTCATCACCTCACTGTCGGAAATATAAACACCTATAAATCAGCCAATTATCTCGAGGTCAGATCCCGACCCCCGACCCCGTGTCAAGTCTCGCACAAGCCCCGCAGCCCTGGCAGTACGTTCTGCACTCGTGAGCAGTCGGAGAGTTTGTAGAAAATGAACGAAAGCTCGAATAACATAAATGTCAATTTTCACGACTCGCAATCGCCATAATACCGTGCCACGTCAGTACTGTACGCACAAAAGATGAAAAAACATTCCAGTCAAACAAATTACACAGTCAAAAAGTTGACAGGTATAAATGGTTACGCAGCACGGACATGCGTATAAATTAAAATATTATAGAACTAACTCAGTTTCGTGGAGCTGTATCTATCTGTGAGTATCTTTGATGTGTGGAAGACGTCAACATTCCCATCGTCAATCTAACATTGACGGAAACGAGTGCTAGAAGATGGAAATATTTGGGACGTCCGACTGTAAGGTATAAGAAGGTGTAATATACTTCTTGAGAAAGTATACAGAAGAGAGGTATATGTCATTGTCAAATGATTTCTACGAGCACTTGGGACAAAAAAACCCACTTTTTGTTTTGTCTCCAGATCTGTATGTGAGTCGATATTGCTGATAACCTATACTCCACAATGGCGAGTGATTATACATTATGGCGAAAGTTTACTACGCGAAGTACCAGTACATTTGATGAACTGAAAGCACAAAATTAGTATATTTTGGTTGAGGGAGGGGGTAGCACCGTCTTCTACTTGCAAGAGTCAGATTGATGAGGATTAGATATTGCTAGGTCGAAATATTTGACAGGAACAATTCTGAGTGGAATATTATCATTCATGCTGAACTGTTTCAACAAATATTGACCGAGTCCCATATTTTCATAAACGTCAAAAATTGCTTCAATCGTTTGACCTATGAAAAAATAATAAATAAAAAAAAAAGTTATTAACAAACTTGTAGACTTGTAGATCTCAAAAAACTTGTGTTACTCTGTGCAGTTAAGGCGATTCGTGAGATGAATTTTTGATTAAAAATAGGACTTCACTCACTTTAAGTATCCTTGACTCCCGACGTATATACATTTTTGAACTGCGAGCACATTATTATAATTTAAAAACTAAAATCGTAATTTCTCGCCACCAGAGCATAGGATTACGTTCAAAATCAACAGGAAATGACTCCAAGATGTCTTTCATCCTCATACATTTTATTGGTAATCGATAAATTGTTTTATTCTACTACTGCTTTTTAAAATTAATATTAGTTTGCGAGTTCGACAGGACAAGTGCAGATCTTAACATGACCATTCTGCCATTATAGGTATGCGATTCTTGGAATTTGTAAATGCTCTTGCCCCATAATAGGGTATCTGTCTAACACTAGATGCTCAGATTTCAAACTAGATAAGCCTAATAAATGTGTATACTTATGATCAACATCATTCGTTCATTTTTTTAAAATGAATTTTAGAATTTTAATCCAGCTATCAGTATATTTATTACACAAAGGGGGTCCGGCTAGCCGAGTGGATAGCGCGTTGGTCTCAGAATCCGGAGGTCCCGGGTTCGAGCTCACGTAGAAACTCGCCAGATTTCGACCTAGGCCGGTTTTTCGGCCAGAAGGGAAGAAGGCTAAGACGGGCCTAAAGCCTCCCTGACGTCTCTGAAGTAATGCTCGAAAGGGCGGATTCCAGGGCTCGAGTTGAGAGTAAAATTGGAAAAGAGATATTTTCCCAAAAAACACAGTATATTACACAAGTTTGCTAAATGAGTGATTACCGACGAGTGTGGTAGTTTCAGCCCCCAGCGAATGCGAGTGCTGTGATTCACACGAAGTGCAATCATTCACTTATTAAACGAGATGCATACTCTATGCTATTTTCTTCAACGGGTGAGAGCAAAGTGTTGAAATTATGATTTCATGATGAATAGATGATACGAAAAATCCACCTCGTAATATTGTTTGACAATTCGTGATACTAGACGCTTGTAACCACTGATCTTTGTCGCTAAAATCCACGGTAGCGATAAATAAAAATTAAAATACTAATAGTTAATAGTTCTCAGTGGCGGATCCAAGGGGGGGGGGGTTAAAGGGGCTATAGCCCCCCCCCCCCAAAAAAAAAAAAATTCACTCGCTTTTCCACTTATTTTAGTCACCGATGTTTTTAATGACAGTAGCGCTCATACAGCACAGTTTGTGAATACATATCGCGTTATCAATGAATCAACATTATCACTTATCAACAATCATGCATTCATGCTTAAAATTTTGTTTGCTCTTTTTTTCTCCAACATTTAGCCCCCCCCCCTCCCCCCCCAAAGTGTAATCCTGGATCCACCACTGATAGTTCTTCAAATCGGAAATGATTCGAATGAATAAGTAAAAAAGCAGCAAACAGGTCAGAACTTATAAATCGATATCTTAGAACGGAATAGTGCTGTATCCTTTTTTGTGGGGGAAGGGGATGAGTTATTGATCTTTGGAGAGGAAATTTCACGCTCTGTCATGTACAACACTGAATCTTGATGCTGGAAATACATAAACGTTACAGAAGCATGTCGTCACAATTTTGTAACGCAGGAGTGATATGGACGCTGATAAGTGTAAGGGAACCAACCGACATTTGTAAACAAAATTAATTATTTGTAGAGATGGGATTTTTATTGTTTTTACATATTTTTTTGGTTGATTACCGGTAGGAATATTTACAATATCTTTGCGAATCATGAAATTCCGAGTAAAATAAACAAATACTCGAAAATCCACTTTTTCAAAGACAAAAAAATTGAAAAATTGACTTTTTGCCAAAATCTGCTCGTGGAGAAAAAAATTGACATTTTTTTGTGATTTTTTATTTGCAATTGAAGATACGGTTTCCAAACTGCCCTTAGTCCAAAAAAAATCGAAATGCTGTTTTCAGCGCTACCTAGTGGCCAGTGCGAGCACTACAAAAGTAACTTTATAGAATCTGGATACCTCGTTCGATGGTCATTACGCGCATTCAAAGAGCAGCGGCGAGCTGACAGGAAGAAAGGGACCTTCATGTATTACGTCCAGTGCCAAACTGCCCTTTGTCCACGACTTTCGATCACTTTTCCTTCAATAATTCTAGATAGGCTATATTCTCATTTTTGTGCGTCTTTGGTAGTATGGCAGAGGATTCTGGCTACTCGGTTGTACCATTTACAGAAGTTTTAAATGAACTGGTACAGTGTAGCACAGTTTTTATCGATTTCCCCAAAAAATAATTTTTGGACTAAGGGCAGTTTGGAAACCGTATCTTCAATTGTTCCTCTAGATGATGGTGACTGTGAAAAAATGTACACTTAGCGTACAATTGAGGAGTGTCCTTCTAAAGTGACCGAACCCCAGACCTAACTGCATTTTTATCATATTCAAGTTAGAGGTGTTATCTAGTGGTGGAAGTGGGAGACTATGGAACTAACTTCTTCCCAAATCGCTAAGTGTAATATCTAACTAAAACCAAAACATTGTGACAGGGTGCCAACCCCGGTGATTTATCACCAAATTTGGTGATATTTCAACTCCACTATAAGCGTTGGTGATTTTTTTTTTTTTTTTTTTTTGTAATTTTAACCACATCTAGTGCTGGTGATTTTACTACAGATCACTTCCTTAAATTTTCATTGTATTATTGGTTTCATTTAGCTTACTGGTGTCAGTTTCTGAATGCCAGGGTTGGGTACAATCCGGCTCGAAAGGATTTCAAATCCAAAATCCGAAATCCTTAGCAAAAATGTATTTCAAATCCAAAATCCTTGGTGTCAGTGGATTTAAATCCGATTTAAAATCCAAAATCCCAACATTGATTAGTCATATTTTAGCAGTTTTACCTCACATCGTTGATTGTTGCTGCTTATGTTTTTTCCATGTTTTTTTCCAGATATATGTATTATTCATTTTCGTGAAAATATCAGTTTGTGAAGAAAATAATTAATGCTCAAAATGTCTGTCAAAGTTCAGTCATCAATCATATGAATTTTATATTCTAAGCTTTGAAACGATTTTATTGTAAAATTAAAATTACAAATGTTAATGGAAAATGGATAAAATTAAGAAGAAAACAAAATAGGTACTATTCTATCGCTAATTCGCTATTGTGTATTCCACTATTCCATATGGCATGTTATTTTGAAAATTTTTCGTTACCCTTCAAAAAAATTAAAGCTCCAAAATTTTTGTCGTTGAGGACAGAACGTTTCAGTGCCATTATTAACTTACAAAATGAAAATGAGCGCTCAACGGGCGCCTAAGAACACAATGTTGCGTTTTATTCAATAAATAATTTTTTTATATGGGGAAATTCATGTAGCATATCCAGATTCTTCTTTTTTTTTTGATTCGAAAAAAGTAGCCAATTCCAAATTTAGCCTGTTATTAGATTCTTTCATTTGTTCTTGTGCTCAGTAGGGATAAAAATCATCATTGTCGTCATCTTCACTACCGTTTGTAGCTGAAGATGAGTCTTGTCCACTTGGAATTGTAATACTTTGATGTTACATAATGTTTGAACGTAATCTCGTCAGTCAGATGACTTGGATTTTAAAATAAAGGATTTTGTGGGAAAAAAGGATATCAAATCAAAAATCCGAAATCTTTTATAAAGCGGATTTCAAATCCGAAATCCAAAATCTTCACTATGAGTGGATTTAAATCCAAAATCCGGATTTTGAGATACTTCGGATTTTAAATGCAGAAGAATTTAAATCCTGCCCAACCCTGCTGACTGCTAGTGTGTTAGTGTTAAATGATTGACTGCAAACATTGCGGCAACCTCTGATAACGCAAACATGTTTGTAATGGAAGGAAAAAAGAGAAAAGACCGTAGATCACGATTTCTTAAGGTATTTTTTTTCGAATAAGGGAATGAAGTTTTCGTTTTGATTTTATCGTATTATTGTTCTCCTTCAAAAACCCTGAATTTTGATACCCATATTGCCCCCTTTTATCGAACATGTTTTAGCATATTGTCGGATTTTTAGGAATATTTTTGACATAATTCAGACCGCGAAAAACATAAATTATGCGCATATGACACACGATTTTTATGACATAAAAATCCTATCCCTAGTTATTAGTATCCTTGGAAGGAGCGTGAAAAGCAGAATTTTTCAAAATTGGACCCCCGATTTAAAAATGTGTACTCACGTTGAAAAAAGCTTATCAGTAAACGATATGTCATGTAGTTTCTACATGGCTTTTTAACTTCGAACCACGTGTTCTCAAAAAACAGATTCTGCTGGTTGGTTCCCTTTTACGCTTAACAGCGTCCATATGAGAACTCCTCCCTCTCCTGCTAGTTTCAATATCACGTATATAGCATGGTGTCTCAATCGATTAGAAATTCCATCTTGTATTACCAGGTGGTCTCAATACCTCAAAAGTGGGACCTGGTGGGACTTCATTTCGGACTTCCCAAACCGGTGGCGCGCTAGTGTCGGCCTTCCTCCCTTTCCGCACCAAAGGAAATGATTCTCATCAATGTTAGGATACACTTTTCAAATGAAGAAACGCACATTTTTATTTCGCTACCAATGCGTCCGAAATTTATTTTCGAAGCAAATTCAATCAAAAATTGGTTGCTTGTAGACGTTGAAGGAAAACTTAGGACAAAGTTTTTTGCGAGAATCGGGTTGAGAGCCGTTTGAAAATCATGCTTTGACATTATGATGAATGCGTAGCATCTCAGTAATTCTAACGACGGTAAGATTGCTAAAACCATCCGCCAGATGTCAGCTACTTCGCTGTTGAATCTTGGGAAGTAAGTGTCTGTTGACTTCGGCCGTTCTGATTCTAATTATGGTATTAAATTCACTCAGCGCTGGTTTTAAGTACTTTGCCTTATTTTTTCAAATCCTCCCTGCCGCAAAATTAAGGTAACTGCTTTTTCTGGGGCACAAATTTTGCCGCTCTGGGCTGCAGCCCCGTCAGCCTGTATGGTAAAACCGACGCTGAACTCACTGCAGCATGAGCTCTCTCCTTTGGTAGTAAGGCGGAATATCACTCCATAAATTATGAGCGGACCGCAGTTCCTTAAAATGTGTCATTTGGGTCGCCTTGTCCGGTTCATCGGGTGTATTTGTCGATAGAACGCAAGTATGCAAAATATTCGTATCACGTCATGGAAGACGCGTTCGTATAGATCGTACCGTAGGTCATAATACACTTTATTATATGGAAAAAAAAAAAATGAAGAAGCAATAGAGGAGGGAGTGAGAGAGGGAGCTATACGTGGTAAAATTTAACCGGAACCGTTTAAAAAGAAACAGGACATGCAATAATTAAACCGAACTGGCTCGCAACACAAAACTGAGTTACGTGTTTTGCTTCTTCCTTTACCAGGCGGTTCACTAATGCATTTGTGTATAATATTTATGTGTACTACAATGTGTGTGTGTGTACACAACGTAGTCCATGCAGAGCGAAAAATATTTGACACAGATAACGGAGAAAATCAATTAACGCGCTCTGTCGACTAATTTAATTACTATATATATTCGGAAGGTCAAGTATTTCGGTTTTTTTAATGACAAGTTTTTCACTATACCATCTTCTTTGGGCAATTTAACGCGGCCATTATCATGAATGGAACGTGGAAAACGTGTTTCTACGTTTATGAATGAACTACTATACAGAGCACGAGGTTAAGCTAAAAGTTGCGAGTGTTGCGTGAGGACGCGAGCGCGGGTGCATTAGTAATTTAAAGAGTGAGCGAGGGGACTCCAAGTCCGAAGAAAATTTCATTATCATTTTCATTTTCCACCTGCTCGATATGCGCGAGTATGAATTAAAAAGCAAAACTCACTAGTTCAGAAGTTATACGAAGAGTTAAGTCAGCTGTGGATCACGAGGAGGGTAATGAGGCCAATGGCCTGTGAGTGCCAACAGCCAACATGGAGCAGGGTTCTCATGAGGAGGGGCTGACAAGTATCAACGCTGAAGATTCGTTTGCTCGTTATAGTTTTCATTCTTTTGGGGGACAGGTTTGGTGGACTAGGCTCCCCCGCCCTCCCTCTATTTACGCGTACGCACCTGTTCTTACCGGAGAGAAAAATCTTAGTTAATAGACAATGCTTCAGAAATATAGAGTTGACCTAGGAAACGCCTTAAAGAGTCTCAAAGAAGCAGGCGGTGCTATGGTTTTAGAAAGTCACCCGAGATTTTAAACAAGTGTATGAAGACAGAAAATTAATAAAAAGAGAAATCCGTCAGTATCAAAAATTTCAAGTATGATTTGGCGAAAATAGAGAAAATAGTAGAAGAGAGCTGCGGTCTCCGAAGAATGCTAGAAAAGCGATTCCAAAAGTTGCGCTATGCTTCCAAAAATACAGAATGAAAAAAGAGACATAATCCATGATGATGATGATAGTGGGGCACATGACGATGCACGCATGCCAAATTGGCCCCGGGACAACGCACCCCCATCCTGGAAATACCCCGATTGGACATGCGTCAAAATAGGGGGGATCGCTTCGAGGTAGCTCCTGCTACCCCCATTTCTCCTTTCGCCTCTCCACGGCGGCGAATCTACGGCGTCTTATTCATCATCTTCTTCGCTGTCGAGTTGCGCCGGATCGTCTTCTTCGTCAGTTGTTGACAGCAGCGACATCGTCGTTGTCGTCGTCGATGTTGGTGGGATGGCGAGTGCCGGCATAGGGTGCTGTGTCCACTGCCTCTGTCTCTGCCACTCCAATCCTATCTTGCGACTCAATGTCTTCTTGACAAACGCAGCTGCCTGATCCCATCCCGCTCTACTCTTCAGCACTGTCGGGACCAGGTTGTCCGGTGTAAGCGGCTCAACGCCCGCGTTTCGGAAGGCGGTCGTCGCTTCTTCCCTCTCTTGGTAGAATGCCGGACACTCGAACAGGGTGTGCCGGGCATCATCATGCGCTCTCCTGTAGCGCAGTAGGAGCACCGCGGGCTCTCGGCTGTGCCCATCCGATGCAGGTACTTGTTGAAGACACCATGGCTGCTCACCACCTGCGTGAAGTAAACGTTCAGCTGGCCATGACGTTTGCCCAACCACGCTCTGAGGTCGCGTACTAGCAGACGGCTCCACTCTCGCTGGGGAAAGTCGAGTTGGTTCCCAAATAACCGAATTGGTTCCCAAGCATCGCACCCCTTCTGGTCGAATTGGCTCCCGCGACCCAAATAGGTCGTGGTCGAATTGGTTCCCGCACTACACCGCATTTTCCTTCCCATTTTACACCGACTTTTTTTTTTTTTTTTAATTTTTATTTTTTAATAAAACAAAATGCTTTATAGGACATATACTATACTGACCTGGGGACCGCTTTTGCTTCTTGAGCTTATCGGCGCTCCGCGGGTCATTACAATTTTATTTACACGTAGGTAGTTTATAACTTAAATTTTAACTGTATCTGTTGTACCTTGTTATGTATAACTTCTCTTTAATATTCATGATTTGGTTAACATAATTGATTGTTTTTTGTGTGTTTTTTTGTCTGTGAACCAATTTTGATTAGATTCTTTGTAATATATTAGGCCCAAATTTGTTTGAAAGTTGAACATATTAAGAAAGTGTGGTCAATCAGGTCGTCACAATTTTGTTAAATAATCTTAACAATACCTATAAAACTAATTCTTTTTGTTCTTCATTATTTCATGGACATAGTTGATGGTATTTAATGTTTTTTCCTTATCTAGAAACCAGTTTTGATTTGAGTCTTCTATTTTGTATTTGATTCTGATTTGTTTGAAGGCTGAACAGTTTAAATATGTATGATCAAGGGTGTCTGTTATTTCTTTTTTGCAATTTATGCATGTGTCTGTATCTGTTATATTATATTTTTTGAGATATTCGCCAAAGTTACCGTGACCAGTTAAGAATTGAGTTAGGTGGTAGTTGGGTTTTAATGTTTTATTGTTAAGTCTGTCTTCAATTTTGGGGATCAGACTGAAAGTTCTTCTTCCTGTCGTTTCTGTATTGTATTCAGTTTGCCATTGGTTGTTGTATTTAGTTTTGATTTTGTTGATGTTTTCTTTCTTTTGTTTTTCACTATTGCCGGATAGTTTGATGATTTTAATTTCATTACTTTTTTGTAACTGCAAGGGAATGAAGTTTTCGTTTTGATTTTATCGTATTATTGTTCTCCTTCAAAAACCCTGAATTTTGATACCCATATTGCCCCCTTTTATCGAACATGTTTTAGCATATTGTCGGATTTTTAGGAATATTTTTGACATAATTCAGACCGCGAAAAACATAAATTATGCGCATATGACACACGATTTTTATGACATAAAAATCCTATCCCTAGTTATTAGTATCCTTGGAAGGAGCGTGAAAAGCAGAATTTTTCAAAATTGGACCCCCGATTTAAAAATGTGTACTCACGTTGAAAAAAGCTTATCAGTAAACGATATGTCATGTAGTTTCTACATGGCTTTTTAACTTCGAACCACGTGTTCTCAAAAAACAGATTCTGCTGGTTGGTTCCCTTTTACGCTTAACAGCGTCCATATGAGAACTCCTCCCTCTCCTGCTAGTTTCAATATCACGTATATAGCATGGTGTCTCAATCGATTAGAAATTCCATCTTGTATTACCAGGTGGTCTCAATACCTCAAAAGTGGGACCTGGTGGGACTTCATTTCGGACTTCCCAAACCGGTGGCGCGCTAGTGTCGGCCTTCCTCCCTTTCCGCACCAAAGGAAATGATTCTCATCAATGTTAGGATACACTTTTCAAATGAAGAAACGCACATTTTTATTTCGCTACCAATGCGTCCGAAATTTATTTTCAAGGCAAATTCAATCAAAAATTGGTTGCTTGTAGACGTTGAAGTAAAACTTAGGACAAAGTTTTTTGCGAGAATCGGGTTGAGAGCCGTTTGAAAATCATGCTTTGACATTATGATGAATGCGTAGCATCTCAGTAATTCTAACGACGGTAAGATTGCTAAAACCATCCGCCAGATGTCAGCTACTTCGCTGTTGAATCTTGGGAAGTAAGTGTCTGTTGACTTCGGCCGTTCTGATTCTAATTATGGTATTAAATTCACTCAGCGCTGGTTTTAAGTACTTTGCCTTATTTTTTCAAATCCTCCCTGCTGCAAAATTAAGGTAACTGCTTTTTCTGGGGCACAAATTTTGCCGCTCTGGGCTGCAGCCCCGTCAGCCTGTATGGTAAAACCGACGCTGAACTCACTGCAGCATGAGCTCTCTCCTTTGGTAGTAAGGCGGAATATCACTCCATAAATTATGAGCGGACCGCAGTTCCTTAAAATGTGTCATTTGGGTCGCCTTGTCCGGTTCATCGGGTGTATTTGTCGATAGAACGCAAGTATGCAAAATATTCGTATCACGTCATGGAAGACGCGTTCGTATAGATCGTACCGTAGGTCATAATACACTTTATTATATGGAAAAAAAAAAATGAAGAAGCAATAGAGGAGGGAGTGAGAGAGGGAGCTATACGTGGTAAAATTTAACCGGAACCGTTTAAAAAGAAACAGGACATGCAATAATTAAACCGAACTGGCTCGCAACACAAAACTGAGTTACGTGTTTTGCTTCTTCCTTTACCAGGCGGTTCACTAATGCATTTGTGTATAATATTTATGTGTACTACAATGTGTGTGTGTGTACACAACATAGTCCATGCAGAGCGAAAAATATTTGACACAGATAACGGAGAAAATCAATTAACGCGCTCTGTCGACTAATTTAATTACTATATATATTCGGAAGGTCAAGTATTTCGGTTTTTTTAATGACAAGTTTTTCACTATACCATCTTCTTTGGGCAATTTAACGCGGCCATTATCATGAATGGAACGTGGAAAACGTGTTTCTACGTTTATGAATGAACTACTATACAGAGCACGAGGTTAAGCTAAAAGTTGCGAGTGTTGCGTGAGGACGCGAGCGCGGGTGCATTAGTAATTTAAAGAGTGAGCGAGGGGACTCCAAGTCCGAAGAAAATTTCATTATCATTTTCATTTTCCACCTGCTCGATATGCGCGAGTATGAATTAAAAAGCAAAACTCACTAGTTCAGAAGTTATACGAAGAGTTAAGTCAGCTGTGGATCACGAGGAGGGTAATGAGGCCAATGGCCTGTGAGTGCCAACAGCCAACATGGAGCAGGGTTCTCATGAGGAGGGGCTGACAAGTATCAACGCTGAAGATTCGTTTGCTCGTTATAGTTTTCACTCTTTTGGGGACAGGTTTGGTGGACTAGGCTCCCCCGCCCTCCCTCTATTTACGCGTACGCACCTGTTCTTACCGGAGAGAAAAATCTTAGTTAATAGACAATGCTTCAGAAATATAGAGTTGACCTAGGAAACGCCTTAAAGAGTCTCAAAGAAGCAGGCGGTGCTATGGTTTTAGAAAGTCACCCGAGATTTTAAACAAGTGTATGAAGACAGAAAATTAATAAAAAGAGAAATCCGTCAGTATCAAAAATTTCAAGTATGATTTGGCGAAAATAGAGAAAATAGTAGAAGAGAGCTGCGGTCTCCGAAGAATGCTAGAAAAGCGATTCCAAAAGTTGCGCTATGCTTCCAAAAATACAGAATGAAAAAAGAGACATAATCCATGATGATGATGATAGTGGGGCACATGACGATGCACGCATGCCAAATTGGCCCCGGGACAACGCACCCCCCATCCTGGAAATACCCCGATTGGACATGCGTCAAAATAGGGGGGATCGCTTCGAGGTAGCTCCTGCTACCCCCATTTCTCCTTTCGCCTCTCCACGGCGGCGAATCTACGGCGTCTTATTCATCATCTTCTTCGCTGTCGAGTTGCGCCGGATCGTCTTCTTCGTCAGTTGTTGACAGCAGCGACATCGTCGTTGTCGTCGTCGATGTTGGTGGGATGGCGAGTGCCGGCATAGGGTGCTGTGTCCACTGCCTCTGTCTCTGCCACTCCAATCCTATCTTGCGACTCAATGTCTTCTTGACAAACGCAGCTGCCTGATCCCATCCCGCTCTACTCTTCAGCACTGTCGGGACCAGGTTGTCCGGTGTAAGCGGCTCAACGCCCGCGTTTCGGAAGGCGGTCGTCGCTTCTTCCCTCTCTTGGTAGAATGCCGGACACTCGAACAGGGTGTGCCGGGCATCATCATGCGCTCTCCTGTAGCGCAGTAGGAGCACCGCGGGCTCTCGGCTGTGCCCATCCGATGCAGGTACTTGTTGAAGACACCATGGCTGCTCACCACCTGCGTGAAGTAAACGTTCAGCTGGCCATGACGTTTGCCCAACCACGCTCTGAGGTCGCGTACTAGCAGACGGCTCCACTCTCGCTGGGGAAAGTCGAGTTGGTTCCCAAATAACCGAATTGGTTCCCAAGCATCGCACCCCTTCTGGTCGAATTGGCTCCCGCGACCCAAATAGGTCGTGGTCGAATTGGTTCCCGCACTACACCGCATTTTCCTTCCCATTTTACACCGACTTTTTTTTTTTTTTTTAATTTTTATTTTTTAATAAAACAAAATGCTTTATAGGACATATACTATACTGACCTGGGGACCGCTTTTGCTTCTTGAGCTTATCGGCGCTCCGCGGGTCATTACAATTTTATTTACACGTAGGTAGTTTATAACTTAAATTTTAACTGTATCTGTTGTACCTTGTTATGTATAACTTCTCTTTAATATTCATGATTTGGTTAACATAATTGATTGTTTTTTGTGTGTTTTTTTGTCTGTGAACCAATTTTGATTAGATTCTTTGTAATATATTAGGCCCAAATTTGTTTGAAAGTTGAACATATTAAGAAAGTGTGGTCAATCAGGTCGTCACAATTTTGTTAAATAATCTTAACAATACCTATAAAACTAATTCTTTTTGTTCTTCATTATTTCATGGACATAGTTGATGGTATTTAATGTTTTTTCCTTATCTAGAAACCAGTTTTGATTTGAGTCTTCTATTTTGTATTTGATTCTGATTTGTTTGAAGGCTGAACAGTTTAAATATGTATGATCAAGGGTGTCTGTTATTTCTTTTTTGCAATTTATGCATGTGTCTGTATCTGTTATATTATATTTTTTGAGATATTCGCCAAAGTTACCGTGACCAGTTAAGAATTGAGTTAGGTGGTAGTTGGGTTTTAATGTTTTATTGTTAAGTCTGTCTTCAATTTTGGGGATCAGACTGAAAGTTCTTCTTCCTGTCGTTTCTGTATTGTATTCAGTTTGCCATTGGTTGTTGTATTTAGTTTTGATTTTGTTGATGTTTTCTTTCTTTTGTTTTTCACTATTGCCGGATAGTTTGATGATTTTAATTTCATTACTTTTTTGTAACTGCAAGTCAATTGGTAGTATCCCTGCAATTACATTAGTTGCTGTGTATGACACAGTTCTGTATGCCGATATAACACCTAACAGAATTTTCCTTTGCTCTCTTCTGATTTTTTTTGATTTTTTTTATTTAGTCTGGGATAATAGATTGTACTGCCATATTCAATTATAGATCTAAATAGCGCTGAGTATAGTATTTTCCTTTCAGTGTACTTCAAGCCAAATGTGTTATTATATAAACCAGTAATTTTAGAGTAGTATTTTTTTATTTTTTCCAGTATGTAGTTAACATGACTATTGAAATTTAGATTTTCATCTAGAATAATTCCCAGGTACTTCATTTCTTTATTGATGATTATTTTTTGATTGTCTAGTTTGAGTTCTTTTTCTATGTCCTTTTTGATGGTTTCCTTTTTATGTTTTTTAGTTATTAGGATGCTATTGATTTTTTGAGGGTTAATTTTTAGTCCTAGCTCTTGCAATGTGTTATTAATTGTTTTTATAATGTCGTTTATTTTTTTTATGTCTTCCATATTTTTGACCCCAGTCATTAGTAGGAGGTCATCTGCGTAACTTATTAATTCCATATTGGTTTCCTTATTGTCGCATGCATTATGTACTTTAGCCATGGCCGTATTGAAAATTGGTGGCGATAGCGCAGACCCCTGTGGAACTCCTGCTTTAAGTGTTTGTTGAAATATTATTGTTTCATTGTTGTAGAACCTTATTTCTCTTTCGAGTAGAAAACTTTTAATTAGATTTAACATGTTATTTTGGATATTTCTTTCTACTTAAGACAGTCCGTAGGTATGGTTGAAAATGCGATGTAGGAACATGGTGTAAGAAGGAAAGTAGTACGTCATCGCAAATAGAAATTTAAAACAAACGCGTTTTATAAATTGTAAACGACTAATTCTTCCAATAATTATTTTTCTTTTGCGTTTACCCTAGGGGCCGAAGTACCCCCTAATTTGATGTAGGGTTCACTTTGGATTGTCTTCAGTGTGTCGGCTAAATGAAATATGTTGGGGTGAGGTGCATTAAACATTTTATTTAGTCTACTGTGGGATCCCTCACAAAGGTTGGTAGTGCGTTGTTGACTTGGCGTGAACTCAGCCCACAGCGAAGGAAGGAAAACACTATTAGGTGCGACGTATGTCTCCAAAATGTAATCACAAACTTGATCATATTTTTCGTCATCTGGTTTCCGCTCCATTAAATCATAACAAAAACAGTCTTCAACTTACTCAGGGGTAATAGAGATAGGCCAAAGAAATATTTAAGCAAGCGTCCGTCTGGTCGCCGTATGCATCTGTTGACTCTAGAGCCTGTATTTGTACAATGTTCCCCCACTCGATTACGTAGCATTAGTCAACTCAGTAATCTGCTTAGTCTACATATAGACATAAGTACGTCCTGCTGAAACGTGCTCATGATTCATCGTAAGTACCTTACAGAACAGTTCTGTGCAATGCATGCAGCACCTGGGAACCAATTCGTTTGGGAACCAACTCGACTACAACCCCCGCGGTGACGGATTCCGCCTAGGAACCAATTCGACTGGCTAAAAGGGTACTTGGAAACCAATTCGACGTCCACCCTCTCGCTTGGTACTGCGGGAGAGCCGCTCTTCCCACATGCGGAGCGTAGATTGCCTACACATAATATCCCGCTTGATCCGTAGCGCCACACTGCTCTTCGGTGGCATCTTTTCCGCGTGGCGCTGTATACCCTCTTCCGCTCGTCCGCTAGTAACTCCACTGGCGGTATACCTGCTGGCACCCAGACTGTCTCTATAGAAACAGTGATTTAGGCACTGACATACCTCAGTGCAGCCTTCTGTTGAACCCTTACCAGATCGGTTCTTCTGTACTCCCTGGCACCGATGGCGTCGGACCAGATTGGAGCCCCACATAAGAGGACCAACATGGCGACGTTCGCCAGCAGCTTACGTTTCTTCTCTGTTGGCCCCCCTAGGTTCGACATGAGCCGGCTTAATCCGGCTACGACTCTTTCCGCTTTCTGCGCTGTCCTCCTTGCGTGCTCTCTAATCGACAGCTTCCTGTCGAACCACAGCCCGAGCTCTCTTTAGGCGAAAGGAAGGGGGTTGCACCGTTGACAGCGTGTAAACAACACCGCTTCCATCTTCTGGGCTGCTACGAACAACCCTGCCGACTTGATCCAACGGGCCATTGATGCCTTCAGTCCCGCGTTCACCTTGCTTTCAAACGTGGCTATGTCGTCCTCTACTGCGATCACCAAAGTATCATCGGCGTAGCAGATCGTTTAATGATGAGCTTTTTTCAACACGGATACACATGTTTGTATCGGGGGCCCAATTAAAAAAAATTCTACTTTTTGCGCTCTTTCCAACGATGCTAATAATTCATTTTGTCAACAGATGTCGCTTGGCCGGTTTTAGCTTTTCATAGCGCCCAATTTGTGAAGGGAGAGTTGAACGAATGTGAAAAACATTGTTGCGTGCGTGCGAAAATGCTTTGCAGGGTTGCCACTTTCTGGAAAACCGGGAAAACCGGGAAAAGTCAGGGAATTTGGTCAGTCAGGGAAAAGTCAGGGAAGAGTCAGGGAATTTTCATTTAAGTCAGGGAAATTTTCTGAAAATAAGAAACGAGTTCGTATTTTATCAGAGTAAACTTTTTTTATTTGTATCGTAAAAAATTTCTGTGACTCTCCTCCCTCTGGGCTTTCTCGGAATCCTGTAAAAAAGGTCAGGGAAAATTAAAAAATTTGCCTGGAAAACCGGGAAAAGTCAGGGAAAACCAATCCTGAAAAAAAGTGGCAACCCTGCTTGGGTTTCTATTGAGAATGAGCACAAAATTGCAAGGCTAAAAGTCAAAGGAGGATATATTCCTCTGATTCTTCTTAGTCACCGACGCCACGAGTTGAGGAAATCGCAGTTGTCCTAAAGCGTGACCTAGTCGATATGTTTTGGTCGGCCCTGGAAGGTGTTCGAAAGATGATTCTGTGCTATTGTCGAGGGAGAACCTAAGCAGAAGATAGGTCACCGACGAGGATCAACGTAAGTCCCGCTACCTCAGTGGCTTTTCGGTCCCTGCTTGCCATAGTTGTACATATGTATACAGGAATTTGTTGTAACCTCTGGCCTGCGCGTTAAACCTGCTTTATACGTCTGAGAAACCTTGAGCTAGAGCATTCTGCAGTGTCGCGAAAATTTTTTTTTCAGAAATTCGCATGATTAAAACAATTAGCAAAGCGGAAAACCGTTAGGTACACGAGTTATCGCGTTCGTTGCTGTTTTACGAGATTTTTAAACCGGGCAATCCCTTACTGGTTTCGCGCGATCGTAGAATCTAGGCAACTACAGGTACAGACACACACGCACACACAATACTGCACCGGTCGTAGGGAAAGAAAAAATTCTCAGAAGCCGAGAATAGGAACGTACAATTACCGTTCATCTGTTTAATTTGCGAGACACGTCCAGGTTTTGTCATCTGTAGTCGATATCGACGCGGATAGTTCCAGGATGGTAAATTGTTCCGCCATGTAGATTACTCGACACGAATCAATGGCAGATGAAACAATACGTGGACAAGTGGATCAAAAATCGGTTAAAATCTGAAAAATGGTTAAAATTTTGTCACCTCAAAAAATGAAGTTCTCTGGTTGACCCCGACCCTTCTAACGAGGCATCCTGTGATAAAGACGAGCGTTATTTATAGGCTCCGTATTAGGATCGATCGAACTTTTCCGCTCTCTGAGGTGGTAATATATACAGTAAATTACCCACCGGTAACGAGACTCGATATATAAATCAAAATCGACGATCAATTTCTGGAACTAAGCATTTAATTTTAACGATTATTCATCCAAACAAACAACCGCTATTGTTTTATTCTTCTGCTGCCTGCTGGCTGGAGATTCGCGTCCCGCGGAGGTCGTTTTCTGCATACAAACAATACTTCGAACAATTGCTCAAACAGCGACAATTGTTTTATTAAACTATCAAACAATACCGCTCGAATCAATATCCGCGGGTGTCCAAAGCTATGTATATAATATTTAAAAAGTGCCTTTCCAAAACACAGTCATTTTTCTTGCCGAAATTGGGTGATGAAACCCCCAATCCGTCAATATCTCTGTCGAATTGTGAAAGTAGTAGAGGAAGGGGTACAAATTTGGACCCCTCATGATAGACGCTCTGTCAGGCCCGTTACCAGACTGAATCTTTAAGGGAGGCAAACTAAAGACCAGAGAGGGCAAAATTTTAAATACTTCTAATTGTGATTTATCTCACCCCCCCCCCTCCGTCCTAAAAAAAGCAAAAACATTTTAACGTATAACTTTGAAATTTTCCATGAGTATTTTTTCTGTAGAGATTTTTAATTGAAATTACACAGTTTTGCACGAAAAATGCTTGAAGGTGAAAATATCATTTTGTATTCATTTTGAAGTCCTGAATACGAATCCACCCTTGAAAAATCTCCCAGACATCGAGAAAGTTCTAAAAACTGAAAAAAAGTGTCGAAAGCATATTTTTAGCTCATACTTATTTTTTACGTCTATGACTTTTAAATGAGTTTGATAATTATGAGGAATTTTTCAAACTATCAGCAAAACGCAGCAATTTGGAAAGAAAAATAAATGTTCTAGATTTTTGCCTTATTTTCCGAAGAGCCAGATGTCCCGCCCAAATTTCGTAATAAGAGCCCTGTAAAAATAAACTTCTCCCAGGGATCTCACCTGTAGAAAATCGCCGACAGTAGATTGCCGACTAAGGGGGCTAATAACTCGTAATAACGAACGTTCAGCCTACTATCACCATACTTTTAGGTGTTTAACCACAAACTACCACCAAGCCCCACGGGAGTCTGGGTGAGTTCACGATGACCCCGGTCCCCAGTGTACTTCATTAGTGAAGTAAGGCTGACGACCTGAGCCATCCGGATGGACGTAGATACTTGAGAACCCACTCTTCATGTCCCTGGATGAAATGAGGTCCACCAAAGGAAAATCTAATTGAGAAAAAGTCCTGGGATTCCACATACCATGAATCAAATACTAGCATGGTGGTGCGTCCACGCACTTTCAATAAATAAACTAAAAAAATAAAGATTGTTCCAAATTCACCTCACCGAAATTATGAGATCAAGTCAAACAGCACAAGAATTGTGAAATTTATCTGATGTGATTACGACAAATTATGCATAAGTTTTTAATGTAAAATCGGATGACGAATACTTTGGATGAACATTTTTTCTAAATATAAAAAGTTGTATTTCTCAAAATTTCTAAAAAACAAAGCAAAAACAAAATGGAATTAGGGGTCTGTGCTGTTTCCACCAAAATTGCTGAACAAATCCAGTACGTAAATTAGGGAACAAGTCCGAAAAGCTTTGTCAAAAAGTCAGTACATTGTCCTGTTTCACTTCCTCCCCCCACATTATAGCGACCTTTATTTCAATATGATAATCTCTCGGTTACAAATCTCTTTTGTCAATCGGGATATACATGTTTTGTATAGGCTAACCTAGTATGCATGTATAGTCGAGTTTAGAGAAGCGAAATGACACGACAATATCGGTGCTCATTATATGGGTAGCTTCACACTTTGAAAACTGCTGTATTTTACGACCCATAATTCTGAATGGTTCAACATTTGACCTACGCGCGAACGCATATAAAGTTCGAGGCCTGCAAGAATACCTTACAACTGACAGGTTCTATGTATCTTAGCACATTCGTTTATAGTCGACAATGATGATACTAAGATGACCTGCCGTAGCCTAAAAGATTGAAATTAGCGACGGTATTCTAATGAACTCATTCGACGCAACGACTTTGACCAATATTCCAGACATTGTCTTGTTCGTATAGACTCGTGATTTTCGTGAGCAGGAAGAATGCTGCGAGTATGTTACCCTCAAGCCCATTTTACGCCTTGTATACTTACCAAACCACAAGAATTTCTTTAACCCCTTCTCCCACTACTTCAAAATTATCGCAAAATTGATGTCTATTTACATAATAATCTATTAGGGAAAGACCTATTCTCTTATTCTACACAGACTTCCAAAGTAAAAAGTTAAAAAAAAGACAAAAAAAGACACTTATTTGATTTCTATCTCGTGTGGTGGTACATCATCTTAATAACACAGGCGAAGTGGATGCAACCATACCACTTAGTACTATCTCACAATCGAGTAATATTTCGCTTTAATGTCGATTATGAAGTCGATATATCACTCAGTTGCGAGATATTATTGACTTAAATGATTTTGTCGGCCTTATTTCTGTTACTAGGGCTAGAAGTTTGATGATAGTGGAGCGTATGGCGATGCACGCATGCCGAATTGGCCCTGGGATACCGCGCCCCCTATCCCGGAAGTACCCCGATTGGGCCTGCGTCAGGATAGGGGAATTGCGTTGAGGTAGCTCCTACTACCCCTATTTCTCCTTTCGCAGGGCTATGGACTAGGTTCAAATTTATTTTTAGAATTAAATTCAGCAATCTTGAACAGTACCTATAAAGGAAATTTAATCTCTAAATAATGACTAGTATCCAGTCAGAACCACCTTTTGTGGGACTCCAATGGATTAGTTCCAAAAACTGCCTTCGAAATTGGATTCAGTGATTTCGATAACCTGGTTTGAATACAATCTCAATATATAAACTGCAATTTAGTCATAACCACCATTGGTGAAACCTTGAAAGATCTGATCCAAAAAGTACATTCAAAATCGAATTCAGTGCCCGCAAAAACCTATAGGTGTATTAATTACCATGTCAAATCTGATTTCCATCATCCTAACTCATTTATTGGAACCGACTTCCTCAGGTCACTGACCTCTGTCGCGCAGTTAATCTATACATACAGGTGTTGTAGGATGTTGCAAAGTACATAACTCCCCTTCAACCGAATAAGTAGGTAACTTATTCAGACAGAGTGTAGAAATGCTTGCCTGATGGTACTTTTCACGGAGAAATAATACAGATATCTGTGGAATTTTTGTACAGTATTAGTAAAAAATATTTTTCTCCGAAGTGCAAACAGACAGACCGGTGGAGCTTTTTGATAATAATAGAAGACAGTTACAGTAGCCACTGAAAAAATTACTATAATCAACGGAGTTCAGAAAATCGAATTGTACAAACAACTTTTTCAAAATTATTCGTAAAAATATTAAAAACTGTCCTCTCGACTGCAGAGGCGTAGCCACGGGGGGTGTCTGAACCGGCCCCCTGGCATCAGCCGAAAATGGGAAAAAATTTTAATTTATTCTGGTAATAGTAAGTATTAAACCTGTAATGTTTTAAAAGTGAAACGAACCCCCCCCCCCTTTCTTACCAAGTCTGACTACGCCACTGCTCAACTGAGCACTTTTTCACAAACAGTTCCCTCATTCTTACTCTTGAAAAAGAATCCTTAGTTTTATCCTCCTACTTGTTTTAGTTTTTGAGTTTGAACATGCTTATAAATACAATGTTTTCCGTCACAAATTATCATACATTTTCGAACTTTTATTGGTTTTAACGCTCCAGTTTATGGGAATTACTCGGCATACTACCAAAGGGAGAGGGGAGGAGATTAATTGCGCCTTCCAGCCACTTCGTTTTTTCTTAGCAAAATTTTCACTGTACTAAAAATTTTTCGGTTGGAACAGCAAAAAATTTGCGCTTTGAAAAAAATTGCATAAAGGAAGACGATGTAAAGGTTTTGTTTTTTGCTTCGCAAAGGATCATATTTACCATCCTGCCTGGAGTCTTTTTCTTGAGTATGAAGGCGGAATTTGTCTGCTGCGAAAAAATCGCTAGGACTGGGGATAATTTTTAAAGGAAATTGAAAAATATATGAAAATTTTGGTATTTGATTTTATTTACCATCCTGCCTGGAGTATTTTTATTAGGCAATGTGGGGAACGCTCACTGGGTGGACGTTACTGTATATTGGCTTATGGGAGAGTAATGATAAAAATTTCAACATATATGAAACTTGGAAGTTTACCCAAATTGAAGAAAATTTCAATCTCAACAAAATTTATTCTTATGTTTTTTATATATATGAATGCCGACTTGATAAACTATTTGGAAAAAATTGTCTGTTTGAAATCGTGTAAATGCCACTGATAACAGACAGCTTGCTACCCAGTGAAATGTCATCGCAGTTGACGACATTGCCTAATAGAGTATGAAAGAGGAATTTGTTCATTGCAAAGAAATCGCTTGGTTAAGAGACAATTGTTACAGAAAATTGAAAAAATGATCAAAATTTTTGTACATAGTTTGCACTAAAATAATGTTGCGAACACCATTGATTCAATTATGATTTTTTTTTTCAGTGTGCCCTGACTGCCTTCTATTAATTATAACCAAAAGACCAACACCAATCTATTTATTGGCAGAGATGAAACTTGACTTTCAGTTCCGAGAGGGGGGCGGGAGAAGAAAAATTTGCCGACAAATACTTTCTGAAAACTAAAAATTCGCCGACAAAATTTGTAAAAATTTGAAAACTTGCCAGGGTTTTAATCAAAATAATTTCGTAATTACGAACAGTTTCAAAATTTGCCGACTGCCAAATTATTTGGGAAGGGGGTGAGTAAACTCCCCCCTCCCGCTAATAGTTTTGTCCTTGTTTATTGGCAATGTTAGTGAAACAGTTTCCCATTAATACTGTACATAATTTCTACTGATGTACACATCATTACCCCTTCAAAAGTAGGAACAGGCAAATATATCTACACATCATTATAAGTTGCACATTTACTTGACTGTTGAGAGGGGGATTCACGTACTTTGAAATACCCATTTAATCTACTCTGTATAAACTGCCAAAATTTAATTGTATACCTTCCGAATACCCCTGGGGTCGAGAAAAAAATTTCTGAGGAAACATCCCACCTAAAAGGGGCAATTTCCCACTTGTTAATGATATCCGATGAGGCCCAGATTTTCGGGGATTTATTTTTCCATGAATTGGAGGAAAAAATCGGTATTCATTTAAATTCAAAATAAATATCATGAAGTAATGGTTGACGCCCTGCTCTTCCTGTCTCACATCTTCGTACCGAGGAGTTTTTCCCGATGGAAGCAGGTGGAAGGGGAAGTCTTTATATCCTATTTCTGTATGCTTTGTGTCTTTGAGTTTTGTGTCTTTACGTCGCGGAATATTTGCCCCAGAAGGGAGTAGGTGATGAAGAGAAGAAGGAGGTAGTGGCTGGATTTTTTATGTACAGAGAGATTAAGGAGCTCAACCCCCTTTACCCCTCAATTGTGGACCTAAAGAGGTCTAAGTGACACCAATCTCGAATCTAATCCATATTCTCAACAATTTTTCATATGTTCGTCGATGATTTATTGAAGATGTGGAGGTTCCCCCGCGCCGCTACTTTTCTCATCGATTCCAAAACTCTTCTTATTGGCAATATTGAATTCTTGTTATTGTGTGGTTGGAAAAAATTGACTCCAAAAATCATCGTATAGCGGTTGTCCTTGGTAGTCGTTCTGTCATAACTGATAAACGTCCGAGCAACTACGGCCAAAAATTCTGCTAAATTTCTTCTACTACTTTTGGAAACCTATATGAACTAGGATTCAATAAACTTTCGTCTAAAATCAAGATCAAGAAAATGTAATTATTACAGTTTTGTTAGCTCGAATTCGTAGTCTCATTTCTCTTACATCACAGGCAGCAAAGCGGAATCCACCTCGTTACGACTTCGTGTAATTCCAAGTCTGTATAAAAAGTACGAGTGCATCGCACATATCTAGATGTGTGTACCAGATATTACTTTTATTCATTCAGTAATTTATTGTCTCTTAATTTTCTAACTTACTTTCACGGTACGGCGCGATGCGATGCGATGCCCCACGGAGTTCATCTCGTTAAATTTCCGCATCACCCGAGTGCAGTTACTTCACATTTCAGACTGTAGTTATGGGTACTTTTTATTGTAATGAAGGGCAAGTGCAAAGCCTATTGTCTCTGTAACCTAGATAATTATCCACTGTAACCACGTATACGTTACACCTACATTTTTACGCTGTAAAATGTGTATAGAAAAAAAATTTCTATCGCTAATTGCGAGCACCACGTGTACCTCTTCATACGGACGAAATATCATTCGGAAAACTTTATTAATGGTTTAATTGCTCCGAATTTCGAGGAATTAGCGAGCTCGAAAATGCACGAATTTGGTCGCCCCAAATCACCCGCACGTATCACCCGTTTTCGGGCACGTGATTTGCACCCGACTCTCCATAATCTGTGACTCATTGGATGCTGTTGGTACGAAAGAGAAAAAACGATGGATACATTTCTATTTGTCCCTTTTTTTTTTTTTTTTTTTTTTTTTTTTTTTTTTTTGTTTTAATACACTCCGATATTTGTACTCGTGAACACGCACCTCTGTTAACACCTGTAATAAAAAACTTTTTCTTTTTTCTTTTTCAGATGGTGAAACCGAAGCCTTATTGTTCGGGGAAACCAGCAATGTCGTTGATTTTTACCGCCATTATCAGTTGGATATTTGCGTTCCTAGTAAGTCTTGTTCTCTCTTCATTACTAAAATTTTATTCTATAACTGAATGGTGTGGAATTTCGTTAGAATTCTAGAGTATCATGAAACAATGAAATTTAGTTTGCGAACTCTGAGGACCGATCTTAAAGGTTCACTCCGTTCGACTCCCTGTGTGAACCCCTGGAACTAAGCCTAACTGTCGCCGAAATAAATATAAAAAAATTATAAGAAAATTAATAAATCACTAAAACTTCTTCATCGTCTTATCCACTATCAGATCCATCGGGTCATTCCGACCGTCCATAATCGCGAATCTACTGAAGTCACCCCTGACTGAGTAATATTCACCTTTGTATCCTCACAGAAGTACCTGACATTACTTTTGCGGAAAATTGGGATTCAAGGGGGGCAGTGACGTATAACAAACTTTCGTGAGTAAATATGAGCATTTCTTTCATTATTTCTAGCATTTTCTAATTGAATTGACCATCAGTCTGAACATTTAAGACATCAGTCATGCTGAAATATATCTATCGAGAGTGTTTGACGGATAAGAAGTTGGCTCATCCAAATTATTCTCATCCATAAATCGTTTTCGGAAACGTACTCGCTTAACTTTCTCCTCAATGCCCAAGCCAGTAGTTGCCTTGGTAATATCAGCTTTCAATTTCATAATTCTTCGTTTCTCAAGTCCCTCAATCTACGGGATACATTCTCAATTACCCTAGATGCAGAACCAAAGATTTGCTTTGGAGTATTACAGATGCGGGTGCTAGAATATTGGAGACGGTAACACAAATTTCCAACGAAGCAACAAATTCAAATGATGAAAGTTTCAGCCTAAGACCATGAGCAGAAATTGTAGTTTCTCTTGTTGCAAATTTGTCTGTTGAAAACTAGTCCAAACATCGTACTAGAGTAAGTCTCTCGGAGCAGGGCATTTTAAAGTTACTAATTTCTTCAGTTTTCCCCCATTTTCTTTTTTCTTTTTCTTCTTGTATTACTCTGAAGTATAACCACTACCGAGTAATTATCCTAAATTTCGCTTCATTACTACCTTTTAATAGCCTAGAATTTGATTTTTCTTAATGAGACAGGGGAATGAGAAAACGTTTTAGGGGAAAACGAGAAGACACATAACATAATCGGAAAAATTGTATTATCATGAGTGTAAAAAGTAGTACAAGAAGAAATTACGCAAAAATAGAAAAAGAAATAAAAGGAAAGAGTGAACAAGAAAGAGAAAAATTAATTCAAAAACAAACATTATATCTCATTAATATCGGAAAATATTGACAAAACATCTTCTATTCACTTTCAGTTCCTTTGGTTCAGGTAAAATTTGAATGATGTCATCCTTCTCGATTTGACATACGTTATTGGGATGTATAATAAATTCTACTGTTGACCCTTTACAGGGTGGCCACTTTTCTGGAAATCCTAAAAGTCAAGAAAAAGTCAGGAAATTTTGAAAAAAAAATCGAAAAGTCAGGGAATTTTGAAGAAAATGTTATGATGTAAAAGTATTGTACAATTTTCTCTGTCAGACTCAATTGAACATCCCCCCCTCCAGTAATTTAGACAGTAATGTTTGCTAGGCAAGTGTAAAACACGGAAATATATTTATTGTAGCCGTATCCTCATTCCTCGTTTTTGAGCCACTCAGCCACATCTGATTTATTAAAATCTTTCTATGAAGCGACTGCTAAGTTCAGGCTAAGTAAATTAATTCGTGTTTCAATGGACGTCTCTAATGTAAACTTGAAATTTCTAAAAGAATTTAAAGCTGAATTTCATGACAGTAATGTTGATGGGCCAATCCTACTGAATTTAGGAAGTTGTGATTTGCACCACGTACATAACGCATACAAGAGAGTAATGGACGAAACTTCGTAGAATATTGTAAAACTTTTGAGATCGCTCTACTATTTCCTTATTCTCCTGCGTGCAGCGATGACTATGTAAAATACTTCGGTTCATCTGTGTTCCCTTTGAAATTTTGTGCCGTACGATAGATTGAAAATTTTCAAGTGGCTGCACGAGCGCTACAAATTATACCTCATTTACAAAAGTATGTTGATGGCGTGGGGGAAGGTGGAAGAACCCGATTGCAACAGTTACAAAATTGTTAGCTCTGGATTGAATGATCAACTACTTCGCGCTAAACTTGCGTTTTTTCAAACAACTGCTTCTGATGTGGAGCCTTTCCTGACCTGTTTTCAAACTGATAACCCCATGTCTCCATTATTGTATGAATCCCTGTTAAGTACACTTCATGCAGTTGTGATTCAATTTGTTAAAGATAGTATCTTAGATGCTTCCAAAAATATGGTAAATATTGACTTCGAGATCATTAACAATTTGTAAGAAGTCAAACTTATTGATGTTGGTTTTGCTGTCAGAAATTCTCCGAAAGGAACTAAACTAAAACCAATTGCAGAATTACAATTTTATAAGGATTGTCGCGACGCTTTCATAGAGTTCTGTGCCTCACTGAAGAAAAATTTTCCTTTAATATATCCCTTGACAAAGGGGATCTCATTTTTTGACCCATCAGTTGCATTGAAACCTATATTGAGACATTCAAGAATGGACAAAACCTTGGATATTTTTGTGGAACATATCTACGTGGCTCTCCTGTCAACTGGCAGATAGGGTGAAAAATAACTGGACTGAAATCTGGAAGAGACCCTTATTTGAATAAAAAATTCAGAATTTTTCGGGACAAAAACTTGATGATTTTTGGTTGAGTGTAATTCCTAATGAAGTTCAGTTTACACCGATTAATTTCCTCAAGATGGTATTGATTCTTTCACATGGAAACGCTGTTGCTGAGAGAGGATTTTCTGTAAATAATGAGACTTTGATTGAAAATTTCTCCCAAGATTGTCTTGTGGGTCAGAGACAAGTATATGATGCACTGATGTATCATGGTGGGGTGTCAAATATTAATGCGACAAAGAGTCTTATTCATGCTGCGCGCAGTGCAAATACCCTTTACAAAGATACGCTTAAAAGGAAAAGTCAAGGAAAGGATGCGAAATCAAAAGCAGCAGCTGAAAATCGAAAGGCTCACGAGAAAATGAAAGTACTCGAGGCGAAGAACAGATATGAAGCTCGTCAAAAAATTGACGAGTTCGAATTGGAAATAAAATCCCTACGTTAAAATGGTTTGTACTCGAAAACGTGTTTTAATTTGGACCAAATATCTTTTGAGTCAATTATTTTGAATAACAATTTTTCCCTCTCAAAATGGTGCCCGAATTTAACAAGGCCAACTATTTTCGAGTCTATTATTATAAATAACTAGCGTGTTTGTCCCCCCCCCCCCCCCACAAAATGGTTTTCCAATTTGACTATGCTGAATATTTTTGAGTCTTCACGTGTATTATTTTAACATGAAAAACTTTGCAAAATGAATTGATTGTTTCTTATGTGAAAGGAATGAATGCTTTGTTCTTTCTAGAACTCTCTTTTTGTCTCAACATTATTGTTACCTAGAAAATAACACAAAACAGTGGAAGTGGGGGAAAAGAGTCGTTGAAAAAATTATATCGCGAACAAATAACCTATTTTTACACACGTATTTGTTACGAAGAAGTTGGAGAATGGACTGGAATAATCTGGAAAAGTCAGGGAAAAGTTAGGGAATTTTATGCTTGGAGAAAAGTGGCCACCCTGCTTTAAAACTTATATAACCTCCAAGGTCAAAGTCTTCTCAATGTAAAACTTTATTCGGCAAACATATCTGAAATGGATTCTGGATGTTTTTTTTCGAATGCAGTCAAATCTGGCGGTACGTATACTGTACCAGCCTTTAACATTACATCATCTACACAGCTTGACATGTTACGAGAAGATGTTGGAACCTCGTCGATAATGCTAAAATTTGGCTGATAAATTTCGTCATTTTTTTCTACGAGCTCGATCTGTAAATGCTCATCACAATTTAAGTCTTCATATTTAGGTACTGAATCGCTGTATGTCTTTGTACCCAAAGCAAATTTGACGCAATGGATACACTTCAGGCATTTCAGTGACTTGAAAGTGAATTCGTCGTCTTCCGAGTTTATAATTTGCTGCGCTTTTATCGTCCCGGAAAAAATTTTTATACTACTTGGTACTATATCATGAATATCACTGATTTCGTTTTCTTGAACCACATGCAGCTGTGTATTTCAGGTAGAGGCTTGAAGAGTGGCAACAACATCATCGAATAAGTCTATACCTACACCTTGTGCTACAGTCCTATCGGCAATTCGTTTTAGTGTTCCTCCAATCCCATCGGACGCTCCTTTCCCATGCCCGGGAGCACTATAATTCCAAGTTGCAGTCTTTAAAGAAGGCAGAGCGTAACGAAAAGTCCTTTGCTGAACAAGTAGAAAAGAGTCTTGTTTCTATATTGCGTACTCGGCGAGCCTGAGAAGAAGTGCTTTCTCGACGATGAATTCTTTCGTGTTCTCTTTTCTTTTTCAACACCTCAGCTCTATCAGCTTTCTTAGGTGCCATGTTCTGTAACAGAAAAACGATTATATTTAGACCTAAACTCGAGAAATTGTACTAGAAGAAGATAGTAATTATCATTACCCTGTCATTTCTCATTCCCCTGAAACACTAAAAAATTCGAGAAACCATGGAAATGAGAGATCAAGCTATAACTTAGCCTACAGTGGTAATACTGTAAGCCAAAGAAACTACACCTATCAACGAATTAATCTATGTAATTGAAAGACAAATTAATACTTACCTGGTATTGCTGTAATTCAATGCAGAGGAATGATATAAGTGATATTATGACAATCGTTTACTGCACAGCTTGCGTCGTCTCCAACCGAATATATCGAACACTGGACAGTAAAGGCCTTAAATGTACATGCCCATTCTGTGTAAAAATGGACAATGTGAACATGCGCTAGGCGTTCAAATTAGATGGAAAGAAGTGAGCATACCACTGGAGGCTAAAAGTATCCCTCTTGGATAGAAAAGGAAGAGAGGAGGCTAAGAAAGCACTAATTGTGCAATAGGCACTGTAATTTTGTTCTCGTGTGGAGTTATGTAGTGCAAAATAATATTGTTCATGTGCGTATGTATTTTTATTGTGCGTGACAATTAATTTCCCGTGCATTAGAATAACATGTAGTTCAAAATTTTTTGTTTCTCGTCATCATTCATTTTTTCTCGTTAAACATTTCTTCTCTCGTTCATCATTTATGAATGCTGCTCAATCACTCTATTTGTCTCGTGCTTTCTATTATTTTTCTCGGGCTGATAAATGGGTCCCAATAGTAAATAATAACAGAAACGACTGCTCGATGATGATCCCCACCCAGTAGTTGTGCGTCTTAATCATTTTTCTATAAATTCTACCTTTCCCTGGATTACAGCGAATTGAAGCGAGGTCGCTATCACGGTGGTAATCTGAACTTTCGTGCAATTCTACATCGCTAGATGCATTATGAACATTGGAAAGTGAATAACCATCTACCACAAAATATTTTGTATTGCGTTTGAGCTCGAACTTCTCAGTCTAAGTTTCATTACCAACAATACTTGGGAATATAATAGCCGAGACATAAGGTCGGAGCTAAAATATTGCTGCAATGAGGGGGAGGGGGCTTCTTCAGTGACTTAGGGGGATCGCGGCACTGTTGCTAGAATTGATCCCGTTATCTGTGAGAATTCACCAAATTTCATTTCTCTATATCGAGGCGGCTCGATAATTCCAAATTTTCGACATTTTCTTTCCGATGTCGATGAGCTTTCCAAAAAAAAAAAATAAACGTAATTCTCTATTTGCATAAGTATGTGGTACGCGCGTACACAGAAATATTATAATCGAATCGGTGGCTAAAAATAATTTAGCAGGTTGCAAGCGGACGTTCATTTTACTGTTATTTTCAAACAGCTAGAAAGACCACCGGGGGTTCATAAATTATTCCGTGAAATACGCGTTAATATGTGATTAGTGTCAGTATGGAATGCCGCAATAAAATCGAATTACCTGCGCGAGAGACTGGAAGTGCTATAAGGCGTACGTACCGCCGGCGAAATAAATCTCTGCAAATCCGCACGCCAATTGGTGTCCGAACATCGAGCGGACTTCGGGACACCGGGAGCTAATCGGTTCAGATTGGCGGTTGACATCGGCGACCGCGAAAAACGTGACAACGTGACGCCGCTGTCCTTGGTGCTCGAATATTTGAAATTCGCATCCACTTAGCTGGTGTCGAATAAGTGAACTCGGCCCGGGTGCGATGGGATGGCATTTAGAGAGAGACGTAGCGTTAATGCGGCGGACGCTGTTGCGAGTCCGGTGCTGGTGCTGCAAAAACTACCTATACTCGCGGTCCGGACGGCAAAACCGCCTATGTTCGTGTGCAGTACACGAGTAACCACTTTTCCAATAAACTAACAGCGTTATATTATGTGCACTTCCTGTATATGACGTGTTAAGTCGGCGCTTCGAGTGTTCCGAAAATCTCCGTAGGAAGTTGATAATTATGCATTTGGAAAATGCCAAAGGTTAGGAAAGTAGGTGACCGTGACACTGCGCTGTGACTGTGGAAGAGTCTCAACCAACCTGCATTTTCTGTGGCAATACCCACAGCTCACAAGCTTGCCGGAAGGTGGTGGACCTGCGTAACCGCCGGTCCAAGCTGGCAGAGCTGAAAAGGTGTTTTAACTGTCTAGCGCAGGGGCATGTTTCCAGTGGGTGCAGACATCCTACCTGTGTCTGCAAACGATGTGGCAAAACTGGTCACCATATTGTGTTCTGTCAAATGGAAAAACGCAGTGGAAACACTGCCCACGAAGCAAACGACAAACGTAAAGCTTTTGAAAGTGGTAAGAATGATAATTATATTTTTATGCACACTTTTACTTGTTTTGTATCAAATGGCAATGGTCACAGAAGTGGTAATGGCTATGGAAATGACAATGGCAATGGTCATGGAAATAGCAATGGTAATGGTAATGACCATCTTCGAGTCAAGGGTATCTTTGACTCCGGAAGCAAAGTGTCTTATGTGACGGAAGATGTGGTCAAACAGCTACGTCTGCCAGTCACTAAGCACGTGTTTCTCTCTTGTTACAGATTCATGGAAAAGGAGCCGGAACGAGTAAGCTCGGCTAACGCTTCGCAATCAATTTAATTGTACCCGTTCGTATCGCCTAATGAGCACCCCTTGTATTGTGGGGGAAGTGGACACGAGTCCTCCTCCCACAATTCTGTTGCAAACGTTACCCCATCACCTGCGTTATGCCGATGACGAATTGTTTAGTTTAACCCGTTCTCAAATAAAAATATTAATGGGCCTAGATTTGTATTATGACTTGATTGATTTGCACCATGTTCGAAAGATAAACTCGAATCTTCTTTTGTTACAGTCCTTTTTCGGCTGGTTACCAGTCGGGGGAAGGTTGACCCAGTCAGACAAACCATTGACAATGTGTAATTTAATGGCAATTCAACTTGGTAATGACTGGCAATGCATCAGATGATGATAACTTTAATTCGAGTGAAATCGAAAGACTGTGGTCTTTTGAAACACTCGGTATTGAGAAACCGCAAATCTATTCAATAACTGATAATGTGATAAAAACTTTTTCAGAAACAACATTTCTTGATCGCGATGGTCGATATAATGTTCGGCTTCCATGGAAGGATTCTCGAACTCGTTTGCCTTTAAACTTTCGAATGGCACATGCTCGCTTAAATGCCTTGCTGAAAAGTACCTCTGTGGATAGGTTAAAATTAGGTGATAATTTGTTGAGGGAACAATTACAATCTGGCATTATCGAATATGCTCCTGTCGTTAGGAAATCTGGTACCTCTTGTGGTACAATGGAGAGAATCCATTATTTGCCACACAGATGGATCACTCAGAAAGGTAAAATACGAATTGTCTATGACGGCTCTGCAAAAACAAAATCAAATGTTAGTTTGAATGATCTCATTCACTCAGGTTTGCAATTAACAACTAATCTTGTAGGACTTTTGCTCAAATTTTGATTATTTAGTGTGGGTTTGACAGCCGACATCGAGAAAGCTTATTTACAAATAAGTCTCAGTGAACTGGATCGAAATGCAACTCGATTTTTGTGGGTAAAAGATTTCACTCGCCCAGAAAGTAATGACAATTTGGTGTACTTGAGATTTGCGAGAGTACCGTTTGGAATTAACGCCTCTCCATTTCTATTAAATATGGTGTTGCAAGATTTGCTTACAACGCCTCCTCTTAATGACACCTTGAAGTTTTGTCAAAATAAATTCTATGTTGATAATTTTGTAGCTAGTGTACGAACTCCGGCTGAAGCCTTATGTTTACAAGAGTGTTTAACTGACAAACTAGGTTCTATCAAAATGAAGTTACGCGACTGGGCTTCCAATGATAAGATGGTTGCTTGCAAATTTCCAAATGAAATCTCTTGGCACTGTATGAATAATGATGCTACCCAAAATGATCACAATATAGTAAATGTTGGTGAGCGAGTTCTCTCGAAAACGGAAATTTCGATCCTTGGTTTGGATTGGAATCTAAAAACAGACATGCTTGCCTGCAAGGTGAACTCAAATCTACCAACGTTAGGTACAAAACAGAATGTGTTAAGATTCTTGGCTTCAATTTATGATCCACTTGGATTATTTAGTCCCTGTTTACTGGAATTGAAAGATTTTGTTAGAGAATGTTGGAAAGAAAAATATCAGTGGAACAAAGTGTTGCCTGAGGACATGCAGGGCAAATGGTTACGACTACGTAATGATGCCTTGCAAATAGCGTCCTTACCATTTCCTAGGCGTTATTGGCAATTCAACGACCTTGGGGAATACTCCTTGCATGTGTTCTGCGACGCATCAATCAAAGCGTACGCCTGTTGCGTTTATGTTGTGTATAAAAATGTGGCAAAGTCGCAATATGCGTCCAGTCTTGTGTTTGGCAAAGTGCGATTGGCACCGAAAAATGCTCTAACAATTCCAAGGTTAGAATTAATGGCTGCAGTGATTGGCAAACGCACAGCTCTGTTTGTGGCCTCCCAGTTAGATGTGAACTTGACAAGTATTACCCTATGGACTGACGCTACCACAATTTTACAGTGGTATGAATCGACAGAAATCCTACAACCATTCATTCAGAATCGTATAACAGAACTTCGTGAAGCAAAAAACATCACGTTACGTTATGTTCCTACCCAAGACAATCCTGCAGATTGCGCAAGTCGGGGGAAGACCCCCATCTTGCTCGCTAGGTGTGAACTATGGTGGAAGGGCCCAGCTTGGTTATGTCATGATCGCCTGTGGCCTGTTCCCCCAACGAATGTTAACATTTGTTCTTCAAAAGACGAAATTAGTGTACACGTATTGGCGATAGGTGTTAAAGTCATTGAGCCATTGATGACCAATAGCATTGAGATAAATTTGGCATCGTGGAATGCTCGCGTGCGCGCAATGAGAAATGTTATAAAAGCAAGTTGCTTGCTCGGGAAATTACCGTTCCATATTTCTGAAATGCAAGCCTTTTGTTTAGGAAAAAAATTGTTAATTGTCGAATTGCAGCGTAAGTACTTCCAGAAGGAATACAACATTTTACGCAAAGGTAGACGACCTCCCACCAACCTCGATCTATTCTTGAATCCCGATGAAAAGGATGATAATGGCAAAATTGTCAAACGCAGTGATGAAATAATTCGCTGTAAAGGACGATTAACCTACGCTAAATTTCCCTGGGAAATAACGCATCCAATTTTGTTACCAAGAGAAAGTCCCACAACTAGCAGTTATGTACGAATGATCCATTTCCAAACAGAACATGCTGGTGTATCCCATGTCTTGGCAAAAATAAGAGAGCGGTTTTGGATTGTTAAAGCGCGTTCTTTGGTGAAATCTGTTATTTATAAATGTGTTATTTGTCGAAGACATGAAGGCGGAAGCTACAAACTGCCACCCATGCCTCTTTTACCTGAAGTTCGTGTTGCTGAAGCAGCACCCTTCCTACATGTAGGAATTGACTATTTCGGTCCAATCTTTATCAAAAACCATTTAGGAGATTCGACCGAAGCCCATGTATTAATCTTCACTTGTCTTGTGACGCGTGCTATACATCTTGAATTAGTACCTGACTTGACTGGTAATAACTGCTTCCTTGCTCTACTTAGATTCTCATCCCTTAGACGTGTGCCAAAATTGATAATATCTGACAATGCGACGACATTCACCTTCATACAACCATTAATTGGTATCAAGGTGCAGATAAATGACTATAAGATAAATGAATTTGTAACAACAAATCGTGTTGCTTGGTATTTCATTCCACAGTATGCTCCCTGGTTCGGGGGAGCCTATGAAAGACTTATTGGCATTGTCAAACGCAGCTTAAAGAAATCTTATGGTTCACACTTGTTGAATTTTGAGGAAATGCGTACTGTCATTGCTAAGGTTGCCGATGTTGTCAATGGTCGGCCCCTTACCTATGTCTCTTCTGAAGAAGTTGTCAAACCATTAACACCGAATGATTTTCTTGAACTTGGTCCCACTAATGTTAATGTGGAACTCTTTCCTGCGCCTCATCCAAGAATGTCGGACACCGGGGCTCAATTATTAAAGAACTACCATAGAATTAACAGAGTCTTAGATGCTTATTGGAAGGCATTCCGCAACCTCTATTTGTTATCCCTGCGTGAAAGATATTTGGTCGATCACCCTGTCAAGAAAGGTTCTGCCAAATTCACACCTCAAATTGGGGATGTAGTATTGATGCAAGAACCCTCAAGCCCGCGCACTGACTGACGGATGGGGCTTATTGAATCTCTGGACAAGCGACAAGCTGTTGTTCAAGTCAAATGTGACAGGAAAAGCTTTATTCGCTCAATCAAACACTTAGTTCCTCTGGAAGTACAATGTGAACATCCCTTTGACAACTCCCAATCTACTTAAGAAAACTGTTATGCGAGCAAATGACAACCTGCCCATTCACATCTCCTGATAGCCAACACAACACCCTTGGGGTATGTGGGCTATGTGGGGGAATGTCGAAAACTTGGTCTCCGACTTGACGTTGTGACGTCAAACCTAAGGTGGCAACATTGGTAAACGAACCCTGTCGTGGTAGCACTGCCTACGAGTTCTCAGGTGATTCGACCACGCGCTATTTCAAATCTTTCAAATATTCTTTATAATTTTAAAATTGTGTGATTTTGTGCTGGTTGCTGTGAAATGACTTCTACAAGTGCCATGAACGTCGACGTGAGTACAATTCATTGTTCTTGAATCTTGATCCCATGTGGTTACAAAATGATGCACTTTCAAAAGGTCTCTACTTCTTTGGTCTCTGTTGCCTTCTAGTGGCGTTCAAAGCATGATGTTATGTGTTTAATGTACTCGCATCTTCTAATACAGAAGACTGATGGACTTGTTAAGATTTGTTCATTAGGAATTTGGATCGCGAGATCGAAGATCTAAAGACGGAATTTCTTCCAAGGATTCTTAGTAAAACCAATTCGCATATGTTTCATAATGTTCACGTAACCTTGTTTGTGTTTTCGTATCTGTGCATTTTTGATTCGAATAAAATCCTTAGATCCAGCTTGCAGCACGCAGTTTGTTTACATAAAATATTATCTGTGCACTCTCAGTGAAGTAATGTTGGGTCAGCTGGCCGGAATGACATCTGACCAAAATCTTGACTCAACTTTTCTTCAACAGGGAATAAATTCGATACCTACCGTTATACAGAATCTCATCACGTCGCAATTCACCTCGAATTTACATTATAATGGCATCGACATCAAAATATCCAGATCACAAGCGAATGCGTTTTAGGTACCTTTCATTCATTGGAATAATTTGAACTCACGAAAATTTGTTATGATTGTATTCGAAAATTTATTATTATCGTATTCGGTTGGTTACATTTCAGATACGCCCGGTGCATCCACGACTAACGCTCATTTCACGTTAAAAATTCTTCAAAATCGTACCGCGGACAAATAATTGAAAAAGAAATAAGAATATTAAATAAAAAAATTGATATTATTTGTAAATATATCTTTGTTATGGATGAAAGATGAGGAAGTAAAAGGAGATATAAAGTTCAAGAAGATACTTAATGAAGCAAAACTGAAATATAAAGAAGAAGGAAAAGATATGAATACATTTTATGAAAACTATATAAATAAATTAGAAGGAGGGGATAAATTTATGGAATTTGTAAAGAATACTGAATATAAATAATAAGAAAGAAGAATTAAATTTAGAACTTTCAAACTTGGTAGAACAGGTAAAATTTGAGTATAGTAATGAAATTCATAAAACAAAAGTTCGGGATCATGATCATTTAACTGGGGAATATAGAGGAGCAGCTCATGGTAATTGTAATCTTAATTATAAAGTTCCTAGATTTATTCCCATCTTTTTTCATAATTTCTCTGGATATGATGCTCATCTATTTGTTAAAGAATTTGGAGAGGATTATGAAAATATTAAATTAATACCAAACAATGAAGAAAAATATATATCATTTTCTAAAATTATAAAATATGATTCAGGTTTTATAAATGCCAAAAATCAAATAATTAACCATAATATTGAGTTCTTTGGTTTTTTTTATTAAGTTTATCGTCTGTTTTCATCAAATTTTTCGAAGTGTCAAGTTTTCAAGTCTGCTTTCTGATCGGTTTTTCGAAAAAATCATATTTAGTGTGGAGGTTTTCAGATTTTAGATCTTTCCAGTCGACTTAGTCCAAGCAATAAGACAACAGTTTTTCGGCTTCTTGCATTTTATGAACTGGGATAATTTTTGTTGGTTGCGGTTAGTTTTGGACCTATTTTGGAAGCTTTGAGGAGGGTCGGATGAAAATTAGAACTTGGAAATGGCCCCGATGTCTATCACCATTTAAAGTTTGTCTGTTAATAAGTGGTCTATCTCGTTCTTATTACCAGGAACGGGGTTTCTACATACTGTGAAAATAACTTCATCGAAATTGCTCAGAAGTTGAGGAAGAAGCAGGGGTAGGGGCTTTTTCTATGTTCATAACCCCCTATTTAGGTCTCTAAGCTATTGAATTCAACCTACTTACCACGATATGTATGGCGAAAATAACTTTATTGAAATTGCTTAGTAGTTGGGGGATGGGGGCACTTCCTATGTTCATCTGGACAGTATCCCGTATATTTACGTCCAAAATAATTCATATCATATTCTTATTTTATTTTCAAATTTGTTTCCTACTGGATTATAGGTTCTTTATAGCACAACCCACTGTTTAGGTCTCCGAACTATTGAATTTAACCTACCGGGATAGGTACGTATTGCAAAAATAACTTCATCGACATTACTGAGGAAATGAGGAAGAAGCGGGGGGTAAGGGCTTTTTCTATATTCATCTGAACGGTAACCCAAACATTCGTACCCAAAAAATAATTTATGGCCTATTCATATTCTGTTTTCAGTTTCTTTTATTACGGGATTATTCCTGCCTGTTTCGTTACATCGCAACCCACTGTTTAGGTCTCTGAGCTATTGAATTTAACCTACCGGGATACGAGTACGTATTGCAAAACTAACTCCATCGAAATTGCTAAGGAAATGAGGAAGAGGCGGGGGTACGGGCTTTTTCTATGTTCATCTGAACGATAACCCGAACATTCGTACCCAGTATGATTCATGTCTACACAAAATAATTTATATTATCCTATTTTTATTCTATATTCAAATTTGTTTTTCTATTTACCAATTATTCCTGTCAGTTTCATTGTAACCCACTGTTTTGGTCCCCGCGCTATTAAATTTATCTTTACCGGAATATAATGTACCAACTGCAAATGAAGAGTTGAAGAAGAAGCGGGGGTAGGACCTTTTTGTATTTTCATCTAGACCATATTTTGAACATTTCTGCTCAAAATAATTCATTATCCTATTCTTAAATTATTTTCAACCTTGTTTCTCTGCATTAACTGGAATATTCATCTTATCAGTTTCGTTACATCGCAACCCACTGTTTAGGTCTCCGAGCTATTGAATTTAACTACCAGGATACGTATTGCGAAAATGACTTCATCAGAAAAGCTTATAGGAGCTGAGGAAGAAGCGAGGGTAGAGGCTTTTTCCATTTTCATCCGGATGGTAACCCAAATATTCGTACCCAAAATAATTCTTGGTCTATTCATATCCCTATTTCCAGTTTCATTTATTACCGGATTATTCCTGTCTGTTTCGTTACATTGCAACCCACTGTTTAGGTTTCTGAGCTATTGAATTTAACCAACTGGGATATGTACTGCAGTGGTAATAACTTCAGTACTGCCCTGAGGCTTGGGCAACAGACGGCAGTACTTGGGCAAAACACGAGAAATTTTTAGAAAATACCTCAAAAATCCAAGCTTATATGAATATTTGGATTTAAATTTGGGTTGCTCAAAATGTTTGAAATTAAATTCGCATTGTGCAAAAGATTTTTTTTTTTTTCTCTCGCATAAATTGACCAGACTATTTTAGCTACCCCCCCCCCTCCAGTTAAAAAAAAGTCGGGCAACACACGAAGAAAATCTATAAGTTTCCATTACTGATGTACTGCAAAAATAGCTTTATCGAAATTTCTGAGGAGTTGAGGAAAAGGCTGGGGTAGGACCTATTTGTATTTTCATCTGGACCGTATCCTGAACACTATTTTTATTCGGACGGTAACCTGAACATTCGTACCCAAAATAATGCAAGGCCTATTCATATTCTATTTTTAGTTTCTTTTATTTCCGGATTATTCTTGCATGTTTCGTTACATCGCAACCCACTGTTTAAGTCTCTGAGCTATTGAATTCGACCTAAAGGGATATGTGCTGCAAAAATAACTTCATCCAAATTTCTGAGAAGTTGAGGAAGAAGCGGGGTGGGAGCTTTTTCTGTTTTCAACTGGACGGTATCCCGATCATTTTTGCCAAAAATAATTCATAACCTGCTGAGATACGTATTGCGAAAATAGCTTCATCGAAATTGCTGAGGAAATGAGGAAGCAGCGTGGATTTTTGGGCTTTTTCTATGTTCATCTGAACGGTAACCTAAACATACGTACCCAAAATAATTCATGTTCTATTCGTATTATATTTTCAAATTTGTTTCTTTAATTAGCGGATGATTCCTGTCAATTTCGTTACATCGCAGCCCACTGTTTAGGTCTCTGAGTTATTGAATTTCCCCTATCAGGATATATATTGCAAACATAACTTCATCGGAATTGCTTAGAAGTTTGGTAAGAAGTGGGGTAAGGTACAGCAAGCTCAAAAAGCTTCACTCCCATGTCTTATTTTCTCTGAAATGTAATTCCTCCAGGATAGTTTTTCGTCAAGATTTACTCCTAAGTCTATCTATCTACGAGTATGTAATCGGTTTACAGCGAATGTCGCCTTCCGACGACCATCCTCCATTTTCCTCAGTCCATCTATAGACCCTCCGGTATGTTCCGCAACTGCATCTTCTCTGCTATCCCAGCGGTCCAGCTCTTCCTGGGACGTCCTCTCTTTCTTCGTCCATCGGAAAATCATTCAGCGATCTTCCTTGGCAGTCATTTTTCCAGCATTGGACATGCCCATACCATATCAACTGCCTGGTAGTATATTCGGTCCGTCCATTGTCTCCCTGGTAGTTTTATTTCAGATTCTTTCCAGCTTTGACCGCCTGGCTGCTCTTCTCCAGAAATCCATTTCTGTCGCTAGGTGAAGTTTCTCTGTCCCCTGCTTTTACGGCCAGATCTCACAGCTATGTGTCACAATACTTTTCACAGTAGTATTCAACATCTGTTTTTTGTTTTTTCTGCTGATCTGCCGATCCCGTAGAAATAAATTCAACATCGCTGTTGCTTTCTTACTCTGGGTATTCCGATCTCTTATATTCTGGTCCATAGATTCATCCTGTAGTATTCTGACTCCCAGATGTCTACACTTTCGGCAACTCTTGATGCCATTTCCGTCCTCCACTCAATAGCCTTCTGGTCACCTCCAATACACGTATATTCGGTCTTCTTTACATTCACTACCAGGCTCCCTTTTTGGTATTCCTCGATCAGTTTCCGTGCCATATATTCAGGGACATCATGATCCTGCGCTATCACCGCCTGATCATCTGCAGAGCATAGCATACATATATCACTTCCATCCGTTAACGGTATTCCCCTACATTTACATTTATTTTTCCACAACTTTAGTGCTTGTTCTACATGTATCTTGAATAAGGTTGGTGTGATACATCAAACCTGTCTAAGTGAGTGCAGTGATGACTCTACTGACTTACCTGCCCTGTGTGCATTTTTTTTAGTACGCAAGCAGAGGACAATGGCCTCCGCCTGGCGGCTATTCCCACAAGTCCGTGGGTGGCTTCGTGTATTGACAGGATGTATATCTTCATATACTAGTTACATGTGTTTATTGGGGTTCCCTAGTGGTCCAGCTCTTATCCTTCGGTTCCTTGCTCGGTGTCACAGTGAACCCCTCGTACAAGGTCTTTCAGTATGGGATTTTGTGCTTTTTTGGCCAAACTGGACCTTCCCTTATGAGGGAGGTGAGCCTTACAAACTTTTTCGCATATGTTTCCACAACAACGACGACGACGGACTTGCTAATGACGAGGGGTGAGGCTGCCACCCGTTCGTGCCCTGCCACACTAGGAGAAGGTGGACGTAGTCTACACCCGAGACTTACTGTGATCGTACCTACGAATGGTGTGGTGGAATGTATGGCGATGCACGCATGCCAAAGTATCCTCTATGATTCCGCACCCCGGCCTCGGAAACTACCCTTTCGAGTGTCGCATAAGTGGCCGGAGGGAACCTACTAGGAGAATACGTTACCTAGATCACTCTCCATCAGCGGCTTACTTTTGCTTCTATTGCTGCTCCTAGCGACAATGAGGATGACGTCGACGTTGGGGGCGACCGCTTCTGGCCTCTTCGGAAGATGCTCCCACCCTCTTCTGGGTTCATCATCGACTATGATGTAACCGTTGGGGGCAGCCTCTTCCGGCTTCTTCGGAAGTCGCCTCCACGTTCTTCTGGGTTTTTCGGCCTCCATCCGGCTCTACTCACATGCGGGGTATGCCAGGTTCTCGATCTGGTACAGGCGTTCGTTGGAGGTCCTTGTCCACATATCCGGTCTCCCGTCAGCCTACTGGGCACACTCTCGTAACACGTGCCGAGATGTCTCCTGGCCAACACCGCAGGGACACTGGTCCCTGTTCCGGTGGTTTCGGCGGTGCAGATAAGATGCAAAGTATCCATGACCCGAAACGGCCTGAGCGAGGAACAAGTCCGTCGGTACTTCTTTACGTTTATGCCTCATTCGCTCGCGTATGTCGGGGAATAACGCCTGTGTCCACTGCGCCACTGTCGTGTTAACCCACCATCGACGGTTCTACTCGTCGATGGTTGCCTGGTGGATCTGACGCTGCCACTCGCTGGAGGAGGGATTAGCGCGATGGAGATGTCTCCAGTTGTCAACCCTGAACCTGTAAGCATGCTGGTTCTCATGTAGTGGGAACCTTTTCAAAGGACCCTCTCTTAGATTTTTAGCATGAATAATGAGAGTCTTATCGACCTGCAGGATCGGGCCTGACGAGGATCTCTGTCTGGTTTAGGCAAAAACACCACTCTCACATACCTCGACGGTTTTGGAATGGAAATACCATGTGCGCGATACAACATGTATGGGTTTTGGTGAGTGTAGATAAAACATTTCCGATCAACTGTGTCATCTTCTTCGCTGTTTTTACATTCAAGATCGTTTCAGCTTTCCGCAAGTCATGTTTTCTAAACTTTATCAGTTATCGCTCGCCCAAGTAGGCTATAATGTCGCCAAACATATTAATATCTTGTGATAAAGGAAATCTTCGATGTTCATCATATCCGCTCGTTAGTTGACGTTTTAACAAGTTTGTGTCTATGCGTACCATCAGTACCTACTTATAATTTGTCTGTAGTAGTGAATATTAAATTATCTGTGACAGTTTCCGAAACGAAGCAAAGTTTTCGAGTCGAATATCCTGAATACTCGTACATCAGTATATATATCATTATCTACCTGTGAAGTATTTTTTTTAAAGTAAATATTGACTTAATTGATAAATGGAGCTAGAATCGTTATTGAGTAAGCTTTGATTTTTTAAACATTCGTTTATTCTCAATTTACTGTAGTTGTATAGGTCTAATTTATTTTGATTAGCTGGTTTAAAAATTTGGAGCAAGGTATTTTATAGTTAATTATGTAATTACGTTGCTTGCAAAAATTCAACTGCGTTTTCAAATTAACGAATTTAAGAACAACTGAAACAGTTTTTCTACTCGAAATAAGTCTATATCTTGCATTGGTTCCGTTTAGCTCCTCTCTTGGAAAATTTTAAGCAAGTTGGCGGGTGTCGTGCCAATTGTAGAAGTATTGTGGCTTCGTACATATTACATATATAAAATCAGTGTGAAGTGAGGTATCGCTGTCCATCGTTATTAGAAGCTTGATAGTTTTGCTAGAGTGTCTTGGAACTGAAATGATTTTTATTCAAAACACTTCTCGATATTGGTAAATAATCTTCATAAACTGCTGAAACATTGTTGTAAAGCAATCGAATACATAGTGCACGCATGCAGGCTTGTAACAGCACATCAACCTATTGATGTTCCTTTGGTCTTGAATATGTGCAGTGATTGGGGAGAATTCTGTTTTGTTCAGGCATGGTGCACGTGTAGATAAGAGATCTTCTCTGGCTAGAAAATTTACTTTAAGTGTGCAAGTTTAATATTTCTAAAAACGGAATACAGAGCGGATTAACTTCAACTTGTCTTACATGAGTTTGAGTGTTATCTTCTACCAATTATTGCATCTTGGAATAGGCTTAGGTATCAGGATACGCACAAGTCCACTAGAAGGGGCGACACATACATAGTATTTTACAGAAACACGTGCCAGTCCACTAAAGGAGAGGAAATGCACAAACACGTATGTAGTATTTCACCGAAACCTGTACTGAGGAATATTGTACGACCAAAATTATTTCACATACTCTGTAACTGAAAATTTTGGTATCAAATACTATAATTCTACTATATTTTGATTGATGACTGTCTAACTAGAACTCTAGTGATATTTATTTACTTATTTTTCTTTTTAGTAAAGCCTTAACTTTTTATGATTAGTGTGGGTAGCAGGTTGTTTTTCTTCAGTTGCAATCTTCGAATGGTGAGTTGCATAATTTCAGAATGTAAATCGGTTTTCAGATTTTCAAACTGAATTCTAAGGGTCGTTCATTATCCCCGCAATTCATGCACTCAGGAAATAGCTAGGTCGCGTTTCAGAGAGTAATCGTTTTGTCGTTCAATACATCTTGTATGCCCATGTTAAGCGAGAATTGATCAAGTTAAATTCTGGCCTGACCTGAGTAGTTTTCTGGTGTTTCTGTCGAACTGTCGCGTGAAACACTGATTGACCATTCTTACTGAAATGTTCCTTGATTATTTCACGCACGCAGCCTTTGTATTAGTTGGAGGTCACTTATGGACACGGAAAATAGAAATTTAAAAATACGTATCCAAGGATGGATATTTTTGGGTTTTCAAACCTCTCTTCCCGGCCTCGTAGGGTGCCCAAGAGAAAATCAAGTTCCTTGGGGGGGGAGGGGTGCCAGCAGGGACTGCCAGAATGATTTCAACCACAGTCCTTCGATTCATTAGATCGGTCCTTTCAACTCAGTTACTTACAGAAGGTTCAAAAATATCTTAGCACTTTTCTGAAAGTCTTATCAGATTTTTGATCCGACCCCTGATTTAAACCCTTTATCAAAATTTAACGCAGTTTCGTAGAGGGGATGGGAAAAGGTGTACCAGATATGAAATTCTAAATTAAACTACGCTTTTATGGATATATTTGAAATGTACCTATGTCTTGGGTGAAAAATACGTCCATCATGAAACAATTCGGAATTCTTTCTTCCTCTGTTGTATAGTGTGGGTCAAACATGTTTTTATATGGAACTGTGGAAGCCTTACATTATATATTTCGATTTTTCTTTTGTGATTTCTGTGACTCATCAGTTTGATTATTCTCATTTGAATTTGTTTTTCGACCCTCTGCATGGCAAGTAAGAAGGAAATTGTAAGTTTTTCGGTGAATTTGTACTCCACTTGATACGTCATGTATGAAAATAGTGTTGAATTTTGAATTAAAAATATTGTGTTTCTTGATATTGAAATTTGGATTTCGGGGCCTGGAAGAGCGAGATGCAAAATGTATTAAGATATTTGAAATCAGTTACTCAAAATACCTCTACTTCGGTACCTCGTTGGATTTTCTTGATTAAAAATCTGTTTTCCTTCATTTGGATTTTGAAGATTTGTGAGCAAATAGCAATTCTGGTTTCAGAAAATGCGTCACAAGATAATATGCTTGCAGTCTCTACACGACAGAGGGGCCTGGACCCTGAAATTTTAAGTTTTTCCCTTGCTATAAGCCATTTCCTGACAGTAATAGCAAATTTGATTTCACATCCTATCAGCGCTGGATGGATATAGGAAGTCCAGCTAACTCTATTTATTGTACGGCAGCACGACACAGAAGCTTTTCTAAATAGCCCAACGAACGTATTAAATTAAAATAAGACATTACGTTTAAATTTACGACCTCCAGTTCGAAACATCTTCAACGAGAAGAAACATAAGAGACGTTTTTCCTTCTCCAATAAGTGTACCATATTTACGACTTATACATCTGTAGAAACTCCATTAAGAGGTGTCGGAAAACCATTGAATAGAGCTGATACACTCGCCGAAGTACTCTTTAACCAAGTCAAAATTAGATGTCAATAAAACTGAACCTATTTAGTTACGTCGCATCGGCTGTTAAAAGTGTAAAAGTTCTATATTGGCATTTTATGACTGCCGCGGATTAAAAAAACGGGATTGAAAGACTTCGTGAATACGGCTGCGAATCAACGGACGAACATATTCGATCCTGTAACACCTCGCTACACGTCTACGTCACTTAGCACAGGAAAGGGAAGTCCGAAGACATCGTAGATAGGTCAGCGAATACAATAAAATGATTCCAGCACGAATCTGCGAAACGCGATATCTTTGCGACGACTCTGTGGTACCGATTTTGATGACTTACTCAGCCGGTAGAACACGTTCGGGCATCCCATAAATCCGCGCCATGCGACGCGAATTTTCGCTCACACTATCCATTCGCTAATTGGTTATCGAGTTATATAGAGGAAAAATTAATTTAACAGTGTAATAAATCGTTGGTGTGAGATTACCGCGCGGCCAGCTAACTGGTTCCTGTGCGAAATACCTCCTACGCAGAAACCATCTATAATCCTCAGACTGGTCAGCTAACTCAGTCTCGGCTTTATGTGTACGTATTGGAGAGAACAGTGAAACAGAAACAGCGAAATTGTTATTTGCCGGCATCGAGTTGCAACATGACCGCGTATTCATTAATCATTTCGTATAGATATTTTGCAAATTATGAATGCTCATTTGCTGGAGCGTTCATGAGAAGTAAGTTCGAACGGCGTTTATAATTAGTTCTCGGTCCATATATTCCCGCTTGGAATAGGTACTACACGATATACACGGCTGGACGATTCGTTTGGAGGCGTACATTGAAAAGTAATTTCAGCTTTCCTGCCTCACGTACTTCTCGAAGACTCGAATGCTCATAGTTCAATATGAGGCTCGGTCATTCTCCAGAAACTGAGAATATTTTGTTATCAGCAAATTTTGAACTCTAACTTTCGATATCAATTTTTCTTTATTTATTATATTTTTTTGAAGGGGGCAGGGGTTATTTTGGGTGGAACAATAACATCCTCCATTAATTCGACCAATCCAGTATTTGTCAGACAGGATAAATTATGATTATTATTATTATAACGCAGTGTGTACTGAGAAGGGAACGTAGCATGCCTTGCTCTGCCCAACGTTGAGCGTAGGCCTCCGCCACCTTTCTCCACCTTTCTCGATTTTCCACAGCTCTTCCCCAAAGCATTCCCGCCGTTTTTGACGTTTTCATGTCTTTGCTTTGGCACATAGAGGGGGGGGGGGGAGAAGTCAAAAACGTTACTTTTGAGTGTTACTCTGGTACTCCGGAGCGTCAAAAAAACCATGATATTTCCATGGAAATTATTTGACATTTTCTTGTCTTTGCTTTGGCACATAAACGAAAAATTCATGAGAAGTTGTATTAATTACAAGCCAACATTTGGAGTCCAGGTACACGACGTAAAAAACCCAAGTAAACTATTAAAAATAGCGGCTGCTGTAATTCTTAATTTGGTTTTTTTTTTTTTTTTTTTTTTGTTCAAAATCAGTGACAAATAATTCATTTTATGGATTTTAGAAAGACTTGAATGGAATTCCTCTCCTCCCGATAATCGTCATTGGACAATTTTGGAATCCTTCTCAAGTCTAGCTATGGTAATTTGATGGTTGAGAAAATGTTAAAAGATTAAACTGAACTTGTCCATTTTGGGGAATTTTTGATCTGAGCGACCGAGTCCTACCTCTCCAACTACATTTTGGTACTTGATATGGTTTTCGAAAAAGTCAATTTTTTCCACCTCAACATCTTAATTTTGGCTTTTAACGCATGGAGAGAATCTGATGAAATTTTCGAATCCAGGAACGCCGAAAATCCGTTATCTGATACTTCACTCGAATTCCCAAGAACATCAATGTTGATTATTTCAAGAGCCAATTTTAATTTTCGGAACTCAAATCGTCGTTCGATAAGGAAACTGATAAAGGTTTTGAGAAACTACTATTTCGATACATTATTCGATTTTCCAAGAAGAGTCAAATTTGAACATTATAGGACTCACATTTGGATCCTGTAGCTAAAATTTACTATAATTCGGAATTTTCGAAATCAGCAACCAACAGCCCCTCATTTGATGATTATTTCAAATTGGTGGTCAGCTTTAACCTATCTTCGGGGGGGGGGGGGGATTTTTTGCAAGAAAAGAAACTAGACCTTACTATCAGGGTTGTCGAAAAAAGGAAATGGATGACATCCTATCATTCTTTTCTCATTCATGAATGACAAGTTCATGAATGCATTTACGTCGATCCGATTAGGAATAAAAAATAGGAGAGGGAGGATTATCATTTTACAACAAGGATAAATCAATGGTCACTGTGTTTATTCACTGACGATAAATTAAAAAATTATACCGTTATATGCGCTAGCCCATCGCCTGAAAACAGTATTATATAATTCTTTCTAGTCATACCTATTTGAATTTTTAAAAGAACCAGCCGAGGATCGGCCCAATTTTAACTATGTGGAATGCAGCCCATCGGAAAATCTCTGGTTATCCCAGAGAGCACATCCAACCCTGAATCAAACCTAAATATGATAATGAAGAAAATTATTTACCCCCGCCTTCACTCGCTTCGCTCGTACCGGCCTGCAGTGTCCCCCATAAAAAAATTTCCATAGAAATTATATGAAAAAAACACGGCGCTATACCATCCAGGAGCTCTTTCCTCCACCAAGGACCCCCACCGCTTGGGGTGGGCTACCCTCTGCCAATCTCCACCACAGCTGTCCTCCTCCAGCACAATCACATTCCCCCACCGTGCTCCTCGCCTACCGCGACGCCCTTCTTCACCGTGGCCGTTCTCCCTCTCCAGGAGCTCCCACCTCCACAGAGGGGAAGGAGGAGGTGGCTTTTAGTGTTTAGTGTATAGAGAGCAGTCCTCCAGCACAACTCCTCCTCTTCTTTCACCGCGAACCTTCCTCCACCATGAACCGTGGAGAAATCAGCAAATAAGGGGCAGGGTAAGCAACCCGCAGTGGGTGTTTTTCTCCCGAAGGTTATGGTGGTGGCGGATTTTACTAAGCTCCTCTCTCCAGCATGAACCCCCTCCCGAATGTAGGCTATCCCTGGAGAAATAAGCATTTAAAGGGCAGGGTAGGCAATCCGCAGTGTTTTTTTTTCTCCTGGGGATGAACAAAACACTAAAATAAAACGATGTTAATCCATCATTAAAAAACACCGTCGTCCGTGGTGCAGTCCCGATTCATGTGGACACAAGTTGGGGGGAGCCCCCGAGAACCCCTTGTACGGACCAATTAACTTACGTGTGGTGTTGTCCCCAAGAATACAAAAACTCTGACTATTTTCACCGGCCGACCAGCGGGATTTATGGATTGCGTTGGCCGAACCTTCTTCATTGCTTTCGAAACTTCTACCCGACCTGTAACGACTTGGCTCTTTTTTGCCACGAGGCCCATCCGTGGCCATGGCATAAAACGCGGAACTGGTCGAGTCCCCAGCCACACCTAGGACCAATTTCAATTCAGGTCGTAACAGGTAAGCGGTAAATATCGGAGACATATTCTCTACATGATTCGTATCCAATATAACCTTGACACGTTTTGCATGCCAGTGGGGACGGAGTTGACTCGTGCATCTAGTTCACTATTTCCAAAACTGTGGCCCAAAAAAATCACCCATTGATTCCCATACAGCAGATAGGGGATGACGTCCTCTTCACTGGTACCGACTGTCTGAAAAACCCACCAGTGTCCACTTGAAAGGTGGATCGAAGGAGGGGAGAAAAGGAAAAGCACACTTAAGGAGACACATCTTAGTTGATATCACCCTGAGAATTACTGGTACCTAAATAGGTGAAAAGTGAACTTACTGTTAATGAAAGAGAGAAGTTGGATTTTTCATTGCATAACGTGTTCAGCTCTAAGATGTTTGAGATTCCTAAAACCAATAAACGTTAAATACGAGTATGATCCTAATTTGGCTCAAGATGTTGAGAAGATTTCAAACTGACTAAATATTAGTGCAACAGATAAGACAGTATTATAAATGATGAATGGGTGCTATTAAAAAGTGAGAACATTTTTGAAGGAGAAATGACACTATTAGTAATTCTTGGAGCAAAGTATTTCTTTTGAAATATCAATCGGAGTTTAAAAAGTATCCTAATTTGTACATTATTTTTCAAATTTGTTCATAATAATTTTATATTTTTTCTTCATGTCGAACATTTGAGGAGCGATATTCCAAAACAGCCTCTCTGTCCATTTTTTTGAAAAATCGTTTTATAGCGCCATCTGGCGAGGAATCTAGTAATACATATTCTGGCCCGAACAAAATCATGATATCGCGAATCTAACGCATGTAAGAAGCCAAAATAGACTCGCAAAGAGAAGAAAGAAGTTGTTCCAAAACGGCCTCTGACCACATATTTTTATCACAATAGAGGAGTCGACATTATCTTGAGAATTTTACGAATTAGAATCTACTGAAAGACACAGTACGTCTAATTTTGTACCAAACTAAAACTAATAATTCAAAAATGTTGTTCCAAATTCCTCACTTCAGGAGATTCCGCACTTCGCGACTGCCATGCGCGTCTCCTGTACAAGGTACATTCAATATTTAAACGAGATAAATTCCTGTAAGTGATCTACTAGGCAACCCGACTGTCAACCGTGACATGTACATATGTGTAATATAGGGATACACCAAGTTTTTTCTTCCCCGTGAAAAAAAATACAAAACTGGACCGAGGCCGTTTAGGAAAATCGCTCTTCATTTGAATTTTGTAGCTCTGTTTTGCCCGGACTACAAATTCCTAACCCAGAATCATTAAATTACCAAACTACAGCTCTATTATTTAGGTATTTTGTTTCAAGGTGTGTCTTGTTACAAATAATGAGATCAACGATGAAGTAATTCCGAAATTTGTCTTCGAAACACTTTCAATTTTTTCTCAGGTCCTATTATTTTCTTTTCTAAGAGAATTTTCGCACGGCAATTATTTTCGACGACACCAAAGTGAAGGTGACAAATTCTCCGTTTCAAACGTAAATTGAGATTTGCCACTGGGATGACTCATGTAAAGAAAGTTCGATTAACCTAAAATAAAAGTAACGTGTAAAATTTCGCGTGTAGTGATCAAATTTACAGAATCAAAGCGATGAGAAATCGATTCATTCTTCAAATACTTGGCCTTAAACGTATCTTATAGGTACCGTACAATTTTTGTAATTCACGAATACCAACACCATCAACCAGGACGGCACTAAATTAGTACAATCGCGATTATCTACGTACGTAATTTCTTCGGGTCCTCGAATTCATTCGTTAATTCCGTCAGTTTCTTCGGGCTTAAGGAATTTCTCGGGTTATTCGACTTGTTTTTCACATTTTTACCCGGACATTCGAGTATCCCGTTGCGCGGCTAGATTGCCCAGGCGTGTAGACACAAGTCAAACGATATCTGCTCGTTTGTGGAATATTTATAATCTGATATGAAATAATACCATCCAATGACAATTTTTCAACACGGGGGAACAAGTACCCGAACTAACATGTTTTCAAAATACATCCACTTTTCGCGTTTTGTCACGAGCAGCGAGACTTGAACAGAAAATCGTTTGCCACTAATTTTGAAAAAATCGTTGGCCATATTAGTAGTAAAAGGGCGTCTTCGGGACTGTCTTGATCAGCACGCTTCACTGTCTTACCACACTTATACTTGTATGGATAATTCTCCCAATAACTCGTAATTTTAAGTTTTTTAAGAATAATTTTTGAATTTATTTTTGTTAGATTTTTTTCGTGGAATGTGTAATGTGTATGTACTTTAAGGCATGTATGAGTTTCAACAATCTACCCCCCCCCCCTAGTTGGGGCAGGGGGATACGATCTGTAGACGATGAAGAAATTTTTGTTGACAACGAAGGAATTTTTAAAGATGGAGAAGGAATTTTTATAAACAACAAAGGGATGTTCCATCTTTATTTTCTTTTTCAGAGGTACAATAAACATCACGCATCGACATGGCCGTGTGTTTCAGGATTGCCTGATCGGTCGGTTACAACACATTGATGAAAATGCCTTGTTTATTGGGGGAGAGTGGGGAGGATTCGGACAGTTTTTGCATGTTGATGTTTTACGTGAAAACTATGAGATTTTGTGGCAATTGCACCCCACCATCGTAAATTTTGGACTCTTTTACATCTAAAATGGTTTTTGTTTCCCATTTTTATCTTTATTATCACCATGATAATTAATTTTCAAAAACTTGATTTCTTTGTCCGAAATCTGACGGGGGGGTGACTATTTGGACAAGTTATGGGAAGGATTCAGACACGACATAAAATTCCATAAGAATTGAAGAAAATATGCGCAAACGCAAATTTATTATTTAATTACGAAAATGAAATTTCGTGAACAACATAAAAACCATTCAAACGATTAACTATCAACAAAATACCGTTTAATAACGATTTTGTTATTGAGTCTTTTTTCATCATTAACCTGGTCAAGTTTTTCAATAATATCATAAAAAGGCACAAACGAGGTATCCGGTACGTCCGAGAAATAAAAGTGATCAGGCACCTACGAAAAAAAAAGAAAAAAAACACACCGGCACTTTTTATTACATTGAGATCACAGAAAAATCACTTGAGGACACCATTTGTCCAAATGCTCCCAACCTACGAGTATCATTTTCATGAACTTTTTTTTTCCACGAAGCGACACGCAGCCGTAACGACAAAAATTGCTTATACCTACTTATTTTCGAATATCCAACCGACCTAACAAAAATCGATTGAAATTGATATCTCTTCAGAAAGCCAAAAATATTTCATTTTTAAAAATTAGTGGCTGAGCAAAGAAACAGTAAAAAAGTACATTTTTTGTTATAAATCCGCGAAAATGATAAAAGTCTGAATTTTTTTTTTTTTGCATAAATGAATAGATATCAATATAATGAAGTTTCATTGTGGAAATTGGCGATTTTTAAAAATATTGAAGCTCCAAATGGGGGTTGTCCGAATTCTTCCCGTGTTTGATTTTTCCCCACTCTCCCCTACGGTTCCTTCGACGTTTGTTTAAGCTTCACTCGGATTCAGGGCTATCAAAGATTTAAAAATTTTCATGATTCAATAATTTTTCAAGCTACCTTTTACAGAGTCCCCATTTCTCTTGACTGAAGCCTGTAGCCTGTACTCTTACAGCTGGTAATTTGGTATGTGAACAGGAGCCAAATAATATACACACAAATGGGAAATCAGAGTTGAAATGCTGAAACTGAACTCACGCGATTTTTTTTTTTTGGTCTTCTCACTTCTGCTTTTGAAAAGCAAGGAAACAGAACAGGGCGATTCTGCTGTGTTGACTAAGAACAACCTATGTGCGTATATGCCAAATTTTCAGAAACTCCACAAAACTTTGGAAAAGTGCAACATTCTTTTTAGTAGTATTTAATCCAAATAAAGTTTTTCTAGAGCTACTACGTCATAAAATTACTATCGTCAGTGGCCAGCTAGTGCAACTTATTCCTTTCTATTAAAATTTGCACGTGAGACGTTTTGCCATTAAAGAATGGTAGGGGAAGATACCCTGTCTGTAGATATAAGGTGGAGTAAAACAGAAAAGTCATATGAGACATTTTTGATTAACATATGTAGTGCTCTTGTAATTAAAAGTGAAGTATAATGGATCCACAGTGATACGCTAGTACATGAGATATTTTTGCCAAACAGAATGGTGTACTTTTGTAATATGAACTGCTTTTACGTAATACATGACATATTCTTGTCTAATATAACCCTGAAAGATGAGAAGGTAGGCTTTTTTGTTGTATGTATTTTCTATTTTCTTTTTTTTTTCTTCTCTTTTTTTTTTTTTTTTTTTTTGCATTTACTAGCGAACATAGGGTGTTTTCCCTTCAGATTCCTGCGTAGAATTGTGTGCTCTATTGTAATTCATCAAGAACTAAAATTCCCAAAATTTGCACATAGGTTGTTCTTGTTTAATACGGCAGTATTGGATACTTGACACAATCAGTGGAATATGTTTTTTAATACGGGAAGCGTAAGACAATTTTTTCAGATTCTTTATTTCAATCTTCAGTGTTATGCATTAAGGAAAATCAGTTAAATCGATAACTCGAGGATCCTTACCAATAGATAATCGATTAGAGGCAAGCTTATCGATTTAAATCAATACTTGAATACGATGAAGGAAAAAAGTCTTGTGGACAACGAAGGAAAAAATTTTGTAGACGACGAAGGAAAAAGTCTTGTAGATGGACGAAGGAAAATGTTGTGTATAAATTGATTGTAGGCAACCAGCAGTGCGAAAAAAATTTAATTGTGAGCACGTTGGTATATTCTACAGTATTGGCTTGCTACAAATGTGCGGTTATTCAATACTTGTGATAATTGCTTCACAGTTTATTAATGTAGTCTACAAAGGAAAATTTAGAGTACAGAAAGTCGATTTTCAGTTAAAAAGCATTATGCATAACTATATTAACTTCAGAATTTTTGAAAATTATTTTGTGGACGATACATGACATCCTGTTTCTATTTTTCTCAGCAACGAATGTCACCCACAATAAGTATTACAAAAATGTGCAAACTACGAAGGAATAAACGTGATTACACAACTTCAATGTGGCCTGTAGACCCTCTTAAGGAGTCAGAATTTTGGGCAACGCCCTCAAATGACTTGCACAACATATCTCTTTGAGAAAGACATCCGCATGAATTTTTTACTAGAAATATTTGTCTGTGTGACGCACTTTTAAGAAAAATCTGTGAGTGGTTATGTAGACGACGATGGAATTTTGACCAAAATTTGACAGTGTGGGGATGTTAGGTATGTTAGGTTATATATTTTGAACTCTCAGGTATAGATTGACGTGATAGAAGAGATTTACACTTTTTCGATTGGAAAATTGGCAAATTTTTAATTTTTTTAACATCTTGTCGGCGAGTTTTTAGTTTTCAAAAATTATTTGTCGGCCAATTTTTCTTCTCCACCTTTCCAAACTGAAAGTCAAATTTCGTTTCTGAAAATGGTGCACCCAGGACCCCTGTTAGAGACTAGTCAGTCAAAAGCAGAAGGTTTCAAGCTGAGTATCGAACGTTCTTTGAAAGGTTGAAACAAAGCTGAAATATGGTAGACATTTCGAAAATTTGGAAGTCGGTAGCAAACGTTGAATTTCGAATTTCAATGACTATTCGGACTGCCAGCGCGAAAGAGTCGCCCTCTGTAATTTTAGGCACGCGAAAAACAGGAACTATTGAAACCCTACATATTTTAGAAAAATTCATCAGTTTGAAATGAAAAGGGGCTCAATGGAAGGAAAATTTTATGTACTATAAATTTTGTCTTAATCATTTTTTCGATAAACGCTTTCGTTTTCATAATCTTTTGAGATTCCTTCATATGCCTGTAAATGAAATATTCCCCTCGATCAGGGTTACAAGGTAAACGACTACAGCGCGCCACCGCTTTGAGCAGCCCGAAATCTGTTCATTCCGTCACTCTCTGAGTCAGTGATTCACTCACTCACTCAGTCATTCGCTTACTTATTTAGTGATTCACTCAGTCACTCGCTTACTCATTTAGTGATTCACAACTTTTTTTTTTTGATTTGATTTGTTTTTATTGGAATCTATTTAGGAGAAGAATCAGAGGAAATTCAGAAAAAAAGATCACTAAGAGTAAACAACGACCATGCACCTCAATGTGTAAAGGAAGTTGTGTGTTCCTCTCAAGTATTCCCAACATCCTCCCACCTTAAACTCCCAGAATAGGGTATATGCTCATGTGCGCAAATGTGAGTGCCTGGGGGACAAGGTTCCAGTGTGAATTTGCAGGGACGAAACTACGGGGAGGGGGGGGGGGGTGAAACATCCCCAATAATTAGGCAGTCAGCAAATTTTGAAACTGTTTATTTGAATTTTTCATTTTCTAAGAACGTTTGTTTGTTTATTATTATTATTATTATTATTATTATTATTTCAATTAAAAAATATTTTGATTGTTAAATCGGCGAATTTTCAAATTTTTAGAAAATTTTGTTGACAAATTTTTAGTTAAAAGAAAATATTTGTTGGCAAATTTTCCTTCGCCACAACCCCCCCCCCCCCCTCCAAACTGAAAGTCAAGTTTCGCCTCTGCTTTTACTACTCATATTGTGCAGGGAAGACTGATAGAAAACATGATACATAGATGAAGAGGTTTCTTGGGTCTGGTAACGGATACGTGGCTGAGCAGTGGGAGCTATTTACCCTCCCAGAAAGACATTTGAATTAAGAATGCGGCCCAAAAAGTTGATCACCGGAAGAGTCGATCAGATTACTTAGAACAGTATTTAATAGATATGTTAGCAACCTGCCTTAAATTGTCTTATCAAGTCTCAAAGAATTTTAGTAACGTTTGAAAAAGTTACTTATAGAAAGTGTTGAATAAGCTTGAATAGTTAATATAAGTGTTCGAACAAGTGCTTCGAGTTCTTGAAATGAGGTACCGAGTACGTGAATTATTCAGACCATTGAAAAACAAGTATTGCTGATTGGAGAGTTGCAGTTAAAGTGTGACATAACGCTTGTAAGAATATGAGATAAGAAGACATTCAGTGTAACACGACTCGACTAATTAAACTGCTAACAGCGATAAGACAGTATGATTAATAATTTACCTCACAACTGGCAGAAATGTACTGAGTAGTGAGTAAACCGTATTATTACCATTTTATTCATTCATTCGCAAAGTATAACTCAATAACTCCTCATCTTCCTTCAGTTCGGTACCCCCCGTATGCTCCAGTCTGACAATGAACGAGAATTCACGGCGCAGGTTATTCGGGAGTCAGCTGTCTTATGGCCGTACCTCGTGCTGATTAATGGACGTTCTCGTTGCCCATACAGCCACGGGTCTGTGGAAAGAAGCAGGTACTCTTAAGGACTTCCTGCTGGCGTGGATGGGAAATGCCAAAACCTTTGCATGAAGCCACGGGCTTCCTTTCGTTCAGTAGGTGCGTGATCGTTGTCCCGAATTATTCAACTCCTCTGCGATAGAAGGTAGCGGTTCAGAACTCGCAACAGCAAGCAGAGAGAATGATGAGGAGAGGTGAAGGAATTCTTCCGCCGGTAGCAGTTGAAGAGACGATGAACTGGTCGCCATTCCATCTTTCGACCGGGGTCGTGGAGACCCGGCAACCTTGCTAACGGTCGTATTGGACGAAAAATACGGCAAATACCGGATGGGTACAAGTTACGGGGTACTGAATTCATGGCTGGGGCGGCGAGTTACAAAATTCCGCAAATTGAGCAGCTTCAGTTTTCAAATGTCGCCAATTTTACACAATCGGCAACGGCCTTGCGCATTTCATGAAATGAGCAACTTTTCTGCTCATGACACGGAATGAGCTGTTTCACGAATTACGCGTAACATATACACTTGTAATTGTCTACTGTCTTAGGTTGCGGCCTATACATGATAATTGTTTGTCAACCTTTCACTTGTCATGCCTTGTTAAGTACCTATAACTTTTGCATACGTAAGTTTCTTTTGGACGTACCACTTCGTAAGAATTATATGCTTGTGTCGATTTTAATTGCAAATGGCAAGTGCCGTCGGGCGTCATAAAAATAATTTTGCTTTGATTGCTCGTTTGTTACATCTGATGTGGGACCATCAACGGATCCCAACTCCTTCTCCGATTAAATGAAGTCGTCGGCTGTACAAGTTTCTAATTATAAATTCGGTTGCTTCTTCCGCGGCTGAGGGTTAGACAAGTGCACGCGCGTACTCATTGAAAAGCAAAAAGTAAACAGTATTGGTTTTTCATCTTGAGGATACATATCCGTCCGTGGTGCACTGCTGGCCCTATTGGCCGGTGCCGAACTTCGATGTTGCTGTTGAGAGAGATCATTTGCGACCCTGGCGCGGTCTTTCGCTTGCTCGCCTCTTTCTCCGCATCTGAGAACACACGCACTTCATCTTTCACACGGTTACTCTGTACACAACTCGCCGCAGAATATCTATCGCTTCCAATTTATTCTACTGCTACTTTCGTCTGTTCGTCTTCCACTTCATTGATTATTCTAGCCTATATTTCTCCGTACTTTTTTTCATGCTTTCGTATTCGAGTAGGTATTACTTATTTTGGTCGAGTGACGTTATTAATCACCGTTTGATTGAAAATATTTCCTATTGCTTATGCTTTTTGATTGATGCGTCTACCAGTCTGCCAGAGAACTGACGAATGGTTATGCAGTACGGCGACAGACTCGCATAAGAGTGACGAGTTACAAAGGTGTAGAGGCGGAAGGGATTATTTGCTGAATCAATTTAATGTAATGGTTAAGAGATCAGATATGATCGGTTTGATTGCGGATATTACTCCTGGAATTCTGATGAGAGAACGTTCTTGATTGACGTAGTACCTGACTGAGGCAACGGTTCTCAGGCACAAATTGCCTCGTGTGAGACTTGCATTGGCGTCGCTGGGGGAGGGGGGGAATGATCAAAATTACCCCCTCCCCAATTCAGTGCCAATAATTATATTTATACTTGTAGTTATAAAAAAAGTTGTAAACAAATTAGTGCCATGTGATACCGCTATTAGTAGTGCCGTGCCATACCCTTGACTCACAATACCCATACACAGGGTGTCCAACAAAATCGAAATCTAAAAATAAATAACCTTCCCCCCTTCGCTGTGAATGCGCTAAAATAATAAACTAAAGCTAAATATACTTCTTCATCTATAATACTACATTTTCATTGGGGGAAAAAATAATATATTGCATATAAGGTAGATGAGCCCAATAAGGCCCGGATCCCCAATATAAGGTCCAATGTACTGATCTTGACTGCTGTGCTTTAGACTGAATTAAAACGTACAGCGAAGTTGTTCCTTCATGATATGGCAACACTGTCCAATTTTTTTAATCAATATATTAGTCCACTGGTGCGAGATATGCCGGTTTATGATTTTCCAATAACGTAAAAAGTGCTCCGATATGTTTTTTGTGTAACTTGGAGGATTTACGAATATTATTATGTTAGTCAAATGGAATTCATCCAGAAGTCAAACAGTGGATAGTTGTTGTAGTGGTAGTTGGTTAACGATCGACGACAGAAAAGTGAAATTTGAGCAATTTGAAATCGAGGTATATGCGAAACTCACGAAAAATAGTGTTATGTAACGTAATAATGCCCGACCTGGTAAGATTAATTGATCATCATTTCAGTTATAACTTACTCATAAATGTCTATTTGAACCATGCTTAACTTTTTATTTACCGAATTTCAGATCAGGCTTATTAGGTATTAGGTTGAGTCTTATTATAGGTTATAGGCCCAGTCTTCTTTGGTGCTCTGGCCTTATCAAGTTTTGAAAAAGTGGTATTTTTATTAGAAGATCTGAGGAACGTGGAGCAGTATAGAAAAATTTCAAGCTAGCCAATTTTTTAATATTTCAGTCGACGACTATAACACGAAAAAGGAAAAACATGAAATCACTTACATGAAAGTCTGGAGAGTCAAGACCTTAAATTAGGGCCGTATTTAGCACACCTACCTTAATACGCGCATGGTGATCACGTCTCACACAACTCACATGGGCATGCCATATACATGCGAAGACTTGCAAGCTGATATTTCGATTTTTCGTCATTATTAGAGCTGCAATTTTTATGCATGAAAAATAGCAAAATAAGCGCATATTTTATGCACTGGATTCAGTCTAAATAATATGCCCAAAATATGCACCAGAATTGTTAAATGTGCATAAATATGCAAATACAATAAGGGTATATCATTTCAAAAGAAAAATTGAGTTGGATATACTGAGACCAAGGGCGAAAATATAGGGGTGTGGGGGGTTGAACGACCCCCCCCTCTCCCCACCCCCTCTCCCCCAACAATTTGGCAGTCGGCAAATTTTGAAACAGTTCATTTGAATTTTTCATTTTTTATGAATGTTTGTTTATTTTTTATTTTATTTTTATAATTAAAAATATTTCGATTAAAAAATCGGCAAATTTTTAATTTTTAGAAGATTTTGTCGGCGAATTGTTAGTTACCTCCCCAAACTGAAAGTCAAATTTCGTTTCTGAAAATGGAGTACCCGGAACTCCTGTCAGAGACTAGTCAGTCAAAAGCCGAAGGTTTCAAGCTGAGTATCGAACGTTATCTGAAAGGTTGAAACAAAGCTGAGATGTGGAAGACATTTCGAAATCCTGAAAGTCGGTAGCAGACGTTGAATTTCGAATTTCGATGACTGTTCTGTTCTTACTAGATTCTCTGTTTGACCTAGAGTCTAAAATTTAAGAAAGTTGAACATTTTATTAAAATCTAAAAGCAGGTCCGTAGCCAGCTATCTGTGGTAGGTGGTGCTGACTGTTTACCATGGGGGGGGGGGGCTTGAGGATACACATAGTATATAATGTGAAGAGTTCTACGAGGCAGTGGTATAGTCAGAGGGGCGAAGGGTGCGAATACCTTCAAGGCACCTGAAATTGAATGTAAAATATGCAGAAATGAGCAATTTTTCGCTTAAAAACATGTTTTTTCGAAAATTTTTCGCTCGAGCAGTAATTTTACCTTAATTTTCATACAATAGCCCTCTAATATCGGCGATTTTTAAAAAATACTTCAATTTTCGACTTTTTCTCCCTTGATAATCTTACTCCCCCCCCCCTCGGGAGAATCCTGGCTACGCCACTGATTCAATTTGGTCTCAAAATTCATAATCAAAACTGGGTGATTCAACTTGCTGACAACCAATTGAAAAAAAAAAATTGAATAGATCGCGTGAAAAAAATTGACACTTAGAACGATCAAACTTTCGAACGTTTAGAAGTAAAAAAAAACTCTATTCCTGTGGACTTATCAAGTTATCAGTTCTCAAACAGCCATTCAGGCATTTAGCCATCGATATTCAATGTGAACGGGGTCGCGAGCCTACCACTGTGTTTGTGAATATAGTAATGTGACACACGAAAAACGCCTGTGTTTCTGAAACTGCTGGATGGACACTCGGGCCCTTCTTGTGACACGTCACATATAAAGAACAACGAACATACGATTCTTCTATCTTTCAAAGCAAAATCAATGTTGACAAGTTTATAAACATTACAATGTAGTGGAACAAAAAGTTTTGAACAACACTAGCGAGAAAAATAGAAGGAATTCGTTATTTTTATTCACGAAATTTTGCCAGGGGAGGCTCCAGCAAGCGTTAGGGGGTGCTGAGTACCCTAGCACCACCACTCTGGCTAGGGGCCTGACGTAATGATGATTTTTTTAAATGGTGGTATCTCGGCCTATGGAGGGGGGGGGGGCTCAAGATACCTTTGGAGAGGGCTCAGCGCCAGCTTGCCTTCCATGGCAAAGGGGCTGTCTAAAAGTTGAACGCAAAAGACTATTTTCCAATGTTACAAGCTGAATCCGATAGCAAATGTTTCATTATTTAACTTACGTGCTTTGGTCCTGGTGAATATAGAAAGGAAGTTTAGTCTGGAACAAAAGTCAAAACTTCATGTGTTTTTCCCATAAGAACGAAAGGGAGTTTGTGGCACGGATTCCCCTGAATCCGATCGACCTGAAACTTCGTAGTTTTTTTTATTTATTCGTTTGTTTTTATTGATTTCATTGGAACCAATTTAGGAGACGAATCAGAGGAAATTCAGAAAGAAAAAAGGTCACCAAGAGTAAATAACAACTACCTTAATGTGTAAAGGGATTTGTGTATTCCTCTCAAGTATTCATAATATCCTTCCAGCTTACCCTCCCAGACTAGGATATGCTCATGTGCGGATTTGTGAATGCTTGGGGATAAGGTTCCAAAATCTGCATTTGCAGGGACAAAACGAAAATGTCTTGATCAAATTCGTCTTGATCAAATTCGGAAGATCCTTGAAGTCTCAGAGAAGCCTGAAAGAGTCCTACAAGTTTGACATAAGTAGGAGGAGGAGGTTTTGATGGGTCAAAAGGGTCTTATTATGTTAGTATTAAATGAATCCAAGAAAACCTCTCGGATGGTGTATGTTTGCCCAAGGGCCGAGGAAGGAGAATGTCTCAAGCGGCTCACTATAAAGAAGGCGCTTCAAATATAAGGTAAAAAGTGGAAAAGTGGAACGAGGGAAGGAAGAAAAATAAAGAGTAAAAAAAGGGCAGACTTTTTTTGAGGGTACAAGGACGTTCTGAGAAATTAGTCCCCGGGCCCATATCTTGCTTCTGTTTTTTTTCTTCTTGTTTTTTTTTCAATTTTGATTGAAAAATCGGCAAATTTTCAACTTTTTTAAATGTTTTGTCGGCGAATTTTTAGTTTTCAAAAAATATTTGTCGGCAAATTTTCCTTCTCCATCCCTCCCCCCACACCCCAACTGAAACTCAAGTTTCGCCTCTGACTGAGACAGTTTTTATCATAATATTTTTAAATGATCCAGCAAAGTATCTTCTTAAGAGTCCAATCTTCTTTTAATAGGAGATGCACCCAGGAGATAGTGCACCTATTCGTAATTTCTTGATGATTGATGAATGTGATGCGGACAAGAGAAAGCAGGGTTGGCATTCTACACGTAGAATAAGTTATTCTACATTCTACAGTAAAATGCAAGTGAAATGTAGAATTCTTGTCAAATGTAGAATAGATAATAAAATTTAGAATGAGGTAAAATAGAAGAAAAACAAAACAATGATAATTGACTGTCTTCTTAACTCTCAAGTCTTGATTGATAATTCATAATTGTGATTGGTCAGACAGATTTTAATCATTTTATTCTATTGAATTTTAAACATTTAAAACTTGAATAGTCACACAGGCAGAGGCAAGACTATAGGGGGTGCCCGGGGTAGAAACACCCCCCCCCCCAATAATTTGGCAGTCGGAAAATTTTGAAACTGTTCATTTAAATTTCTCATTTTTACGAATGTTCGTTTATTATTATTATTATTATTATTATTATTTTTTTCAATTAAAAAATATTTCGATCTAAGAATCGGCCAATTTTTAATTTTTTAAATTTTGTCGGCGAATTCTTAGACGATGAAGGTCAACCATTCTTCCATATCGAATTTCAACTTTTTTGAATTCTTGCAAATTTATTTCGTGACTAGCTTGGGCTGCAGTTATTTTGAGGGCATAAAAAATACTTTATTACTGAGGGGAAGCCTATTGAATTTGTACACATTCTGAATTGCTTCGTTTTCCAAAATGAAATCCTGGTTATTGGCTACTGATTCCAGAAACCTTGTGTAAGATGAGCCATTAGGTATGTATTACTAACGTAAATCATTGAAAGGAGGAGGGGTCTGGCATGGGATCAGGGACGAAACCTTAGGAGCTGTGGAGGGTTGAATCTCCCCCCCCCCAGAATTTGGCAGTTGGCAAATTTTGAAACTGTTCAATTGAATTTTTCATTTTTTTATTTTTTATTTTTTTCTTAAAATATAATTTGATTTTATAATTTCTTAAAAATTTTGTCGGCGAATTTTTAGTATTCAAAATATATTTGTCAGCAAATTTTTCTAAACTGAAGGTCAGATTTCGTTTCTGAAAATGGAGTACCTAGACGCCTGTCAGAGATAAGGCAAAGGTTTCAAGCTGAGTATCGAACGTTATCTGAAAGGATGAAACAAAGTTGAAATGTGGAAGACATTTCGAAAATCTTAAAATCGATAGCAAACGTTGAATTTCGAATTTCGATGACTATTCTGTTCTTAATAGATTCTCTGTTTGATCTAGAGCCTGAAATGTGAGAAAGTTGAATATTTTATTAAAATCTAAAAGTTGAAAGCAAAAGACTAATTTTCCAATGTCATAAGCTGAATCCGATAGCAGATGTTCTATTGTTTAATTTACGGGCTTTGGTCCTGGTGAATATTGGAGGAAAATTTAGTCTGGAACAAAAGTCAAAACTCCCATCGTTTTCCCATAAGAACGAAACAAAGCTTGTGGCACGGATTCCCCTAATCCGATCGACCTCAAACCTTGTAGGTTTTTTTTTCCTGATTTTATTGGAACTAATTTAGGAGACCAGTCCGTGGAAATTCAGAAAAAAGTATCACCAAGAGTAAATAACGACGACCTGAAGTGTAAAGGAAGTTGTGTGTTCCTCTCATCCTGTTATATCCTTCCAGCTTACCCTTCCAGACTAGAGGGTATGCTCATGTACGCAAATGTGAGTGCATGAGGGATAAAGTTCCAATCTGCATTTTCAGGGACGAAACTATTGAGGGGTTAAACACCCCCAGTAATTTGGGAGCCGGCAAATAGTGAAACAGTTCATTTGAATTTTTCATTTTCTAAGAACGTTTGTTTATTTTATTATTTTTTTCAATTAAAAAATAATTTTGATTAAAAAATCGGCAAATGTTTACATTTTTGAGAAATTATCATAATTTTCTTGACGGCTCATTTCGCTTGGACTTCAAGGACCGCGCCCACGTGATTCCGTAACACAAGGGGTCGGCGGTAGTCCAATGATTATAATGATTTCATGGGGGGGGGTGGTCTAAAATATACTAAAAACGAATGACGTAGCATATGGATGTTCCATAATATGTTATAAAAGATCTACGACTAGAGAGGTTTACTTCGCAAGTTAGTCACAGTCCTAAACAAGTTCCTTGATACTGTTTTTTGAGTTATGGCACCGGGAAATTATTCTTCGATAAAGTGATTTTATTCAGTTTTAAATTATTCGCGTTTCACACACCTATTTCGGTGTTAGTGATTCGTTCGATAACCAAAATAAAATTACAAGAAAAAATTCCGTCCTGTTAGTCGATGATTTAGTTCCACTTATAGTTTCCGATCAAATGAGCTCGTATAACGTGTAAAAGTGTCTTTCGTTTTGAATTTTCAAAATATCTTGGAAAAGTTATCCCGAAATCAAATGGAAACCGGCGTCGAATAAATCTAAAAAATTGTGTCAAGCGTTCCGCGGCGGTTTCCGAAGAGGTTTTAAATAAATTTACAGTTACAATACTTGAGGATGAATTTAAATGATTTGGAATCGGATGCGAAATGCAGCCCAGCACAGGTGTGTATCTACCTAGTTTTGAATACACAAGAAGAAAATAAATTAGAGAATTTTTCAACTTTTCAGGTTTATCCGCTCAACTTTTTACGGTTATTTGTTCGTGCCCGCAATTCTTATAATTCATTAAGATACCCATTAGTTTTATCGCCGAAATATTTTTCAGAGTAGCATAAATAAGTCGGGTTTTCTGAATTTAGGTTTAGATCGTAGCAGTTGACGAAATGTCGTAAATGTATTTTAGAAAGAGAGTAGCGCGCTAATACGAGTATCTACGTATAATCTTGTTATAAAAAAGTTAAAAATCGTCTAATATGGAGGGATGTTGTTACCTGCCATTTTATACCTCCGATTTCTCTCAATAATGAGGTATACTCATACATTTCTTATGGACGTAAGAACTTATCATGGACTCTCCCAGCCACAAAGATACCCGTTACATGCCATAATCAGACGCCCAAAAATGTTAAAGGCCTTACACGTTTAAAATGACTAAATACGTAAAATAGCAGGAACACACTATTATGCAATCAGTTGTTTTTTTTTTAAAATTGATAATCTGAGTCTACTTTTGCCACTAGCAGAAATTCTGTGTAGCATTGCAACCCTTTCCTCCCTAAATCCTTGATGCAGCGAAGTCTATTGTATTGGCAATGAAGGTTCGTCATAAAATTTGACCCGATAGAAATGAATCTGGAACTGAATCCAGAGTACAGTTTCTTGATGGATTTGCATTTTTGGATCCTGTTTTTTCATAGAATTTGCCAGGATCCTTGTTTAACAGGTTTCATAATAGGATGCTGAATCCGCACCCGGGTCCTAAATTTGTATCCCCATTTTAAATGTAAATCAGGATTCTTAATCCACGTTAGACTTCTGTTTCTCTTAGAATCTATCAGTATTTCAAACTTATGAGCGCTCTATCCATTTTCCTCCTATCCATTTTTCCTCCAATACTTTGGAAATTTTTTGGATTCTAAAATCCGTTTTTCATATTTTATAATGAAAATACAGATCCTGGGATTCGGATTCTAAAACCCACTTTTAGAACAAAATCCAATTCCATGGATCCGGATTTAAATTCTCAGATTCAGATTCATTCTAATATTGAATTCGAAGTTTTGGATCCTTTACAACTTTTCACCCCCCCCCCCCCATCACCAGCCTACTAAATATTGACTTGGGCATATTGAATATATCTCCCATGCATCTTCCTCTGCACACACTGCGAAAAAAAAATTATCCTCTTAATGTTATTTAAGTGGAATAATTTCATTTTTTCTATGCAGTATCTTTTTAAGAGAAAGATTTTTTTTTTGTATCTAGATATTAATTTTGGAACCTATATATTTATTTCTCCCAATAGCTTCTCATCGTCAATATTACAACTATGAATGAGATCATGTAAAAACCACGGGCGTATCCAGAACTTTTTCCAGGAGGTGGCAAAAAGGTAGAATTTATGCAGGTGCTAGCCGCTGCTTTGCTATCAGTGTGGCGCCAGTCACACATTTTCGTTGTCTAACGTCTAGGCCTCTATAGGCACATCCTATTTTTTGCGAATTTTATTCAGTTCGCTTTAAATATTCGAAAATAATAATCCTGTGAGCACTGGAACATGATTTTTTTTTAAAAATCCAGGAGGACAATTGCCCCCTTGCCCCTCGCTGGCTATGCCCATGATAAAAACACTACCGCGATTACTTTCCTTCTTTCTTCTTATGTAGCTATTTCGTAGCCTTCGAAAAACTCATTGTAGGGAATATCTTCTGCTCGAGGGTAATATTCGAAGGCTTTGAAATACGTGTATCTTAAGAATCTACACTGCTGAATAAAAGTCATTATTCACCCCCAAAGAAATCAGGATTCTCCTTCTATTAGCAAAAGGGAACCGGCAAAGAACTGGAAATTCAGATATAATATTTTTTTAGGCATACTGTATACAGGGTGTTCCTTTTGCAATGACGCCCTTCCATCTGGTAAGTAGGCAACCTACCTCAACACTGTGTAGATATGTTTGCATGCTCTTACTTTTGAAAGGGCTGAGTTATGGTCACTATTTTTGAATTTTTTTTTCTTCTCACGACTAGAGATAGACAGAAAAATGGTACCAGTAGATAATACTCGCATGTATTAAAGGGCAGTTGTGGTAACCTGCATTCTTTCGGCCTTCATAAATCTCCTCCGTATGAGCGTAGACCATTGCTTTGAAATTCGTCATGATACCATTTTTAATCTCAACTGTCACTGGCACCGTAGCAATTAAATTCTTCACATACTTTATGACATGAAATAGACAGTAAAATTGTACTCCGTGTGAAAACTTCTGTCAGAACAGTATATTCTGTAAAGTTTTTGTCAACTATAAAAACAGAAGGCGGACTTTCGGCACACGTATGTCTTTGAAGAACTTGAAAGCAGATTAAACGAATGGTATTTTCTTCTCTGCATTGCAGCTACCCGCTTGTGGAGAGCATTCTCAACAAAGAGACAATACTGAACTGAACCATCATCCAGTCTGTAGAACTTTTGTACCGACGAATATCACCAACGATTAAGTATTCCCAATCTATGGAGGATGACCCCCGTATTCACAGTGATCTACATACAAGAGATACACGAGCGGATAGAACACCTATGTACAAAAACCACATACCGAATTATCTTAACTACGTTTCCCGACGAATCCACTGAGAGCAATACTCTTGTTCGAAGTACCAATTTAGAACGCTCTCTGCTTGCATGGAGTACATTTGTTTATAAGATTTACATATTTACGCACGCTCTTGGAACGTAAAAATAAAGATTGAGTGACTCAAGAAGCTCTTTGCATAATGAATGTCGTCTGCATTGCAGCGAAAGAGCTGCAGGTTCTTAGGTTATTACAAATTGATTCCCCCCCCCCCCAACTTATATGTTTTCTTGTAGCAAATGGTATGTACCTAATGCGAAGCCGTTCACTCTCTATGTTCTAGGAAGGAGCTCATTCTGCCACCAGCGACGTATGGCCTCTGGAAAGACCCGACGGCATGCCAGCCATACAGTCGTTAGAAGTGATGTGCGGTAAAGATCACATGGACGTTCATTTGCAATTCACGCAGCCGTTCGAAGGCATCGTCTCGTCGAAGGGCCAGTACGGCGATCCGCGGTGCGTTTACGTGCCTCCGTCCACCGGCAAGACGTTTTACACGTTTCGTATCGCGTACGCTCGGTGCGGAACGAAGCCGGATTTGAACGGTCAGTTTTACGAGAATACGGTGGTCGTGCAATATGATAAGGACCTGCTGGAGGTGTGGGACGAGGCGAAGCGGTTGCGGTGCGAGTGGTACAACGATTACGAGAAGACCGCTTCGAAGCCGCCGATGGTTATCGCCGATCTCGATGTCATTCAGCTGGACTTCAGAGGTTGGTATCGAATTTAACCGATCTGTTTGGAAGGGGGAGGGGTAACGAGAATCTTATTTCCGAAGTAGGTATCATGCTTCTAGTTTTGCAGCCCATTCAACCGCTGAACAGAAGAATGATGTTATGTATGTTCTTTGGTTCGATATGATAAGTACGTGCTATAGTATACACCAACACTTGAAGTAAATGGTTCTGTTGCTACTCCCAAATCGAGGTCATTAATCACGAACATTCATTGAGATTACAGAACTGTATGCGGTTCTGTGCATATCTCTGAACAGTGCTAGTAGGAACGCAGAGATATCACTGAACTATCATGTATATTCATCATATACCTTTATAACATGTTATTCTTTGGTTTCATATTTTTAATCTGAAGTCCTTTTTTTCAGGCGACAATGTTGATTGCTGGATGGAAATACAGCACGGGAAAGGCCCGTGGGCACCACCTGTGAATGGAATTGTTCCTCTCGGCTCAACGTTAACGCTAGTTGTCGCTATTAATGACTTCAGAGGTAATTCAATTTAGAAATATAGTCTACCTATTGAATCATTAATCGGTTTATTTACATTAATGTATAAGTAAATTTTCCACACCAGATTTATCTTTTCCTCAAAAGTAGATTTCCAGAATCACAGCCTCTTATGAACATTGAATATAAAGAAATATTAGGGTAAAAGGTACAATTATGAGCTAAGGTACAAATATGGACCACCCTCTACAATAACTACTGCTAGCTCTCTTGATGAACTAATCCTGAAAAATATTGCTAGACACTGAAACAACATTTTGTTCTATCCAGTTTTCGGTGCCCTAGTTCAATTCTATAGACGCTGTGTGAAGTTTTTCACCTTGTTATCAACTCACATTGTTAAAATTTGCTAAATTTTGAAGTTCATTTATTTCGAAGATTATTGAATGTGAAAAAATTTGAGAGAATGAAAGTAAGTAACAAAAATGATATGTATGGTATTTCAAAAATATTTAGCTAACAGATAGAGTCGAACTTTTCGGCGATTTCTTGAATTTGTTAAGGCGGTTCATATTTATACCTCACGCACTTGGTGAAGCGTATGGCGATGCAAGCATGCCAAAGTAGTTCCCCAGACATCACACCCCTGGCCGCGGAAACTACCCTTTCGATATCGCGTTAGTGACCAGAGAGACGCATTGAGCTTCAATTTTGCCTCTCCGTTCGGATCCGCGCTGTCCTCCCAGGGCTAGTATAAGACACCCTACTGACCGAGGCTACGCTTTTACCCGGCACTAACCTGGAATCCGGGTGCACCACAGACGGACGCGCTTCCTTCTTTCCCTCCTCACCTTCTCGTCTTGGTACGTGTGGCGACGGTAGGAAGGTGGTGACGGTGGGGATGAGCCCTGCTGGGAAGGGGTCCATAGCCGCTGCAGCAGCTCTAGGATAGTGCAGAGTCGTGGTGTCCGGTAGTGTGGGCCAAGATTTATCCGTCAGCCCTCTGCCTCGACTACTCTGTCTGCATCTTCTTCTTTATGATGGTCGAAACAAAGGTCGACACCCGGTTCCATCCGCTTCGACTCTTCAACATTTCGGGAACCAAGGTGTCCGACGCGAGACGGCTGATCACGCCGACGCTATCGCTCATGTTGTAGCCGGGATCGATCGCTGTTGCCATCCCGCGTCTATCCTGCTCCCAGGCCTCACACTCGAACAGGATCTCGATCACAGTTCATGCACACGGGGCTCAGCGCTATCGCCGTCCGATGTAGGTACCTGCCGAAGCACCCGCCGCCTATAGGACTTGCGTCAGGTGGAAGTTCAGTTCCCCGTGGGACCTGCCTGCCCATACATCAAGGTCGCGTATCAGCGCTCGGGTTCACTCGCTCTTGACCGACTGGGCGAGTGCGGCCCTCCACTTACGAAGCGTGAACTGCTGGATACCCTGCTTGACCGGAAGTGTCTCCCGTTTCGTCTTCGCTCTCTTCTTTGCACCGTATACCTCGCTATTTCGCCAACATTGAGTACGGTCAGTGGTATACACGCTAATATGCCTACTGCCTCTGAAGAAAGAGTGTGGTACGCAGTGACACACCTCAACGCGGGTTTTCGCTGAATCTTCTCTATCTCCGCTCTTCTGTAAGGAATCTTGATGGAGTCGGCAAATACTGGTGCCCTAGGATAGGAGGACCGACATGATGACATTCGCGTACACAGTGCGTCCGGTAAGTTCTAAGACCGTGGTTATAAAATCGGTGCAAGTTGCGCAATCTGCTCGAAATCTTGGGAACTAGTTTCTACAACCTTCCTCCCCACCCCCATACCAAGTGTCAGGTGCATCCGATTACATGCTACCGTTCAGTAGCAGTTTTGAGGTAACATTGTTGTGAGTCGCGGTCATAATTTTAATATGGAAAGAAATCTGGAACAACATACCGCGATTTTATTATTTTTTTAAAGCGGGTAAAAGCGCTACCGAAACGTTCGAAATGTTGAAGGTGGCTTATTCGGAGTCTGTAATGTCTCCTGCTAGTGTGTTTCGTTGGTATAACCAATTTTCGTCGGGGTGAGAGGCGGTAGAAGACAAGGAGAGAAATTGCGCTTTCAAAAATCCAAAGTGAAGACGATGTTGGTGGTTTTATTTTGCCCCGAAGGGGATAGATCACAAGGAATTTGTTCCTCAGGGAACTACAGTGAATGCACCGTTCTATCAAACTGTGCTAGATCGTCACTATAAAAGAATTGCACGCATTAGGCCAAATTTTTGGAAGGATCGGTCGTTTTTCCTGCTTCACGATAATGCGCCAGCGCACACCGCTGCAATTAACACTTAATTTTTGGCTCGAAAAATGGTTCCGGTGCTCAGCCACCCCCATACTCCCCAGATTTAAGTTCTCCCGACTATTTCTTGTTTCCAAAGTTGAAAATGGAGCTGAAGGGTGACCATTTCGCTTCGATTACGGAGATTCAAGAAACTGTGACAGCGAAGCTCAACAGCATTCCGAAACAGGATTTTTTCGTTCTACGCAAAGGCTCCAGGACCGTGTGAACAAGTGTATAGAATGTAACGAGGACTATTTTGAATTAAAAAATTGTTAAAATCGTTTTTGAAATTTCTTTGTACCTTCTGTAGCCACAGTCTTAAAACTTACCGGACGCACTGTGTACATCTTCCTTTTTTTCTCCCTGGATCCTCCTAGGTACAACATTGGACGGGATAGCTGTCAACGGGCTACTCAATCCGCCTTCTCAACTGCCCGCTTAAAGTGCTCTCGGAACAGTAACTTCCCGTCGAACCACAGCCTGAGGTACTTCAGGGTTGTTCATAGTCCAATCTTCACACCTTTTAGAACAAAGGTTGGGTGGGCTGTACTTGCGTCGCGTCGAGAACAGTACTGCTTCCATCTTCTGTACTGCCAAGTACAGCCCTGCCGACTCGATCCAGTGGATCAGCATCTCCAACGCCTGGTTAACTCGTCGCTCGACTTCTGCTGCCATCTCGGTTTGGCCCACTTATGCTTAGGTCCATCTTAATTTTCAATTTCTCAAAATTTGAGGTACGGGGGCTTACAAAGTTGAAAATTTTCTTTTGATCCGTAGCACTCGACTATATGCCCACCTTTTGATACATTACTCATTGAAATCGGATAAATTTTACCCAAGTTATTGAGAAAAGTAAGGGTGGTCTATAATTGTACCTTTACTCTAGTAAGAAAATGAACTCCCTGAAACAATACAGTTTTTTTTCTTCAATTTTTGGCGGTCTCTTGGTTGAAGAAGTTGTTTTTATGTAATAGAACGTTTCAATGAAAAAGTTTGACTTCTGCTGCCCAGATCGGGTTTCTTTTTAAATTTGAAGATATAGTAGTTGAAAAATGGGGGTTCTGGGACAATATTTAGAGTCGAGGCTCTTTTACTAATTGTTATATTTCTATTGTTGCATTAGTTGCCTTTTGGTTTACAACAAAGAATCTTAATGAGAAATGTAGCTTCTGCGGCTCAACAGCTTCTTTTTTCAATACCGGTTCCCAAGAACGACGACATTTTTCAAACTGTGGATATAAAAAATAGTATTTGAACAACAACTGTGAACCGAAGGGTGGGAGAAAAATAAGGTCTTTTTTTCCTAATTTTAGCATCCCTTAGACTGCAAATGTTAATTTTTAGTATATTATATATAACTGAGAATTCCAATAAAAATGTTCAACTTCTGCTATCTAACTTGCTTTGTTTTCAAAATTGGCTTCTCAGATTTGCAGTTTTTTTATGAACTTTGAGTATGAAAAAGTAGTAGTTGAAGAATGAGAGTTTTGGATTAATAGTAAACACAATAGTGTGGATTTAAAAAAAAATTTATTTATTCAGGAACTGTCTGGGGGCATTCACCTAGACATATGATTAAGAGAGGTCACATGGTTGCCCTGCCATGCAGTCATAGAGGGGCCATAGTATGGAATGAAAATAGGATATTTTTTCTTTCTAATTCTGGCATCACCTGGTTTGCAAAAGTTGCTTTTTGGTATACAGTAGAGAATTCTAATTAAAAAACTTGAATTTTACTGGGTCACTGTAGAACTTGAATTTTACTGGGTCACTGTAGAACTTGAAATGTTAGGGCTAGCATATGAAATGAGAACAAAGTTATTCGAATAAAATAATAAAATATTGTCTCTAGAGGTACTTTTCATAGCAAAATTAAAATTAAAAAATAAAAACAAAACTAAAAACAAAAGTAAAAAAATAAATAATAAAAACTGAAACTAAACTATAAAGGGGGGTACTAATTTCAGGTCTGACCTCTGAACTTCACCAAAACTATATTTTTCACTGTAGGTAAAAAGATTTTTAAATACGAGTATTATTGTTGTATCATTAATCAGATTTGAAAATCGCAGAACAATGAAAGCATGGTTTAAATGAAGTTTTAAAACCAGATCTGAAATCAGCGCATTAAAAGTTCAGAAACAATTTTTTCTTCTTCTAACTTGGGAAAAAAAAATTTCTTTCATTTCATGTACGTGTACTCCCAGAATTTTAAGATCCAGGTTAATCCAATAGATTGCAAAATTTATCGCTGAAATTCTGTATACCTCGCTATTTCTTACCACCCTTACAATGTCTTGAATATTATTTTTTTCACTCTATCCTTTCACAGAATATTGAAGATATAACAGGTGTATATATTTTCAAAGTAATTTAAAACTGAGTTTTAATTTTGTGTGTTTTATTGTGCTTATTCACATATAGGCGGGTCCAAGAGGGGGTTACCCCCCCCCCTCTTCGAACTTAATTTTTAAATTTAAAAATACATAATACTTAACCCGCCACTAGCTATAGTTCTTATTTAATATTAGTATTATTATTCATGTTTTTTAACACCCCCCCCTCCTTTGAGATAATCTTGGATCCGCCTATGCTTTACAATAGGTAAATATTATGAACTTTGACTTAATTATTAGTGAAAGATGTAGGATTAGTGGTTCCAAGATGATACTGGTTCCATGATGAAAAATCGTGAATATCTCGTCCATTATTAGCACTATTTAAATGAAACTTATACTGCAGACCTGCAGACATGTGGCAACATAACACTCATTTTAGTATGTGAACGAAATAATTATCAGAAAATACTCTGGTGATATTACCAAAAACTTGTTTTTGAATGCCAAAAGTAAGAATTTTTCAAGTCCGTTTTTTTTTTTTGTAATTGAGAAACTAATTTATTTAACTGGTAAATAAATTTCGAATATGTTATACAACTATAAGTTCTGCATTGAATGACGTTGGATTCATAATTTAACTGTTTTTGGTCGCGACAAATACCACATTAAACATGAAGAAAACGTTGGTTCCAAGATGACATATTTTTTTAAATTCCAAGATGACACGTATTAATTTTCATATATTTTTATACAAATGGGTACAGGATATCAACGAAAAACAACCCGAGGTCATTTTGGTGCAGAATATATGAAAAAGGCCGTAAATTTAGTTCTTGAAAAGAATTACTCGTATATAGAGCTGCTTTGTAGAGGAATTCGATTTTAGGAAGTACGGAAAGGCAGAAAAGGGCCTTGAAAATTAACGTTGACCTTTCCCATTATAACATATATTGATGTATCTATTATATTATATTTTAATAAATAAATAATTTTGACTTTTTGCCACGTTTTTCTAGTCGTGTGTCATCTTGGAACAGGCTTCATGTCATCTTATACCCCCGGGAATCCAAGATGACACAGCTGATCACTGCAAGTATTTGTTACCATATATTTTGGGTTATAAAAGTGATAGACCATTCGTTATTGGCTCATTTTAATCCTTTGATATACATATTTTTTCGATAAAAATTTCAAGATGTTTGAAGAAAAAGTTTGATCAGATATACCCTAGAATAACTTTGCTGTGTCATCTTGGAACCACTAACCCTATAGGTCATATCTATCAGTTGTCAGTTCTGCTGTCAGTCATTTTCAGCTTGTTCCTTGGACCATGAACCAGTGTTGGATTATTTGATTTTAAATTCAACAACTGCATCAGCTTTTAATCATTGATTCAAACCTAAAAGAAGTGAAAATATTTTCCATGCTTTCTGCCATTGGTATATCTTACTGCAAGGCAAAAGTTACCAAAAACAACCGAAAAAATTGAAACTCTATGAAAATGATGTTAATAGTCTAAACTAAACTTAACTGCCAAAAAAGAGACATAAAATAACCAAAAATAAGCAAACTCAACCAAAAAAAAAAAAAAGAAGATCTAGGATGACCAAAAATAACTTTAAAAAAAAAACCACAAAAAACAAATCAAACACAACCAAAATACGTCCACGTATTATAAGTCAGAGAATCCAATCTGAGCATTAATTTTTATTGGGTTGCTGAGTTTAGGATTTGGATTCTTTAGAGTTTGGTATCTGAGGCTTGGGAGTTATTGTGGGTTTGGGTTTTGGGGTGTCTGTTCCTGTGTTTTCGAATTGGAACTCAGAAAACTCAACTAGTAGTGGAACCCAAACCCAGACTAAAACTCAAACCCGATATAGACTAATTTTTCCGGATTTAAGTTTAGGTCCGGGCCTAGTTCAGGTTTATACTGCAAATTTTTTTTTTTAAGTTTAGGCTTAACATCCCTAAATATGACCGAACGCAACCAAAAAAAGAAGTAAAAATAAAATGAACGTGCGATGAAGAATAATTCAAAACCAGAACTACATACTTAAATGAATATGATCAAATAGGACTACAAAATACCAAAAATTATAAGAAACGATATAACCTGAAGGAGGCCGTTCCAGAACATTTCAACTTCACCACGTACAACCAAAAATTAACCAAAAGGACTACATACATGAGATCAAAAATAACCTTAATCTAATATGACTAAAAATCAAAAGACCGACAATCGTATCGAAATCGAAGCAACTAACATTGGTTCCAGTTATGGCTTTACCTCCGAGCTATTTGGAAAAAATTCTGAATGGCTTCAAAAACTTTTTGATAATAACTCGGCTCATGCAAAAATTTTTAAGTTAGCTCTGATTTCAGTTCCAATTCTGGTCATTTTTGCTGGATTCCTGCTTCCTTCAAAAATTGTCGTTCTTGGGACTCGGAGCTTCGACTGTAGGACCCCGCTTCAACCAAATATGTATCACTGAAATTACTGCTGGAATTTCATTGTCCACTTGTTTACACTTGTCCCTGAAAAGGGACCTAAAGGGCGGTAGTTTTAGGTATCTTCTCGTGGATATTATGGAATGCACCGTATTCAAAATTCTGTTCCGCGTCATAAAATGGTTTAAGCGCAGGTGCCTTTCGATTATGAAGTAGGCCGAATGTGTGAGTACCTACAGTAGCAAAGAAAACTTGGAAGAGCAATGAGAGCAATAGGCGACGTGTATGTCGAATATTGTTGTGAGGTGGTGAGCTCTGGATAATGTGCCTGCATTTAGTAGTATAGGTACGTAGCTTATACTCTCTTCTTGATATCACACGTACTAGCATAGACGCAAATAGGTGGGGGGGGGCTTAGCCCCCAAACTTCTAAATAGCCTCCTCAAATACTGAAAAATTACCAAAGAAAATGATGCGGGGGTGATGTTGCTTCATAATAAGGGGGCTTAAGCCCCTCCCCCCAAGTTCTGAGCCCTATTTGCGCTTCTGCTTATTGGACCAATAATTGCGCCGTGGCTATCATCACTTTTCACAATCAGATTACATGTAAAACTATTCCTCTCTTCACCTCGATTGCGTCAATTGTAATCAGAATTTTGCTTTTCTTTCAGGCGAATTCGACATGCGAGTGAAGTCGTGCGCCGCGTCGGACGGCGGCGGTCACATTATCCAGCTGAGCGACGAGCACGGCTGTGTTCTTCGGCCTAAAATGATCAGCAGGTTTCTGAAGGCGAAAATTGCCGACGAACGAGCCTCTGTCATCACGTATGCCTTTTTCCACGCGTTCAAATTCCCGGACGCGTTGAGCGTGCACATCAAGTGCAAGGTCGAGATCTGTCGACACGGCTGTCTCGATCACTGCCAGCAGGCGGACGCGCTTAACGCGCACCACCCGGTGCATCACGCCGCCTTCGATGACTTCAACTCGCTGAAACGTCAGGACGCGGACGTCGGTGTCGGTGTCGGCGCTCCCAGTCCTAAAGACACGTCGGCCGAGAGCCAGTCGCCAGCAACTAGTCTGCTGAACGACTTACTGTACGACGATAAACCGATGGACGACATTCCCAACGAAACGAACTACGATGATCAGAATCCAGCCCCGCTTAAGAGTAAGCCGCCAACCGGAGGCAAATCAGAGTCGGGATCGCCGTCGATGTCCAAAACCAAAGATGTCAACGAGATTCCTCCGGTGTCGCATAACAATGTCCTGCCATTGCCGCGTGATAATACGCCGACCAATCCGCACCATATGCAACCAGTAAGAACCATCACATGTTTAATAAACATTCAGTTGGGTGGGGTGGATATCGCACGCGGGATGACGCACAGTGCCTGTTTTGAAGACAAAACTTAATGCTGCAGCATAAACATCAATAATGGCTGCGGAAGTCAGACATCGCACACCAGCCATTGTAAAATTGATAAGTACTTTGGGCAGTTGGTACCCCTTGAAAATCGCTCTCGCTTCCCTTTGGAATGAACGGCAGTCAACGGGGTGGGGAATTATCCTATTGTTTCTGCACTCATTGGAATCTCAGTTTTAGCACTGCCTTTACTGGATTGTGGTCCGAGTTGACATTCGCTTCCGGGTGTGCTTATGCAGACTTGACAACGTTTCTGAATTGCTTTGGGTATAGTATGAAGTCAATTTGATTGCGTGTCGGATGGTGACTTACAAGTACATAATTTTCGGTCTGACAGCTAGAAACATGTTCTACTCCATACAGAACTGGATCAGTCTCTCCCAGCTTTCATTTTTCTCGTCAAGACTAAATTTACCAGCCAAATTATCCTCTACCAATCTTTGCATTCTAATCACCAAGTACCACTGTGATTTTGCCCCTTTTGCTAAGCTTTAGCAATATTGCTATGTGGCTGTAGATCCACTGGTTGAGCATATGGCGATGCACGCATGCCAAATTGGCTCTCCAGACACCGCACCTCTGGCCCCGAAAACTGCCCTTTCGAGTATCGCATCAGTGACCTCAAAGAGAGTCTTGAGGCTGGCCCGACCTTCATTTCGCCCTCTCCGCTTCGGATGCGCACTGAAACGCCACGGTCACTATTGGGCACCCTATTGACCGAGGCAACGCTCACCCTGCATTAACCTGGAATTCGGGTGCACCATAGCCAGACGCGCTTCCTTCTTTCACTCCTCACTTCCTCATCTTGATACGTGTGGCGACGTAGGAAGGTGGTGACGGTGGGATGAACCCTGCCAGGGAATCCGGAGTAGCTCGAAGATGATATAGAGTCGTTGTGTCCAGTGTGGGCGCTTTGTTCGTCGGCCTTCTGCATCGACCACTCTGTCTGCATCTTCTTCTTCATGACGATTAAAACAAAAGCCGACACCCGCTGCCATTCGCTTTCACTCTTCAGCATTTCCAGAACCAAGACGGTCGATCACGCCGTCACTATTGCTCGTGTTTCCGCCGGAATCGATCGCTATTACCGTCTCATGCCTCTCCTGCTCCCAGGCCTCACCCTCGAACAGGGTGTGCCACAGATTGTCCTCCGCCCTTTGATCACAGTGCGTGCACTTAGGGCTCGATGGAAATCCCCCCCCCCCGAGGTCCTTTTTTCTCTCTCTACCGGGCGGCAAATTACTATTACCTTGCGGCAGTTTTGAAAGCCGGATTATACTTTTTGGCAGATTTTCGTACGCATGAACCATTTTTGATCCCTTCTAATACAGCCTTCTGCATATCATTATATGCTGAGAATGTGCCTTTTGAACTTTTTCGACGATTTCTCGCTATTGCGATATGAAAATTTATAAAATATTTTGAAGATGACAAACGTTTGAAAGTAATACGGGTGTGTCATGGTGGAAACCACCCAAAAAAATTTTCAGTTTCACTTCAGTTATGATTATATTATGAATATTTCTGCACATTCTTAAGTTTGAAAAGAAGCGGAATTCTGTGACGATTTTACTGATGATGTAATGTTTTTCTATCTTTGATTTTTTACAAGCCACACACACAAGATTTTTCGTTTTTTCAGCTTCTTCACTTTCTGTTTTTTTAACCCGCAAGAATCACTTGAAGTTATGAAAAAACAAAACAACATCACTGATCTTGCCGAATACTGGATAGATGATGTTATTAGCATATCAAGTTCACAACACTAAATCACTTTTGTGCAGATAGCACGAGTGTAGCCGATTTTGTGAGAAAAGGTGTGTCATGGTGACAGACCTTATCTTACCCATGTTACTTTTTTTTGAAGAATACAAAAAATTCGGAAAAACGTTTATAGATAAATTTCGTTTGTCACTTCTTCAAAATATTGTCCCTTTGAATCAATACACATTAAGGTTCTATAGTTTCACACGGATATAACGACCGCCAATATAATTCTGAACTAGTCCGAACACATCCTTGATCATTTATTCGGATTCTGCAACAACGTGGGCGGCATCTAGTGGACGTTTTTATAACCAATGAAAGAGTGATGATAGAACGATACGACAATACAAATTTCGTGAATTTCGGGCCGTCCAGCGCTAGTATCGACTACTCTTATCAGCGACCAAAACGTGAAGTTTTTGACACATGCAGCAAAATTTTGGAATCTATAGGTATAAAAATAGTCTTAATCGAAAGAAAATTGCTTGTTCGAAAAATTATTTGCTCTTTAAATACTTTAAAAAGTCTTACTTTTCGAGATATTTCAATTTTAATGAGTATATTCATTAATGGGGAAAATGCATAGATTTATGTTTTCGTCCTTACCACTTGTGCTTGATTATAGCGCTCTCTGACGGATGGACGGCCCGAATATTCTTTAGTCTTTACCAATGTTGTAGTTTCGTTTCTTATCTATTTTAGTTTGGTGTTTCACTTTTTCTTACACTTTACTTATGATTCTTTTACTTTTATTTTGCAATTTAGTAATGATTTTGTTATAATATTACGAATAACTCAACCGTTTGGCCGGACAGTTTTTGTGTTTTCATTCGCAAAAGCTTGTAAGAAAATCTCTCTGACGTTAATTTAAAAATAAAACGAAAAAACCGCAGTAAAAAATCACAAATCAGAAAATCAGCAGTAAAACCGCCTTGATCACGCTTTCATTTTCTTATCAGTAAGACGACAGCAGCGCGCCACGAGGCCTGTGGAATCCGAATCAGTCGTTCGCGAATGAGTGCGAACGCGTCCGAGAATGCTTGGACTAACTTAGGAATCAAAATGGCGGTCCAGTATACCTGTGTGAAAACTATAGTACCCTAGATACACATCAGACATCGAGGTACACCAATTTTGAGACGTTTTCTCAAATTTGGCGGGCGGGAGTTGTCTGAAAAAGTGGTCGACGTTTCGCAGGACTTCATTGTTGGTTTTGAAGCGCTGACCGCGCAAGTTTGCTTTCAGACCAGGGAACAGCCAGAAGTCGGAAGGTGCCAGATCAGGGCTGTAGGGTGGATGCAACATGATCTGGCACCCTGCGGCTTCTGGAAAAGAAATTGTATTAATGAACGTTTTAACGATTTTTTTTTTGTATTCTTCAAAAAAAGTAACAGGGGTATACTTAACTGTTTCCATTAAATTACTATAAATTGGTAATGAAGACCGTTAGCGAGTTGAAACATTGTATGCTGCCTTAGAATAAGTTGCTCTACCACTTCCGTTACTTACTTGCTTGACTGGTTGCATACCCACGCCGTACAAATTCTAGTCGGAGTACTTTTCTGACAACCTTTGTACCTGTAATGTAACAATTTGAATTTTTCTAAAAAATGTCCAAACCGAACTCCAACCACTGTGTGCTGGTAATATGGACCCCTATCTATAATGAATTTAAAGAAATAGCAAATAAGTATTTTGATGAAAAATGCATTCAATAGCCAGGGACGAAAATAAGGAGGCACGCGAGGGAACAGCTTGCCCCCAACAAGCCTCCGTCGTACTTGGGAAATTTTTGTAGATGATTGGTCAAAATTTGGAAAAATCCAAAAGTCAAAAGGTTTTTTTTTTTCTTCTTCTTTCTTTCGTTTTTAGCCAATACAAACAAATGTTCATACTTGGGAATTTTGACTTGAGTCGGTTGAGAATTTAACCATTCTTGCCTTTCCAGAAAAAACGTTTCGTTACGTCCCTGTCAACAGCTGGAAATACATTCTGTCATTGAAAAAAGAAAGAAACATTATTTGCCACAACAGAAAATGCAAATTTATGCGTAACTTTTACGGTCTGGACAATCAACCGTGTCCACCTATCGTAGACATATTGCCCCGCGTATCTGTCAGGTTTTCTTCCTGATATAAATTCAAATTAAAAATCAGTTTAAAGCAAAATACCTACATCATTTTTCTCCGATTCAAAGTAGGTCCAAATTACCTACATATGGCAGTCAAAATAAATTTGATCCCCACTCTATGAGAAACTGTAAACAAGGCCGATGCGAGGGGGGGATTGGTAGTGTCACACCACACCAGTCATTTTTCATTCGGCAATTTTGGTAAAATTTTGCTCAATTCGGCAAAGTTTTTGAAACTAATATTTCTTTTACACACCGATTTCACAATTTGTGTTTAAATACCGAATGAAAAAGTTGGGTTGGGAAAATTCGACAAGTCAAAAGCTTTTTTTTTTTTTCGTGTATGGCTTATTTGGCAGCTCAGTTGGGAATTTCCAGGTAAGAAGTTGGAAACATCCAAAAAGTCAGGAGCTTATTTTTCTTTGCTTCGACGGTTCATAAAGTTGGAAAAATGTGACTAAAATTTCTATTTGGCAATTCGGCATTTTTATAATCCACACCCCCTAGTAAGAATTGCTCAAAGCAGCCCTGACCATGATGTCACCAAGCGCACTTGCGCAATGTTAGTCAAACATATTTTTAACCAGTGTATCAAATTTCACCAGACAGTTATTCAATATTCATGATCAACAACTTACTGATTAGTATATCTGAAAAAAACTCTGCCCAGAGTTCGAAAACAAAAACACTGAATATCTCCTGAAAACAGTATTTTGGGAATTGAAGATGTTGTATATGGTTGCTTGAAGGATACATTATACATTTCGACACCTCATACAGCAAAATAGTGCTATCTACGTTTTTGGTGGAAAATGAGTTAGTGGTATCATTGGAAAGGAAATTTCACGCTCGATCATGTGCAACACCGCATGTTAATGCTGACAAAATATCAACTTTACGTAGACATGACGTCCCGATTTCGTAGAGTGATAGGTTACTGAAAACTTCTCCCTCTTTTGCCAATTTCAATAAAATGCAGATAGCACTACTTTGCTCCTAGGTATCGATTAGGTCCATTTCTGCCAGAGTGCGCTCAGTACAACTCGAGATGAAGCAGGGGTCCAAATTTGTACCACTTTCTATAATTTTCTTGCCACACTTGTGCAAAAAAAGGAGCACAGCGCCGTCGCGTTCACTTCATTCTGACTAGGATTTTTGGAAAATTCTATAAACAAGTCACGGATCCGCTTCCGATACTGTACCCTGTGTTATTTGTAGAGAAAACGTAATTCTGTAAGATGGGCCAGTAAGATGATAATATCTGTGCATGTAATTAAGTAATCGGCAGAAAATACCTACTTTTCTGTCACACTCTTTCTGCATCTCCCCTAGTTGTAACGCTATAGTGTTTTTATTTCGTTTTCTTTCTTCCTGTGGGAAGCGATAGCGATTCTTTGGTAGTATGATGAATTATCTATTTGAATTCTAGGTTCCAACTGAGACATTCTTTCTTGTACTGAGTCATCCAGCGAGCGGTGCACGCCCCTCGTTTTTGCTTGCGGAGGAAAAGGAACTTGTGTGGAGCCACACATATGTACACAATTAGGTTCTTCGATAGAAACCGACCGGCAATTCGCTGAATTTTAGTTTCTCCGCACCGAACACATTATAGGGCAGGGAATCGACACACTCATATTTCGACGATCGTCGTATTCAAATCTCGAACGCGAGAAACCAGTTGTTCAACTAATGGCCGGTCTGAAACGAACTCGCGCAGGAAATGAAACTATCGATTTTGGGGTTTCGCCGTGCGAGGTTGGCAATTTTCTTTTAATTTTCACCTAATAATCCTCTATTGCTTTATTCGATAGTACCCTGATTATACCTACTACGTAACATCGTGCATGCCGAGATGGCCAACCTCTGCAACCTCGGTGTAAAATTTGATTGCAATTTAAACACACGTTTAAAACTATTTAATAACACCGTTGTGCGAATTTCCGAATGCCGGTGCAAAAACGATAATTGCGGGGTTACGCTCCACAGCTGTGGAGAATTGGATTCAGGCCTCGGATCCAGACTCCAGTATTTGTTGTTCTGAAAATGCATCATAGTGGGGGGGGGGGAGGGGTAGATATCGCATGTCGAAAACTTGCCAGCACAGTAAAAAGGTTATTTTTGAGAAACCGTCGTCCGAATCGTCTGTACATCGCTGGGTCAGGCGTATTGCTTTCGTTTTGAACGACGTAATTAACTTCATCGTCATCGTCGTAAATTTTGCTGTATATACCTGTGGAGTAGAAAAGAAAGTGTACACCATGTGGTAACTTGATATAGACTTAAAATTGTTTCACTCTCGTAAAACGGCAGTATGCGTTAATTATAAAGCGCGAGAAAAGCGAGCGGTCGGAAAACGGTATCATCCATTTTTAATAAACTCATGCGTTGGAATTGTTTAATGACAACCGCGGGTCAGCGACTGTTTAGTCAGAAAAATAATATGTTAAAATCTGTTCGAGTGTTGTGCTTCTGCGTAGCCGGCTGGCTGCACTATACGGCATGGCGTTTATACGATCACCGAAATAATTACTAATACTTGTTAGGATTAAATTGGTGGTTAGGATTGTTCTGGTTTCTTACGACTGCGTTGAAGACTTCCGCTAGCCGGATCAAAATTGCTGGCAAAGGACTCGATGAGAATCGGCCGTTGATTTGTACGAAACGTTTAGCCCTATACCTACTCTGTTTGGAATTTTTGTTAGCGTTGGTTCCTTAATGACCTATTGTTCGGAGGTTGCGTAAACTTATATTTTCACGTTTTATTGAAGACTGTCTGCGCGAATTTTGAAAAAAGTATACAGTTACATGGTATCACTGGCGAATTCAAGGCAAAAGGCCCAGTCAGCATACGTCTGTTATCTAGAAAATTAAATTGCTGATGCGGAAGTCCATCACGCAGGGGCGGAGTGGGCCACCAGGCAACCGGGCAAATGGACCGTTCTCAAGCGGATGTCACGGAAAAATTTTCAGTGTTGCAGTGCACCCGATGTTTTAAAAATTTATATTCATGGTCACAGTCCGTTTCTGATAGAAACTGTCAAGATTTTTATAACAAGAAGTTAGCTCATTTATTAAGGCGCAAAGACGTCAAAGACGTCACTGAGGTGCCGATTACACAGGATGCTTACAGGAATACAGATTTTTTCGATCTTTACTAATAACACTACACAACAATTTGGAATTAGGAAAAAAAAAAAAAAAAAGACATAATATATGATTCTGTATGTATTTTCAACGAGTAATTTAATACCGATGTTAATTTTTGATTATAGTTAATTCCCTTCCCCCTGCCCTATCTCCTATTCCTGAGTCGTCATATATGTGTAAAAGTAAAATCACTTTTGGCTCTTATTTTGTAAGATATTTTTTACAATGCATGTCATGATCAGAAACGGAAAACATTAACCGCTTTGTGTTTTGTCAAAAAAGCAACGCTGAAAAATTCAGCATGTAAATTTTTACTGAAAGAAATCCTATAGTTCCAATAGCGAATAATACTAGCGATAACGTCCTAATAATAACATCCTCGGCATTAGTCGGTCATCCTCGGCATTAGTCGGCCATCCTCGGCATCCGTCGGCATTCATGGTGTCACTCAGTTGTGTTGATTAGTAAACATGCCTGCATGTAAAAATGTGACTCATATTTTTGCACTGAGGCACGATTAGTGGTGGGTGAAGAGTCCTGGTGGCGGAGGAAATCCTTGGTAGGAAATGGTGGCCATTGAAGAAGGAGGAGGTAGTGGTGGGTGAGGGTCCTGGAGGGGCAGTAAAACTTTGATAGATAAAGGCCCAGGGGTGTAAGAGGTACTCATGTTGGAGGAGGGAGCTCCTGTAGGAGAGGAAAACCACGGTGGGGTGGGGACTGTAGAGGGAGATAAAGGTCTCGGGGGGGGGGGGGGTGTAATGGTGTGTAAGAAGTCCTGGTAGAGGAGGAAGTCCTTGATGAGAGAGGCGGCCAGGAAGGCAAATGAAGGCCGTGGTGCGGTAGGTTCTGGTCCCGAGGAGGGGTCTTGAGGGGGAGGGATGTTCATGGTGGTGGAAGCTCCCGGTTGGAGGACCAGGGGATCTTCGAGCTGGTTGAGCGAGGAGACTGTAGGGTGATGGAGCCGCGGAAGGGGAAGGCTGTAAAGAGGGACTAAGGCCGCCATTGGGGAGGGAGTAGAGACTCTGGATTGCCTACCCTGCCCCACTAATTGCTCATTTCCCCAAGGGTAGCCTACCCCTTAGGAGGTGGCTCATGGTAGAGGGAGCTCTAGATAGGAGAAGAGATCCATGCCTCAGGGAGGGGATAAACGCTCTGGGTGGTAAGGGTAATGGTTAGTAAGAGGTCCTGGTGGAGGAAGAAGTCGTGGGTGAAAGAGGGACTGGAGAGGAAAATGAAAGCCGTGGTGTGGGAGGGGCTGGTGGCGGGGGCTGAAGGGGAATGGTGGTCATAGTGGTGGGAGCTCCTGAGTGGAGGACCAGGCGATCTTAGAGGGAGTATGGACGAGGAGGCCGCAGAGAAGGAGCAGTGGAAGGGGAAGGCTGCAGCAAGGAATTAAGGCCGCAATTAGGGAGGGCGTAGTGATGGGTGAAGAGGTCTTTGTTGAGGCGTGGTACATGAACAGAAATGAAGGCCATAGTGGTGTGGGGATGGTCAGGGGACGTTGTCCTAATAGAGGAGGGAAATCGGGGGAGGCTAGGTGGAAGACTGGGTGATGATCGTAGGGATGAACGGAGGGTGCCATGTGGGAATGAAGCTATGGACGGAGAAAGTCATGGAGCGAAGGAGAGGGTAATGTGAAGATATTAAGGCCCAGGTGGTGGAGGTCGGTTGTGGTGGTTGATGATTGTAGATGTGAGGAGGAAGTTCCAAGGGGGAGGGGGATACTGCGGAGGTAAAAGACCATGGGGTGGGCATTAAAGCCTCTGGTAGATTATGGCCGTTGTGGGGAGGAGTTCGTGGGTGAGGAGGGCTGCGACTGTTGAAGTGTGACTCTGGAGGCGGAGAGCGACCGTGGTGAACGAGGGGGTCTTGGTGAAGAAAAGATGGAAGGGGGTTCATGGTGGAAGATTGAGGACCGCTGATAGAGGGGGAGCAAAAGTAGCCCAAAGCAAATCTCAACTCGGAAACAAAATTTTTAGACCAAACACTGAGGATTGTGGTAGCCGGATGAGGCGCGAAGCGGCCAGGGGCGAAGCCCCCTAATTCGCTTACAATACAAGTTCTTATAAAATTCAGTAGCTCTTCGGACAATGTCCTTCCCGTCGTACAGCAATTTGCCGTTTTTATCTCTTACGTTATTTCGAAGCAAGTATGAGCTCGCAGGGTAAAGATAGGGGAAAATGAGAAACCTGACAATCATGATGAAGAATGTTCTTTTTTCAACTTTCTCCCTTGAAGAGGGAGTGGAAGGGGATGTTGGCCTACGACTGTTACGGTGGTGGCCTGCAAACTGATTTTTTCAGTGGCCTGTCTGGTTTCACTCGGCCCCTGTCACCATGGTTGAAACTGGAGCCACTTGCCCATTAAAATTCGTTTACCGTTATCGCGGCGAACCCGCGGAAGTTTTATTTTCTGCAGAGTTCGTTTTAGTTATACTCTAGGCGCTGAAAAAGACACCAGCATGCATGTCAAAAGCGAACTTCATGTCAGAAACTCATCGGCAGTATAAAGTAACTGCGGAATAATTACCACCACTGCAAATTAAATATAGCAACTTAGACACAAATTCGTTACATGTGCAGCGCAACTTTTCTAAACACTGGGTAATGACTAAAACTGTGATTCAGTAGCGTTTTAGGTACAGAGGTGGTCTCTACGCCTGCGAAATTTCTTTTGTTTTTGTATTTTGCCGAATGTCTTTGCACACTTTCTTACTTATTTCCGTTTCGTTTGCCCGTAGAATCGGAGTAGTATATCGAATATAATGAACTCTTAAGCTATGTACGAATTTTTTCACACTTTTTTTCCGCAACATAAATAACCTATATAAATGTAGTCTGTACTGCCCGTTTACTGATATAAATTTCTTATACATTTCCGTACCATTTCGTTGATTATAGGTATTAACACAGCATCACACCTTAAGCTTACAAAGAGATCCGCACGAACGTTTTCCTCACGGTCCAAGGAACTTAAAAGATGATGCTGACTCTAATTTACGAATACCGTCTAATCGTACTAATAATCACAAAACGTCGTCTTCTTTTCAGAGAAGAAGAAGGCGATCGTTCGTCGTTTCGGACAAAGAAGTTAGCAACGCCAATGTAGGCGTGAGCGGCTTATACGAAGTAATTTCAGAAGCAGACTTGGCGTTTACCCCGGATAAAAAGCAGGAAGCGGTTACCGTATTCCAGGGAAAGATTCAGGAAGAAGTCGTCTACGGTATCTGCTTACCGGTGCAAGGCTTCAGCGCCATTTTCGTACTGATGGCCTTGTGTGCCATTTTGTCGGCCATCGTCGCCGGCTTCCTGCTGTACCGCTACCAGGTGCAGCGGCAGAAGCAACGCATGCTGCAGCACCAGCAGAGAATGTGTCACCAGCGACAGTACGCTTCGCACGTGCTGCAGACGACCGGCGCCGCCGAATTCGCCATGAACTCGCTGGCCAATTGGATGGCATTAAGACTTATCGGCACGAGGCTGCCTCAACCGAACGTATCGCCTCAGCGACAAACCGAATCGGAACATAAAAGTTAAGAAGATCACGAACATTAAAGTCGGAACAGTTCGAGCGACGGAAATTCAGAGCGGCTGTGTATTTCAAGGTAAGTGTCGCAGTGCAGTTGCACTCTGAATAGAAGCGTTCTAAATAGTAAAGTAGGAAATTTCTCTCTTCCTGAAATGTCTTCGATTAGTAAGAGGCTGAGGAGAGAGGACCTGTTTCCTAATCACCCGGGTTTGTTGTTGAGCTGGAGGTGAGCTGGATTGAGACGTGATTCGAAAGAATTTGCAACCCTCATCCCAACTTTAAGGCGAACTGTAAGAATTTGCTGTCACTTTGACCCTCTCTCTGATATAGTTTCACTCATGTCAGCCTTCTTCAGTGAAGAAACACCCTACAGGATGCGGCAGAGTAAACGTTACAGTTTGGCAACGCTGTGGCTCGTCAACAAATACTCCGATCACAAATGCAAATGGATATTACTAAGCAGAAACCGGCCAAGCGACATTTGTTGACAAAATGAGTTATTATAGTATGGTTGGAAAGAGTGTGTAAAAAGTAGAATTATTTTAATTGAGCCCCCGAGGTACAAAAATGTGTATCCACGTTGAAGAAAGCTTATCAGTAAACGCTATGCCCGCGAACCGGCATTATTCATTGGCGTTTAATATTAAATTTTCTCAAAAAACAGATTTTGTTACTTGGCCGGTTTTTGCTCAACATCGTCGAAACACACCGTCGGAAAGAGCTAAGAATCCTGTATCAAATTATTAATGATGGCAATATTTGAAAATTTTTGATATTGATAGTATCGATATTTCTCATTTCAATATCGATATTGGTTCAATATTTCTAAGTGTGGATATTTCGATTCCCCCCCCCCTAATATTTTATTAATATTTTGCCATTATAATTGCTCTCTAGTGATGGCAATATTTAAATAGCAGCATTGCTGCTCGAAGAGGGTCGGCTCTCGGCTGGTACTCTGTACTATGGGACGCTAATAAACAAAACGCGACCAAGCGACATTTGTTGACAAGTTATTATAGTATCCTTGGAAAAAGCGTAAGAAATAGAACTTTTTAAAATTGGGGTTCCCGATACAAACATGCGTATCCACGTTGAAAAAAGCTTCATCAGTAAACGCTATATGTCATATAGTTTCTATGGGGCTCTTGAACTTTTTGAATCACGTGTTTGTGAAAAACAGTTTCTTATAGTTCTTTAAGTTGTTTAATTCAGGTGGCGTGGTATTTCTGAAAATTTTAATATTATTCTTCCTGCGTGACAGACAAAGGGAGAATTTTCATTGAAATAAAGTTTGTAATTTGGATACGCATAGATAGCCATCACGAATGTTATCAAGACATGTTAACGAGCAGACAGTTTCAAACAGGTACAAGAAGGCTTCATCCCTCAAAACTCCAAACAAAATTTCAAAACTACCACAATGTTTGACTATGTTTAGGAAACATGATTCATGTGCCATTGTTCCTTTGAAAATGTGTTGATAAGGACGAGAGTACTGCAGAAATAGATACGTTACGGGAATCGAAACGAACTTGTTTCATTTGATTTAGACCTAAGCTGAAATTATAAAATAAAATAGAGTCGGAGAATTCGTATAGCAGAATCCGAAATGTAATATTCAAAAACGCACACAAATTACAAAATAGGTAGTTACCTAAAATACTGAAAAATTAGGAAAACGATAAACCTTAGCATCGTGGAATCTAGAATGTGGATTGATTAACGGCGTATTATGTAGAATGTAGAAGTAGAACCGCAGTAAGATCAAGATCAATGAGTACTATACTGAAGAAGAAGAAAAAACTTAAGATAAAAAAAAAGTTATTGCAAGGGACTTATTGCCGACCCTAATCAAATCAAAATTGTTGCTTATAATTCTTTTTCAACTAATTAATTTCTCGAAAATAAAGCACCACTGAACTGAACTGTGACTCAGATCCGCTCAGACCAACACATCTGAAACGACACGCCACTGAACTGAACTGAACTTGAACAGATGAGAAGAGAAGCGGAAAAAAAGCAATTGCAATAGGCTCGGCTACTCGTAGCCGACCCTAAAAATTTTGATATCATAATAACGATATTTCTTATTTTAATATCAAGATTGGTTCGATATTTCTAAATACATATATCGATATTTTGATACTTTTAATGTTCTACCATTACTAAGTATATTGCTCTCTAATGATGGCAGTATTTGAAAAATTTTGTTATTATCGATATTTCTCGTTTTAATATCGATATTGGTTTGATATTTCTAAATATTGATTTGATATTTTATCAATTTTTGGCCATTACCTACTACTAATCATTTATTTGGTTTTAAAAACAATATCAATTTCAGACGGATTAATCCTTCTGGTAATGTGGTAATGGAATATCATCCCCCCTATTCTGAGGCAGGCCCACTCGGGGCGTTTCCGGGATAGGGGGTGTGGTGTCCCGGGGCCAATTTGGCATGCGTGCATCGCCATGCATACGCCCCTCTATCATCGAATGTGATAATGGAAACAATATTCATTAATGTTATCGATATTTTTAACATGTTGAAAATATTGAAATGAGTTTCTAAATATCGTCAAAATAATCGATTATAATCGAGAAAGAGCCTTCTTAACAATTATTGCCAAAACTTATTATCGATTTTAATCGATTTTTTTGTTGCAAAATCAAGAAAATAATACTGCGATAATGCAGTTATAGAGCAGTGCAGCTGCAGCGCAGACTCTTGATTGCTTTAAAGTGAAGTTGAGATAGAAACTAGGAAGCTTATCAGTGTTTCCGTTCAAAGATATTTTTCTGAAAAGCGAAATCGGGCAAATGCAAATCCCAAAAGAGGTTAACACTTTCAAATTTCGTTAGTTTTGTTGTTCAGTATTTTGGCGAAAAAATAACACCACAAATATTTGAATTTTAATATTTTGATCCTAATTGACAGCAAATACAGTAGTAGTCCAATGCAACCAGAAATTTGAAGAAAAAAAAACAACATAAAATTATCGATTATAATCGATACGAGTCCTTTGCAAGCCCAGTATCCTGAATCGTCAAATCGCGTCCATCGAGCAATATCGTAGCTGGTAGTAGGGTATTATAGTTTTCACACAGGTATACGGGACCGCCATTTTGATTCCCAAGTGTGTGTTTAGGCTAGTTGGGAATCAAAATGGCGGTCTAACTATATTATACCCATGTGAAACTATAGAACGTTTTACTGGTAGTTAAAATGGGTTTTCTTGTAAATACTTTCTTGTTTTTTGTTTTTTTTTTTAGATATTGCCTCAAATGGAGATACACATCCCTTTGCCAATTAAGGATTGAGGACTTTCTCCACTAGCTACACTTGAGGTTGTGATGAAACAGAGTGTCATCATCATCAGTTTTACATATAATCACATTTGTTGTCTTAATGATCCTATTCTTCAGATGGTAGAATTATTGCACTATATAGCGTCGCGGCTTTTTTGAACCAATGAAGAAAATATGGATAATATTGATATGAAAAATTCTTCGATATTGACATCACTACATGATTAATGAAATGGGATTCTTTGCTCTTGCCAACGGTGTGTTTGTTTTTGTGATTGAAGTACCTACCTATTAGTTTACAAGTTACCGCGTTGCTAAAATGTAACACGTTTATTCTGTCGCACCCTGTATTAAGCAACAGCAAGGTAGAGAAGTAGAAAGAAAATAATACCCAATGAAAAGAGGGTAAGCAGTGGCTGTGACTTGACTTTTCCAGGGTTTCGCAAACAATGTTTACTCCTTGCTTTGTCCTGCATATAAAGTGAGCTGCTAAGTCTAAAACATGTAATCCTCCCCTCCCTCCCTTTTCTAAAGTACCAAATCAGCTATTTAGTATTCAAACTAGCTGAGCTATCCGCAACTTCGATGACTGAAATCTCTTTTTTTTTTTTATTCAGTAGTAATTGATCTGCCTAAGGGTCATTCTTCAAAAATGTTGATATTTCAGGTATGTTTTTTCATGAAGGAAAGTAGGGGATATTTGAACTTTTTTTTGATGGGAGTCGTTAAAAGGCCTTCTGTATAACATATTGAGAAGATTGGGCCGAGAGTGAGGGATTTTGTATTTTGGCATGGCAATCAAAATAATGAATACCATACCGAAGGATACATGAAAAAGTCCATGGCGAAAGACAATAGCGAACAAAAAGTGTTCTGCTGTCGATTAGTACATCGAAAACAAAAAATTATATGGAGAGTTGATAAAGGCAAAATAACCCATTAATTAGACGTAATTATTTTTGGATGATGAACGTCTATCGTGGCATAAAGATAACCATGCCGAAAGATACTTTTTTAAACTCTTAATTTTCGACAGTAATACGCGAATGCACGAGTCTCATCACAAAGAAACCTGGATTTAATATGCGGACCATATTGCTCTGATAAAAATATACAGTTTGACTATTAATTGCGACAAAGAAATATTGAAACTCTTGTTCGAGACCTAGTAATTCTCATCCAGACCTGCCGAAAATTGCAAGACTTTTCAACACTTATTTGAGATTTTTTGGAATTCTTCAAAATAATCTCAGAAATAGTCTCAGTGATATGAAAAATGTAAAAACCCCTCATTCCAACTGATTGGGTGATGAAATTAATGTTAGTAAGTATTGGTTTTTCTGTGAATCCGGGGGGGGGGGGTAAGAAAAGAACTAACCTAAACGATAAATTTAGAAATTTGGAATGCCAAAGCCCACGGTTGAAGCCGAAAAAAAATGTATTTCGTGTGACTATCTGTATAGCTGCAGCAAAAGGGATGTGATCCAAAACTCAGAACCTCCATGTTTGTCGCCCCATTTGAATTTTAGCTCCTTTGAGCTGTAGTGTTAACAAGAAAGTTCTCTTTGGGGGGATATATGGTAAAAATTTTGTAAGTAGAACGGTGACGGATCTACAAAGTTTTGTTTAGTTGGTTTGAGGAGTTAAAAAAAGGGAAAAAAGTTGATTAAAACTAAATTTAAAGTAAGGTCTTCGACCTGAAATTTTTTTCAGACTTTCCTGTGTTTTGACTTGACAAGCAGAAAAAAAGCTCCGTTCCATGAATTTTGATTTCACGAACAAATAAAACAGGGTCACTGATCCAAAATATGTTTCTGAAGAAGCTCGAAAATGTTGAGTTTCCCTTTGGTTCTGGTTCGTCGGGGCGGGAGGGGAGGTACAACTTCAGATCTTCCTTTATTTACACCATTTACACCAATAATTTTGAGGTATGTGTTAATTCCTTAAGTTTTTTTTTTGTTCTTTTTTTCGAACTTAGGGAAATTTGTTTATATATTTGCTGACATCGATCTAGGATATGAGAAAGAAAGATCTCGAATATTTGTAGAAGGAGCCTCCCTCACCTCAGCCACCATGCATCTAAGCTGACGTGAGACACCTATATGTAGAAACGAAAATTTATTGAGAGACAGAATATACAGTTGGAGAGTCTAGCTCTTGGAGTTACAACTCTGCCCCTAAAATTTTTGTTTAATTTTTCAAACAGACTTGGTACCTTACGTGTCGGGCATCTTTGATGAGTTATTTCATTACTGAACTTCATTTTTAGGATTACACGTGAAACATGCGCATTTCTTCGATTTGATGGAACTGAAAATGTTACGAACCTACGGTACAGAAATTTCTCCGCCCTCGCTGCACGAACAAATTAAGCTTGACGTGAATTTCTGCGCTCTGCTGTTTTGCTTTCTTACGTTTATACGTTAAAGTTACCTGTAATACCTTTTTCTTTTTTCTTCCTTTTTTTCTTTTTTTCTTCTTTTTTTTTCTCGAATATCTAAACCTAAAATGTCTTATTAATATTATTGTTCCTAAATATATTTAGTTAAATTTTTCAATACACAAAAATTATACCTATAGCTGAATTTGGCTTTATGGTAATCAAGTAAAACGATTTGACTGAATTTGTTTGCTGGTTATATTGGTATCAACAAACGTCTGCAATATTTTCGTTTAAAAATCGTAATTTATAAAACTTTGATGCTTTTTGGCTCTCAGAATTTATCGCAGCGATATGGTAATGCCAAAGAAAATTTAAAATATTCCAGATTCAAACATTTGTGTTGAGGAGACTGTACATAATACGCTTACACTTTTTACTTCCGTACTCGTGTGCAAAACAGCGAGTACGCGAGATGTATACGATCAATTTTATCAATTATTTATTTATTCGACATACATAATTATTATTTTTCTGTATATAGGTAACGAATACTATTAGCAAATTGTAAAATTGGTTTATCTAGTTTTAGAATTAAAAAAGTTATTTGTACATAACGTGTATACCAATTAGTATGATAAATAGAAAAATATTATTGTTTGTATAAATCATACATTTGTTGTTAAATGACTGTTTTCATTTGTACGCTTTAATTTAAGTACCTATAACTTATTGCTACGTATGTATATTTTAATTCTACATGTTACGAAGCTCAATTACGGCATGTAACCGTGTTATTCGCAGCTTAAGTTAAAATTTACTATTGCGAAGTACGTCCGAGATTCGTCATATTTTACTAAATCATCTGATGGAAAACTCGGCAACTCAGAGAATACTTTGAAATTGTTAGAGAATTACTCTCAGGAATAAGTACTACCCTATTTTATGTTCTGGAGAAAAAAAACTTTTACAGGGTATAAAATTCAAGGTAGCTAACTTTTCCCTAAAGTCTGCGAATTCCGAATTCATAGATACTGTGTTGTGTGTTTTCACCTCTGTGGTTTGAAACTATATAATCACGTTACGTTCAGTGTTCTGCGGTTTAATCAATTCTTCTGTCTGAAAGTGAATGTTTTTGATTGTAATAATTCTATGTTTATCGAACTAACGAAAGTACCTACCTGTGTTAACTCAACGTAGTTGCTCAGCCGCACTCAATTTTGATTTCTTGTCATTTTCTCTGGCTTCTAGTTCTACGGTCAGTAGGTTTTCAGTTAGATCTCTGATGATATTCGAACATAAACTTCATATGCGCAAATATCAATAAGAATTAACCAGGATATCATCCGAGATCTATTTTCTATACTTAATTGCTATCTAGATGCGTTACTGCTTTATTAAATATCTCTAGATTCATTTAGGTACACATTGTCTTTATAATTGTGTTTGTTTCAGCATGAGCTGATGATGTTTGATATTTCATTCAGAGATAGGCGCGTTTATGTTTCATTCACTTGGTAGAATCAGCGCGTTCAGTTTTTAGATAGGAAATTGCATTTTATATAGGTACATTCATTTTTAATTTATTTCGTGCATGCTTGTTCTTTATTCAACATCATTCAGTCATTTGAAATTGTTCAGTCGTTCAAATTTGTTAACTCGCTTGAAACTGTTAACTTGTTCAAAATCATTCTTTGATATTTGATTCAAATTCAAAATTTTTTATAGATAAAAGAGAGTACAATTTATTGATAGACAGATATTGGGAGCTGGCAACTGATGACAATCAATAAAAGACAAGGAAATAAAACAGAGATATAAAGATATGGCATTTAGGATACTTACACATACTTGTTTCCAAATGTTCTAATAGAAGATACCTATCTTCTGTTTTGCTATTTGAAATCATTTTGGACCTATCTACCTCTATAGTACGTACATCCAAGAATAGTGTTTTAAAACTTATTATTCCTTAAATCTTTAATTAGGTACCTATACAGGTTTCTATTTAATTTTTTTTTTCTTTCTCAATAATACTCTTAATTGAAAGAAAAGACGCCTAAAATCCAGTAGTCCAAATTGGTTCTGCTTTCTTTCATTCAATACAGTTTGTTTCATTCTGCTTCTGTTAAAAATTATAAAAAACAAAGTTCTCATCCATGAATGTCATTCTCACTTTTTACTTGCTTCCGCACAGTTTCAGAGAAACTGTTTTTCTATAGGTATTGTTTCAAGTTTGGGGTTCCAGTTCTACAGTTCCAGCTCTCATCTCTGGAAAATTTATTATTTTCATAATCCAATTTCCTTAATAATCTCGGTTTCTTCTTCTTCTTTTTGTATCATTTCAGTTCCTTAGTTTTTCTCCTTATCATTTCAGTTCTTTTGTTCTCATCAGCGGTAGGGGTAAGGCTCATTATACTTTGTACGGGTAAAGACAGCCGCCATTTTCTCTCCAGTTTGGTCTGTCAAAAGTAAATCGGCTGACCAAAAAACACGCCGTGTGATCAGTTCTCGTTTAATGGAACAAACTGGAAAGAGAATGGCGGTTGTCTGTACCTGTCTTCGTATAGAGTCCGAGGAGGGGTTCCCAAACATCAGGTTGAGAAAAGAACGTTGCCAACAAAGTTACGCAGAATTTTTCTAAATGATGTTTGCCCGTTATGCAAAATTCTGCGGGAGTGTGACGATTAGACTTGCATGCCCCTAATTCTTGCCCTTTTGTGTCAGTTATTAGCCAATCATAGCGCAGCCAGAACAAGAGTAGTGATTCCCTCAGTTATTAGGTAGGTGACAACCTTGTGCCGCTACTATGCATGTGGGTTTGTGACGGGGGAAGGGTGAGGCGCAAATGTGATACCTTATAGTGGATGTTTTGTGACCGTTTAGAAGCTTGATTAATTCACAGTTGTGACACCACTACCATATTGTGACTGGTTTTACACCTATTTGCGACATCTTGGTTGCCGAATGGAGGCTCTTTTGTGTATTTGTTTCTCCCCACTTGTGACAATGCAAGACATGGGTTTTCCCACTCACCCCTTCTAACAGGGAAAGTAAGTAGGAATCTTTAAGGGCTTTGACCTCTAGTTCTGCATGGCCCAACCCTCAGCTGCGACTCACTTTGCTTCCACCGGCCCACCAGTTCCTCAGTTATTGGTGTCAAAATCTGTTGTTCCTTATTCAACGCTTGCTGATAGCTCCTTAACCCCCGGGGGTAAGTCTAAACCCCTCCTCCATCAATACACCCCAACCCAAATCCCTCCTACATTATGACTTTGCCCTTGCCCCCAGCACTCCTCACCTTCCAGGGTGCCCTCCTCCACCAGCACAGCAGCTGTCTCCTCACCGTGACTGTTCTCCCCACCATAACCCTCTCCCCAAACAAGACAACCCTTCCACAACATGGAGCCCCTACCATCACAGTCCACCATCCCCTCACAACCCTACCTCCCTACCACAAATACTTATCCCTCCACCATGAGCGCCCTCCTACAACACAGTGCCCCATCTGCAATCACAACCGCTGTTACACCATGTCCCTTCCTCTCTATCCTTATAGTTTTCCTCCAGTCTTAGGCAAACTACACTTCCTCCCACACTGCAACTGCCATCCTCATCACAGTGTACACCAGCATGGTCACCAATCTTAAACTATAGCCTTCCTCCTCTTTTATACCATTTCTCACTCTGCAGTCCTCCTATCCTATTCCAACCATCTTCCCCCATTACCATCACCCTCACCCAAGTAAATCACCTGACTCACTAGTCTTCTTCTTCTTCTTTTTCCAAGCTCATCCGATATTAACTCACTGCTTGGGGTATGCTCCCCATGGAAAGAAGATCTTCTAAGCATAAGGTCATCCACAACTTCCAACTTACTACAATCTACTGCCTGACTGCCACCCCTCCCAAAACACAACCATACCTCAAGACTCTCTAACACTTCCTCCAGCATCTCACAACTCCTCACATCTGACCACATACCTAACTCCTCGAGAGCCTTTACCAACTCCTCACATGTGGGCATCAACCCTGAGCCCCTACATACAAGCCCCTCTTCATCATACACCCTCTCCCCACCTCTCGCTCCTAACACAAACATCTTCCTCCTCGAGCCCTCCCCACCAACACGAGGACCATTGAGAACTCACCTTCCATTCTTCCTCCTCCCACAAGACCCCTCCACTGCCACGGACTTCTATACCCCTATAAAAGAGTCATTTCTTCTAACATAAGCCGTGTACTATCTCCAACCACCACCTGTAGTCCCTTGCTAAGCCCCCAACACAGCCCTCGACCCTCTTTATACCACAACCACTCCCTCACCTTAACCTCCTTCTCATCACCCCCTTCCCCACCTCTCGACCACCAACATCACAGCTACCCTCATCAACCACCAAGGGCCTCCTAGGTGGATACCCGATTTTCCAGAGGGAAAGGTGGAGTTTTAGTTATTAATATATAGAGAGGAATACATGTCCAAGATATTATAAAAAAGATATTCCATATCTGTATACAACTATAAATAACAGTTATTTTGTATAGAATGTAATATAATTACATAAAAATAATAACACCAAAAATGCGATATAAATGCTAAAAGAATTGAAACACTTATAGGAGATACTGGAAAATAATAGTATTTTTCATTACAGCTTTGGAAAGCTATATTCCACTCATCATCATTAAGAACTACTGGAAGGGAAGAAACATTGCTATGCAATATAATTACATAAAAATAATAACACCAAAAATGTGATATAAATGACTGAAAAATTAAAACACTTACAAGAGATACTGAAAATTAATACTCTATTCTTCATGAGAAATTATGTACTTGAAGTACTACTAGTCTGTGTGGTCTCCTGGTGTTCAAGTACCGTCACCAAAGAGAATGGGGCAATTTGGTCAATTCCACAGCTTTGGAGAGCCATATTCAATTCATCATCATTAACAACTACTGGGAGGGAAGAAACATCTATAATATCTTTCTGTAGCGACGGTTCTTGCATTTGAACAGCCTCAACTTGAGCAGTTGTATTGCATGTGGATGTTAATGACAACTCGGTGTGCAGACGGCGCTTAGCACCAGTTTGCACCGATGTTTTTCCATCAGCATTCAAAGCTCGCCGACCCACTTCATTAATCAATTTACGTTTGGAGTCTTGTCGCTTTGTCTTCAGAAATCGTGAAACAATTGCTTGCACTTTCTGCAAATGTGACTTTTTTCCCCAATTCTCGACTGAACAAGATTCTACACGGGATATTTTATCTTCAGGCCAACATGATAATACTTCTACAAAACATTAAGAAAATAATAAAAGAAAACTGGAGGCTACACAAAATATTGCTAAAGTCAGTATAGTTAGTTACCTTCATAAATCTTGTAAATTGTAGTTTCGTTGACCCATTCTATATAGAACGGTTCATCATCAGATGATGGTGACTGTAGGAACAACAGTCCCAGCAGCATATGCACTGCGCGTGCTTTGCCTCGCACATCGGGCAAAAATGAATACATAAATCGTTTCTGCGCAAAAGAAAGACACATAAGTTTGCACAGGATAAGCATCAAGAGACAAAAATAAGTAATATTACTTACAAAATTTGAACGCATTTCAGGATCATATTCAATATGGTCTTCAGTAATCTTTTTATCAAAATTTAGTATGGCCATCTTAGAACGTAATGGAAGTCCCAAAAGCTTTCTTAGCTTGTAATGCTCTGGTGTTTTTGGCTGATAACGAGACGAGATTTTCATTGAAGATGTACGAGATGGTGGTGTAAAATCCATCGCAAGTGTCTGGTAACGTGGAATATTTGAGCAAGAAACTGAAAACAATGATGAAATTAAATAGCAATAAATGTATTTACAAATATTGTGGGAAGGGCTGCTTCATCTAAAATACAAATCTGTGAAAAATTTCTAAATTCATGAATTTTGGGGAGCAGAAAGCCCAAAGCCTGCCAAAATGTATTGCGAATCAACATGTGATCTAGAAAAGAAACAATTGAAATAAAGGGTTTTGAGGTCACTGATATAACAAAATCAAATTACTTTCCAAATTCAATCCATTCTCGAGCTTTATAATCTGAAGTTTTGACCTAAAAGTAGTGCTATTACAAATTTTTAATGGCTTCAGGAACATTGTTGGAAAGGACACTTTCCCCAAATACAAATCTGTGAAGAAAAAGATCAAATTCATCGACTTTGGGGGACAGGGGGCTTAGTGTTAGCCAAAACAGATTGAAAATCAAAGAAACCTTAGACAAACAAACGATTGAAAATGTAGTTTTTCAAGATCACTAATTCCAAATATCAAATTTTCTCCTTTTAGCCTGTTTTAGGGCTCTGTAATGCAAAATTTAGAGCCGAAAGTGGTGCCATTTACAAATTTTTGAGTTTCTGTATACTGATTATCAAAATAGTTTCATGCAAATCATTGAAAAGGGTATTTCCTCTAGCATACAAATCCATGAAGAAAAAGTCCAAGTCATTAGTTCTGAGGGACAGGGCGCCTAACACCAGTTGAAATCTATCCAAAATCAAAGTGTTATCACAAACCAACTGTTGGCTTTCGAGACTGTCGATTTCGAATATCCCATTTGCTCCCTAATTGAAGTCCCTCTTCCCAGAGGATTCTGAGACCAACTTTGCTGCTGACAGGTAAGCCATTTACAAAGTGGCAACTATTTTTAACAAGCAGGTTATCAAAACGGCTTTATGTCCATTGTTGGGGAGGTCACATTCCCAAAACACGAACCCGCAACAAATTTCCAATCTAATCAGTTCTAGTGGGCGGGGAAAAGGGGCGTAAGATCTACCAAACATTTAAAAATAATCAAAGACCTATGAAGGAACCAATGAACTATGTAAACGGTGGTTTTGAGGTCACTGATATCAAATATCATTACCTTCCCAAATTGGAGCATTCTGGGGATTCAGTTCGAAGTTCAAAGGAAAACAGTAGTGTCATTCAGAAATTTTTCACGTCTCTAGTCTTCTAGCAAAGTGATGAATCAAAAAATGAAGAAGTGATCATCCTGTATCTCTCTATAATTATATTAAAAACCAAAACTCTTCCTTCTCCTGATTCCCCCTCATGGACTCTTCCACTCCAGACATCTGGGCCGGCTCTCTACTTGTAACCTCCTCTCTACTTGGACAACCTTCAATGACCACAACCGCCCTCCGCACTAGAGCTTTAATATCTCTCTACACCACTCTCGCCCCCACCCATGGCCTTTCCCCTCCAAAGCGCCTCCCACTACAGCCCCTATCCCATCCCTTTGATCATCACCTGGCCCTCTACCTAGTCCTTCTCACCAAACGACCAACACGAGCCTCATTTTCCATTAGGACGTCACTAGTACCCCAATATGGTCTTCATCTCTCTTCCTGCCCCCCACCTCGGCATTAATTCCTCTCCACCACCATCCATATGGCCTCTTCGCTCCTTCCACCTTGAGGATCCCCAGGAGGACTGCATTACCCTCGGAGCTCCACTTTTTTTCTTGAATGAATTACAGAGACATTTGTTGATAACAAAAAGAAAGATAGAAAGAAAAAAGTGAGGAATCAAATATGTAGCGCTATTCCAGAATTCAAAAATAATACATTTTTCTTGCAATAAAACCAGCAAACTAACATTGTAACACCGGGGTGGTACAACTGTTCCCACATAAATAAACCTTGTAACTGAGTGATTATCAAATATTCATTCCATGGACAAACCTTATGTACTTATCACATGAACTTTGCATGCATGACAAACCCTCTATCTGCTCAAAATAACACAGAAAAGGAAAAGTTTAAATAATAAGAGCATCACTCTACTTCCTATGCAGGGCTGTAATTCTTATAAAAAGTGACAGTCTGGATTCAGAAGTTTGAAACTCGATCTATATATAACCGCATATGGAATTTCGTGTCCCCTGAAAATGTTACGAAAATCTATTAACGTCTAAGAGGCTATAGACATTTGATCGACTACTTCTCAGTTGTTCAGGATGTCGTTCGAAAATCGTTCCCTGCAAAGTACTCAAAAAATCTCGACATGAACTGAACTCATTCTTTGTTCTTGAACTTGCTGTTGTAGTAAATACACCACCACCCAGTTGAAAAAGAAGAAACTAAATAAAAACAAACTCTAATATTACCGATTCACGAGCAGCTAAAACAATAGCATTATGTTCTTCCCTTTTTTTTCGTTTCAAATTAAAATATTGGGCTCTGCTGCACAGTTTCCCATTGAACTTGTATACTCCTGATCTTGATCAATTCTCCATGCTCTACCTGTCATTATAAACGTACACAACGTTTATGGATATCTGGACATTTCCTTCAACATGCAGTGAATCTGTTGCCTGTTTTCTACTGATTAGGTATATATGTACAAGCAGCAATGAACAACGCAACGGAAAAAAATTCCAGGAAGAAATACAAACATGTTGCTATCTCGCTGCGTAGACTTTTATGTTTGCGAGCATTTTATTAATAACCAAGTGTACCGAAATCAAGATTTATTAATAATTATCTCGTGAATTTCAAAACTTACTCTTCCATTGTAGTGGGAATCCAGAGCGACGCTGAAAAATGGCGACTCCGTTCATACAACTGAAAATGAAGTGAAATATGTAGCTGCGTTACTTCGTATCATGGTTCAGATGAATATCGAGCAATGTAATGTTATTGTAAGCCATAATTACCCAAAATTGAGAATTTCCAAAACACTTCGGAAGCAGACATCAACATTTAATTAAATACCGCATTTCACTTTTTTAATGATAACAGATAACACAACGAGAACAAGCTAAAGCTAAATCGCGAGTCCGGTCAACGTGAAGGAACACATTGCTAACTCAGCGGAATGCTGCCACTCAGGCACGCATGCGCGCGTCGAATTATTCTAGCCGTTGCAGTTTGTTTCTATTCTCATACGGATATCTCACTATTAAAAGTGATAATGACGACTCGAATGCATTCATGTCTAATTTAGGAAATTTGAAATCATTAAGAAAAAAACAAAGAGGTTCATAGTTTCCAATTATAATAAGAATAGAATGGAAGGAATTACTGAAAAATAAATTATATATAGTCACAAAATAGGCACAAAGTTCTCGCGTATACCTCAAATGTGACACCTACTACTTTGAAACTTGAGTATGAACAGACGGTGTCCTTGATACAACCACCTGTATGTGACGTGTAACAATTGAAATAGGTCCTACCATTTCGTAACGGGTCTGTGTCCTTTCACCACACATCCTCAACTAGATTTAAAATATTCTCCTACCTTGTGGAGGCTTTGTGCAGGGTCACCGTACATCCCCAACAGAGCATCGCAAATTAGATGGGATTAAAATGTATAATGTGGGTGTGGTTAGAGCATTGTGACCCTAGTTTCCTGGTGGTGACAGGCTTGTGTTACTCTTTTTGCACAACGGGTGGCTATGCTAAACTCAAACACGGATTTACACTGACAGTGAAATTTCACTCACTATTTCAGAGCTGTCTTGCAAAGTTGGCGGGATACATTTCTTCTGAAACACGAACTTATTGGATTTGAATCCGATACGGAAATGTTGTACTAAATATTCTTTCGAATGTTGTTTGGGAACTTCCAGCATAAACGGAAATTCCTCACAGTGTGAAAATGCGTTATAAAAAATGCGTATTCTAGGTTTCAGCTCTGTTTTTGTTTTACTATTCTTCGTGTATTATGGTTCTTCTGCGGTTCCAATTCCACAAATAATTAGAGTTCATCGGCTTTGGTTTAGTCTCATAAAACAGATGTTCTTATTTTGATTCTGGTTCCAAGTGACAAAAATATGGGTTCTGTTCCAGTTTTCATACATTTATTGTTTCCGGTTTCAGTTCTCACCCCTGCTAAAATCTAAGATCTTGAACTTCTTCCTTATAGAAACGATCATTTCCAATTAGCATGGCTTTTTTTTTATCTCAACTCTTTTTAGCATCAAAACCTTGAAGCAACAACGTTGAATTGAGCCAAAAAAATGTACCTATTCAGTTTTCCTATTATATAATTGGTATCAACTTGTCCTAAGAAAGATATCTTTTGTTTAATATTCATCTGTATTTTTTACAGGATAGGTTTGTCAAACACATCTCTGTTTTCTAGTTTTCATTTTTCATAAATTATGTACCTACCTATATTTTACATTTCTGAACTAAAAACTGAAAAATCGTTCCTAATTTTTCAAAAGCATTCACTCATTCAGAATTATTCAAAATCGAACCATGTCTGTTTATATCTGTGTAAACTCGCATATGACGGAATTATAGAACTATATTTTTACGTGGTGAAATATTTGAAAAGAAAAAGACAAGAAAACTTTTTTCAATTTTCCAGTTTTCTCACAGAAAATATCCATAGAATACATGATGAGCCCACCCACCATTTTTTTTTTAATGTTAGTAAAAACTACTATGGGACTCGCATTGTGTAGATTTTACTGCAACTGATAGGTCTACCTGTATGGGTGTTTGTGGGCGACACCAAAAGGGGATGAATTAAAAATTTTGTCGATAGCTGGTTCTTCTTAAATGGACTCAACTATACAAATAATGGCTATGTTTTTGTGGTTTTTTTTTGTTTTTTTCATTACTTTGTGCAATGTTTAGTGAACTTTATAGTTGAAAAAAAACCAGCAGTTGTATAGCTCTATTGATTTTCCAGTAAGAGTGCGGCTTTCCATTATAGATCCAACAATATTAATCTTCTATTGAAGATTTAAAGGTTTCCACGATAGACGTAGGTACGCCATTATTGTGTTTCCAAATTCACGTTTCTGAATTCTATGAATCATTCGTTTTGAACCCCTGACTTATTATATTATCAGATACGAGTATGATACCAATGGTTATTACCAAATTTTAATTGATAGGAACGTTGTAGTATAAGACTTTTCGGGGAAAATTCATTTCAAAGAAAATCGTTTCCTTTTTACAAGTGTAATACCATGTTTTATCTCTGTCCAGAGTACGATGTGTCAGATATTGTTAGGTTTTTTGTTTTCGTTTTTTTTTTTTACGCTTGTGTAACTTACATGTAAAACACAGTCGATACAAAAGTCGACACTCAGAATTTATTGTTCACTTTTCGGACACGACAAATTCATGGAATCCGATACACAAAGTCTATTGTAAAGTCGCGTTGTAACTGACATCGTTGTCGCCGTCTACTCTGTTGTCATGTTTCACTTGTCAAAACCCGATGAAAAAGTCGATATATAATTATTTATGGTACATTAACTTGGCCACTTTACCTACTGAACTGTCGATCCAAACTTCAACACAGCAACAAACATATCGATTCGATTATTATTACCGTTTTATAATGTATTTAATTCAAAATGAGATAACTAGGCCACAGTATAAAAAATTTAACAAAAATATTACTAAATAAAAATTTTGAGTAAAATATCGAGCCCAATGTCGATAGTGGCACTTGTTTTACGGGTTACCTTCAATACGTGCAATGTAACTCCCCGAGTTATTAATGTTGATTATTATATAAGTTTATCGTTGCTCATTGTTTATTTTCCAAAACATTTATTATATTTGTAGATTTAAGTTACTTTTGTACCATAATGTTAAGTATGGTCAAGTTTTCTGACCTTTTGCATCTAGGTAAGGTTCTCACATTCGATGGAATTTTCGGCCGACTGCTAAATTGACAGGCTGTCAGCAAATCATTTGTACTCGTATATTGGTATTCTCCGGAAGACAACTTTTATTGGCATCGCGAGCGTACGCACGAATTTGTGATATTTATAACTGGAATAGAGACTTGCATTTAGCTGCATAACTTCTAGTCTTTCAGCAAGGTAATTATTTAATTGCTCACATCAACTTTCAAATTCAACTTTCGGATCGAGGGTCGTAATAAAATGTTTTTCTAAGTATTTTTAGCTTCTTTTCTACGTATGATTATTATGGATGCCAACAATTTTGTTTCCACATAGTAACGCAAATATACTAGCGAGATTTATATGACTAACTTCATGGAGTTACTCTTAGGAAGTAAATTTTTAAGATATTATAGGTAAATACGTAAGTCTAGTTTTATTAGTCTACCGCTTAGACACTTACATATTATCTACATTTAGAGGAATTATTTGAAGACGCTGTAAACTTTCAGTATTGTTTATGTAGGTACACGATTATAACACTATAGTTTGTTTGCTATATGTACATGTTCTGTACATATAATTTATTAAATTCGTTAGCAGGCAATATTCTGTCTTATTTTCATCGTTTCTTGTTGAGTATACCCTGGTCTGGTTTACAGTGGCGTAGCTAGGGGTTTCCCAAAGGGGGAGGGGGCACAATAAGGTTTTCAATGGAGAAAAAGTCGAAAATTAGGGTATTTTTTAAAAATCACCGATATTAGAGGACTATGTGAAAATATTGGGGGAGGGGGCACGTGCCCCCTGTGCACCCCCAACGCTACGTCACTGCTGGTTTATGTAATATCATTAAGTAAAAATTTAAAGAAAATTCCCAATCCATTCTCATTATCGGATGAATCCCAAAAGGTATTTTATCAAACTCTTTCAGCTATGATCAGTGCTTAGAAAGTAGACTCTATTCCCGATGTGCAGAATCCCGTCAGTTTCCCGGGTAACTAGAAGGAAACAAGGGTAATCCGAGAGTAACCGAGGGTAACTAATGGCGTAGTATCCAGCCAGTTACCCGGATATAACTAAAAGAGCAACAAGGGTAATCTGTGGGTAACCCGAGGGTAACAAATGGGTAACTTTTCCGCGGATAACTGGGTAACTGGAGGGTAACTGATTGCGCATCGGGTTCAGTATATTATCTAGAATGAGCGATCTAGCGGCACCAGCGCCGACGCCGAAGTTCGAAAATTTCTTTGCCCCAAAAAAGACATGATGTATAGTATGGAGAAATTTTCCAAATTCGAAAAAATCAAAAATTTTGAATGAAAGACTGTTTTCAACTGAATTTTTCACGTTGAGTGCGAATTCGATGTTCAGATTTGGCGGCGATGCTCCGTTCCCGAGATACACTCAAAAATGCTGGAAAAATTCGACAATTTGGGTCAAAAAATGCCTGTAACTCAATTTTGACGACGGATTTTAATTCGTCTCGAAAAATTGAGTTATTAGCACCAGCGCCGAAGCCGAAGTTCGAAAATTTCTTTGCCCCAAAAAGACATGATGTATAAGTATGGAGGAATTTTCCAAATTCGAAAAAATCAAAATTTTGAATGAAAGACTGTGTTCAACTGAATTTTTCACGCTGAGTTCAAATTCGGTGTTCAAATTTGGCGGCGACGCTCCGTTCCCGAGATACACTGGAAGAAGTTGGAAAAATTCGTCAATTTGGGTCAATGAATGACTGTAGCTCAACTTTGATGACGCATTTGAATTCGTCTCGAAAAATTGAGTAATTAGCACCAGCGCCGACGCCGAAGCTCTCTGAAATTTTTTCCCCCATAAAAGACATGATGTAGTATGAAGAAATTTTCAAAATGCGAAGAAATCAAACAATTTAAATGAAAGACTGTTTTCAACTCAATTCTTTACGCTGAGTTCGAATGCGGTGCTCAGACTTGGCGGCGACGCTCCGTTGCCGAGAAACACGAAAAAGGAAACGTTTTTCTTTTAGCGCCTACGATTCGTTGAATATGCCTCACATCTCCCACCAATTGACATTTCCGAAATTTCTATTTTTCTGGGGCGAACCGACAATTCGCGAATAATTTTGGAATGAAGCAAGTTAGAGCCGTGCGGTTTGAAATTCTGGATAGAGGAGAAAATTTCGATTAAAACAACGTGTTTTTCAGTTTTGCTGTAGCAGTCTCCAATCAAAAGTTTTTCCTCTTTAACCGGTTCGGCCCAGGAAATTCGCAATATGGAAAATGCAGAATGGTGCGAATTGTATTGCAGATTCAGCGAGTTTAAGGCGTTATTACATTATTCAAAAATGGTGAAATATGACTCCAGCACAATTTTGACGACGGATTCGAATTCGTCGTCAAAATTGTATCGGAGTCATTTTTTGAACACTTCTCGGCAATTTCGCTCATTTTTGAAAAGTATAGAAACGCCTTGAAGTGGTTAGATCTTGAATACAATTCGCACCAATATGCATTTTCGAGATTAAGAATTTCCTCGGGCGAACCAGTGAACGCCGAAAAACTAGGGTTCGTTACCCTGCCCCCCCCCCAATTTGATTTTAGACCTGATTTTGGTTTAGGAGAAATGTACCCGAAATGTACCCAAATGTACCGCAAATATTACAAAATGTACCTCCTCCCCTTGTGAAGAGGGAACAAAAGTACTTTGGTGGGGCCAGGTTAACGGGAGCCTCCAATTTGTCTGATTTCGTCAAATTTTGTTCGAATGAAATGTACGCGAAATGTACCAAAATGTACCACCAATTATCAGAAATGTACCCCCTTTTACAGCCGCATGGGGAGGATTAAATTTGAACCTAATTTAATCCTCCCCCCGCAGCTATAAAGAGGGTACATTCCAGATAATTGGTGGTACATTTCAGTACATTTCGGGTACATTTAATTCGAACCAAATTTGACATAAACCGCTAAGTTGGGAGCTCTATATCATTTCAGCCCCCTTATACTTTTTGTTTACATGGAAAGGGAGGGGTACATTTTATATAATTGATGGTACATACATTTCGGTACATTTCGGGTACATTTCATTCTGCACAAATTCGGTGAAATTGGAACAAATGGGGGAGGGGGTAACGTTACCACAGCCCCACCAAATTGAATCCTTCCACCCGCGGCTGTAAAGGGGGTACATTTCAGATAATTGGTGATACATTTCGGTACATTTCGGGTACATTTCATTCGAACCAAATTAAACGAAATCAGACAAATAGGGAGGGGGTCCGTTAACCTGGCCCCACCAAAGTACTTTTGTTCCCCTTCGCAAGGGGAGGAGGTACATCTCGTATTGTTAGCGATACATTTAGGGTACATCTCCCCTACCCCAAAATCGGGTCTAAAATCAAATTTGTGGGGCCAGAATAATGGACCCAACTTTCGGCAATTTCGCCATCTTTTCAAAAATGTAGTGACGCCTTAAACTCGTTGGATCTGCAATACAATTCGCACCAGTATGCATTTGCGAGATTGCGAATTTCCTTTGGCGAACTGGTAAAAGGCGAAAATCTTTGGATTGGAAACTGCTAGGGGAAAACTGAAAAATCCATTTTATTCGAAATTTTCTCCTCTATCCAGAATTTCAAACCGCACTGCTCTAACCTCCTCCGATCCAAAATTATTCGCGAATTGTCGGTTCGCCCCAGAAAAATAGAAGGTACAATGGGTTGGAATTATGTGTGATGGCCGCCAAATTTGAACACCGAATTCGAACACAGCGGGAAAAATGGAGTTAAAATCAGTCTTCAATTAAAAATTTTTGTTTTTTTCGAATTTTGAAGTTTTCTCCATACTATAGGTACATCATGTGTTTTTTGAGGATAAAAAATTTTCGGAGAGCTTCGGCGTCGGCGCTGGGGCTAGTTACTCAGTTTGCCGAGACGAATTCAAATCCGTCGTCAAAATTTAGTTACGGTCATTTTTGGACCAGAATTGACCAATTTTTCCAACTCTTTCGAGGGTATCTCGGGAACGGAGCGTCGCCGCCAAATTTGAACACCGAATTCGAACTCAGCGTGAAAAATGGAGTTTAAAACAGTCTTTAATTCATAATTTTTGGTTTCTTCGAATTTTGAAATTTTTATACATCATGTGTTTTTTGAGGCTAAAAAATTTTCGGAGAGCTTCGGCGTCGGCGCTGGGGCTAGTTACTCAGTTTGCCGAGACGAATTCAAATCCGTCGTCAAAATTGGGTTACAGTCATTTTTGGACCAGCATTGACCAATTTTTCCAACTTTTTCGAAGGTATCTCGGAAACGGAGTGTCGCCGCCAAATTTGAACACCGAATTCGAAATCAGCGTGAAAAATGGAGTTAAAATCAGTCTTCAATTAAACATTTTTGGTTTCTTCGAATTTTGAAGTTTTCTCCATACTATACATCATGTGTTTTTAGAGGATAAAAAATTTTCGGAGAGCTTCGGCGTCGGCGCTGGGGCTAGTTACTCAGTTTGCCGAGACGAATCCTAATCCGTCGTCAAAATTTAGAACAGTCATTTTTAGACCAAAATTGACCAATTTTTCCAACTTTTTCGAAGGTATCTCGGAAACGGAGTGTCTGGTGTGAGGGCTGACAGAGGCCCGGCCTCGCAGTCTTCAACAGATAGGAGGTACACAAGGCAGCCTGCGGGCAGCCACCCCATGGACCCAGGGCTTTGGAAAGTAATCCGAAAAAGAATTATTAAAGAAATAGTTGTAGGGGTATTCCGGAAAGAAATTGATCTAAAAATTCGTAAAAACCGCGAGGGTTCCTCTAGCGAGCTGATATTTGGTGTGAGGGCTGACAGAGGCCCGGCCTCGTAGTCTTCAACTACCAGACCCTGAAGAACCCCAGAGGAGACGGCATCCCTCTGCTAAGACGACCAGACGGCGGTCTGTGCAGTACCCCTGCTGAGAACGCCGCACTGCTGTTGGAGACCAAGTTCCCCGCATTTGGAGGTGGAAATATTGATGACGATCCAGCTCCAGCGATCCGCGAAGGTCCGGCCCCCAAGGTGACTGCTGGGGAAATCAGGGCCCTCCTGAAGAAGTCAAAGAACCGCAAGGCGCCTGGCACCGACGGGATCAACTATAAAACGCTCAAGGTGCTACACCAATGGCACCCCCGTGTGCTGCCGAGGCTTCTCACCGCCTGTCTCGCCGGCGGGCACTTCCCAAAGGCGTGGCAGGGCGGTGAGGTAATCTTCATTCCCAAGCCTGGGAAAGACGGCAGCACCCCGGAGGGGTACAGGCCGATAACGTTGCTGAGTAACTGCGGAAAACTTCTGGAGAAGGTCCTGAATGCGAGACTGACCCAGCACACTGAAGAAGAAGGCATCATCCACTCGCGGCAGGTCGGATTCAGGAAGCATCGAAGCACAGAGCATGCTGTCCGGACTGCGATGGGAATCATCTTAAGATCACGGGCGCAGAAGAACTTTACGGCCGCTGTGTCCCTGGACATCAAGGGGGCATTCGATCACGCCCCCTGGCCGGGGATCCTGAGAGCAGTCGCTGCGTCCGGTGTGCCCGGGTACCTGTACCGCAGCGTACGGAGTTATTTCGCCTCTAGGGAGGTTCAGTATGCAGGGATCGCCCGACATCTCGAACGGGGCTGTCCACAGGGTTCGGTGCTTGGGCCGACCCTGTGGAACCTACTATACAACTCCGTGATCCGCCGACTACCGGGAGAAGCAGTGTGTTACGCAGACGACACACTGCTGGTGGTCGGCGGCAGCTCCGGGCCGTCGGTCAGCCTGAAGATCACCAAAGCCATCGAACACGTAGAGGCACTGCTGGCCGACACTGGCCTGGAGCTGAACACAGCCAAAACGGAGGTGCTCCTGTTTCGAGATGTCCCAACCACGGCGAGGAACCTCCTAGGTGCAGGGACCCCAACGGAAGTTGAATACAAAGGCGCTATGATTCCCATGAGGAGGGAATTGAAGTACCTCGGCGTGATGCTTGACGCCGGGGGAAATTGGCTGCCCCACTTACGATACATTCGTGAACAATGCGAGAAGATACTACCCGTGCTGACGCAGCTGTGTCAACGTACCTTCGGGTACAGTAACGCGGCCCGAAGGGTAATGGTCGCCGGCTGTATTTTCAGCAGATACTTCTACTGCAGCTTGTTGTACTACCACCGAGTGCACGAGCTGCGGTATCAAGCAGAGATAAATAAGATCAAGCGACGAAGCGACATCATCTGCAGCCGGCTGTACCGTACCGTCAGCACGGAAGGGGCGGCCGTGATCAACGCGATGCCCCCCCCCCTTGGACCTGCTGATCCACGAAAGATCAGTTAAGTACCTGGTCAAGAGTGGGTTAAGGGTCGACAACTGGCGGCATCTCCCGCGCGTTGATCCCTCCTCCAGCGAGTGGCCAAGTCAGCTCCACCAGGCGACCATCAACGAGTGGAACCGTCGATGGTGGGCCAACACGACGGTGGCGCAGTGGACACAGGCGCTGTTCCCAGATGTACGCGCCAGGGTCCAGGCACAAGAAGAAGACGACGAAATGAAGAAGATGGACTTCTTCCTGGCGCAGGCGGTTTCGGGCCATGGGTGCTTCGCATCCTACCTGCACTGCCGGAACCGCCGGGACAGCGACCAGTGCCCCTGCGGTCTTGGCCCGGAGACACCTCGACACGTGTTTCGAGAGTGTCCACGGTGGGCTGACGGGAGGCCGGACGTGTGGACGAGGACCAGCCGTGAGCACCTGCGGTACATGCGGGGAGTAGTGAAAAGCCTATGGCGGCTTGAGAACCCCGCGTTTCCCGCAGGTGAGGAAGACCAGACCGGATGAGGTCGAAGAACCCGGAAGAGGGTGGGGGCAAACCCGAAGAGGCCAGAAGAGGTCGCCCCCCGCCGTTGCCGTCGCCAATAGAGAGAGAAGAAACAAGCCGCACTTCAAGGAGGAAACGACCCTCGTCGTCTGACGCCCCTGGTGGACCAATATGCCGTCGTACATGTTGGTCTGCGGGGGGATGTAGGGCACGGGTTCCAATGACCCCAAGACGGACAAAGTTCCCGAGGCGAGGAAGTAACTAAAGGGTGGTCCGCCCGCCACAACGGTTAGATTCGGACAGTTTTGTGCATGACCGACAACGATGGCGGCGGATCTACCAGCGATCCAATAACATCAATCAAGTACGGCACCGCGTGGCGGTAAATGTCACCAAGGCTGGTGACATTGCAGTCAACGTCGCCGTTGACGATGACGATGCCGCAAGCGGTGCATCGTCAGCAGCTGAAGATGTGGAACGCATTCCTGATACCGTCCACCAGTACCAGGAGGTTCCCGAAGCCGTCGCAGATGAACCAGTGGGGGAGGCGGAGACCGCCGACGCATGCCGCCGCACTTATCGGTGTGAGGCCGAGGGCTGTCCGCTAACGTTTGGAAATCGGGTGCGTCGTCTGCAGCACTACGCGGAGACGCCTGCGCATCGACCGCAGGGATTGCCGTGTGCCGCTTGCGGCACATTGATCCGAGTTCGAAACCTAATGCCGATTCACGTTTACGATGCTCATCGCGAGGACACTCGCGTATGGGTATGCGAACCACATCGTCGTGGGTGGTTTCATCATTACGCGTACCTGCAGCACATGTGGTCGATGCACCCCGACGTTGATGCCAAGAAACTCCGCCTGAAAATGGGAAGGCCGAAGAAAGAAAAGCCCCCACTCGGTAATCATAGCCACCATTCCACATCTTCAGCTGCTGACGATGCACCGCTTGCGGCATCGTCATCGTCAACGGCGACGTTGACTGCAATGTCACCAGCCTTGGTGACATTTACCGCCACGCGGTGCCGTACTTGATTGATGTTATTGGATCGTTGGTAGATCCGCCGCCATCGTTGTCGGTCATGCACAAAACTGTCCGAGTCTAACCGTTGTGGCGGGCAGACCACCCTTTTTGTCGGCGGCCGGAACACGTCGTCGTCAGCCGCGCCATTGTTTTCAGAATCGCTGTTGTTGTCAGAATCTCCGTTGTTGTCAGAATCGCCATTGTTGTCAGCTTCGCCGGAGTCCTCAGCTGCGCCGGAGTCGTCATTGTTAACGTTGTCAAGATCTTTAGTACTACTCATCTTGATTTTAGAAGAAGTGAACTGTTCGCAATTTTAAATACGTATGAATCTACACTTGCATGCTCCCAGGTACGTAAGCACATTTTTAAGAAACTTTTGCTAGGCATCGGCCGCTTTCAAATTAAGTAATCCGAAAAATAAGTTGTGTAAAGTAATCAAACAAAGAATTGGTGTAAAGTAATGGTGGAAAGAGTATATGCCTCATGAAACAAATAGATGTAAAATATAAAAGAAATAGTTGTAGGGGTATTCCGGAAAGAAATTGATCTAAAAATTCGTAAAAACCGCGAGGGTTCCTCTAGCGAGCTGATATTTGGTGTGAGGGCTGACAGAGGCCCGGCCTCGCAGTGGAATGTAATCCGAAAAAGAATTGTTGTAAAGTACTAAGAAAGGAATCGCAAAGAACGAATTGGTGTAAACTCGTAAAAACCGCGAAGGTTCCTCTAGTTTTGGTGTGAGGACTGCCTCCGGCGCCACCCTATACCCACGGCTAACTGTCTTGGAATGTAATCCGAAAAAGAATTAGTGTAAAGTATTCAGGAAACGAATAGATGTAAAATATTAAAGATATAGGTGTAGGGGTTTTCAGGAAAGAAATTATGATGGAGAAGATTCAGACTTGTGATGTTAATTGTTTACATGAATACCTGGATAAAGTACTCTTGTAAAAAAAAAACTACACCCTATAAAACACCACCATACAGTTCTAACATTAGTAACTTAAAATTCTAGTTTTTTTTTGTACTTTTTTATTTTTTTTTGTAATCTATAATCTATGTTCTTAAGCTCACCTTAGCCAACTCACTTTAGCCCATGGTCTAGATGAGCCGCGAAGCGGGTCAGCTAGTTACATATAAATATTGCTGTGATTACGCGCATTACGCCGATTGCGAAATTATGAAATAACCCTCCAGAATAGACAGTCATGTGAGTCAAATAGACATGCTTACTGTTTCCAAATTTTACTCCGAAGAAGAAGAATTAGGCCACGCCTCCCTGTACATTTTAAATGGACGGGGTCAATAAACTCCCCATAATTACCCTACTATCCTCGTCCGCGATTGAAGAATTCGAGTCTGGTACAGAATCTCTCTATCTGTCTATCTGTCTATCTCTCTATATACTAAAAAAGTAAAATCCGCCACCGCCACGGCCACCTCCGGGAGAAAAAAGACGCACTGCGGGTTGCCTACCTAAAAATCAGAAAAATTGCAGGGGCAGATTGGCTACGTTCAAGGACAAAGACATAACAGACACATAAAAAGACATATAATATAAGACATAAAAAGACATAAGACATAAAAAGACATAATGACATAATCTCTTTTCTCTCTATAAAAAGACATAATGACATAATCCCTTTTCTCTCTATATATTAAAAACCGAAACTCCTCCTCACCTCCCCCCTCCCCCTCCTGAAAAAAACTCCAAGGAGCCTGATATCTAAATCCCGGCCTTTGTCCCAAAGTTTTAAGACATAACCGACACAATAAGACATAAAAATACATATAATGACATAATTACTCTCCCCCTCCCCAAACCTGAAAAGAAGAACTCCAATGAGCCTGATATCTAAATCCTGACCTTTGTCCCTAAGTTTAAGACATAACCGACGGAGAAAGCTCCTGAAGGGGGAGGAGGGCCCCTGAAAAATTGCAGGGGCAGATCAACTACTTTCAAGTACATAATCTCTCTATATACTATCTGTTCCACCAGGAAAGATCTCCAAGTTTTAAGACATAACCGACATAAAAAGACATAAAATGACATAATTACCCATAATCTTCAAGATCACAAGTCGCTGCAGGTTGCCTACTCTGCTCCTTAATTGCTCAATTTTCCAGGGGTAGCCTTTTTTTTTTTTTTTTTTTTTTTTTTTTAAAACCCGACGGGGCGGCCAATCCCGGGACTTACCCCGGGTGGCTCCGTGTATTACATATAGGTAATAACACATTAGGTTCCTACTTGAGTGTTACGTACAGCGTTTGTTTTAACGGTGGGGTCCCCTGCTTTGCCCGGCTTTTACCCTAAGGTTTATCACCGGGTGTCACAGGAGACCCCTTACACTCCACGGCATCACTCTTTTATGGCCAAACCGGACCTCCCCTTATGGGGGAGGCGGGACGTACATACTTCTCTCTATACATATACTAAAATTGCCACGTTGGGGGCTGCGCCCCGTTCGTGCCCTGCCTCTCGTACTGGAGGAGATGGAGATAGTCTCGGCACCCGACTTACTATGGTCTCACCTACAGGGGACGCAACCCGCCGCCCGTGATTGGCGGCAGTTTGGTGTTTCTTCTCCTCCTTTGGCGACGGCAACAGTGGGGGGCGACCTCTTCTGGCCTCTTCGGGTTTGCCCCCACCCTCTTCCGGGTTCTTCGACCTCATCCGGTCCGGTCTGTGTCACCTGCGGGGAATGCGGGGTTTTCAAGAATCCATAAACTCTTGACTACACCCCGCATGTACCGCAGGTGCTCACGGCTGGTCCTTGTCCATATGTCCGGCCTTCCGTCAGCCCACCGGATACACTCTCGAAAGACATGTCGAGGTGTCTCCGGGCCAGCACCGCAGGGGCACTGGTCGCTGTCCCGGCGGTTTCGGCGGTGCAGGTAGGATGCGAAGCACCCATGGCCTGAAACCGCCTGCGCCAGGAAGAAGTCCATGCACTTCATTTCGTTGTCTTCCTGCTGCTGTATCCTGGCGCGTACGTCTGGGAACAGCACCTGTGTCCACTGCGCCACCGTCGTGTTGACCCACCATCGACGGTTCCACTCGTCGATGGTCGCCTGGTGGAGCTGACTTGGCCACTCGCTGAAGGAGGGATCAACGCGCGGGAGATGCCGCCAGTTGTCGACCCTGAACCCACTCTTGACCAAGTACTTAACTGATCTTTCGTGGATCAGCAGGTCCAGGGGGGGCATCGCGTTGATCACGGCCGCCCCTTCCGTGCTGACGGTACGGTACAGCCGGCTGCAGATGATGTCGCTTCGTCGCTTGATCTTATTTAACTCTGCTTGATACCGCAGCTCGTGCACTCGGTGGTAGTACAACGAGCTGCAGTAGAAGTATCTGCTGAAAATGCAGCCGGCGACCATTACCCTTCGAGCCTCGTTACTGTACCCGAAGGTACGTTGACACAGTTGCGTCAGCACGGGTAGTATCTTCTCGCATTGTTCACGAATGTATCGTAAATGGGGCAGCCAATTTCCCCCGGCATCAAGCATCACGCCGAGGTACTTCAATTCCCTCCTCATGGGAATCATGGCGCCTTTGTATACAACTTCCGTTGGGGTCCCTGCACCTAGGAGGTTCGTCGCCGTGGTTGGGACATCTCGAAACAGGAGTACCTCCGTTTTGGCTGTGTTCAGCTCCAGGCCGGTGTCGGCCAGCAGTGCCTCTACGTGTTCTATGGCTTTGGTGATCTTCAGGCTGACCGACGGCCCGGAGCTGCCGCCGACCACCAGCAGTGTGTCGTCTGCGTAACACACTGCTTCTCCCGGTAGTCGGCGGATCACGGAGTTGTATAATAGGTTCCACAGGGTCGGCCCAAGCACCGAACCCTGTGGACAGCCCGTTCGAGATGTCGGGCGATCCCTGCATACTGAACCTCCCTAGCGGCAAAATAACTCCGCACGCTACGGTACAGGTACCCGGGCGCACCGGACGCAGCGACCGCTCTCAGGATCCCCGGCCAGGGGCGTGATCGAATGCCCCCTTGATGTCCAGGGACACAGCGGCCGTAAAGTTGTTCTGCGCCCGTGATCTTAAGATGATTCCCATCGCAGTCCGGACAGCATGCTCTGTGCTTCGATGCTTCCTGAATCCGAACTGCCGCGAGTGGATAATTCCTTCTTCTTCAGTGTGCTGGGTCAGTCTCGCATTCAGGACCTTCTCCAGAAGTTTTCCGCAGTTGCTCAATAACGTTATCGGCCTGTACCCCTCCGGGGTGCTGCCGTCTTTCCCAGGCTTGGGAATGAAGATTACCTCACCGCCCTGCCACGCTATTGGGAAGTGCCCGCCGGCGAGACAGGCGGTGAAAAGCCTTGGCAGCACGCGCGGGTGCCATTGGTGTAGCACCTTGAGCGTTTTATAGTTGATCCCGTCGGGGCCAGGCGCCTTGCGGTTCTTTGACTTCTTCAGGAGGGCCCTGACTTCCCCAGCAGTCACCTTGGGGGCCGGACCTTCGCGGATCGCTGGAGCTGGATCGTCGTCACTATTTCCACCTCCAAATGCGGGGAACTTGGTCTCCAACAGCAGTGCGGCGTTCTCAGCAGGGTACTGCATAGACCGCCGTCTGGTCGTCTTAGCAAAGGGATGCCGTCTCCTCTGGGTTCTTCAGGGTCTGGTAGGGTCTACCCAGGCATCCCTCTGACTGCAGAACCTCCTCCAGGCTTCCATCTTTGCTCTGCCCATCCTGAGGCGGTATTCTCTTGTGATTTCATCTTTGGCCGCCTTCAGGATGAGCCGGCGCACTGGATCGGGTTCTGCGCTCAGCCGACGACGCGTCTTCTTCAATATATCCTTTAGTCGGCTGAGCTCGGCGGTCCACCATCGTAGTCCCCTGCTCGGTTTCTGAAATTTTTTGGCTGCTTCCATGCAGCTCTTCAGCTGCTCCGTTAGCTGCCGCACATACTGTTCGATATCATCGGGCCCCGTCACAGCACCGATGGGTTCGATGCGCGATCCGCGGATTGCGGCGCACAGTTTTTCTGGATCGGTTGTGCACTTCTTTTCCTCCAGACTAAAGACCCCCCACACGTCGAATGCGATGTACGCGTGGTCTGACAGGGTCTCTGCGTCAAGTACTTCAAAGTCCCGCACTACCGCTCCCCGGGCGGCTACATAGTCGTTGACTCCGGAGAGCTCCCCTCTCCGCCAGGTGTGGTCGGCGGAGTTCTTTAGGAGCAGCCGGTTCTCTGCAAGGAAGTCTTCGAACTGGCTGCCCCGCTGGTTTGTCACGCACCCTGGAACCAAGACAGTGCGGCAGTTAAAGTCGCCTGCGACCACTGTTGGCCCGTTGTGCGCGACGAGGAGCTCCGTAGCTGCCGTCAGGTTTGGATTGATGTCTTCGTTCGGGGAGCAGTACATTCCGAGTATTGCTGTGCCCGCAATCTGGACAAGGACTAGGTCTTGCCTACTTGTATCGACGGGGTGGTGCGTCAGTTCGCGGTGGACTAAAACGGCTGTCCGCCTGCTGCTGTGCACCATCCACCCGTCGGCCGTGAGTCGACCGGATGGGGGAATGTACGGCTCTGTGATTACCACGACATTAGCACCCCATACCCCAGCATTGTGGAGTATGAGGTCCGTTGCACGTCTGTCATGGTTCACATTGCCGTACAGAACCCGGATCTTAGCCGTCGCCATTCTTCGCTGCTAACGCCTCGTCCACATCCATCCCGGTGTGGTCATTGTTTTTTTCAGGCATTGCAGTTGACGTTGTCTTCTTCGTTAATGCTGGATCTGGTGCTGATGCTGGTGCTGCTGCCGAAACTGCCACTGTTGCCGCTAGTGTTGCTGTTGCTGCTGCTGATGCTGCTTGTTGACTGCCTGGACTTGGTTCTGTCTGCTCTGGGTCTTGCATGTTGATATTGTCCATCATCTTTTTCTTCATGGCCACCAGGGTTGGACAGTCCCGGGCCCCCGTTCTGTGTACACAGGGCCGCTCCCTGTAATGAGGCAGCCGGGCCTTCCTGATGGCCTTGTTGTGTTGCCAGCAGTCCAGACAGTGTCCATCCGGAGGGGCCGCCTCTGGCATCCCGGGGCAGTATTTCACCTTGTGCCCGAGGATGTGACACTGACTGCACCTCATGACAGAGGGGCTAGCATCGATTCGGCCAGTGGTCCATCCGATGCGAATGCCCTTCCGCTGGGCCATCTGTTGATACAAGGGACCCGCTACGGTGACGACAGCCATCTTTGTCTGCGGGTCTTCCTTGTATGGGACAAACTTGATGGCCCCGATGCTGCGGGAACCAAAGGCGTTGTGGATGTCTTCGCTTAGTTCGACCTCTGTGGTGCAGGCTGGGACTCCGTGTATGCGGACCTCCGGCTGTCTCCTATCCCTGCATTTTACTCGGACATCCGTCCGGGTCAGTACCGCAGCCTTGATCTGGTCGATGGACTCCTTTTTTCTGCACGTGACCAGGACGGCGCCTGAGGGGAATTGCACTGTATTAGTGATGCCCAGCGCCCTTGGATTGAGCCCTGGAATCTTCTGGAGCGAGTCCAGGGCTTTTCCTGCGGGCGCTGCAGGCACCACCAGAACCGCATTCTTGTTGTTCTTCTGCGTTCTTGTCCTGTTCCTCCTCCTCTTCGGTGGGTTACTCCTGGAGGGGGAGGTCGGTTTCTGGGTGCTGGAGTCGGCCGCTCTCTTCCTTTCCCGCCGGTTCTCCATCCGCCTTTGGGCGCGGGTGTTGGTCCATTCGCCAGTTTTGGCTGGTTTGCTTGCTGAAGCTGTCTGGCCCCCGATGCTGTCTGCATGTGGCTGTCCAGTTTGTTGTACATTCGCCTGTCTCTGTCGGCCGGCCGCTGAGGCATAGCTCCACCCGCCAGAGGGGGGGCCCTGCTGCTGCTTCCTTTGCGGCAGCGGCGCTGAGGGAGCTCGTGTGGTGGTCGGCTCCACCCTTGGTGTTACCAGAGCCGGCGGCCTCGCAGCTGGAGGGGGCCGCTCTTTGGCTGGTTGGTCGCTCCGCTGTGTGGTGGAGGTCGTGGCCGGAGGCTTTTTGGTCTTTTCCCCTGATGTTGGTTGTGGAGTGAAGGAGGGGCGGGCTGTTGCAGGGCCCCTCAGGTCCATTAGCAACGGCCGGATCGTCTCCATGATGAGCCGTTGTAGCGAGGCCTCATCCCTTCCCACAGTGGCAGCCTGTAGCTTGGCGATGTCGGTTTTCATCCTGTGAACCTCCGCCTCCAATTGCTGCGTTTTCTTGCGGGCCTCCAACGCCTTTTTTTCGGCGGAGGCTCTCTTGAATCGCTCCTCCTCCAGTTCTTGTCTCAGTTGATGGAGGATGGCAGCGCCATCCTCTTTTGCCTTGGCAAGTTCCTGCCGGAGGAGAGCGTTCTCCGCCTCTAGCTCCTTCACTTCGTCGACTTCTCCGGCAGCAGGGCTGGGTGTCTGCGACTCTTTAGGCCGCTTCCTAGGGTGGTTGGTCGGGTTGGGGGTGACGGGAGTTCCGGGTATTATTGTTTCCATCTTCAGTTTTGTCTCCTCCCTGGTCTCAGCTGTCAGCGATGCTTCATGTGCAATGTTTTTCAGTGTTTCTGTAACCAGACTGGACCGACGGAGGGACCTTATTTCTGCGGCAGCCCCCACTTGAGGAGATGAGGGGGCGCTGTGGTAAGGTGTGCCAGAATCTGAGGATCTGGTGGAGTCATGGCTCTGCAGAAGGGCCCTTGCTGCTTCGGCCTGCTTCAACTTTTTGCTACGCTCCATTCCTTCCTTGGTGCGGCGACTGTGATAATCCCGGTCGCTTTCCCCCGGCAGTCGTCTTATCTCCCCAAAGCGCTTCGTGCGCTCTTTTTGGGGCAGCTTTTTTACCGGGGGTGCAGGAAGAGTCCATTTCTTAGCTGTAATTGCCTTTACTGCCGGCGTTGACGATGCTTCCGGGGATTTCTTCTTATCGGTTTCAGTATGATCCAGTGTACGGATGGCCTCAATGATGTCCGGGCTCATCTTCCCTGACGCCGTTGCCAATACAGGCGATGGCGTCTGGTCAAGGATACTGCCTGTGTCATCTGGGGTCTTCATCACTGGTAGATCTTCGTGGTTGTTGCCTCCCGCCAGGAGGACTTTGGTGTCGGTAGGGGTGTCGCGTGGGGGGTTGTGGATGAGCTGTTGTTCGTTGTCCGGTGTATCAATCATTTGCGGAGGGACGTATATGTCCTCCCCGCCATCCGAGGCATGGTTCTTAGAACTTTCCATTGTGGTTTGGGGGGTGTGGGTTTTTGAGAAGACCACCCACAAAACTTCGCGATTTATCGGGGCGTCTCCCCTAGGGAGGGTGGCTGCTTATTTAAAGGCGGCAGCCGTTCGCCTTGTCGCAGTGTGTTCTTCGGCGTGGGCAGCATTTATGAAGGGGTGCCCGACCCCCGTTGAGAGACATCAGCCACGAGCGGACAGTTGGCTACCCGCGACAAATGCCCCCCCCCCGGGGATGAGCATTACTCTACCTGATCGGCCTTTCCCAAGGGCGTCTTCTGCTACCACCATCCCACACTGCCGCTCTTGTTCGCGACCGCATATTTGCCCCAAGAGGCTTATTTTGCGGTAGGCCACCCTTGGTGGGTTCCCCCTCTGCACATGCAGGGGGACACGTCCGTCGCTGAGCCGGCGTCCTCAGACTTCCCTTCGAAAGCGGTACTTAACCCACGCGACATGCTGACCAGGCGGTGTCCACCAGTGGCCCAATGTGCCTGAACTGGCCATACATGCCGTGTGGAAGTGAAGGCCTCTAGGGGAAGAACTCCGCGCAACCCTTACCTGTTGCGCCCAAGTGACCCTGGTTGTTCCTAACCACCCGCGCGCCCCAGGGAGCCAGTGATGACATCGCCATACGTAACCCGGGAAAGGCGCAGTACGTAACCCGAGGGGGACGCGGTACGTAACCCGGCATGCCGGACGTGAAGGCGTTCCTCCCCCCCGGACGTGAAAGCGGTTCTCCTATCCGGACGTGAGGGCATGCCACCAGCAAGCCCCCCAGCGGAACGCGGGCAGCCAGGCCAGGGCCCTGAGGCGGGGGTGTCATGTCTTGTCCAATGTCTGTGGTTTCTCCTAGCTAGTATTGTTCATTCTTGTCTTATGCTTGAAGTTTGGAGACGTCCATGTAGAGTGAAGTCTCGGTTCCATCCAAGGAAATTCTGTCTTGTCATTGGCCTGTCTTGTCCGTAGGTCAGTTTCTGCTGGGGTCTTCTTCCCTCTTCAGCTTCCCCCTTAGTGGTGAGAGGATGCGTGAGTGTCGGTGTCAGAACAGTACCCTTGAGTCTTACTCCCATGCCGCTAGGGTTACAGGAGGACGCTATCAACCCAGTAAGACCCAATTCTTGGTGATTGTGATACGGCCTGAGGAGGGTGACTCTTCCTCGGCCGGAGTCTCCTTCTCCTGAGTTTGATTTTGAATTTTGAACACATGTGAAGCCGAGAGGTGTGGGTTCCATATTTCTATTGCTCCTGGACCCGCCAAAAGGAGCATTTCCAGGGGTAGCCTACTCTTAGGAGGGGGTTCATGGTTGAGAAGGAAGCTCCTGAAGGGGGAGGGCCCCTGTGAGGGGCGTTGGCTGTGGACGGAGATGAAAGCCCTTGGTGGGGCGGGAGTAAGAGGACCTGGTGGAGGAGAACGTCCTTGGTGAGAGAGGGGACCTCGGAGAGAAATGGCCGTGATGCGGGAGGTTCTGGTGGCGGGGTGGGGTCTTGAGGAGGAATGACTCTCGGGGGGAGGGGTGGTCATGGTTTTGAGAGCTCCTGGGTGGATGGTCAGGGATCTTCAAGGAGGTTGGAGGGCCGACTCTGAAGGGAGATGAAGCCCAGGGGGTAGTGGTGGGTGAGAGGTCCTCGTGGCGGAGGAAATCCTTGGTAGGAGAGGGTGGCCATTGAGGAAGGAGGAGGTAGTAGGGGGTGAGGATCCTAGAGGGGCAGTAAAATGTTGGCAGATAAAGGCCTGGGGTGTAAGAGGTACTCATGGTAGAGGAGGGAGCTCCTAACGGGGAGGAAAATCACGGTGGTGGTGGGGACTGTAGAGGGAGGTAAATGGTGGAGGAGGGAGAGGTCCTGGCGGAGGAGGAAGTCCTTGCTGAGAGAGGCGGCCGGGAAGGCGAATGAAGGCCACGGTGCGGAAGGTTCTGGTCTCGGGCAGGTGGTCTTGAATGGAAGGGTTCTCGAGGGGGAGGGGTGGTCATGGTGGTGGAAGCTCCTGGTTGGAGGACCAGGGGATGATCTCCAAGTTTTAAGACATAACTGACATAATAAGACATAAAAAGACATATAATGATATCCCAAAATCATAGGCGTCGGCTGCGTGACTGCACGGTGCCTCCGGGAGAGAAAAATACCCACTGCGGGTTGCCTACCCTGCCCCTAATTGCTCATTTCTCTAGGGGTATCCTACCTTTTGGAGGAGGTTCATGGTGGAGGAGGGCTGCCACCGCACCACCGCCTCTGGTAGAAGAAACACGCTGCGGGTTGTCTACCTTGCCCCATGTCACAGTAAGCCTTGATAAGGGAAAAAAAGGATATCCGACTGGAAGAGTGAGAAACTTGTGAACTCGCGAGGCGCGAAGCGCCGAGGTAGGCCGGGGCCGGCACGAGCGAAGCGAGTGACGGCGGGGGTTGGGCCGCGAAGTGGCCAGGGGGCAAAGCCCCCTCGAACCCTCCCGTTCGAGATGTCGGGCGATCCCTGCATACTGAACCTCCCTAGAGGCGAAATAACTCCGTACGCTGCGGTACAGGTACCCGGGCGCACCGGACGCAGCGACCGCTCTCAGGATCCCCGGCCAGGGGGCGTGATCGAATGCCCCCTTGATGTCCAGGGACACAGCGGCCGTAAAGTTGTTCTGCGCCCGTGATCTTAAGATGATTCCCATCGCAGTCCGGACAGCATGCTCTGTGCTTCGATGCCTCCTGAATCCGAACTGCCGCGAGTGGATGATGCCTTCTTCTTCAGTGTGCTGGGTCAGTCTCGCATTCAGGACCTTCTCCCGAAGTTTTCCGCAGTTACTCAGCAACGTTATCGGCCTGTACCCCTCCGGGGTGCTGCCGTCTTTCCAGGCTTGGGAATGAAGATTACCTCACCGCCCTGCCACGCCTTTGGGAAGTGCCCGCCGGCGAGACAGGCGGTGAGAAGCCTCGGCAGCACACGGGGGTGCCATTGGTGTAGCACCTTGAGCGTTTTATAGTTGATCCCGTTGGGGCCAGGCGCCTTGCGGTTCTTTGACTTCTTCAGGAGGGCCCTGATTTCCCCAGCAGTCACCTTGGGGGCCGGACCTTCGCGGATCGCTAGAGCTGGATCGTCATCAATATTTCCACCTCCAAATGCGGGGAACTTGGTCTCCAACAGCAGTGCGGCGTTCTCAGCAGGGGTACTGCATAGACCGCCGTCTGGTCGTCTTAGCAGAGGGATGCCGTCTCCTCTGGGGTTCTTCAGGGTCTGGTAGTTGAAGACTACGAGGCCGGGCCTCTGTCAGCCCTCACACCAAATATCAGCTCGCTAGAGGAACCCTCGCGGTTTTTACGAATTTTTAGATCAATTTCTTTCCGGAATACCCCTACAACTATTTCTTTAATAATTATTTTTCGGATTACTTTCCAAGTCCGTTAGCCCTGAGTCCATGAGATGGCTGCCCGCAGGCGGCCTTGTGTACCTCCTATCTGTTGAAGACTGCGAGGCCGGGCCTCTGTCAGCCCTCACACCAAATATCAGCTCGCTAGAGGAACCCTCGCGGTTTGTAGATCAATTTCTTTACTTTACATCTATATTTTTCTCAGTCCTTTACACCTACTTCTCTCTCAGTCCTTTACACCTTTTTGGATCAATTTCTTTCCGGAATACCTGGGGCTAGTTACTCAGTTTGCCGAGACGAATTCAAATCCGTCGTCAAAATATAGTTACAGTCATTTTTGGACCAAAATTGACCAATTTTTCCAACTTATTCGAAGGTATCTCGGAAACGGAGTGTCGCCGCCAAATTTGAACACCGAATTTAAACTCAGCGTGAAAAATGGAGTTAAAATCAGTCTTCAATTAAAAATATTTGTTTTTTTCGAATTTTGAAGTTTTCTCCATACTACATCATGTGTTTTTTGAGGATAAAAAATTTTCGGAGAGCTTCGGCGTCGGCGCTGGGGCTAGTTATTCAGTTTGCCGAGACAAATTCAAATCCGTCGTCAAAATTGATTTACAGTCATTTTTGGACCAGAATTGAACAATTTTTCCAACTTTTTCGAGGGTAACTCGGGAACGGAGTGTCGCCGCCAAATTTGACACCGAAGTCGAACTCAGCGTGAAAAATGGGGTTAAAATCAGTCTTCAATTAAAAATTTTTGGTTTTTTTTTCGAATTGTGAAGTTTTCTCCATACTATACATCATGTGTTTTTTGAGGATAAAAAATTTTCGGAGAGCTTCGGCGTCGGCGCTGGGACTAGTTACTCAGTTTGCCGAGACGAATTCAAATCCCTAGTCAAAATTTAGTTGCCGTCATTTTTTGACCAGAATTGACCGAATTTTCCAACTTTATCGAAGGTATCTCGGGAACGGACAGTCGATGCCGAATTTGAACACCGAATTCGAACTCAGCGTGAAAAATTGAGTTAAAATCAGTCTTCAATTAAAAATTTTTGGCTTTTTCGAATTTTGAAATTTTCTCCATGCTATACATCATGTGTTTTTTTAGGCTAAAATATTTTCGGAGAGCTTCGGCGGCGGCGCTGGGGCTAGTTACTCAGTTTGCCGAGACGAATTCAAATCCGTCGTCACAATTGAGTTACAGTCATTTTTGGACCAGAATTGTCCAATTTTTCCAGTTTTTTCGAGGGTAACTCGGGAACGGAGCGTCGCCGCCAAATTTGAACACCGAATTCGAACTCAGCGTGAAAAATGGAGTTGAAAACAGTCTTTAATTAAAAATTTTCGTTTTTTCGAATTTTGAAGTTTACATCATGTGTTTTTTGAGGCTAAAAAATTTTCGGAGAGCTTCGGCATCGGCGCTGGGGCTAGTTACTCAGTTTGCCGAGACGAATTCAAATCCGTCGTCAAAATTTAGTTGCCGTCATTTTTTGACCAGAATTTGTCTATTTTTCCAACTTTTTCGAGGGTATCTCGGGAACGGAGGGTCGCCGACAAATTTGAACACCGAAGTCGAACTCAGCGTGAAAAATGGGGTTAAAATCAGTCTTCAATTAATTATTTTTGGTTTTTTTTTTCGAATTTTGACGTTTTCTCCATTAGACATCATGTGTTTTTTGAGGCTAAAATATTTTCGGAGTGCTTCGGCGGCGGCGCTGGGGCTAGTTACTCAGTTTGCCGAGACGAATTCAAATCCGCCGTCAAAATTTAGTTACAGTCATTTTTGGACCAAAATTGACCAATTTTTCCAACTTTTTCGAAGGTATCTCGGGAACGGAGCGTCGCCACCAAATTTGAACACTTAATTCGAACTCAGCGTGAAAAATGGAGTTAAAATCAGTCTTCAATTAAAAATATTTGTTTTTTTCGAATTTTGAAGTTTTCTCCATACTTATATTATACATCATGTGTTTTTTGAGGATAAAAAATTTTCGGAGAGCTTCGGTGTCGGCGCTGGGGCTAGTTATTCAGTTTGCCGAGACGAATTTAAATCCGTCGTCAAAATTGATTCACAGTCATTTTTGCACCAGAATTGAACAATTTTTCCAACTTTTTCGAGGGTAACTCGGGAACGGAGTGTCGCCGCCAAATTTGACACCGAAGTCGAACTCAGCGTGAAAAATGGAGTTGAAAACAGTCTTTAATTCATAATTTTTGGTTTCTTCGAATTTCGAAATTTTCTCCATACCATGTGTTTTTTGAGGATAAAAAATTTTCGGAGAGCTTCGGTGTCGGCGCTGGGGCTAGTTCCTCAGTTTGCCGAGACGAATTCAAATCCGTCGTCGAAATTGAGTTACAGTCATTTTCGGACCAGAATTGACCAATTTTTCCAATTTTTTCGAGGGTATCTCGGGGACGGAGCGTCGCCGCCAAATTTGAATACCGAATTCGAACCCAGCGTAAAAAATGGAGTAAAAATCAGTCTTCAAATAAAAATTTTTGGTTTTTTCGAATTTTGAAATTTTCTCCATACTATCTATACATTATGTGTTTTTTGCGGCTAAAAAATTTTCGGAGAGCTTCGGCGTCGGCGCTGGGGCTAGTTACTCAGTTTGCCGAGACGAATTCAAATCCGTCGTCAAAATTGAGTTACAGTCATTTTTGGACCGGAATTGACCAATTTTTCCAACTTTTTCGAAGGTATCTCGGGACCGGAGCGTCGCCGCCAAATTTGAACACTTAATTCGAACTCAGCGTGAAAAATGGAGTTGAAAACAGTCTTTAATTCATAATTTTTGGTTTCTTCGAATTTCGAAATTTTCTCCATACTATGTGTTTTTTGAGGATAAAAAATTTTCGGAGTGCTTCGGCGTCGGCGCGGGGGCTAGTTACGCAGTTTGCCGAGGCGAATTCAAATCCGTCGTTAAAATTTAGTTACCGTCATTTTTTGACCAGAATTTGTCTATTTTTCCAACTTTTTCGAGGGTATCTCGGGAACGGAGGGTCGCCGACAAATTTGAACACCGAAGTCGAACTCAGCGTGAAAAATGGGGTTAAAATCAGTCTTCAATTAATTATTTTTGGTTTTTTTTTTCGAATTTTGACGTTTTCTCCATTAGACATCATGTGTTTTTTGAGGGTACAAAATTTTCGGAGAGCTTCGGTGTCGGCGCTGGGGCTAGTTATTCAGTTTGCCGAGACGAATTTAAATCCGTCGTCAAAATTGATTTACAGTCATTTTTGCACCAGAATTGAACAATTTTTCCAACTTTTTCGAGGGTAACTCGGGAACGGAGTGTCGCCGCCAAATTTGACACCGCAGTCGAACTCAGCGTGAAAAATGGAGTAAAAATCAGTCTTCAAATAAAAATTTTTGGTTTTTTCGAATTTTGAAATTTTCTCCATACTATCTATACATCATGTGTTTTTTGCGGCTAAAAAATTTTCGGAGAGCTTCGGCGTCGGCGCTGGGGCTAGTTACTCAGTTTGCCGAGACGAATTCAAATCCGTCGTCAAAATTGAGTTACAGTCATTTTTGGACCGGAATTGACCAATTTTTCCAACTTTTTCGAAGGTATCTCGGGACCGGAGCGTCGCCGCCAAATTTGAACACTTAATTTGAACTCAGCGTGAAAAATGGAGTTGAAAACAGTCTTTAATTCATAATTTTTGGTTTCTTCGAATTTCGAAATTTTCTCCATACTATGTTTTTTTTGAGGATAAAAAATTTTCGGAGTGCTTCGGCGTCGGCGCTGGGGCTAGTTACGCAGTTTGCCGAGACGAATTCAAATCCGTCGTTAAAATTTAGTTACCGTCATTTTTTGACCAGAATTTGTCAATTTTTCCAACTTTTTCGAGGGTATCTCCGGAACGGAGTGTCGCCGACAAATTTGAACACCGAAGTCGAACTCAGCGTGAAAAATGGGGTTAAAAGAAGTCTTCAATTAATTATTTTTGTTTTTTTTTCGAATTTTGAAGTTTTCTCCATTAGACATCATGTGTTTTTTGAGGGTACAAAATTTTCGGAGAGCTTCGGTGTCGGCGCTGGGGCTAGTTACTCAGTTTGCCGAGACGAATACAAATCCGTCGTCAAAATTTAGTTACAGTCATTTTTGGACTAAAATTGACCAATTTTTCCAACTTTTTCGAAGGTATCTCGGGAACGGAGCGTCACCGCCAAATTTGAACAATTAATTCGAACTCAGCGAGAAAAATGGAGTTGAAAACGGTCTTTAATTCATAATTTTTGGTTTCTTCGAATTTCGAAATTTTCTCCATACTGTGTGTTTTTTGAGGGTAAAATATTTTCGGAGAGCTTCGGCGGCGGCGCTGGGGCTAGATACTCAGTTTGCCGAGACGAATTCAAATCCGTCGTCAAAATTTAGTGACCGTCATTTTTTGACTAGAATTGACCAATTTTTCCAACTTTTCCGAGGGTATCTCGAAACCGGAGCGTTGCCGCCAAATTTGAACACTTAATTCGAACTCAGCGTGAAAAATGGAGTTGAAAACAGTCTTTAATTCATAATTTTTTGTTTCTTCGAATCTCGAAATTTTCTCCATACTATACATCATGTGTTTTTTGAAGCTAAAAAATTTTCGAAGAGCTTCGGTGTCGGCGCTGGGGCTAGTTCCTCAGTTTGCCGAGACGAATTCAAATCCGTCGTCAAAATTTAGTTACAGTCATTTTTGGACCAAAATTGACCAATTTTCCCAACTTTTTCGAAGGTATCTCGGGAACGGAGCGCCGCCGCCAAATTTGAATACCGAATTCGAACTCAGCGTGAAAAATGGAGTAAAAATCAGTCCTCAAATAAAAATTTTTGGTTTTTTCGAATTTTGAAATTTTCTCCATACTATCTATACATCATGTGTTTTTTGCGGCTAAAAAATTTTCGGAGAGCTTCGGCGTCGGCGCTGGGGCTAGTTTCCCAGTTTGCCGAGACGAAATCAAATCCGTCGTCAAAATTTAGTTAGTCAATTTTGGACCAAAATTGACCAAGTCTTCCAACTTTTTCGAAGGTATCTCGGAAACGGAGTGTCGCCGCCAAATTTGAACACCGAATTCGAACTCAGCGTGAAAAATGGGAATACATTCAGTCTTCAATTAAAAATATTTGTTTTTTTCGAACTTTGAAGTTTCCTCCATACTATAATCATGTGTTTTTTGAGGCTAAAAAATTTTCGGAGAACTTCGGTGTCGGCGCTGGGGTTAGTTACTCAGTTTGCCGAGACGAATTCAAATCCGTCGTCAAAATTTAGTTACAGTCATTGTTGGACCAAAATTGACCAATTTTTCCAACTTTTTCGAAGGTATCTCGGGAACGGAGCGTCACCGCCAAATTTGAACAATTAATTCGAACTCAGCGTGAATAATGGAGTTGAAAACGGTCTTTAATTCATAATTTTTGGTTTCTTCGAATTTCGAAATTTTCTCCATACTATGTGTTTTTTGAGGATAAATAATTTTCGGAGTGCTTCGGCGTCGGCGCTGGGGTTAGTTACTCAGTTTGCCGAGACGAATTCAAATCCGTCGTCAAAATTTAGTTACAGTCATTGTTGGACCAAAATTGACCAATTTTTCCAACTTTTTCGAAGGTATCTCGGGAACGGAGCGTCACCGCCAAATTTGAACAATTAATTCGAACTCAGCGTGAATAATGGAGTTGAAAAACGGTCTTTAATTCATAATTTTTGGTTTCTTCGAATTTCGAAATTTTCTCCATACTATGTGTTTTTTGAGGATAAATAATTTTCGGAGTGCTTCGGCGTCGGCGCTGGGGTTAGTTACTCAGTTTGCCGAGACGAATTCAAATCCGTCGTCAAAATTTAGTTACAGTCATTGTTGGACCAAAATTGACCAATTTTTCCAACTTTTTCGAAGGTATCTCGGGAACGGAGCGTCACCGCCAAATTTGAACAATTAATTCGAACTCAGCGTGAATAATGGAGTTGAAAACGGTCTTTAATTCATAATTTTTGGTTTCTTCGAATTTCGAAATTTTCTCCATACTATGTGTTTTTTGAGGATAAATAATTTTCGGAGTGCTTCGGCGTCGGCGCTGGGGCTAGTTACGCAGTTTGCCGAGACGAATTCAAATCCGTCGTTAAAATTTAGTTACCGTCATTTTTTGACCAGAATTTGTCAATTTTTCCAACTTTTTCCAGGGTATCTCCGGAACGGAGTGTCGCCGACAAATTTGAACACCGAAGTCGAACTCAGCGTGAAAAATGGGGTTAAAAGAAGTCTTCAATTAATTATTTTTGGTTTTTTTTCGAATTTTGAAGTTTTCTCCATTAGACATCATGTGTTTTTTGAGGGTACAAAATTTTCGGAGAGCTTCGGTGTCGGCGCTGGGGCTTGTTACTCAGTTTGCCGAGACGAATACAAATCCGTCGTCAAAATTTAGTTACAGTCATTGTTGGACCAAAATTGACCAATTTTTCCAACTTTTTCGAAGGTATCTCGGGAACGGAGCGTCACCGCCAAATTTGAACAATTAATTCGAACTCAGCGTGAATAATGGAGTTGAAAACGGTCTTTAATTCATAATTTTTGGTTTCTTCGAATTTCGAAATTTTCTCCATACTATGTGTTTTTTGAGGATAAATAATTTTCGGAGTGCTTCGGCGTCGGCGCTGGGGCTAGTTACGCAGTTTGCCGAGACGAATTCAAATCCGTCGTTAAAATTTAGTTACCGTCATTTTTTGACCAGAATTTGTCAATTTTTCCAACTTTTTCCAGGGTATCTCCGGAACGGAGTGTCGCCGACAAATTTGAACACCGAAGTCGAACTCAGCGTGAAAAATGGGGTTAAAAGAAGTCTTCAATTAATTATTTTTGTTTTTTTTTCGAATTTTGAAGTTTTCTCCATTAGACATCATGTGTTTTTTGAGGGTACAAAATTTTCGGAGAGCTTCGGTGTCGGCGCTGGGGCTTGTTACTCAGTTTGCCGAGACGAATACAAATCCGTCGTCAAAATTTAGTTACAGTCATTTTTGGACCAAAATTGACCAATTTTTCCAACTTTTTCGAAGGTATCTCGGGAACGGAGCGTCACCGCCAAATTTGAACAATTAATTCGAACTCAGCGTGAAAAATGGAGTTGAAAACAGTCTTTAATTCATAATTTTTTGTGTCTTCGAATCTCGAAATTTTCTCCATACTATACATCATGTGTTTTTTGAGGCTAAAAAATTTTCGAAGAGCCTCGGTGTCGGCGCTGGGGCTAGTTCCTCAGTTTGCCGAGACGAATTCAAATCCGTCGTCAAAATTTAGTTACAGTCATTTTTGGACCAAAATTGACCAATTTTTCCAACTTTTTCGAAGGTATCTCGGGAACGGAGCGCCGCCGCCAAATTTGAATACCGAATTCGAACTCAGCGTGAAAAATGGAGTAAAAATCAGTCCTCAAATAAAAATTTTTGGTTTTTTCGAATTTTGAAATTTTCTCCATACTATCTATACATTATGTGTTTTTTGCGGCTAAAAAATTTTCGGAGAGCTTCGGCGTCGGCGCTGGGGCTAGTTACTCAGTTTGCCGAGACGAAATCAAATCCGTCGTCAAAATTTAGTTAGTCAATTTTGGACCAAAATTGACCAAGTCTTCCAACTTTTTCGAAGGTATCTCGGAAACGGAGTGTCGCCGCCAAATTTGAACACCGAATTCGAACTCAGCGTGAAAAATGGGAATAAATTCAGTCTTCAATTAAAATTTTTTTCTTTTTTTCGAATTTTGAAGTTTTCTCCATACTATAATCATGTGTTTTTTTAGGCTAAAAAATTTTCGGAGAACTTCGGTGTCGGCGCTGGGGCTAGTTACGCAGTTTGCCGAGACGAATTCAAATCCGTCGTCAAAATTTAGTTACAGTCATTTTTGGACCAAAATTGACCAATTTTTCCAACTTTTTCGAAGGTATCTCGAGAGCGGAGTGTCGCTGCCAAATTTGAACACCGAATTCGAACTGAGCGTGAAGAATGGAGTCAAAATCAGTCTTCAATTAAAAATATTTGTTTTTTTCGAATTTTGAAGTTTTCTCCATACTATCTATACATCATGTGTTTTTTGAGGCTAAAAATTTTTCGGAGAGCTTCGGCGTCGGCGCTGGGGCTAGTTACTCAGTTTGCCGAGACGAATTCAAATCCGTCGTCAAAATTTAGTTCGTCAATTTTGGACCAAAATTGACCAATTTTTCCAACTTTTTCGAAGGTATCTCGGAAACGGAATGTCGCCGCCAAATTTGAACACCGAATTCGAACTCAGCGTGAAAAATGGAGTTAAAATCAGTCTTCAATTAAAAATTTTCGGTTTTTTCGAATTTTGAAATTTTCTCTATGCTATACATCATGTGTTTTTTGACGTTAAAATATTTTCCGAGAGCTTCGGCGTCGGCGCTGGGGCTAGTTACTCAGTTTTCTGAGACGAATTCAAATCCGTCGTCAAATTTGAGTTACAGTCATTTTTGGACCAGAATTGATCAACTTTTCCAACTTCTTCGAGGGTATCTCGAGAACGGAGCGTCGCCGGCAAATTTGAACACCGAATTCCAACTCAGCGTGAAAAATGGAGTTGAAAACAGTCTCTAATTCATAAATTTTGGTTTTTTCGAATTTTGATATTTTCTCCATACTTATACATCATGTGTTTTTTTAGGCTAAAAAATTTTCGGAGAGCTTCGGTGTCGGCGCTGGGGCTAGTTGCTCAGTTAGCTGAGACGAATCCAAATCCTTCGTCAAAATTGAGTTACAGTCATTTTTGGACCAGAATTGACCAATTTTTCCAACTGTTTCGAGAATATCTTTGTATTGGAGGCAGCTACAGCAAAACGGGTTGACACTTTCGAAAGAGGAGATCATTTCGCTCTCAAAATTTTAAACCGTTTTCCTCTAGCTATCCCCAGTCCGGAGATTTTCGCATTTTATTAGTTCGCCCCAGAGAAAATAGCGATTTCGAAAATGTCAATTGGTGTATGCTGGCTTGCATATTCGACGTGCCGAAAGCGTGAATAGAAAATCCGTAAAAATGGAGGCGCCTTCAACGAGTTGAATATGCTATTTCTCAAACGCCAAATGACGTTTTCGAAATCACTAATTTCTCTGGGGCGAACTAATAAATTGCGAACAATTTCGGAACGGAGGCAGTTAGAGCAATGCGGTTTGAAATTCTGGATAGAGGAGAGAATGCCCAGTTTTCCTCTAACAGGCTCCAATCCAAAGTTTTTCGCCTTTGACCAGTTCGCCCCAAGATATTTGCAATCTCACAAATGCAGATTGGTGCCAATTGTATTTGTTTTTCGAGACGAATTCGAATCCGTTGTCAAAATTGAGCTAGAGTCAATTTTTGACCCATTTTGACCGCATTTTCAAGTATATTTCGGCAATTTTGCCAAATTTTCAAAAATGTAGTGACGCCTTAAACTCGTTGGATCTGCAATACAATACGCACCAATATGCATTCGCGAGAATGCGAATTTCCTTGGGCGAACTGGTAAAAGGCGAAAATCTTTGAATTGGAAACTGCTAGGGGAAAACTGAAACATGCGTTTTATTCGAAATTTTCTCCTCCATCCAGAATTTCAAACCGCACTGCTCAAAGTGCCTCCGTTCCAAAATTATTCAATTGTCGGTTCGCCCCAGAAAAATAGAAGGTACAATGGGTTGGAATTATGTGCGATGTGTGGTATATGCAACGTGTCAAAGGCGCACTCGAAAATGTCTGCAGCTATAAAGGGGGTACATTTCAGATAATTGGTGGTACATTTCGGTACATTTCGGTACATTTCGGATGCATTTCATTCGAACCAACTTTGACGAAATCAGCCAAATTGGGGGGGGGAGGGTCCCGTTACCCTGGCCCCACCAATGTCCTTTTGTTCCTCCTTCGCAAGAGGAGGAGGTACATTTTGTAACATTAGCTGTACATTTTGGGTATATTTTCCCTACCCCGAAATCGGGTCCAAAATCAAATTTGGGTGGCCAGGGTAATGGACCCGAAAAACTATTCATCGGAGACTGCTAGAGAAACATTGAAAAATACTTTTTATTCGGAATTTTCTCCTCTATCCAGAATTTTAGACCGCACGGCTCCAACTGTCGCCATTCCAAATCTATTCGCGAATTGTCGGTTCGCCCCAGAAAAATGGAGATTTCGAAAACATCACTGAGTTCAATTGGTGCGCAATGTGTGGCATATCAAACGCGTCGAAGGCGCTATCACAAAAATGTTTTCAAATTCGTGTTTCTCGGCGACGGAGCCTCGCCGCCAAATTTGAACACCGAATTCGAACTCGGCGTGGAAAATTGAGTCAGAAACAGTCATTGAATTTAAATTTTAGATTTTTGAAGATTTTTCAAAAATGAACAAAATTCCCGAGATGTGGTCAAAAAGTGTCAAAAAATGACATTTTCGAGACGAATTCGAATCCGTTGTCAAAATTGCACTGGAGTCATTTTCTGACCACATCTCGGCCATTTCGCTTATTTTTGAAAAATATAAAAATGCCTTAAATTGGTTGGATCTGCAATACAATTCGCAACCAATATGCAACATCAATGGGATCAAATGGTGCGCGATGTGTGGCATATCCAGCACGTCAAAGGCGCTATCTCAAAAATGTTTCCAAATTCTAGTTTCTCGGCAACGAAGCCTCGCCGCCAAATTTGAACACCAAATTCGAACTCTGCGTGGAAAATTGAGTCAGAAACAGTCATTGAATTTAAATTTTAGATTTTTGAAGATTTTTCAAAAATGAACAAAATTCCCGAGATGTCAAAAAGTGTCAAAAAATGACATTTTCGAGACGAATTCGAATCCATTGTCAAAATTGCGCTGGAGTCATTTTCTGACCACATCTCGGCCATTTCGCTTATTTTTGAAAAATATAAAAATGCCTTAAATTGGTTGGATCTGCAATACAATTCGCAACCAATATGCAACATCAATGGGATCAAATGGTGCGCGATGTGTGGCATATCCAGCACATCAAAGGCGCTATCTCAAAAATGTTTCCAAATTCTAGTTTCTCGGCAACGAAGCCTCGCCGCCAAATTTGAACACCAAATTCGAACTCGGCGTGAAAAATTGAGTCAGAAACATTCATTAGTTCAAAATTTTTGATTTTTGTAAATTTTGAAATTTTCTCCATACATAACTTTTTTAGGGCGACAAAATTTTCGGAGAGCTTCGGCGTCGGCGCTGGTGCTGATTTCTCAATTTTTCACGCCGAGTTCGAATTCGCTGTTCAAATTTGGCGGCGAGGCTCCATTGCCGGGTTCTACGATTTTGAAAACATTTTTGTGTTAGCGCCTTCGACGCGTTGAATATGCTACACATCGCTCAAAAATTGAACTCATTCATGTTTCCGAAATCTCCATTTTCCTGGGGCGAACCGACAATTCGCGAATGATTTTGGAAAGGGGACAGTTAGAGCAGTGCGGTTTAAAATTCTGGATAGAGGAGAAAATACTGAATACTATACGTGTTTTTCAATTTTTCTCCATCAGTCTCCTCTCAAAAGTTTTTCGCCTTTTACCGGTTTGCCCCTGGAAATTCGTAATCTCGAAAATGCACCTTTGTGCGAATTTTATTGCAGATGCAACCAATTTAAGGCGTTTGTATATTTTTCAAAAATGAGCGAAATTGCCGAGATGTGGTCAAAATGTGTCTCCAGCACAATTTTGACGACGGATTCGAAATACGCTCGGAAATTGTGAAATTTCTTTTAAAATGATTCTAGCTCAAATTTGATGACGGATATGAATTCGCCTCAAAAATTGAGCAATTTCCACCCGGGTCTGAAGCCTGAGCACTCCGAAAATTTTCTCGCCCCAAAAATGACATTCAGCATAATAGTATGGAGAAGCTTTCAAAATTTCAAGATTCGAAAAGATTGAGTGAACAACTATTTTTATTAAATTTTTCGGTATGAGTTAAAATTCGATGGTAGCACTCCGTTTCAGAAGCGTTGGTGAAATTTGTCACAAAATGATTCTAGCTCACTTTTGCCGACGGAATCTCGGGAACGAAGCTTCAGGGCCCAATTTGAAAATCGAATATGAACCCAGCGTGAAAAACTGCCCTTTCTAGAGCCATGTTGACAGGAAGATAAGATATTTTTGGATTTTCGGAGAGCTTCGGCGTCGGCGCTGGTGCTACTTACTCAATTTTTCGAGACGAATTCGAATCCGTCGTTAAAATTGAGCTACAGTCATTTTTCGACCCAAATTGACCACATTTTCGGGTGTATCTTGGCAACGGAGCTTCAGCGGGCAATTTGAACACCGAATATGAACGCAGCGTTAAGAACTGAGTTGAAAACAGTCTTTAATTAATAATTTTTGATTTTTTCGAATTTGAAAATTTCTCCGTACTATAGATGTTACGGTGAATGTCAGAAATTGGTGAATGTTGACATTCTCCGGTGATTGTTGACATTCACCAATGTGAAGTTGTGAATGTTCCTGAATACTTTTTAAAACATTTATTTTTCGATTTTCAAGTGCAAATGTATTTATTATTATAAAAAACAAACAATATAGTAATTTTTAAAGTCATTTTGAAATTTGAAAGTTCGTCAGACAATCACTTTTTATTCATTACAACAAGGGTCGCTATTATGACATTTAAAAATGGAATTCTTCTTGCAACTACATTGCGCCGTAGAACATTTTTTTGTACAGTTGCACCGTTGATACCCTTGTCCGCCACTTCTGGAATTAGCGACTGCTGCCCCTCGCAAAATTTTTTGCTTTTCGCAATTCTTCGAATAATTTAGCATATCTTTGGCGTGAAAAAAATGAAGAGATGTCATCACGTTTCTTTTTTATTAACTCGTCAAATTTGGCATAAAAACGGTCACGATTCATTTCGGAAATTATTAAGAAGAGAGTATTTAACGATTAGGCTGCAGAGACACTCGTCTAATACATTCAACAACAACGGACTATATTCCACTGAAAGTCTCACATCAACAATACGACAGAAGGTAACGATAATCTACTGAACTGTCGATACAAAAAGATAAAATTCTGTGATTAGTCTCGAATCGTCTGAATCAAAGTAAAACACGATGGAGTTTATCTTTTTTTTGTGTGTGTTTCCACAATATGAGCATGTACAGACTTGTGGAAACAAGCATTTTTATAATATTTTCGGACATACACCACGTTTGCATGGGGAATGTCGACAATCGCCGGTGAATGTCTGAATAATGCATTTTTATTTAAACTTTTCGGACATTCACCGCATTGCTTGGTGAATGTCGACATTCAACAATTTCGGACATTCACAGTAACATATACATCATGTTTTGTTTGGGGAAAAATTTTTTTTCTCGAAAAGCTTCGGTGTCGGCGCTGGTGCTACTTACTCAATTTTTTGAGACGAATTCGAATCCGTTATACTGCCTGCTTGTTTTCTTGTTTATGTCCGTGAGCGAGCTGACTGATGCACTTTCTGTTGGGTGGCTGGATTATGGGTTAAGAGGTATGTTCTCGTTATGTTTAGTGTTTCAATTCGCAACCAGCTGGGCTTTGTTTTTTTAATGACGGGAGGGAGAGGGTAGGTGATTTTCTGACAGTTATCAAAGTTGAGCTACAGTCATTTTTTGACTAATTTTTCCAACTTTTTCTAGCCTATCTTGAGAACGGAGATTCAGCTCCCAATTCGAACACCGATTTTGAACTCAGCGTGAAAATTTGAGTTGAAAACAGTCGTTAGTTCAAAATGTTTGACTTTCTCGAATTTTGAGAATATTTTCATAACATCATGTCTTTTTGGGGGCAAAAAAATTTTCGGACAGCTTCGGCGTCAGCGCTGGTGCTACTTGCTCAATTTTTCGAGATGAATTCGAATCCGTCGTCAAAATTCAGCTACAGTCAGTTTTTGACCAATGTTTCCAACTTTTTCTAGCCTATCTCGGGAACGGACCGGTTTTACCGGTTCTTTCCGTAATTTGTTTTAGCGTGTACAGGTGGTCTATAGTTGAGAAGCCTCTTCTAAAGCCTGCTTGTTCGATTGATTGGTTGTCGTTGAGCTGGTTATTGATTTCTAGTTCCTGTCAATCTTCAGCGCTCGATTTGAACACCGAATTTGAACTCAGCGTAAAAAATTTAGTTGAAAACAATCTTTTATTCAAAATTTTGTGATTTTATCGAATTTTTGAAATTTTACCATACTATAGGTACATTATGTCTTTTTGGGTCAAAAAAAAATTTCGGAGAGTTTCAGCGTCAGCGCTGGTGCAACTTGCTCAATTTTTCGAGACGAATTCGGATCCGTCGTCAAAATTGAGCTACAGTCATTTTTTAACTCAAAAATTGACCACACATTCTAGCCTATCTCGGGAACGGAGCTTCAGCGCCCAATTTGAACACCGAATTTGAACTCAGCGTAAAAATTTGAGTTGAAAACAGTCTTTAGTTCAAAATTTTTGATTTTATCGAATTTTGAAAATTTCTCCATACATACATCATGTCTGTTTCGGGGCAAAAATAATTTCGGAGAATTTCGACGTGGGCGCTGGTGCTACTTGCTCAATTTTTCGAGACGAATTCGAATCCGTCATCAAAATTGAGCTGTACAGTTATTTTCTTGACCAATTTTTCCAGCTTTTTCTAGCCTATCTCGGGAACGGAGCTTCACCGCCCACTTTGAATATGGAATTTGAACTCAGCGTGAACAATTGAGTTGAAAACAGTGTTTAATAAAAAATATTTGATTTTATCGAATTTTTAAAATTTTGCCATACTATACTAATGTTTTTGTTGTTGTTTTTTTTTGGGGGGGGGGCAAAAAATTCGGCGTCGGCGCTGATGCTACTTACTCGATTTTTCGAGACGAATTCGAATCGATATGAATTCGTCTTGAAAAACTGAGTAATTTCCATCGGGTTCCGAGGGTTCCGACGCCGAAGCTCTACAATAGTATTTTCGCCTCAAAAAATACATCATGACTTCACGTCTTTTTGTGGGTGAAATAATTCTTAAAGAGTTTCCGTATCGATACTTTCTTTTCGAATTTGCTCTCAACCCGAGCCCTGGAATCCGCCCTTTCGAGCATTACCTCAGAGACGTCGGGGAGGCAGCTAGGGCTGTCTTAGCTCTCTTCACTTCTGGCCGAAAAACCAGCCTAGGTCGAAATCTGGCGAGTTGCTACGTGGGATCGAACCCGGGAGCTCCGGATTCCGAGACCAAAGCGCTATCCACTCGGCCAACCAGACAATTAAAATGATTCAAATTTTTTAGGCAATTCCGACGTCACAATTTAGTTCAGGTCATTTCTTGACAAATGTTTAACCAACGCTTACCTCATTCTTTGAGTGCATCACGGTAACCAGTCATCGCCGCCAAATTTTGTCAACGAATTTGAACTTCGCGTTATAAAATGTTAGTTCAAATAAGGTTTCACTCAATTACTATAATTCTTTTTATGTGAGAACTTGCTTTTCCGTATTAAAGAATTTTATAACAATTGATTTGTGTTTTTTCGTACTTATTTTGCTTTTGTTAGTCATAATTTTGAAGTTGGACAAACGAAATTATTTTAAATGTTTTTTCCATGTCTGTAAGTCCATGTCTTATCGATTCGGCGAGTAAAATAATTTCCCCCTCAGAGTTCTATTTTAGCCTATTTTGAGGGGAGCGGATGGTCTCGAAGTGAAGTGATTCAAACCTGCTCCCTATAATATCAATGAATCAATGTATCACGTTTGGCTAAATATGTTATTTGAGAGCCCTCCCCAAGTTGGGGGCTACTTCCAAAATGAAATTTTTTTTACTATTTTTCTCTTTGGCAGCGTTCTCTTTCTAACTGATTCAGTCCAAAAATTATTTTGTCCCCCTAGAATAAACAACCCCCCACTGTGCGACGGTAGGAAACACGTTCAACAGCAGGTTGTCGCTTCTTGGTAGCCGACAGCGGTATCGCATACCGTGACACGGCGGGATCTAACGACCACCCAAATAAGGCTGCGAACAATTTGATCATCGTCAAATGTAAGTAGGGCAACATTATCACTTTCAATGAGCGTTCGAAGGTATATATTAGTGGAGTGTAGAGGCGCCTTTAGAATAGTAAACTCACAGGCGTATTACTTCTATTTCGCACTTAGCATATATACGAAAATATTACAGTGCGTAAATTTTCTCGCCATTGTTACATCATATATCGCGCTCATCCGCGCGAACGCAATCATACCTTCTCCGTTTTGGTAATGAACGATGTAGCAGAAGTGAAAACTTTCATGTTTCATCGGTTGAAAGTAGTGAAGCACGGGCTTACCTAGACATGACATGGCACAAGAGTAGTACATCCCCACATGCACGCAACACATGCACATACAGGTATAGGCATATATGTATACGTGCCGCACACCTATATTAATATCGGACATTGACTCGTTTAGTTAGTACCACTGACCCAGAAAAATTCCAGATCCGATTGGTGGAATTTTGTACCAACCGGAACAGTCTTCCGCTTTGATCTGGCTAGAAGTAGAAGAAAACCTGTCTTGTCTTGTGTTTTTCTTATGACGTTGTCAAGGGAAGATGAACGCTAATAGAGATGAATGTTGGTTAAGCCCCTGGAAATGCGGCGAGCTCGACTGCCGCAGCAACGTCGAGAAACCTGAACGATATCTTCCCAAATATGTTATAATTATTGTTATTTCTTCCTGCGAGCCGATGCTGTTTTTTTTCTTATTTGCGTTCACGTGTCTACATGGATGCGCTTGCCAATTCAGGCACAACTGATATGGTAATAGATCGCTTTGATTTTCCTTGAGGATTTGATTTACCCAAGGAACATCATGTGTGTTATACCTGTATCAGTCGATACTCCATAACAATCGACTCTTGACTACAAATTTCAGTCAGCAATGGCGTTAAACATCTCCTTTGAGTCACCTTCACACTTTTGATGCGTATGAATATCGATCGCCTAGCTGTTGGCATTCCTTCTGATTACTATCTTTTGTACCAACAGCTACCTACGAGTCTCACAGTAACATGCTTAGTTTAATCTTCCAACCTATACATCGTCGTTGGTAGTACTCTGCTCGCTTCTAAATTATATTAAGTTTACACGATATGAACTTTTATCACGTGAAACACTTCGTTTAGGCTACACACAGTCATATACAAGGTCTCTTTTGCAATGACCCCCTTCTACCTGGTCAGTTAGCAACCACCCCGACTATATGTAGACATGTTTGCATACTCGTACCTTCGAAGGAACTGAGTTGTAGTCAAATTTTGAAAAGATTTCTATCTTAAATTTTTTTTTCTTCTCACAACTGGAGATAGACGAAAAAATGGTACCAGTAGTTGATAGTAGAGGGCAGTTTTAGTAACAACAGAAAAACATAATCGGAATCGGTTCCACAGGGTGTTCGTAAAATCAATTTTAGTACAAATTATATCAGCAAATTTTCACATTTTTTCAATTTCTCGTGAAACTCGACCTCTTGACCTAATGTTTTTTTATTTGCAATAGATTGTACATTACACTTCCCACAAAAAAGGTCATTAGCAATTTTCTTGTATCTGGATTGGAACTGCTCAAAATGGATTTCAAGTTATTCCTGTTAAGAATGAAACCCTAATTGCTAAAACAGCCATGGTCAGTTTTGAATTTTAAACTTAATGACAGACTGAGCGGCATCCACCATTCAGATGGATGGACTGCGTGCTTGTTTTCATAGTCAGATGATGACTTGATAAAATAAGCTGCAATATGTTTTGTCGTAATGACTGCAGATATAGCTCAGTCTGTCATGTAAGTCAAAAATTCAAAACTGATAATGGTTGCTTTCACAATAAGGGTTTCAATTATTCCCCGGCATTATACTTTTTAAAAAACGACTGTAATTAGAAATATTTTTAAAATTTCAGTTCACAAAATTATTTGCAAAACAAGATAACTAACTTTGAATAGACAAGAATAAAACTAAAACAATCAGCCATTAATAAATGAAATTTTCACGTTAAAATTTGGTTGGTTAGCAATAATTTCGTAATTCTGCCGTATAATCGCAATCAACCTGAATATAGGGGAAAACTTTTTTCATTATTCACAACCATAAGACTGTCGTCTTGCACCTCGTCCTTCCCATCGGTATACGCCACCGTTCGGGGAATATGGCCAAAATGTTACCAAAACCTAATTTAGCGACCTTTGGAGTCAGTTATTGGATACCCATGTTCAACTTTACGAAATACTAGAACCCCCCCCCCCTTCATTGCATAGCCCAAATTTCATATATGAAGTAAATAGATGAAAGGAGGGAGGTGAAGAAGCCCCATAAGTGATATAACTATGTAAAATGGTAAAGCAGCTGAAGAAGATGATAATTACGTGTATCTTCATAAGGTCTGTGCATCTATGATAAAAAGTAATAATTATTAACGGGATATCTTGAACTCCATTTTGAGCAGTTCTAATCCAGACACAAGAAAATTGCTAATGACGTTTCTTATGGGAAATTTTATGTACAATCTATTGCAAGTGAAGAAACAGTAGTTTAAGAGGGCAAGTTTCACGGGAAATGAAAAAAAAAGTGAAAATTTTCTGATATAATTTGTACTAAAATTGATTTTATGAACACCCAGGCGAACCAATTCCGACCATTTTTTTCTGTGGATATCACAACTGTCTTCTTTCATTACCTGCTGGTACATTAAGTTTGTTAGCAGAGCCTACCATTTATTTTACCTCCTTTTCTTCCCAGTTTAGCTTCCTAAAGACAAACTCTAATACACTGTTAAAAAATTTTGGCGAAAGAAAGTCTCCCTGTCTAACCTCCTTTCAATTGGAAATGCTTCTTCTTCCAAAGTTGCATGGCGATTGGTTCTCTGATTTAAAAGTTGATGAAATACCCCCTCCCCCCGCCCTTCGCGGGAGCATACTGAACAACTTCCCCAAGTTTCATGGCGACCGGATGAGTGGTGCAGTAATGCATGAAGGATAGACAGACATACATTATACAATATACACAGATTAGGAACAATAGTCACAGACAAAGTTTTCCACTTCTTCAAATCCAGAGCAAGCCTTGTGTGCCGATTACTCTACAATGTGGCACCGAAACCAAGTCTCATTTTTCCATTCTTCACAAGTACAAATTTTGTCAATGGATTGATCAGAATATTTGCAGTCATCACACAAATTCTTCACGCCTAGATCTACATCTTCCGAATCCAATGGTTCATCGGAAAATTGCTTCCAAATTGCACATTTTGACTTTGGAACTTCGAACTTTCAAGGCGCACAATTAGCCGTATGGTAACATCTTCAAAGAAAATATTGTAACTTCCACAATATTGTGCATGCCGTTAAAAATTTCTAGTTTTTAATAATACGAAAATGTACTCACTTTGTTTTGTATAGTTTTCTTCGAACAATATTTTCTTCCGGACGATTTTAGTTCTTCTATAAAACTTATCAGAAAATATTTTGCTGCAAGTAAACTTTTGTCTCCTAATTTATTGATAAAGGAATGAATTCAACCCACCTGAAACACAGTCCGGTGTTGTGATACTTCTTATAAACAACACATTGCCGCATATGTCTTTGCCTCTGGATGTAGCAGCATGTAGCCAAACAGCAGTGCGCACAATTAACTACCCATCTTTCCTCTAACACTACACAACAGCATGAGAAACAATGGGATGAGATTATAAATGATTTTAATTATATTTTAAATGCTGAATACGATGGCCTTAACCAGTTTTCTCGAGAACCTCTCGTTTTCCATATATTCAGAATTAAAATTTCATCAAAATTTTCACTTTTTATTCCTGTTTGTCGTCCATAAATAGCTACACTGATATTGATAAGTGATAACAATAGCGAACGATGTGAACGGCAGATGAACGCGTAGGGTACTATTATGATAAACGATGGGTAGAATCGATGGGCGCCATTTTGGTTTTTAATTACCTTTTGCTAGCAGTTATCAGTGTAAGTATACTATTATCTTACATGAATATGGTTTAAAATATAATATACACTGATACATACTTGCAAAAGGTAAACAAAAACCAAAATGGCGGCCATCGATTCTATTCATCGTTCATTATAGTAGCCTACCCTAATAGTGAACGCACATAGTTGCTTGAGCAATGGTATTATCTTGATGATACTAAAATTCAACATTTTAGATAGATGGGAGAAAAAATGAACTATAACACTACCCAACAGCCAAAAAACCGCAAGAACGAGAGTAGCCGATTCTAGAAGTATTTTTCACGCTGAATTCAATGCCGCTTTTTGTTTTTCTTAATTAGCTCTCCTTTTCTCGTAAATTCATTCTGAATTATTTCCCGTAATTTCCCTCTCGTGTTAAAAATATTAGTGAATGTGGCCACACTGCATGTATCACAAAACAAACTCGCCAACACAGTGATGCGTGTGAACGTGTGTTTTGACGTTTTGATATCGAGACGATCTATCTAAACAGTTTCAACTGATTCCAAGATTTTATCATTAACGATGAAGTGATGGAACAACAATTTTGAGGAAGACGATATCTCTTCAGTGAAAAAATAACGCCTTTTCATTCCGGTATTACAGTTTATTGTTTCTTTTAGGAAATGTAAGTGAACTAGATAAATGTATTCCGACAATAAATTTGATGAATATGTGTTCAATGCCCGAGTATTCATGATAATCACAACGCCTTGTTGTTGAATCTTGAATTGGAAAAATACTTACGGAACACAGAATGACGGAGAACAACACGGAAGTTTTCTATTCAGTACCGTCGAAGATGAAGCTTATCGGTAATATCAGTTTAATACAACATCAGTGTCGCCACATAACATAGAACAATTTCTCATAATACACTATTAAATTTCCCAGCAAACGTAAAAAATGATTAGCTAACTCAGCATTTTTAATATCATATTTGAATTCAGCGTGAAAAATACATTAAGAATCATCTATTTTCTTTCATGCGGTTTCCAAAAAATCTCAGTTTGTTGTGTAGTGTAATCAAAAAATTAACGTCGGAATTAAATTCCTTGTTGAAAATACATTTTATAGAATCTACTCCCATGTCATTGTTTTTGAAAAATCTCAAATTGTTGTGTAATGTAATGGAAAAGACCAACTTAATGGTGTCAAGAGCATTCTAACGGGAAATGGCTGGGGAAAGGAACTCAAAATTTTACAACTGCGGGAAATCATCAAGTTTGTAAGTAGAAAGAGCGAAAAAATTGTTAAGTTTTACTTGTGATTGTTCAGACGATGAGAATATGTGATTAGATCGACACTATCAACAAGTGCATCTGATTGTGATTTGGACGAGAAAAAATGATTAAAAGAAGTAAATAGTCATCGATTGACACTATGATGATAATACTATATTCGATGTTAGAAATAAGAATTGTATTTTTCTAGCATCAACATGAACGAGAATAATTACAGTATAAAGAATTGATTAAACAGCAACGGCAGTTAAGAATTTCTTGCGACAAAAATTTGAAAATTTTCAACTTAACATGAAATTGAGAAAAAATGGTCTACTTTTTGTATTGAAAACAAATGAATTTTCACTCTGAAATTTGCTGAGTTTTGGGGATTTTTAAAAGCGATGATAAGGAAATGAAAAATTGGGAAATCTGTAACTGTGTTAGAAAGAATAAATGAACTCTTCATTTGTATACCTAGAAGATTAAAAAGACTTTAAAACATCACGACAAGCGAATGATTCTGTGCACTGTATGAGTAATGCATATATGAGAAAGAAATTTTAAAAAAATGGTGACTGAAATTTGTAACATTGTTATAAATCTCTACTAAGTGAACATTATTTTTAAAAAGCTCAGAAAACTATGAGCATGCTAGGATGAAAATTATCATCTGTATAGAAGGTTGGAAATAGCTTTAAAAAATATAAGAAATTGTGGAATTTTGAATACTATAGTTGAGAATTTTCCAAATTTGTTGAGATGAAAAATAGAGATATAAAAAGGTTGAATTTTTAAAATGAAAGTGAATAATATTGATTACTGAAAATGTTAAGGAATCTTCGGAAAGATCTAAAAAATAAAACTGAAAAAGTAGACTGCGCTAGTAAAAAAGTGAACTGCGATTGAACATATCTACATAGGTCCTCTACTAACATACTTTGACCTCATCGTCTCACAAACTATTGAGATTAGGTACAGTTTACTGCATTCCCACAGTTGTCTATGTAAGCGTATAAAAATAATATTGAAACATTACAAAATTATAGTATAATAATCCGGTATGGTAGTTTCGTACCAGTATTTTTCGATTAAGTAAAAGTAAACCATCTAGGTACTCACCTGATGTACATTAGTTGCAGCCTTACGTACTTACCTCTAATATTCAAATGCGATGCGAATTTCCGGAAGATGTATGCTAATATGAGGGACCTCAAAATGTGGATTTGGGTTATAATTCGGTAGCACAGTGTATAAAGGTACTGAGTGCAAATTAAAGTCTATGGGAATAGCGATGAAGCTAATTAGAGATACCTACACTAGGCGAAGAGTGCGTGTTCCGAACAACTATTTGAATTAATCAGGTACCAACCTATTAGTTGACCGAAAGAGCGATACATAGATTTATATCCGTCAATAAATACTTCATTTTGAGTTGGTAAAATCAAGATTTTGCGTTCTGTAAAGGAACTGAGTTGCTGTGTGGCCAAATGGTAACGGGCTCGCTTCGCAATCCTTGCGTCTCGGGTTTGAGTCCCACCAACAGGGCCACCGAAAAGGGGGGAAGGGTACTTTTCCCCCGGGTCCGGGTTTTTTGAGGGGCCTGCAGAGTCCCAGAAATTATAATTATCAAATAGACAATAAGCTTTTTTACGAGTCACTCAATTCAAAATATTAGTCTATCCAGATGTAACTACTTCATAGTTTTGAGGAGCAAATAATTTCAGAGTAGGCCCGCAGATTTTTCCCCCAGACCCGGTTTGGCTCTTGGCGGCCCTGCCTACCAATGCCGGAAAGCTAGTGATATTCGAATACATACTCCCACTAACATCTGTAGCGAACACAGCGAATACAGTATCAGTTGAGTTGGAAACATAGGGTGTCTTGTATTACCACTAGATCAGAAAGATTGGTACTGGGCGAGTGTATGTCGTGGACAGCTTACTCAAATTTGTAAAAACACGTGGGTAGTAAGCGAACTGTGGCTGCATACTCTTTGGCACAGAGAAGAAAACCTCTAACCAAACAAAACTGTAGGAAAAGCAACAGCAAACTACCCCGACTAACCTGCCCTGAAGAGTCACGCGTCGGAACTGCGACCGGCAACGTCAGACATTGAATATGCCGCCTAAAGACAAAAGGAATTGAAAAGGATAATTTTTTTGAGACTTGACACTAAACTGATTAGTATACTGTCAGGCATGGCCCATGTGAAAGGGAACAACCTAAGTATGATGGAAAGAAAGCATGAAATAAGTCAGAGAAAAAATAGTTTATCAGTGTTCTCAGAATTTGTTACACAAATGGACGCTGTTCAACAAAAGGGAACCAACTAACATTTGTAAACAAAATGAGTTATTAGTATCGTTGGAAAGAGCGTAAAACGTAGAATTTTTCAAAATTGAACCCCGATTCAAAAATGTGTACTCACGTTGAAAAAAACTTATCAGTAAACGCAATGCCATATAGTTTCTACATGGCTCTTGAACTTCGAATCACATGTTCTCAAAAAGTGGATTTTGCTAGTTGGTTCCCTTTTGCTGAACAGCGTCCAAATGTAAGGTAGAATCAATCGACCGACATTTTTCGTCATAACATTCCCCTGAATCCAGGAGTTTCTAGCTCATCCGGTATGTTAGGATACCCGAAATAAAGGCTAGAAAATCGATAGGTACCGCAAATAAGTATTAAAAACCATGCTAGTAACAAGATCAATTTCCAACCCACATCCAATATAACATCACTTCCAATGATCCTCCTCTGTGATTCCATTTTTAGATAGCCAATCTGTAAGGTTGCAGATTTCTGTATAATATCAGACTGTACCAAATTGTTCAGAAGCTTTCCTGATGCTCATATTATAAGGACATTGCTAAGCAAAAAGTGCTCAAGCGACAAAATCTGTTTTTTGAGAAAACATTAAAAGCCAATGAATAATGCCAGTTTACAGACATAGCGTTTACTGATAAGCTTTTTTCAATGTGGGTAAACGCATTTTTGAATCAGGGGCCCAATTTTGAAAAATTCTACTTTTTATGCTCTTTCCAACAATATTAATAACTCATTCTGTCAACAAATGTCGCTTGAGCATTTATAACTTAACAGCTTCCAGAATATTATCTAGCTATCTTTTTTAAGAGCCTTCATTGTATTATGTAGGTATTTCCGTACCTGCAGTTCTGCTTTTCACGTTTATTTAAATATTTTGATGGCATACTTAGTGCAACAAAATATTATTTTGCGTCTCTCAGTTGTTAAACATCATTGATCATCTTCACCCAATCTAAAAACTTTTTTCAATATCGGCCGCCTAAAACTCTATTAACTAGGTGATAGAAAAATTTCATTCTTACCTTGGTAATAAATAGATAGAATTCCGACTTGAAATATATGTATAAACGCAAATTGAAAACCTTTAAATCCTTTCTTGAACCGGATAGACATAGAAATTATTATCAAAATTACGAAATACATACTGGCAGAACTCACCTATTAAATTCAGAGGCACGCCGATAATATTATAAAACTGATAATATTATTATTTTATTGATAATTCTCATAGATCAAAGTTGTAGCAATAGATTGGTCATTTCACATTGTTTCTACACATATCCACTTGAGCGCTAAAGTCTATTGATCGCCCGCGTTGACAGTAATTACACTACACAACAAACTGAGATTTTTTGGAAACCGCATGAAAGAAAATAGATGATTCTTAATGTATTTTTCACGCTGAATTCAAATATGATATTAAAAATGCTGAGTTAGCTAATCATTTTTTACGTTTGCTGGGAAATTTAATAGTGTATTATGAGAAATTGTTCTATGTTATGTGGCGACACTGATGTTGTATTAAACTGATATTACCGATAAGCTTCATCTTCGACGGTACTGAATAGAAAACTTCCGTGTTGTTCTCCGTCATTCTGTGTTCCGTAAGTATTTTTCCAATTCAAGATTCAACAACAAGGCGTTGTGATTATCATGAATACTCGGGCATTGAACACATATTCATCAAATTTATTGTCGGAATACATTTATCTAGTTCACTTACATTTCCTAAAAGAAACAATAAACTGTAATACCGGAATGAAAAGGCGTTATTTTTTCACTGAAGAGATATCGTCTTCCTCAAAATTGTTGTTCCATCACTTCATCGTTAATGATAAAATCTTGGAATCAGTTGAAACTGTTTAGATAGATCGTCTCGATATCAAAACGTCAAAACACACGTTCACACGCATCACTGTGTTGGCGAGTTTGTTTTGTGATACATGCAGTGTGGCCACATTCACTAATATTTTTAACACGAGAGGGAAATTACGGGAAATAATTCAGAATGAATTTACGAGAAAAGGAGAGCTAATTAAGAAAAACAAAAAGCGGCATTGAATTCAGCGTGAAAAATACTTCTAGAATCGGCTACTCTCGTTCTTGCGGTTTTTTGGCTGTTGGGTAGTGTTATTGTTCCTTGAAACGGCGGTGAGATAGCTACTCTTTAAATTAATAAACAGAGACGAAACTTGACTTTCAGTAGGAGGGGGGGGGGGGGTAGGAAAATTTGCCGACAACATTTTTTTTTACTTGAAAATTTGCCGATTTTTTAATCGAAATATTTTTTTACTGAGAAAAACAACAACAAACAAACAAACGTTTCTAAAAAATGAAAAATTCAAAGAACATTTTTGAAATTAGCCAACGATTAAATTATTGAGGTGGGGAATAGGTGTTTCACATTCCCTTCGTCCCTAAGAGAATGTTATGCTCAGACTAGATTTTGTTTTCTAGTTTTTCTTTATTTGGCTATAGTGGATATCCTTAACAGAACTGCAAAAAGAAAGAATCGGGATACGGTTTCATGACCTTACTGGCAAACTGGAACCTCGTGAATGTCAAATTTTTGCAGTAAAATTTATTGTCAAGATGATTTTTCAGCACGAAAATACACACGCTGTACTGGAGCACTATACATCCGAGTATACTAAACCGCCATTTTCGTCCTGACTTTTTCCATTGACTACAGCGAACGCGTCGCAGGCAGCTTTGATCATCGGCTCGCGACGCGTTCGCTAGTCAACGAAAAAAGTCAGGACGAAAATGGCGGTTTAGTATACTTTTGGATGTATAGTGCTCTAGCGGTATCAATATTAAAATTATTTCCATTGGAATTCTCCGAGTTCTTCTGTAAAACAGTTCTTCCAGAAGTTCTCAGCTGAATGAACAATAAAGAAAAACAGTTTTGAAGTTCTTAAGATTGTTTAATATAAGACAGGAAGAATAAAAGGAAGAAAAAAAAATAAATAGGTACATAGAATAAAACGCATATATTATTGGAAATATGATGTCGCGAATATACTGTAAGTAATCGAAAAAGTGAATTACAACTAAATAACTTAAATGATTATGGCAACAAAAATGACACGGTATTTTTCAAATATAGCAATCGTGCTTCATCTTAAATAAAATACCTATAGGTATAACTTTGTTTTAACTTCTTTCACAAAATGTATGCTCTCCGTCTGAACAAAACTAGAATGTCTACAATACATAGGTACATTTTCCTTTTATTTATATCCGCATATTTAGTTATTCATTGAGGAGCTATAATCTGGGTGATCTTGCAAACTTGATTTTGACTTGACTTTTCAACTCCAAATCTTTGGAAAATCTGAGTATGAGTTTGTTACGAAACATTTTCTGAAAATTATCTCTCCAGACATCGAGACTGTAGAGTTCGAACTTGAGGGGCTGGATACAACAGTAACTTAACACTATTAAAATCTTGCGTTTGGAGACACCGCATAAACACAGTAAAAACCTGCAGACTCATTTGGCGTAGAAAATAAATAGAGGCATCGTCACCGCATCATCTCTGGAACCGGACAAAACTGCAGACTTTTTACTTTTCCGTGCGGAACAGGCGAACGCGAAAATTCAAAAGCGAGTTAGGTCACTGTTGTACTCAGTCAGAACCTACTCAGACATTAGCGCTGCAACAAAAACATTTTTTGCAGAAATATCGGTAGCAGGGCGTGCTTTTAGTAACAGTGATAAAGCTTTATAAGCGTGACAATCGGTGATAATGTAGGACACGTATTTAATTTCAAAAAAAAAAAAAATCTCAAGTACTCTAGCGTTATCGCTCAAAAGACATCCAAATCTTTCTGTTGAACTAACGAATTTGAAAAAGCTCTGTCGAGAGTGTCGCTCCCTCACCTGCAGATTGTCACGCATTTGTAAAGTAGCAAAAGCTAGGAAAATCACGTTCTTTTACTATGTTAGAGGGCATCGTGAAACAATTATGGGCGCTTAGGTCCTACAAACGGGAGTAGAGAGAAGACTAGACTCCAAACCTTGATTCTTCCCCATGGTAAATCAAAACTTTTAAATTAAAAAAATTCTACGCTTGTGTAAACTCCGGTCCTTCACCAAATCACCAGATGCGCGGGAAAAGGCGAAAATTACTGTTACTTGGTTTTCTATTCTGCTGCGTTTGAACTAAATACATAGATTTAAGCTGATGTGGAAAACAAATAGGTATAGTTGAAAAATAAGCTCATATTCAAATACAGCTAATCTCTGTAAGCTCGTGCTTTCCAGCAAGCTCAATAGCGCAGCCCTGCCATAGCACTAGGTTTTAGCTTAGGAATATTTGCTTAGTGTTCTAGAAGACAGCATTCGAACTCTGAAGTTTCTAGTATCGATATAACAGTTATGGCCGAGCTAAATTGGACAACAGCTGTTGAGAGAATCAGCTAGAAGCCATTTTTTCTCTAGATAATTTTCCAATTTCATTTTCCATTTCTTGCAACTTCCGATACAACTTACAATCAGTCGCATAATGTCTTAAAATTACTATACCGAATAAGTTTATAACTCGTTTATTTAACATAAAAATTGAGCATTAGTCTTAAATCTTAACCATCAGTCACATACATAACCCAGCTCGAAATAACATCGAACAAAATGAAAGTTCTTCGAAAAATCTGTGTTCGTGAAATTGCAAATAAATTACTAACATAAAACAAATTTAATAAATAAAATCTTAAAAAGACAATAACTAAAAAAAACAAAAAAAAAACAAAAAAAAACGAACGAATACGTTAAGTACGAGCAATAAGAACGAAGGTAGTTCAGTAGTTTACAGACCGGATTTAAATGCTATTAACTTCTACTTTGTTTTTAAAAATATAGGTACATTTAATAAATGCTACTAAATATAAATTAAATTTACTTGTACTAGATCTGTTTATAGCATTTTTCTCCAATATTATAAAGTTCGTGCAATAACTTTTAGTTTTTTTGTGTGTTTTTTTAACGAGCATAAACTTGAGGCAAAAACAGCGAAATCATTTCGGGAAAAGATAATTTCTAATCGCTAGATTTTCGCATAAACCTACTTTGATGCAATCGTGTGATTCTCCAGCCAAGTACAAATATACTCTTCATTTTACAGACCAATAAGCTATTTTAATTAATTTAAATATTATGATTCGCGATAGTATTTTCTTTTGTTGAATACCTACCACGAAATTCAAGAGGGAAAATGAATGCGTAAACCAGAAACATGCGGAGAATCTTGATTATCTGCTGCTCATTTAAACGAGTATTTCATCTTGTATACAAATCCGGTCTTAAATAGTATAATTACAATGCACTGAAAGTATAACGCGAGTATACAACAACGTCTCTCGTCGTGTACAATGAGCCTAAATTGTGCCATGTAAGATTCCTTACACACACGTATATACGTTCAACAAGCTCTCGGCATCGAATGCTTACGTTTAATACTATCGGTGGATAAATACTTCAGTCTCAAAAATTAAATTTCTGAAATTTACGCAGAAAAAATAATACTCTAAATAATAATCGTAAGTACATTTTGATTATACAGTTGCGAGTATTGGCGTGCACCTTGCTTGGACTTCATCTTACATATCTAAAAAAAATGAAAATGAATACCTAATATTCTAAGACTGTCACGTTTCTAGCACAGAGTGTAGGAGTCTATTTCAGGCCCAGTTCTACTCGAACATGTATAAGTCACTTTGAAAAACGAGTTTTGAAATTTTCATAGTTTGCACACTCATGAATCTGTTCATGCTATTCGGAAAGGTTTCAAAAGGAAACGAGCGATGAGCTATATGCTCCTAGCAAAAGGATTTTAGATCAAGAAGAGCGAAAGATGAAAGTTAAAAGCTTGACAAGGGATGATGAGGACAAAAAACGAATACTTATGGTCCCTAATATTAACTGAACCTTGGATCCTTCTCTCAAACAGGAATGAATACACCTGATATAGGTAAGCAACTAGTATTAGGGTACTACAGTTTTCACACAGGTATACTGGACCGCCATTTTGATTCCCAAGTACATTAACTAAATAACTCTTTAACCTGACTTTTGATTTTGATTGATTATGAATAATATATAATCCCAATAGGAAACTTTTCATACAGAGGGCGTGTTGTTATCACAGTACATCATCTCTGCCATGTTTCGCCAGAGAGCGCTGCATACTTTTAGAAATAACTGAGTAGGTATCCCAGTTTAGGACAGTAGGTACCCCATATTTGGCAATTTTACCCTACCAACTTTTTAATGTAACAAATACTCGTGCGAACGTTCAAACACCTCAAGTGGACATTTTAGACTCCTTTCATCTGACATGTGGCCTATTATTTTACAATATCCACATCGCCAGGTTTCATGAAATTCGTGGATGACATTCTCATGCATATTACCTCCCAATGTTTTAGCTTTTCAGTTCCAGTGTTATTCGGATTCCGCAACAAAGTGGACTGCATCTAGTGGACGTTTTTATAACCAACGAAAGATGGAGTGATGATAGAACGATAGGACAATTCGGACCTAGTAGCGCGGTGTTGCGCTATTGTCGAGTCTTCCTCCTCTGCCGCTCAACGTTAGGATAGCCGTGGACGTCTCCATGCATTTAAATGGGAAAATCGTGACTTTCCTTTCGTTCCAATTTCGTCAAAAATTCATTTATGATACCAATCCAAGTAAAAATAGATAGCCCAGTAATGTTTAAATAATATTGATGACAAGTTTTTGCGAAAACATTTATTGGAATTAGCGCAGAGTCACTCAAAAATTGAAGTTTTTACATCATGTTCTATTAGCTTAGAATATTCATCCTTACGTTGATAAGAGCAACGTATTTGCGTGCCTTAGTGATGGTGTGTAAACGGATGTTGTTAAAAACTTCCTCCAGATGTCGGCCACTACGCTGCTAGGTCCGAATAAGAACTTCGTGAATATTCTTTACCAGTGTTGTAGTTTGGTTTCTTATCCGTTTTAGTTTGGTGTTTCACTTTTCCTTACACTTTACTTCTGATTATTTTACTTTTATTTTGCAGCTTAGTAATGATTTTGTTATCTCAGCAGTTTGGCTGGACAGTTTTTGTATTTTCACTCGCAAAAGCTTGTGAGAAAATCTCCCTGACGTTATTTTTAAAATAAAACGAAAAAACCGTAATTAAAAATCATAAATCAGGAAATCGGCAATAGTAAAACCTCCTTGATCACTCTTTCATTTTTTTTATCAGTAAGACAACAGCAGCGCACCACGAGGGCTGCGGAATTCGAATAAACCAGAACCTAGTTAGAACTTCCAGTTGGTTGTTGACTAAACGATGTTGCTTGTAAAGGAAGAAAAAGCAAAGTCTGAAATGTTACACACTTATTACTATAGCGAAATATTCAATCTGTACCTCGTCAAACAGATGGTTGAAAATAAATTGAAAATATCAAATCGTAGACAAAATACTAACTGGGTGACCTCGACTAATCAGTACAGTCATGTGTCAATTACAACACCGAGCAGCTCATGTCAAGGTGTCAAAAATAAACAGATAGTCAATCAATAATAACCATTTTGGAGAAATCCCGTGGAAAAACTTCAATTAACAGAAAGTCTTATTTGAGGACTGTACTTAGGGGACACAAATGAAGGCGTGAAGTTCAAAACATCCTATGCGCCAACTTTTGCAAAAGTGATTTTGTGCATGCAAACTGTTCTAAGAACCGCCGCCCATACAATATTATAAACATTCTAAGTGCCCATAGAGACTCAAAGTACTTCTAATTTCAACCCAAAGATCGCAGCACACACATGTGCCAGCGAGCGATCCATGCAAGACATCCTAACTCCGAAGTGGCAGGAAGCGTTTGATAAGAATCTGTTAGGATGTTTTGCTCTCTCTTTCCCACGGACTTAGAATGTGCGCAACGTCAACCCTCATTTTCTCAGCTTAGGCATAACTGAGCCCAAAAATTTGTACATGGACATGTATATGAAGCTTCAGAGAATTGGTGAGCACCCATTTTGCCAAACCCACCCCTTCACCTCAGCTGAAACAGGTTTTTTGCTTCTCCTGCAGACTTTTGACATTGCTACAACGGATGTTTGAACTTCACGCCTTCAAATATGCTATTTGGGATTTAAGACAAAATGGGGCCCTGCCTACTTTCACGTTATAAAAATACATCACCCAGCATGTTCCTCTGTCTTTTTTGTATCCTACATTCTAATTGGTTAAAAAAGAGACCTTTTTTTTTCCGCCTCAATTCCTACTCTTATCCTGCACCTACTTACTCTTGAAACACAGTCGACACAAAAATCAACTCGTTTAAAATCCAAAAAGCAATGTGTTTGTTGACACTCGAAAACTATTACGTTTTTGATGCAATAATATGGTCAAATTTAACATACAATTTGATAGGAAAGTCGAGTTACTACAGCGTCTACTGCTAGATAAAATTCTACACCCAAGTCGATTCAAAATACGATCTATAAGACTATGTTGATAGGTTAACTCAACTTTCGCATCGACATTCCTCTACAATGTTGTGAGAAATTGGCAGAATTTGCAAGCTGAAATTTGTTTTGAGGGTATCCGCTAATTAAAAATGAACAGCACGGGTGTTCGGACGAGATTTTAACAAACGGCAGATTGAAACTGATTTGAAGACTTGCTGCATGAAGAGGCTTCGCGGATCAGGTTTTAGAAGCTTCGAAAGTTCACAGTTCCACTGTCTGCAGCGGCGTGTCTAGAATGAGTTTCCGGGTCGAAAATCAAACTGAATTTATGATGGATCGAATTTCCCGGTGTACACAGCGCAGCAACTTGTCCTAAAGTTGGAGGAGGTAACTTGGGACAAGAGAACATTTGTAACCCCAAAATTTTAGTGTAGTGGAGGAACATATTGGGGCAGCCCCGTAGTGTACCCCCTTTTCCACAAGGAGGCAACTCGGGATTCAGGAGGGACAGGATATAACAACTGTAACCTTCAAATTTCAGTAAACAAGCAAAAAAAGAGTCTTTCTTTGATTTTAGGGCTTGAATTCGAGAAATCAAATTTTTCAGGTATAACGGATGAATCGAAAGTTATTCACGCAGTAATCGTACAAATTAATTGGCTAAAAAAAAATTGAAAAAAATACTCAGGTAAGTTATGTAAAGGTTTTGAAGAAATCAAAATTTTCAATATTCTCAATTTCAGAAATATATCTTCCAAAACTTAAGATGTATCCCAAATTAAAAGTCTACGAAGAAAATTAAAATTCTCAAACCTAAAAACTTGTAACGAGTTTCAATTCACAATTTGCAGAGAATTGAAAAATTTAACAGGTAAGTTAAACAAAATATTTGATATTTCCAAAAATTATAGCACAAAATTACAAAAAAAAAATTTTAATAAAAAAAAAATAATTTAAAAAAATTCATATAAACCTAAAAATTGCAATCACTGGTTTGAAACGTTTAAATTCAAATTCGCCGGGGAAATACAGATTCATAAAATTAAATTTAAAAAAAAACAAAAAAAAAAAAACAACATCTTGTAACTTGAGAAACTTGAGAGAAATTTTGATTCATTTCAATTTATTAAGATTCTTATTGTCTTTCAGGCAGGATGACTTCGTGTACAGATTAGTAAAATTAAAAGGTATATAAATTTTGGAAGTCTTAAATTTTTCAGACAATTTCCACCGTTATCATGATTACCAAAAATCAAGTCTTGTCAACTTCATAGGCACTGGCATTTTTTATTTGTTTCCTCTTTCAGGACCCTCTAACTGCTTTAGTTCTGAAGATAGGCTAGTTCCTCAAAGAGTTTTTCTAGCTCACCTGGCAGAGTTTCACCTACTCCATAAACTCCTGAATTGATTGTGCCATATTTTTCGGGTTAAAACTCCTTCAAATACAGGATAGGCAAGAGAGCAACATGTTCATTTGTTCATATCACATTTCTTGCTTTGCATCGTGCGTTACATCGGATCCTCAGGCATGGGCCACCTTTTACGAAACACTCTACATAGGTCCCCCGAAACGGTACACGCATTCGTAATTGTTTCCTGAAAGGCACCTTACGTTAATTTAATTTTAGGTCCTTTTTCATGAATACGTCCGAAATCGCATACTGAAATCTTGTAAGAGCTCATACAATGGTTATAAAGTTAAATCTAGAAACTTCCTACATTAGCATCGTTTTAAGATGATATAAATTTATTCTCAACACACTAAGAGAGAAGGTTACTGGAACTCAGGTTACTGCACAAGACAAATGATTTGCATTTCCCACAATCACATCATGCATCAATTTTTTTGCGTTTTGAAACTATTTTGAAATGAAGATGACATTTCAAGGATGCCAAGCTTCAAATTATGGGACATCTAAAAAAAAAATAGAAACTTGGACATTATAATCGTTTCTGAGTCCTCCGCCGCAGCTACCAGTTTTAATTCTAAAAAACGAGGAAAACGTGCTGCTTAGTAGTCTGCTCGAGTGACGACAATCAACAGGTAGGTCGATCCTCCATCACGAACTTCTCTCCAATAAGCTCCTCCTATGCGAAAGGTCTTCCGAAACCTTTTTACACATCGCATACCACAATTCGCCTCCACACAAACACTCTGTGCAGTCCAACTACAACTAAACATCCCTTCATCGCGGTTGTCCCCACAGCCTGCAAACCACCGCCATTGAACTAACATGAAAAAAAAAGAAAAAAAAAAGAAGTAAATAAATACAGGGGGAAGAAAAAGAAAAAAAGAAAAACATAGTAACAAAGTAACCAAAAATAAATAAATAATTTAGTATTGTCAATAAACGAACGAGACCGCAATGGCAGCCGACGGTCATGATACCCGCCACACGAGTTCGAGAGATTCGTTCACGATCGAGCTCGGTGTTGCACCGTCACCGGCGCGAGGAAAGGTCCTCGGAAGCTTCTCGAAGTTTCGAAGAACATAATCTAACTCATGATCACGACCTCCGTTCGTCGAGTAGTCCAAGTGCAGACTCGATGACAGGACCACATGATTGACAGGTTCAATATAAACCACAGATGGATTGGGTCTTCGATGGCAGCACGTCGACGCTGGGCGGGGGCGGCGGCTGGAGGGGTGGCATCTTCTTCGGCGTCGACGATTGACTCGACCTTAGTCGCACGCACAGCACGGACGATATCAGACACGAAATAAATAATATTGTTAGTAGAAAGACTAGGGTGGCCGAGAAGCCGAACGAAGTCATACAGATCATCGACACGTTCTCTTCGAATGTCTCCGTCGGGAAGACCATGGTGGGCGCCGAGCTGTTGGCCGCTTCGTCCAGCGAAAAGGTCAGGTCGCCGCTGGACACCACCTTGATGATCCTGTTCACGCCGACCTCCTCCTTTTCGGCGGCGGCCACCTCTCGCTTGTGCTTACGCACTCGCCGCTCGTCGCGCCGCGAGTTGCCGTGCAGATAGATGTCCAGCGGCAGCGGTGGCGGCGGCGGCGGTCCGTATACCGCGTCCGGTCGCACGGCGCCGTGGTGCGCCGCCAGCACGCTCTCGTGCTGCGAGTGCAGTATTACGTTCGGGTCGGAGCACTGTTCCGGGCATTGGTACCGGCAGATCTGGATGGTGCACTGGAAGTGCACCTCCATCGAGTCCGGGAACTTGAAGGCTTGGAAGTGCGCGTACGACAGCACCGAGGCGCTGGCGCCGAAGTTCTTGATCTTGGTGAAGCGCGACATAAGCTTGGAGCGGGTCACGCAGCCGCGCTGGTCCACCAGCTGGATGGGCGCGCGTTTGCCGTCGTGCGCCATGCAGTTGCGAACCAGCATGTCGAATTTGGAGTCGTCGTCCTTGATCGCCAGCACCATCGTCATCGTCTGGCCGATCTTGACCAGGCCGGACACCTCGGATGCCCACGGCCCCTTGCCCACCTGGATTTGCATCCAGCAGCCGACGTTGTCGCCGGCAAAGTCCGCCCGTACCACGTCCAGCATGTCGACTGGGAACGGCCTGAAGGTAACCGACTTCTCGTACTGGTCGTGCCACGTGCACCGCAGCTTCCTGGCTTGGTCCCACACCTCCTGCACCTGCGGGTCGTACTGGATGACGATAATGTTCTCGAAGTACGTGCCGGAGCCAGAATCAGCACCGTACCCGTACAGTCCGTTCTCGGTATTGCCGGTAGTGCCGCAAGCGTGAATGCTGATCTCGAAGGTAGCCGACGTCCGACCTAATCCAGCCGGCAGGTGCACGCAGTGGATGTTGCTGTAGTGACCTTTGCTGAACACGATTCCGTAGAACGGCTTGTCGAAGCCGATGAACACCTTCATCGAGTTCTTTTCGCACTTGACGTCCAAATTGATGATTTTCGGAGCGTCGGCAGTGGCCGCGGGCCAGGCTTCGTTGCCGGAGTAAATCTTGTCCGCCGCCTCCGGCACGTTCTTTTGGATGGAGGGCAGCGGCGGCGGCGGCAGCGGCAAGGACAGTCCGTGGTAGTTCACGTTCTGGTGGTGGTTGGGGAACGGCTTACCCGGATGTCCGTGGATGAGGTGAGGCGGTGGTAGAGGCGGAGGGCCGCCGCGTGACGGCAGAGAGAGCGGGATATCGCGCGCAGGACCTTGGTTGTAGCTGTGCTTGGCCGAGGCCGAAGTCTCCTGGTCGGGTCCGGACTCGAGGGCCACCTGGTCGGGATTGTCGCGTTCGGTGTCCTCGCGGTGCTGGGCGACCGCATTCTGCTGGTCGGCCGCGTCCGACGAGGAACTTTGCGATGAACTCGATATGGCCTCGACAACATCGACCTCCTCTCCCAGCTGAAACAGAAAAAGCAAACCGATCGAATCAAACCGAAGTGAGGGTCGCCGGTGACGGGCCCGGCAACCGCGGGTTCAAATTTGTATAATTTGTAGTAACAGCGAGCTGCTTGCTAGAATTCTCAATATTGGTGATAGTATTTTTATCAACCTTTTAGTTTGAAAGCTCGGTGTTGTTCATCTACTTTTCTGTAAGAAAATGTAGATGTTCTGCCACTTTTTAAATTCACTAATTCACATTTTCTACTAGGGGAAAAAAGTTGATCCTCATACCTACTGGAAAAGAAACTAACCTTGTCGCTTCAATATCTATTTTTGTTCCGTGACAATCTAATTTCACGATCAAAAAAAAACAAAAAAAGATAAAGGCCAGGTTGTAAAACATCTGCTACCTCACCATGGGGCTATTTTGATAATGCAGGGGCTACTTTGATAACGTCGAAAATCTTTATTTAGCGCGCTCTAGACAGTTTCGTTTTGAAGTTATCGCATTTTTGTCAAGTTTTGTGAAAAAAGAATGTTGTTGGCTTCCGAGATGCCCGAATAGATCTTTACATGGACGACGTCATGTTAACTCATGAGGAGGACTGTTACGCAGCTGCTCCAGCACTCGCAGCCTGCAGGGTCCTGCTTGTTTTGTTCACATTCATTTTACATGTAAAACTCCATAAGCGAACATTTGTTCTTCTTTGCGAGTCCATAAATATGAAAGAGAGCAAGCAGACGATCGAACAAACTCTTTGGTGCAACAAACCCTTTTAACGACTCAACAAACGTCTTCGACGACGCAATCAACCCCTTCGACCCAGTGTATCCTATCTATCAGGAATGTTCTAGTTGAATTCCCCGAACTCCTTTTGGAAATCAGGAAAAAACTAAACAGCGAGGACATGGAAAACGTGTCAATATAGTTCCAAGACGAAGTCTGTACATTTGAGGAGGAACGAAAAGGAATTATTATTTCTATGGAAATGTATTTTTATTCCAGCCGTTGGTACACTTGAGCGAAAACTGTTATGCTCGTCTCTCAATTATACTTATTATCAGTGTATTAGTCCACATAAGTTAGCCCAAATAAAGAGTACAAAAAGGAAAAAAATTATAAGAAGCTGAAAATTGTTACATTAGTCTCCTTAAGTATCCTCTGAACAACATACCAAAAGTCCCAACGAATCCGGTCCTGGCATCGTCCCCTAGGGGGCAAAAATGGGGGCGTAAAACAGTTTTTTGCTTGTATCACATTGAAATTTGAGTTTGGGGAAAAATGTTCCAACAAATGTGACAGAGAATAAGAAAATACACAAAAAATGTGCCTACACATTTTCCCGTTGAATGAGTATTTGTCGAGTAAATTACTATCAAACGTTGAGAAGTTTCCTCCATGTGTACATTTAATGCAACTTATGGTAATCGATGCAGTGTAGACTCGCGCACGCATAAATATGTACATTAATTTCTATTTACGTTGTCAAACTATTTGTACGTCTGAGGTCGATGGATCTGTGGCTGAAAAGGAAAAAAGAAAGAAAAAAGAAAAAGAAAGAAAGAAAGAAAGCACTAGCCAAAATATTATTAAATGACATGGAATTTTCCGAGAGTGAATGCGAAGAAATAAAAAAAATTAATAAATCCGGATGAATTTATCTGGCCATTCAAAAATGAGCTCTCAAGTGACTTGATGTAACAATTTGAGACTCATGTACTAGAGGTCGAAGATCAAGGCCCCATAGCGAAACTGTGGATTCAATATTTCCGAAAGATATCATTTGTGAAAAAATGTGCTGCTGCAGAAAGAATGGGTAACTGGCCGTGGCATCTTAAGTGCGTGCAGCAGATGCTTAAATTTTTCCACGCGGCTGGACATTTTCCATACGCTAAGGCTATTCACCTTTATCTACAAGATGTCTATCACAAAGTGAATGTTTCTGAGTACATTGAATTTCCGAAGTATTTTACCATAGGCAGAAGTCAGAATTACTTTGCCGATATTTGGAGAGATATGACTAGAGCACGGCTTTCTTGGCATTTTTGAAGCTGAGTTTTGGCTATTAAAATTCAAAAATTGGCATTATTTGGCACGGAAAAAAAAATCACAAAAATCTTGAGTAAAAGTGGAAAATTGTGTATTTGAGCAATAGATATTTTTTTTTTCTTTTAATTTATTTATTTGGACCAACGATTAAGGTCATATGCCCCTGAAAAATATTTGACAATTGATACCGTTCGTAGTTGAAGGAACACTAATTCTTAAATCGTTTTTCTTTATCAATCTCTATTTATCAACATTCCTGCATATGCCTGCCTCCCGAGTCGTATGTTACTATGTTGCACTTATATCTCGAAATTTTCGTACTCATCGTGAGAAATGTGTCATTTTTTCGTTCTTTTATGCATACAAGGTTTTCTTTGTTGATATTGGTCGTATTTGGCATTATTCGGCATTTTATCAGTTTCTGGCAGTTATACCGGTTTTTGGCATTTTTGGCAAAAAAATTTTTTTCCCCTAGCCTCTCCATATCCTAAAACGTGCTTACCTTTCACTCCCAATCCTTCCGCCTTCATGCAAGTAATCTGACAAATGCCACGAAATCCGTGCTCTAGATATGACCATCGAACAGACCCTGATGAGACTCATGAAAAGCAGAGGAGAATTGACACGTGGTCGTGGTATACAGCCAAATGTGTGATTCAAAAATGGATTTTGAGTATGCCCGTTGATATGGCCATTTGTGAAGAAGTTGAGGAGTACACAGGGTGCAAGAAACATTCCAATGAACAACATGTCGACCTACGTCTGAGATTGAATCCAGAGGAGTGGGGTTGGAGAAAGACGGAAAATGGACTAACGCCTATTCCAACTACCACAACTGCAGCGCTCCAATAGTATATTGCACGCCAAGGCTCGAAAGCAGCGTTGCCAACCTATTTTTATAATTATCCCACCTTTTTGGTAAAATACGTAGAAAAAAAATCCCGCCTGCGTTGAAAAATCCCTCCAGTGGGGCGCGCGGCCGCTTCATTGCATTTTCTGTGATGTTCTTGCACACTTTCATGTTATTAGGTTTGGCAACACTGTTGCCAGAAACCTATTACAATCGCTTTTTCAACAACTTATTTTGGTATGTTTATTTTAGGTATAAATGCATGGGATAAAAAGAGATGGAAATAACTGTGTTCCAATTCTGATAATGTGCTAGAGAGAGAGACAGAGAATGTGCTTTTTCATTGTGAATTTAGTGCTTTGTCGATTTGAGTGAAGTTTTCGAAGTTATTCGTGTATATTTTAATTATCTACAGAGATGTGTTTTTTTGGGGGATTTTGTTTTTTTGTTTGAAATTCTGTAAGATGAGGTAAATGGGATTATGGATTAATTTATTGACTGTGAAAGAATGTTGTATTTAATGCTGTAAACATATTAGACAGAGAGGAAACAAAAATAATGATATGCTCTCTTTATGATATTAATATAGTGACAAGTGAGTAAGAGTGATGGGAGAATAATAGATTTTCATCATTTTTTCAAGGATTGAATTTAACAATTTTTGTTCAAGGATCACAAATTTACTAAATTTTTTTGTAGATTTTCAACGTTCAAATTTATCATTCATCATTCTTCTTTCAACAATTAACATTGGTCATTCAACAAATTAACATTTTTCATGCAGCAATCAAATTTTAATTTTTAGTGAATTTTTCAATTAACAAAGTATCGAATTTCTTAATTTTCAACCATTTTTCAACGAATAAAATAATTGTTTGAATTCAGTCAATATTTAGTTACTATTAGTGTCGCAGATGCGAAACCTCTTGCAGCTTCGAAGCGAAGCAGCTTGTTTATTCAAAATTTCAAATGCTTCTCTTTCACACAATCATTTGCTGATGCCGTGAACTGTTACATTCATACATTGATCTCTAATCTGTCTTTTTGATGCATCTGGATGATTTTTTAGCAAAAAATTGAAGATAACTAACTAAAACGTTGAAGATAAAATAAATTGAACAGATTTTTCTGAATAAATGCTTTCAGTCAGTTGGATGAACTGAGAAGAAATGATTATTCAAATTTTATTTTATTAGGATGATCCAAAAACGATTAAATAGAAGCTTGAGACAGATTTATTGTAAATTGGTATTTAATAAAAACCGGGGTTCCGGCGCAAATGGAAACAGAAAACACAAAACTCAAAAGATGAACATGAACCATAAAAAGAAAATAGGCGTGCAAGCAACAGCCAACAGCTCACAGCTGTTGAAATTTCATATCACGTTTCACTTCACAATCACTTCTTGTTATCAATATTCCATTTCTATTGTGACTCTACTTGGGAAAAGCTGGCTTAAGTTGAAGAATACAATTATGTGACCAGACTTGGAAGAATCTAGCTCAAGGTGAAAGACATAATGTCTAGTGCAGCCACTCTCGAACACAATTAAAAATATGATTTATGGATGTTAATAACTGAAAAGAAAATTAGAATGAAAATTTAATTTTTTTCTCTAAATTTTTACTGGGAAAATTCGTGGCAAAAATGAAAATCCCTCTTTTTCTCCAAAAATCCCTCCTAAAATGAAAATCCTTCCCAGTTTTTCAGACCTCGAAAAATCCCTCCAAGGAGGGATAAATCCCTCCGGTTGGCAACCCTGCTCGAAAGTGAGTGTTTGCAGGTCGAGCGCGTGAGTTTGGGGAGCGAGCCGTAGGCGAGTGCCGCAAGCGTGCGAGTTCTGCACACTCACTTCGAGCCTGGCTGTGCAAGATATTTTTTAATCCAGATGTACGGAAAAAAGAAAATTTTATTTGTTTTTGGAGAATGGATCCGGTAATAGCGAATTAGAGATGTAAACTATCGGACATTTTCGTTATCGATAATTTCGTGGAAAATATCGATAGTGTCGGTAAAACAAAAGTCGAAACTCGAAACTGTGTACATCACGGTCTGAACTTTGAAATCAAATGAAGCGCTGCGTAGAAAAAGGGTTTTTGACTGATAAGAAAAAAGAAATTCGTTGATCGAAAATCCTTCTTCCACGCAGCGCTTCATAATGAAATGAGCAGCACATTAGCGCTCGCGGCGGTGGTATGTGTAAGTTGATAAAGGAGCGGACTGTAATTTTTACTTTACAGAACAGTATTCTGTAAAGTAAATTACAGTCCTGTATCAAACTTGGAGCTACAAAGTAAGACTTTCGGAACGGTAAATAGACCCACAAAGAAGCGTTTTCCGTGCATCTGGATTAAAAAATATTTTAAAAATAATGTTTTGTTCATGCAAGAAGGGAACTAGCGGCCAGAAGTGCGGCTGCCGTAAACTGGGACTGATTTGCTCTGGGGCCTGCCTTTGTTCAGATTGTTCAAATTATGAACTGGAACTGAATAATTAAATTTTACATTTACCTATATAATTTCGGAATAATATGTACATTCCAATGTTATACGTATTTTCGAATTTTTTCAATTTAATTCTGATTTATGTACGAAGTGGGAGTAATTTGACGTTTCAGGCAGTGGGAGGGGGGTGGTGGTTCTCTTCATTCCATCACTGGTGCTGGAATAAATCTTCTCGTATGCGTACAAGTCTATGTCGCATCAATTACAATAAGTTGTATTAAATCTATACATGGAGGAAACATCTCAACGTTTGATAGCGATTTAATTGCCAAATACGCACTCTATGGGAAAATGTGTGAGATTATTTTTTGTGTATTTTTCCATTCTCTATCAGATTAGTTTGAACATTCTTTTTTAAACTCAAATTTTAGCGAGATATAAGCAAAAAATTGTTTTACGCTCCCGTTTTTGCTCCCTACGGGACGACGCCGGCACCCGATTCGTTGGGACTTTTAGCATGTTGTTCAGGACACTTAATTAGACCCACGTACCATGTTTCAGCTTTCTATGATTTTTTTCCTATTGAGAACCTAATTTATGTGGACTATATATGACGTCATTGTAACATGAGTGTATCTTTTCATATCTCTTGTCGAGCTCATCTAAAGGGTTAAAAAATATAATATAATGTATCTCTCCATAAGGAAAAGAAAACAGAGGATCGAGGTGCCTCCTTTTAATAGTATCCGATGGAGCTGAAACTCTCAAGGGTTTACCTTTCACCAATTGAACCAATAATCCATCCGATACTCAACTATGAGTTTATTACATTTTGGAAAAGCACTCTCGAATAATCGCAGCAGAAACAGTTACCGTGTCATAAGGTCGAAAAATTCGATCTAAAATCGTTCGAAAATATTCTATTCTAGTTTATACATTTTTCAAACCGATTTGCATATAATCCAGAATCCATCAGCCACGTGCTAAAATCTTTTGCACGAGCCATTAAGTATGCATATTAAGCTCATGAAAGTGTTGAACTGGATTCATAAAACCCGAACGTTGATTTCAAGTAAAATCAATTTCTTCGTCGACCAATACGTCACGAAATAGATTTAAAAAAATAAAATAAACCACTGACAGCGCTCGGATTAGATAAATACGTAACCTTATTTCGCTCGTTTTGACGCGATTTCGGCGTTTACCATAACCAGAAATAGATCAAAAATTCTCGAATACATCAATTGCGGATAGGCGACGAAAGTAACAGAGAATTAATATTGTAATTCGATACCGCGATTAAAAACCACCGAACGAGTTTAACGCCCCGTGTTAACTGTCGGCTCGGCATACGAAAGAAGCCGAGATAAAAATCTGAAATAAATTGTTTCGGCTTCTCGACCGAAAATACGGCCCGGGTACTTCATTACCGGACCAAAAGAACGCTCGGTCAGTTAGAAGCTGAAATGAGGCCAGCTTCAGGATACGCGATTTTTCACCAACGTCATCGTAAGCCCAAATTTCCTCAGCAAATTCACTCGAGATGAAAACCACCACGGATCCGATTATATGAAATATTCAACGCAAGCGGCCAAATCATTGGCGCCAGGGCAAGGGTAGCAGCCCCCCACTTGTGAGTGAGAGGCATTCGTATCATTTCGTTCCCCAGAAGAAATTTCTGAGAATAAGAGCTCGCTTACACGAAACTGTCTATGACTAGGCTTGGGGAAAATTTTTTTTCTTCAAATTTTTCTGCTCCCAACCTCTAAGCTATTGGTTTTTATGAAAAAATAAATTCTAGAAAATTTTAGCCCCCCAAGTGAAGGGTCATATGCCAGGGGGCCCAACTTCTCAAAATAGAAAAAAGTTTGAAATTCATATTTTCTGCACTCACTCAGTGTGTTCTGAAGTGCCTCTCACATCCTTCCAAAGGATGTAGCACAGGACTACGCATTCAGTTATACCAGACTTTGATCCGATCTATTATGGATTAGGGATCACCCATATATGAACTTGCCCCTCCCTCATACTTAAAGTTTCTTGACGCCGTTCAAAATGCGGGTTTACGTATCGCCATTGGCGCCTTTCGCACTACTCCAGCTTGGAGTATGTGTGCCGATGCTGGAATTCTTCCTCTCTCTTACCGCCGAATGCAACTCGCTACCAAACTTCTTGCTACGATAGCACACAACCCTAATCTTCCTGCCTATATGAGGATTTCTTTAACCCTTTAAATTACACCCCTGTTCCTAAATCCTCATTGCACTTACGTTTACACTTTGAAGGGACATTGCCCCGAACCTTTTCCTACAATTCTCTACCAACAATCCATACTTCACCCCCATCCTGGTTGTTGAACCTTCCCCCATGCAATTTTAAACTTACAGACTTCCCTAAAAAATATACATCCCCCAAGTTTATCGGATATATTTGCAAGAAATTCTGGACCGCTTTCCTGACTGTATCCTATGCCTTACTGATGGTTCAATGTTCAACCGACTTTGACCTTTATATTTTAATTCGTAGATAAAATAAAATAAAATTATATTAAAAGAAAAAGTTATAGTTTTTTTTAAATAAAAATTTTTAAATCATAAATTTTTTAAATGAAATTTATTAAATTAATTAATAATAATTTACAATAAAAAATTTAATTTACGCCTATTCCATAGATAGTCTACTACACTCCTTCCGACTTAAAAACACAGCTTCCATCCACACAGCCGTACTCCATGCCTTGCTACAGTATCTAGTCACGATCTCCTCGCTCGAAGGTCCACCCCCCCCCCCGACTATCTGGTCCTCTCAGATTAATTTTCCTCCTTAAGGTCTGTTTCTGATCGCCTTTCAACGCACGCACTCGTCCAACGCATCCATCTCATTCTCCATACCAAAAGCGTTTGACTCATCTGGGTCCCAAGTCATATTGGTATCCCAGGAAATGAGGCAGTTGATCAAGCAGAACAGCAAGCTACACAGCTCCCATATGTCACTCGTCACCTCCTTATCTCAACAGATCTCACTTCCGCCATTTGCCAGACCATTTCGGGTAAGTGGTTCAAAGAGTGGCGGCATCAAGCCTCTCGGCACAACAAGCTCGCGCAAATCAAGCTTACACCTGTTCCCTGGTCAACGTCCCAACTATCCTCCCGCTGCGAGGAAGTTATCATCACCCGCCTTAGGATTGGACATATATACCTCACACATACGCATCTTCTCACTAACTTTTATCCTCTCACCTGTCCACACTATGAAGATGAAGACCCTCTCACCGTGGCCACCTCTTCTCATGCCCCTCCCTCACCTGCCTTCGTAACTTTCACCATGTCTCCCATTGTCGAATTCTCTCCAACTCCCACAAGCACGTAAACAACACCCTCATCTACCTTTCCGCTGCTGGATACCTCTGCGACATATAGACAACCTTCTCCGAGCCCATAGCCCAAGAGTGTAGCTCCGTGGCTCAGTAATAATAAAATAAAAAAATAGAAAAATAATTTTTCATTTTATTTTTACTTCCTCATGTGGTTCATATTAGAGATAAAAGCACTACATAAGATTCTTGCTCCCCCCAGTGAAGGGGAAATTAGGTTTCGGAGCGCCTCCATTTTCTTAAATAATTGAATCAATTGAAATATTCAGTGAAGATATAAGATTTAAAAATTTTTGCATTAACTAAGAAAGAAACCCAAAAACAGTACATCATGCAAGTAGTGAGCGATTACAGAAAGATACCACGATTCAGGGGCGCAACCAGAAGTTTATTTTGGTGGGGGCTAGAATTTTACAAAAAGAAAAAACTTTAGCAGGGGTGAAAGCTCGATTCGCTGATTTGGTACCTACCTATTTTCATGAGTTGTAAATTTGTACGCATCTACGACGCAATGTAACCGCATCAGGCCATCGGCATCAATTTTTTCGTTTCAAAATTGATTTAAAAATTTTTTTGAAGAATTTGGGGGTTATAGCCCCCTAAACTCTCCTTGGTTGCGCCCTTGCCACGATTCAACAAAAGAAACGCTTACGCTTACACAATAGTTGGACGCAGTTAAGTGTAACAGAACCAACCGACATTTGTTGACAAAATGAGTTATCGTTGGAAAGAGCATACAGAGTAGAATTTTACAAAATTGGGTCCCCGATTTGAAAATGTGTACTCATGTTGGAAAAAACTCATCAGTAAACGCTATGTCATATTATAGTTTCTACATGGCTCTTGAACTTCGAATCACGTGTTCTCAAAAAACAGATTTTGTTGGTTGGTTCTGTTACGTTTAACAGCGTCCAGTTTAGCATTAGACGATTTACATACTTTCATTATACATAATATGATCATAATAAATGTTTTTCCTTTTTAATTTTCGCTATCGGGGTGGAGGTGGAGGGGGAGAAACTATTCACTTTCTGCGAGTAAGAGGGACTTTTGTAGCGTGAAATGCTATGCTATGATACAGTGTGGCATAATTCATTCAAATCACCTCAAAATTGCGTTATTATTTGAAATATTGAATTTTCATCAGTTAAAAGCCCCACGATTTTCTGTTTGCGGGGGGAGGAGGGCTGAAATCCTTGTACGGAAACTTTTTCTTGAAACAGGGGTTACTGAGTTACAACAGAAAAATTCAAAACTCTCAGAAATTTTCTCAATAATTCAATTTTTATTTTTTATTTTTTAATTTACTGGGTTCCAGGCACCACTTTTTTCAATTTAGGGGACAAACAAAAAATAGGGAATTGTTTTATCATAAAAACGAAAAACTCTGGATGTTGGGAGCGAAACATTTCAAAACTTGATAATAAGAACCAGCATAGTGTGAGACGGAGCAAATAAACCGGACTCCCGTTTTCCTTAAAACCAGCGAAAGAGCAATGACACAATATCCGCCTGCACCTCTGACCAACTACCCTCTCCTTCGCTACTAATAATACATAAAGACAGATATGAAACTAGTCTGTACACGACTGATAGATCTAACGACATCGGCATAGAGGCAGATATAAGAACTAAAGGGCGATAATTATGATAATGATGATGATATATATTTTTTAGTCTTCCGACCATTAGGTTGAGTGTCTCCACATCTCTTTCCTCATTGTTAATTTTTTCATTTCTAAGAAAAGTCTACACTTTATATCCTCCATTATCTGCGTTTCGTATCTCATTCTCAGCCTTCCTTTCCAGTTCTATAACTCTTTGCTACGTTTCTGAATCCTTTACCTCCTTTATTTTATCACCTCATATCTCCGTATTTATTGGATTTTGTTCTCATCTACTGATTACCATCACGCTTCACTCTGTTTCCTAATTTTTGTTCAAAAAACAAATCAATGATACCTAATAATCGCTGGTTTCCTCTTTTCTTCTTGTGGTATACATACCTCGCTTTTCAGTTTTATGTCGGACAATGTTTCGCCAACCACGAACTGGACGCCAAAAGGTTTCCCACCAATGCGCTTTCGTGGCAATTGATTGAATCATCCCCTATAATACCAGGGCTAGGGATGCTATGTTGTATGTTCGCTGGGAATGGGTTATGTGTCAAAAGCCACAGTGTTAATTTTTCAACATCTGAAGTATCACGCAAAATCCGAGAAGGACGTAGGTCGACATGTTGTTCGCTTGAATGTTTCTTGCACCCTGTGAACTCCTCAACTTCTTCACAAATGGCCATAACAACGGGCATATTCAAAATCCATCTTTGAATCACACTTGGCTGTACACCATGACCACGTGTCAATCCCCTCTGCTTTTCACGAGTCTCATCAGGGTCTGTTCGATGGTCAAAGTAATTCTGACTTCTTCTTATGGTGAAATACTTCGAAAATTCAATGTACATATTCAAAATCACTCATTTTGTCTCTTAGCGTACGGAAAAAGTCCAGCCGCATGGAAAAATTTAAGCATCTGCTGCACGCACTCAAGATGCTACGGCCAGTTACCCATTCTTTCTGCAGCAACAAATTTCTTCACGAATGATATCGTTCATCGGAAATATTGAATCCACAGTTTAGCTGTGGGGCCTCGAGTTTCAACCTCTCGCACATGAGTCTCAAACCACTGCATCAAGTCACTCAAGAGCTCACTCAGACGTATAAATTGTTTGACAAAGTAAGTAGAAATTAAAGTATTCATGTGTGTGCGAGTCTACATTGCATCGATTACAATAAGTTGCATTAAATGTACGAGTATGTACACATGGAGGAAACCTCTCAACCTTTGATATTAATTTACTCAACAAATAAGCACTGTACAGGAAAATATGTAAGGACATTTTTTGTGCATTTTTGTATTCTCTATCACATTTGTTAGAACATTTTTTTTTCTTAACTCAAATTTCAATATGATATAAGCAAAAAACTGTTTTACGCCCCCATTTTTTCCCCCTAGGGAACGACGCCGGCACCAGATTCGTTGGGACTTTTAGTATGTTATTCAGGACACTTAATTAGGCCAATGTACTATTTGGGCTAACTTATGTGGACTATAATTACAAAAATAAAATAAAAATAAGATAAGACATATTTGAAGGGTAAAGAATCAAAACTCACATTTGTCATTTTACTTTAAGGACGCAAATAGGCAATATATTGTACACGGGTGCAGGAATATCGGCACTGCGCCTGTGAATGTGCGATATGTATACATACTCCATGCAGTGTTGGCAAATTTCCGGAAATGAAATTTTTGACCAGGAATTTTCAACTAATTCCCGGGAACGGGAATCCCAACTGGGAATCGTCTGCAATTTGGATTCAATGCGTTAAAAACATCATTTTTAGACCATTGCCAAACTTTTTTGATAGTAAATAGATCTTGATTCCCGAGAGAAAGAGAAAACAATAAACAAGTATAGATTTGCTGAAAAGTTGCTCCAAGTCCAATGTCCAAGACTCCAGTAGCTGAATGCCGGGTTTTTAAATTCAGTTGTTCTAAATTCTAATCTTTACTGATTACTGACGTCCGCACATGGAATTTATTTCTCAACTTTTTTTACCTTTTTATCGACACAGTATGCAGAATCCAGCCTACCAGCGATCAATTCATGAAAAAAAAATTTTTATTCCCGAAATTCCCGAAAATTGGGAATTCCCGGCCAAAATGAACCGGGAATGAAAATCAAATTCCCGGGAACGGGAATTGGTAATTTCCGATGCCAACACTGACTCCATGTTCACAGGAGCAGCAAAGATATTCCTGTACCCGTGTACAATATTTTGCCTGTTTGCGCCCTTGAAGTAGGGATGGCAACTCCTTGCTCATTTGCTGAACAAACTCCAACTGCTCTTGCTTCTTTTTTTTTTTTTTGCAAAACAGGTTTTTTAATCTGCTCACTGCTCCAATGTTGCTCCGGATTGTTCTTTATCAGTAAAAAGAAGAGTGTCGCAGAGAGCAGGTTAGAGGTCATTCTCACTCGGTTCACAAATCACGAATAGAATAACCGACAAAATTGAAGAACCTGGAGAGACTAAAGGAGAAATTACATTGAATACAGATGGTTAATAAGAAAGTTCGGGTTGCTATTCCTCAGTGATGCAAAAACGAGCTCTGCGGAACTTTTTTCTTTTCATTTTTTCAAGTCGATATCTTGATTTAATCGTCAGCGAAGAAAATAAATTTAATAAATGAAAGTACGCTGAATCTTTTTCATGATAACCAATTTTTACATAATTTACTCTATTAATAGTTATTTTGTTTCAAAAGTTTGAACGCAAATTTGCCAAGAAAAAATTGATGCGCGGAGCTCATTCTGCTAAAAAGGTCCTCAAATAAGATACTGAATACCAAACTTAACTCAACATGTATCTTTGATCCCGAATTAAGAACGCGAAAACTGCACCGTACTACAAACTGATAAGAAATATATAAATATTGCGAGAGCCCCATAAGAGAACAACATGTGCGTAGTCGACGCACTGATCGACACAGCCTGCTATAATCTCTATTTACTTCCACCAGAACTTCGCCGACAACTGCTTTTCCTTCGCTTCATTATCCGCACCAACAAATCCACACGAACGCTATTTCAACTGGAGGAAATCAACCGCCACAGAACCTTCAATCGGAAACGCTTTGCACTCAGACTCTAAACTGCCCTAGAAACTCTCGGACTTCCATCTTCAACGCTGACCAACCCAGAAGCAACTCACCTCATCAACACAGCCATCGCAGTAGAATGGTCTCAACGCTGGCAAGTTCAAACATCCCACACGTCAACTTCGATCCATCTTCGACACCCCGGCAACAGTCATCCTCTCCACCGGTCATCGCAGACACAACGTCATTCTCACCCGACTACATACTCACTGGCCATGCCATACTCGTCTTACTCATGAATTCATTAACAAATCACCTCCTCCGATATGCTCTTAATGTCATTATGCACTCATAATTCCACACCTTCAACTGGAGTGCCCAATCCTCACGTTTCTACGCTTCCATCTCCTCAATCCCCTTACACTCAAAAATCTTTTCCAAATCGTAACACCCGACCTACTAATCCACCATCTTCAAAAAGCCAACATCTACACTCAATTGTAACATGCAATTACTCATAAATTGTGCATAATGCATTAATTTCCTTTTCTTGTATCTTGTAACATGTAAAGTCCCGTAATTGTAGCCCCTGTTGCCCCTGCAGTACGTAACTAAATAAATAATTGTAAATTGTACATATAAAATTGGTTGGGAATTTTGAGTTGAGTCAGTTGGAAAAATCCAACAAGTCAAAAGGTTTTTTTTTGCTTTGATACTTGGGAATTTTGAGTTGAGTCAGTTGGGACTTTTAAAAATTTCTGCCCCCCCCCCCTCCCAAGAAAAACTCTTCGGTACGTCCCTGTCTGGAATTTCGACTGTTCCACTTGGCTTCTAACTCTCGCCTTCTCTTAATTTGGATTGAAATTTCAACAGAAGAGAAGCAGAAAAAGGGTGGATTTTTGAGCTGCCCCCATTATTTCTTTTCCGCATCTCTGAGCACCATTGGTACGAAAAGAAAACCACAGCGGATGCTCGTCAGACTCGAGTAACGGTCGAGATTAGGTATTATTTGATTTTGTAAAATGTATGCCAACATTTCATTTTACCAATTAAGGCTCACGGAAGACCAGGTTCTTCTTTCCAACTGGATTATTAGAACTAGGCAAGTCGAAACACCATACTGCAGCTCGATTTGTACTTTGCATCCGATGGAAACGTGATAAGCATGTTGATAAGCGAACAACTTTATTCTTCTGTGGCACTACAATGTATTCGTGGAAGCTACTCGTGTACATTTTTCTCTCCGGCTTTTTTTATGGACTTGTAGCAGCATTACGTTTTCTTTTTTCTTTTTTTCTTTTAACAACGAGAGTGTAAGTTGTTTGACGACGCGAGCCACATTAAGTGTCTGGATATCGAAACCAGCGTACGCGGAATCCACGAATTCCGTTTTAAGTTGCAGCCAGTGAGAATGCGGTGAGGAATCCTCCTTAAGGTCGTAAGTATGTTCGCGATCAAGTAAAGACATCAGCGTGTAAAAGGCTGCACGCGAAAGGTTATTCGACCTGGATAAGAGTCGACCTGAGCACGTACACATGAGAATAGTTAGAAGTTGGGAACATTTTTTATGGCGATCTCTCACAGGCGAATTCAGAGAGTTGACCTCCGTCTTATCTTACGTAAGTAGAAGGGTAAATGAAGAATGCACGGAGAGTGAACCGTTCGACTGAGAAGCAGGTGTGCCCGTTCGAAGGCAAGAGTAGGTTGTAAGGCTTATACGAGCAAAGACCAGAAGTTACGGTCGTAAAAAATCGTTTTTGACATTTATCCAGTCGCCAATGCTGTTCTCGACACTAAAAACGCAAAATTTTACTGCGTTTTTGCAATCATAGACGGAGTTTTCAGTTACCTAGGTACAGAGGCGTATTAAGGAAAGAAGCTGCCCTAGGGAATATAAAATCTGCCGCCCTATTTTATTCATTTATTTGTTTTTTACTAGCGGGCCAGTACATAATGTCCTTAAATATAATTCTGCGGTAAAAGAAGGGGGGCTCCCTTTCCCGTACTGGCTATGCCCAGGATTGGGCATATGCCTCTCCTTTAATTGCCCAGGTCTGTCGATCCGCAGTCATCCTCCTCCAGAGTGGTCCTAGGTGCTTTGTAAACTCTCGTCCCTCCATCTTGTTAGTGGTCTCCCTTGTGATATTTTTGCTCCATATGGTAATGGTACCCATTCTTCGACTTTCCTCTCCCATCTCTCTGTTTTGTATCCAGTCACATGTCCCCCATACTTTCATTTTAGTCTTTTTATCGAATATCCTATGTCCTTTAACCTAGTTTTTTGTCTAGTTGTTTTGTTTGTTACTAATTCCTTACATACTCCTTTCCATTGTGCTTTGTGTGTTCTGTAGTTTCTAAGGTTTTAATCTGCCGCCCTATTTGATTAGAAATACATTGTAGGAGACATGGAATTATAAGTGTGCCCAATTTATAATGGCCAGGAGACAATGAACTAGGCTGCTAAAGTGCTAATACCCCTTAGACGAACTTGCGGACTTAAGTTCACTTCGTTGTCACGGAAAATGTCCTTAGTTTAAATTTACTTACATTGATTCAGTGCATTTTCGTGGGATCAATTCTCGGTTGTCACGTTACTAAAAATTTTGTACGCTTTAATAATCCGGAGGATGGTTATTGTGTACCAAGAATGCTGCTGCAGTAGAAATTTTCTCGATAAGTTGACTAGAAAATTTTTACGAAGCATTTTTCAATAGTAATAACGGACTTTTTGGTCATCCCGTACATGACAGAAATCTTTCAAATGGCGTAGTTCCTTCTATTTTATTCCTTCTCCATTTTTCTACTTTTCTCATTCCGTTTCCCCTCATTTTTTGCGTGTTTTTGCTTTTCTTTCGTAGGTAATTTTAGTGCATCAATAATCGAAGATAATTCTGAATAATTTGAGTCCGGCGGGGTTGTCCAAACATAAAAATGATAAAGAGATGGCATTTTTTGAAAATTCAATGTTAAACTAGTCGAAAACAGGGTAACATTGATAGCGCTGAGAGCTGAGAATACATATGTATATGTAAGTGAGCTGCAAAATTCGCAGGTATTGCGAGGGAAATTTTTGATACGGTATAAGTAAACATTCTATGCGTAAATAATTGCATGAATTTACTGCATAGCAGGTAGAGTACATTTTCCTCTTGGATGATCACATACAGAGACGAAACTTGACTTTCAGTTGGGGGGGGGGGAGAAGGAACATTTGCCGCCGACAATTTTTTTTTTAAACTAAAATTTCGCCGACAAAGTTTTGAAATATTTGGAAATTTGTCGATTTTTCGTCAAAATATTTTTTATTTGAAATAAATAAATAAACAAACAAAAGTTCTTAGAAAAGGAACATGAGCATACCGGTAAGGTGGCAGAATGTTAGATACTTGAGAGGAACACACAACTTCCTTTACACATTAAGGTTGTCGTTATTTACTCTTGGTTTTTTTGTGTTTTTTTTTTTTTTTTTTTGAATTTCCTCTGATTTGTCTCTTAAATTGATCCCAATGTAATAAGTAAATTAAAAAAAACATACGCAGTTTCAGGTCAATCGGATTAAGAGAATCCGTGACACAAGCTCCCTTTCATTGTTATGGGAAACACTCACGGGGTTTTGACTTTTGTCCCAAGCTAAATTTCCCTCCTGGGTCATTCTTCAAAAATGTTGATATTTCAGGTTTGTTTTTTCATGGAGGAAAGTAGGGGATATTAGAACTTTTTTTTTATGGGAGTTGTTAAGAGGCGTTCTGTATAACATATTGGTAATATTGGACCGACAGTGAGGGGATTCTGTATTTTGACATGGCAATTAAAATGATGAATGCCATGCCGAAGGACACATTAAAAATTTATGCCGAAAGAGAATAGCGAACAAAAAGTATTCTGTCGTCGATTAGTAGATTCCAAAACAAAAAATTATATGGAGAGTTGATAAAGACATTCTAACCCACTAACTGAATTTAATTATTTTTGGATGATGAACGTCTATCGTTGTTGCGTAATGATGACCATGCAAAAAGACACTTTTTTTTCAGTTCCTAATTTTAGACAATAATACGCGAATGCACCAGTCTCGTCACAGAAAACCGGGATTTGATATGCGGACCGTATTGCTCTGATAAAAGAATACCTATAGGTACAATTTGACCATTAATTGCGACATTGAAACTTCTGTTTTGTGACTGGTTGAAAAAGAGCCATGCCGATAGACAAAAAATCGAAGAACAATTTTCAAAACTGGCCATACTGACTCCCATCTGTGAAGATGCGATTTCAGTGTTACCTTGTGAACGCAGCACTACGTTGTCAGTTTGTTCTAATATATACAGTTTGAAAATTTAGGGGGGAGGGAATATTGTTTGAGAGGCAGCCATGCCGACGGACATTTTAGCATATTTAGTCCAATTTTGACCCATTGAAAGTGGATCAAATTTTCTTCTGAAAGCTTGAAAAAGTAGAATTGAGTCACATCTGTCAACGGAAAAACAAAAAATAAAATACCCGTATCATTAATAGCTTGTGAGATAACTACTGGAGATTGAAATATCAACATTTTCGACGTATAACCCTCCTATATTTACCAGGACCAAAACCCGCAAATGAAATAATGGAACATTTGCTATCGGATTCAGCTCGTGACCTTGGAAAATGAGTCTCTTGCTTTCAACTTTTAAATATTAGTAAAATCTTCAACTTTCTCAAATACCAGTCCCTAGGTCACATAGAGAATCTAGTAAAAACAGAATAGTCGTTGAAATTTGAAAATCAACGTTTGCTACCGATTGTCAGATTTTCGAAATGTCTTCCACACTTCAGCTTTGTTTCAACCTTTTAAATAACGTTCGATACGCAGCTGGAAATCTTCGGCTTTTGACTGACTAGTCTCTGACAAGAGTACAGGGTACTTCATTTTTAGAAACGAAACTCGACTTTCAGTTTAGGGAGGTGGAGAAGAAAAATTTTTCGACAAATATTTTTTTTAAACTAAAAAGTCGCCGACCAAATTAAAAAATAAAATTAAGAATTTGCCGATTTTTTAATCGAAATATTTTTTAGTTGAGAAAAAACAAACAAACATACATTCATGAAGAATGAAAAATTCGAATGAACAGTTTCAATATTTGCCGACTACCAAATTATTGGAGGGGTGTTTCAACCCCTCACACCCCATATAGTTTCGCCCCTGATCACATAGACCTCATCACCTCAAAATGTAAAAGAATAGCCAGTTTTATCAAAAGGCACAGCGTTAATTTTAAGAAATATGAAACTAAGAAACTATTATTTTTTCCTTTGGTAAGATCAGTTTTGGAATTTGGCGCAATTATCTGTGATCCACACGATAAAGGTAAAATTGAAGGTAAAAAAAACATTTTTGAAACATTTAGAATATGATTTGTTTACATATTACACATACAACTTGAAATATACTGAACTATTGCAGGGGTTTGAGGTAATGAGTCTAAGTAATCGACGAAGGTTATTAGCTATGTTATTCTTGTGGGACATTATTAATGGAAGAGTCAAGGATAGTAAACTTTTAGATACTATAAATTTCTGAATTTCAAAGTTTAATAGCAGAAACAATACTCTTTTTGCTGCCCCAAAGAGATATGTGACTTCGGCTTCTACAGTATACTCCATCTTTACAGCGAGGTAGCTAGAGCAAAAGCTGAGGTGGATATTTGCTTAATGAATCGTAAAGCATTTAGTAACGTCATTCAAAAGCATTCATGGCCACGAGCCAGCTTGGTTTCAATAACTTCCTCTATCTCTCCATTTCCCTACACTCTAACGCTCCTCTTCGTTTTCATTTTCATTTTCTTCTTCCCCTACATGTTCCATTTCCTTCCAGTATTTTCCGGGCACACCTCCCTTCAGCCCCCCAGTCAGATTAACAACTTTATAATTTTCCATAATTTCCCCAGCCTCGGCTCCGTATACTCAATCGCTGGTTGGGTTATTCACTCCCCTACGCCCAAAATGGGTTCCCCTTTTTGTATTCTGTTTTTTTTTTTTGTCTCTTTATTCAGTTAAAAGTGTTAAAATTGTAATAAACAGTATTTGGTCCCTTCCAAATTTGGTCAGTGTTGGCCGTAAGAGAGAACATTTAAAAAAAATTAAATAAATAAATGAGGGTAATTCTTCCAATAACTGGTAATTTTATGTTGTTGTTGTTTTTTTTTTGTTTTTTTAAAAAGTATTTTTGAATTAATTTTTTGAGGAATTTTTTAAATTGAATGTGTAATGTTGTAATGTATATGTACCTTAAGGCGTGTATAAGTATCAACAAACTACCCTCAATTGGGGCAGGGGGATACGATTTGTAAACGACGAAGGAATTTTTGAAGATGGCGAAAAAAATTTTGTAAACAACAAAGGAATGTTCCACCTGTTTATTTGTCAATGAAATTTTATTTCTCAGAGACACGTTGAACATTAGGGTGTCCCTTATTTTACAAGTTTTCGCCAATTGATTAGGGTCGCACTGAAATTTGTTCCAATAGACCTAGAAACTTGCTATAAGAAATTTGAGCTCAATCTGAGGTTATTAACCTGTGCCGCTTTGACCTTGAAGTTATGTGTAATACTGAGATTTCACAAAAAACCTCGAATATCTCAGAGCATATCAATTTCCGGACCAAAATGCATATAACATAAAATGTTCCCTGTTAAATTTCCTATAAGAAAGATCTAACACAACTTTTCTCTAGAACACATATTCACCGAGATAATTGCAAAAATGGGTAAAAGTTTCGAGAGGAAGGTGGCGTTTGTTTTTTTTTTTTCTTTCATAACCGATTTTTAGTGGCTAAATCGCAGTTATTTAAAATAATATTCATTTTAGGACCAAAACGCAAGTAACATAAAATATTCTTTGTTAAATTCTCTATAAAAAGGTTCCATACTACTTTTCTTTAGAAAACATATACATAGTGGCAGTTTCAATAAAAAGGGGTAACTTTTCCGATCCGACGAATTTTTAGTTACAAACAGTACGTAATAGAGGAATGAATGCCCATTCCAGTGAGCTATCGGCGAGATTTGTAGTGTTTTTTGTTCCGGAGATACAAGCAGTCAAAGATGAGTGTAATGAGAACCCACGAAAACACGTGTTTGGGAAAAACGCGTTTAAAGTTAGACACACTTTTTCTCCCACTCCGTCAAGCGGTCCTAACTCGCCGCGGAATCATGTTACCAGCCTCAATGAGGGCTTGTTGGAATGGTAATTTTTCGCTCTTCTGCATGGTAACAATTCAGAACATCGGATTCATTCGTGAGCTCCGAAAAACCACGAAGAAGCGAACGCAGACATTCGCATTCTTTTCTCATTCTGTTTCATAATTCTCTTTCTCTCTCTCCCTCTTCTCTCTCATACGCGTGAATTTTGTCTCTTCGTTATTGTGATGTTTTTTCTATAGAAATCAACCAAAATCTCAAAATTGATGTTTTCGACCAAAAAAATTTGTTTTTCTTTTTACGCGTTTTCTGAGACTTCAATCAATCGACAAAGTTACCCCTTTTTATAGAAACTACCATATTATTGAGATAATTGCAAAAAATGGGTGGAATTTTCGAAAAACATAGGTTTTGTTAATTATTTTACAGTTGAAATATCTATTGTCGGGTAATAACGCATACTACAATATAACTTCAGTCTCAGTCTATTGGGGCAAACACCCCAGTTTGCCCCCTCCCCCCCCTCGACTATGCCAATGACAATTTGTTGGGTACCTGCTATATGTAGAGTAGACCAAGGATTATGTATGTACATCAACAATAGTCAACATTGCGCGTAAGATATAACATTGTGCTGTTAAGAAACAGTCATATGTTTTCAGAATTCATTGTCATTTTCTATGGGCAAATCGCTGTTTCCTATTGTTGATTGTAGATCATCTCAAGTCCATATGTTTTTATTGAGTCTTGAGCATTCTAAGATTCTGTTGAAGACTTGGTATGGCGGACTTGAGATGATCTACAATCAACAATAGGAAACAGCGATTTGCCCATAGGAAATGACAATGGATTCTGAGAACATGTAACTAGCTCAATGTTATATCTTATGCGCAATGTTGACTATTGTTGATATACATACATAATCTGAGGTCTATTCTATAGTAGGAACCCAATTAACTGCCATGGGTGTAGCCAGGTAGGGGAAGGGGGCAAACTAGGGCGCTTGCCCTAGTAGACAGAGACTGAAGTTATATTGTAGTGTGCGTTACCCGACATTAATGGATATTTTAGGTGTAAAATAATTTTTTTTTAAACTATGTTTTTCGAAAATTCCACGCATTTTTGCGATCATTTCAATGAATATGTTTTCTAAAGAAGAGTTTTATGGGACCTTTTTATAGAAAATTTAACAAAGAACATATTATGTTATTTGCATTTTGGTCCTAAAGTGAATATTTTTTTAGATAACTACAATTTAGCGAGTGAAGATTGGTTATGAAAGAAAAATAAAAATCCACGTTCCTCGAGGCCATCGCACATTATTGTGATTATCTGGGTAAATATGCGTCATAGTGAAAAGTTCTAAGAAGTCTTTTTTATAGGAAATTTAACAAGAAACATTTTATGTTATATAAATTTTGGTCCTAAAATTGATATGTGGCTCGAATACAGAGGATGAAGTGGGAGAAGCTAAAATTCAAAAAGGAGTGAGAAAGGTTGCTGTTTGTCACCAATACTGTTTAACCTATTTATAGAAAAAGTATGACAATTGAAGAAATTAGTGAAAAGAAATCAGGTGTGAAAATAGAAGAGGAGACGGCTGAAATTATAAGATTTGCAAACAGGGCCGTACCCAGCATTTAAGTAAGGGGGTGTTTTTCAATTAAGATGAATTTTTTTCTTGGTGGGGGCTGCAAATACCCCAAATTTATCCAATTGCGTGCATGTATATGGCAAAAATTTCAACATTTTTTGAAACTCATTTTCATACTTTTTACTAAAAATGTAACAGATACACCCTCCTCTCCGTCTTAAACCCATTTTTTTGTGTGTTTTTTTTTGCCATGGGGTGGAGGTTACGGCCCTGCACTTTTCCGATGAACTAGGTACATTTTTGAAATATTCTAAATAACATACGAGAAATTTCAAAGTAATAATTTTCGTAATTGGCCTCAGTAAAGTTGTTCAAGGGGAAAGGGGGAATAAGTTGAAATTTTTCAAACAGAACCATATTATTTCAAATGGTGAACGCGGTGAATGAAATGGTTTTTGGTTTTTCGTCCATTTAAACTGAGAAAAAAATCAGTCATGTTCAAGGTTTTTCCGCGCTTGGATAGATGCAAATAGCAATGGGAGATGTCGGAAGAATTTTTCCTTCAAAACGTCTTGCCAAATTGGCCAATTCAAGGAAGTCGATTCTTAATTATTGGAAAACATTTTAAAAGTGTACACCTATTTTTTGTTTTTTTATTTTTAGCTTGAGATTTCAAAAATGTCCGATTGGCAAAATCCAAAATCAATCTGAAGTTGGCCAAATTTACCAAGTGTTGACCTTTTTATTATATTTTATTACATTATTATTATTATTATTATTATTATTATTATTATTATTATTGTTGTTGTTGTTGTTGTTGTTATCAGGGCCGTACCCTGGCTTTAAGTAAGGGGGGGGGGGCTCAATCACAGGTCCGCCCTCCTGTCCGTCTCAACCCATCGTTTTTTGTTTTTGGCCAATGGGAGGGGTTTGAACCCCTAAAACCCTCCCCGTCGGTACGGCCCTGTTTGCAAATAACATTGCAATAGTAAAAAGAAGTAAAAAAGAAAGAAACCGTTGAAAAAATTGGATAAAAAATTGAAAATGAAATACAAAATGAAGACAAATAAGAACAAAACAAAGGTGATGGTAGTCAGTAGATGGAAACAAAATGTAATAAATATTATGGAAATAGGAGGTGAAAAAAGAGGTAAAGGAATTTAAATACTTGGGTAGTCTGATGAAGAAGTAGCAGCAGAAGAAGAAGCCGTCGATTGCCGCCAACCGCGGGTGGCCAGCTGCGAAACCTAGTAGGCAAGACCATAGGGAGTCTGGTGTTGACTAGGTTCATCACCTCTGTAGAGAGGCAGGGCACGAACGGGTCGCAGCCCCCACCGTCGTTACCGGAGATGCCGTACATTATAAGAGAAAAGAAGACGAAACCTCACGTAAGAGCCGTAAGAATAAAATTGAAGGGCCGGCCACCCCAATAAGGGGAGGTTTGGTTTGGCCAGAAAATGATAAGACATATACTTGAGTAAGTATTTAAGGCCCACCTATCCGGTTTGGCGAAAATGACAAAGTGATAGTTGAATGTGAGAGGTTCCCTGTGGCACTAGGCGAGAAACCTTGGGGTAGAAGCCGGGCAAAATAGGGATGCCATATATGAAATATAATCTCTGTTATTTAAACGTAAGATTGTAAACACATATTAGTTAATACACGGAGCCATCGGCCAGGTGCCGGAGTGGCCGCCTCTTTGGGGGAAAAAAAGGTGGAAGAAGTAAAACAGAAGAGTAGAATGGAACAAGCTAAGAGAGTTTCTTTTCACGAAGGAGACATACGTAGAGCAAATAATAGATTGAGAAGTAAGACTGAGATTTATTCAAATGTATACTTTGAGTATAGCATTGTATGGATGTGAGACCTGTGGTGAATATAGGAACACAAGAAAGAAATAGGATAGAAGCTTTTGAAATGTGGTGTTATTGGAGAATATTAAAAAGCAAATGGACAGAAAAGATCAGGAATGAGGAAGTATTGAGACGAATAGGAAGAAAATGTAAATCTGGAATAGAATCGTAAAGAGAAGAGTTACAATGATAGGTCATAATATAAGACATCCAGGGATATTGTTATTACTGCTAGAAAGCATGGTTGCAGAAAAGAACTGAAAAGGAAGGTAAAGAATGAGCTATAAGGCTACAAAGTGCAAATCCTTCTCAGAAATGAAAAGATTAACACCGGAGAGAAAAAAGTCGGAAGATGCAACCTACTATAGCCGAGAAACTACGGACTATAATAACAACAGTGCTAATGTATGATCATGTCATAAATGCCTGCATGAATCGGTGGTGTATAAAACAAGGTTCACTTTGAGACATGCGAATCATTCACGTAGGATATTTCTATCAAGCACAATCAACATTCAAAGGGAACCTTGTGGTTTTTTAGGGTGCATTTATCCCACCTCACTTTAACTGAACTCGAATAATATTCCCCGTGCGCGTAGTTTCTTTTGCGGTGATGTTTCACCAGGAAGAGATGGACTATGCTAACGGAAAGGTTCCTTTGACTTCTCGATACGAGCCCTTCAATTATTGGTACTCCCCAGCGCGATTATTTTACGAATCAATAAATAACCAACTTACCCCAGTGTGTACAAGTAAAACGGCTAGGAGGGCATATAATAACCGCATAACTTCCCTTACTCAGGTAACTGAAGCCAGATTTGAGTGTCCGCTGATTGATGATACATGCAGTCTTCGTAGTTCTCCACAATCTGCGGCTAAAAAAGAAAGAAAGCAAGAAAACATAAAATTAAAATTGAGTTAACCGATTGGAAAATCATCGGCTCGCTCTCGTTTCGATTCATGGCCGCATATACCAAGTTACCGACTTGGACTTGTCGCAAATCGAAAACGGCCGACACGGCGTGCCGTCGGCTATAACGACGTCTACTATTTACGGAATAGTACAGCATTCTTTCGATTTCGCTGAACGCTTGTTCGGATATTACAAAGCCGTAGAAAAACTGCCACCAGTTTGACAAGATTCAGAATTGGAGCAATGGGCCGGAAGTTGATTTTTATTTTATTTTTTCTTCATTTCGCTGTCTTTACATCGAAAATATACGATACGATACGACACGATACATACGTCTAACCCGAGAGTCAATACAGATAGTGCATTCCGATTATGGGCGCATTCGGCAAAATCTAAAGAGAAAAAAGTCAGCAATCTGGCGATGGATAATAAAAGGGCGATAAAAATGAAATTAAATGGTTATATGTGTACTGCCATCGAAACTATACAACGTTCGAGCTGAGAAGTTTTACGATAGCGTGAGAATTCGACAAAATAATTCGAATTAATTTTTTCCTAAATTTTGTCTAATTAAGCGGGTGAAACACGACTTCAGTTAGATATATTTTTTATGATGAAGCTGCATGATATAATGTAACACGCTGTACTGGTTTCTTATATACATCGTAAACGGTTTGAAAGTAATGGCCGCGATTAAGAATTTATAAAATAAACGATGTGCGATAAACAGTCAGTTAATTACCGCTCTATAGTAAGATGTTAGAAATTGTCACAGATTTAAAAAATCGAATCAATTAAGATCCAGCGGATAAAAATATCAATTAAAAGCATTCACTGTTGAAAACAAGCACGTAAAATAGAGAGTGAAAATAATTGTTTGAAATTAACCGACATTGGGTTGCGGAATGAAAGGTAGAGAGCGCTCGTGACACTACATACGTGCATGCGCACTAACAAACACATTTATGTAAGGAGGTAGAGCGATCCAAATCGATATCATTACCTAAGAATGAAAAGGTAGTATACATCCAAAAATTGCAGTTCTTAGCCGTCGACGGTTTTCGCATCTTCTACGCATAAAAAATCACGTGTTAAGGTAAAGTCCCAAATGTGGATCAGTACCCAAAAGAGGATCGATAGTCGTGTAGCGTGACGCAAATACATGACGTCATGGAAATCACAGCCTCATTAACAACTAACTTTTCCCCAACCTAGAATAAGTAATTAACTTGACATTCTTCTCCATTGAAATACCGGAAAAAGTATTTCTGTTGTGTTATCAGAAAACGTGTTTTTTTACGTGTGCCAAATCTTAGGCGTTTGCTAAAAATTCATTATTTCAGTAAATATTTGCAAATTTTGTGATAGTAATAAGTTTTATACCTTTAGATTTATCTAAGGGAGAATAATAATATTCATTTCATCATTTTTTTTGTCATTTTCACAGCTTGCAGACAATATGAAAGCAGACAATTAAAATATTTTAATTTTGATATTTTTTGCTGTGTATTAGTATATTTGATTAAATTTTCATGAATTATGTTATTTCAATTGTTTAATTACCAACTTCGATGAGGTTTTGAATTTATATTATTAAAAATAATTGATCCGATTTTGGGTATTCACCGATCTAATCCGCTTTTAGGTTATGTTCCAATCAATCCACTTTTTGGTTCTATCGTCATGTCATCAGGAAATTACAGTAATCAAGAATGAAGTGCTGCTACAACTTTCTTGACTTAGTACCTACCTCATCTTAAGTTACACACATTGTTTTTTGTTGTTTTTTTTACCTATAAATATATTATCAATAAAATTAAATTTTTCTACACAATTTCATATTGATTTGGAAGCATGACCCAAAAGTGGATGGATCCACAATTGGAACAAATCATATAATTTTTCAAACAATAAAAAAGGATAATTATTGCCTCCTTTCAACAATTGCGATGCATCAGTGGCGTGCGGTGAGTTTTCCTAGGAGGTAAGCGATAAGCGTAAAGGTGAAGTAAAAATCAAAATAAAAGTATGAAACATGCTACTACAAAAGGGCATTGATGAAATTATCAAAATTGTCGTAACCCTGTATAGGGTAATTTCATATGCATTTATTCTTTTCTGTGACGAATAATAGACACAGAGACGTAATACCGAAGAGTTTTCCAAGGGAGGGAGGGGGAGCAAAAATTGTGAAAGTTCCAAATGACTCAACTCAAAATTCCAAAACATCAAAGCAAAAAACCTTTGACTTGTTGGATTTTTCCAATTTCTCAAATCAATTCCCCAGTATCAAAGCAAAAAAAGCAAAAAAACAAACAAACAAAAAAAACACGAAACGTTTGATTGTTTGGATTTTTCCAACACCGCCTGATTGAAATTGTAAATTTCCCCAACTGCTGAATGAAATATTTCTACCGAGGGTGGGGAGGAGTTGTCCCCTATCGGTGGCATGGCCAACAAAACAATTTTCCACCATCTTCACAACCGCGGTTAACCACAAAATGTTTTCATATTGCGATACGTGGAAATTGGAAATGTCCAGTAAAAATCGAACCACCTTTCTTTTGCTTAGTTTTCGAAAACGGTAATTCTGGTATCAGCTTACCACCATTGATAAATAATTCTAATTGTTCATTAAAAGTAAATTGCGAAAATGGTTTTTCAATAAGACCCAGAATACGCATTTTGTGGGCAAAAAAAAAAAAAAAAAAAAAATCCGGAGCATTTAAACACAAACGCGTTGATTTGTACATTCACAAGAACACTGATCACGTTTCACTGCCCACTTCAACGTTCGACTAGCCATAAGCGATATTAAAATCGCTGATAAAACGCACAGTTTTGTCGTGTTAAACATGCTAGTGTGTTTTTGTGTAGGTCATCAACACGGAGGTGGAGCGTAAGCCGTGTATAAGTTTACGTGTAAATGAAGCCCTGATACGAATAAATACGAATACCTACAAGCCGATTGCCGAACAGTGAACGCTTCTGTTTCGACTGTCTCCTCAACCACCAACAGACGCCGCCATTTGTTCAATGTGAATTTATAAATATAATAAGCGGCAATACTATAGCTTCTTTCTTTGCCCAATGTTTCATATCTTTTATTTGTTACAAGTTCATGTATTATATTTATGAAAACTTATTTCCTCGGGATGTTTCGGGATGAGCGACGCTTACCTCACTTACCTGGAATACACGCCACTGCGATGCATCTTAATACATGTAAAAGGGTATTAGGTATGGTGTACCATAATTTTTACATCTTATTATTGAGTATCCATATTTGAGTATGGGTACCCAAAAAATGGATATTCAACACGTTTTTCAAAACTTTGAGGAAAATCCAGTTTTTGTTGGATATGCTTGAAACTCATACACCTATGTTCGATTAGATATACAATTCAATCAACTCATTAGATAACCTCTACATCACTGACTTACTAGTTCTAAACGATTTGAAAAACGTGATCCACATTTACCTTATGGGAAATTAGTCAAGTTAAGTGCAACAATGCCGATGAGAGTAAAAAAAAAAAAAAAAAAAAAAGTCAGCGCATTAGGAATAGATGATAGTTGATAGTTCTTCACTAATGATAGTATTAAATGTTTTTGATAGTTCTTTTGAATTTCATCATTATCATTAGAATATTGGCATTTTCTCGATAATTGATTTATTAATGTATGTTTGATGTATTTCCTTAATACCTAGTCCTTTAGTTAGAAGTTGATACAGTCATTAATGTGACTCTGGTTAGTTGATTATTACATAAATACATATCTATCTTTCTTTCTGAATTTAGAACTTGAATAACAGTGCAATTTCCCCCTAACCGTATCATATTTTATAGAGTCAGAAGCCTTGTGGTGGTACTCCAATATTCCTGTGAACTATGTACAATATACTCCTACTTATCCTCGAATTAAATTTGGTGTCAGTGGAATTTTTAAACTGTCGCAAGTCCTGAGAAGATCACGGAATTCCTCTGTTTCTATTTCCTCAGCTGCGGGTGTGGAAGCTTTTATATTTGAATGCACACTATTGTGCTTTTTTCAACTTTCATTTTCAATATTGCTGTTCTATCGTTAATTCCCTTTATTTCTGATACGTTATTTTTATGATGTTGATTAGTTTGTAGGTTTGTACTTCACTTGTACATTTGTCAGACATGAATCTACTGTGAAGTGTGAACTATTGAACAGATTACCTGTAATATTAATGCCAGTACACGGGCATATACATATATCATGTATCGAAAAATCGCAAGCAAACTAAACCAAAATTCACCCATAGATTGAGGCAAAATGATCAAAGCTACATGATATATACTCCTACGTACATGTACATGCATACTGTGTATTCTAATTTCGTATCACACTTTCATTTATCCTCTTTAATTTAGATAGCAACAGAGAAAAGAGAACAGTGAATCTTTGACTACATAAATGATAAGTATGAACTGATTATCCTGCTGATTTTTTGAAGCATTATTGCGGGGTTGAAGCAGGCAATTCTAACAGACTTGACGTCAAAAAACAAACGACGGGGTACGAGAGGGAACGAGAGCATGCCAAGTTTCACCCGCATGCGCGTACGCCTTCCGTAATAGGTGTTCGGCAATGGACGTCAAGTGTAGTAGATATTGCCGATCTTTTTTGCCGTGATATTGCTTCAAATTTTGTGTACACACCTTATGGCGAATAATCAGTCCATAAGGGAAGATGCTGGTAGTTGGTCAGCTCCTTTAAAACGCCGCATTTGCCATTAGAATATAAATAAAAAATTGGTCATTATGGCATCATAAAATTAAAGGATTGATCAACAAATTGCAATGATTACGAAGCACCCAGCAGAGCTGGTATCACAGTAATCATCTGTTGAAAAGTATTTTGTATTACACATGCATCGAAACAACGGTTTAACAGTCTCATTTTGCAGATTGAAAGTTCACTTTATCACGATAGATCGCAGCTGCGTTTGTAAATGCTACGGCACATGCGCAGAAGACTCTTTTCAGTCCTAGGACTTATAAAAGGACTGAAAAAGATGACGTCACATATTTTTCTTTCACAGATGTGTACAATCTAGGTACAATTAACTGTTCGATGCATTTGTAATACAAAATATCTTACAATGCAAGGATTGAAGCGAGTTATCACGCCTCCGCACGACTAGCTGCACTCGCCTTCGGCTCGCTCCGCTAACAGTCGCACTCGGCGTGATAAAGCTCGCTTTCAATCCTTGCAGTGTAATATACTATATTTGACCATTGGCATAATTGCCAATTATTGGTCACCTCTCCAAACGTAATTTCGCTATTATAGAATTAAAGACCAAGTAAAACGAACCATGAATCTGAAAACCGAAACGCGGTAAGATGAATAGGTGAGTTTTTATTGTTGTTTGAAATTCAACATCAATTTGCCAATTCTTGGTCGACCAACCGAAGATTGGCATGAAAATTTAATTCAACTTGAAATTCTTGTGGCTTCTTGCTTTTGAAACACTTGCCAATTCTTGGTCATGCCAAATTTGGGTCAACTTTGAAATCGTGGTTCTGCTTAATTTCTTGATCAGACAGTGGCGTAGCTAGGGGTTTCCCAAAGGGGGGGCATCATAAGGTTTTCAAGGGAGAAAAAGTCGAAAATTGAGGTATTTTTTAAAAATCGCCGATATTAGAGGAATATGTAAAAATATTGGGGCACGTACTCCCCCCCCAACGCTACGCCACTGTGATCAGAAATAAATTTCGAACACAAAATATAACACTACAGCGGATAAAAACCCAGAAAAGTTATTGAATTTTTGCAAAGTTATGCCATTTTTAAAAAACAATTTTGGAAAATTTGCAATTTTTCCGTGTCAGTACAAGATGGCAACTATTTTTAAAAAAATTTTCTAGAAAACGTGTCTTTGAAGCTTATAAAATAATAAAAATACAATTGGAACTAACAAAATCAATAAATAATTTTTCCCGCACATTTCCTTTTTTTTGGAGGGGGGGCATTAAAAAACGTGAAAGTAAGCAGGTAAAAAATGTTCACAAATTAAAATTTATTAAATGTACATGGGAGCAATTTGACTTTCTCGTAATTTGTTCAAAATCAATCTCCTCTATTTTATTAGCATCAAATCACTATTTCACAACGCAAAAGGTGTCGTTTAGAAGGCAGACACCTAGAGAACAAGCTACCATATATAGCAGCACTTATCAACTAAAATAATTCAATCAGCGATACTTTGAAAATTGACCATAATTCAGCATGGTGACCGAGAATTGGCATTTCGCCTCATTAACTCAAAGAAAATAACAAGAGATAAGAGATCATGCCGACCACAGATTAATTTGTAATGTAGCCTTGAACAGATAATCTTTAATTTTACAGTACACATCGTTGACTAAATGAAATCTTCGTCTGGGAAAAAAAACTCTCAAAAATATTCGATAGTTTGAAAAAATCATTCGATAGTAACGATAGTTTTATTCTGTAAAAACTATCAATAATGCTCAACACTGCTGAGATGGAGTATGTTGAAGCAGGGCTCTGTAATTACACATTGGTACAATCAATCCGCCATTTTGTTTGCCAAAAGCAATTTTAAGAATCAACTAGTAATCGTTCGCATATAAGACGCACTTTTTTCTCAAGTTTTCGAATGCAAAATCAAGGGTGCGTCTTATAATCGAACGCGTCTTATAATCGGGTCATAAGTGGAAAATAAACGAAAATGAATGGTGAGTTGTCAAGTGTTGCATATCTACTGCTCTCGACGGGACTGAAGATGATATCGTATGGGAGGAAGCAGGTATTGATGAACGAGTACATGAAGATTCCTCTTCGACCGACGATTCTTTTTCGAGTGACGATTCCTGTTCTGATGATGATGATTAAGACGTTAATTTGAATAGTTATTACAATGTTAAAAATTATTGTTAGCAATACCTACTGACCTGCGTCTTATAATTGCACCGAAATAAAAATTTTGACAAATTAATCTCAAATTTGGGATGCATCTTACATTCCGGCGCGTCTTATATGCGAACGATTACGGTATATCTAGGGACCGGATTTTTATGCGCAAAAAACAGGTCAAATATGTGCATAATGTGGCAGTTTCTATAAAAAAGGGGTAACTCGAGGCTGGTAACGTGATTCCGCGGCGAGTTAGGGCCGCTCGACGGAGTGGGAGAAAAAGGTGTGTCTAACTTTAAACGCGTTTTTTCCAAAACGTGTGTTCGCGCGTTTTCATTACACTTATCTTTGACCGCTTGTATCTCCAGAACAAAAAACGCTACAAATCTCGCCGATAGCTCGTTGGAATGGGCATTCATTCCTCTATTACGTACTGTTCGTAACTCAAAATTCGTCGGATCGACAAAGTTATCCCTTTTTATAGAAACTGCCACATGCGTTAAAATATCCAAAATATGCTCTAAAAACGTAAAAATATGCGCTAACGATATGGGTGTCATTTGTGAAGAGCTGTACTTCGTTCTAACATTGATGGAAGAATAAAATCACAACATCAGTTGATTAAGCACAAAACTTCATACAATCAAAGCATGGTCGAGAAAGATACTACAAATCCGACTGAAGTTGCAAATTAACTTTTGCAAAATTAGTATTGTAAATCTGTACTTGGAGTGTTACAGTAAAAAAATACGCGATCTTTCATTTTTTCTTTCATTTATTTATTTCTTTTATTTTTATTTTTTCAATACACTAGTAAAGAATCTAGAAAATGTGGACTTTTTTGACTTTTGAGAAAGAAATACCTACGGAAAATTACAAAAATATGTGCTAAAAATTAGAAAACCGAAGAAATATGCGCTGAAACTGTTCAATATGTGCTAAAAATGACAAAAACATGCTTTTATAGGTAAAATATGCAAAACATGCGAGAACAAATAGGCCTCATTTCGTTCAGAAAGACTTCAAACGGATAAATATCTTATATATGCATACCGTTTTTCACTTAACACAGACAGGTATTTCATTAAAATCCGCTGTCTAATAATATGTCAAAAATGACTCATTATTTTGAAACTTTGATTAAAAATTTTGATTCTGCGCTCCTTAGTCTAGTAGATTATTAATTTGACGTTGTTAAGCAAAAACTGACCGAGCGACATTTGTTGACAAAATATTTTATTAGTATCGTTGGGAAGAGCATGAAAAGTAGAATTCTTTAAAATTCGGTTCCCGTACAAAATCCTTAAGTTTTCAAGGAAGTAGGCCAACTACTTCTTGAAAGTAACTATTTTGAACATCAGAAAACTAACTTATACTTTTTATATAATGTACATTAATGAAGATACAGGGCGTGGTTAAGTTAAAATGGAGAGTAACATCATCGCTTCAGGTAATTTTAAATTTGCAATGTAAAATGTTGAACTCAATGAAAATTGCGTACGAATATTTCTGCACATTTTGTCTAAAATTACATACGGGGAAAACACATGGGGTTTTGACTTTTGTCCCAAGCTAAATATCCCTCCTGGGTCATTCTTCAAAAATGTTGATATTTCAGGTATGTTTTCTCATGGAGGAAAGTAGGGGATATTTGAACTTTTTTTGATGGGAGTTGTTAAGAGACGTTCTGTATAACTTGGGCCGACAGTGAGGGGATTCTGTATTTTGACATGGCAAAGGACACATTTAAAAATCCATGCCGAAAGAGAATAGCGAACAAAACGCGTTCTGCCGTCGATTAGTAGATTCCAAAACAAAAAATTATATAGAGAGTTGATAAAGGCATTCACACCCATTAATTGGATATGTAATTTTTTTGGATGATGAACGTCTATCGTTGTTGCATAATGATGACCATGCAAAAAGACACTTTTTTTTTCAGTTCCTAATTTTAGACAATAATACGCGAATGCACCAGTCTCGTCACAGAAAACCGGGATTTGATATGCGGACCGTATTGCTCTGATAAAAGAATACCTATAGGCACAATTTGACCATTAATTGCGACATTGAAACTCCTGTTTTGTGATTGGTTGAAAAATATCCATGCCGATGGACAAAAAAATCAAAGAACAATTTTCAAAACTGGCCATACTGACTCCCATCTGTGAAGATGCGATTTCAGTGTTACCTTGTGAACGCAGCCCTACGTTGTCAGTTTGTACTAATATATGTATACAGCTTGGAAATTTAGGGGGAAAAGATTGTTCGAGGGACAGTCATGCCGACGGACATTTTAGCATATTTAGTCCAATTTTGACCTATTGAAAGTGGATCAAATTTTCTTCTGAAAACTTGAAAAAGTAGAATTGAGCCACATCTGTCAACGAAAAAACAAAAAACAAAATGCCCTATCATAAATAGCTTTTGAGGTAACTGCTGGGGACTGAAATATCAGAATTTTCGAAGAATAACCCTCCTATAGGTATTTACCAGGACCAAAGTCCGCAAATGAAATAATAGAACACTCGCTATCGGCTTCAGCTTGTGACCTTCGAAAATAAGTCTTCTGCTTTCAACTTTTAGATTTTAATAAAATCTTCAACTTTCTCAAATACCAGTCTCTAGGTCAAATAGAGGATCTAGTAAAAACAGAATAGTCATTGAAATTCGAAATTCAACGTTAGTTACCGACTTTCAGATTTTCGAAATGTCTTCCACACTTCAGTTTTGTTTCAACCTTTCAGATAACGTTCGATACGCAGTTGGAAATCTTTGGCTTTTGACTGACTAGTCTCTGACAAGAGTCCAGGGTACTCCATTTTTAGAAACGAAATTTGACTTTCAGTTTGGGGAGGTGGAGAAGAAAAATCTTTCGACAAATATGTTTTAAAAACTAAAAAGTCGCCGACCAAATTTAAAAAAAAAAAATAAATAAGAATTTACCGATTTTTTCATCGAAATATTTTTTAGTTGTGAAAAAAACAAACATACATTCATGAAAAATGAAAAATTCAAATGAACAGTTTCAAAATTTGCCGTCTACCAAATTATTGGGGGGAAGGGGTGGTTCAATCCCACACCCCTTGTAATTCCGCCCTTGCACATAAATGAAAAACGACCCCACCATGCTACAGATCTGGTGATTCCCAATGGAAATTCCAATTTTTGTAATACAACGGCCACCTTAATGGAGATACTCAGAAATCTATCAGTAATCTTTACAATAAAACAAAAGTTTACGCGCTTTAAATTCTTTACAAAATTATTGTAAGGTACCTGCAGGTAATTACGCCATCGCCTAAGGTTTTTAGGGGGTCTATGAGGCCAACGAAAGGCTCTAATAAATACGTGTCTCCTACAGAGATACATAGTGTAACATTTTATAATATGCTTTTGTCTTCTAATAAATAAATAAAAATTCTATTAACAATACGGTTGCAGCCTGCAGTCGCGCAGCAACAAGGCTGCCGACTGTAGTCGTGCCCGGCGCAGCCAAAATCAAGATGAATGAGCCCATGGCTGGAAGAAAAATAAATTTCCATGGAAATATCAACCACTGAACTCAGTTGTCACCATGAAGAGCTAAATCATACGGACTGGCTTCGTGTCGGGGGAATATTACGGTTTTCGAGCACGCCGGGGGGGGGGGCGTAACGGTTTTCGCTCAAGTATACCCAATAGTAAAAGCATATAAAATACTAAATGCGTATCTACGATGGAAAAGCTTATCATTAAACGCTATGTCCGTAAACCGGCAATATTCAAATGGCTTTTAATATTACGTTTTCTCACTTGGTCAGGTTTTGCTTAACAGCGTCCAATTAAATCTGGTCATTTTCGCTATTTTCCATAAATACACCAATTTGAAGATACAGAATGTAAGAAAATTTTAAATATTGTTCTTGGTTTTTGAATTACTTACATTATTTTCTGAGATGTTTAGTGTTAATTTTCATACGGAAATCAGAGAATATAATTATGTAATCAAAAGTTGAAAAAATTGATCAGTTTCCCAGGAAGCAGGAAAAACGACATTCTTTTGTAAGCAAAATGGCGGATAGATTGTACCCATGTGTTAACTACAGATCCTTAACGAGTAATGAGACACCGTCATGGGGACACGTGTATTCCAGCGCTACCTTGCTACATACACGAGCCCAGTCTCGCCATGCCATTAAGGTTGCAGTTAGCTTTGTAACCGGCGCAGTTTGCAATTTTGTGGTAAATCCAATAATGAGTGCATAATGATATAAACGACATACCCATTAAGCAACACAGTCAAATTAAATGTCAACCGGCCAATCCAGAATCATTTCAACTCGATAAGTAGAGACAAAAGTCGAGGAAAATATCCATACATATGTCGATATTTTTCTGATATTCACCTCCTCAAAGTCAATATTAACATGTAGCTCAAAGTGATTTAAAATCCATTTGAAGTCGCAAAACAATGTAAAAATTAATAAGGTTATTTTACTAATGCCAGATCATTGGAAAATGTTTAGCATTTTATCGTATTCTGAAAGAACACTTGAGGGTCTGGATGGGAGATGGGCGTATACCGCGCATAATATGTACATCACCCTTTTTTTACAATAAATGTGAAATTTAAAATCCTCAGCTTTTCTATTAGGGCACTTAAAAACATCTGAGTACTGACATACGTCACTTTTAGTTTTTCCACGCCTACTCTCAAAATATCGACGCGCCAAATCCTGCCAAAAATCCGTCATTTCTTCTACATCACATTGTGACCGAATTTAATACAGAATCCAATAAAGAAGTCCAGTTACCGGCACAACATCGGCTTTTGGATAGAATCGAATTGTGTATCGATTTTGATGTACATAGAATTCCATTTAGAAGTTGATGACGGTATATAGTGACTTGACTTTTAAATTTGGTATCGAATTTTGTATCAGATTCGACCACCATGTCGTGTCAGATGTTGGAAAAGTAATGAATCCTGCATGTCGACAAAATAGTCGATTTTTGTATCGACTGGGTTTCAAGAGCGATAGTTCAAAAGTTGATACGCTATTTAGCGAATTCTTCGTGAATCATTGGGAACAGAAAGACTAAAAATGGCGTACATCAATTCTCAGGTGTCTCCAAGCGCTCGACTTCGACTGTCATATGCATATTCACTACATTTGACTTGGATATTTCAAAATTAATGAATCGAGTTGCATATTTTTGAATTCAGCATTTGACTTACATATTTCGAAATTATTGAATCAAGTACCATATTTTTGAATTCAGTCACTAATATTGCAGGCAGACTAAAGTAAAGTTCATAACGTGCATTTCATTCGAGTTCAGTACCGAAAATATGAACGAGTTCATCTTGTCGTTCATTCTGCAAGAATAAACTCTTTTCTTTTGCAGTGAATTTTTTATTTAATTTGAATTTAAAATTTGTCATCTATTTAACTGCGTATGACTTTATATTCATGAATTCCTTTAATTTGTTATTATTATTATTGAATTTTATATTATATTTTTTGAGGATCTTAATTTATTTTATTCAGAGTTTATTACCTATTAATTTTTTTAAATTAATTATGAATACCTATATATAATTTTTTTTCAATGTTCCTAAACTTTTTCCATGAACTAGTTCATTTTGTACATTTAAAAAATAAATCATTCGTTCATTCTATTCCATTAATTTTCGATTTTTCCAGTTGTTTTGCATTAATTTTAAATATACCTAAAGACAGTGGCGTAACCAGCCTAGTGTTCAAGGGGGTGGTCTGGTCTTGATCAAAGGGAGTAGAGTGTCAAAATGGATGCTACAATTAAAAAAAAAATTATTAGACAAAGTTACAAAGGATCCAAATCCCCTCTTCCCCTCTGTCCTTGCTGGCTACGTCACTGTCTAAAGAATGAAACAAATAATTATCAAGATAGAGGTTCTACCGGTTCCTGATTCTGAATATTGCAAGCATTGGTCTGACTCCCAAAAATTAACAAACGATTATTTTTGTTTTCGTTAAATTTACTTAAAATTAACTACGTTTAATTCATCGTTTACTTCAGAGAAGATGAACGACGTTCAGTTCATCGTTCATAACAGGAAAAAAGAACGCGTCCGTTTGTTCAGTTTACTGAAAAAATGAACTTTGAACGCTAGTCTAATTGCAGGTAAACAAAGGTGTCAGAAATTTTCGAACTTCAGAATTTTAAAGAGTATTGGGCAGATTGTTGCTCCACTTGATAGGAAGGTAATACTTTGAAGATTTTAGATCGACTGGATATTAGTATGTGGTCCCTCGACTCCCTCCCCCTCATGTTAAAATGCATTAGGTTTGACATTTTTAAAGAAAATATTTTTCTTGATCCTTTAAGTTGTTACAGACATACATTTAAAAGTGGATTGGTTATATTATACCAAATAAATATTTTATATAGTTTGATCACATGATATAGGTCAATGACCTTGGTAATTTCAAAAACCTATAAATTGAGTACCGTGTCGATATACGGACTATTATTTAGTCATAACCCTCATTGGTAGGACTAAAACCCTCTTTTATCGAGCCCTCACGGATCGAATCCAAAAACAATTCTCCTAATTTGCAGCTGTGTGCTAATTTTTATTTGGCTGCTCCCAAAAATATACAAAAATTGGTGAAACAGATTTTATCCCCATCTTATTCGTTTTCCATTTTTACCTGAATTTTGCCGCTCTGTGTGTATAAGCACATTTTCGCACAATGGTAAATCTGACATTGTGAAAATCAATATACCTACTACATATATGTATGTATTATCATATCAAATTTCACTTCTATCAACCTCAAACACAGCTTTTGGAGCCAACTCTTGAAATCAATGTCTTTTGCCCTACACAGCGGTGTAAATCTATATTATATGTAGGTGATATCATCAACGTCTAAATTTGTAAGTTTTTAACACCCTTGAGGAACAAGGAAAATATTTTATTTAAAAAAGTTAAAATCTGATGCATTTTTTCATAAGAAAAGAAGAGTCGAGGCACCATCTCTTCATATCATCAGATCGATCTGAAATTTTCAGGAATTTACCTTCCCACTAATGGAAATAAAAAATAATCCATCATCCGGTTCTTATTAAGATTCAAGAAAAAAATATTTATCTAGTATAAATGGCTCACATCCCAAGGTGAGAAAATCCTGAAAAATTCGATAGGTGGAAGAAAGCGCAACACATGCTTGGAAAACCACTATGGTAAAGATAAAAATGGATCGATTTTTGTTTCTTCAAGACAGAAATACAGCATGTTCGAGTATCTTACGTTATGGGATAGGGCCCTGTTTTTACTTTTAAATTTTCACGACACAAGCTCTGTAAAAACAAAATAAAAAATTGAATATTCAATCATTCAATATTATCGATAGTTCTTATTGAAATAAGCTATTGGACACTATTAAAAGACGAATACCAATAATTAAGGGTGGGTTGTCGGGGTAACCACCCTCACCAGGGCTGTATTTAAGCATGACTCGCAGGTCCTGAATTCAGGGACCACCATGCTATTAACAAGCCCTTGTTTTGATTGTTATGAAAACACAATCTATGTATTTGAGTTACAGGAATGTATTGGGAACGTACATTAGAGCGACTGCTATCTGGCAGAACTTAACTGAAACTACTTAAAAACGGGATACTGAAAAAAAAAAAAGTTAGCTCAATGGTTAATTTTCCATAATCCCATTTTAGTTATCAGTAGGGTAAGAAAAAATATGAAAAAGCAAATTTTGATCTGGTGCAGGTTATGGGACGTATTGGTGTTTTCTATGCGGTTGTTATAATTCTAATCCTAACGCTGAAATTTTATATTTAGAACATATTTTTGCACATTCTGGTTATAAATGCATATTTTGCATATTTTAGTTATTTTTTAGCCCATATTCGTGAATATTTGAAGGTTTTGCAGCATATTTTCGCAAATAAATAAGAATTATTGTAAAAACATAAAAAAATAATAAGAACAAAAAATCAATAATTTTTAAATTGGAGAATTTTCAGTTCTCAGATGAGTTTTCCTTCTACGGCGGTGCTAGCACAGGCGAAACTTGACTTTCAGTTGGGGGGGGGGGGGGGAAAGAAGGAAAGTTTGCCGACAAAATTTTCTAGAAATTTGAAAATTCGCCGATTTTTTAATCAAAATATTTTTTAATTGAAAGATGATGATGATAATAATAATAATAATAATAAAACAAACGTTCTTAGAAAATGAAAAATTCAAATAAACAGTTCCAAAATTTCCTTATTGCCTAATTATTGGGGGTGTGAGTGAATCAGTGAATCACTGAGTGAGTGACTGAGTAACTGAGTGAATAAGTCAATAAATATGCGAGTGACTGAGTGAGTGAGTGAATCCCTGACTCATTGGGTGAGTGACAGAGTGAGAAAGTGAATGAATAACTAAATTAGAGAGTGAATGAATGGCTGAATTTGAAAGTGAATGAATAACTGAGTAAGTGAGTGAATCACTAAGTAAGTGATTGAGTAACTGAGTGAATCACTAAATAAGTAAGCGAATGACTGAGTGAGTGTGTGAATGAATAACTACATTGCAGAATGAGTAAATAACCAAGGAAGTGAGAGAATCACTGAGTAAGTAACTGAGTAACTTAGTAACTCACCTAATGAGTAAGCGAGGGACTGAGTGAATCACTGAGTCACTGAGTACGTGATTGAGTAAGTGAATGAATCACTGACTCATTGAGTGAATAGTGAGGTAATTGAGTGAATAACTCAATAAATAAGCGAGTAACCGAGTGAATCACTGAACAATTAAGCGAATGACTGAGTGAGTCAGTGAATCACTGAGTCACTAAGTACAAGTGATTGAGTAACTGTGTGAATAACTGAATAAGTAAGCGAGTACCTGCGTAAATCACTAAATAAGTATGAGAATGACTGAGTGAGTGAGTGAATCACTGACTTATTGGGTGAGTGATGGAGTGAGGAAGTGAATGAATAACTGAATTAGAGAGCGAATGAATCACTAAGTGAGTCAATCACTAAATAAATAAGCTAGTGACTGAGTGAATCACTGTCTAGCTTATTTATTTAGTGAGTGATGGAGCGAGGAAGTGAATGAATAACTAGAAAATGAGTGAATCACTAATTAAGTTATTGACATTGTAGTATGAGTGAATAATCAAGTGAGTGAGTGAATGAGTGAATCACTGACTCATTGAGTGAGTAACAAAGTAACTGAGTGAATAACTCAATAAATAAGCGAGTGACTGAGTGAATCACTGAGTCACTGAGTAAGTGATAACTGTGTAAATAACTGAATAAGTAAGTGAGTGACTGAGTGAATCACTAAACAAGGAAGCAAATGACTGAGTGAATCACTGACTCAGTGAGTGACGGAGTGACGAAGTGAATGAATGACTGAGTGAGAGAATCACTAAATAAGTAAGCACATGACTGAGTGAATCATTAACTTAGAAGTCGCTATATAATATGTAATTTTTCCAGTTTCACCAAAGGGATTCACAAGTGGAGAAAATGGACGCGTCATGGGTCGATTGAGTCGTATCATATCCTTGTACTGAGTACTGGAGACGTGATGTGAACAATGGTCATGAAATTATGGACAGGGTGAAACCACCCGTTGACAAATAGCCGCTGTTCCGGAAAACATGTGTGAACTACTAGAACGTTCGATACTCAGCTTGAAACTTTCCGCTTTTGACTGACTAGTCTCTAACAGGGGTCCAGGGTACTCCATTTTCAGAAACGAAATTTGACTTTCAGTTTGGAAAGGTGGAGAAGAAAAATTTACCGACAAATATTTTTGAAAACTAAAAATTCGCCGACAAAATGTTTAAAAATTTGCCAATTTTTTAATGGAAATATTTTTAATTGAAAAAGAAAATAAATAAACAAACAAACAAACATGCGTAAAAAATGAAAATTCAAATGAACAGTTTCAAAATTTTCCGACTGTCAAATTATTGGGGGAGGGCGGGGGGGATCAAATGAACAGTCTTTAAATTTGCCGACTGCCAAATTATTGGGGTGTTTCAACCCCCACACCCCCTATAGTAACGCCCCTGGGTGCAAGCAGTGTTACCGTATTATTCAGAGCAGAGAAAACCCTCTAATTAGATATCCATGTCATTTTGTAATATTTTGGCATATTTTGAGTTTTGAGAGCATATTTTTGTATACCTACTTGATGTCAGATAAATGCGTAGGCGCATATTTTGACATTTTAAGAGAAAAGATATTTCCTTGTTTTAGTTATCACTAACACTATCGATAACAGTAAGGCAACAGTCAGTGGCGCTCCATAATGTTGGATCTCCCCAATAAGTGCAATATTTATAAAGTGAGACGAAAATGCGAAAATTAATTCTGGACTTTGACAAAATGACTAATATTTTATATTAATCGAGCATTTGAGCATCAAGCTTCGAGTACAGATCAGAAGGAAATTATTTTAATGCTGGAATCTGACAGCATTTGTCCAATGAAACATTTCACACTGTTTAGCGTTTCATGAAAGCATCTGAGCACTATTCCAGGTCATAAAATCTTAAATCAAGTTCAGCACTCTCAAGTTTTAATCTCATATTCATCGAGGGTTGCTACATCTGAATTTTTATTAATAATGAATACATTTACAAAAAGCAAAGAAAAAAAAAGAGTTCATAGAACAACTTATAAAAATGTAGAAAAATAAACGAGAGACACATATAAAAATACCGAAAAAGTACTTTAAAACAGTAATTTATGATGCTATTTTTTTGTTGCTTTTGACGAATTTTTGAAAATACTGGGCATTCCTACTGTCCGGTAATGGTCTTTAATTCTCACCGGACAAGTCGACGAAATACAGGACGTGTAGCAACCCTACATCCATCCACGCAGAAGATGAAAAATTTATAAAATTACCTATTTGCGATAGACTGTCAATTGCCATCCAAGTAAAAATGTACCTCTTAGATTTAAAAGAAAGAAAGAAAGAAAGAAAAAAACAAAACAAAAAAAACAACTGAAACTGAACAATTATAGCCGAGGAAAGGAAACTATCAATTAAATAAGAATATCTCTGTTGAAAACGCGAGCGAGGAAGAGAGTGAAAATAATAGTTTCATATTGACCGACATATGGCGGTGATATAAAAACCGCATGCGTTGCTCCTCTCGTTGTTTCTTTCTCAAATAAATTTTAAAATCCTACATTTTTTTCTGTTTCGTGATGCTAAGCAGCCTCAAAACTTGGCTTCCTGTTTAAGTGGATGTACCGTGAAAACAAATTACTAATGTACGGCGTGTAGCGAAACACGTGTTGTTGTGTGCTACTACTATCATGTACTACATGTACAAACCTGTCTTGACATGCCAATAAGGTTGCAGTTCACTTTGCAACTGGCGCCGTTTACAAATCGAGATTGGAATATCGGGAATCGATAAGTAAAATGAATCACCAACGAAATACATACAACATACAGTTCTTTTCAACACCGGCGCAGAAAGTTCCACATTACCTCCCTGTTTTTCATAGGTTCCATGTAATTTTGCACTTTCTGAGGGGGTGCTGAGAAAAATGTCGTACGCAACTCGAGAGGAAATAGTGAAATACGACCACTGTGAGTTTGTAACACGAGCTGAAGGCGAGGGCTGCAATATAGTAATGGTGAGATTTTCGATATTTATCGATATTAGCAATATTTCTAACATATCGAAAATATCGATATATGAATTACCATTCGAAGATCGTTTAATCTTACCAATTTTCAAGAATAAAAGACTGCAAGGCTCTGCACGCTACACTGGATAGCAGCGCGAGTCTACCAAAATTCCAATATGCAATCGTGCATCGTCAAATTGCGCTAATCATGCAATGTGGTAGCCGGTAGGTAAGGTACAGAGAAACTAGGTATCAGCTTATCGGCTATCAGAGTTCAGGGAAGCAGAGATCCAGGGAACCAAGAAGAGATTTAAGTTTCAAGAGATTTAAGATTCTTGAAACTGGTAAAGATGAGAATTCCCATATCACTTTTTAGAGGAGAATTTGATGCAAAATTTTTGTTGTAAATACAAGTACCTTTGTTCGTTATACATTGTTTAGTATTGCCGCTAAAGGAGGTACATCCCTTTGCTAATAAAGAAATGAAGGCTATCTTCACTAGCTACACTTGAGTATCTGGGAACATCCGAGTACTGATATCCGCCATTTTGAGTTCATTGGTGCACGATGATTCACAATTCGTGTTCTAAAAATCCCATTTTTTAGAGAGTAGAATTATTACACTACACTAGCACTCCTTGCGGCTTTTTTGAACCAATGGAGAAAACATCAATATATCGATATTGGCAATACAGCTCTCAGCACTGATGACAAAATGAAACTATTATGCTGAATGTTTTTTTGCCCAAGTCAGAACGTGATGAACAACAAGACGAAAGCCTATTTTAGCGCAAGTAGGGAAAGAGGCTTGGGAGCTGCGACTTTCTCTCAAATGTACTGAGAGCTACCCAAGAAAACTTGAACGAGTTACGTACTGGGGGGGAGGGGGGTAGACGGCGAAGCGAAGCCAAGTAATACAAATGTACGAGCGAAAATATGGGAACAAAAGGCAAAAAAGTGTATTGTGTACGCAAAATACGACAGAGATTAATAACCTCAGAAATTAAATGGTGTTCGTAAAATTTTTGGTAGGCACTCAGTCCGTACATATAATAAGAAGGACTAGTATGGTCGGCCAAAGTTTTTCAGCCAAACTTGATTTTAGGAATTTTCAAAGCGAAATTACAGCTATGTTAAGCTTGACACGCCCTCCCAGAGCACTCTCAAAATTGTTCAACTTCAAATACGTATTGGCTAGTGGGTTTGTAGTTCAAACGGAACAAATTTAGCCATCGCGGGAGCAATAAATTTCGAAAAAAGTAAACTGTTGGACCACCTTATTGATCAGAGCTCTTCAAGATCGACCATGACTTTTTGCGTTTTTTCGAGATTCTTCTGGACTTTTTTCAGAGTTCGTTTAAGATCTTCAAAGACTTGTTCAAGACTCGGTAAGACGCTTCTGAACTTATTTCAATCTCCCTACGACACTATTTGTAAATGGTTTCTGATTTCAATATTGTTCTCTGGGAGGAGCAACTGACCTACTGCTTTCAGGTGTAGATACTTGAGTCTGCGATAAAAGTCTTTCACTGAATTTCATTTCGAAAAATGAATGGCTTCAAGGCGGCTCAAAGTGGATTTCCTTCCAGATGAAAACTGGATTATTTGAATTCAAAGCAACTGATAATGTAGCGTGTAGTAGAATAGTACCTCCGTTTATAAAAATAAAATGAAGCAAACTTCCATCCGTATATTCATTCAGAAATTATCCACGTGTGCGTCGAAAAAAATCTTCACTTTAGAAGTTTATTCCGGTTTCTTGTTTTCGGTCAACTCGTTGAAATTTTATAGAAAGTGATCGGTCACATGCATGATGATACTGATTTTACATATTATTAAGACACCTCTGTGTTATACTCGGGCTAAACTGCATATAAATTTAATTTGTTTCGTTCACCTGGCGAAACGGCTCTTTTTTACTGACCTGTTGAAACCTGATACTCGTTTGTGACAGTGGCTGTTGGAAATCGGATAGTGCATTTCACTTCGACTGAAGTATTTCAAGTTCAATTTTAATTTTCCTCGCAAATCATTGAAGTTCTCAAAACACCAGAGCCTATTACTAAAATATTTCCTTCCGCCCGTTTCAGCTGGAGAAATCCATTACCGATAAGATGGTCCCTTTTCAATAATATTAAATTTCGAATTGTTTTTCGGCCCTACATTACACAAAAAAAATAAATAATGATAGGCATGTATGAAACAGATTTTATTAATCCGAAAAGGTAAAAAAATTAAACGTTGATTATTCTGTAAGTGGAACAAAAAAGAAGTATCATAAAATAAAATACAAAACGATTCTTAGTACAACATTTTTTTTTCCATAAATGATATTTCAAGAATTTTTTTGGTACAATGTTCAAATCACCAAATTTTTCGGAAAGGTATTGCTACCTCTTCAAGGTCAATTTCATGATTTGTAGGCAGAAAAAAGTGGAAAAAATTTTCAACCGACAACATGGTCCCTTTTTCACTTTTTATTCAAATCGATATTACAGAGAAATTGTGGTAGGTACAGAGGTGGGGTAAGCGGGGGGGGAGATATCGCAGGGTTCCCTCTATCAGAAACACTCAAAATCCCATTTTCGGTAATTTTGAATGGCTATATCACGAAAACTAAAATCGACAACATGGTCCCTTTATGCTTGGACGTACACATAATATGTAGAATTTGTATATTCAGAAAAAGCTTATGACAAATAATGCTTAATGGTCAAAAATGTTTTAAATATTGAGGGAGATATAGGAGTTCAGTACAAAGAAAAAAGAGTAATATGGAACTTACATGAGGATCAAAAGCCTCAAATACAAATAGAGGATGGGATGGGAGAAGCTAAAATTCAAAAAGGACTCAGAAAGGTTGCTGTTTGTCACCAGTACTGTTTAACCTATTTATAATCAAAAAGTAATTGAAGAAATGAATGAAAAGAAACCGTGTGTGAAAATATAAGGGGAAAGTCGAGAGACTAAGGAATATAAATATTATTCTTATCAGAGCAATATGGCGCGCATGTCAAATCCCAATTTTTTTGTGACAAGATTCGTGCATTCGTATATTATTGTCTAAAATTAAGAGTTTAAAAAAATGTGTCCTTCGGCATAGTCATCTTTGTGCAACGATAGACGCTCATCATCCAAAAATAATTACATCTAATTAATGAGTTAGTATGCCTTTTACAACTCTCCATATAATTTTTGTTTTGAAATCTACTAATCGACGGCAGAACACTTTTTGTTCGCTCTATTGTCTTTCGGCATGGACTTTTTTTATGTATTCTTCGGTATGGCATTCATTATTTTGATTGCTATGCCAAAATATAGAATTCCCTCACTGTTGGCCCAATCTTACCAATATGTCATACAGAACGCCTCTGAACGACTCCCATATAAAAAGCTTAAATGTTCCCTGATTTCCTCCATGAAAAAACATACCTGAAATATGAACACTTTTGAAAATTCACCCCGTACGTTTGTAAGGATGCCTCAACTATAAGCTGAGGTCCGGCTAATCCAAAAAGAATAGTATTAAGATGTGACCTGTGTGAGTGTGAATAGTGAATAATTTACAATAAAGAGTTTCACGTATATGAATTTTTGTTTTACTAGTTTTTTCGTCTACCTTTTGATTTCTTTGAATCAAAGAATTTTTACTCTTGGGTGAATTTCTTGAATTAAAATACCCCTTCCCCCCTCCGTCAACAAAAAAGCAAGAGTAATGATATTATTAGAGGGGCAGCAAAAATTAACTGGGCCTACCGTGGCACGGCACAATACCAAAAACCGCCACTGGGGATGCCACTTAGGAACAGATCTTTACATCTACTGTAGAGGCGAAACTTGACTTTCAGTTGGAGGGTGGGGGGGGGGGGTAGAGAAGGGAAACTTGCCGACAAATATTTTCTTTTAACTAAAAATTTGCGGATAAAATTTTCTAAAAATTTGAAAATTTGCCGATTTTTTAATCAAAATAATTTTTAATTGAAAAGAATAATAATAATTAAAACAAACGTCCTTTGAATATGGAAAATTCAAATAAACAGTTTCAAAATTTACTGACTGCCTAATTATTGGGGGTGTGAGTGAATCACTGAATCACTGAGTGAGTGACTGAGTAACTGAGTAAATAAATCAATGAGTAAGCGGGTGACTGAGTGAGTGAGTGAATCACTGACTCACTGGGTGAGTGACGGAGTGAGGAAGTGAATGAATAACTTAATTAAAGAATGAATGAATAACTAAGTGAGTGAATAACTAAATACATAAGCTAGTGACTGAGTGAATCACTGACTTATTGAATGAGTGATGGAGTGAGGAAGTGAATGAATAACTAGAGAATGAGTGAATCACTAATTATGTGATTGAGTAACTGAATGAATCGCTAAATAAGTAAGCGAACGACTGACTCAGTGAGTGAATCACTGACTTATTGAGCGGTTGACAGAGTGAGAATCGAATGAATAACCACATTACAGAATGAGTAAATAACCAAGTGAATGAGTGAATCACTGACTCATTGAGTGAGTAACGAAGTAACTGAGTGACAAACTCAACGAATAAGCGAGTGACTGAATGAATTACTGAGTCACTGAGTAAGTAATAACTGTGTGAATAAATGAATAAGTAAGCGAGTGACTGAGTGGATTACTAAACAAGTAAGCGAATAACTGAGTGAGTGAGTGAATCACTGACTCAGTGAGTGGCTGAGTGACGCCGTGAATGAATAACTGAATTGGAGAATGAATGAATGAATGACTGAGTGAGTGAATCACTAAATAAGTAAGCAAAAGTGAATGAGTGAATCACTGACTTAGAAGTCACTATATAATATGCAATTTTTCCAGTGTCACCTAACGGATTCACAAGTGGAGAAAATGGACGCGTCATGATGGGTCGTTTGAGTCGTATCATATCCATGTATTGAGTACTGGAGACGTGATGTGAACAATGGTCATGAAATTATGGACAGGGTGAAACCACCCGTTGACAAATAGCCGCTGTTCCGGAAAACATGTGTGAACTACTAGAACGTTTGATACTCAGCTTGAAACTTTCGGCTTTTGACTGACTAGTCTGCCGCAGGGGTCCAGGGTACTCCATTTTCAGAAACGAAATTTGACTTTCAGTTTGGAAAGGTGGAGAAGAAAAAATTGCCGACAAATATTTTTTGGCAACTAAAAATTCGACGACAAAATGCCTGAAAAATTGCCAATTTTCTAATCGAAATATTTTTTAATTGAAAAAGAAAATAAATAAACATACTAACATACATAAAAAATGAAATTTCAAATGAACAGTTTTAAAATTTGCCGACTGTCAAATTATTTGGGGGGGGGGGGTCAAATGAACAGTCTTTAAATTTGTTGACTGCCAAATTATTGCGGGGGGAGGGGGTTCAACCCCCACACTCCCTATAGTTTCGCCCCTGATATACTGTATTGTTCAATCTCTTCAATTCTTGCAAGCAGCCGTCCGTTTTATTCGCGGTATTCTTTCACTTCCTCTGCGATGCCCAATATTCAGCTAATTTTGATAGAAACTATAATATTGTGCGAGACTGCTGGTCAAAATAAACCTCTTTACAACATAAAAAGTCACGCGAAATTGAATTACCAATTTTGACTCTTATGCCCAAAATGCCCAGAAACCCAACATTTCAGAAGCACGTAATGTTTTTTTGAGAAACTTTGAATTGGGTATATCTGCCCAAGGTATGGCGGTTCGAAAGCGTATCATTAGCGAGTGTTTTGCGCCCCAACGTTCATACTGCTGCACATACCGTGCCGGTAAGGTTGCCTATCACGATTTCAGTGAATTTCACTAACTGTGGCATTTATATGTTAAACAAAAAAGAGCAAATAGTACGCGCATCTTTGACATATTTTTAGAGCATATTTTTTGTAGCCTCGTTCATGAAATTTTAAAGCAGCAATCCTGAAATTTCTCCAATTTGGGCTGGCAACGCTGACCCGGACTACCGGTAACCAGCATCGCCGACCCTTCACGGTCTCCAAATGAAAAAAAAAAAATCCGTGTTCTATTCGCCGACGCTCGTTCACTTCCGGGCGTAAATGTTTTTCGCACCCGTCGTTAAACTGTTGAAGCTCGTAACACCAGCAGGTCACGTTCCAGTTAATTTAGCAGTTTTCCACTAAATTAATTAGCTAATTAAAGTTTTGAATTTTACTGTACATCTCTCCGCAGCCTAGTTGTTTTTCAAACACCAATTATCATTTTGCATTTCGCGAACGAACGCATTACACATTACAGAGTCCGTCGACTTAACGGCTGGAACACGCGAATGGTGTGGAAACCAACTTTCTCAAATTCATTTTTCAAATACAACGTACCGGGAGCGCGGATCGCGTTCGGAAATTAAAAGTGAGTTTCTAATTTCCAGCCGAACCGCGTACCGCCAGCCCGGTAACCCAGAACCCATCATCGGCCATCGAGTGCTCATCAATTTAGTGGTATTCACGAAGTCCATGACAGAAGAGACCTAAAACGTGATTGTAAAACTGGACAGAGCAGCGAGGTCGTTCGTCCGCACTCACTGAGGAGACGAGGCTAGGCCGGAGAGCCTCTCCGAATTATCTCTTTTCATTTTCAGCTCGTTGGCGAAACCGCAGCGCAGCCTGGTGCCCGAGTCAATGTAGCGGCCAATTTCGCGATTAATTTAGAGCTCGCTGTGTCCTAAATTTCGCCGGCCCATTGATGATATCGATAAGAACGGTTTAAAATATTTCTTCAACAGGTGAGTAGACGCGCAAGCAAAACGGGTTAGTTGGACGATACACACCTATGTGTGGTTCTCTTGTTTCAACCACAGACAGACCGATTATTTACTATGTACGCACTCCATCTTGATTACCTGCGTGTATTTTCATGTATGCGCTTTACAAACAGCTAAACGATTTTATTGGTTATTGTCATTTGTCATCCCGCATTATACAGGGTGTGGCATAATCCCACTTTTATTTCCTTTTTGCGAAGCTGGATCGAAATAGGACATACGGGCATCTAACACAGATTTATATACCGATAAAGGGGATGAGGAGGAAACTACAAAGGAGGGAAGGAAGGAAAAGAAGAAGAGGAATTCTCGGAAGAGGAATATATACGAGGGGGACGAAGGGAGGAGGAAGGCATGCCCTTAATTATGAAGAAAGAAGTTCAGAAAGGGACCCATTTATACAGTGTTGAGCGGCTCCCTCGTACCAAAAGTATTCGACGAAATCGAAAACAACTTTCTTTCTTCTTCCGCCATTTCTTCAAGAAGAGTGCGCTGGCTCTGGTAAATTTGACTTGATCTGGAGATGTCTGAAGGTTGTGAATATCCTCTTTTAACTGGCCAGCAAATCCACCTTTTCTGGACGGGAAAAAACCGGCCGCGTCCCCTCTTGAAAGTATTTCATTCATGATCGCACATCACCTGTTTCCTGTTGCAAAGTATACTCTCGGGGAAACCTGTCAATATCTCGTGCGTGAGTCATCTCTAGCAATCCCTTTGAAAACTCGTTTATTTACTTTTTTCTTCTCGTGCAACCCTTTTTTTATCTCGTGCCTTTTAGCATTCCCCGTTCAGAAAACCGTGGTAACAGCAAATAAAGACAAATCTACGAGGTCGGATGGAGTGGAAAATGAGGTACAATTTAGGATTACACTGACACCCTTCATGGCCAACTTGGTCAGCAGAGTAGTTCAATTGAGCTTTGCACCAACACAATGATGTCAAATGAAAATGATCATGATAAGGTTATCATCAGTCTTACGACCGGTTTGCTGCAGCTCTCCATTTCTCCCTATCTTGTGTAAGATCTTCCATTTCCAAACAATAACTCTTACATTTGACATCCTCGATTATCTCTTGAACATACTAGAACCTTTGCCGAACTACCCAGTTCTTTCCTTCCACCCTTCCTTCTAGTAGCAGTGATATTCTAGGATGCCTCAAGGTATGCCTTATTAGTTTATTTCTCCTCCTCTTCAGACAATTCCAAATATCCATTTTACCTCCTGCTCTGTTTAGTACTTCCTCACTTAATACATTATCTGTCTATATGATCCATCTATAGCACCACGTCTCAAAAACTTTGATCCTTCTCTTCTCTGGTTTTCCTATATGGTCCAAGTTTCACATTCATACAGTGGCGTGGTGTCTGGGTGTTCAAGGTATTCAATGCACACCCACTTAACATTTGTCTTACAACAAAAATCCCAGAAACAAGAAGAGATTTAAATTTTGATTAAAATACAAAATATAACCTCAAAAAATTGAAAAATAGCCGGAATATTTCTCCTTGCGCTTTGCGCAGTTCTTATCTTTGTCACATACTATGGGAATCACGTAGGATGTTCACTAGCAACATTGCACACTCTTGTCAGTCTTGTTGCAGTGGCGTTATCTTTGTCACATACTATGGGAATCGCGCAGGATGTTCACTAGCAACATTGCACACTCTTGTTGGTCTTAATGCAGTGGTGTTATCTTTGTCACACTTACTATGAGAATTGCGTAGGATGTTTACTAGCAACATTGCACACTCTCATCGGTCTTGTTGCAGTGGCGTTATCTTTGTCACATACTACGAGTACGGGAATTGCGTAGGATGTTCACTGGCAACATTGCACACTCTTGTCGGTCTTGTTGCAATGGCGTTATCTTTGTCACATACTATGGGAATCGCGTAGGATGTTCACTAGCAACATTGCACACTCTCTTCGGTCTTAATGCAGAGGCATTATCTTTGTCACACTTACTATGGGAATTGCGTAGGATGTTTACTAGCAACACTGCACACTCTTGTCGGTCTTGTTGCAGTGGTGTTTTCTTTGTCACACTTACTGTGGGAATCACGTAGGATGTTCACTAGCAATATTGCACACTCTTGTTGGCCTTGTCGCAGTGGCGTTTGCAACAAAGACCACAAAGAGTGAAGCGAAGACCTTGTTATTGGTGGATGCAACTTCATTCTTCATTGACACTCATTATTTATACATACTGATACTGATCATAAGTTTTTGATACTACTGATTTTTTGTGGAGGGGAGGGGAGAAGGAAGCCGCAGACCCGCCAGTTGAACACCTGGGAAAGAGCACCACGCGACGCCACTGCATCCATACAGGGCTACACCCCAAACATAAGTTTTCAAAAATAATTGTTTGATTTCCGGATTTATTTCTGATATGAGAAAAGTTTTTAAAAATCATTATCGACCCATGGAACTACACTTTCGGGCTATGGGCTCGGAAAAGGTTGTTGTCTATATGTCGCAGAGATATCCACCCACGGAACGGTACGTGAGGGTGTTGTTTATGTGCTTGTGGGAATTGGAGAGGGCCAAAATTCGACTATATTTCATTAAATTGGAATAAATAATTTAAATTAAGTTTTAATAAATTTAATTTTGTTTTTTATATATACACACGTTAATTAATTTGTTAAACTTTTTAGTTAAATTAAATTAATTAATTTTTAGAATAATAATTTTTTTATTATTTGACGTGGTGAGAGTTACAAAGACAGGTGAGGGAAGGGCATGAGAAGAGGTGGTCCACGGTGAGAGGGTCTTCATCTTCACAGTGAGGTTTAGAGGATAAAGATTAGTGAGAAGATACGTATGTATGAGGCGTGTATGTCCAATCCTTAGGTGGGTGATGATAACTTCCTCGCGGTAGGAGAAACGTTGGGACGTTGACCAGGGGACTGGTGTAAGCTTGATTCGTGCGAGCTTGTTGTGCCGAGAGGCTTGATGTCGCCACTCTTTGAACCATTTACACAAAATGGTCGGGCAAATGGCGGAAGTGAGATCTGTTTAGATAGGGAGGTGAGACTAGTGATATATGTGGGAGCTGTGTAGCTTGCTGTGCTGCTTGATCAACTGCGTCATTTCCTGGGATACTAATATGGCTTAGGATCCAGATGAGTGAAATTCTCTTGGTGGTGAAGAGAGTGAGATGGAGAATGAGATGAATGCGTTGGACGAGAGCGTGCATTGAAAGGCGATCTCGAATAGACCTTAAGGAGGAAAGTGAATCTGAGAGGACCAGATAGTGGGTGGGGGTGGGTGGTTCTTCAAGCGAGGAAATTGTGACTATGCATTGTAGATAGCATAGAGTTCGGCTGTGTAGATGGAAGCTGTGTTTTTAAATCGGAACTAGTGTAGTAGACTATCAATGAAGTAGGCGTAAGAGGAGCGTCGGTTGTACTTTGAACATCAGTGAAGCACAGGATATAGTCAGAAAAGCGGTCCAGAATTTCTTGCAAATATGTCCGATAAACTTGGGGAGGTGTAGATTTTTTAGGGAATTCTGTAAGTTCAAGATTGCATGGGGAAGGTTCAACAACCAGGGTGGGGGTGATGTATGGATTGTATAGAGTACTCTCCTTTTTCATTAAAAAGAGTACGTCTGGTCACACTGCAGCATATCCACTCGGTGCCAGATCGGGACTGTAAGCCGGGTGAGGTATAAGTGTCCATTTGAACTTTGTGATAAGATTTTTGGTGCCGTATGTGGTATGTGGCCTTGCATTATCGTGCAAAGGCTGGATCCTTTCGAAAGTTGTATGTTCTTTTTAGAATATAGAGATATTTGAAATCTCGGAATCCAAGGTAGCTTGTCTGCCTCTACATATTTAGTGTTATCATGAGTGATTATGTCATTTCTATGTGTTTTCATGTCTTACATCAGAACAGAATATGTGTCTGAAGGTATAGCTGATTTTCCCCCCTGCAATACCTTCCGGATTTTTAGGCAGGCAACCCGCCTGACGCTTTTTCATGATGTCTTATAAATTGGGGCTTTTTCTACACACTGACCCCATAGACCTGTAGCGAACTGAATGTAAATTTTCATTTCTTCCAAAATTATTATTTGTCAACTTATTAGTTTTTGGTCATTTTGACGCCGGGATTTTTTATAAATCCTTTCGCCCGTATAATTTTTCATTTACTTTAGACTCCAAGCCCTCCCGATTTGCGCCAATGCTTCCATCATTATAGTCAACAACTAAACAAAATATCAGAATACAGTTTTATGGGTCGGTGAGTTCGAAACTGCCATTAGATTTTCGATTCGACTTCGACTAGGGCCTCAAATTCAATTTTTTTCTCCTTCAAATGGATCGATTTGACTTTCCAGCGAAACCTGAAAAAAGTATCTTACTCGGGTTTTCGAGTCTTTCACATAGAAAATCAAATTAAATATTCGATCAGAGTTTGATTTTTTCTTTGAAATTCGAATTTGACTCTTTGAAATGGGCAAAATTGATCCAACTTGGAAAACCAATCTCACTTTTGGAATGGGGAGGGAGTTCTTAGGGTCGCTGCGTTAGAAACAAAATTCAACAGTTTTCCGAAGTTAATGACCGGATAAAGACCCAATATCAATTGGCTTGTTCAGTTTTCAAGTTGAGTCATTTTGGCTCATTTTTGAAACATATTCGATTTTTGGGGTTATTATATATAATAACGAAATGAAGGAGAAACGTTTTACTTTTCTCGAGAAAAAAGAAGAAAATTATCCTAAATGAGACGAACTTATAGTTTCTTTCTTTGAGGAGGAAAATGAATATCGCCCCTTCCCCTTTCTGAATGAGAAGCACTTTATCCCCTTTTTCGAGGATTGAATCAACCTGGAAAATTTTGTGAAATTATGCCGATTACAATTTTTTTGTCTCTGATTTCGAGTACGCACTTCGTCTTTGAGTTTTATTCGGTCTCGAGGTACCGGTCTAGGTCAGATCGAAATCCTCTCTCTTATTACATTTTTGAACTGAATGCCCCAAAACGCTTCCACTGGATACTTTTTTTCGATATGTTTCCACATAAAATTCCGAAGCTGGCGGGATGTTCTCGCCCACCTTTGAGGAGAAAATTTAATATTGATTAAAAATAATTTTTACTTTCATTTTCAATAAATCTCTCCCGAAATTCTGTACAATAGTTTTGTAGGCCCCCCAAATATAGAATGGGGTTTAGTGACTAGTGATATTGATTTAAGCTTAATTTTCGAATTCTTCTCATTATTTTCTGTAATTTAAAAATTTTTCTTAAACATGATTTTGATCATCACCTTTCTGAAATGATTACAATTCCTATGAATGTGGCGGGATTCTTGGACACAAATTCTTTAGAAACATCAGATATCGACTGATCCAACTGACGAATTTTAAGATTTTCTTTTTCAAAATTCTTAAGATTCGACTAATTCGTTTGTTAAAAAATTCAGCTAGATTCACAAAAAACTTATAGTCACTTAAAAACAATTATGGTTATGACAAAAGGAAAAAATCTCAAAATTCGGTTAAACTGAAAATTGAATATCCTAATCGTGTCGCATACGTTAGTTGAATAAGACTGATAGGAAATAATCGATGTTATCTTGACCAAAAAAACTGAAAAAATTATAATAAAATGAAACTTAGGGGGAAAATAGAAAATTAAACTCAATGACAGCAGAAGTCTTTCAACAACTTCTATTCGAAAACTGAATAAGATTAAAAGAAAATTGTGGTCACTTTGAGAAAAGAGACTTGTATTAAATATTCAAAAGAAAATAAACTAAAAATTAGAAAAATTAAACAAAACTGAAAAGTGAATTTCATTTTATATTAGGAGTCTTCAATAAATTCGAATACAACAATTCAGCCTGAGTGACGGAAACCTGTAATCATCTTGGAAAAAATTGCGAAGTTATGACACAAATCTCCGAATATGAAAAATTTGTCAAATTTAAAAGTTGAATTTCATGAGTCTTTAACCATACCGAATACAAAAATTTAGTAGGTTTATAGAAAACTGTAGTCACCTAAGAAATACGAAAAAAATTATCTTTGAAATTTAAAAACTTTGGCAACATTTAAAAATTGAACTTAATTAGATATCGCGGCCCTTTAATCAACGTGTGTACGAAAATTGAGTAAAATTTGTGGAAGATTGTCAGCAGCTTAGAACAATAATCGAAAATCATCAAAAAACTAATAATTTAAAAATACTGAAAATAAAAACATTTGAAAAGCTTTTTTCTATAGTGGCCCAAGTCAAATTAAAAGGCGGAAATGATATGAATCGAAAATCAAGGATAGCACCAATCGAGTATGAACAAAATTATCATCCTATCGTCTTTCAAACTGTTCTGAAAGGTCACCAAATTTGACGGTATTTTCGATATTTTGTTCGATTTTCGGTGTTCAGTCATTCACCCCCACAAAACTCACTTAACGCTAGATTATTGGTAGGGGGGGGGGGGTTGAAACAACATCATAAAATGAATTTGGCGATACGGAAATCTCCAATTCCAATCTAAATTTTGTTGAAATTCTAATTTTTACTTTTCAGCCCCTATAGTGAAGTCTGAGAGATAACGATTAGGAGGAGAAAAGTCGTAAGTAAATTCAGCGACATATGGAAACCCCCGTTTCAGTTTACGTCGTGTTGAGATTCAAAATTTTCGGCTCAAAGGTAAGTCGTATAAGAACTATAAATCACAACTCAAAAATGTCCTATTTTGATGGTATGGTGAAAGGACCACAAGAGAAAATCTCATTTAGGGTACTCAACTGATGATGGCATAATAGCCGAAAACGCTCTGGACTACAGAAGAAGAAAAAGTGAACTGGCACATCCTAAATGGAATATTACCCAGTTCACTCACACTCCGAAATGGACACTAAGCTCACACCCCGCCAGGTGAAGGAGACTCATAGGCACCTAAAGACGAAGATCAAACTCGCGAAGACGATTACTAAAATCTGGTTCACTCTCGACTATGACCACAAGACCACAGGACCACAAGAGACTAGTCTTATTCAGGGTACTCCACTGATGATGGCATAACAATCAAAAGTGCTCTGGAGTACAGAAGAAAAAAAAAGTGAATTGGCACACCCTACAAATGGAATATTACCAAGTTGACTCACACTCCGAAATGGACGCGAAACTTTCTTGAGTTAAGATAGTTATGGCACTTTTCACAGGTGAAATTTAGTTCGATCGATTTACCAAGATCGTGTTCGTTTTACCATTCTAAATATTTAAATGTGGATCCAAAATAAGTGACCAAAAAACCCTAATAGAAATTTCGCTGTTGGGTGGACAGTATACTTTTGTCTGAAATTTTATCCCGCTAATTGTGAAAATCGTGAGCACCTACATCTTGAACGCGGGTTGCAACGCAGTAACAGTATTTTTTAATTTTTGCCAATGGAATTTTGCCATTTAGATCTAAAATACCCTCACTGCTTAAAAGGTCTTGACCTTCTCCACTTTAAAAATTTCACGTTTTCACCATCAGCAAGATAATATAATTTCAGGCAAAATTTGAACTATCCGTTGACTGGTAGAAGCCCAGTTCTGACATTTTGTTCAATTTTCCAAGCCAAGACAATTTTGCCATTTTGAGTCCGAAATTTGGCTTCTTGGACCCATATCGGGGTTGAATCAAATACCTGATGCGATAGTCGTAATCAGCTAATCAGTATCCAATTTCGGTACTCTTTTTAAAAATGTTGTCACTAGAAAAGAACCCAGACCGCTCGAAAATTCTCGTGCGATCATCATCGAATAAACCCCTATTCGAATAATTCGTCCAATTTTTAAAAATAAGATTATGTTTAGCTCTCCAAAGTGGTGTTTTAAGCCACATTGTGGTAAAGAAAAGGACAGTAGATCTTCGCACCTATATGTTCAATTTTGGTTGTTTTCAGATACGAAACCATTTGCACGAAGACATCCCTATTGTTCCATATTTCATAAGTAGAGGACACAAAGTTGGTAGCACGTCTTCACGTGTTTCGCTCTTCATGGGGAGACACTACTAACCACAAAAAAAGTTGGACTTTGTCATGCGAAGATTCTACACGGTTCTTCCGCAGTCTGGCTCCTCGTTCGACAGTAAAAGAAGGAAGGGAGGTTTCCACATTCATCTCATTTTATGCACATCTTTTTAACTTATGAATTTCTCAGTTTTGCAGATTCCCCCCGACCACGAACAACAGCGTGGAAATTTCGATTGCGACACTCAATGGGGGACGGTTGGACAAACATTTCGTACCTTAAATTTGTTCGCCAGAATGCATACCTAGGTGAGACGGTAGAGCGATTGTCGCGAGAATTACCATAAACGTGTGCACATCTTTTGGACTCACGCTGTACGATTCGTATAACAGAAAAAGGAACACACGAGAACTTTCTATAACCGTGTCATCGGACTCGTTTGCATTCTGGACACGTCCGAGCCACGACCTTGGTTAATTAGAAAAGCTAAAGAGGTAAATTTTCAATGAGCTCTTTCCTTCTGTTTTCAAATAACGGGTAACCAGAAGTGGACGAATTTTCTGTGACCGGTTTCATCGTTAGGGCTCCAAGCTCCTTGAACTTGTCCACCGGTACAACCGCGCACAAATACCAATAATTATCGAAGTGATTCGTCACTTTTGAAATGCCTATCTGCAGCACTGTCTCGGTGAAAGGCTTTTTTGTTCCTGGTGTTCGAAATTCCGAGCCTATATACAGGTTAAGAGGAAGCATCGTGGCAATCAGTATATGTCTTAAAAATTTATATCTTATTACCAGACAGCGTAAATGATATTCCTACTCACAGCAACTTACTGATAGATACATTCGACGGCTGAGAGTATTTATACATGCGAACAAAAGTGATTCGGTCGACTTCTGAAAAGTCTTTTTGTCTGTTCCAAATTAGAATGCACGTTATGTTAAATTACATTAATAGACGGGCCGGCAGTTCGTTCATTTCACGATGAGAGGTATATTCAATTTAGTAGTAGAATTTCGATTGCGTCGTTTCAGAACCGGTATAATGGTCGCAGATCGGCATATAGGTGCGTTTTTGAACACACTGAACTTATAGGTATACACGTAGATGCGAAAGCGGAACAACGAACTCGATTTGACCATGCGGCTGAAAAATTAATTATCTACACCTCTGTTATTAAAACCGCGTTGTTAACCTGTTCGCATCTGAGAGTAAACTGTCCGACCAGAAAGTATTCAGATATTGATTGATTATGCAAATGGTCACGTCTTGCCGAGCGGAGATATCACACGGCGTGGGCAGCAGCAGGATCGGGGAGAGAGCAACAGAGGAACATTTGTCCCCTCACAGTTCGGACAGCAAATCGAGAAGCACGTATACTTATACACGAATGGCAGCCTTTTTTGACTATCTACTACCACATACATTATCTGTGTGAATACAGCGACTACAGTATCAACTGAGGTGGAAACATAGCGCGTCCTATAACCTCCGCCAACTTACGCGAACAAAACATTACAATCGCAAAGTGTGCTAACAGCAGATCAGAAAAACTGATACTGTGCGTGCTGCACATCGCGGACAGCTTACTCAACGTCGTGAAACATATAGCTAGTAAGCGAACTGCGGCTACACACTTTTTGGCACAAAGAAGGAAAACTCTAACGCAAGAAAACCTCAAGGACAGCGATGGAAAACAACCCCGACTACCCTGCTCAGGAGAGTCGCGCGTCAGAAACCGCGACCGCCAACGTTCGGCATCGGATATGGCTCCCGAAGAAGAAGACAACATTATATCTCTGATGACTTTGCAACTGTAGCAGAGGATGAAACTTGACACCAAAGACAGGACAAACTGCAGGAAGTACTGCATCAACTGGCAACCTACTACAAGCAAAAAATCCAACAAAAACCCATGTATGTTCGTTCCACCTCAAGAATGCCAAAGCAGGATGCAAGCTGAAGCTTAACTGGCCAGGAAAGGTCGGAGAATTGTGAGAATCCAAAGTACCTCGGGATATCTCTTGATCGCTCCCTCGCCTTCAGGAAGCACTGTAAACTGACCAAGATGAAGGTTACAGCCAGGAACAACATCTTTTTACGAAAGCTTGCCTCCTCTAAATGAGGTGCAAGACCTGAAGTGCCAAGGACAACAGGCCTGGCCTTGGTTTTTTGGCAGTTGAATATGGTTGTTCTGCGTGGGGAAGATCGGCTCGTACAAAGCATGTCGAAGCCCTCAATGAGACACGAGTAGTAAGAGGGCTACTTTATAACTCTCACCCATCCCCTAGCCCCCTTCAGTTTGGCCACAACTTGTAACATATCTGACTTCTTCGAAGGTAGGGGTGCTTGCTCATCCAGACTCTTGAAAAATTAATCTTTTTGCTATACATTTGATGGTTAATTGAGTCTATTTGGGAAAATGTTTATTCGGAAAAATATCGAGAATAGAAATTTTCCTGAATGGATTTTTTCCAAATAGACTCAATTAACTATCAAATGTATAGCAAAAAGATTAATTTTTCAAGAGTGAGCGAGCACCCCTACCTTCGAAGAAGCCAGATATGTTACAAGTTGTCCCCAAACTGAAGGGGCTAGGGGACGGGCGAGATTTACAAAGTAGCCCTCTTACTACTGACGTGCCGCCTAATATCTGGATGCCTGAGACTGACTAGGATAGAGAGGCTGTACTAAGTCTGTGGGACTGCTCTTCCTAACATCCGCAGACCAGTCCTTGCCGACTACGGGCGAACAGGTTTAGAAAATGACCCAAAACAACTGATGTCAGGGCAGTTAATGGAAAGGCCGTGTCTGAGGTAATGCAAGAGCTATCTCACCACCTCCAAGCCACTGTGGGCCCCATCTTCAACAGCGAGAATGGACAGATGGAGAGCAGTGACAGAACACGAATCATGTGAAGACGTGAGAGCTAAGAGAGGCTTAGGGCTTTCGCTATTCCGTTCCGCGTACCTCAGATCAAACTAAAAAAAATAAATGAATAATAAACATCACAACTGTTGTATACGAGGGTCGTTCAAAATGTAAGGATACAAATGCAATAACTCAAAAACTAGAAACCATAAAAAGTTCATTTGCAAAAACTCTGAAAGGCACATCCTTACTCTACTTTTCGACATAGTCACCTCTACAGTTGAGGCACTTATCCCACCTATGGATCAGCTTGAGGATACCCTCCTCATAAAACGTCGCCGCCAAGTTATTGAACCAGTTTGAAACGTCTTCCTTGAGTGCCTCGTTGGTCAAAAAACGTCTATCACCCAAGTAGGCCTTCAGAGAAGGGAAGAGGTGGTAATCTGAAGGTGCGAGGTCAGGTGAGTAGGGTGGGTAGGGCAAAACTTCCTATTTAAACTTCTCCAGTAGCGTTGTCGTTACGCGTGAAGTGTGCGGCCTCGCGTTGTCTTGCAAAAACACTACTCCTCGTGACTGTAAACCGCGTCTATGATTCTGAATAGCTCATCGTAATTTTTGTCGAGGCATTTTGCTGGTGGATTACATACCCTATGGCCAGACAGTAAATTCAGACGTGTACTGCAATTAGTTAAAAAAATTACGACGAGCTATTCAGAATCGTAGACGCGGTTTACTGTCACAAGGAGTAGTGTTTTTGCAAGACAACGCGAGGCCGCACACTTCACGCGTAACGACAACGCTACTGGAGAAGTTTAAATGGGAAGTTTTGCCCCACCCACCCTACTCACCTGACCTCGCACCTTCAGATTACCACCTCTTCCCTTCTCTGAAGGCCTACTTGGGTGGTAGACGTTTTTTGACCAACGAGGCACTCAAGGAAGACGTTTCAAACTGGTTCAATAACTTGGCGGCGACGTTCTATGAGGAGGGTATCCTCAAGCTGATCCATAGGTGGGATAAGTGCCTCAACTGTGGAGGTGACTATGTCGAAAAGTAGAATAAGGATGTGCCTTTCAGAGTTTTTGCAAATAAACTTTTTATGGTTTCTAGTTTTTGAGTTATTGCATTTGTATCCTTACATTTTGAACGACCCTCGTAAAAGGCTACGCTTCGTTTGCCTAGAAAAGTTCGCACGATTCTGGTGAAGTCCCCCAAATGAAGGCCTCGTACGAATATTGGCTTTCGTTTAGTTTTCTAGTATTTGGGGCTCATAGGGATGCTTTTTAAACGGAGGTGAAGTCAGTAGATGTTCTTTTGCTGCCCTATCAACCAAGGCCGCATTAAGCTTTTTTACTATTTCTACCCCTCCTCCTACCTTCTTTGTCAGCGCCAGGTCGATACGTTTTTCAATGAGTAGCATTATTTTCAGTCTATTGATACAACAATTTTAAGGAAAAATAGGTTTATACTTCATTCGATCATTTTATGAAAAGAAAATTGTCACTTTGTCAGTTAAATTGAAACATGTGATATTACGGTAGGCAACGAGCTCTTAATAGGAATACAACATCTAAATCAAATAAAAAGAAAGTTACAAGGATGCCTTTCTGGCTTTTTTGAGCTAAACGTTTCTATGAGAGTATCTACATTTAATGAATGGACCAACTCCGACTCAATATTCAAGATTGCTAGCCCTTCTAATCCATACAAACAGTTTTTAAAAGGATTTTATCCAACTTATTCCTTTTTTGTTTGCATCGTACTGTTTTCTTTTTCTGCGGTAGAATTTTGTGCCCCTAAAAATTCCTCAAAATTTTGCGCCGTAGGCTATAGCCTTGTTAGCCTAATGTTTAATGCGGCGCTGGTATCAAGTCCAATAGTGATTGTGGTTTAGGCTTCGGGCAAAATTTTCATACTTTTTGTTGCGAGCTTTTAATTCGGCTTCGGCGAAAAATTACTTTTCTTCTTTTGGCTCTGAAGCTAAAGAACCGATCAAATGAAGAAGTTGCGAAGAATTAACTGTAACAAAAGTTTTTTCTGGGAATTCTTGAAAATGGTCTCCTGAGAACCCGCAAAAAAGTCACCACCCTCACTTGGTTTGCTGCTTTTTTAGGAAAGATTGAACCCTTTTTCCCTTTTGTGGATTTTTTTTTTTTTAATTTCGGAAACTAGAAAATAGTGAAAAAAGTTTTCAAACAAAATTATTCTACATTGTGTTTTTCATACAATTAGATAATTTTTTTTTGTATCTTTCCCCCAAACTTCACGAAGAGGAAATAAGAATAACTTTATAGCACCATACATCATTACTGACCTTATAGAGAGACAACAGCTTTTTTATTTCACTCTTTACAGGGTTTTAAGGGAAAATTGATGGGGTAAACCTGAGTAACCTAAGATTCGCGGACGACGTGGTACAAATTGGAAAAACAGAAGAAGAGCTGCAGGAAATGTTTCGAGGTTTCATTGAGAAAAGTGTGGTTAAGGGACTCGGATGTAACATCGACAAAACAAAAATGATGACGAACATGAAAGAGGGAGGTTGCATAAAAATAGGAAATGAAAAAATAGAGAAAGTGGAGGCATTTAAATACCTGGAAACAAACAACTATGTCATTTAAAGAGGGAATGGGAAAAGAAATAAAAAATAGGAGAGAGGCAGCACGGAAATCATTCTGGGCTCTGAAAAACATTTACAAAAACAAAAAGTTGGGAATAAGAACAAAAATCAAAATACTTGAAGCTTGTACCCTACCAGTGTTATCATACGGGGCGCAGACGTGGGCAATAACAAATACTCAGTTAAACAAATTAAGGGCAACACAGAGGTCAATGGAAAGAAGTATACTAAACATAAAAAAGAGGGACAAGGTTAGAAACAAGGAAATAAGAGCAAAATCTAAAGTAAAAGACATAGGATACATAATAAAGAAGGCAAAATTAGGTATGCGGGGCAGATGATAAGAAACAAAGAGGAGAGGTGGAATAAAAGAATTTATGAATGGACCCCTTTACATTACAATAGAGGACAGGGAAAACCAAGAACCAGATGGAGAAAGGAAATAAGTGATAGGACGGGGATTTTATGGACAAGAAGTGCTCAAAACAAATGTACCTGGAGGAAAATTGGGGAGGCATATGCCCGGCAGTGGGTGGGATAATGGCGTATCGAATAGAAATACATAGAATAGACATAGATTAAGAAAAGTAAACTTTAATAATAAATAAAAAAGGGAAATAAGGGGGTACATTCTGCATTTCGCAACTTCTCCAGCACCATAGAAATTCATCTTCAAAGATATTTTCGTCTCTTTGTCTCCTCCCTCCAGGTACTATTAATAATGAAATTGTATCCTGGGTTCCATTGATTTGGGAAAGGATTCTCATAGAGTATCAATTTGAGCTTATAAAATTGAGTCGAAGTATCGAATGTTGGCCATTGTTGGTTGCAAAATTTAATTTCGATATCAGTATGATGCTCAGTTGAAAATGGTTGTACCTGATGAGTAGGTTGATGATCAAAATACTCTAAAATACTATATGATTACCAAATTATAGGTTTTAAATGTCACATAAACCAATTTTGACTTAAATTTAGAAAAAGGCTAGGGCATAAGGGAGGGCAGGGACTAGCGGTATGGTTTACTTTCTTTTAGGAGAACACATATTTTATTAGTTTATTATTGTTATTGTGATTTTTATTTATTATTTTTTTTACTGCCGTTGTAAGCTCCACCCCAAGGACGAACAAAGGCTCAGGTGAGTTAGCTTACCAAAATCGTTTTGTTTAAATATGTAACAGAATAAATTATACATAGATGAATAAATAAATAAATTGGACTTAATTTTGAGGATTGAGACACACGGAGGCGTTTTGGGTGGAAATGAAAAAATTCGAAAAATACGATTATCATTTTTAAAGTTTTCCGGGTCAGCTAGCTTATTTTTGATGTAAAATTGATCGTAAGTAGAAAACTGTGAAACCAAGGGTGGGGATTAACAATCAAACTGTCCTGAAATGCAGTACGAATCACAGGTCTTAAAAGTCGTTGAATTTAATTTGGCACCAGTCTGACTCAATCCTGAAAATTGAGGCATGTAAGAAAGGTAGAGGGGAGAAGTATGTGGCTGAAACGGAGAAATTCGAAATATTATATGGATGTCACCTCTGGAATTTTCAGGGGCGCTAAGCTCATTTTTGATATCAGTTTGAACATATGTTTCACATTGTGGTACCAGAGAAATCTGTCTCGGTTTAAGATACAGTGCCATATTTGTACAATATTGGTATTCCATATTAGGCTTTCAAAATCTCTGAACAAGTGTTCCAATATTTCTTTATCTATTTCAAAAAATTATTTAAGGGCCGGTCGAGAGACTAAAATTGAAACATCCAATATTGCCAATATATTATTCTGCACAGTTTTGTTCCTTAACCTCACCCCTTGGTATCCAAGTTTTCAAAAACAATAGTCAATCGGATGTCAAAAATGAGCTGAACAATTTTTATAACGTCAGAAATGTTGTTCTCGTATTTTTTTTAAAATTCGTTTGAAATTTATTTGGTTTAATCTCATGTTTTACTTCCAAATGCCGCAATTTTCAAAACTGAGTCAAATCGATGCCAGAAATCAACTCAGTTCACCAGGAATATCTAAATTTAAATATCTGTATTGCATTTCACAGTATTTTATATTCCTCGAAACATCAAAAATGAGAACAATGACCCTACAAAATTCAATACTGATGTCTATACGGAATTTTTTTCAATTTTTCAATTTCAGCCCCCCTCCCCTCCTTTTGGGTACTCCAATTCTTGAATTCGAGTAAAATTACTAAATCAAATTCAAGGACCTTGAAAATCTATTGTTAGATACCCTTATTGTATTTTAAGGCATTTTAATCGTCAACCCCCCCCCCTCCTCTCCTTGTATCACAATTTTTAACTGAATATCAAACTGATATCAAAATTGAACTCAGTGACCTCGAAGCTCCCCTGTATGATACCTCTATTTCATTATCCTTACTAATACCAGCTCTATAATGCAGCGGTTGTATCTGAAATCAGGAGAAGACGGAGGATGGACATTTTTAGATCGACCCATGAGGCACAGTTTGGGATCTGATCGAGTTCAAAGTTTTGAGATTTTGTTTTAAATTATTTGAAAAACTTCCGGGGATGAAAGAGCGGATCCGAGAAAATTTTCAAAATAAGGACCACCCACCTCAGACACTGGAGCCTTTACTGAAGACCTGGATTATTGACATCAATTTTCTCAAATCGATTTTTCGGTCCATGCTTGTGTGCTGGCAAAAGTGACCACTGCTCGCCGCTAATGTCCCTGGGATTCGAATTTACTCTTCACTGCCCCGTTCATTGATGAGACAAGGAAAACACTAGTTTGTAAACATTAGGACCTCCCTTTTAAAAGGTCCCATTTGGTAAGAAGAAAGAAAGTAATAAGAATTTTTTGTATAGCCTGCCACAAGGAGTTAAAGTTTGGGTAAGAAGTACAAACTTTAAACATTTTATTGCCCTCAAATTTTGACTAAGGAACAAGTTTTTCCTCCGCGAAAAATGGAACGAAGTTGAGGAAGTACTCGTTTTATCTCGTGTCTTGAAGAAAAGGGTATTAGTTTCTCATTCCTCAAGAAGGCCACAATTTATTTTTTCTATCTCAAAGACAGAAACAAATTTCTTATTCAGAAAAGCGAAAGGACTTTTTACTTCTCTTTTCTCAAGGACAGTTTATTTCCTTCGCAAATTTGATACGCGACTCACTATATTTTGCTCATACCAAGGATGAATTTGTTGGAGCCGAAACGAGTTCGGATGAAATATTCTGACACAGCGGATACTCCAGAAACTTTCCACTCGATAATAATTTTTTTGAGTTGAATCAGTTTCACCATTTTTATACTGTATATTAAATTTGGATTTTATGGTTATGAAACTAGAATAAAAGTCCTGGAATTTATAATAATTTATCTGAGTAAGCCGGAATCGACTCTTAATGACTTATTAGAGTCAAAATGAATCCAAGCATAAGTGTAACTGAATTTGAATAGTGTTCGTGAAAGAAAAAGACAGAAAGTGAGAGGCAGGAAGAGAGAAAAATTAAGAATAGGAGAAAAATCAAGAGTCGACAAAAAAGGAGAAAAATGACATAAAAAGCTCAAATATTAATTGAAAACGAAGAAAAATCATTTGTAAAAAACAGAGGAAGCTAAAGAACAGAAAACGGGTTTAAAAAATACGAAAATGACATAAAAGGAAAAAATCATACTGTTCATATCGTCTTACATCAAATTATTTCGAAAGGTCTTACTTATCGATTAAAGAAATTACGTGAGTTGGAAGATTGGAAATTTCAAAATTTTATCATCGAAAAACAGAACATAGGATAGGAAGACATGCAGTGTGTCTCAGAATTGCGCAGCCGCCTCCTCTTTATCTTTGACCTCAGAGTCGGAGCAAGGTGCGACAAAGCAGGATCTCAATTTGGTAATGTCCGCAGTTTCTTTTTGAGTAAAAAATTTTCAATCCTCCGAAAGGAAGGCTGGAATGTTCCACCAAACTAGAATTTTAGATAAGAATATAACAAACGAAGTATCTTGGCTTTCTTAGGTCGCAGATTATGAATAATCCAATCGGACTTTTGATTTAATCCCTACTGTGGCCCCAAAATTCAAACCTCACTCGTGAAATCGGTAAAATAATATTTTTTTGAAAAATCAAACTAAGAATTAAAAACGGACTTTTTGTGTCGTTGATTTTAAACATTTCATCAACTTCTTGATTTTTAGCTCCAGTTTAGGCTCCTTTGTCCGTTTCAACTGGGAAATTTAAATTTTGGGACCTAAACTGGAGTTGAATCAAAAATCTAATATAATTTGTAAAATCAGCGACCCAAAATGTCCCATTTTTGAAATTCGGTACGAATTTTCAAAAAAATTTGCTCATTTTATTCGTAAAATTTGAATTTGGAGCCAAAATATTGGAGCCAGATCAAAAATCTGATTGCATATTCAAAGTTAGGGACATTCTATTTTGTTGCTTTGATACGTTCTCAAAAAATCCAAAACTGGTGAAATGTTCTCGCTTTCGTGTTGATTGACTTCTCTCACTCAAAAAGAAACTCGTCATTACAAAATGAAGACTCTGGATTGTCACACCTCAATCCGACACTTCTCCGTCAAAAATAAAGATAGGGCACCCATTTCATTGGACATCCTGCATAATACTGTAATACAATCTTATCAATTGTTGGGCGGCGAAACTGGGTCACTGATTTCGAAAATGTTATCAGATTTTTGATCTGGCTCCAATTTAAACCCATTTGCTCATTTCAACTGAGAAATTTTTCATTTTAACACACAAATCGGAGTCGGATCGAAAATCTAACATACTTTTTAAAATCAGCAAGCCAAAAGAATCCCATACTTTGTTTGAATTTATCAAAGAAAAGAGAAGTCAATTTTGCTCATTCTATGGGTGAAATTTGTATTCCGGGCTAAAAAATCAGAACCAGATCTGAAATCATATTGGATATTCCAAATCAGCAACTAACGCAAATACCTACTATTTCGATTCCTTGATGAATTCTCATCAGAAAATTCAAAGTTGGTTGAATCTTCTAGGTTCCTTTTCGATGGACATTTCTCATTCCGAAATAAAATAGACATTATTACCAAATAAGGATTCTGGACTGTGGCACCTCATCGGTCGAAAATAAAGATGAGGTGGATTTCATTAGACACCTTGCATAACACTATAATATAATCTTACCGGCACTTGGACGACAGATCGGGGTTGCTAATTTCACAAATTTCATCAGCTTTAGATCTGGCCCCAATTTAAGCCCTTTTGCCTGTTTCAACTCTCCTCATTTTTGATACAGTGTTCGATTCTTCAGAAAAAAAAAGAAAAAAAATTAAATTTTGCTCATTTATAGATAAAATTTAAATTTCGGGCCAAAAAATCGCGAGGAAGATTAAAATCTGATTATCTGATTGGATATTTGAAGTTAACGACCGAAGAAAATTCTATTTAAATGCTTTGATAGGTTTACATCAGAAAATCCATAGTTGGTCGAACCTTCCAGCTCCCCTTTCGATAGAGAGAAAGTATTTTCACTAAGAAAGAAACCAGGCATTGCCATATGAGAATCCTGGATCGTCGCACCTCAATTTGATTCGTTGGTCAAAGATATAAAGAATGGGTGTATTTTAATAGACACCCGGTGTAACAGTAACACAATCTTACCGATGGTAGGGTGGAAGATGCTGATTCAAAAATTTCAACAGCCTTTTCTAATCTGCCCAAATATTAGTCTCTTTGACCGTTTCAACTATGAAATTTGAATTTTGGGGCCCAAATCAGAGTTTGATCAGAAATCTGATACAATCTTTAAAATCAGTGACCATTTAGGTCTCTCTCCCCGTTTCAACTAAGATTCGTATTCTGGAACCCAAATCGGTACAGTTTTGAAATCAGAGCCCCATTCAAGTCTCTCTGTCCATTTCCATAAGAAAATTTGTATTTTGGAACCCAAATCGTAGTTGGACCAGAAATAGGATACAATCTTTGAAATCAGTGACCACTTACGTCTCTCTACCCGTTTCAGGTAAGAAATTTGAATTATGGGGCCCAAATCGGAGCTGGATCAGAAATATATTACAATCTTTACAATCTCAGTCACCATTTGAGTCTCTTTGCCTATTTCAACTAGGAAATTTGTATTTTGGGATCCACACTGGAAGTGGATCAGAAATATGACACAATCTTTGAAATCAGTGACCATTTGAGTCTCTCTGCCAGTTTCAATTGGAAAATTTGAATTTTGGGACCAATATCAGAGTTGGATTAGAAATCTGATACAATTTTTGACACCAATGATTACGTAAGTCTTTTTGCCCATTTCAACTAGAAAATTTGTATATTCGAGTTGGATCAGAAATATGATATAATCTTTGAAATTGGTGACCATCTGAGTCTCTTTGACAAATTCAACTAGGTAATTTAAAGTTTGAGATCCAAATCGGAATTGGATCAGAAATATGATACAATCTTTGAACTCAGTGACCATTTAACTCTCTCTGCCCAATTCAATTAGGAAATTTAAATTTTGGGACCCAAATTGGATTTTGAAATTAGTGACCATTTGAGTCTCTCTGCCCTTTTAAACTAAGAAGTTTGAATTTTGGAACCCAACTCAGAGTTGGATGAGAAATCTTACACAGTTTTGAAGTCAGTGACCATTTAAGTCTTTTTGCCCATGTCAGTCAAGAAATTTATATTTTGAGACCCAAATCAACGGGGGATCAGAAATCTGATAAATCTTTGAAATCAGTGACCATTCAATTCTCTGCCCGTTTCAATTAGGAAAAGTTTGAATTTTGAGACCTAAATTGGGATTTGATCAGAAATCTGATACAATCTTTTGAGATCAACGACCCCCCCCCCCCACAAAAAAATGAATAGTAAATAAATAAAAATAATTAAATCAATACTTTGTTCGAATTTTTAACTATTAAAAGATCAATTTTGCTTATTTTATGGGTAAAATTTGGAACCTGGGCTAGAAATCTGGAGCCGGATTAGAAATCAGACAGTATATTCGAAGTTGGCAACCGAAAAAACTCTATTTCGATGCGTTGATTCGTTCTCATCGGAAAATCTAAAGTTGCTGGAACACTGTAGCGCCCTTATTGATGAATTTTTTTCAGTTAAAACGAGACTGGACTTTGCCAAGCGAAGATCCTGATGGTTTGTCGCACCTCGGTTCAAACTGTTGGTCAGAGTTAGCGATATGGTGCATTTCATTTTACATTCTGTACAACACTTTAATACAATCTTATCGAGGGTTAGGTGGCGAAGCAGCCAGGAGCGGAGCCCCCTACGAACCTAGAAAAAACGGTATTTTTCATTCTAACCTACTGTCCCCGTTTACGTGTGAATACTACTGAGACTGATTTTCAAATCTCATATACTCTTTTGTCTTTTTAGCTCACGTTCTAGCTTTCAGCACCATGAGAAAAAGCTCCCCCGAAACTTTCGCAACCAAGTCACACTGTACGATTGCTCGAAAGATGAGAGTCCATGCACAGTCCTAGACACCACCAGTCGTCACTTATCACGAAATCTCTCATTAGCGCCGCGTTTCTTCGCGAACAAATCCAATTATCCGCGTCGATATTTTCTCTTCATCATCGACTCGCCGCAGTCGCAACTTTCAAAGCCAAATACACATTTAGTTTCGCGAACTCGGTCACCATAACTCGGCCGACACTAGATCACGTCTCAAGACATATCATGTATCCGTGTTCGTACATTCGAGAAATCGCGATGCCCTCGAACCACATACAGTGATGGTCGTCGGGTACGGACATACGAACTTGACAGAAAAATATGCATACAGAAATCGGGTAAAATCTGTACTCACCAAAAACACGCACAGTTTCGGATTGTAAGTTCACTCGTATACCAGGCACCAAAATCTATACAACTGATAGTCACTGAGTCAACACGACGCACAAATCGGCGGCGAGCGATCACAACCGGTCAACAATTATTACCGAATTTGATTTGATTTCTAACGATGTCAGACATCGACATGATACGATGAAATCACCCGAAAATTGAAGCCGTCATTTACAAACCGCGTTTCGTCCGACGACATAAGAAAACTGTGAAAAAATGAGGATGAAAAAAATAAATAAATATCAACGAGAATAGAATACAGTGAGGACAGAAAAAAAGTACGAAAAAAAAAAGAGCGAAATATACGACGGCGGTATATACGAGAGAAGTTCAAGTACCACGCAATAATGACAAGTGAAAACAAAGTAATAAAACCGAATGAACTGCAAGTGAAGTCGTGAGCAGCGTCGTGCTAATCATTGAAAAGTGATGCGAGCCCCCTCCCTGAGGGACAAGGTACCTGACCCAGACGCATATAGCTGATACTAATTCGAGGCTCCCCCTCGATCTGCGCCGAGCGATTATCCGGTAGAACAGGAAATCAAATGAATATAGGATAGTAATACTACTAAAGACATTAAAAAAGAAAGAGGAAGTAGGATATAGATAATAACGTATGTATTAAAGCATCTCTCTGATCTCTCGCTCCCCGAAACGAGCATACTAGTTCCAGTGTGCGCCGCTCCGCGCCGCGGATCCGAGCAACACGTGCGATTCGTACTAATGGACCGCGCGGCTTGGCCCGCACCGCCGGAGGGGGGATATTTTATTGAGCGAAATTGGATTGAAATTAAGTAAACGAGTATATAGGTATAATATTGTTAACTGGCCAGCTTTTTATTACCGTGAAATACAATTTATTATGTGTGCATGTTACTGGTGCAACAGATGAGTGCCACACGGAATCCAGCCAGCTCTCAGGCTCAGCTCTATCCTGACTCGACGTATCGATCGTAAAACATTTTTTTTTATTTTTTTTAAATCTCATTCGGACGCATTAATTTTCACCAATCGAAAGCTCATTCATTCATTTCGCGCTGGCTGATGATGATGATATATACTCCATGGTCTCTCGACTAGTAGGTTGCGTCTCTCCAATTTCCAATTTTCCCCTTCCTGTGCTAATCTTTTCATTGCTGAGGAGGATTTACACTTTGTATCCTTCATTACTCATTCTCCATAGCTCATTCTTCGCCTCCATTTCCAGTTCCTGGGTGATTCTCCGAAAAATGGACAATTCAACGTAGACAAAACCAAAAAAAATGAGGTTCACTTTTCAAATTTTTTTCGTTGAAATCGATACTAGGGGTATTGAGAAATCATATTCCGGTACCGGCCGGGCTTAAATTTGATTTTGGAGGGTTGTAAAAAAAAATTGTTGTCCACGTTGAAAGACAAATTTTTCAAGTTTACATAGTGTGATAAGATGAGGCTGTACGATCACACAGCGGCATCGTGGGTTACAATCTCACGGATCACGGTTTTATGAAGTACCAAAAATTCATCTAGGAAAGTAGTCTCTGCATGAAGAAGATTTAAAGGCTGTTTCTACAGACTGCTTCTAAGTGTCGAAAGATTCACGTCCTTTAGCGTGGATACAAGAAATACGTGAGTAGCCACGTTGAATAATATTTTATGTCCACGTTTAAGGACAAAATCGCCTTTTCCCTTTTCCCATTGGGTAAATATGCGGAAAATATTTGATACATGTTGCTGAATGTAATGTGGCCAACATTAGTTATATTATTACGTTTTTACAAATTCGGAGCTATAAATTCAATATGGCTGTTGATGTCCACGATGAAGGACACTTTTTTTTAGAAACCAGGATCTCAGCAATAAATGAGTATTTTAGCATACAAATTATCATTATTTCACAGAAGTTCTTACACAGCCTTCTAGAGGAAGTTATGAGGAAGTTATATGAGCATTTGAGAGAAGTTTATGCTTATAGTGGAACCCTACAGAGAGGTTTGAAAATTATCCACGTTGAAGGACATATCTCTTCCTAGACACAACTTTGAGGTATTCTAAAGGTTACTTAACTTGGTTAGAAAAAGATTGTAAGACCTATACCGTGTTGCCTCAACTTACCTCTTCAACAATGGGAAACAGTAGTTCCTGAAAATGATGTATTAAACCCTTCCAGCAAGCAAGAAAAACGGAACTAGGCCAGGTTGACACCCACGCTGATGGACATTTCAGGTGCATTTTCGATTTTCTAATGATGTTCTGCTGAACTAGGGAGAGCTTTTACCACTGTCTCCATCAGAAGAGTTCATTTCCTCAGTTTTGATATATTGCGCATAGCATTCTGATAATAAGTGGCAGAGTTACAGCCTATTTACATGAATTGTCCATTTTTCGGAGAATTACCCTCCTTCTCTCCCAACAATATCGCTGGATGTCTTATAGTAGGGGAAAGGGGGGCACATTGCAACATTTTTCTTCAAACTGCCATAAAAAATAGACCGTTCATTGTAGAAAATGGGAAAGTATGTCGAGAAGTAGCTCTTGTTCTGCCCTGTAAGTTGACCTACTTCATTCTGTATTTCATATTCACTCAAATTTTGATGTCCTGTTGTTGATAAGTTTAATTTAGTATACATTTTAATTTATGTACATTCATGATAGATAAGCAGAAGTTCTATCAGTGGGGTAGGTTGCATGGGCATCGCTGAAGGGGGGGGGGAATAGAAATGATCAAAATTACCCCCCCCCCCAAAAAAAAAAAAAAATTCAAAGGCCACTAACTATATTTATATAGGTACTTGCAGTTATAAAAAATTTGTAAACGAATTAATGCCGTGTGATACCGCAATTAATAGTACCGTGCCATACACTTAACTCGCAATACACATACACAGAGTGTCTAACAAAATCGAAATATGAAAATAAATGACCTTCAACCCCCCACCCCCCACCCCCTAATTTGCTATGAATGCGCTAAAATAATAAACTAAAGCTAAATATACTTCTTCGTCTATAATACTACATTTTCAGGGGGGGGGGAAACCTAATTTTATTGCATAAGGTAGATGAGCCCGATAAGGCCCGGATCCACAATATAAGGCCCAATGTACCGATCTTGACTGCTATGCTTTAGACTGCATTAAAACGTACAGCAAAGTTGTTCCTTCATGATATGGTAACACTGTCCAACTGTTTTTATCAAGATATTAGTCCACTGGTGCGAGATATTATGCCAGTTGATGATTTTCCGATAACGTAAAAAGTGTGCTCCGATATGTTTTTTGTGTAACTTGGAGGATTTACGAGTTGTTAGTCAAATGGAATCTATCCTGAAATCAAACATTGGATAGTTGTTGTAGTGGTAGTTGGTTAACGATCGATGCCAGAAAAGTGAAATTTGAGCAATTTGGAACTGAGGTATGCGATAATCACGAAAAATAGTGTTATGTAACCTAATAAGGCTCAGCCTGGTAAGATCAATTGATTATCATTTCAGGTATATTTATTTATTTATTTATTTATTTAAAGCCCGACAGGGGTATGAACAAGCGACACAAAACGTAACAGTTCAACAATTCAACAAAATACGACGAGTTCGGATGTTTTGTGGAGTAGGTCGCTAGCCTTCCCTGTCCACCCGATTCCGGGTATAGGCCTCCACCGTGAGTGCCCATCTTTTCCTGTCCCTAGCCATTCTTTGCCAGAGCAGTCCAAAGTTCTTGCACATCAGGTCCCTCCATCGGATAGGGGGTCTGCCCTTGTTCCGTTTCCTGTTCGAAGGGGTCCACTCCTCTACTGTCGCTGAGCCAACGTTCTTGGCCTTAGTTAAACCTCTGATTTTCGCTAAACTGACCTTGTCCCGCAACCTTATATTCAGAATGCTCCTCAACATCCTGTTATAAAAGTAGTTACTAGCCTTCTCAACTGTCGATGGGTTAACGACCAGGTCTGCGCCCCATACATCAGCACCGGAATTACGCAAGACTCCAGGATTCTAATTTTTGTGGGGAGCTTCATTTTACTTTTAAGTATATTTTTGTAAGGCCAGAATTTCTTCCAGGCGTTTGCAATTCGAATAGGTACTAATTTCTTTTTCCATTTTATTTTTTAGAGAGATTGTTTGGCCCAAGTATTCATATTCCGTGACTGTTTCGATTGCCTGCCCCTCTAGGATAAGGTCCACCCCCTCGGTTTCCGACATCAGTTTTGATTTTGATATATTTATCGATAGACCAACTTTCTTGCTGGCTGAACATAGTTCGTCCGCCATACTTTTCAGCTCTTCAATATTTTCACCAATTAATACCACATCGTCTGCGAAGCGGAGGTTGTTGAGCCAGCATCCGTTAATTTTGATACCCCTGCCCTCCCAATGAAGCTCCCTAAATACTTCCTCCAGCACGCTATTGAACAAGTTGGGCGAGAGGGGATCCCCCTGTTTCACTCCCTTCCACAGGATAAAACTTTCTCCTTCGGTATCGAGTTTTACGTATGCATTTGATTTTGAGTATAGATGAGCGAGTGTTTTTATAATCTCACTTTCCACCCCTTGTTTACTCAAGGCTCTCCATACCGCCGAATGGTGCACGGAGTCAAAAGCCTTATCGTAGTCGATAAACAGAAAATGTATTCCAAAATTGTATTCTCTAGCTTTTTCGATCAGTAAATTCGAAGTCAGTATGTGATCTGCCGTAGAGAAGTCCTGTCTGAAACCTGCCTGATCAATTGTCTGTTGGGAATCTAACGTATTGTAGATCCTGTTTTTTACCACTTTAAAAAAAATTTTACTTAAATTTGAAGTTAGACTAATTGGTCTGTAGTTGTTCAGGTTTCCTCTATCCCCTTTTTTATATAAGAGAATAATTTCAGACGTATACCATTGTTTAGGTGTAATGCCTTGAGTTCTAATTTGGTTGAACAGAGGCACCAACAATGTGGCGAGTGCTGGAGCCAGAATTTTTAGTATTGAGTTGTCTACTTTATCGGGACCTGCTACTTTATTACTTTTTAGTTTTCTCAGAGTAATTTGAATCTCGTCTTTTCGAATGTGGGGTAGGGAGACCCTGTTTGATCCCAGTATCGAAGAGGGGGGACCCGGAACACCTTTGTGCGAGTTCAGTTTCGTCCTCTGGTCTGCTGTACAGGTTGGAATAGATTTTCGTTGCCTCTTTACTTATTTCATCTCTGTTGTACAGTCTCCTTCCATTGGACATTGAGTTGTTCACAAATGGGAAAAAGTGCTGGCCTTTGGCTAACACTTTTTTCACCTTTTTGGTCGACCAGGATTCCTCCACTGTTCCCTTAGCTAACTCAAAATCATAATTTTGAACGTCTTTTCTGATTTCTTTTTTCCTTAGTTTATTAAGTTCCACAAGTTCAGTTTTTTCCCACTAATTTTTATTTGTTTTTGCTTTAATTTGGACCTCTTCTCAATGAGGTTCTTTTTTCGGCCGTAAGTTTGTTATCGGTCCTGTTAGGATCTTGGGTCACGCCTACCTCCTTCATAACTTCCTCCAGGGCCTTAACCAGCCTCTCATAATACTCTTGAATGCCTTCAAGATTGCGATCTTCTCTTTTTGCCATTATTGATTCCAATAGGGCATTAGCTTTCTCATACTTGTGGACCGGAATTTCCAATTTTTTGTGCCGTTTTTTGACTTTTTTAACTTGTTTTGTTTTTCCTAGATTTAATGTTAGTCTAACCGGTGGGTGATCGGAAGAGAAGAGGAACTTGTTTAACACTTCATAACCCTCAACCACTCTCCTATCGTCTATTAATGTGCGGTCAATCTCGTTTTTCACAATATCATTTGGAGCACCCCAAGTCCACTTTTTTTCAAATGGTTTGTCGAGGAACGTGTTAAGGATTTTGAGGTTACCACTCAGTGCCAAGTTTACTAGTTTCTCTCCACTGTCGTTAGAGAGCCCAATTTTGTGCTTACCTACACTTAACGAGGAAGGTATATCGGAGCCTATTTTGGTGTTCCAGTCGCCTATTGCCAGGCTTATGTCCCCTCTCTCCCGTTCAATAACGCCCTCGATCAGTTCATAGAACTCATCAATCTCCGTTTCCGGTGCCGTACTCGTCGGGGCATAGACCTGTATTATTACAAGAACCTTATCGGCACCCCAGCTCAGCTTCAGAATCGCCACTCTTTCAGTTACGTCTTTCACCTCGGTTACCCGTGGGACCAGGTAGTTCCTCACGTAGAAGCTTACACCTCTGTACCCCCGAGTACTTCCAAAGAAGTAGAAGACATTACAATTATTTCTTTTTATCAGGTTTTCACCTTCCCTCCTGACCTCCGAGATACCAATTATGTCCCACTTTATTTTAGATACGGCAAATTCGAATTCGAACAACCTATTTTCGTTAGATAGACCTTGACAATTGTAATGTAGAATTTTTATTTTTTCCGTGAGTTGAGAGATTTTGCCCTTCGTCCGTGCGTTCAGTTTGGACAATTTAGTTTTATTTATTATTGGGCATGGTGGAGTTGTGCAGGCTAAGACCCCCACGGTGCCTGCCACCCGGATTGGGGGCATTGATCTTGCTTACATTCTAACTTACGTACCTTTGAGTTTGGGTTAACTAGCGACTTACTCCGTTAATTGGCCTTATGGGCCCCGTTGGAGGACGCCGTCGACGAGGCTTTGCCCAAGAGCCGTGCTGAGTTGATCGGAAACAGCGGGAGTTCTTTCGTGAATCTTTTCTTAGGGTCACGATCCAACGATGAGCTCGAATAGCCGACCCCGTTGGGACACGGTTTAATCTCAATACTTTCTTATTACTAACCTTTCGTATCCATTTGACTTTCAACATTCTCCGATAACACGACATTTTAAAAGCTTCTATCCTTTTTCTTGTTTTCCTGTTGCCCACGTCTCACATCCATACAATGCTGAACTCCAAATATATATTCGAAGAAATCCCAGTATTACTTCCAAATTTGTATTTGTCCTAAACATGTCTCCTTTTAGGGGAAAAAAACACTCTCTTGGCTTGTTCTATTCTACTCTTTATTTGAGGAGGTTAGAATCATAACCAAAAAGATCCAGTTTTATCAAAAATGAGTTAAGCATGGTTTCTGATAGAGCACTTGAGCTTAATGTCGGCGCTTGCAAGTGAAACTCATTCCTGATGGAATACACTACCATATGCTATGATTAAAAGTGGAAAATTCTGCAGACCAATAAATATGGTAACAGATGGCAAATTTCGGTTCTTGCGTAAATAGGGCTTAGAATTGAGAGGGACTTAAGCCCCTTTATTATGAAGCAACACCACCCCCAGCCCCGCATAATTTTCTTTGTTAATTTTTCAGTGTTTGGGGGACTATTTAGAAGTGGGGGGGCTAAGCCCCCCTATTTGCGCCTATGTCTGTGGATTACTCCAGAGGGGTGATAGCAACGCCATCTTGTCGTATGTTATAGACGAAGAATGAAAGTATTCATCGATTCCAGAATCAATTCCCTCATGTAATTAGAGCTCGCGATAGGACCGTCCAAAAAAGCTCACCAATAAATGGCACTTCACTTTATGGGAATCAACGTTGATTTTTGTAATATGAGATTCTCAGATATCCTGAGCCTCCCCGTATGAGCATAAAAGTGATTTAATTTTTAAGTTAAGGTTTTAAGGGTCGTTAGATTCACTTCAGGGGTTATATTCTCCTCGCCTCAAATCTGCAGGCTCCACAGGAGGACTAATTTCAGTACTACTATTTCCCTCAATTTCCTAGTTTTTTACATCAGTAGCAGATTTTATTTTTTGGGTCTCTGAACATAGACGGCCACTTTTATTTTTCTCATGTGGCGCTGGACTTGGTTCGACTCTCTCCTCTCCTCTCAGAGTCTTTTGAGATACCTTTACCCTCCTCGTTCACCTAAAATATTAATTTTCCCATATATAGTGCTCGAAAACGCGTATCAGGCGCTAGAGCCTGTTCGCACCGCTGAACTTGCCGCCCATGTCTCTGAATCCATTTTAACGGTTCTTTATTTCCTCTCCCCAATCTCTCAGGCTCCACCAGAGGATAATGGTTCGTTACTCCAATTTACCTGATTTCCAAGTTCTTTACATTTACAGTACAGATTTCTGAGTCACTGAATCCGTTTAAAGGGTCATTCCCCTCTCATTTCCACCCTTGAAGTATCACAGTATAATCATTCATTACGCCGGATTCCCTGATATCTCAGTTCTTTACATGTACGGTACAGTTGTCTGGGTCACTGAGTTCGTTTCAGCGGTCATTGCCTCCTCCTTTCCACCCTTGAGGTTCCACGGTTGGCTAATCTTTAATTACCCCAATTTACCTAATTTTAAAATTCCTCACGTTGTTACCCGTGAAACACAGTCGATGCAAAAGTGACACTTTTGCCGACATTCAAAATCGGTCACTTTTCCGACACGACAGATTTGTCGAATTCAACAAGCACATTACCACGCCCCTCCCCCCATACAAAGCATTTTTTCCCACCTTGAGCATCTTGGTTCCATTTTATCCCCACCCCTTCTTATTTCATCTATCCATCTCATCGGTGGTCTACCCCTTGATCTTTTATTATGCCGCGGGATCCACTCCATAATCTTCTTAACCCCATCTCCCTTCTTGTCTGGCTATCCTACCTGTAAAATTCTATTTCAATTTTTTTGCGAAATAGGCTACATCCTCGACATCTATTTTCTCCTAATTACTTTATTTGTGGCTTTGTCTCTTTTTCTAGCACCCAACCAGCTTTTTCCCATCGCTCTTTGTGTCGTTCATAGTCTTTTAGTATTGGCCTCGGTTAGTGTCCAGGTCTCTGCCCCATATGTCAGGACTGGCAGAGTGCAGTATTTCCAGATGTTTAATTTAGTTTTATAAGGGAGTTTTTCTTTTTTTTTTTACTTTTAAAAACATTTTTCAAAGATTAAAACATTTTTCCAACTAATACTAATTCGTTGGCCAATGTCCTTTCTACTTTTATCCTTACAAGAGATAATCCGACTCAGGTATGCTACCTGATCTAGCCGTTTTATTTCCTGACCATTATGATTTTTTTTTAATTTTAATTTTTGTATCTGATGAAAGACTACCGGTTTTCTCTGAGTCAGTTTTCAACCCAGCTTTTTTGCTCCTCTCAATCAGTTCCTTGACCGTTATTTCCAGCTCTTCTAGGCTAGACGTGATCAGTACCACGTCTTCTACATGAATCGGCGCATGCAAAAACAGGTTAAGTCACCGATTTCGCTAAAATCTGTTCTGTGCACGGGCAACACTGTCATACCAAGACCGACACATAGGAAAAATACTGGCTCCATTCGTCGAACCATTGTGACAAAAAAATATATTTGAAATTTTCATCGCGGAAAAACAGGTCAAGTCCAATTTTTTTCATGCAAGACTAGGTTAAGTCCACAGTTGTTTTTATCAAACCACATGTCGATGGTCGTGCATGCCTGTAGTTTTCGTAATATTTTGCTAGTGCCTGATTGTACATTTAACAACTCATGAATTTCATTTCACTATGGAGGAAAGTTCTCTGCAACCTATTTCTGCGAAACAGGCAAAACAAAGTCCAGTTTAAGAAAAGTTAAAGTATGATAGAATTCTTAATAAAGAAAAGAAAGTGAAACGTTTGCCGTAATGAATTTTGATTAGGTATTTCGTAAGATTTGAAAGAAAGTTTTGAATAAAATTAAAATTTTGATTTGTAATTTCGATTATTTTGTAAGACTTATAATAAAGCATGCAATTATCGTACATTATGATGTGAAAGGTGAGTTTTCCCCTAAATAGAAATAATTCTGAAAATTTTCCCAAAAATTTTCCATAGACAGGATTTTTTGGAACTTTGCGCGTAAAAACAGGTTAAGTCCATTTTTCTTTTTGCAATATCTCGCTAGCGCTAACAGATACACGAAAGTCGAGACCGGCAACATTTTTCTCATCAAAAATACCATATTTGGATCGAGTACCGAGCGTCAGTGTTACCATTTTGCCGTAAAACGTTTTTTTACTCTCCTGTAAAATTTCAAAAATGTGACTTAACCTGTTTTTGCATGCACCGATTCACATATCTGAAGTTATTCAGCCTTTCACCATTTATAATGATCCTTTTCTCAGTGCAGTTCAAGTTGTTAAAACTTTTTTCTAGGACACTGTTAAAGAAGTTGGGAGAAAGCGGATCACCCTGCCTGACACTTCTTCGGATATCAAATGTTTCTCCTCTTGTGATCATTTTTATACAAATAGATGAGCCTTCATCCTACGGATTAATCCAGAGGGGTGATAGCAGCGCCAGCTTATCATATGTTATAGAGGAAGAATGAAAGTATCCATCGATTCCAAAATCAACTCCCCCATATAATTAAAGCTCGAGATATGACCGTTCAAAAACCTGACCAATAAATGGCACTTTACCTTACCATCACTCAGTTGCCTAATCTCAGTCAACGAAATCCACCTTCTGTTTTGTGTTTTAATTACTTGAGAACGACCACGTGCATTCGATCTAGATAAAGCATGGCCTCGCGAGTAGTGTAATTACTTTTCATTAACATTCACCCGGGAATTATGAGATCGAATGTCACGAACGCTTCACGGTGCACACACACAACAGTGGAATCGCGCCGAGAACTCTGAGAATCTCCATGCTCCTCAAAGGAATGCGTCTGCACATACGTGGTTATGAGATGCAGGTAGGTGTTGACCACTGACGAATGCTCGGCACAGCCAGCTCATTTTCACTTTATTTCAAACATACATCGGAGAAATGGCTGATTTATGGCCACGTCTATTTTCTATTTTTAGAAAACGAATTTAAAATAAAAATAAAATAAATAGGCGTTTAATTCGATTATACATGTATACCGTTTCGAGGAAACCCTGATTTATATAACCGGACACATCTCCGTTGGTTGTGCCTACGACTATGGGTACAGCCGTGCAGCAGGTTTTGTTCTACCCTAAGGCTGGAACCGAAAGCCTAGGCCGGTGCTTGGTCGCCGTGTGCGCGCCGGCAAACCATTATTATTTGTTTATTCGGCTCGTTAAAAATATCGTGTACGCTGTACAGATTTCCGGACAAAGTCACCACGAACATAAAAACGTTTTACATTAAGTAGCTCGTTAGCGGCGAGCTGTCTGAAAGCATACAGGTGGGTAAGTTCAACGAATTGTACTCGAAAATGAAACCGCGTTTGTCTGAGGAGGATGCTGGACATGGTTTCGTCTACGATAAACGTGTACGTCGGCCGATTCATGGAATTAGGACTGAGACGTCTAGGCACGGTTTCAAGTTCACCACATACTTTCCTGAGCGAAAGAATCTTCGGCAGAGCCGGATGCGCATAAGGGCCAAAGGGGGCCGTTCCTCTGGCAGTGCAGTAAATGCAGCACCAAAATTTGGGCCAAAATACATAAAATGATGCGGATATGAAGCTTGGCACGACTGTTTCTTACCGCCCCCTACCCCGTTCGAGGTGAGCTACTAACACTACAGGAAGAGAGCGGGGAGTAAATTCGGGTTTTGAACAATATCTCGCTTCCTGTGGGCCGTACAGAAAAAGGTTTATGACAAAACTGAAGAACTCTAACTCGGCCACAATTGTAAAGAAATAGTAAATTTTAGTTTCCTAAATTTGGGGTGCATGGCTTCATTATGTTAGGAATCACTGCAGACAGCATTCGCTGCAGCGATTAAGTCATTTCTCTGGCTCGAGCCTGACTCTCACGAACAGATAATTCGCCCTCGTTCCCCAACCGATGATGCATAGTAATAGACTCTAGCCACCTCCTACACATTTGCAACGTGTTTCCGCCACGCAGGCAGGAAGTCGTAGGGATGACCAGGACGCTTAGCACATTCTCCGTCAACTGACTACCTTCGAGAACATCATTTTTGTAGCACCTATCGATATAGTTGTACGGGTGTCTTGCGAGTGATTGGGACAAAGTGTTGGCATAGTCTACAAAGTTCAAATTGCATCATAGGTGAGCTTACTCACGGAGTACCAATCCTTCTATAGGCCTACCCTTCTTAGGTATCAAATTGCGTCATTATATTAAATAGGCTAAAGAGTTGCGCATACTCAGACTGTCTCGCCGTGTATCGACGTACGCTCGTTATGTAGAGCAGGATGCTCAGGCGAGAATACGACGTACAACCTCACGTGAGCGGTCTCACAATACAAGAGCGGTCCGTACTCAGGATGTAGTATGTAGACTCCGAGGCGGAGGTCTCCTAACCCCCGCACAAGTAGCTAAGGTGGATTAGTGGCGTACCTAATTGCGATACCTAACACTGTCCGATGAGGCAGTGTGGCTTACATTCAAGCCACGGGACAGATCATGAGGTAATACCTCACAGTTTTGCATGTCTGGCTAGATTTCGAATCACGGTACTCAAACGCGAATATTTTCATATAATTCCAGGTTGGTACCTGTCGGTAGATGCGCTAATGACCCAACCCTCGCGCCTACAAGGTTCTCGAGGAGATTATTCCATTTATTACACTATGCAACACACAATCTGTTCCACGTATTCCAATACATGATTTATATGGTACTTTCAGAGCTGATTACGAAGCCTTTTAGCATTTCTCCCTAGCATGCCTCGATTTGCTGATAATTTGAGTTGAAACTTCGAAAATTGCTGAAATCGAGCTACTTTGGAACAAGATATAATAAATTGGGAGATAAACTGAGTTCTCTTTTAGTGCTATTATGCAGAAGCGTACACTGCAAAATTTTCAGGCAAATCTGATGACAATCAAGTTTTTAGGAAGTTCTTAAGAACACTATTTGTTTTCTTCAAGAAAATGTAATTTTTAATATGTTGTATTAGTTTAATTGGCGTGATTTCGTCTGAGAATACATTCATGGCTTTTATAAGTTCCGAAAGTCAAAAAAGAGGAATGACATAGAAATTTCCCATTCATATTGTGCAGTTTTGTATTCGGCAACACTGATTCTCTGTTGCCCGTCTGAGATACAAAAGAATAGCAGTTTCGCAAACACTTCTTTTCAAGGGAGGCGTTTGAGCTTGTTTTCCCAGATGAAAAGTCTTTCCGAAAAATTTGCAATCCTCCAAGACGAACGCTACTAGGAGTCCACAAATTGAATATGTCATTAAAGAAGGTATAAGCTCTTAATCCGCTTGATTATTTCAATAAGTCACAGTTAGAATAATACAGAGTAACTTCACAAAGTTCATAATAAATTTTGACCATTTTTCATACTTTCGAACGAATGCAGAGGCGAAACTTGACATTCAGTTGAGGGGGGGGGGGGTGGAGAAGGAAAATTTGCCAACAAATATTATCTTTTAACTAAGAATTTGCCGACAAAAATTTGAAAATTCGCCGATTTCTAAATCAAAATATTTTTTAATTGAAACAAAAAAATAATAATAATAATAACTAAACAAACAAACGTTTTTAGAATAAGAAAAATTCAAATAAACAGTTTCAAAATTTGTTTACTGCCCAATTATTGAGGGTGTGAGCGAATCACTGAATCAGTGAGTGAGTGACTGAGTAACTGAGTGAATAACTCAATGAGTAAGCGGGTAACTGAGTGAGTGAGTGAGTGAGTGAATCACTGAGTCACTGAGTACAAGTGACTGAGTAACTGTGTGAATAACTGAATAAGTAAGCGAGTAACTGAGTGAATCACTAAGTAAGTAAGCGAATGACTGAGTGAGTGAGTGAATCATTGACTCATTGAGTGAGTGATGGAGTGAGGAAGTGAATGAATAACTACATTATATATATATAACATGCAATTTTTCCAGTTTCACCTAACGGATTCACAAGAGGAGAAAATGATCGCGTCATGGGTCGATTGAATCGTATCATATCCTTGTGCTGAGTACTGGAGACGTGATGTGAACAATGGTCATGAAATTATGGACAGGGTGAAACCGCCCGTTGACAAATAGCCGCTGTTCCGGAAAACATGTGTGAACTACTAGAACGTTTGATACTCGGCTTGAAACCTTCTGCTTTTGACTGACTAGTCTGTAACAGGGGTCCATGGTACTCCATTTTCAGAAACGAAATTTGACTTTCAGTTTGGAAAGGTGGGGAAGAAAAATTTGCCGACAAATATTTTTGAAAACTAAAAATTCACCGACAAAATGTTTAAAAAATTGACAATTTTTTAATCGAAATATTTTTTAATTGAAAAAGAAAATAAATAAACGAACAAACTAACATGCGTAAAAAATGAAAATTCAAATGAACAGTTTCAAAGTTTCCCGACTGTCAAATTATTGACCCCCCCCCCCTCATAGTTTCGCCCCTGAACGCATGTTCCTCAAATACTAGACATGCTAGAGAAAAACGACCAACGGCATCGTATTTAGCGTTGGAAATACTTTCAGGATCACCTAATGGTATTTGTGAAACAGACAAAAAGTTGAAATTTGTTGTGTAGTGTTATCGATATAAGTTATCTTTTCACAATGTAAAATAAAGCTAACATGTTGTATCAAACTTCATCTAGTTCCTCCTAATTTACCCCCACACCGGCCTTCCGACTTACTTCTCCTTTTCTTCTCTCTCTCTCTCTTTTTTTTTTTTTTTGTTACGCAATAAAGGTTGAGTACAATTCTGACATAGAATCATCAAGTTTCGCTGATAATCGAATTTTTAAATTCTAAATGGTGTCCTCGAATTTGAAATGTCAGTAATTCATCAGCTAGGGATGGGAAAAATCAATAATTTTTCTTATCGATAGTAATCTATTGCAGACCGCATCTTATCGATCATAATCGATTAGAATCGATAAATTTTTGGGGGTAAACTTGATATTTCTTCACTTTTTTTTTCATTTTTCGGTATTTTAATGCTGAATTTATTGAGGTAGGTCACTACCAAGTATTTAATAAAGTGGTGTAATCATTTTTGTAAAATAAAACCATCACCTAAATAAAAAGAGCAAAAATAAATTAAAAAGAAACCAAAAGCATTCACCAGCACCGTTTTTGTTTTAATGGCTCGTTACCATTCGTCATACAATATGAAATATTTTCAAAAATTTACAAGTCTAACAAATACGTGTTTTTATTTATAAAGATGAGTTGTTCTGCATGTGCAGAATTCAGGAAAGCCTTTTTTGAAGTTTAAGTGCTTCCTGCTGTATGATCTAAGGTTTAGTTACCTTCGTTTAATTTCATTTATCATTTTGCACATCCAGACTCCATCCCCGATTGACAAAAAGTGGGTCACAAAGCTTCAGCACATAAAAAAGCCAAAGGCAGAAGAACGCTTCTTTTTCAACCAACTAGAGTGCAGGACGCAAACAGAAACGAGAACGACATGCTAGATAAGGTAATTTTATGACGTCACTTGGTCAAATACAATATTTTATGATGATGGATGCAATCGAAACATTCGAAGCAAGGGGCAAAAACGGGACGCAATAAGACTATGAAAAAGGGGTGAGGGCTACTTTTCGGACGTAATCGGGCTTCTCCGATAAGAACTTTCTTCTTCTTCTTTTTCAACTTAAAAAACTATAAGCTATTCCCGGTTCCCTTACAAAATTTTCTGTTAAAGCTACTGCCCAGAGCCACTAAGTTCTCAAGCTTTTGAAGTCGAAGTACCTATTAGTACTAAACTGATTATTATACCTCTTCATGAACAAGTAATATCCTGGAAATTTGAGTCCCAATTTGATAAAGTTAACGGATTCGCCATTTTATGATAACATACTTTGACTGCCAACTCCCAACCATCCACAAATGACCCGAAAATGGTATTACATACAAGAAAATTTATCCCTCCGCATCCAAACTCTCATAGGGAAACCACAAAATTTGTTTTCCCAAAAATGTCACTCTTTCATGCTGAGTCAATAAAATATTGCCAATTATGACTACTGTTCAGAAGAAAATTGAAAATTTTGAAAAATGTTACAAAAAATAAAAAATGTTACTCCTTAAACTTTTTTTTGGAGGGGAGGGGGGAGGGGCAGGTAGAAACTAGAAGACGGGTAAGGAAAGGGAAACATGAAAAAAATGACAATCACAATGACGAATGTTATTTTTTCATATTTCTCACGTGGAGAGGGAGTGGGAGGAGGCATCCGCCTGCGATTGTTACAATAGTAGTCTGCAAAACTAATCTTTCCGGTGGCCTGCCTTATCCCACTCCGCCCTTGCTTGCCAACGACACTAATTTGGAAGATATTTCTTCCGAGTTAAGAGTCTTCCAAGAGACGAGTTTGGGTCTTTCCAAGATTACACACTAGAGTGGTCTTTATTCATTCTGGGTGGGTTCCTTCTAATTCTTTCGGAGACGTGCAATAACTCCCCACAGTTTACTATTGTCGAAGGTAACACGTGATATTTTGTCATTTTCAACCAAGGCTGTTGTTAATGGCCACTGAAGTAGGCGATGACATCACCGAAAACGACTGGTGGCCATTCATCTCGAAGTCGCAGTTCTTTTCTACGCTAGATCGTCGCCAAATTTTGTATCCCTTCCTCTTATAGATCTTTCATTCGATTGGCAGAACAAGGCAGAGTGCACATTATAGATCCTAGATCAGTCTTGAGTTGATGCAGCGATTCAGTGCGGAAAGTGTGAAATCGTATGCACCTGCTTTACGAATGAAGTTGAGCGCATACACTAAACAGTCATTATCATTAAACTTGTCCGGGCGTTGCTCCTATTAGTAACACTTTTCTTCTTTTTCTCAAGGCCGGCGTACCTGCGATCCGCACCAAACCGACCTGTTAAGTCAGGTTAATAAGAATGTCATCTTGACTCGTCAATTCTTCTCCGTGCTTTTCCTATGAGTCTTTTCCTCCCTTCCTCCTCACAGCCAGAGTGTAGGTGGCCACGATTTTCATTTCACTCCATTATGTCGCCAGTACATAATCCGGTCGCTGCTCGGTGGAAGAGGGTGCGGTGTGCCGGTCCGCATGTCCGGAATACCGCTCCAATTGCGAAATGCGATTATTGCGAAGTCAAGAATGCTGGCTGTTTCTTCTTGCTTTCAGCAGCACGTACGCATTCGTACGTTTCAGCTGGATATAATGTTTCCGGTCATTATGCGTCTCGGTATGCCGATGCCCGTGCGTAGCGCCTCTGAGTATGTGGTCCAGATATGATAGGTATACTTTTCGGCGTTTGATCACTTTCAATATGGCTCTCTTCCACTCGAGCTGTCTGTGGAGCTGCTTGGTCGCCCGCGTCGTACAGTCGGCGAAGAATTTATATTTCAATGGCTGCAGCGGCTTTCATTCTTACGCTGGAATGATTCGGCTTCGAATCGTCGAATCGTGCCACACAAAAAATCGGTTCAGTAGCGCGTTCTTATTAATCTCCAAAAGACTCGTATACGTCAAGTACCTACAGCAGTCTGCGAGTCTAGTTCGGACAAGTTATTGCATGATGGGCGTTCAAACTGTGAATGTCTAGACTCATACTCCAAAGCCTATTTTCCGTACCCGGCAAGTCTGAATTTATTGACAAGCTCGAATGAATCTCAAGAGTGGAATCAATGACTTTCAAACCCTACAAAATCACATTCATATTATTGTTTTCCGTTGTATACCACACCCCTCTTGCCTGGAAGACATCATTTTCACTTTAGAATCACACACACACACACTAGAAACATACTGAGAAGTCTTTAAAACCTACAAAATAAAGGTTATATTGCACTTTTGTGCTCTTCCCTAATAGCTAATAATAAATAGAGTTTCGACACGGCTTCCTTATAAAATTTTCCTGTAAAAGATTTCCACAGAACTTTCCTATGTCTTTCTTATAAGGTGTTACTATAAGGATTTTGTACGGAGGTTTGGCCACAAGGTTTTGCTATAAAGTTGTTGTTTTTTTTTTTGGACTTTGCTGTAGGGCACTGCTGTAGGCCTTCGCTATGGAAATTTCCAGCAAAACTTTGTTATGTAGTTTTGTTATAGGAAAACCTCTGCAGGGTTTATAAGACTTTTCTCTAGGGCTTCCCTTTAGATTTTTATGATGAGGTTTTCACTTAGAGTCTTTCTATAGAACTTCATTGTAGAACTTTCTCACAGGAAGATATTCCAAAGAACTTCCCTGTTTCCCAAGGGAATTTATTGTGAGGTTACTCTTGAAGGGCTTTGTGGTTGGGCTTCTCTACAGGGCTTCATTCTCCTATAAAATTTCACCGGAGTTTTGCAAGGTTTTCTTTTAGAGTTTTGCAATTGGACATTTATATAAGAATTTCCTATTAAGCTGCCCTGTAGAGTCTAAGAATTCTCCAGTACCATTTTCCTATCTGTCGTTCCTGTTTTTCTATAGGACCATAGGACACTTCTACAGGGTTTTTCTCACAGTGTATTCTTATGTGACTTTTCTATAGGACTTTCCACCAGGACTCTCTAAGAGGGGTGTCCTATTAGATTCTGCTATAGAACTATGGCTTATTTCTTATAAGGCTCTACACATAAAATAGTGCTATTGGGCTTCACTTTATGGACTTATTTCAGTATTGTACTTTGCTATAAGACTTCCTCTTTCCTCATAGGACTTTGGCATAAGGGTTTCTTACAGAGTTCTACACTATTAGAACGCTCCAAGACAGATTTGCTGTAGAGATGTAGAACTCCTTTATACGGCTATATTATTTAGCTTTAGAGCTCTACAATATGGCTTTGCTGACATTCTTCAATATAAAGGTTACCCATTGTGCATTCCTATATTTATTCCTTTGCTATAGCACTTTTCTTTCCTATTAGTTTTTCCATAGCACTCTCTTATATATCTTCTCTTCAGCGTTTCCTCGTGGTGCTTTCCATTTTGCTATGATACGATTGCATTAGGTTCTCCTACAGGGTTCTACTGTAGAGGTATTGAGTTTCCTATAAGATTCTGTTATAGCCTTACAGCTGCAGGACCCCATTATAAAACCATAGGGCCTTGCAATAGAGCTTTCCTCCAGGGTTTTCCTGCAAAGCTATGCTGTATGGCTTTTATTCAGTCTTCCATTAGTAATTTTTGGATCTATAAACAATCGCCAAATGTTAGCCACGACTCACTTGATTATTGAATAGATCTCTGGGTGCTATTGTCCTACTCACTGGAAATTCTCGCAACATATGAGATTTTGAGAGGTCACTGCCGGGCTTTCCTGTAGGGTTCTAATACAAAGCTATAAAATTTTGCTGCAGAACTTCCTTGTACAGTTTTCCTTCAGAGTTTTCTTGTGGCGCTTTGCAATAAGACTTTCCTATAGAGATATCCCATTCGGTTTTCCATTCAGATTTCTGCTATACAGGTATAGCACTTTTCCTACATGACTTCTCTTTCTATGGTTCTTCCCCATCAAGCTTTCCTGTAGTTCTTCCCCAATGGTCCTTTCTCCAGAGCTATCCTATAAGACTTTTTTACAGGAGCACTTTGTTATGATGTTTTACTATAAGGCTCTGCTATACCTATACATCTCTCCCATAGAGTTCCCCGCAAAGCTTGTTTTTTTAAATTTTTTCGAGCTCTCCTTGTTTGGGGTTTACTAAAGTGCTCTCCTACAGGGTGTTGTTATGTGGCTGTACGGTGCGTGCGAGAAACGGGGAAGTGCGAATTTCTCAGATACGGCAAATGTGAAATTGTCTCTTTGGGGTGTTACAATTCCACCCATAACGTTTCCAATAGCGGATTGTGTCCACCCATTGGAACCCTAGAAAATTATTGCTTTCCCGCCTTTCCGAATCAAGGCAGACTTCCTCGCCCCTTTGAATATTACGACCCACATCAACAATACGTTCGACATATTCATGTGACTGCTACCCCTTTTCCCGTAACTTATCCAACTTCGTAGCCCTGCCAGCGAGCACATAATTTTGATATTATGAAAGTAGCAGCATTTGTATAACAGAACAAACTCCCCGAATACCGATAAAGAAGGGGTTATGTCCAATAAAACCAGAACAATATTTATAGTTTACTTATGAAGGTCAACTTTACGATGCTAATACGTTTAATGCCCCCATAACTTCATTCATGGAATACGAGAGCTAAAGAATAGTACTTATCACTATACCTGGAATAGGTACTTCTACATGCCACAGCGAAAATATCATCTCGTATATAAGTTTGCCGCGAAGGTACTTCGCTTCTATAATTAGTCGGACGACTTTTCATTCATTTCTAAAGAGTACAGAGGAGAAAAAACTTGGTGCGCTCGTCTGCATTACACTAGTTAGCGGGTACCCCGCAGTCAAGTATAATTATCCGTGCCGTCGATAGAGTATGAATTATCGGTTTTTACCTAATTTGTCCTCAGACCGCTGTATGCAAATGATCGAAAAAGAAAATTCTCCGGTATGGATTATTAATTGCTTCCACCAGGTTCCTGGAATGCTTTTCTAGTTTTCAAAACGCAAAAAAAAGTTGTAATTAGTATTGTCAACAGCGTAGAATCGGGAACGTGAGAATCACCTTGTGAAGGTTGCGTTTGAAGATGAAAAGACATAATGAAAAAAAGAAAGACAGAAAGAAAAAAAAAATAGGAAAAATCCGATTGCGATTTAACCGCGTTTTGATTTATTCGGATTAAGGACGACAGTTTTCTTTTTTAAATGCACGTATCATGTACACATTCAGGTACGGCGGCGTGGCGCGGTGCCCATTCACCTCACCACATTCCGCGACTTCTGTCGGGATTAATTTGAATATAAGAAATAGGCCTTTAAATCACTCCAGCTTAAAGACACAGTTTTGCTAATTAAGCGATAAAACCGAAATTAACGGACATAAATCGTCGACGCTATTCGGAACGAGCTGCCCGATGCCGCTGTGCGGTTGGTTCGGTACCAGAGAATCCTTTGGATAAACACGCAGCCAGTTTTCGATATTCATCTAGGAATATCCCTAGCCCGCGATGCCGGATGATTACGTGCGCGGCCAAATGAATGAAATACGTCCGGCACCCGGCAGTCAGAAGAGAGAAAGGAAGCGAGAAAGAGAAGAAAAATGTAAAAAAAGGCAAGAAAGAAACAAGGACGGAGGGAAAGAGAGAGTGAGACAGAGCTGATAATAACTAAAACCGAATCAAACTAAAGAATTGAGATAGAGTAGGGCCAATTTGACCTAGATACGAGTATACCAAAAGCGGGTGTCGGCCACCTTTGGCCCTAGGGCAATTCCCACAATCTATGCATACTGCCGCACCTTCTTTGTGTGATGATAAATCCGCGATGCAAGTCGCTCATCATTTCGGCCGAATTATCCGGTACGAACGTGTTTCGGATTAGGCTCGAGCAGAGAGTACATAAAAACTTTCAGCGCGGCCCGATGATGACTCCACAGAAACCGATACATTATACCAGTCGTATTATAATATCGCGCAATATACACTCGTCTCTGTGCACTAAAATGGCATTCGCGTAAATTGAAGATAACCTCGGAATGCGGCGTGCGGCGGCTGGAACCTCGAAGCTGGAAGCTGGAAGATCGAGTGAAGCGCACACGGACACAACTACCGCGGGCACAGGTGAAAATGTCACGTGAACAGGCGTAAAGTGTACATGCACACTGTGCAAAATTGCACATGCACGAACGTGCACACACGTATGCCAGTATCCGTGTCATACCGGAAAACGGACGAGGAAATCTGTTTTCGAAATGAAGTATGTCTGTGGAGGTTTTACTCACTCTCGGTTTTAAGCTAAAACCGGCTGCGGGTATTAGAGGTGGCACGGCACGGCACGGCACGGCATAGCATGGGCAAGGCATGCCAGCGCATCCCAGTCCGAACCGGAAGCTACGGAATTTGCAAACAATTTCTGCTTTCTCGGATCGCCGACTCGAATAAGTATATTATGGATCTTGGCGACGGCGAAAACCTTTTTTTAGCCGCGTGCGGATTACAATATATTATAGGAATTAGATTTTGGAAGAAAGCATTTTGAAAGTTACTCGCACGAGACATCCGACGAATTTAATGACCTACATAATTTCGTAATGAAAAATTTATCGCCGAATGACAATTCCGCGAAGCACTCCGGGCGATATGGTGTTGTCAGTTGGGGCATAGTACGGGGCCGGCATTGGATGAACCGCAGCCACCATTTTAGACGGTCGAAATCTGCAAGAAATTTGGTCATGTTGGAAATGGCAGTCGCGTTGGCGTATCATACGCTTCTCGAAACCGTACCGAATATCAGAACAATATCAGAAAGCCGATTCGTTTTGATCCGTTCACGAGCAAATACCAAATGAATAAAAGCCAAGTCCAAAAACTTCAGTGAATTCATGAACAAATAGATGTGACCTGTCAGGAAGAAAGGTACCTGAGTGCAAAAATGTAAATTTTACAGAAGAGCGCATAAACAAAATTGATACCGTTTTCACGTTATGGAGACATTCAATTTTGAAGACTTACAGCAGTTTGGGAACATTTTTTAGGATTTTATCGACAACACCCCGCGAAAGAGCGGCCAAGAATTAGTCAAAAACAGTTGTTATCACAAAAATGATTTTTTGCGCACAGGTCCCTGTCTTCTTAGCAGGTCACAATTCAGTTTTTCAGAGCCTCACTGAGCTAGACACATACGAGTAGTAAACCATGACACTTACTAGACCAATAACCAGAACAAACAAATCAATTCTAAATTATTCAGAAGAATACTGAACGAAGTATAACTAGCTGCAATACTTCAATAAATTCTTCAAGTTAGGGACACTATTGGAACTCGGAATCGAAGTAGCAGCAGAGTTGAGAACCTTTCTAGTCTGAGTGATCAAAGTATCAGAGGTGGAAAGCTATTCGGAAAGGCTCAGGCTTAAACCAAAAAACTAATGACCTTGACTGATAAGACTAAGGGATAAAGCTAATAGTTGGCGCTAGTGAATGGCTATAGCTAACGACTAACACGTATCTAAAATTCAAATAGCTAATGGCTGAAAATTAAAAGCTAAAGGCTAATTCCTTTACAGAACATATTACATAAAATGTATCCATCAAAACGGATCAGGTTCAGAAGTTCAGATGTTCAGAATTCAGGAATGACGAAAAGCGACAGAGCAGGGGGAACCGGATTAGCTTTTCGTTAGCAATCCAATAAAAACTAACGGAGTCGCTAATATTTACATCCTACTTCAATAGCTAAGCTAACAGCTAGCTGAACTTGACCAAAATTGCTCGGCTAATGGCTTAAAGCTAAGGCTAATGGCTAAAAGTTTATCACCTTTGCAAATTCATCGCTCATATAAGAAATGTACAGGCGACGATTCAACATTTTGAATTTTGAAACACTTTGAGTTCTATTTGAGGATATATACTTATTAAAATCATTTTTCTGTAACACTGACTACAAATTAAAATAGTTATTGAAACAAACTAATATAGGTGGAATCCTCATAAAACGAGACCGATCTTTGCTCCCCGTGTTACAGGATAGGAAATATTGATTTTGATCACTCAACCTCCTTACATGGGTTTGTTAGTGTGTGTGCTGTGTAGCGTCACAAGCGCTCTCTACATTTCATTCCACATTTCAATAGTAAACTATAAGTACACTCGAGCCGCCATATTAAAGCCCAGATCCGCATATAATTTACACAGTCTTCGCTATAGTCCGTTCCAGATAAGAGTAGGTATATCAAAAACTCTGAGACAGACCACAGACTAATACGTTCACGAGTTCAATTTTGCAACCAATCACGTATCACTTCCTGAGAACGTTGTGCGCTGCGTCTTTAACGCGTTCAGTGTGAATCTCTTACTTCCCTTTTCCCCTGTGATGCCGCCACGTCTATGGGTTTTTGATACTCTTATCTGGTACGGACTATAGTGTCTTGAATTGGGATACAACTTTGAGTTACAAATGTTGGCACGAGTGCGTCTTATCAGTGGTATGAATGGGTGATAATGGAAATTTATCCGTAAGCGTGTAGCAAACTTCAACTATCATTAAGTTGATTAGAAATTCACTTTCAAAGAAAATTTATCCTAAATTTTAACTGCATCATCACTAAAAAAAATTGAATTATAATCAGTTCCACTGGTAGAGTAATTTCTACTCGTTTGTTCTCCTCCGGAAGATAGCAGTGTTTTTATTTGAAAGTACCTACACATAATCACCTTTTCATTTTCCCAGGCTAACACCCGCACAAGTGATTTTGCAGCGCACTCTAGTGCAGGTTTATGTTCCAATGTTTTTAAGTTCCTTCTTCTGATCACAATTCAATAAATTAAGGAAATTCTGGTGCAGATGCCCCGCCATCTAAAAATCCGCGAGTTTATGCCGCTGAATGATTGTACAGACGATTTCACGGGACCGTCATGTCGAAAATATTCCCGTGTATATTTTCCCGTTTATAATTCAAAAATGTCCTTCAAATTTTGAAAAACCCAAGACGACCATTTTGGCCGGCTTTTCAAAATTGTCCGTGAAAATTCCCCACTGTGTCAAAGAAGATGGCTATGGAAAATAACATAGGAGTAAAGTTTTATACATCCCAAGCAGAAGACAAATTTCATATTGAGTGGTTGATTACACTACACAACAAACTGAGATTTTTTGGAAACCGCATGAAGGAAAATATATGATTCTTAATGTATTTTTCACGCTGAATTCAAATATGATATTAAAAATGCTGAGTTAGCTAATCATTTTTTACATTTGCTGGGAAATTTAATAGTGTATTATGAGAAATTGTTCTATTTTATGTGGCGACACTGATGCTGTATGTATTAAACTGATATTACCGATAAGCTTCGTCTTCCACGGTACTGAACAGAAAACTTCCGTGTTGTTCTCTGTCCCTCTGTGTTCCGTAAGTATTATACCAATTCAACAACGAGCGTTGTGATTATCATGAATATTCGGGCATTGAACACATATTCATCAAATTTATTGTCGGAACACATTTATCTAGTTCACTTACATTTCGTAAAAGAAACAATAAACTGTAATACCGGAATGAAAAGGCGTTATTTTTTCACTGAAGAGATCGCCTTCCTCAAAATTGTTGTTCCATCACTTCATCGTTAATGATAAAATCTTAGAATCAGTTGAAACTGTTTAGATCGTTCCGATATCAAAATGTCAAAACACGTTCACACACGCATCACTGTGTTGGCGAGTTTGTTTTGTGATACATGCAGTGTGGCCACATTCACTAATATTTCCAACACAAGAGGGAAATTACGGGAAATAATTCAGAATGAATTTACGAGAAAAGGAGAGCTAATTAAGAAAAACAAAAAGCGGCATTGAATTCAGCGTGAAAAATACTTCTAGAATCGGCTACTCTCGTTCTTGCGGTTTTTTGGCTGTTGGGTAGTGTTATCAACAATTACTCATACACATGAAACCAGGCGATGAGTACAGAGAACTTACTCAGATTATTTCCTATATGCACTTATCGGTAGGTATGGGTAATATGAATCACACCATTCTCAAATTCATTTAATTATAGAATTATCAAACTGGACTATTTTTATTCAGCAGTTTATCCTCTCCTTTGCCCGAATTATCTGCAAGGGAGCATTACATTACTTAAAATTAAGTCTAATATATAACCTCAAAACGTACAATTAAACAAGCACTTTCCTCCCTTACCTCTTCCAACGCACCACTTACACCACATTTACATCACAGAGCCATATACATTCTCAATACCCATCACCACATCTACTCCAGCCCACATAATGAATTACATACTAGCAGATACTCACGCTCCCACATTTTCCTTTTATCTTTTGAAGCCTAGAGCCATTGTTTTAGTTTCTTTAGCATATCTCTCTTTTACCCTTCGCACCTAACAAGTCTATATTTTTTTCCTTTCTGAGAAGCTGATTCGATAGTATATTAGCCCTCTCAGAATTGGTAAATGTATGTCAGTTTTGATTCTGATCCTAGGTCAGCGAAAAATTTGAACAGAGCGATTTGAGGATCGGGGAACTTCAATTCCAATTTTATTCGAAAGGGTTGGGTTACCCAATTTACTACCGAGCAGGTTATCAATTAATAAAATAGATGATATTTTCCTTCGACTAGAAAGAGATTGAACTTGGTATCCCTTCAGTAACTCTTCATATGTCAACTCCAAGTGATAATATTGAAACTGCTTGCTGTACACATATTTCAGAAATCGTTTTTGACTTTGTTCTATCTGGTGATTTATTTCCATATTACGAGTAGGTACATGCCAAACTGATGAAGCAAATGCCAAATGAGAACGTATACATAAGCAAAATACAGGAGCAGAAGGGTTTCGGATTTGCGGAATGAATGTGGTCGGCGATAAATAAAGCTATAGTAAGCATATAAGCATAGATCTGGCTTTTTTAATAACTCGGTTACATAGTGAATGAATGTAATCGGCAATAAATAAAGCTAAGCCTTTGACTATATACTATAAGATGGACACGGCATACTGATTTCTATGTAAATGTTACCCTGCGCACAGTCATCGGATAACTGTTGAGTTCCTCATTACTTTTGGCTTTCGAAGGCTGAACATTTTTCGATAACGTATTATTCTCATATTCACAGTGTGCTAAATTCTTATTCCCGGCAGTAATCGAGAGCCAAGTAATAGAGAAACTCAACTGTTATCCGATGACTTTGTGCAGGTAACATTCACATGGAAATAAAAATGTGACACGTTTTTATCAGTATGCCGTGTCCATCTTATAGTACGTCAAAGATCTAAGCGTACATCTGGCTTTTTTAAATAACCCTGTTACATTGTGGGATAAATATTAACTGTAAGTCTATACTGACACCCTAGTCTTTTACTTCTACCTTCAAGTAGGTAGGTATCCAGTATGTGGTTAAGGTATTAATTTGATACTTATGGTGATAAATGGTATTTTGTCTCTGGTTATCGTAATTTGGTGGCATTTTTGTAAATTTAGAGACAGATTATTTCATTTACACCATATAAATGTTTAAGGCATTTGTAGATCAGTTTAAAGTTTCGCATTGTCGGCCTTATGGAGTACTTTTTTAAAAAGTCTCAGATCATCTGCATACAAAACTAATATGAAGAGCAAATCATTTTCTAATAATGGATGTTGAAATTCTACTTACTATACCTATCATTTATATCAACATTGCTAACAGGTGGGTACTTTCTCGGATTTCATGAACGGCTATCTCAATTCAGAGTTAAAAGAGGTCGTTTCTTACAGATGAACCTTAAATACATGTGAGCCGTATTTTGAAACGATGTACATTTAAAACAACATTTGTACTTACCATTCTTCCAAAAAATAAATGAAATTCGATCATTTTTAATCGCTTTACATCACTTTTTCTAAAACACTAAAAAATTTCACTTTTTTTTTTTTTTTTTTTAAATTACCAGCAACAGATAACCTAGCAGATAACTCGAAACAGAATATTGTACACAAACAGGCCATAGACTTGAAAATTACATGGATATTTTAAAACATCTGGACACTGTTCAGCAAAAGGGAACCAACTAGAAAAATCCGCTTTTCAATGGTGCATTTACACTGAGGCTGACAGCATTGCTGTAGCCAACTTTACTATGGATGTTAGTTATTTTTGTTCCCACTGGAGTTCGTCGAAATATTATGCTGACAGCTATGTTAGAACTTATCCAATTCGAATCGGATACCGGCTAACAATAACAACTAGCAATGTTGGATGTTATAGTTGCATGTTAGTCATTTTCAAAACTTTGCTGATAGCAATGTTCGTTTGTCAGTGTAAATGCACCATGAGAACACGTGATTCGAAATTCAAAAGCCATGTAGAAACCATAGATGGACGCTATTCAACAAAAGGGAACCAACTAACATTTATAAACAAAATGAGTTGTTAGTATCGTTGGAAAGAGCGTAAAACGTAGAATTTCTCAAAATTAGGCCTCCGATTCAAAAATGTGTACTCACGTTGAAAAAAGCTTATCAGTAAACGCAATGCCATATAGTTTCTACATGGCTCTTGAACTTCGAATCACGTGTTCTCAAAAAGCGGATTCTGCTAGTTGGTTCCCTTTTGCTAAACAGCGTCCAGATAAGGTAGTTATATATTCTTATATGTATAGATGGCCGACTCTAACACGTTTCTCGGGAAACATATTTTTAGTTCATACTCGCGACACCATGGCGCTCTATACTCTAGTACTCCTGTAGCTGCTAGACCCATGCCTGCTACTGTTTTATTCCAGCAGGTTCACGTACTGTCTGAAAACTGAAATTCTGCAAGCATATTGCAATTGCTATTATGTTCGACTATGGTGCGACTTCTCGTTCATCACCCGGTATAGGAAGGCCTAAGGAAGGCCAGAAGGCCAAGTAGTAGGTAGTAAGTAGGTATGATTAAAATTTCAGTAGGAGCACTGGTTGCTGATTGAGAGGCTTTGTTCCATGGTACAAGAGGTTCAAGGTACAACAGTCTCCCCTAATCTAGAAAACGACTAATTTTCTTAAGACTTTGGTTTAAACTTTGGATTTTTAATAGGTAAATTCTGGTAATTAATTTTCATAATTTTTCATACAAATTTTAATACACAGAATAAAAGATAAAATTTTAAATATTCTTCTGTAGTTGAATTATATTATTTTTAGTGATGTTCAGTGTTAATATTCATATAGAAATCAAAAATTTAATCCAAAGTTGGAATTATTCATCAACTTCCCAGAAAACTTGGAAAATGATTTTTTAGCAAACAAAATGGCGGATACACTGCACCCATGTTTTAACTGTACCTAGAACCAAAATTTCATTGTTGAGACTTGAGATCTTTGAGTATAAATCTCCTGGAGAGATAGAAATCGGATTATTTACTATACGAGCGTCCAACTGTAGAGCGCGCTATACCGTGTGACGCGCGTTACTGTCATGCGAATGTCCCGTTGTAAACAAACTGATTGCCATAAGCTTTCATTAGCACCGGGGGCATCTGTATGACAGAAATGCGCGCTCTACAGGTAAGGCATAGGAAACATGGTTTCTATCCCTCCAGGAGATTTATACTCAAAGTTTGAAATTCATGCATTCATCCATGTAACATGTAAGTGACAGGTCCTAGAAGTTATGCTGGTTCCAAATTTTTATCAATCGAAAAATTTATCAAAATAAACTGCATGAGAATATTTTTGCAGGCAGCGGTTTCCGGTTTGGATACTTTAAATCAAATTACGATTTTGGTAAGTGCATTTATATTACTGTAAACAGTCTACTTTAATTATTTCTCAACATTTTTTGAATTCCTCACGCGTATGGTACCGTATGACCTTATCAGTACTGTTTCATAAACATACATGTTGGGATAGTTACCTCAAAAATTACTCAGTATAGATGCCACGCCAAAAATGCAGCTAAATTTGTCAAAAATGAAAACTAACTGCGTAATTTTCATATTATTGTAAGTACGCAGTACTTAGGGTATGTATGTAGAAATCTGATAGAAAAAGTTGGTCTGACGTTTTCTGAAGATAGACCAGGTGAAATATACCTGTGGATTAAGTGTGAGAAATGCGAAATAGAAGCACACGAGTTACTATATGCGCAGGAACTGACAGGGAGACGTTTTTGTGCGAGTGCTGTCGAAAATACTTAATTAAATATGTATCAGGTATTTTAATTGATTATCACATCTTTTCGATTAATCGTATCTTGTTTTGACATGGTGTATCTATCCCGCAGAGGATGTGGTAACTAACCCAGCATGTGGCAACTATCCCACAAAAAAGGAGTGTTGATCTTTGGGTCATGGAAAATTTCCTAATTATTCCTTGGAATCATGGTCCATAGCAAAGATGTAGCTGACAATAATTCAGCCGTTAATACATTATAAGCCAAAGGCCATAAATTTTTATCCAACGTAGCTCCGACATTGACAAAAGACCAAAAAGTGTGGCAACTGTCTCACAGCCACCCTACAGATATGCTTTCTTGTCAATCTTCCTCAGCGATGAAAAGGTATGAGGTAGGAAATCAGGCAACCTCGTCTGTTATCATAACTTCACAAAATAAGAATGAAGCCGAAAAAACGGTCTTTCTCTCCATAAGACCTGTATTAAAGTACGATGAAAAAATGATCAATTTTAACGCTATTGTGTGGCAGAGTATTAGGAGAAGAAGTTGAATCGATTTTTTCACAGGAAAATAGATGGACTTCAGTTTTTATCCTGACTTATTTTTTACACTCATGACCATGGTTAATGAGTTTTTGGCCAACAACTGATTTTGTTCTTTTCGATTCATAATTAAGAGAGACGTTCTAGGGGGGTGATTTACTGGGGATTGTAAGGCAGTAACTAGGTGTCGGTGGCCAGACGATACGTTCCAAAATTTAATTTGTTGGTTTTTTTTTTGTTTTTTTTTTCAAATTCTTTATTGATAGGACTATCAGTTCCAGCAAATTTGCTTTTTAAGAAGATGCAAAAACTCTAATATTTAAGTGGAAATGGTAGGGAAAAAAAGTTCTTCTGTCTCTCAAAAGTTGAGATAACCAGCAAAAACGTTATAAATTTCCGAAAATATCATAAATCTCGTCCCTGAAATCACTTAAGGAGTCTTTTTATGAATGTGCTTAGATAATATTTATTATTTTTCGGGAAAAGGGAGGGTAAAGTATTACTATGTACCTCACTTAAATTTCTGGAGAGAGGTGTCCGGAGTACCCCAGTACCACCCGTTCTGACGCCACTTGTGGACTATTACTATTATCTGAAGTTCAAGCGGCCGCACTGGTAACAGGAGGTAAAGAAATGTTTTACACCCTTAGAAATTTGGAATGGAAAATATGTTTAGCTTTTTTAAGTACTATTATTCAGAAAAATTGTGAATTTTTCGGCTTTCAAACTTTCATTTAGAAAGAAATTGATAGAAAATAATGAATTTTGAAATCTTTGATTTTTGGTCTCGAATCGAGAGGATAAAATCTTCCATGGACGGAGTATTAACCCCTCCCCGGTGTTATGGGCCTATCTAAAGCAATAGCAACCTCGATGTAACTAATTTCAATCGAATATTTTTCAGGCGAGAGCTGATTAAGCTTTCATTCACATATTCTTAAACTGTTGTATTAAGTGCCCTATAGCCAAAATCGACATCATTCCTTTCATGTTGAAAGAATCCGCTACTTTAGAAACCGAACGGACAGAACACATAACTATACAGATACCTACAATTTAAAACGTTAGACTCTGAAAAAATATTCTTCGAATCGGAAAGGAACATCCACCAAAATGAAATTCCACGAACGTCACTTCCAGTACCTAGACATTAGAAAGAAGAAACTTCGCGTGATGACCACAAGAATGGTTTCCGTTGATTGATTGATCGAGGTGATAAAACTATCAATCATCTATTGTTATCCACCCGATCTTGAACTTCGTGATTCAACGCTCCTCCTCATTAACCTCACAAATTGATTTAAATTTCGTCGGTGAGATTTTTCGGCTACCAGGAGCGAACCGTCAATTAATATCGAAGTCGTTTTTTTCCACAACTTTCGTAAAGAGCAGACATATTGGAAAAAAAGTAAAAATCCTATACTAATCTTAATTTCGTATACGCTTTTCGCTTCGTAATTGGGCGCGGACGAGATAACACGGTGACAAAAAATATATTCATATGCACCTGCAACGATCTGTGTGTGCGTGCACCTGGCTCAAGTAATCACCCCAAGGTTAAGTTTGAAAACTTGCCGCATTCCAGGATGACCACCGACCAACTGACCTATATTCGTGTATACTCTTTACTATAACCCGCTTGCCAATGTACATACCTTGTTGAATAGTGATGACCAAAATATATTTGCTCGCTCGCTCTTCTCGAGCATTCGTTTTTTTTTTCTTTTTTCTTTTTTCGGTTTCATTTCGTCTGAAAGGCAACGCGGAATTATTAATTTAAATTTACGAATTACCATTTTACAGTGCGGATAGAACCGCCGAATACCGGTCATTTATTCGCGTACAGTTCTTATACAAGCCGTGGCAGACGATCTTAGAAAAATCATCCGTCCAAACGTCGGACATAAAATTTTTATTCCGATTCAACTGCAAAAGTTAGTCGGTCAAATAGTTTTAGAACTGCGAACCGGTTGTTTGCAGGTACGACGTATACTCGTACAGTTGAACTTGAACTATTTGAAAACTAATTACGTTGATCGAAAGGTTATTTAAAATTCGCTAAAAGGTTGTGGCAGAGGTAGGTACAGAACATCTTGACGCGCAAAATCATCTGGGAAAGTAAAAGTCGCATTGTCAAAAAATGCCTTTGAACCGTGAAAAGGGAAAGCTCGGCGCACCTGATTAATACCTACATCGAATATAGTACCTATACGAAATTATTACGGAAGAAATTGATATATTGCGGATACTTTCTTCACTAATCTGAATCTGTTCTCGTAAAACCGCAAGCATGCTTAATGAAATTTGTACCATATATGCGGGTAAATGAGAATGAGATACACGTGTGATGTTTACGTAGCCACAATGCCTACTTCTGACCATTAGCGAAGCAGGTATACTCGGGTCGATTTCACTGATACCGTCAGCTTTCGGTGACCAATGGTTCTAGAAATTCAGTTTCTTCGAACCAGACAGCTGCGGAAGTAATGGAGAACACCCAGTGGCACCGAAATCAGGGGTTGCCCCTCAGCTCCTGAAACTGGTAGAAGTATCACCCCCTCCTCTTTAAAACCAAGAAAATTCTAAGCATGAGAGCTCACTTACACAAAACGATGTATGACCAAGCAAATATACTGCACGCTGAACCTCCACTTTTCCTCAAATCAGAAAAAAATAGCTCACGTTCTTCTGTGATGATGATAAGGTTATCGCAGTCTTACGACCGGTTTGATGCAGCTCTCCATTTCTCCCTACCTTGTGCAAGTTCTTTCATTTCGTAATAACACTTACATTTGACATCCTTGATTAGTTCTTCTGCAAAAACTTCAATTACAGTTACAATTGAGGTTGGTGGTAGGCAAAGGGATAAGTAAATAGAGAGTTACTTCCCTGTCTTTATTTCAATCTGTCAGCATTTTACATTGTTGGCCAGTCAACTTTCACCGCCTTACTTCTCTTGACCAAGCAGAGTTCACTGGACTTTATATTACTTAGTTATTTTACTTCAGTCAGCCAATCAAAGTTTACATCCCATACATTATTTTACTTCACTTCTATCAGTCAATCAGGGTTCATATCACTTTACTCCTATTTACGAAGTAGACTTTACTTCACTTCTGTGGGCCTTAAGCCATTCAGAGTTTCTTTTTTACTTTACTTTTATTGACCAATTGTGGTTTAGTTAATGTATCCTTACTTCACGTCTATTGATCAATCGAAGTTTAGTGCATTACTTTAATTTTACTTAGGCTGGCTGATCAAAATTCATTTTACTTTGCTTAGGTACTTTACTTCTGTGAGCCGCACAGGGTTTACTTTACATACTTCACTTCCATGTGCCAATCACCATTTACTGACTTTGCATTACATTACTTTACTGTACATTACTTTATTTATTTTGATCAATCACACAATCAGTTTACTGCACATTACTTCATTTGCTTTCTGTTAGCCAATTACCATTTAGGTACTATATACTTTACTTTCATATGTGAACCAATTAGAAATAGCCTTACATTACGCTCTGTTCTCTCTGACCAGTTTGCGTTCCCTCCCTTTGCTTCTGTTGACCAATCAACGTTTATTTTATACATATACTTGTTAACCTGTCGCGCGTGCTGCGATCTCAATAAAAATAAATTGATTTTACGAATCCACTTTTATTTGTTTGTATTCGATTATCATTTGTGTATACACGCACGCCACCTATCATAGGATAGATGCACTGTGCCAGAAACCTTCGTGAGAGTGCACACAACTTCCATAAGTTTCACGGCAATCCGATGAATGGTGTAGCAATGCATGACAGACAAACAGAAAGAAAAACATTCGTTTTTATATATTACATAGATTATTATACTTATCTTTAATTTACTTCACCTATTCATTTTGTCCTTTTGCTGCAGCCAATCAGCATTTACTGTACTTCACTTGTATGTTGACCAGCCAGAATTAACTTTATACATTATTCTGTATTACTTACTTTATTTCTGCATGTCAATCAGGATTTAGTTCATGTCTCCTCCCTTCGTTTCTCGTTAACCAATCAAAGTTTACTTTACATTACTTTACCTGTGTCGGCTAGTTAGCATTAATTTACTCTACTTTACTTTTATTAGCCGATTAAAGAAACTCTGATTGGCGGTAAGAAGTTGAATGAAGTAAACTCTGATTGGCCGACAGTACATTAAGATAAAAATTAAATGCCAAAGAAATTGCTACTGATTGACAGAAGAAATGTAATGTAAAGTAAATTCTGATTGGCCGATAGAAGTATAGTAAAATAAAATTTCCTGTAGAGTGAGAGAAATAAAGCAAGGGAAAGTAAAGAATAATAAACTCTCATGGGTGGTGAAAAGTGAATTCAAGGAAACTCTAATTGGCCGACAGAAGTGAAGTAAAAGAAAGAAACTGATTGCACCAGGAATGTACAGTGGATGTACAATAAAGTGTTATCAACTCCGATTTTCCAAAACGGGTGTAAATTAAAATACAATTATATAAAGTAAAATAGAGTAAATTCCCCGTGAGTTTTGGCTCAAAATGGATATATGCGAAATTTGGTAGGTATAGTTGATTATCCTTATTTATGAGCACTTTAGCAATAAATTATTTCTTCGCAAATTTGTTTCAAGTCAGTTGATACCTGGTACTGCAATACATATTATAATGCAGTGGTGTTTTGGTCAAATAGGTCAACAGCCACTCCAGCCCACCTCATGTATCCTATACCACTTAGTACAAGGTACTTTATGGACAAAAGGACTTTTGGGTAAAAACATGAAACTGGTGCGGTCAAAGTATAAACTTTATGTGCTTGCAACTTGAGAATTTTCGTTTCAGGTTTCATGCTGGTGAGAAAATTGGCTAAATATTAAAGTGTACTAAAATTGGTTCTGTACCTTATAAGAAAGTAGATATACATTGACCCATGTGGTTTTTTGTTTTGTTTTTTTAAATATATACACACCTTTCAATTGCCATATGGATATGGGGCCACAACTAACTGTTATGTACTTAATGGGTTGGAGAAAGTATCTACTGATGCACTCTCCAGATACTACAACTCTAACGGTTTATTCAAGCCGGGCCCCTCAGATCATACCATACCTTTAAAAGTTACTGAATGAATCCTAATATGTTACAGTTGTTGGCACTCTCAGTAGCTACATACAGTAACGCTCATAGCTGCAAAATGATAAGTGCAGCTGTTGATGAACCTGGTGAAAATTCATATTACACAGACTTGAGAGGTGGAGCGTCAGCGTGGAGCATAACCTACAATGGTAAAAAAAAAAAAAAGTTTGAAATATTGCATCTTCAGAAGAAGAAAAATAAAATCAGTTAACTGATAGCGAGTACACTGCATGTAGATACATTGGTACATGGATATATCTTATATGTAGCTATGGAACACGTTCCACTCACTCCCCGATGCGCAATCAGTTACCTACCCTCTAGTTACCCGCGGAAAAGTTGCCCATTTGCAATCATCGGTTACCCTCAGATTACCCAGAGACCCATCAGTTACCCTTGGTTCTCCTTTAGTTACCCGGGTAACTGGCGGGATTTTGCGCATCCCGATACGCAGTCAGTCACCCTCTAGTAACTCGCGGAAAAGTTACCCATTTGTAACCCTTGGTTACCCTCAGATTACCCAGAAGCCCGTCAGTTACCCTTGGTTCCCCTCTAGTTACCCGGGTAACTAGTGGGATTCTGCACATTGGGTTAGTCAACATATATAGGAATATCGACGTCATCCAATATCGTTGAACATTCACACAGCTGAAGTAAGAATGGTAGTGAATATCACGAAGCAACAATTGTCATAATGACGTTATTCTAATAACATTCTCGATGTCAATCGGCATTCTTAGTATCGGTCAATTAAAACATGACACGCGTTTTTCGTTGAAGACCAGTGAAAAGACATATCCGTGTCAATTACGCAACAAAGTTACACTGCTGTACAAATAAGCGATAAAACTGTGACCAGGTTCGCTAGTGTCGACTCCTGAAAAGGTGATCAAGGTTGATGTTCCCATAAGAATACGTTTAAAATTGGTAAACTTTAAAGTTTTCGTAATTGCTGAAAAAGGTTTTTCTGATAGTCATATAACATGTCAAATTGAAGCTTGAAGTCTCTAGTTTATAATGAAAGGTAATTTAATGCGCTTTATTCGCTCCAGTTAAATGAATAAGTTGATTTCCAAATTACTGTTTTTCCTATGGAAGTTTACCATTGGTACAAAACGCGCTTGTAAACAACTAATACATAGAGAATGGAGCCGTGTCAAGTTCGTAAATTAAAATTAGAGCCCTTAATCTCGGAATTCATCTATTATACGACCCAAGAAAACTTTTTATTGACTAAAAAAAGCGAATTCAACTATTCAAGTTATATGTATTCTTATGATGATAACGTCCATGATCACATTTTCAGGAAATTTCGCGGCAGGGCTACCAATTTCAGAAACTCTCAAGTTCTAGCACTTATGGAAAGGGGACCATACATCATTGTCCTAGGAAAATGTTCAAACATAGGTCCCTTTCTCTTGACATCCCAAAATGGATAAGTAGTCACACTTTCAATATGGACGGTAGTATAGCTAGCTCCGTTTGAGTGTAAGCAGACATGACATACATTACCAGAAATCAGAACCGTATCGTATTTCCTAAAAGGCTGATAAGACTGCAGCCTCGGCGCAAAATTTTAGGGAAAAAAAGGGGGGAAAAAGAGGAAAAGAAAAAATGAGGAAAAAGAAGAAAAAAATTGAAGGAAAAATTCACTATTCGATGAAATAATTTATCTAGTTGCGATCCATCCATGTAATTGACAAAGCAAGGGTGTCTTTTCTTTTCTTGTGCAGTGTGCTGAACAGCGGAACTGATTCATTTATACTACAGAAATTTCAATTTTGTTTGGCAACTGGCTTCTGCTAAACTAGTTATAATAGGGACGTCGGACTCATTGCGAGCGAAGCGAATAAAAAATTTTTGAGCGCGGCGCAAATTTTTCAATAGTTTCAAGCGTAAAATACCCTAAGTCCGCCTCTGCCAGAAATATTGTAACTCTTTTTAAAATCCGACGAAAAAAGTGGCCAAGATAAGAATGAATAAATGTGAGTTAGCACTCATCACTAACGAAGAATCTCATAATTACGATTCTCTTCTCACATAAGGTTGTTCATGTCCTTCTTATCAAATTGGATCTCCATATACCTGTAGTTATGAACGCAGTACTGATTAATTGTCTGTAATTATATAGAAGAATTTCTTCACGATTCCAAACGAACGTTATGAGCCATTTGAAAAGTCGTAAACGCCGTACTAAGTATAAAAACTGTAGATGATCCTATTAAGAAGGTAAAACTGATTTCTAATTTCTAATCAACGAGACCAGTATAGATATAGTGAATGAAGTCTTTCGTTATTAACACCTGAGTATAGGATATAGTAAGAGTGATGAAACACGAATGGGGATCAAATTTACAGACATTATTAACTTTATCGCTGGTTGAAGTTTCACTCGGCCATCCACATCTCGCACAGAAAGGCAGCTGATCTTCTACATTGTCTAATTGAGTGTAACGAATCGCGGTATCTGCTTGACATGACGTCGCGCCGGGGAGCTGGAGTGCTGGAGTGCTGAGCGCTTAAGTAACATTGAAAAGAACACAGCAAGTGTGCGCTTGATTATCAGTACATAAATGAATTACTCATTATACTCATTAGGTAATGCCGAATCACTTGGCTGCCGTGGTAACGAGTTCATAATTATTGTCCTAATTGGACAGCCGTAATTGAATTTCGAGTATTTCGATATTTGCGAAGTCATTCAATTACGAACAAGTTGGAGGTAGGCTTAGATTTGAGCTCCCAAAATTGAAATGTCACATTTGCAAGGGGGCAAAATCAAGTTGATTTGGAAAATGTAGTGAAGTACATATTGAAATAGGGTTTTGCTTTTACATATCTCGTCACCTTTTCGATGATCCCAATCTTGGCCCCAAAATGCGAGTATTCGACTCGAAGTAAGCAGAACTCAGAATATGAAAAGTAGGGGTATTTCGGATCACCGATTTTGAATATCTCGTTGGATTTTACTCCGGCTTCGCTTTGAGCTTCCGAAATTGAAGTTGCACGCTTGAGACGGGATATGGAAAGGGCAAAATTAACTTCAGCTGGAAAATCAAATTAAGTACCAAATAGACGTTTCTCGAGCCCTTTGTTTCTGAAATCTCATCCGATTTTGGATCCGTCCCAGATTAAGTTTCAAAATCTAAACATCAGAATTGAAATGGGTAACTTGGATTTGATTTTCAAAATTAAACCAAAAATATCGAAATCGACGTGTTGATGGCTGACTACTAAAAATGAAAAGTTTGGGCTCAATGACCATAATGTATCACGATCTACTGAAAGAAAAATTTGAATCAGTACTCTGTTCTGGCTTCCAGGAGCCCGCAAAGTAAAGGAACACAGAAATTAATGAAATATTCAGATTTAAGAAACCAAAATGCGAATTAATGTATCTTGGTTGGCAAATTGTGTACTTTGAGACCGCTCCCAAATTTGGGCAAGGAAAGAGGAGTAAAGAAGGAATATTTTTACTACTTTTACAATATTTCTACTGTTTTTCTTATACCCAGTGTTCCATTTTTATTTGCCTAATATCCCCCCCCCCCCGGGCCACGCAAAGAAAAGATCCAAGTTGCGCGATTAAAGAGAGAGAAGCAAAATTGAAATACCGGTTGGGAGACTTGGGCCTGTTGGCGCGGAAGAAAAAACGGCGAAAAGTATTTCTTGGCGCGGGGGGGGGGGATAAGATAAAATGAACCAACAGTGAATAACATCCCTCAAAATGTAGATAAATCGGCTGTTATTTGAATATCTGCTTCCTCTTAGGCTTAGTTCCATAATACCTATAAAAATTATACAGAGAGCTCTTGTTCCAATTTCTACGCACTGGATCAGGAAAATCAAACCACGTATTGAAGTATATACTGAGTTTCGGGTTGGTTGTTGCAAATATCTCATTATAATTTCTGATTCGACCCCGTTTGAGCCCCGGAACCCAGATTTTTCGCTCGCAATTTATACTCGCCCCCGCCATAAATGTTAGTTCTGAAATGTCGGAAAAACTAATGTCTAAATCCAAGTCTGGGGCTATGACAGCCTATGAATTAATATCCATATTGTATTTTCTCATTTTCGTCCCTCTTCCTCTCGTTTAGAGTCACAATTTTCGATTTATAGAATCAAACCTGTATAAAATATGAATTCAGTGAGTTTGAAACCCTCCTCGATGGTAATTTGATTGCATCATTCATACAAAAGAATGGTCCAAGATTTCCATTCAAAAATCCTCTTTCAGATCAATGAAACTTTCAAGAAACACGAATTACACGTGCTGTATGCAAGGGGCGGGGTTAATGGGGTGGGAAAAGTTTCCTTTGATGGGTAGGTACCAATGTACGGAAACAGTTCAGCGGATACTTTGCGTCCTTTAAATTTGCGCAAGTCGCTAAGACTAATAAAATGTCAAAAATTCCACAAATTTTCAAAAATCAAAATATTAAATAACGACTTATTCTTGCTGAGATTTTTACGCGGAATTCAGATTCGTTATTCAAATTTGACAGCGACGCTCATACACTCAAAAATGTTGGTGAAATTTGTCGAAAAATTATTCTAGCTCAGTCTTGACGACGGACTCGCATTTGTTTCGAAAACTTAAGTCATTTTCACCAGGTTCAAAATCAAAAGACTCAAAAATAAAATAAAAATCAATTTTGTTTTTTCAAGAACTAAATCGGAGACGGAGCACAAACGGTTGCATCCACTTTCGTATTTTCAAACTTTTGTTTAACCCCTTTTTCAAAAACCATTTCTTCAGCCCCCCCCCCCAAAAAAAAGAAGAAAAAACAACAAACCTCAACATCTTAGGAAGGAGTGCAGCACAAACGACGGAGTCTTCTGCAACGAATGCCACCACTTGGAAAATATCAGCATAGTGGGGGTGCTTCCGTTTCTTCAGCCCCCCCCCCCAAAAAAAAAAATAAGAAAAGATCCCAACATCTTGGGAAGGAGGCAGCACAAACAACGAGGTCTTCAGCACATACCAACACATACATAGCACTAACGACTGACATCATTTTCGATTTCCTTGGTGCTCCCGTTTCTACAGCTCCCAAAAGTTTTCCGAAATATCTCAAGAAGGGATGCAGCACAAATTACAGGGTTTTCAGCTCAAACCAGCACAAGCGTAGCACAAACGATTGACACCATTTTCAATCCCCTTGGTGAAAGTGGGGGTGCTCCCATTTCTACAACCCCCGCCCCGTCCCTCCCAAAAAGTTTTTCAAAACGGGGACAACACAAATGACAGGATTTCCAGCACAAACCAGCACAAACGTAGCACAAACGATTGACACAATTTTCGATTCCCCAAGGGAAATAGGTGAAAGTGGGGGGCTCCCGTTTCTACCTACAACCACTTACCCCCTGGTGTTGAGGGACGTATGGCGATGCACGCATGCCAAAGTGGCCCCTGAGACACCGCACCCCCGGCACCGGAAACTACCCTTTCGGGCATCGCATCAGTACCGAGGGGACGCATCAGTACCGAGTGGAAACCACTCACCCCCTCCAAAAAAAAGTTTTCCAAAATATCTCAGGAAGGAGGCAACACAAACTACGGGGTTTTCAGCACAAATGAATGGAATATGTTTCAAGTCTATTGGATAGGTGGGGACCGAAAAAAATGCACCTAATTTTCGATTTCCTAAAATCGTGACAGTTATTTTACAAATTCATCAGAAATCCAGTTTTTAATTTTTTTATTTTTTTTGAAATTTCCTTTTAGGGGTGATAATAGGATTTTTTGGCTACCATTCAAGGCCATTAGCAATCTTTTCAGGCTCATAGGGGCCTACTTATGACCAAAAACAAAATTTGGTCCATATTAGGCTACTCTACCTTACTCTCAGAAAAGTTGATAGACTTTGTCAAAAAGTGATTCTAGCCCAATTTTGACGATGAATTTGAATCCGTCTCGAAAAACAGATTCATATTTACCTCATGCCGAAGCTCCGAAAATGTTTTCGCTTCAAAAAAGGCATAACATATAGCGTGGAGGAATCTTCAAAAAAAAAAAAATGAATTAACAACTTTATTCAGTTTTTCAAACTAAGCTCAAATTCTTTGTTTAAATTTGGCGACGATGTTCCGTTTTCGTGATGTGCTTCTAAATGTTGGTGGAATTTGTCAAAATACAAATCTACGTCAGTTCGGACGACGGTTTTGAATTTGTCTCTGTCTCGAATAATCCAGTAATTTCCATCAGATCCCCTTGCTGAAGCTCTCGGAAAATAATTGCATAGAGGATGTTGGATCGTTTAAACCTAGGCGGAGTAACGTCAATACTAAAGGGAAAATGCCCTGTCTAAATTTTGTTCTATTACACTGCACAACAGCAAAAAAAACAACAAAACAATGAATGCTGAATAAGATGGCGTTATCCATTTTTCTCGAGAACCTCTTGTTTTCCATATTCAAAATAAAAATTTTATTAGAATTTTCACGTCTTATTCCTTTTTGTCGGGCAGGAATAGCTGCACTGATACTGATAACAATACTGAACGCGTATAGTTATTCGATCAGTAGTATCATCGTGATGATACTAAAATTTACATGATAGGAAAAATCAATGAACTATAATCAAAAAAATTAACATCGTCATTAAATTTCTCGTTGAAAATACATATAGATAGAATCATGTATTCTCATGCCATTGTTTTTTGAAAAATTTCAAATTGTTTTGTAGTCTTATAGAAGACGTTAACTAGAAGCAATTGAAATTTAGAGTACAGTTTAAATTTACTAATATAATTTTACCAAGAGATTTCTAAGGCTATCAAGATCTATTCCAAATTATGCGTTCTTTAATGTTCTCGACATCAGGACTCGGACCTAACGACAGACAAACAAACATTTGTCGTCAGTCTAAAAAGTAACTAAAAGGAGAGGCAAAGATTTTGGCCCCATTGGGCTTTTGGGGCTACCCAGGTCCATCGCCTACTACTTTCTGTCTTAAACCAAGTATTGTTAATTCGCAACTCATTTTCATTACAAAAGTCTATCAATAGTTCTCCATGAAAATTTCGGACCTATTATTTTTTTTTTCTTTCTTCTCCTTGTTCTCTTTTCCCTATTTGACTGTTGAAGACACCAATCACTAGGACCGTGGTATTTTTTATCATTTCAAGTTCGTTAATTAATCTATTTAAATTTTCATAGAACTTTTCTAGGTACAGTTCCCAATTCTGTGTCCAGTGTAGGGCGATGTACCTGGATAACTGCCAATTTGTTTTTATTATTGAACTCCATCAGTACTGCTGCTATCCTGTCATTAATTCCCATACATTTTGTTATGTATTTATTGAGACACTGATTGATTAAGAATCCGACTCCTCTGTACCCATCAGAGTCTGTATGAAACCATATATTTTCTTTCTTCGTACAAATAATATTCCCCCCTTCTTTTCACTTCAGCTACGCCGAAAATATTAATATTATATTTTATGCATTCTTCTTCTAACTGTAAGAATTTATAATTGTCTCGTGATGATCTCGTATTAATTGTGGCTACTTTTAGCCCCCACTTTTTGCTATTATCATAATTATTTCTTGTACTGATGGAGCTCGATTTTTTTATTCTTTTATGTCTCAAATTATTTGAATTTGTTTGATTTACACACAAGGTACTGAATCTAGGCCTTATTTGCCTATGCTGGCCATGCGTACCTAGGCAAAGGTGGCTTACAATACTATGGTTTATTGCATAGGTTTCTATATCTACTTTTTTCCTTCTTTGCTGACATAACGGAACTGACTCAGCTTATCTTCAGCCTTTCTGATTTTAACGTCGGTTTTCCGGTTCTGCGCTTGCACGAGTTCTTTTCTTCTTATTGTACAGGTCCACCCCTTCCTTTGTCTTGATGCGGAAAGTTTGGCGGCCTGGTTCTTTCGATCTTCCTGGTATTTTGCCTTTGCTCGTCCAAATGAAATAATCGTTATATAATTCCTTGGCTTTCGTTAGGATTTCTTGATTCTTCTTTGTTAAGTGGTCGTTGTAGAACACTTTTCTACTCGGATCGCCACCAAATGCGACAGCGGTTAATACTTTCCCGGCAGTACTCTTCTTGCGCCTCATAATCTCGTCTTTCGTAAGTCGACTGACCAATTTTATAATGAAAGGCAGTGTTTGCGAATCCTTCTTCGATGGTAGTAGATGGGCAGCGTCGATTTCTTTCTCTGTTAGTGATACACCCACTGCGGTACCTATTTTCATTGCTACCTGAATTGGGTTCTCGTTATCCTTTATCGGAATACCGTGGACAACGATATTGTTTAGCCTTGAGTAGCAGGCCAAATCATCCGATCTTCTAGTTCGACTATTCTCTTTTATAACTCCTTTATTTCTTCCACCACATCCTCAATAAAAGCGAGTTTGTTTTCAAAAAATCCATTTAGAATAGATTTCATAGCACTTACAGTTACCACGTCGTCGTCCTTCACCATTTTCTAAGCTGAGCGAGCCCATTCGAACTTGTAACTTGATTCACAATGTAATAGATTATACACTTTCGTGTACGTTATCTAGTTACTGTAACTACCTTCATGCAGTTACTACCAGCCAATTATCTCTTCCACCCCCACACCGTGTTACGTACGCGCGTACTCTGTTTACTCGGGCGAGAAAATACTTGAAGATTCCACCACCGCTAGAAGCATAGTCGAGCGCTGCGACACAAAACCGGGTCTCGCGTATCGGTTTTTGAGATGGGTAATTCTCCGAAAAATGGACAATTCATGTAAATAGGCTGTAACTCTGCCACTTATTATCAGAATGCTATGCGCAATATATCAAAATTGAGGAAATGAACTCTTCTGATGGAGACAGTGGTAAAAGCTCTCCCTAGTTCAGCAGAACATCATTAGAAAATCGAAAATGCACCTGAAATGTCCATCAGCGTGGGTGTCAACCTGGCCTAGTTCCGTTTTTTTTTTTTTGCTTGCTGGAAGGGTTTAATACATCATTTTCAGGAACTACTGTTTCCCATTGTTGAAGAGGTAAGTTGAGGCAACACGGTATAGGTCTTACAATCTTTTTCTAACCAAGTTAAGTAACCTTTAGAATACCTCAAAGTTGTGTCTAGGAAGAGATATGTCCTTCAACGTGGATAATTTTCAAACCTCTCTGTAGGGTTCCACTATAAGCATAAACTTCTCTCAAATGCTCATATAACTTCCTCATAACTTCCTCTAGAAGGCTGTGTAAGAACTTTTGTGAAATAATGATAATTTGTATGCTAAAATACTCATTTATTGCTGAGATCCTGGTTTCTAAAAAAAAAGTGTCCTTCATCGTGGACATCAACAGCCATATTGAATTTATAGCTCCGAATTTGTAAAAACGTAATAATATAACTAATGTTGGCCACATTACATTCAGCAACATGTATCAAATATTTTCCGCATATTTACCCAATGGGAAAAGGGAAAAGGCGATTTTGTCCTTAAACGTGGACATAAAATATTATTCAACGTGGCTACTCACGTATTTCGTGTATCCACGCTAAAGGACGTGAATCTTTCGACACTTAGAAGCAGTCTGTAGAAACAGCCTTTAAATCTTCTTCGTGCAGAGACTACTTTCCTAGATGAATTTTTGGTACTTCATAAAACCGTGATCCGTGAGATTGTAACCCACGGTGCCGCTGTGTGATCGTACAGCCTCATCTTATCACACTATGTAAACTTGAAAAATTTGTCTTTCAACGTGGACAACAATTTTTTTTTACAACCCTCCAAAATCAAATTTAAGCCCGGCCGGTACCGGAATATGATTTCTCAATACCCCTAGTATCGATTTTAACGAAAAAAAATTGAAAAGTGAACCTCATTTTTTTTGGTTTTTGTCCACGTTGAATTGTCCATTTTTCGGAGAATCACCCAGATAACAATTTTTGTGTTGCGCGAACCGACTTCGTACCGCGAGGGTGGTTCGTTTGCTACTCGCGGATGAAGTCTGTTGCTCCTACCTATTTAACTACCCGGAGAAATTAGGGTAGCCAAGCCAACTCGGGCAAGCTTCTTGCGAAGGCACTTATTGCTGCTAGCACTTCTGGCTTCCTTACGATCAGCTGCGAGCGCTTTACTGGTTACCGGTGAACCCTGACACTCCTTCCCTCGGCGCGCTTTACTGGCTACCGGTGAACCCTGACCATCCTTTTCCCATCCTTCGGCGCGCTTTACTAGCTACCGGTGAACCCCGAACTCCTTCTGACTGCTGGAAGTCCATTGCCTTCCCCGTTGCCAGTGCTATTAGGGAGGTATACGTGTCGCGCCTCGACTGTGCTTCGCACTGTGTAGTTGTTAGTACGTGATCAGGGAGCATTCGCGCCCCCTCCCCCTTGTGTGTGTTGTTTAAACATCAACTAGTTTTTTTTTCTCGCTGTCGTACTAGTAATTGTTGTCGTGCTCGTTCTTCTCGCCGCGACCTTTGTTCGTTGTTCTTCGTGTAAATACTTGCGTGAATATACCTATCTCTATCAACCCCCTGTGTCATTATTTGCCGTGCTAATTTTCGTGTCGAAATGTCCGCGTTCTGGAGCTTACGCTCCCGCAACGTGCCCCGCGAGGTCACCCATCCTCGCGACTTCAGTGCTCGAACTCCCCCGGAAAGCGCGTCTCGCGGGCCCCCGCGGTCCCGAAACGCGACAACCGTCAACCTGGCGTAATCTTCAGCGGAGTAAAGAGAACATGAACGGAGCTGAAGTCGAAAATTTGAGAAATTTTCGGCATTCATCGCCCTCCTACAGCCTAAAACAAGCATGCAACCCCTTGGTACTTCTACACCACCCCCGTTAACTACTGAACTAGATTGTTTGCCTGGACTGTAATGCATCAGGTTGGACCTTTGCTATGTCTTAACATGTCTAATCATTTTATTTACAGCGTATGATATATTCAATCATTTATTATTATTTTTTTATATGTCTATCGTCAGCGTGTGTATAACACAAATTTTCAATTTTGAATCTTATTTGATTTATGCATGTTTATTCTACAATTTTCGTATACGAGATTTTATTAAATTTTATGGGTCATTTTGACCATTATTTCTATTTGCATTTATTGTCATACTAACAAAGTTCCTATTCCAGAAACGTTTCTCACAAATATTTACAGAATTTGTATCAATCTTGAAATCTTTAGGAGTTGGAAAGTGTTTTCTCCTCGTGTCGATTCCATAACCACGCTAGAAATATCGCTACCCTCCCCCCCCCCACTCTTTTGTACCGCTTGACAGGACTGTTGGAGTACTGTAAGCATTCCGGCAGAAATTTGGGGCTGAAGTATGCAACTTCATCAACACACGTGACTTAGAAGTTGCATAGCAGGTTTGCCGAAAATCGCTTTTCCTTTTCGATCATCCGAAATAACGATTTCGTTTCCGTTTCCGTTCCCGTTCCCGTTCGCTGTGTTTCACCTGCGTGCACGCACACGCGCGCTTTGTGGGTCGTTCGACGTGAAATTGATTCAGCATCGATCTATTTTCTCCGTCATTAGAAATTTTTCCGCAATCGGCGGTCGCGAAGGAGGGTGTTCGAGGTCTTGTCGCGCTCCACATTAACATCTGTCGCGGGCCAGCCACTACCATAATGGCCGAGTTGTATTTTTAACCCCCTTTTTTCTTCTTCTTCTTCTTCTTCTTTTTTTTTTTTCATCTACAACAACAACTGTGTACGCGATTTTCTACAAAGCGACGCGAAAAATACCGATATACTAACATGGTAAAATGAAACTATCCGGCGTAGACTGCGTGTGAAGATCCGGTCACGAGAGCGCCGTCTCTTTTCCGCTTTAATTACGCGGAATAACGCGAAGCCAGCGAGAGCGAAAGAGACGGATCGAGAGAAACGTAATGGCCATTTTATATAAGTTGTCGGTCATCCGGCCTCGGAATATTATCATCAATCAAATTAACTATATACTGCTCTGAGTCTCTCGATTTCCGATACACGGATATTTGAATTGGATGCTGGTCGTCTGCTCGTCATAGTTCTGACATAACTGTACGTAAAGTCGAACTCTGCCCCAACTCCGTTTCTGCTCCACATCGACCTGAAAGCGATAAACCACTTTATTACGCCGACCGAGGGCCGCGGGGCGCGAACCCCGCCGTCCACTCGGCGTTGACCTCTGCCCTATATCAGGTTTTCGCGCGCTCCTTCTCTACCCTTATTTCCGACCGGGCGGACGTAGTTGAGGATCGTTCGAGGAAAGTGTTCGACTCGGTTCGCTTTTCGAAACCAGTTACCGCGTGCATGCGCAACTCGCGAACTTGAAAATCAGAAGTAGACGGTGGTCGCGGAGATGGACGAGATCATTCATCCTAGTTAAATTCGTTTCGCGATTTAGTTCGCGGTACATTGAAAATGGGCTGTCGTTGAGATCGTATCGAACAATTGGGTAGTTGCATGGCTCTAGCCGTCCGGTTCAATTGATTCGATGGCCGCGACGCGGGCACGACTGCGGTTACCGCGCTGACAACTTTCCACTCGTGTCTTTTATGGTTGGTATCGGGACCACACCCTCTTCGAAATGCTCTTGCGGTATCGTTGTGTTGGTCTGAAGCCTGCTCGAGTCCTCGGCGGGTTTTCCAACTGGGTACTTTTGGGCGTAAATCGGCAAATGTTGAAACTCAGCCGCCTCGGACCTTGGATCTGGATGAGAGTTTACATTAGGTCTCCTTTTCATCCGACTTGATTATTATTTTGGTGGCAACTTGTAACTCGGGTCGGGGGAAAAGACCAGGTCCAGTGTACACTGGTTGGCTAACCGATGAATTCGTATTTTTCTGAGACTGATGTACGTATGTCTGATTTCAAAACGATTACTTTTGTCAGAACTTCAAAAGAAATACTTTCTTTCTGAAAGCGAGAGTTGAGGAAAGAAAATCCAGCCTTATTTATTATCCTTGCTAGAATTTTTGATGCGTACGATAGTAAACGTATAAACCAACCGATGGGACAAGCAGAATTTCGTAAAAAATTTGCAAGAATAGACCATATTGAGACGCTGACGGAAATGATTGAGAAAACAAATGAATACCGGTTAGAGATTGTCTTAGCGTTCATTGACTTCAGTAAGGCTTTCGACTCCATCTACCAACAAGGTGCTTGGAAAGCACTTGCATCGCAAGGCGTCCCACAAAGTATTACGATAATGCTAGAAAATTTGTATCGTAAGTCGAAGGCATTTATCTCGCTGGATAAGAAAGGGGAATTGTTTAGAGTTAGTAGAGGGGTAAAATAAGGTGACCCCTTGTCATCTAATATTTTCAATGCGGTACTCCAAGGATTATTTAAAGAAGTAATCTCAGATTCGCGGATGATATTGTACTGATTGGTAAAAACATTGAGAAAATAAACTGTATGATTGACGACTTGATAGAACGAGGGACTAAAGTGGAACTGAGAATTAACTTGGAAAAATCCCTCATACATTAGGCAAATTAATTCGTATACATTTTTTAAAACTACTTCTCTTGCATTCTTCAATAACCCACTAACAATTTCATCAACTTCTTCTGCTTTACCTGCTATTTCTTTCAGAGTTTTATCAAATAATACCAAGCTCAGAATAGGATCTCTTCTTTCTTCATCCTTCACACTATCTTCACTTTCTGCTCATTTACTTATACCAGCTCCATTCTTACAGAGTTTTTCAACATATTATCTCACCCATCTTTTTACTTTGTCCTTTTTAGAATCTAACAATTTTCCTTTTTCATCCGTGTTTTTTTTTTATTTGGGGGGGGGGGGGGGTAGCCACGTCATGTACACCCTATTGGCTAAAGACGTGGAGACTGTACGAGTTACATTTTGGAGTAGAGATTTGTGGCTTTTAGGAATGATATGAGTTTAAGGTTTTGGGTGTGATTGTCGGAGAGCAGGGATTGGAATTTTGGGCATCAGGTAATTATGTGGATAATGGAGATAGGAGTATTACATGTATCGCAGGTTGGTCAGGGTAGTTTGTTCAGGATATAGCTAAGTGAAAGCGGAGAGTGTTCAGTTCTTAGTCTGAAAAGTATAGACCTTTTCACGGTGACGTCATGATGAAGACTGTTGCGCAGCTGCTCCAGCCAGTCGCAGCCATCAGGGTCCAGCTTTTTTTGTTTACATTCATTTTACATGACGTAAAACTCCATAAGCAGGGTTACCAAATCAGGTGATAACTCGCCATTGGGTGACATTGGGAGACCCGTTTGCGACGAAAAATCTACTCAGGCGACTAGTTGCAAATTGGGCGACTTCTTTGGCGTACATAGACGAAATATAAATTATATTTCTCCCCAAAAATGTTCGTTTTTTTCTCCTCGAATTTCATTTTCAAAATGTGACTTGTCACAAGAAAAGGGGCTTTAGTGGCATGAAACTCATAAAAAAGCCCTTAGTAACATGCAACTAAGAGCCCTGAAAATTTCGGACAACTTGGGGCTTCACTGCGTGTTCAGAATGGCGACTTCACTTTACCAGTATCGGTCACCCATAAGCGAATATTTGTTCTTTTTTGCGAGTTCATAAATATGAAAGAGAGCATTTCTTAATGCTTCCGGACGCTTATTTATGATCTAAAAGCGTTTAGTTTTGATTTAAATCATCGTTCAATATTAAGAAATGTTCTCTTTCATATTTATGGACTCGTAAAGAAGAACGAATGTTCGTTTATGGAGTTTTACATGTAAAACGAATGTAAACAAAACAAGCAGCTTCGCTACTCGAAGAGGGTCGGATGGGAAATGGAGATACCGGAGCTAGGTTTCATTTTCGCGGTTGTTGGAAATGATGTCAAGAAAAAAAGGCCTATTGACAATCATGTTTAAGGTCTTTTTTATTTTGCTTAACACAAGAGCTGATAGATGAAATGTAATTAGGATAAAACTACAGGAGGGGCGGAGACTTTTATGTCCCGCTGGCGACATATCAGATTTTTTTGTGACATGCCAAAAATTTGTCGGACCTCGGAAAAAAGCTTTTCTTTTCAATTTTTCCAGTCGCAGTGAAATAAAAAGAAAACCACTCTTATGGTTGAACAGCGACACCTGTTGGAATGTTACACAACTATATTTAGGTGAATTTAGCTTTTGATGATCAAGTTCAACTTCTGGCGAACTAAAGGTGCGCTCACCATTGCTGGGCTCTCCTGCTGACCTATTAGGGATTTATGTCACTGAGGCAGGGATGTGAAAAAAGCTGGAAGCAGAAGCCCGGAAGTTTTTATGTATCCTGACTCAAATCGAGAAGCCGGTAGCCGGAAGCCAATTCCAGTTGGAAGCCAGAAGCTGGAAGAGAAGTCTTTTGTTTATCGGCTTCTTTTTGGCTTCCAAGTTCCAATTCAGAGTCAGCATTTGGCCTAATTTGTCAGTCATTGTTTATAAGAAAAGAGCTCTTAAACTCGTTGCTTCAAAGTCTAAATATATTATTTCATCTTGAACTTGTTTTGTGCTTCTTATTATTTTGGAGGAGGGGGAGGGGGGCTTAAAAGATGCTAGAGGTGAATAAAGTGAAATTTCGGGAGTTAGAAGTCGGAAGCTGGAAGTTTTTTGAAATAACAGAAGCCAGAAGCCGGAAGTTTTTAAATTACAAAATTGAAAGAAGTCAGAAGCTGGAAGCTTTTTAAAATTATGGAAGCCAGAAGCCGGAAGAGAAGTTTTTCAATAAGCTTCTCATCCCTGCACAGAGGTACGGGAAGGGGCACTCACAGACTAACAGAGTGGAAGCTTAAAAATACCAAAGTCGAAATATAGCCTAGCCTCTTACCGCTGAAATTAATGCCACTTGATGTGGTCTCCTCCATCCGTTGTGGGCAGGTTCCTCCTAATCTACAGCTCAGTGATGTATAAATACAAATGTACAGGAGACAGGGGGCTGGAGCCTCTGCGCCCCCTTTTGGTGCCACAGTCCACCTCGGAGTCCGAGCAGGATGTAATGGGCACAATAAAATTGATGCCCGTCAGTCTCATATAGAGAGTGAGGGCTTCTGTAGTACATAAGACTAAAAGAACGCCGTATGAACTTACTACGCGATCTAATGTGCCAATGGTAGCCTAGAAGGGGAGAGGTTCAGACTGGGCCCCTCACATAGAGAGTCTAGAATTCTCAGAGTGCCTCGGAAACCCGGAGGTGTCCCTAAAGGATGCGATTTTAGGACACTGCTTTGAAGTACCAAGCCATGACTCCCTACAGTACCCTTGGTCTACTCTGAACTATCGAACAAGTCCATTGAGTATGATACTATTTTTTGAAATTGCCAGGAGATGGGGGTCCAGCCTCCCCCCCCCCCTTTACAATTGAAATTTTGCGACATGTGGGAAAAATCTAAGTCTCCGCCCCTGCACTACAGGTACACTAACAACACATGGTAAGTTCAAGGCCTCAAACTGCGAAGCTCCAGACTGCAATCACGCAGCAAACACTTTCTATTTCAACAAAATAATGACTCTCGAATTTGAATGAAAGGAATTCGTGGAGAGAAAACGTTCTTCTATATTAAGTACTCAATTCAACCAGTTCGGGTAGAATCTTAGAATTAGGAAGTCGCATAACTCTTCATGCGCTAAAGACAACAGAGGACTTTTCTATCGATTCGCAGGAGGAAGTTTATTTCAATTCAAATAAAGTTTACAATTCGAACAAGCACAACCAAAATTATCACTAATACGAGTACTATCAAAACGTATTAACAAGCATGCAGTTTTGAGAACACAAGAAGTACCTACCTACATCTGTTCGTCATAACTTTGTAACTTAGCATTGACAATAGAACGATCGAAAGATAATCTCCGCAACTTAGTGCATACACACAATTTGTCCTTTTATATCCCAAACAACTTAACTTGGTCCCTCATGAACATGCAGTTGACTAGAAATAGAAAATACTATTGAGTATTGAGAGACAGAATAATCGTCAATATCTAATCAATCATCAGCCGATTCATAATCATTGGCAACAGAGATTACCTGAAGATTTTACACTATTATATAAGCCTAGCGGAAGCTTCACTGCTTGAAACCTGAAACAGAATACCAAAATTACATACCATTAATACTTTTATAATTCACATCGCATTATTCCTTGGGTGCATCATGTAGTAAGGTTTTATCCTGTACTTCTTCACTATACGTAAGTATAGCTAATTATTCATTTGCTACTCACTTATTTGCTACCACCATAGGTAGTTCACTTACGCATTGCATATTCCCATAGTTGCCACATCAGCAGGGAACCCTGGTGTTTTTTCTTTAGCTGAAAACAGCAATGAAGCTTTAGGCTTCACCGCCCGAAAACTGAAACAGTAGAATTTTTCAGAATTCGGCCCGGATTCAAAAATGTGTACTCACGTTCATCAAAGCTTATCAGTAAAGCTATGTCATATAGTTTCTACATGGCTCTTAAACTTAGAATCACGTGTTCTCAGAAAACAGATTTTGCTGGTTGGTTCCCTTACTCTTGAGAAAGCGTCTGAGTGCGATTATTGTACTTTTGTACTTTTTGTTCGAAGTTGGTTAGTGGAATAGCCGTCCAGACTTCAGCTGAAAGGCCGACCCTAATATAGCTTGTTATGGATTTTAGTTTGTTAGTTGGTGGCACTTGATCCCAGTGTCGTATGTCGTTGGAAGGATTTGTGCACGAATAATTTACTGATTTTTTTGATGTCTGATATCAGGATTGGAGAAATGTTCAAGGAAAGTTCAACTGTTTCATCGGCTATGTCGTTTCGAGGAATTTTAGAGTTGGAGGGGATCCGACATTGAGAGAATTATTGGTTGAAGGACGATAGCATTTGGGAGATGGAATGTTGTTTCTTTTTGTGGAAATTTGTTACAGATAGGAGAGCTGATAACAAGTCTGTAAGAATTAGAAGTCATTTAGTGTGAGGTCTAGGCAGTATTGCTGGCGTAGAATTATTCTTTGAAAGGATTGAGGAGTGTGTGGGTATAGTGGGTATGGGATTGCAATGTTGTCGTGGACAGTGGAGCACCCTGATTTATCTGCTGATTTAGAGCCATCTGTATATATATACCTACTTAGATGGAACTAGGGTATTTGTTAAGGAGGCGATTGAGATTTTGTTGGAATTTGTCGAGATTGGTAAGTGATAGGTCTAGCTTTGGTGAGTATGAGAGCCAAGATGGATTGATATTGTAGGGGAGATGTAATAGTTTGGTATTAGTTTGGATGATCGATTGTAAGAGATTGTGTTATTGAAAGGAGGGAATTAAGAGGGATAATGAAATGAATGGGTCTGGTACAGTTGCGGTTTGCGAGAATGTTGAGATTAGCATTTGTGAAAATGAGATGCCTTTAAATATTAAGAGGTGGTTCGGATGACTCGCTCTTTTCTTTGCCTCTTTTAAATCCAAATAAAATTTTTTTTTTTACTTTCTTCTTATTTTTTATATATATATATTTTTTTAATTTAAATGTATATTTCATTACTACCAAACTGTGGCGGTTAGTGGCTGCGGCGAGTCATCGCTTGGAATGCTTCCCAACCGATCGGCGGTTCAGAGCGGGGGATAAGGGCCACACGAAGGGGCGAAGCTCCCATGTGGGCGACCATTCGTACCATTGTCTGTTCGGTCTCACAAGGTGCTTTCTAAATTTCTATCATGTTTCTCACAGTTTCTAATTCAAATTGGTTGATATCTTCGCGAATCTTTTTCTCAGTTAGATTATACACTCTAACTGAACATACTCAGTTAATCTATAGCTACATATATAGTCGATATTAACTAGTTATTGTCAACTTTACTTGATAGTCAACTCTATCTCTAACATGTCCACAATTATAATAACTTGTCATCTCGCCTGGAGCCTAGTTTCCCAGCGGTGACCTCATCGTGTAAAGGCCTCTGGGGAAATTCTGGATTTCCCAACCCCTAGTCTGCCCCTGTTTCAAACAACGGGAGAAACGAAACGTGTTTATTTCGAGATCTCTGTTGTTTGTCCTGTTAGCACATATCTATACTTGAGCTAGCTTAAACCTGTAATCATGTTTACGAGGCGTTAATTTCCCGAACGGATTCCACTCGGCCTCCGTTTCGTTCGAACGTCGACCGAAAAAGGCGACCGTAAATGAAACAACCGCTACTTCGGCGCACGAACGAAATTTTAGAAATTTGATTTCAGCGTCGTATAGCAGCAGTATAATCTGTTCAGGAACCTTCGCCGTGCCGTGTTTAAAATGAAATAGGTATACAAATTCGCCACCCGTTCGCCGCATCGCATCAAATCGCATCGGCGACGAAATTATAGTGATTATAAACCGCTCTAACGATGTTGCTGGATCCATCCAAATAATCTATTAATTTTGCCGAAATCGTTGCGGACCGCGACGCGCTTTTTACGCGCGGCAATAATTATAGAAGTTTGCATACTGACCAAAGTAAAAAAAAAATTCTACTTTAATGAAACATTTCGAGCACAGCCACTCCGCACACATATAATTAACTTGCGCGGGAAAATGGGCATCTCGTTGCTGCCTCGGCAACCAGATCGAGCCGGAGAATACATACAGTGGAGAGAACTCGTCTTTTATAACTCCCGATCCATAAATTTATTCGTCAGAATGCGCGTTATAAACTAGAAATGATCTATATTCTTTTGATTATCGAGTCTGCATGCAGACCCACATTGTACAAACATTATCGCCTTTTGGCCACCCATTAACGCTGCCCGTGAACCGACTTCGAACGCTCTCGAGTCTCGAATTAGCACATCAGATAGAGAGCTCTTCGTATGCTGGACACGCTAATACCAATCTACTTAATTAAAAGATAGGAGCTGCAGCATCCGGCGAGAGTGAACATTGTTGAAAAACGTGGCCGCGTCAGCTCTGGCAGTGGTGTAGGCTCAAAAATGTGGTTGTAATTCGAATCGGAGTGATTATGTGAATGGACAGTATGTATGGTTCGATGGGTGCGTATTGGTATATCGTTATTTACACTATCAGTTCAGGTCAAATCCATTAAGGAAACTTTAGTGTTGTCCTTCCCACTAGGTAAGAGTAGGCAAGTTCGAAAAAAATAAGAAAGAGACACGAGAGCTTGGTCATGAGAAACTACGAAGTGAGAGTGAACATTCATGTCTGGCAAGCACCTCACATACCTGGCAAAACCGTCTAAAACTGACAACTCGCCGAAAACTGACGATTAAAAACTCAAAACTTAATGAACAGCCTCACCTACATAAATTACAGTCAAAAATCAACGAACAACCCTACGACGACTAACAGCCCTAAAATAATGCGAGGGCTGTTCAAAAAGAATGACCCTACTCTTAGGAGAATATGTGATGTGATTGTTGGTAATACTGCATACCACACGGCTCATATTCTTCTAGTCATTCATAATGATTAGTTTCAAGAAGTCGATTGCTGCAGTGAGTAGACGTGGATGACGAATATTGTGTAACGATGTTCGCCTACTGTATCTAGCAAAATTTAACTGTATCATAACCACAAACTAAAAATTGTAGTTATGACTTTTTTCTTTCTTTTTCTTATTAAGAGATAAACATATTCTGATTAAACCATTTTCCATTTCACCCATATCATGATCTACTCGTGAAGTTTTATTTGGCTGAGTTACAGAGTTACACCAAATTAGACATTACTGCCGAAAACAGTGCTTAAAACGCAAGTTCTTAGCGCCAAAATAGTACCAAAACAGTGCCAACAACACATTTTAGTGCTTAAAATAGTACCAAATGACTTTTGGTGCCCATCAGAGCAGCGCACGATACTGATCCTATTGTTGGAGAGCGACTACCGACTACATAGTCGGTTTCACCAACGAGTAATACTTGGTCAGGAATCGTTTTATGATTAGCGCTGTATTTTAGGTGGTGCAGTAGTGATGCCTTATCAGTGATACTTGTTATTGTCGATACCATAATATCACGAAAACGACTACCTGTCGCTACAATACCGAGTATACTCGGTATCGGCCGATACTATTCGGTATCGTTTTAAGCGATACGATACCGAATACCACATGAGTATATACTCGTATCGTGCACTGCTCTGGTGCCCACAGTGCCCTTTTAGTGTTAACAACAGTGCAAAAAACTGCGCCAAAAACGTCTCTTTAGCGCTGAAAACAGTGCCAAAAATACCTTTTAGGGTCAAAAACAATGCCAAAAACGCCCTTTAGTATAAAAATTATCACCAAAAATACTTTTAGTGCCCAAAACAGGGTAAAAAGTCTTATTTTAGTGCCAAAAAAGCCTTCTGGTGCCGAAAACCGTGCCAAAAATGTCTTTTGGTGCCAAAAACATCAAAAACACCTTTAATGCCAAAAACAGCACAAAAAACGCATTTTAATGCCAATAATAGTATCAAGGACATTCGGAATTAACAATAAACCCATATCCAAAGAAAAATCTCACACTAGGGGGAAGTGAAAACGGGCGGGGACAAATACAGTGAAACTAAATCATACATGTCGCAGACAAATCTGCAACCACGGGAGAGCATTTTCATGTTTTTTTTTTTCCATTTAGCAGTGGCGTCGTGCCTGGGTGTTCAAGGTGTTCACTGCACACCCACTTAATTTTTGTCTTACCTACAACAAAAATCCCAGAAACAAGGAAAGATTTAAATCTTGATTAAAATACAAAATATAACCTCAAAAAATTGAAAAATAGCCGGAATTTTTCTCTTTGCGCTTCGCGCGGTTCTTATCTTTGTCACATATACCTATACTATGGGAACCGCATAAGATGTTCACTAGCAATACTGCACACTTTTGTTGGTCTTGCCGCAGTGGCGTTATCTTTGTCACATACTATAGGAATTGCGTAGGATGTTCACGAGCAACATTGCATACTCTTGTCAGCCTTGTTGCAGTGATGTTATCTTTGTCACATACTATGGGAATCGTGTAGGATGTTCACTAGCAACATTGCACACTCTTGTCAGTCTTGTCGCAGTGGCGTTATCTTTGTCACATACTATGGGAATCGCATAGGTGGTTCACTAGCAACATTGCACACTCTCGTTGGTCTTATCGCTGGCGCGTTCGCAATGAAGACCACAAAGAGTGAAGCGGAGACTTCGTTAATTTAAATGGCAGGGTGTTCACCAGCAAAAATGAATGTTCTGAAAGCGCATGCTGCTATGTGCTGAGTATTTAGATGCAACTTCATATTCTTCATTGACACCCATTATTTTATTTATACATACTGATAAGGATTTTGTGTGTGTGGGGGGGGGGCGTAGACCCGCCAGTTGAACACCTGGGAAAGAGCACCATGCAACGCCACTGCCATTTAGTGCCAAAGCAAAGACATGAAAAGCAGACGTCACAAATCAAAAGAAGCCGAAAAGATACGTGTCTCCTACAGAGACACTAGTGTAACATTTTATATGCTTTCATACCTTAATTAAAAAAAATTTCAATGGAAATTTCTATTTTTGCAACACCGCAGCAGACTCAAGTCGCGCAGCAACAACACAACTGCAGACTGCAGTCACGCAGGGCGCAATAAAGATCAAGATTAATGAGCACATGCCTGAAAGAAAAATACATTTCCATGAAAATGTCAACCACCAGGGGTGCTCTCAGCCCCCAGAGTCACTGAGGAGTTCGGGAGTTCCCCCCCCCCATTTTTTCACCCCCCCCCCCCCCGGAAAAATAATTTTAATTTGAGGCGCCTACAATAATTTGTTTATCATGCGCCCAAAATTTATTTTCAGTGTTATATCTCTCAGATTGAACATTCTGATTAGTGATTCTAATATTTAGAATATTAATCTTGACTCTTAGTCCTAGATGCCTACCCGTAGTATGTTAAGTACATCTTGGAAATAAATCAATAAATCACACGAAAATAAAAATCCGAGGAAATTATAATACTAAAATGGTAATAAATTTATAATTATGATGCCGACAATGATGATACACAAAAAAACACAATAGTAATAGGCGAAGAAAAGGAGAGTAGAATAATTTTTTGTATGAAGTTTGTAACAAATATAAAAATAATAAAAAACAGTATAAACTATTTTTTTTTTTCAAGAGTTTAGAATAAGAATTTCTTATACCTTAGACTTTTTGTCGCGATTTTATCGATTATAACTTCGTTGCTAATATCATCCAGAACATCTTTTTCTGATGCTAATATCAACATCGACGACATATAGGGATCAAGCATCGTGCTGCGGAGGTAATTTTTCACTATACGATGTTTCGACAGGGCTCTTTCTGCTGAGCAACTGGTTACGGGTAAAGTGATGAGGATTTTGTACAAAGCCCTCAGATAACCATATGATGACAATTGAATTATTAAACGAAATGGCTTTGTGAATCCTCTGATTAGCCAGGCACTTTCTGGCTGGTCTTCCTTTTCAGATTCTTCCTCTTCTTCATCTTCCTTTTCCATCTTTTGAAATTCCTCTTCATTCTCTATTTCCATCAGCGTCGTTGTGGTCGGCCGAATTAAGTCGGACACATTGACGTCTTCGCACATAGCTGAATAAATCTTCTTGAAATCGTTGTATTCTTCAGCAATTTTATGAGAGTCCAAATTATACATCTCACACAACTCTTCAACATCCTTGGATTTGATTTCTTTTAATTCCTGTAATGTTTTGTCGGTAAAAAAATTCATTTGTTGTATACAAGTTAAAGTTGAATCTGTAAAACGTTCTGACATCTCCATCAGAATACGGTCTATTACAATGTAGTATACATCTATTTGAATTTTTCCATTTTTTCAATGTGAAGAAGACCATCCTCATCATCATGTGTACCCATTTCGTCAAAAAATCGTTTTCTCATCTTCTTCCTCTGTATCTTCGGAGCAGTAGAAATTTTATTTCGAACGCACATTTCTAATATTGAATCTTTAACTTCATCAAATTCCCTATTGTCTTCTCGAAATTTTTCCAATCGTTTCTTAGTATCAGAAATGATTATTGAAGCTGCACCTAAATCAACGTCAACTCCTTGCAGCACCGATGTAATAGGCCTCAAAATTGAAAAGAGTTTCATGCAAATTTTCAAACCAGCAATAAAATCAACTGTCAATATGTGATTTAGAAGACCTGTGGCTTTCACTCTGGTATCCGTAGTTGATTTTTCATCTTTTTTAATAATTTCCAAACTAGCAACTATTTCTTCAAAACAATCGTTTATTGTGCTAGTAGCTGCTGGTCGGCCAGACCATCGTGTAGTGGAAACTCGTTGTAATCGTCGTTTACTCAAATGTAGAGTATGTTTTCTTTCACTTGCATCCTTCAAAACTTCAGTGAAAATATAATGTCGCTTATGTCCACTCATAAACACGTACAGTTCTTCAGATATTCCAAAATGATTCCCCATAAATATACTATTTTCTAGTGCTCGTTCAATAACCAATGAAAACCAATGAGCATAACACCAAATGTAAATAGCGGTTGAATGACCTTCATCTTCGATTTGAGCTTCTTGAATAAGAGTTTTCATGCCTTTTGCTGAACCGCGCATATTAGCTGCCCCATCATATAACTCTGACCAACAACATTTTTTAGATCTAGGTGACATTCATTCAGGATATCCTTGCATTTATCAGCCATCTCCTTTCCACTAGTTCCACCTAAAGTGAAAGCCCCAACAGTTCGTTCAACTGGTTTATCAGAAGTAATACTAGAACCTACACCTTCCACACTCTCTATGTAGCGAACAAGGAGTACAACTGTTTCCAATTTACTACAATCTTGAGTTCCATCAGCAATAATAGAATACTTTCCAACTTTCTTCATTCGATCAACAATAGCTTGAAGCACCATTTCTTTCATCGTAGTTACCAAAGTTAAAACGCTTCTATAGGCCAGAAAATTCACTTGCATTTTTGATTTTGTTGGATCACTTCTCACTTCTTGAATTTTAAGAAGATATGACTTGGCATCAGCATTATACTTTGACAATAAAACGAACAAATTGAACAATTTTCCTTTCGTTGATTTGGAATTCCGCAGAGCCAACATTTCTCTACTTAAATAACGGCAACAATCAATAACAACAGAAAATACTGCTCTATGATGTTGCACTAAGTAAGTTTGTTGAAGAGTCAAATCACGATCTATTCTCTGTTTGCCAGAAGCCCATCGAATAACAGCCATTTTACTTTCTTTATGAAGAGAAGAATCCTCATGAGATGGAATATCTCTACAAGATCAAACAAAATTAAGGGGGAAAATAAAGAAAAGGAAGTACGGTACAGGTTATAGATAGATTATTAAATCACATAGAAGATAGAAGGGTATATGTGATTACCATTACCTTGAAGCATTATGCCAAGCATCAGCACCATAACCATCAATAGCAAATTTTTTACAATTCTTAGTAGATATATTGCTGGGAATGCCAAACAGGACGCATGGTAGACAAAAAAGAGAGCGTTTTTTGGGACTGTACACCACCCATTTTCGCAATTCTTTACAGCCATCTGGAGAATACCTGAACTTCCAATTGGCACGTGCAAAGTCATCAGTGGGGAAACTCATCAATTCTTTTTTCTGCAATAGTAAATTGATAGTTTCTGGCGATAGTTTTTGAGCAGCGTAATCTGATATATCGACGACAATTTCTGTTTCAATATCACTGAGAAAATTGAAATTAAGAATTAAGTTAAGACGACGTGACGACCTAATAATTGTTTCAAATTTCAGGAAAATCCAAAAATGTCATAACAGGTATAATACATACTCTTTACTGGAATTTGTACTTGTGGCAATTTGAAGAGCCTCAGTTACCTCCATAAACTCAATTTCAGGTTCAGCTTTCGACATTGAAGGAGAAGCTTTCGATGTTGAAGGAGAGGGTTCATGTGCATGTAGGCCATATTCAACAACTGGGGTAGGTCTAACTTCACTCATGAACTTGATCAGCTGCAGTAATGGGCCTCCATGCGTTTGAGCCCTTCTCTTTTACCGCAACAGTGACTTTTTTGATGACGGATCCGCGATTAAATAACACTGCGTGTTTCGACCGACAGTGTTCGGTCCACTTATCACTCCGAATTAAAGCATTGCATAGGAGTTCTTTGCAACGGTACTTGAAAAGTTTGCCAGAAGGCATGATTACAAAATAATGAAAACTACTAGTCTACAAGTCTACTACAACACAATGACAATCGATGATGAATCAGAAAATTTTGTTTACAATTGTTAGGAGTTACCATAATTCTTTGAGTATACATACTCAAAGCCATAATTTCTAATTTGTTTATCAATGATAACAGACCAGATAACGAGACATCCGTCTGCCGTGACGGCATGACGCCGTGTCACGGGAGAAGAGCGTATATTCATGGCAAACGATCCGAAACCGAAAGAATGGGTCTCTATTGTAATATAATCTTAGACCCATTTCTTCGGATCGTTTGCTATGGATATATGCGTTTCTCCCATCTCCCATGGCGATGGCGCGGCAGACTTGGTACTTGCTTATTGCTGAGAATATCGATCTATCATTGACCAATAACCATTAACCATTAGGGATTAGGATACCTAAGGATAACGTGCAGTAAGTTTGAGTAACGAGAGTTTTATTTCTAGTTTTATCATTTGAAGGATAATTTTTGGGAAAATCCAATTTTTTCATCTTCCCCCCCTAGAATTTATTTGAGGAGTTGCTCCTCAAGAAAGTGCTCTCAGAGCACCCCTGTCAACCACTGAACGGAATTTTCACCCTGAGGAGCAAAATCATACAGACTAGCTTGGCTTTTGTGTCCGGGGAAGCGTTACAGTTTTCGCTTTTGACTTTTTCTCGTTTATGTGCCAAAGCAAAGACATGAAAATGTCAAAACTGATTTCATTCGTTGAGGTTTATTTTTAAAGGGAGGGAGAAAAATCGAAGAGGGCAGTAGGAGGTTAGGACCAGTATAGAGGGATGGAGCAACTAAAGCAGCTTGTCTTGAACCTTGCGGTGGTTGCGGCACTGCACTGTTGAAAAATTATGTATCCTTGACGCTCTTTGAAGACGTGCCATACGCGACTACATTCTGCTGTCTGCAGCCGTGTTGTTAATATAAATTTCCATGGAAATTTGTAATACAGAAGATGGTTGAAAGAATAAAAAATTCCGTGGAAATATTATGTTCTTTGTGACGCTTCAAAGTAACCCTCAGGTTGGAAGAAAAAATGTTCATGGAAATATTATGTTTTTTGTGGCGCTCCAAAGTGCAAAAATTTTACTAAAATTGTCTTTAATGCCTAAAACAGTACCATAAACGCATTTTAGTGCTAAGAATAGTATCAAAAACGTCTTTTAGTGCCAAAAGCGCCTTTTGGTGCTGAAAACAGTGTCAAAAACGCCTTTTAGTGCAAAACTAGGAGGCTTCGCGGCCCAACCTCCGCCTACACTTGCTTCGCTTGTGCCGGCCTGCAGTATTTCGCAAACTGGAAAAGGGTGGGGTTATCTTTGGTGAAACGTGAGATTAAGGTACAGGAGAGGCCACCAGGAATTTATCCCATGGAGGAGAAGGAGGAAGTGGCGTTTACTGTTTAGTGTATAGAGAGCCCCCCCCCCCAGGATATAAATGTATCCTTCTTCTCCTATTCCTCCTATCCTCATGCAGGGGGGGTGATGTCCTGGCGTCAGTTTGGCATACATGCATCATCATACACCCGACTATTATCATCGAACCCTTCTTCTCCGTGTATTCCATGGGCATTGTTTCTTCCTGCACCGACAGTTTGGCATTTATTTATGTTGATACGTGTGCTCCCCGGGTTTTGACCTAGGTCAGTAAATCATAAAATGATCTACCCCAGGTCAACAGCATGAATGAAAAGATGTTCTATGCATCAATAAAGTTCAATATGAAGAAAAGTCAAATTGAAGTCTCACCTTTTGCAAACCAAGTGCAGATTGAGTGATCATATATAACAATATGACTCGTCATAGTCGGCCAATATTCTTCCTTTTACATGTTTCTTCCTTTCCGGGGTGTATCGAAGGGGAGGCGGGGGAAGAGGAAGGAAACTCTTCAAACTTTCGTGCTGTTCTAATATGCTATCTACCAGCCGTTTTTCTGTTCTGATATGCTATCTACCAAATCGCGGGCAGTACGTCTGTTCTAGTATGCGATCAATTATGTACTCGTAGATAAACAATGGAGTAACCCAGTATAACAGTAACGAAAACCTTTCCACGGCCAGCGTTTCCTTCTTTAAATCCACCGTAAGCCGTTAGGAGAGACAGTTCATTTTTAGATGTAACAAATTCAGACCCGTAGCGTAGCCATTTTTCTAAGAGGGGGAACAAATTATTTGGATAGTGCTAAATTTCACATCTAAAAAAGCAAGAGCTTCTGTAGCATCGTAGAGGATAGGCGCGTCGTTGGAAGGAGGAGAGGGAGGGAGTGGAAAGATCCGGATCTGTGAAAATTATTTTCGGGATTGAATTCCGTTTCCTAGAGAATTTTTTAATTGGATACCATCTTAAAAGAACAGTTATTTTGTCGACTGAACCTCCTTTAGTGGTCGAGGACCATGCTTCCATTTCAAATTTTCATCTTGTTACCATTCCTCCCACTTATTGATGGGTTTTTGTAAGGAGTACGAAGGGTTCAAGGAGGAATTTCATGTACTGTGTCGATAAGTGAAACTCTTCAGAATAATTTTGAGAAGAATTAGCATTTTTAGGATCGGCAACGAGCCTCTTGTAATAGTTCTTTTCTCTCTTTCTCTCGTTTCTTGAAACCATTGTTTCATTGAACTGATTGCAGAGTGCATTCGTGTTGTTAATAGAAATTTCCATGGAAATTTGTAGCCAAAAAAATATAATTACTATGTTTACTTATTTATTTATTTTTATTAGTGTAGGATCAGGTCGATAATTATTCATTGAATTTTTTCACCCTTATTTCTTTTCGGAAGTCAAGATTGTTTTGAAACGTTAGATCGCATACTACAACATTACTCCATCCGTGGTAGATGACAATGGCCGGTAGATAGCGTATTAGAATGATAGATAATTGAGGAAAATTGACCGTTAGATGGCAAAATTAAGACTGTGATTGATTTTTGGCAAATCTAAAATGTAGACCTTCTTCAATTCTATGCTTATTGATTTGAAAAATTTCCGTCATTTGGCACAATACGTAGGCATTTTCAGTTGTAGAAATTAAGATTTTCCTTCCCGCAAGAAAATCGCCTCGGTACCTACATCCCTGGCCTGCTTCGACCAAACTTACCAGCCTACCTTTTCGCGAAGCCGAGTGTACTTTCATCGTTACACACCGTGGCATGCTTCCTATGGCTTCCAGTTCGTGTGTACATAAATTCTTCTACCTACACACGCACTCGACTCGTGCTTCGTCATGCAAATCATAATATACCTGCCTCCGAGGTGAATTTTCTGTCACAACCGATCAAGCCAACAGCTTTCCAGAGCTGTGAATTTCGCACTCCGGGACCAGATACAAATTATGTACCTACTACTGACTGCGGACGTCGAACGTGCTTCACAATGGCCGATTTTGGCGGATAATTCGCGAATAGAACTGTTTCTGGCGTCCGTATTTGGTTCCATCGTTAACCAGTACGACTTGTTTCGAAAAAAAACCTACTCTGATGGCCCGCGGCCGAATACACGCCCAAACCTAGATTAACTAAGGCGTATCGACGGTTCGATGTTTATTTCAATATGATGGCTAATTTTTTTCATTAAATTTGCCGAGCTAAACGAGAGCACAGAACGAGGACGGTTCCGAGTCCCAAAAATATATGTATAAGGTCCGTACAGAGGTGGCTTAAGCAATATTGCGAAGCTACCAACGAAACGATGTGCACTAGCGAGAAGGAAAGCTTAACTTCCCCCCCCCCCCCTCTTCGAAGACTGTAAAATTTTCGAATTTTGTAGCATGAGTAAGATAAGGACCAAAACGGAACAAGAAGAAAAGTTTTCTGAACTTTAATGGAGGCCCCGAAAAAATAGTGCATTTTTACATAAAAATAAAATTTTATTAACAACTAGTATCGAAAAATAATATTGATGGTTGGGTTTCATTTAGTGAGCTGATTATTCCGAAAGATTGAGGTGCATATGTATGACAAAGGAGGGCAGGAAAGTCTATTTTTTCAATTACTTTCGCGTGATACTAACTTTTGAACGAATTTGTGAGAATGCATTTTTTTTTTCATTGTGAATTTTACGACTTTCGTTCTAAACGAGGCTAACCTGTCGAACATTTTAAGGGCGTAGAGTTAGTAGCACGCCTAATTCTACGTTTTATTTGCTCCTAATACCAATATACGTTCCCAAACACAGTAAAATGCACGTCAGTCTGAGATATATGTAGTTAGCTGTAAAGACAACCGGTGTTTTTTTGTTTTTTTTAGCAGCACCAATTTACATTTCCGAAGATTCTAATTTTCTGGGGGGAACTGGAACAACGGGAAATACTCTGGACTGGTGACAGCTAAAGCAAAACGGTTTGAAATTTTGGTGAGAGCAGATCATTTCCCACTAGTCTGTCAGTTCACCCGAAAAAGCTTATTTTTCTCAAGCTCAGTGGGAGGTACAACAAAACGGAGAAAACTGTGCTTCCGCAAGGGGCGCGGTCTAACTTTCCGTTACCTTCATTTTGTCAGAAATCATCTCCCCTCACTAAATTATCAAGCCATTTTGTTGTAGCTGTCTCCAATCAATAGTTTGCGTTTTTCCAGTTCCCCCCTGAAAATTAGAATCTTCGAAAATGTTATTGGTGTGTCTTGTATTGCGTAGGTATTCAACATGTTCAAGGCGTTCCCACATCTTTTTTTTAAATTAGTGATAGTGTAGACAAAAATGAAAACTTATATGTGTTACCGCCTTCAACACGTTAAATAGGCAATACAAGACACACGAATTTACATTTTTCTTAAGATTTATATATTTCCTGGGAGGAACTGGAAACATGCGAAGTACTGTGGACTAGAGACAGATACAGTAACGCGGTTTGAAATTTGGGATGTAGAACACAATTTTGAATAAGACTGTATTTTCACCTGAAAAAAGCTCATTTTTCTCAAACTGTGTAGGAGGTACAACGAAACGGGGAAATTTGTGCCTCTTACGAGGGACGATTTAACTTTTTATTTCCTTCATTTTGTTTGAAATGATCTCCTGTCGTTGGAATTTCAATCAGTTTGTTCTAGCTGTCTCAAATCAATAGTTTTCTGCATTTTTCAAGTCCCCCCCCTGAAAACTAGAATCCTCCAAAACGAATTTGGTGTGTCTTGTATTGCATATCTAATGTGTCGAAGGCGGTACCCTATTTTTCGAAAATTTGCGAAAGTGTAGACGAAAATAAAAACATCAATGTGTTGCCGCCTTCATCACGTTGAATATGCAATAAAAAATACAACAATTTACAGATTCTATATTTTTCTGAGGGGAACTGCAAAAACGTAAATACTTTCGACTGGTGACAGCTAGAGCAAAACGGTTTGCAATTTTGATGAGAGAAGGTTATCTGGGACAAGTCTGCCTGTTCACTAAAAAAAAAGTCTCAAGAACTCTTGAAGACAGAGAAAACCGAAGAAAATGTTGCTTCTCGATAGAGAAGTTCTGAATTTTCATTCCTTTCATTTTGTCAGGAATCGCCTCCTCTCGGCAAAATTTCAAACCGGTTTGATCTAGTTATCTCCGGTTCAAAGTTCTTCGCGTTCTTCCACCTTCCCCAAAAAATGAGGAATTTTGAAAATGTATATTGGTGCGTTTTGTTTTACATATTCAACGTGTTGAACGCATTACCACATTAATGTTACAGCTAACGAAATTTCACGCTGCGTTTCGTTTGGTATTGGCAGTTACATTACATACCACTGGATTTTCTTTTATTTTGGTAGTTACATTACATACATATGTAATTTCAACTTCTCAGCCAAAAGAACAATTTGGGAAGTGTTCTCAAAAGTCTGAGTACCATAAGTAGAAATACACTAATTTATTCATTTCTCAGCAAATTCTATACGTACAAGCAAACAAGATCAGCAGAAGAGTACAAAAGAGATGTAACAGCAAAAGTTATAGAATACAGACAATATCGCACATTTAATACAAGTGACATAAACTGAGTTTAATAGAGTTATAATTATTATTATGATTGACACAATAATATTCTGGTTAACTACAATAATTATACTTTGGAGTTCGGAATAACTAGTAAATTTGAACACCACATTCGGAGTCAGACTGAAACACTAAGGTGAAAACAGTCTATAAGTCAAAATTTTTGGTTTTCTTGACTTTTGAGAATTTCTCCATACTAGGTATACATGATGTCTTTTTTGGGGCGCGTCGACGCTGGTGCTAAATACTCAATTTTTCGAGACGAATTCTAATCCATCGTCCAAAGTGGGATAGAGTCATTTTTTGACCAGAATTGAGCGCATTTTCGAGTATATTCCGGCAACGGAGCGTCGGTGCCCGAACTGAACACCGAATTCGAGGTCAGTGGGAAAAAATGAGTTGAAAACAGTCTTTATTACACGATTTTTGGTTTATTCGAATTTTGAAAATGTCTCCATACTATACATCATGTCTTTTTTAGTGCAAAAAGTTTTCGGAGAACCCCTTGCGTCGGGGCTGCTGCGAATTACTCAATTTTTCGAGACAAATTAAAATACGTCGTCAAAATTGATCAAGAATCATTTTTTAACCTGAATTTGCCAATTTTTCCAACTTTATCGAGCTTATCTAGGGAACAGAGGGTCGACGCCAAAATTAGCCATCGAATTCGTACTCAGTGTGAAAAATTGAGTTGAAAACAGTCTTTAATTCATAATTTTTGGTTCTTTCGAATTTTGAAAATTTCTCACATCATGTCTTCTTTGTGGGCAAATAAATTTTCGGAGAGCTTCGGCGTCGGCGCAGGTGCCAATGACTCAATTGTTCGAGTCGAATTCAAATCCGTCGTTAAAATTGAGCTAGAGTCATTTTTTGAACCGAATTGGCCAATTTTTCAAACTTTATCGAGCTTATCTCGGGAACGGAGGGTCGGCGCCAAAATTAGCCATCGAATTCGTACTCAGCGTAAAAAATTGAGTTGAAAACCATCTTTAATTCACAATTTTTGGTTCTTTCGAATTTGGAAAATTTCTCTCATCATGTCATTTTTGAGGAAAAAAAAAAATTTCGGAGAGCTTCGGCGTAGGCGCTGGTGCCAACTACTCAATTTTTCGTGACGAATTCAAATCTGTCGTCAAAATTGAGCTAGCGTCGTTTTTTGACCCGAATTGTCCAATTTTTCCAAAATTACGGAAATTTCCTCCGGAACAGGGGGGGGGGGGTCGGTGCCCAAATTAGCCAACGGGTTCTTACTCAGCGTGAAAAATTGAGTTGAAGACAGTCTATAACTCACAATTTTCGGTTTTTTCTAATTTTGTGAATTTCTCTATACACATCATGTCTTTTCCGGGGCAAAAAAATTTTCGGAGAGGTTCGGCGTCGGCTGGTCCTAATTACGCAATTCTTCGAGACGAATTCAAATTTGTCGTCAAATATGAGCTAGCGTCATTTTTTGACCCGAACTGCCCAATTTTTCCAACTTTTTCGAGCTTAACTCGGGAACGAACGGTCGGCGCCCAAATTAGCCATCGAATTCGTACTCAGCATGAAAAATTGAATTGGAAACAGTCTCTAACTCACAATTTTTGGTTTTTTCGAATTTTGTAAATTTCTCTATACTAAACATCATGTCTTTTTTAGGACAAAAAAATATTCGGAGAGCTTCGGCGTCGGCGGGGGGGCTAAGTACTCAATTTTGCGAGACGAATTCAAATCCGTGGTCAAAATTGCGGCAGCGTCATTTTTTAACCCGAATTGCCCAATTTTTCAAACTTTTTCGAGCTTTTCTCGGAAACGGAGGCTCGGCGCCCAAATTAGCCATCGAATTCGTACTCAGCATGAAAAATTGAAAGGGAAACAGTCTCCAACTCACAATTTTTGGTTTTTTCGAATTTTGTAAATTTCTCTATACTATACATCATGTCTTTTTTAGGACAAAAACATTTTCGGAGAGCTTCGGCGTCGGCGCGGGGGCTAAGTACTCAATTCTTCGAGACGAATTCAAATCCGTGGTCAAAATTGCGCTAGCGTCATTTTTTGACCCGAATTGCCCAATTTTTCAAACTTTCTCGAGCTTATCTCGGAAACGGAGGCTCGGCGCCCGAATGAGCCATCGAATTCGTACTGAGGCATTAAAAATTGAATTGGAAGCAGTCTCTAACTCACAGTTTTTGGTTTTTTCGAATTTTGTAAATTTCTCTATACTATATTATACATTATGTCTTTTTTAGGACAAAAACATTTTCGGAGAGCTTCGGCGTCGGCGCGGGGGCTATGTACTCAATTTTCGAGACGAATTCAAATCCGTGGTCAAAATTGCGGCAGCGTCATTTTTTAACCCGAATTGCCCAATTTTTCAAACTTTTTCGAGCTTTTCTCGGAAACAGAGGGTCGGCGCCCAAATTAGCCATCGAATTCGTACTCAGCATGAAAAATTGAGTTGGAACAGTCTCTAACTCACAATTTTTGGTTTTTTCGAATTTTGTAAATTTCTCTATACTATACATCATGTCTTTTTTAGGACAAAAAAATTTTCGGAGAGCTTCGGCGTCGGCGCGGGGGCTAAGTACTCAATTTTTCGAGACGAATTCAAATCCGTGGTCAAAATTGCGGCAGCGTCATTTTTTGACCCGAATTGCCCAATTTTTCAAACTTTTTCGAGCTTTTCTCGGAAACAGAGGGTCGGCGCCCAAATTAGCCATCGACTTCGTACTCAGCATGAAAAATTGAATTCGAAACTGTCTCTAACTCACAATTTTTGGTTTTTTCGAATTTTGTAAATTTCTCTATACTATACATCATGTCTTTTGTAGGGCAAAAAAATTTTCGGGGAGCTTCGGCGTCGGCGCTGGTGCGAATTACTCAATTTTTCGAGCCGAATTCAAATTCAGCGTAAAAATTGAGCTAGAGTCATTTTTTCGCTAATTTGTTAAATTTTATCGAGTTTATCTCGGGAACGGTGTCGGCGCCCAAATTAGCCATCAAATTCTTACTCAGTGTGAAAAATTGAGTTGAAGACAGTCCTTAATTCACAATTTTTGGTTCTTTCGAATTTTGAATGTTTCTCCATACTATACATCATGTTTTTTTTAGTACAAAAAATTTTCTGAGAGCTTTGGCGTCGACGCTGGTGCTAATTACTCAATTTTTCGAGACGAATTCAAATCCGTCGTCAAAATTGAGCTAGAGTCATGTTTTGACACAAAGTGGCCAATGTTTCCAATTTCATCGAGCTTATCTCAGGATTGTAGGTACGGCGCCCAAATTAGCCATCGTATTCGTACTCAGCTTGAAAAATTAAGTTGATGACAGTCTTTAATTCACAATTTTTGGTTGTTTCGAATTTTGAAAGTTTCTCCTTACACATCACGTCTTTTTTAAGGCAAAAAAATTTTCGGAGAGCTTCGGCGTCGGCGCTGGTGCCAATTACTCAATTTTTCGAGACGAATTCAAATCTGTGGGCAAAATTGAAATACAGTCAGTTTTTGACTCAAATTGTCCAATTTTTCCGACTTTATCGAGCTTATCTCGGGAACGTAGAGTCGGCGCCAAAATTAGCCATCTAATTCGTACTCAGCGTGAAATATTGAGTTGAAAACAGTCCTTAACTCCCAATTTTTGGTTTTTTCGAATTTTGTAAATTTCTCCATTCTATACATCATGTCTTGTTTGGGACAAAAAAATTTCCTGAGGCAGAGAAGTCTCAATCAGTACCGACAAATCATTGGAAGAATAGAACCTATGATATCAAGAACCTAAGATTCTGGTCTGCGCTACATTCACCACTGATTGCCTCTTCATAGCAAAGGGAAGAGGGCAGTCTACTACAGACACTACTGCCTGTTAAAGGTGCCTACAGCTCGGGAGTCTACTGAGATTCCTTGATCTGCGTTTCTGGTCAGCTGGTCTTCCCTTGTAATATTCATCAGGACGGCAGTCTGCATGGCCCTTCGTCTCTGCGTTTATGCCCTAAGTCTTGAGGAAGACTGTGTCTTATTTCTTGAGATATGCGATCTCGGAGTCCAAGGTGGCCGGTTTGCCCCTGCAAGTTTTCTGATTTTTAGGTAGTCAACCGTTTTATGTTTTACTATGGATTATCATCTTATTATATCAATTTAGTTCTCATTATGTCGTCTAATTTTTGTCAGAATATAATAGATTATGCCCTTGGAGATAGCTAATCTACCCTGCAATTTTTCGGATTTTTAGGTAGGCAGCCCACCTTGCGTTTTTTCTCCGGAGGCGGCGGAGGAGATAGATTTTAATATTTTTAGATTCTCTTAAAGTTTCAGGTTTCATATCCTGGGGCGAAACACAAGTAATTAGTATTTCTCGGAGTAACTTGGCGTACATTTTTTTTTGATTTTCGTACTCAAGTGCAACTTTCAAGTGGATGTCATCATATCACGAGGCTTCACAAGGTTATGAGGTCGCATACTTTAACAGCTTCTAAATCTGCTACATACCTGTGATTGGGAAGTTCAGGTATATTTAATATTATTAGGCCTAGCGCTTGTATGAGGTCTAATATTCCTTTCCTGAGCGAGTCTTATGCGAAGGCATATACATATTTCTACTACCCGCAGCGCTGCCTCTGAGTATTTGAATACAATAATTGAAACAGAAGACATAAAAGACTATACGGTATGTGGGATGGAATTATTTATAGGAAGTAGGACCGCTTATCTATTATACAAACGCAATAAGATGTGTACAAGAGATAAATAATCTGAACGGATAAACTGCATCCTGTGCGGTGATAAATTGTCCACTGATTGTCTGTCGAGACGAACTATTAATATGTGCGTCGAAATTACTCGTGAAAATGTTTACCATGTTTCGAGCGGTCATTTTAAGTTTTCTGTTTTTCAGCATTCTGATTTCACTCGGCGACGGAGCTTTCAAACGCCGAATCGAAACCGCAAAATGCCCTCGAGTTAATTCAGTGAGATATTTCGATTTCAACCAAGTAAGTACCTTCATTCTGTTCTAAGTGCCCCCTCCCCCTCAACTGACTAGGTACATGTTACATTGCCGTACCTCGTCCCAATATCAGAATATTTGACGGTGAATACTGATCATATAGTGATCGCTTTCAGATCCAAGGCTCGTGGTATGTAATCAAGTATTACGCTAGCTCGGAAGAGTCAGAAATCTACCGCTGCATGAGACCGGTGTTCTCACTATCCACGGACCTGCCAGAGATTTCGATGCATTTCACCTTCACTTTCAAAGACGACCCCGATAATGAGCACCAGTATGGAAACATCACGTGGCGGATACCGGACCTGAAACGGCCTTCTCATTGGGTGCACTCTGAGGATATATGTAAGCCATCAAACCGCATTTTTCTTTCCTGAAACATCCGAGGAAGTGACCATTGTTACAGCGAAATAATCAAGTTTTCGACAAACGAACAGATTTACAAATTACAATGGTTTCGTATAGTTTTATAATCGACCGAATGAAATCTGTGAGGGATGAAGTCTAAATTAAGAATGGGGGGGGGGGATATAACCCGTGAAACACTCGTGACCGTGATACGGGATTTTGACGTATATCTACTTGAAAATGTCCAGGGAAAAGTACCTAGCTCGCTAGTACCAGGGTATTTCTCAGGACATTTCCGAATGGATATACATCAAAATTCCGTATCACGGGTCTGATCGTGATAACGTGATGTGATAACTGATAAGTGGTACAACTAGTACCAGATGACCAGAGATTAGATGACGAGAAATCGAAACTCGACGCTGAATCCGAAACTGAAGGTGAGGTAATCATATCAGTGAAGCTGTATCCGAAATCGGAAGTACAACATAGACATTCCAGAAGCCAGAACCGAATCTGAAACATCCTTCCATCTTGCAATTAAACTGAATCCGAATCTAAGTTCATAAGTTTCGGCTTTCCCAACCCAGGCAAGGAGGCTTATTCTCGTTCGGAGGCCATTTGCCAAGACCGCTCCCTTCGTTCTGACCAGTAATTCGTGTTCCTGAGCGCTAATAATGTCAGACAAAATTTGAAAAGTCAATGAGACCCTGATCTCCTATCATCGGCCTAATACGACATATTACCCAATTTTATGCATTCGCTATCGAGAATCGACTGCATCACTCGGCGTATATAGGCGATATTTTAAATTTCAGCCGGTTGCTTGTAACTGGGCGAGTGACATTTTAGACCGGGCAATAACCTTGTTGAACAAAAAACAAACGAAAAAAATTCAAAAGTACCTATACAGGGTTTCTTTTGCAATAACCCCCTTCCATCTGGTAAGTAGGCAACCTACCCCGGCAATATGTAGATATGTTTGCATACTCTTTCTGGGTTATGATCAAATTTTGAAAAGTTTTCTATCTTTGATTTTTTTTTTTAATTTCTCACCGCTGGAGATAGATATCAGAAAATCTGTGCAACAGGGTGTTCATAAAATCAATTTTAGTACAAACTAGAGGCTTCGCCCCCTGGTCGCTTCGCGGCCCAACCAGGGGCAAAAATATAGGGGAGTGTGGAGCTTGAACCCCCACCCCAATAATTTGGCAGTCGGCCAATTTTAAGACTTCATTTGACCTCACCCTCCCCCCCCCCCACACAATAATTTGACTGTCGGCAAATTTTGAAACTGTTCATTTGAATTTTCATCTTTTATGCATATTTGTTTATTTATTTTCTTTTTCAATTAAAAAATATTTCTATTAAAAAATTGGAAATTTTTAATTTTTTAAACATTTTGTCGGCGCTTTTTTAGTTTTCAAAAAATATTTGTCGGCATATTTTTCTTCTCCACTTTTCCAAACTGAGAGTCAAATTTCGTTTCTGAAAATGGAGCACCCTGGACGCCTGTTAGAGACTAGTCAGTCAAAAGCAGAAGATTTCAAGCTGAGTATCGAACGTTATTTGAAAGGTTGAAAGAAAGCTGAAATGTGGAAGACATTTTGAAAATTTGAAAGTCGGTAGCAAACGTTGAATTTCCAATTTCAATGACTATTCGGACAGCCAGCGCGAAAGAGTCGCCCTCGTTTATTTTAGGCACGTGAAAAAAAAAAGAACTATTAAAACCCGACATATTTTAGAAAAATTCATCAGATGGAAATGAAAATGGTCTCAATGGAAGGAACATTTTATGTACTATAAATTTTGCCCTAATCATTTTTTCGACTGAAATTTGAGAAAGTTGAACTCGACCATTTTCACATTTCCCTTCGCCTTTCTTAGCTATAGCGGCGGTTTTTTTTGTTCTTTTTTTTTTTTTTGTAAAACGGGTTCACCCACCCTGTCCATAATTTCATGACCATTGTTCACATCACGTCTCCAGTACTCAGTACACGGATATGATATGATTCAATCGACTCATGACGCCTCCATTTTCTCCTCTTGTGAATCCGTGAGGTGAAACTGGAAGAAGTGAGAAGTGTAATTTCAAAAACGCCTAAGTTAGTTTCTAAGATTTTTGTGCTGATAGCGCTGTCTGGTGGTCAAAGATGTCCCGAATCTTTCCACCAACAAAGATTTAATGCATCATCCATGCTCGGCTGTTTCTATGCGTTCGTTAGTGTACGTGTGAAAATGTGTAGTTTCAAAAACGCCTAAGTCATATTGTCAGATAATAGGGTTGTTTATTCTGATAAGCAGAAAGATGAGTATTGCATAATATTATATAGCGACTTTTAAGTCAGTGATTCACTCATTCACTCAGTCACTTGCTTACTTATTAGGTGATTCACTCAATCACTCGCTTACGTAGTCAGTTACTCACACAGTTACTCAATCACTTACTCAGTTACTTAATCACTTACTCGGTGACTCAGTGATCACTAAGTCACTCGCTTATTTATTGATGAGTTATTCACTCAGGTACTCCGTCGCTCATTAAATGAGTCAGTGATTTACTCACTCACTTAATCACTTACTCAGTGACTCAGTGATTCACTCAGTCACTCGCTTACTCATTTACTGATTCACTAAGTTACTCACTCACTTACTTAATTAATTATTCACTCATTCTGTAATATAGTTATTCATTCACTTCCTCACTCCATCGCCCATTCAGTAAGTCAGTGAGTGATTCACTCACTCAGTCATTCGCTTACTTATTCAGTGATTCACTCAGTTACTCAATCACTTATTCAGTGATTCACTCGGTTACTCAATCACTTACTCAGTGATTCAGTGATTCACTCACTTACTTAGTCATTCACTCATTCTCTAATTTAGTTATTCATTCACTTGCGCACTCAATAAGTCAGTGATTCACTCACCTTACCCTCGCAGAATAGGGTACGCTCATGTGCGCAAATGTGAGTGCTGGGGGGGGATAAGGTTCCAATCTGCATTTGCAGGGACGAAATTATGGGGAGGGGGTGAAACCTCCCCAATAATTAGGCAGTCGGCAAATTTTAAAACTGTTTATTTTAATTTTTAATTTTCGAAGAACGTTTGTTTGTTTATAATTTTTTCTTTTTCAATTAAAAAATATTTTGATTGAAAAACAGGCAAATTTTCAAATGTTTAGAAAATATTGGCAAATTTTTAGTTCAAAGAAAATTTTCATTCTCCACCCCCCCCCCCAATTGAAAGTCAAGGTTCGCCTCTGGGTCCCACCCCCGCCATCGCACTCGCTTTGCTCGTGCTGGTCTGCAGTATTTCGCCAGCTGGAAAAGTATAACTATTTAAAATAAAACATTTCAGCCAGTTCCCAACGATGGGAACATTGGCGCGACCCGTTTCGTCAGTTTCCTGAATGCAATCCTTGATTTTCGAACTGTAAGCAAGCAGGTTGAAGGCGAGGAATCGGCGAATGTCTTTAATGGTTGAATTTGGGGAAATATAGATGGCGACCAGAACCACGCACAGACCGTTCATATTTGTTTGGCGAGCACATAAATCTCCGACGTCGCTGTTAGAAATGCGTCTACTGCAGTTTTCGCTTTGCCCTTATATAGGAATTAAATATCATGGCCGAATATTTTTATCAACTTCCAACCTTCAACCTCCCTCTTAAAATCTCATATAGGAGGCTCACTGAGGCAATGCACATTTACCAAGTATGTTCTACATACCGTGCCATGAGTCATTTTCAGTCACTTCACAGAGGTACTGACCACGAGAGTTTCATGGTACGACAGAGGTCGATGATACATCAGTCTTCCCTAGTGATGGAAGTACGTAATTATTTTAATCGAGGTGAGAGCATAAGAAAGAGCAGAAAAAAGTGCAATCCGTTAAAAGTGAAACCAAATACACTCTTGTGTTCGAATATTCCCAACCCTGACGAGGGGGGGGGGAGATCCCCGGGCCCGATATTTTTAAAAGGCTTGAATTTCAACGCTTACGGCCACATTATACTACACATCAAATCACCAATCACTCCTTACACCATGAGAGAAACCTCTTATCCCGTAACTTATAATTTTTTCCCATCTGTCAAAAGAACAAAATGAACTGGAAGGAGACGGGGCCCGTATAGATTCCCCCAGGCCCTCTTTTTCTCTATACGGGGATGAATATTCCCTTTTCTACTTAGGATGCTTATCAGGAAAAATTTCAAGGCACTGCCGTCCCTGTTCCCACACTTCTGCTTCCTACAAGAAAAAATGTTCTAGTTCTTGTTCCTTACTGAAAAAGTCGCGAATATCCTAGAATACCGGTGCCCATTTCTAATCGAAGTTCTTTGTATGGAAAATGGGAACTCGTTATGGATTAGTTAACGTTTCCAGGCAGAGCATGCTCTATCGTAATGGCACTGCCAAGGAATGGAATATTAAATGTTGGAGTCAAACAAAACAAACACTGCCTTCACGCTTTGTCAAATTCTCCAATAATTCTGTCATTATTAACGTCTATTGTAGAGAAAAATTGTCGATATGGAAGGGAATCCGCACGCGGCCGCTATCCTCTGCAATCTTGAGGGACCACATAATATTTAATACCAATCAGAGGTCAACTTTAATAGGCGGTGACCCTCTCCACTCCCACGTACATTTTCGTATAAATCGTCTTGTCTGGCTTTCTGCGTAGCATGATGCGAGCGTCTAACAAATGTGTTTTGTCTCCTACATTCCTATACTTCCGGTATGTGATCTTTTCAAAAACACCTTATTATTATTCTCATGACGTTCTCTCCTTTTTCTCCCTTGTAATCGGCCAGGTAGGACATCCGTTTAGTTTAGTTATGCTTTGTAGCACTCTCACGCAGATCTGCTTTTACTATTGATCGTTCAATACACGCACTTTTTCTACTCGCTCTGGTTTTTCGATTTCAAATGCCTTCGCTGCGCCGTCCGGACTTTATACTTCTCTCGCACAAAATACCGAAAAACTCGCAAATACCTCAGTCTGTAACCATTTTCCTTCTGAACAACAAAATTACATTCACCCCTTTTACCACGTATTTGATTGGCAATACTCACTTTTCGTCCCGAGTCCTACATGACGTATCTAATTCCGAGTTCACAATTCCAGACGAAGGCATCTACAACACGTACGTGCTGGATATCGACGCTAATGGTGACAAGTCCTGGGTACTGCTACTCCACTGCGCCGAGAAGACCGGAAGTCCGCGATATCTCTCTAGCTTCATCATGTCCCGTCAGTCAACATTACCACCGAATGTGATCTCATTTCTGCGCGACAAGCTACCGAGATACGACGTAGACCTGCAATACTTATTCGACATGGACCAACACGACTGCACCATGTCACACGTGCCCGCTTTCTACCAAGCCATCATGAACATGCAATCCCCCCCACGCGCAGCCAAAAAACACCCCATGAAACACCCGGACCACTAACACAAAGAAACGCTCTATACCTAACCGATTTATTTTTAATTTTTACATTACATATATATATATATTTATATAACAGTTTAATATGTTCTATGTTCTCGAATCGTATTTATAAACTAAAACAAAAAAAAAAAAAAAGAAAGAAAAAAGGTACAAAAAAGTTATAGTATAAATGTAAACCTAAAATAAATCATTTTCATACAGCTTTTTATACATTTCTCCGCATTTACAGCGAGTACAAACTACTACTCGTAATTAGCTTCTTTTATAATCAGTCTGAGGTAAAAAGGCCAGTCATTGTACGTGAATACGAGGGAGAAAAAAAATACAAGTCGTCTTAATAGGATGATCGTTATAATCTACGGAAAAGAGTGTAGTTTCATAAATCCCGAATAATATATTATAAGTAACCGGCACACCAGTACCGAAAAATCATCCACAATCGATACCGTCCGACGTTCTGATGACGAGAAAATCGCGCGCAGCCACGCGAAGTGAAAATTATAAATTGACATTCTTCGCTCACCGGCTGCGAAAATTCGCGATAGAACGAAATTGAGGGGAAAAAAGCAACAAAACAGACGTCGTTCACGAGAAAAGTAAAAATTGGCATTTCTGAAAACATTTACCTCGTGTAAACGCGATATTCTGACAGGTTCGAAATTGTCGTAATAAGTACAATACATAGTCACACTTCAAAAAACCAAAAACAAAAAGGTATCAGCTTAACCCGCATCCGATTCCCGGCTATCGCAGGGCTCGGACGGTCGATACGCGCTGATCTTCAAACATCTTAGTTACCGAATGATGGTCGGTCGGTTACATTCGAATGATGATGGTCATTTACATTTGCTGAGCACAAACGTCGTATCGAATCGTAGGGAAGCATCGTAGAATTCTAATAAACGGGTAGGTTGTAACTTGTTACAATATCGTTATTCATAAAATAGGTATATATAAAAAATTATAAGCACGTGTTATTATAAATTTCTCTTAATAATAAAGTAATGATGATATAATAATCGATAAAATAAGAGTAAGATTAAGATAATTACAATACAAACAAAGACGCACTGATATTCAATTGTTCCACAAATTAGGTTTCACAGCAATACACATTATCTGCTTCAATTTACAAGATCTCAAGTGGCTGAATCCGAGTAAGAATCTTAGTACTAAGTCTCCAATTGTTTACTGACTAAGTTTAAATTTAATCTGAGGAATCACAAAACAGAGAGGCCCAAGTTATGAACTTATGTGACGAATCAATTATTATAAGATACAAGCAAATGAGAATGAGAATCAGACTTGTGACATTATAATCAACTAATGCTACTGAACATACTGTAAATATTACATTGGCGCAAGATCCAATTCAGCGGACAAATTATTGCCACTTTCTTAGTAGACTACTTTGAACACAGAAAATACCAGAGGAAAGATACCTAAAAGTATCTACATTTAGGTCTTTTTTCTCAGGAATTATTCAGTAACAATGTTCTACTGAGAAAGTATCAATAACACATTTACAACACTAGAACTTCAGCCAGCCTTATTCTTTCCAATTTGGGAGATGATTATCAGAAAACAATTTTAAAAACTCAGGAAACAACCACTCAAACCTAATTTCAAGTTGTAGCAAAGAGAAAGACAATCCAGTTCTCAAAAGATAAAAACCAAACACTACCAGCTTACACTTTCACAAACCATTTTGCAACTATCAACCACTTTCTCCGCATTTTCATTCCAAAACTACAACCCAAAAACAATTCATTAAACTACTATCTCTCTCAAAACTATCTCAATTCTCAATGATACCTAAAATGTACACAACAATTTTCAAACCTACTTCACTGAGTGAATTTCTATTACAAATCAAACTGTGTTAATTCATATGTTCATTGCATCGACATATCAGAAAGACTATAAATAACTAATTGTTCTATTAGACTACAAATACAAAAGTAACAGCATTGGAGCATGCAATCAGTGGATATTAACTCCTACATACACCAACAAGAACTAGACAGCCATAAACTAAGATAGACACCACTGAAACTCATTAACTATTTCATACAGAAAAAAAAAAAACTTCTATATCATTTTATAAGAATAATAGAAACAGGGCTACACTTCATTTGCCTGAAAAACAAAACACTTTTACAAAATTTGTTAATGATTAACTTCCAAAACCTCATACCCAGTATTGTAAGAATACTTCCAATTCAATACATTTGACATTGATGTTCACCTATTCAACTACTAGCTCCAAATATGTATGAACGTCTTTGCTAATGATTATAATGTAACATACCAAATACATACAAATTTATACATACAATGCAGTTAGTGTCATCACCAGTAACACCAACTTTTTCAGTTTAGCAAGTAAAAGATACCTCGCAAGTGACCGGCACATTTGAAACAAGAAGAATCAAATATACCATTCATTTTGCAGGTAAACTGATGTTATTGCGCTTTAAAACTATAATAATTATAAAACTTATAATTAACTGATTGACAGAAAATGTACGTCAATGATGTACAGGCCATAGTCGCTCTACAGTACTTTACACTGGTGACTGCAGTATAACATGTTGGCATTTGTCAAACATAAAGGATGTCCTGAGAGTAAAATACGACTCTTATAGTACTCCAATTAATGGAGTTGCATATACGTTCGGACCAATGACTTGAATGCAAACTTCTGAATTGTTTTCATCATCAAAATTGTTGTTGGGGAATAACTAGACAAGGCACTGACAGAATAAATAAGTACAACATTAGATACATAAGATGATTCTTGTAAATAATCAAAATCCAAGAACAAAAGACAGACCCTTTCATCTCTGATAGTTCAACTTAGATATTTAATTAAATAGTTCTAATGTACACATCTGGTTACTTTCTAGCAGATATCAAATCAGACAATAGGCAATAACAGAGATGAATTCAATTTTATTTATGTGGTCATAATCTAGTTTCAAGAAACTGTATTGGTAATTTCATATTAGGCAAGGTGTAAATATTACAATAAAACTTGAACTGCCCCACATTTAGGATATAATCATCAAACACACAATATTTTTTTTTAAATTGGAGATACTACAAATGTGATCATCTCATTAGTAAGAAAACACTCCATTAGTTTATTGAGATGGAAACCCCTGTTACTGCGGAACATATCAATCATCAAATGACAAAGAAGATAGAAAAAGTGAAAATAACAATTTTAGAACTACTATCGCTTATTTGGAATCAAAATTTACCCCCGGAAATCTAATGCTTCAACAATCCCTAAAAATTTTATAACAAAATATATCTTTTCTAAAGAAATAAGTTGGAAATATAGCAACTGTGATAAGCATCAAAGTGTTGAAAATATGAGCTTTAAGATATTATACCTCAAGAAATACAAATCATGATGCGTTTTTAATCTCTTTAATAGTGCTACAAACATGATGATCTTGATAGGGTAACAAAATGTGGACATAAGTATTTTCAATGCAGTTCTAGTTCTGTTTGGAATAGTGAGTCACTCATATTACTACCATAAGTTACTGAAGATTTTACCATTTAAATGAAAACACCAAATGTTGATCAATTTTGAAAATAGATGGGCACTTTTGCGGAGCAAACAACAAACTCCACTCAGTTTATGAACTAGCAAACCTACCTCAAACAGGATAAGCTAATTTGCAATATGAACCAAACTTGAATGCAATGATTGCACAATATGATGAACTAAATTAAATGAATTATATGATTTCAAGATTGATACAAAATAAACATATATCCTTATTACCGGCAAATATATAATCATTTCTTGAAACAAGGCTTACGCAGTAGGAAGAAATTTGAAGATCCTAATTTTGAAATTCAGTATTTCCCCGTAATTTCATCACAAGATTGATGATTTACAAGCTTAAAAATATTCACAAATACAGCTTGAATAGTAAACTTGAACAAATCCACAATTATTATTGAAATAGTATTTATAGAACTTATAGACAGCCACAACCCAAAATGACAACTTTATTACAACTGCATTAAGACAAAACACTTATCTAGTAATTCTGAGGCAATACACAACTCAAGACTTCTAGTGAATCACCTGCCACTTGTTCATGAGAGGCTATCATGATCTGGATTTAAAGAACTTCAGTGTTTGCACCCCCCCCCCTTTCAAAAATTAATATCAAGTATACAAAACTGAAAACAATAGCTGAAAGATCTCAAGTTTGAAGAACAGTATTTCTCAATCAATTGTTCAAGAACATCAGTAAAAGTTTTTCAGATACCTACAGCTTGATCAGTTCACTAAGATGGAACACAGTGTTACTATAGATTAATAAATTCATCAGTACAATTTGTAAAGGGCCTGATCTTCAAAGAAGTAGTTTGCAATCAACTGGCATGTGCTCATGAACTTGAGGAAATGCGGTTGATGAACCTTATCAATACTGCTCTCATAAATTGATTAAACAGAACACAGCAATAACTTCTACTACGATATCAAGTTCATAACCCATCAAATATCACAGCACCCCTAAAATATCATTCCCAATTATCCAATTATCTGATACAGCAAGATTACCTTAAAAGAGTATTCAAAGTTTAAGAGAAAGAATCACACTGAGCCCCCCCCCCCATGTACAAGAGACAGGTCTTGAGAAATCCCAGACAAGACAGCACCCTTCTAGCAGCAATGGGCTCCATTCATTTTCAATTCAACATCTATTTTCCATCTCATTTCAAGCAATGCCACAGATGAAAGCAAAACTGTTAATACATTTTCATGAAATTCGCCAGACTTCCCAGCGAATTGAAACATTTATACAACACTATTATAAGTTCACAGAAAAAAAAGGAGCAGATCAACTGTAAATTAAAACTATCAACTATTTGCTGGAACACTGCTGCGTAATTGCACATAACATCAATCTAATCTCAGTTGGCATTCTAGTCATGTAAGTCCACTGAAACCTTTTAGTAACGTATATGCAAACTGTAATGTGTAGTAGGATGTTGACTAACGAAGACATGACAATGTCGTACAACTAACGTGCGATCCGAACGTCGTCGCCATTATCAAATTGATAAGTTAACAGAATCTCAGAACTTAGTTACCTTGTCCTTTCACAAACGAACGTACCGCGAACATTTGAGACGTAACACGAAGGCCCTGTAAGGTTGGGTAAAACGCGAACCACGTTGATTTTCTAAAAAAAAAAAGTAAAATTTGCTAGCCGAATTTTCGCGCGGAATTCGTCATTTTTGCACGACCTCGCTCCTCTATTTTGCTCGAACACATCACGATTGATTTCGTTCTACCGATTCTGCTATGCCACATCGACAGGTATCACGATCTAGCAGTTTCAAGAACGGTTACAGTTTCGCACAGAACACAAAAAAATAACATTTCGCTATTTGATATACATGCGAATAAGAAAGCTCGTTATTTTCACGCGAAACGATCATCCGAGAGAGATTTTAGTCATTCTTTGCAATCGACGTTCGAAATATCAAGATTCAAGTTACGATTTTAACTAGAGATGGTCCGATTACGGGTTGGGTCTGAAAATGAGATAGTGATATTTCTCCAAACGTTAGGTGCTGCGCTCCACAGGGATCGCCGTACAAGTCGTGTTTCCGAGCCGCATGCGCAAACCAGTTGCAATTTTGAACGTTCGTGTTCATCACCAACTGTTAGTTTTTGTGATTATTAATATTTTTCTACCATAATTGAGAAACTGAAAACTTTATGAGAAAAATTCCACGAAAAACTTTAGTACTTCAAAGTATATACTTCAAGAATACGTGTTTGCGTTCTCAATTACTTTTGATATTTCGGCGTAAATCATGATCATGACTTCGCACCTTGAAAATTACGTGGTAGTTCGAATATGATACTTGATAAAAATCAAAAAATTTTCAAGGCTATTTTCGATTATTTTCGGTGCTTTTCGGACGAACACTGATCGAACAGAAGCACACATCTGATCGACATGGTTACAATAATGAGGAAATTGTTTTGACCATTCGCGATTTGTTGAAAAAGAAATATGGTTTTTTCAAAGATTCAAAAGTTTACGAAATTCCTAGGTCTATTTGCTCGTTCTGTTTTAAATTTTATACTTTCTATGCGAATTTTATTCCTAGTCCAATTCTTTATTATTCAAAAAAATGTCTGAATTTGTTGACATTGTTGTTTATTCACTTCATTTAACAAAATATATAACTTATCAAAGATTTAAACGTTTTGAAATAATTCATTTTAGGTAACTCATATTCGGACTCAAAAGATCTCAAAGATTTTCAGTTTTTGTAACTTTGGAAAATAGCCTCCCCCCACCCTATAAAAAATAAATAAATAAAATAAAAAATTATATTTCTGAAAATTCTGACCCCAGACTCTAAAAACAGACAGTACTAAGCATCTCCCAGCGCAATTCTCATCTCATTTGATCTATTCCATAGAGATCTATGAAAGATCAAAAAGTGGTATCTCATAATCGAACCATTTCTTCTATTTAAAAAAAAAAAAAAAAAGAAAAAAAAAGAAAGGATCGCCCGTTCATTAAACCCTTATTAACATATTCCTCAACACGAACTAAGATTAACTCGAATGCTAAAACACTCTTTCGGAGAGCTTTCCAAAAACACTCCTTGCAACTCGACAACGTTTCCAGAGAAAATTACTTTCGGCACATACAGGCAGTAATATTAACCAATATTCTACAGGGGTAATTTGAAGTAGTCTAATAAAAATATTAATGCGCGTATACAACCTTAAATTTTAAATATGACAATTCTAAATTTAAAAAAAAAAAAAAAAAAAAAAAGAAAGAAAGGAGTAATAAAAAAAGTAGCACGCTCGACATCACATATACATAACAAAACGTCAATTGCAAAAAATAAATAAGTTTTAAAAAAAGTTCATTCGCTTCGAAACATAAATACAACAAAAATGTTAATATTAATATTTTTGAAAGTTAATATTGAACGCCTATATATGAAAAGAAAAGAGGAGCTTATCGATTAAACAAACGAAAAAAAAGAGATATATTAGAATATAAATAAAAGGAAATAAAGAAACGAATACGTTAGCGAAAAAAATTATACTTTTAAACATCACATTCGATTTAATTCGGCCACATCTGTAAATTGTTATTTATAATATCGTTTAAGAAAGGCGTAACGAAGCTTCTCACCAATTTTTCTTTACAATATCAGTAATAGTCGTACTAAATAACGATCTCGATATACGTGAGATTAAAATTTATATCAAATTTTGTAGACTCCTTGCCTAATATCGATTATTCTATACGATTAATCTTTTTCGATTTACAGAAACATTCTACGTTCGATAATCGACTCTCGTAATTTACAAATTTGCGACTTTTCGTAAATACGTATTTCTTAATTTCGACAAAAAAAAATTGACGCATTTTCACACAAAAACATGATAATTTCACATAACGAACAATCGTTATACTCCAGCGGTGCTACGTTCGTGTTCAGCCACCAAGTACCTTAAATCGATCTAACTTTTCTATTTCTCAAGTCGAAAAGCGAGTTTTCGAAAACGAAAATAGAAGGAGAAATAAATTAATATTTCGCAACGAGAGAGCGGAACGTAAATAAAGATAAACCGTGTTATAATCGTTATAAACGAGTAACATTTAATACGGAGGGAAATGACATAAAAGATCAGGAAAGAAGAAGAGAAGTCCGAGAAAAACGAAGAAAATTTGGGTGATTCGTGGACACTCCGAGACTGTCCGTAATAAACGAGTAATTTTTCTATTTCTTTTTCGATACGATAACGTTATATCTTTTGAAACACCTTCCAGCTAAGCGGAGGTTCCGTTCACCATCGAGGGCTGTTCGCTTGGCTTGTCGTTGACGGCGGCCGGTCCGACGCTGCGTTTGGACGCCGATTTCTGGCTCTTCGAGCGCTGACTACGCGGACCATCCGTGATCGTGTTCTCTTTGATGTTGTTGGTGACCGGGTTCTCAGATATTCCGTTGCCCGCCGAGTTCACTAAAAATAAAATAAAACGCGCGATTACAATAATGGCGGACAATACAACACACGCCGGTAAACTCGAATAACCAATATCGATACTTCGACGCATCTTCCACAGCTTTCTGTTCAATATACGAAAGTAAATTAAGTCCATTAATGAAAAACGGAAGGTGTAAACTCTCTTAATTTACGACTCGAAGGCTCTCAAAGTACTTTTCAAAGGTGTTGGCCTAATGGGCGCGCATCTCGTCGACTTTCATGCATCCACTTGATACATACTTCATTTTAAAGCATTATAACGCACGAACTATCACTTTCACTCAACATTTCTTTTCACGTGTATTATTTGGCGCTCGAAAGGTCAAAACACTTTCGCAGCAGCAGGAAATTTCGACGATATCGATTCCCGTAAATCTAGCAAAAGGTACCGCAAAATCGATCAATTTTAGTTCCTTTTTACCGAGCAGTGTTGTTGATATAGTATTGAAGTCACTCGACTAATAAGGGTGCGTCTCTCCACATTTTAGGGTCAGCTACAAGTAGCCGAGCATATTGCAATCGTTATTTTTCTCTTCTTTGAACTTTTTTCTTTTCAGTATGATCCAGTCACACAGGGTGTCTACACAATTTGGAAATTCAAAATACTTGACGTTTATTTGACCTATAAACAGGGACGTACCTACAGGGGTAAGGGGCAACTACCCCCTCTCCGTAGGAACTTTTCAGTTAGTAGTTGGGAAAATTTACCATTTCAGTCAGGCGGAGTTGGAAAAATCCAACAAGTCAAAAGTTCTTTTTCTATTTTTTTTTTTTTTTTTTACTTGCTTTTATATGCGGGAATTCAGTTGAGAAGTTGGGAAAATCCAACAAGTCAAAAGGTTTTTTTTTACATTGATATTTGGGAATTCCGAGTTGAGTCAGCATCAGTTGGAAAAATCCAATAAGTCAATCAAAAGTTTTTTGGGTTTTTTTGCTTACTTTGATACTTGGGGAATTCAGTTGAGAAGTTGAATAAATCCAATAAGTCAAAAGAAAAGTTTTTCTTTTGCCTTGATACTTGGGAATTTTGAGTTGAGTCATCAGTTGGAAAAATCCAATCAGTCAGTCAAACGTTTTTTTTCTCTCTCTTTTTTTTGTTTGCTTTGAAACTTGGAAACTGAGTTGAGAAGTTGGAAAAATCCAACAAGTCAAAAGTGTTTTTCTTTTTGGCATTGATATTTGGGAATTCTGAGTTGAGTCATCATTTGAAAAAATCAAATTTGCTTTGATGCTTTGATACTTGGAAATTTTTAGTTGAGTCAGTCGGGTCTTTCACAATTTTTGCCCCCCCTCCCCCGCCTCAGGATAAACTCTTCAGTAGTACGTCCCTGCCAATAAATTTGACTTTATATAGGGCTGCGAAAAGGCGCGCCTTATTTAGGAACATATATGCAAGCAGTTCAGCAAATCGTAAAACTGCAAAATTAGTCTGATATGCTATACGGCGCAAATAATGAAGAAGAAGAAATTGCACTTGACGAGCTCACTTCCAAAGTGACCTAACTGCAAAATTTTAGTTTTGAGAAGAACAAACAAAACACTTTATAAGCAAAACAGTAAAGTAGGTAATGGATTTTTTAAGGTAGGTATCAATAAGTTCAATCTTCAAGAAAAATTTGTCATTCTTGTTTTTACGAAGTATACCCCTGGCGCGGCAATTCTCAAGAAATGAAAACAAAAACTAAAGAAATCATAATTTTGCCGTCAGGTCACTCTAGAGATATGCTCCTTAATTATTGAAAATTGGAACAAAAGTTTCTACTTCTAGCATTGTTATTTTTCAGTTCATTTATCGTTCCTAGTCATTCATATAATTAACATTACTTGACCTACAGAAGAATTTTGAGAAAATACTTGACTTTTACTTTACCACTTGACCTTTTCTTTGAGTACTTGACTTTTACTTGACTTACTTGACCCTGTAGACACCCTGTTACAGTTCAGTTCAGTGGCACGTCACTTCAGACGCGTGGTTTTCGGTAGTGTTCATTGATCTGAGTCACAATAATTCAGTTCAGAGCAGTGATGTTCGACAAAACAATTTTTTGTATTTTGTCAGACGAGCATGTCATTTTTTTTTGTTTGTTTGTTTTGTTATGTCACGACTTACGAGTTTCATCATTTCAAGTTCCGTCATTTTGTCTTTTCATGGTTTTTGTTATGCCATGACAAAATTATTTTGTCATTTTGCCAAAATGCCAATACCTGTTAATTTACAGGTATTTCTACATACAATCCAATTCCATCAATGTTATTCTAACAAAGGTTGCATAGTAGTCAATAACTGCACTTTGAAAATTAAAGAGTTTGGGCTTCCCATGAAAACATCCAGCAGAACAGCGGCAGTTACGTTGCTGTCTGGCGGCGAAGTTGAAATTTCAAAACTGACTTGGGTTGTTTTCGTGGGAAATTATTCAAATTATTACCTCATTCGGGACATGAAAGGATATAAAGAATACACAAACTTCAACAAATAACAATAGCAACTTACTGAGTTTCCCTTTGAATGTAAGAATAAAAGCAAAAGACAAGAATGAAAGAAGTAAGACAGCAAGAAGGTAAGTACTACATAACAATAACAGGAGAATGAAGAGATGGAAGTAAAATGTTCTTCCATAAGCTGACTCTTCCTCAACATTCATGATCAAATAGCACTTGACAGACTTGTGTGAAACCATACAAAATTCCAGCAGCTAAGGTCATCTTGTCCTCATATTCAGAGCTCTGTTCAATCAATATGAAACATAGTCTTCTCGGCCCTCCGGCCACTGATGCGATACTCGAAAGGGTGGTTTCCGGGGCCGGGGATGCGGCGTCTCAGGGGCCACTTTGGCATGCATGCATCCGCCATACGTTCCATCACACCAGTCTTTTCGAGTATTTAATATTTAGCATTTATTTTAATATGACAACAACTAAGAGGAACTTGTGATTTTTATTCCTGTTTATTATTATTTAATGAGGAGAGACCGGATTCCTCGGCACGAAAAAGCGAAAAAATCGGCATTGAAAACTTCATTTTCGGCATTATTCGGCAGTACCGGTCTCTATTAATGAGAATCGATAAAAAAAAAACCTAACGCGTCATGACAAAATGCTATAACCAAATTTTTTCATCATTTTGTTTTGTCAATCGATTCATTTTTTGTTGTTGTTTCCATTCTGTCATTATGACAAAATTTCTAAAATTCGACTGTCATTTTGTTTTGTTACGTCTAACAACAGTGTTTTTCAGTCAACTCAGTAATTCTCACGTGGCAGTACGATTTTGCTATTTTCTTTCACAATACACACTTCCGCGGATCGATTGGAATTATGCAATTTATAGAAGCGCTAGTGTAGAATTGGTATTTTTTGATAAGAGAAACGGTGATTCTGACGTCACACAGTGAGTTACAATTCTTGGTTACTGTTAGCAAAAATACCCATTTTTGGCCAAGGAACGTTTTGATTCCCATAAGAAAAACACAAGGAGCAAAGATCATTATGTTACTGCCTCAGAAAAAGAAATTTGTTAGTAACCAGATGTGTATTAGCAAATGCTAGAAACCTTCTGGAATAAAAATGTATACCTTTGGTTTCTAAGAAATTTCTTATTCCCAGGTAGTAACATAATGATCTTTGCTCCATGTGTTTTTCTTATGGGAGTCAAAGTAACCATCACTATTCGCTTATCAGTTGGGTTTAGTTCCGGCGTTGTTATTGTTGTTGTTTGCATAGTCCGAATTGATGCCGATTTTCATCATGGCGGATGTTCATATACATTCACAAGCTCTTATCACTATTTTCACACTTGGCAATACTGAATAATTCAAAAATTTCTTCCCTCAGAAAAAAAAAAAGTAACTAGAATATAGAAAATAAATTATATGGTTATATTTTACTAACACCCATTAATGAATTATTCCAAACTTTGAGAAAATTGATCGCTCCAATCCAAAGATATTCGCAATTCAAAATTAGTTTTCGCTTTCCTGGGAAATTTGTATTCTGCTTATTAAACCCCCTTTTCTCGATGCAGGTCACATTAATGTGACCTGCCAGGAAGGAAGGAACCTGAGCGCAAAAATGTAAATTTTACAAGAGAGCAGATAAACAAAATTGATAACGTTTTCACGTTATGGAGGCACTCAATTTTAAAGACTTCCAGGAGTTTGGAAAAATTCTTTAAAATTTTTACGACAACACCACGCGAAAGAGTGGCCAAAAATTAGTCAAAAACAGTTGTTATCACAAAAATGATTTTCTTCGCACAGGTCCCTTTCTTTCTGGTAAGTCACTTATGCTTTTACATGTTTTTCCTTCTTTTTTTTTTTTTTTTTTTTCCTGTTGAAGTAGATAGGAAATATTCATGTTACATAGGCTGTCGCTAAGTAACTGAGACTAAAATTCGTATGGCCCACCGACACTACCTATCGGCGTTTCAACGCAGTAGGGGGATAATTTGGTTCATTAGCTATCGACTGAGACCACGCCGAGGTCACTTGATTGAAAACTCGCTGTTCCAGACCAATTTGAAAAAAACCATATGCGTTGACCCCTACAGATTTCTTGAAGATTTTTTTAAAGAAGGAAAAAAGCATACGATTACAAAGATTTTTATTAAATCATCTTCATTAAGTACAGAATATCTTTTCCAAAATAAGCGCCATTCTTGGCTATACCTATAGGCGTCTATTTGTTCTTGCCATTTATCGAACGTTTTCGCGTATTCCGCCGCCAGTAAGGAGGAGAAAAACATCTGCACCGCGGTGATGACTTCTAAAAAATCACAATTCACCTCCACTCCCCGTACAGTCCTGACCTTGCCCCCTGCGACTTTTGATTATTTCCTCAACTAAAGGCAGTCTTCCAGGGTCGTCAATTCAACATGACTCAAGAAGTCGCATTACTGCGGCGCAGATGTTTTTCTCCTCCTTACCGGCGGTGGAATACGCGAAAACGTTCAATAAATGGCGAGAACGAATAGACGCCTGTATAGCCATGAATGGCGCTTATTTTGAAAAAAATATTCGTGTACTTAATGAAGATGACTAATAAAAAATTTTGTAATCATCGTATGCTTTTTTTACTTTAAAAAAAAAATCTTTAAAACACCTGTAGGGGTCAACGGATATGGTTTTTTTCAAGTTGGTCTGGAACAGCGAGTTTTCAATCAAATGAGCTCGGCGTGGTCACAATTGATAGCTAATGAACCAAATTATTCCCCTACTGCGTTGAAACGCTGATAGGTAACGTTGGTGGGCCGTAAGAATTTTAGTCTCAGTTACTTAGCGACAACCTATGTATTTTTGTGATTAATAGAATTTCAAGAAGAATGAGCCACACTTGACTGAGCATATTTTGGGTATAAAAACATGTTTTAGTGTATTTTCTGCTTTTTTAGAGCATATTCAAGAATAATATGGTCAATTTTCACTATTATGGCGGAATACTTCCAATTTTTTCAATATTGCACTATTTTGGTCTTTTAAGAAGATAAAACTGCAACAACTGCGACTTTTTTACAAACCAAAAAGTTCTTTCCGCAGTTGCCCGTCTGTGCAGAACACGGTCAAATGTATTCAGTGTTCGCCTACGAAAAAAGACTTTAGCACAATTACTATATAGGACCTTTCTCTTTAGCATATAGCCGACTTTATTATTATTTTTTATCAGAATTAGGTTTAAGGGGGCATCCATTAATTACGTGAGGCGTTTTTGACGCTTTTCTGACCCCCCTCTCCCCTGGTAAGATGGCGTGAGATTTGACTCGACCCCCTTCCCCGACCCCATATCGCACGTGAGATTTTTCAAAATTTGTAATTTCAGTGTCAATGTGTTGGAGTTATTTAAACAACACAATTTGCACTATTATTTTTATTTAAGACTAGTGAAGACTGGTATTCAAGATTGTTTAGGTCGCAGTCTAAGATCACAGTGATAAAATTTAACCTTCTTTGGGATAAATATTATCGTCTCAGATTTTGCCGTATTTTAGTCAAAAAACATGTTTTACTTTAATTTTACCCAATTTTCGTGCAATTTTACACTGTTTTTTTACAGGGAAAAAATTACGTGATATTTGTCGAGATCCCCCCCCCTCCTCCGCGTGATTGGGTGAGATCCAGCTCGACCCCCTCTTCCCTGAACACCTCGCGTAATTAATGGACACCTCCTAAGGTAACGTTCTAAATGACACCTTGGTCATTTGTATGATTTGCACCGTTATCAGTAAGAAAAAAAGAAAAGGAAAAAAAAGTTGAGGAATTTCAAGATTTCGGTTGGCAACGCTGACCCAGGCTTCAATCTCAAATGAATAAGTAGTCGGATGCCAGATGCAATAACAATCAACATGGGTGGCCTCACAAATCATAAACGGATGACACATGCTCGTTCTCCAAACCCGCGGTGCACGACCTACGTGAACTTGAATATAACACGCTGACAGGGTCACAAGAAAAAAGTGAATTCAAGTATCAATAAAGAAACCGACGAATACCTTCGGAGTGAAGAGCAGCTGGACACGAAAAAAAGTCTGTACTTCAAAGAAATCAAGAAAAAAAGAAAAGAAAAAAAGTGGCCGTTAATGACGAAATGAAAAATTCGGATAATGAAAGGTAATAAAACCATAAACACAGAATCCTTTTATTATTTTTATTTTCTTTCTGAAATCTGCTCATCTCTGCTTACACCACATTTGTGACAGTCAGTTTTCAGCCCCCTCCCCCGTTTCCCATACGTCTGCCACAATGTATTGATAAGGGTCAAATAGTTATCAGAAATGAGTTCAAGCAGCTCTTAGACCTGCGAAAAGATACCCGTATCACGTTAATTGTTTATGGCTTCAATCATCACTCCCTCTACTACTCACCCTACAGGCTATAATTCGATAATCAGGGCCACGTGGTTACAAAAATGGATTCAGCGAACCCGTAAGCCTACACAACGACACACGTTTTGTATTTCATGATAATCTTGAATCCCCTCTTAGGTACCACAGTTTCCAACTTACAACCAAACCAACGTAAAAACTGAATTCCGTGACCTTCAAGCCCCCCCCCCCTCCCGCCCTGCTCAAACCAATATCTCCATTTGATCGCTGAACATGATGAAAGTTTTCAAAGTTATAGTATTCCAAGTCATTACTGGTACAGATACAACACGGAAAACACAAATTCCAGAAGCGTCTAAGTCCGTTATCAAGAGGAGGGGAGAATGCCAAGGGGGAGGGATGGGCGTACGGGAATGTAGACAAACGGGTCCGAACGTATTCAGCATCTTTTCTGTTCGCTCGAGGCGGAAAAACATGAAATATGTCAAACTTTTTCCTCAATAATGATCTTAAGCAAATTAGATCTGAAAAAAATTAAGGAAAAAAGGGATAAACACGGGGACTTTGCTTAAAATTACTGAGTTGATTGAGGTCAGTGATTTAGCTTTCTCTACCCATTGCCCTCTTTTGCTAATTTCTAAAGAGGATTCGTACCCACTAAAATCCCCTTTCTTCTTCAAAACTCAAGTACTATATGTAGAACATTTAAAAAAAAAATTGTCAATCAGTATTTCTTTTACACCAGATTTTTTTTTTAAATATGTACTTTGTAAGCATTTTATATACTTTTACTACAGGGTAAACTTGCGCAAAACCCTAACGAGAAACCTGACGCTCCCCGACACGAATCCACTGGTTGACATTTCCCATGGAAATTTATTTTAGCATTTTATATGCTTTTACTGAGCGAAAACCCAACGAAAAATCTAACGCTCCCCCGACGCAAATTCAGTGGTTGACATTTACAATCTGCAGCCGTGTTGTTGATAGAAATTCCCATGCCCCCCGACACAAAACCAGTCCGTATGATTTAGCTCTTCATTTTTAGGGTCGCGGTCGGCTACAAATAGCCGAGCCTATTGCAATCACTTTTTCTTCTTCTCCTCCTCTATTCTCTAGTTGTCGCGCACTCCACGAGAGGGCGCAAGGCACCTTAACATTAGTGTTTATTTGCCTACTAATAGCCGATGCGTGATAATTGTTCGCTAATCATTTGATGTTTTTCGGATCGGCTAGTAGGCGTCAGCATTAGTGTTTATGTTTAGTGTTCTGCTTGTTTACCGCATAGAACACATTAAAACGGAAAATGAATTCTGAACTCATTAAATGGAATAATATGGGAAAAGAATTCTCGTATCTTTGTGGGTTTTGGAATAAGTGGTGTGTTCTGCCGTTTTGTGCTGATCAGGCATTTTTCATGAAAGTTTTTATTAGGTTCATTGAAGCCGTTAACATTCAATTACATTGTTTTGATTATTTCATGATTAATTATAACTATTATCAAGCGACTTTCTATCGTTCTTATGTCAATGCTGAGTTTTTGGTGCATGAAGTTACAATTTCCTCATCCTAGGATGCCACCTGAATTGGTTGAATTGAGTAATATAGAAGGACGTTTTCTGTCGCCAGTTACCAGTACTAGCGAGAAGCAAACGAGTTGTAATACATAGCATGTAAAGACGTTATCAGTAAATCAGTATGTTGAAGTGCACCTTTCCTCTATCAGCTCTTATATCCCGGAACAAAAGACCTTAAACATGATTACCAATAGGTCTTTCTCTGGTTTGTTGGATTTATGAGGATGTAGCAGAATATTGTTTCCTCATTAGTATGGTACCAATAGGTATAATAGAATAAGGGGTTGAAAAACGTTGGAAATGGAGATATTTCTGGGCACCCTAAACTACCTATTACGGGGTCTGTCTAAACAGTCGGTCAGTCAGGTCAATCGGTTAATCAGTCCGTCAACTACCCGAAAATTTTCGGACCCTAATAACAAGCAGCTAGCTGCTGGAAGAGGGTCGGCTCTCGACTGAGAAATTAGAGACTAGCCTATCTCTTATTAGCGGTCCTTGGAACGATATCAGGAGAATATGATTCTATATACAGCACAGCTTTCATACTTCATAAGATGGAAGTTAAAACTCACAAAACCTCTAAAGGCCAGCACTGTCTTCTCTCGAAATCCACTCCAACTCTACCGCGAAAATTTCTTCAGTTTTCCACGAAATCTAGCAGACCAGTCAGAACCTAATGCGGATCCAACTGTAACCACTAATCACACATGCCGTTTTCATTCGACTCTTCATCCGTTACTCAAGTTTTCGCAGCGCATTTCGTTAAATTGGCGAATTTATAATAACATTTTAAAAAGGAAATCTAAGCTAAGTACAAACTACAGAGCCAAACTCCATTCCGCAGGCATTATGTGAATTCAACAGCCAAGAGTGGAAGAGTTTCGCATACAGTTGGCATATAGCGCACACCATGAATGTACAATCTTGGTGGTACGCGAGTCTACCGCTCTTGAAAAACATGCAGATTGCAAAATGCAGACAAAGAAATAGAAATATGGTTTCAACTTACCTTCGTTCGTTTTCGAACTATCAGTATTACTACTAGTTTCCAACGGGGACGTATCGGTCGACGATTGCACGCCTTTTCTCTTACGATTTTTATTTCGTCGGGCACGCGGGCCTTCCACACTTGAAATCGACTCTACATACAGGAATAAAAAGTTCAAATAATCACCGTATTGTTATCCAAGACCATTTTTTAAACTCCCTGCTCGACTAAGACAACGAATGGAGAACACAAAATGCTTAACGGTATTATTTTGAGCCTTGACACTATACAGGCTGCGTGATACGACTCCACTGCATCGAACCATTTTAAAATCAGCTTCCCTTTTCAACCCCTGCCACAAATAACAAACTTCATGAAATACCGAGCATTCAGGAAAAAACTAAATCTGATTTCGATAAAAATACATTCGCATAGAATTTGGAAGCCCGTGAGTCATGAACATAGAAATACATTAGGAGATGGGTTCGGATCTGCAGGAGACTGGAATACAAAATACCTACCCAGGTTAAACAATCCACGAGGACGAGAACTAAAGAAGTCATGGAAGGGCAGAACTGTGAAACCCTACCTACCGGCCGCCCAACATACTGGCCGACAAAAGAAAAATTTTCGACCAAGTGGATTTCGGTGTACCCAGCAAAATATCGAATAATATCCTGAAGGTCCAGGAAAATCTACATTTAAATTCCACACCACTCCTCAATATTATAATAACTATTAGTCCTTTCTTTGTGAAGATACAAAGAAGTTATCAGCTGCACAATAAGCACACTGGCTGGCATTTTTTCAAGAAATGAATCAACTCGAGAATTATATACCTCAAGACACCTCCAAAGACACCTCAACAAACAGATGGAGCAATAGAACACCTAATTACCTTAATCCAGCGGGCAGCATGGTGCTCATCGCCTAATATAACCAAAAGGAACACGGAAATCTAGTATCCAGCTTTGGTTCAAAAGAAAGTAGACTCAAAACGTTGACTCCAGAAAATCTGGAAAAGGCATAGATATCCGAAAGATAAAACGGCGTTCAGCAAAATAATTGCAGACTCGAAAAAATATCTCTTGATCTAAATAAAGAGCACCTTCCAAAATTATCTCCAGAACCTCACAGCAATAGAACGAACTTACTGCTCCATTTGAAAGTCAAAAATTGTAACAATCAATACCACCCATTCGAGCAGAAGCCGGAGACTGCACAAGGAGTGACACAGAAAGAGCCAATGAGTTCGCACTCCGCCTACCAGAAGTATTCCAGCCAAATTCTGTGGTGATGAGGATTTCAGCATCACATCATTTCTCCAGCAAGAACTCAACGATACAGATAATACGAAATTCATTTTTAAATTCAAATTGAATGAGGTAATAAATAAGGATATAAAAATAAAGGAAGCACTTGGATATGACTTGATTATAGGATCGTGAAAGAACTACCAAAAAAGTACTGATCCTCCTTCGTGTCATATTTAATTTAGTAATAAGAGCTGAATGTTTTCCTTGTCAATGGAAAGTCGCTGGAGTTGTAACGATAAGCATGCCAGGAAAATCAACCAACGAAGTTACCTTACACCGATCTATCAGCCTGTTGCCAATGCTTTCGAAAATCCTTGAAAAAATTATTCCAAAAAGGTTAAAACATATTCTAATCGGAAGGGAAATAATAGTTCATCACCATTTAGGCTTCAGAATGAACATGTATCCTTCAACAGAACCATCATGCTGCACTGATCATTCAGGAGCTAGAAAAAAGGAATATTGCTCTGCTGCATTTCTATATACAGGAGGCCTTTGATAAAGTTTGGACAGCTTTTACTCATTGCTAAAGTCATATACGTCGAAGACATGTTACTCCAAGTCAAGTTTGGAGACGACTTTTTCATGACTTTTCCATAACTTTCTTTATGGGCACACAATACTCATGTTAGATTGCAAAAACGAAACCCGAATTTGATTTTCAGTGATACTAGTTCAATTTCTTCCTTTGCTAATATTTTAAAGTTCATATTTAAGAAAGGTAATAAAATAATAATCAACAGTAAAGCACGCCGCGGTGCTACCTACGCCTTTTTTTTTTTTTAGTTTCTTCTTTTTTTCAGAAGAATTTGGAGAGAATTTACTATTTTTGGGACAAAGCAAGTTTTTCATGACATCATGATCACCGACTTCAATTCATGAATTGCCAATCAATTTTGACGAAGGATTTGAATTTATCTCGAAAAGGTGAATAATATTATACCGGGTGCGCGCCCGGAAACTCTCAGAAAAATTTTTCGCCGAAAAAAAATCCTGATGTATAGTATGGGAAAATTCTGAAAATTTTCGAAAATTAAAAAATTTAAATAACCACCTATTCTTACTCAATTTTTTCGCCAAGTTCAAATTCTTTGTCCAAATTCGGCGTTGATCCTCCGCTGCCGAGATACGATCCAAAATTTGGTAATACTGGGGAGAGGGCTATATTGGGTCAAAAATTCACTCCGGATCAATTTTGACAACAGACTTGAATTCGCCTCGACAGGTTGACTACAGATTCAAGGATTGCATCCAGGCAGGGCGCAGTGGAAACTCCGATGTGAGGAAAAATGGTGCACGAAAAAGAGGTTATCGATAAACCCGGACAAAACTGAAATCGCTCTTTTCATTCACAAAAGGAAGGAAGGGCAAGGAGTTGATCCCGGTGTAATACAAAGGAAGACCGTTAGCCCTCACAGGAAAGGTGAATTACTTAGGAGTATATCTTGACGAAAAACTCCCCCGGAAGAATCATGTCTCAGAGAAATAAAAAAAGGGATTGAGGCTCTTTGGGCTTGCCGGATCTTTGTTGACAGGACCCAGGGACTCTCTCCCAAAATGATGCACTGAATAAATACCAGTATAATACGTCCCAGAATCACATACGCGGCCATTGTATGGTGGAGCCGGAGAAAGGAACCAGACCACCTGCCAAGGCTCGCAGGCGAGATGACAGGGGGTCAATGAGCACGGCGTCGACGAAGGCACTTGAAAGGCTCCTAAACCTGCCACCAACCACTTCACACTGCTGTAGAAGCAGCTGCGATAAAGGAGGCTGATCATCTGAACCAATCAAACCCTCGGGCACAAAAAACAGGCCACAGAAGGATATGGGAGATAGCGGAGACGATGGACAAACGCTTTGGGATGCCGAACGATAGAATCGCGGTGGAACACTTCTTTAACAAGCCACACCGTGCACTGATATCTACACGGGAGGCTTGAGAAAAGAGATGGCCAAGCATTCTAGGAAAAGAGGAGCATGTGTGGCTTGCAGATGCCTCCAAGAATGACCAGGGTCCAGGATTCGGAATTACGAATGCAAAAGGCACTGACAACTATTCAGTGGCACTGGGTGAGGGCGTCACTATCCTCCAAGCAGAGGTAATGGCGATCACGGTGGCCACTGACAGAAGCCAGTAGAAGGGCCTTGTTAATAAGCAGATCTGTATTTGCACAGACAGTTAAACGGCTATTAAGACACTATCGGCATACCAAACTACATCTCTGGTGATGGTGAACTGCGTTAACAAATTATACACCCTTGCTCAGAAGAGCCGTGTCACCATACTATGGACACCGGGACACTGCGGCATAAAAGGGAACATGATCGCTGACAAGCTAGGAAAGGAGGGCATAAAACAGGAACTGGCAACGCCCAGGCCGTGTCTTCCTGTAGCATACAGCGTCATAAAATCCAAAGTGAAGGCTTGGATAAGTGAGCAGACGGAAATGCACTGGCATATATGGCCAGTGGCATGAAAGTCAGCCAAACACTGATAGGGGACGCCCACAATAAGTACGCTAAGTTCCTACTAGGGCTTGATAGGAAACATGCAAGGCTCATGGTCTGGCTACTAACTGGTCATGAAGCCACAAAACACATGAGGTATATAATAGGAGTGGCGAAAAGCGGCTCCTGTAGGCACTCTCGAGACGAGGAAGAAACCTGGATCCACATCATATGCAGTGCCCAACCATAGCCGGGACAAGACGCGAAGCTCTGGGGCTAGATGAGCATCCAGCACCCAGTGAAGTTAAAGAGTTAGCACTCAAAAAAATTCTCACTTTGGCTATAAAAGTGAGGCTACTGAGGTAATCCTTAACAGCAACCTTAGGAAAAGTGCAATAGACCAATTTCCCGGCACGTCAACACAGTGAGTTACTGTTAGCAAAAATTGGACCAATGAACGTACAGACTCCCGTAAGAAGACACGCGGAGCGAAGATCATTATGTACATACTTCAAAATGAGAAATAATTACGAAATTAAAGGTATATATTTTTAGTCCAGAAGGTTCTTAGCATTTGCTAATAAACTTCTGGGTTTTAACAAATTTCTTATTCTCAGGTAGTAGCATAATGATCTTTGCTCCTCGAGGTTTTCTTATAGGAGTCAATATACGTTCGGTGGCCCATCGACGAGTACTTCTAACAGTAATCAAGAACAGTAATACAATGTGTTGCATCACGTAAGAATCAATCTATTGACTGCAAAGACTAAGCACCCGGCGCATACCGCGTCACCTCACACAAAGACAAGACAATCCCAGGTAGCAGTTAAACATACAAACAAAAATTAACCACAGTGCAGCGATTACTCAATTTAAAGGTCATTACATTTAGATTTATTATGTGAGCTTCCACCGCGAGGAAGAAGTTCAAAAAACTGCTACTTTCACTTACATAAGAATCGATAGAAGTGTAATACTCTGTCGCGATAAATTGTCCAAAAAATTAATAAAAAAAAAATACTGGAGAAATAATAGAGGTTACAAAAATTCCAGAGTACATGACCTAATAGGCACTCATTCATGATCATACGACAAACAAAATCACACAGAAGGAAAAACCTTGAAAATCCCGGAAGCGGTTACTGCTGAAAATAGGACAGCTATTTTCGATTTTCACTATCTGGTACTACTGTACAGAGAATTCGAAGGGCTATCTGATGACGTCAACAAAAATATCACCAAAAAATTTCTAACCTGATAACACTTGACTATGAAAATAGTTCATTTTTCCAAACCTAATTATAGTACATAGTACTTTTCCAAAATTGATCATCATGGTTTCCTCGTTTTAATAAATTCGTTACTTCTGCAAAATGGTGCGAGGTTTGGAAACAGGTATCACATCCATCTCTATGAGTTGAAAACACAAGATTCCGAGCATTATTCATTTCATACTGTACAAACAAAAATTCATTAAAGGCCTCCTGGCCATCAGTTGTTTCGCGACTATTTGAAAACTATTGCATTTTCAGCTCGAAAACTTTGAAGATACGTCAATTACCTGTATAAAGTATACAGACACAACTAGCCATTTACTGCAAAGAAATACTTCCTCAAAAGGCCTACCAGAGTAAAAAGAAGTGGACCATGGTGAATGTTGGGACAGTAATCAACTGCTCCAGTAATGGACAAATCAAAGTCTTGCCTCGGGCAGCTTTTTTAAAATCTACGACACAATGTATACGGCATGCTCAAGCATTTCCCCAAGACTATGCTGGAGAGCCGTTAAGACCACAAAAAACGCTGTGAAGTTCCATTCAGACCTGTTAAGGCTCTGTTAAAACAAGTCTAGACAGTGAGGAGTCGTCGAGACTCTGCCAAAGCCTATTACAACGTGATGGTTCAGATGTGTGAAGTATGGTTGAGATGACCCATTAACAGTCATAACTCACTGAAAGTCTTGATGACTGAGAAAAAAAAAATCCATAATCAACTACTCGTGTACACCTAAATTTTTGATCGGTCTGGTGGTTGTAGCAGCAAAAAGTGTCTAGCCCAACGCTGACACTGACTTCGAAAACTTAGCCAAATCCTACCGCTGCGAATCTTTATGATAAAAGTTGCTGACTGAGCAGAAGTACTATGAATGTGGATACGCTACTTTCCTACTATCCCCTTCAGTCCACGATAAGAACGCACGTTCTTCCAACTTGGATAACAGACACAACTGAACTACCATCACACCGACCAAAATCACAACACCATAACGATTTCACTAGTTCATTCGACAACCGAAGTGATAATGCCAAAAGACTGAACGGATGAGAATGGTCTTAGTACGGAGATTATTCGAATCTACGAAGCCGAACTACTGTGAAAGCAACATGCGCATAAAGAGAAAGCAAAGAAAAGTTTTCGAGAAGCGCGAAATTATTAACACACGCGAAGGCCTAATCGAAACGAAACCCGACGTGCCATTGATATATATCAATTTCAAAGTCATAAATAACAGAGCTATTTAATGTTATATAACCAGTGTTTCACCACCTCATATTTGATATATAATTCAAGATACCAGCAAACGAGGATTTTTCCTCTTAAAAGCTCTGGTTACTCAATGAATTATTAAACCACACCCCAAAAAGGTTTGCCTTCAACATCATACTGATTCGCCCCCCCCCCACACTCAACACGCGACTATTTCAAAGCAAACCAGTATAACCTACTCAAGATCAAAACAATATACCGGTAAGCATTTTCACAGGCAAAGAAGCTAGTGATACTAAGCAATAATAAAAATATTACAATGTACTTACTAATAGACAAGATAGGTACTATGGATAATCAACTAATACTAATCAAGTCCCAAACCATATAGCTTTTCGTGCTTGTATCTACAACCGCATACTGATAATACGGTGCCAAACCAATAACCTAGGCTAGTATACGACATGCATCTAATACGACGAATTCTATATAATACAGGGTTCCATCAAACGAATCAACTCACCTCTGTCTACGCTGTCGTGAGAATCCATAATGTTGTCGTCATCGTCGTTAACACGACGGCGGTCATCGATCCGGCGATCTCTTCGCGGACCTCCTTGCGGCGGTGGAACACCTCTAGATGATCTGTTGTTTCTGGCGTTGGCATAAATAGCTTGAGACTGTCGCGAAACATCGCTCGAGTTATTTCCTTGATAACTCTGTTGGCGAGGCGGCAATCGGTCATCCGCGTTTTCCGGCGTTTGATGTCTGGAGCCTGTAAACAGTACACGAGTTCATTATAACGAGACTTCGCAACTCAACCCTCTAGTCAAGACTTAGCCACATCCCAACACTGAGGACCTTTACAGAGGAATCTGCTAACTGAACAACAGCACTCTAGATATGCTATTCTCCTACTACCTTCGCCTGCTCATGATAAAAAGCAGGCTCTTCCTATTTGGACAGCAGACATAACCTGACCGTAGTCACCGACCAGCATCATAAAACAATAATGATGACACTTAGCCCTAGGGCACGTTCCACAACCACGGAGGTGTGTGAGAGTAGGGTTTTCGCCTAAACTAGGCAGAGACCCTTGCCAGGTCAAATCCTACAGGCCGATAAGTCTTTCATCCTTGGAAAGGCTGGTAGACAGACACCTAAGAGAGGTTACCTAGAAACGGTTCCCACTACGCGAGAACCACATGCATACAGGGCAGGCAGGTCAGTAGAGTCATCAATGCCCTCGCATGTTACAGCAATAGAGAGAGGAATGACTGACGGAAATGATGTCCTGACAATATTCATGGATATACACGGAGCGTTTGAGGCGACCTCTCATGAATTAATAGAAACAGCCCTGAAGGAAAGGGAAGTAAAGGAAAGTTTAATAAACTGGATAGTATCCATGATAAAAGGCAGGGAGATCCTGATTTACTAAAAAGAACAAATCCATGCGACGACCATCAGGGACTGCCTAGAAGGAGTACTCTCTCCTTCATAGTAGAGCGAGGGGTGGACAGTTTGCTGGATGAGTTAGATGATCAAAAAATATACACACAAGGCTATGATGACGATTTGGCTGTCGTGGTAACGGTTAAACTGCCGAGGACCATCGCGGAGTTAACGCAGTCCAATGTGTAGAAAAATGGTGTGCAAAAAAAAAAAAGGGTTATAGATAAACCGGACAAAACTGAGATCACTCTTTTCACTCACAAAAGGAAGGGCAAAGAGTTGATCAAGGTGCAATACAAAAGAGGACCGTTAGCTTTCACGGGAAAGGTGAAGTACTTAAAAGTATGTCTTGACAAAAAACTCTCCTGGAGGAATCACGTCTCAGAGAAAATAAGAAAAGGGATTGAGGCTCTTCAAGCTTGCCGGCCGGATCTGGGGACTCTCTCCGAAAATGATGCAGCATTACGTTCCAGAATCACATATGCGGCAGTTGTGTGGTGAGGCCGGGTCCATCTGGCCAATGTCAGAAGGAACTAAACCATCTGCAAAGGCTCGCACGCGTGATGATAACGGGTAGAATGAGCCGACGAAAGCACTTGAAAGACTCCCAAACCTGCCACCACTTCACACTGCTGTAGAAGCAACTGCAATACTGGGGGGTTTACCTTCTGGGCGACCGAACCTTTGGACCTAAAAAACAGGTCACAGAAGGATATGGGAGATGGCGAGAATGTCAGATAAAATGTTCTGGGATACCGAGGGACAAAATCGCGGTGGAACACTTCTTTGACAAGCTAGACCGTGCAATAATACTCAAAAGGGAGGCATGGAAAAGAGGTGGCCAAGCATTCTAGGAAAAGAGGAGCATGTGTGGTTTGCAGCTGCCTCAGAGAATGATTAAGGTGCAGGAATCGGAATCACGAATGCTGACATCTATTCAATGACACTGGGCGATGGCGTCACTATCCTCCTAGTAGAGGCAATGGCGATCACAATGGCCATCAATAGACGCCACTAGAAGGGCCTAGTTAATAAGCTGATTTATATCTGTACAGACAGTCAAACGGCTATGAAGGCACTATCAGCACACCAAACTGCATTCTTGGTTAGGGGCGGATTACTTTAGCAAATTATACACCCTTGTTCAGGAGAACCGTGTCACTATACCGTGGACACAGAAGCACTACGGCATAAAAGGGAATATGATCGCGGATAAGCTAGCGAAGGAGGGCATAAAAAGGAACTGGTAACGCCCAGGCAATGTCTTTTCGTAGCATATAGCATCATAAGATCCGAGATGAAGACTTGGATCAGTAATTAGACAGAAATGCACTGGCACATGGCCAGTGGTATGAAAATCAGTAAAAGACTGATAGGGGAAGTACCCGGTAAGTATGCCAAGTTCCTACGAGGGCTCAACAGAAAACAGGCAAGGCTCGTGGTCGAACTACCAACTGATCATGAGGCCACAAGGAGTGACGAGAAGCAGCTCCTGTAACTACTGTGGAGAAGAGGAAGAAACCTCGATTCGCATCATGTCAGTGTCCAGCAATAGCAGAGACAAGACGCGAAGCATTGGGACTGGAGTATCCAGTACCCAGTGAAAGGGATCAGTGAAATTCTCACTTTGGCTGTAAAAATGAAGCTACCAAGCTATTCTTAACAGCAGAAAGTGCTAAATACTACTAAGTCCAAGTATTCGGCGCATACAGCGCCATCTCACATAAGATAATATAATAGATATCATTAGTTTATTTGGCAACAAAAGTGATAATAGAACCGTCTCAGTCTGTCTGTAAGACTTTCGGCTTGTCTAGGGACATAAGAAGCCAGAGAGACATATGTATGTACTTGTAAAAACAAAGAGACAAAAATATGTACGGGAAGAATGATATCCAAAAACAAAAATAGTAAGGGAAGGACGCCTCTGAGTTTAGTCCGAAGTTGAAGTTGGTAAATCTGAAGGGGAGCGAGTAACCGAATTGAGTTTAGGAGTGAGGGCCGAGTTCAAGCCGAAATGAGGGTATGGTCATCACCGATTTTAGTCCCAGTCAATGTCCCAGCTCAGTCCATCAAGACTGCAAGCGTGGTACAACATAATGAAGATGAAGACGCGGGAAATGATGTATACCATGCGCCTGATGAGCTGCGTAAACTTCTAGGGTTTTCGGTATGGTAGGCATGTGGCTACTTCAGACATGGTAGACTTGCTTCCATATACGCGTCTGGATATCGCAGCTTACGTTGTATACCGTATTCTCGTGAAGGAGCTCGTCATGAATTAATTTACTCGGTCATTTGCAGATGTTTACGACAAATTTTCGCTTAACTACGTTATTCAAACGCTGCCTGCCATTACCGTCTTCGTCTGCTCATGGACGACATTCCAATACGTGACCATCTATATTAATTTTGAAATACGAGGTGCACGAACTTGCATGAGCACAAACCCATCGCTGCACATCATCGACTAAATGATTCTGTATCGGGACTAAACTTGTGTATAGGTGTGGACTGAACTCGGCAATGTATCCGTGCAGAATACGTGAAGTAGACGGACTAAACATGAAACTGAAGGGACTAAATTAGAACATTCGCTTGAGACTAAACTCGAAAAAAAAAAAAGAAAAAAAGGTCGAATGAACTGAACTCGGCACCTCCATGAAGGAGACAGAATATAAAAAGCTAGCCAGCGACATACAGAAAAGAAATATATCTGATGGTTGGGCTATTTGATACACTAGAACAGATTTCGGTTAAGAAGACAGGTTCTAAAGAACCAGAGGACAGATAGCCAGAGACATACAGACAATGCATAATACATCAGGCGTTGAGCACCAAATTCGTTACATTGAACATTCAAATGTAGAGCCTCGACGTCAATGATGTGTTGTCTGATTAAAATGAGCAAATCGGACTGATTTTCGTTGAAATACGGAGAATGGATATTATTCTTTTCAAAACACGGTTTACCTTCATAATTCGGTTCACGCTGGTGTTAACGGTTCCTGTTAGATACAAGATTTCAAAATCCGGAAATTCTTTTCTCTTTCTCTCTGCTTGGTCTCTCTGGCTGGCAGTGCGACACTTATCGGTCTATTTCTTTGTTTTCCTACTGTCTCGTGGTCTGACTTGTTTGTTGCCTCTTGTTCTCAGTGATTCCTAACTACAGTAGAACGTCGATTATGCGAAAGTCAATCATTCTGAACGTCAATTAACCGAAATGGCCAAAAAAAAAAAAATGATAATCAGGACCCGGATTTTTAGGCAAAATCTCTTTTTTCCCTTTCTTTCTAGTGTAGCCTATTCAGTCTATTAAGGTTTTCAGAACATATCAGGAAATTCTGAAACCAATGAGCTAATTTTTTGGACTATTTTCCTTCAAAATGTGTTTTCACTCAATAAAATAAGCACATGTTTCGGTTATCCGGAAAAACCGTCATCCGAAAAGCTTCTTGCCCCAATCACTCCGGATTACTGACGGTCTACTGTAATAGATAAGACCATTTTACTAACTCAGAAAGTACCTAATGTCTAAAAATATGGCATGAAGCGCACGTTTCATTTCAAGAGAATCTCACAGTTAACTTGAAGAATACAATATGTAAATATTATTCAAGTATTTCATCGTCTTCTATCTTTAGGAGAGAAATAGTTCGTCCAACACTACTGGTAATGTTCCCTCCGGTCACTGACGCGATGCTCGAAAAGGTAGTTCCTGTGGCCGGGGGTGCAGTGTCATAGGGGCCACTTTGACATGCGTGCATCGCCATACGTCCCACCACACACTACTACTGGTAATGAATACTGCATTTAGAGACATAACATCAACAAAAATAAATAATTACCTGAATTAAATCGAGAGTCATTTCGATTGCCTCTACCTCCTCTGCCTCGACCTCTCAAGTTGCCGCGTCCTCGACTGCCGCCTTGTTGATTTTCCATATCCGAATTATAACCTCTGCAGGAGAAAAGATTAATAAAACGTTAGATCGACATTGCTTCTAATAACTATCAATGTTGGGGAAAAGTTGGGTGACTTTCCGGTGTATTTTTCACTGGGGAATCACTCCAATCGAGAGGTTGAATGTCCACAAGTGTCAAAGCTAAAGAATACAAACTACTGTAATTTTCAATAATGTAAATCTCACTACGATTACACATTCGACGATTCATCCAAATCGTAAGTGCATCAACGGATTTTCGGAAGGAATAGGAGGCAGGGATGGAGGCAAACCGAGCATGCCTGGATCTGCACCTCCCCATTCAAGAAAATAGTGATAACACTGTCAAGGAGCAAAAGTGAAATAATTTCTAATTTGGAAATTAGTGATAGGCTAAATACCAGGAAAACTGCCCCTTATCATCGTGGATTTCTGCGCTCAGAATCCAGACAAGTAACGGTAACGAGAAATATCCAAGAAATGTGGAACTACACACAAATCCCATCTGTTTTTTTTTTTGGGGGGGGGGGCAAGCTGAACACATGTTACAATACGAGTAGTATGTAATTAGTGTGATCCTAACCCACGTTTTTTCTCATTGAAATCACCACCTATTTTTCCACGATTTTCACCCAAAATTAGCTCGAAAATCAATGAAATTATGATTTAATAATTAGCTTTTTAATTTCTTACATAATTTATTTCAAAATCATAATGTAATTAAAATTTATTGAAAATCATTACAAAAAAAATACACATTTATAGGCGGTGAAGTTTGATGAGCTTACCCAACAAAAATCTGGTCCAGGAAATTTATTATTCGATAATAGAAAAAATAATAATTTTATAAGACTCATAATTTTATTGATTTCGAACTAATTTTGTTGAAAATCACGAAAAAATAGGCGGTGAAGTTTGATGAGCTTACCAAACAACAATCTGGTCCAGGAAATTTATTATTCGATAATAGAAAAAATAATAATTACTATTTATCAGATACGGAACTGATGTTTCAGCTGGATTTCTTGATTAATGAACAGTAAAATTATTAAATCATAATTTCATTGATTTTCGAGCTAATTTTGGTGAAAATCGTGGAAAAATAGGTGGTGATTTCAATAAGGAAAAACGTGGGTTAGGATCACACTAATTACATACTACTAATACGCACTAAAGAAAATGAAAAACTTCATGAACACATTCATACGATCTATTCTCAAAGCTGAAAAAAGCTACGAGGTTCTCAAGTTCCAAAAATAGTCAATTTTGATTACGAATTTGATCACAAATTTTCATCTTCGTAATATTGCCGACGAAGTTAATGGGTAGTACACTGAAAATGCAACACACATTTACACGACTAATTCTGGTGATTCCTCAATACTGAAGGATTTAATGAACTTGAGAATTCGTATCATTATTCAAGCAATCATTTCAACCTCATAAATTAAGACTTTTGAAGCCCCTTCAATACTGAAAAAATGGTAACAAACAGCATTTACAGTTTAAATTTCATTTTTAAAGCACAATTTTTCAAATTACACTCCGTTAACGACAAATTCTGAACGGAGTTTTTCCAGGGTATCAATGAACAGTGGTTTCAAAGGCAAGACAAACTGTAAATGGTTTCGTCTAACTGTGATACAAAAGGAGCAATTAAGTCTGAAATGTGGATAACATTCTTCATTCTTGCAAACATTTTATGACACAAATTATTATCAAACTCGCGTTGCCCCTTGAATACTGCGGACTGGCAATAGTTATCGTCAGCTTTTCTTAATGTACTATCCGTTGTCGCCTTCAAAAATATTTTTTACCAGAAAATATGCTATTAAATTCACATACATAGAATTGCTTGCTTTTTGAACCTTGAAGTCTTGTAATCCCTTAAATTTCGAAAATATGCCACATCTGTACAGAAAGTTTCGACCCCCTTCCAGGGGGGAGGGGGGTACTATACCATCTTTCTGGCTTATCCACCAAAAGCAGACCACCAAGTACGTTTTCATCAATAGTTACTCAAATAACCAGGAATGTAAATCGAAACCTGAAACCAAGATCCCAGAAACGCTTGGTTTTTTAATAAAAAACTGAAACTCCAGGGTGCCTGGACATAGGAAACTTCAATTTTTCAATTTTGAAAGACCGTTTCCCGATTGTTATAACCATGAAAATTTCCAAAGGCGATGGGAATATTTTTATATTTCAGGAAAATGTTCTACTTCTGAAATTTTGGGTGATTTCCCATTGAAACGAGGGACTGGAGGATCCATTTTCAGAATGGAAGACTTTCAGGAGACTTTTAAACGCCCTGAATTCTTGTTTCAGCTCCTGAGGAGAATCGGATTCGGTACCTACCAAATAAGAACCGGGGTTGAAAACCGACCAATAGTCATTCAGCTCTACGTTACTAATGATTCCAGAATAGATCATTTAGAACTTGAGGGAATTCTGGGAGAAGTGAGTTCATACTGATACCCAACGCATTCCACCATTATGAAGCACTGAATCTTCTGTCGGGCATCATGTTCAACAATTTCGGTCACCTAATATTCATATTGAGAAACTTTTCTCATGCAGTATCATTAATGAACCGGTTTCACAATACCATGGACTGTCAGCAACAAGTCCTCAGCATTTCCAATTGCAAGGCGTCAGTGGCGTAGCCAGACTTGGTATGAAGGGGGGGGGGGTCGTTTCACTTTTACAACATTACACATTACAGGTGTAACACTTACTATTACCAGAATAAATTTCAATTTTTTCACATTTTCGGCTAATGCCAAGGAGGGGAGGCCCCCTCCCCCGTGGCTACGCCACAGCAAGGCGTGAAAGAATCATGAGCAAATAACCAGGTCGCTAGAATAGCTAATAAATGGTCTTACAAACTGCTAGTACCTGTCACTTCTTCTTTGGGTCGGGAAGCTTTGCATGGAGCCCATGCTGCCACAGTGTTGCACCGTTCTTAATTGCTGTTCAACATCGACTTTCACTTGTCGCAGTTCTTCCACTTCCTGCAATTCACATTGGAACATGCATTAATCATTAATATCCTTCAACCAGTAACTAAGCTATACATCAACATAATTACGCATTATATGGGGGGGGGGCGAAAAAGGAAACGAGAAGATACAAATGGAGTTTCAGCGAACGACTTCATTATCTGAAATGGCGACCAAACAGGCAGGTTTCGTCACTTTACCTCATAAAATAGGACCCTACCGCAGCAGCTTCCTCTCGCAAAGAAAATATATTAATAATTTGAATTCTTATCTGAATAATAAACAAAACAAATCATATCATCGATATATACAAAACAAATTTTCAGGACTATGATTCTTAGAACCATGTTCATTAAATTCATACGTATGACTGCGGCTACATTTATTGTTAATTATCATAGGTACGTGATACTGGCCACTTGCTGTGAGATTTTTCTGAGTGCCCGGTTAAAGTCACTGTAATCAATTATCTTGATACTTCTTTCGTTGTCACTCCACCTTTCGTATATGTAATTGCCTCTTTCCCCCACTCCAGCAGCTGATTTTCTCGGAGATTTTCGGCTTCTGCGAGAATAACGGCCCAATATCACGTTAAGTGGTTGTTCATAATACCAGAGCAGCAACTCTGAAGGCGCCAACATCAGTTGGTCATATTCAATTTTTTACCTTTTGTCGCATCCATCAGCTCATATTTTCTATCTCATCAGACAAATTTAACCATTATTGTCCTGGTTTTTACTTCTGAAGGCAGCATATGGCTGGTATATCTATGTCCCACTTGTTCAGCTTGACATTCAGTACCCCTCAGCCACTTTTGAGCACAAATCAGCTGTATCATCACCATTTTTCTCTAGAATACCCATCAGGACAATATTATCCTCCCAGGTGTTTTGTAACAAGTGTGCTAGTTTACGTCCCGCTTTATACAGCTGATCTCATAACTTTTGTAAGTCAATTTCACATTTTCTTGTTTCAGATCACTGAGTTCGATGAGAAGTGACTTTATCATGGATTCGACCAGTATCTTCATCAACGCCCCTAGCTATTCCTGACCCTTCGCCAATTCATTTGAAATAATCTCAGCAATACTTATTCGGCTGTGCCTTCATTTGTGCAACGCGTCTTGCACCGTCACTGCTAACTGTCTTCACTTTTCCCTTTCCACGTAGACCGTTGTGGCATCCTCTGCAGACAACTTCCACGTCTGGTTTCTCATCACATTCTACGCATATGCCATCCGCCATAATTCGTTTCCTATCAATAGCACTTCTAGTGGAAGTTTCCCGCTATTGAAATCAGAGATGTCAAGCCAGCTGAAGGGCTTAAGCTTTAAGCCATAAGCTAAAAGGTTTGGGGTCTTCAGCCTGAAGCCATAAGCCTTGAGTTCTATTCTGATAAGCCGTAAGCTTCAAGCTAAGTTTTATTTTTCGGCTTAGTTTTCATTTTTTTTTTTCCCCAGTTCAATTATCGTTCTTGAATTCTCACAATCAGGGATGTCAAGCCAGCTGAAAGCCTTTAGCCTTAAGCCGCAAGCCAAAAGGTTTGCGGTCTTCAGCCTTAAGCTTCATTCTGATAAGCCATAAGCCTTAGGCTAAGCTATATGTTTCAGAAATGTAAGCTAAAACCATAAGCTCAAATTTTATTATATGACTTAACATCCCCGATTGTAACAAAAACACATACATTATCATGATGTCACAGTCAGCGATGGCATTCTGTTGTAAATAATGTTATTCATAACATTAAAATAACGTTATACAAGAAAATAGTGTTATATGCAAAATTAATGTTATACAAGAAAATAACATTATACGAGAAAATAAGGTCACATTATACCCAGTAATGTAACAATATAATGTTATAACATTATTTGGTCATAACATTATACATTTTTCGTTATACGTTATCATAAATAATGGAAATTCCATCATAATCTCGTTTCATGGTCTCGTTAATTCTAGAACCATCTAACATCTAAGTGCCATTATTTTCGAAATTAAATTTTACATGAGCCGAAAAACTTCTTGCGAATTTTTGTTTCGGGTAATTATTGTCCTATGAATTTGGCAAACAGCAACTGGGCTAGTTACACTAGAGCACCTGGAAACAACTGAGTATGGACATCCGCCATCTCGAGTCCAACCACACCTGTGGATGCCGAATCCGACTATGCGGAGCTAACGGAGCATACCGGGTAGTCAATTCGGCATCGACGGGTGCGGTTGGACTCAAGATGGCGGATGTCCATACTCAGTTGTTTCCAGGTGCTCTGGTTACACATGATCTAAAGTCTGTTCCAACTAACCTATACAACATGCAATCCGCAATACACCTCTAACGTAGATAGTTCGGGTGATCGAGAGGTATGGTGTGCGGAGTGCTATCACACGAAATACTTTTTGCCCCTTCGAAATTTGTGTACAGGTTAGTTGGAACTGACTTTAGATACAGAAATAACTGGCTTCTTTAACACGACATTTGACAATATTAAAATGGAAATGGGTGAAATAAATTCCTTTTGGAATAATCAGAAAAAGAGTATCCGAATTTGTACAAAATATTCAATATTTTTAGCACGATTCCGGCCACCCAGAGATCAGTGGAACGTCTATTTTCACATTCAAGATTTATTTTATCTGATTACAGAAATCGACTATCAAGTACCATAACCTTATTGTGACATATTATTCGTGAGATGGAATACAACTTTAATTAACCCACAAATTTATTATTCCAAATAATAAAATTTATGTTGCATTCTTCAACTATACCAACACAGTACACGTTTCAAAAATGCTCGACATGCCGACTCACACACAGTAACATGAAAGAAAATGAAATTATTAGCAAATGTGAGAAACTAGCTTAACCTCTAAGTTATTGCACCAGCGACTAAATGTAAAACACTAAGCCTCACTTGATATAAGTCTCTGAACAGAACATCACAAGTGTTAACAGTTAATATATCTAATAAATATTTATGAATATAGACAGCAGAGCATCCATCACCAGACTAAAACCACCAGCATGTGACTACGCAACTAATAATAATATGGAATATTGTAATCAGCATCAGAAATGTTAACAGTTTACACTCTCCTGATGCTCATCATAATTTCATAACAAAGGTCTTAGCAGAGTGAGCTTCGATGAATCAGTCACTATCAGCAGACTGTTCAACCAGCTCATCAATTAACTGGTCCACGCTCCACATTGCCGGCTCCACTTCATTTTGCACATGCTCCACATATTTCTTCCATTTCGCCGGAGTTGTCTTCGAAATTTCCTCCAAGAGGTCCGTCACGTGCGACGCACCACTACGAAGCCCCATGTTCGCTTTCAAGTCAGCCCAAATCATTTCGATAGGGTTCAACATGCAATGGTAAGGTGGAAGCCACAAGACGGTATGATTCGATTCCGCAGCCAACTCCTCGATAACGTAACTTTCATCGGCGGATTTATTCTGAGCAACTAACCGCAACAATTCGGCTTTCATCAAACCGGAATGCACTTCCACACCCTTTCGATTCAGCCATGCGATTATTTCTTTTCTAGTACTATTGCAGTCCGGATCTGGGACCTTTTCCTTCAGTCGTCTGTGGTACGACGCATCATCCAGAATAATCACGCTGTTCGGCTCCAAGCTAAACAAGATATAACGAAACCAATTTTCGTATCCTTCGGTCGTCAAGTCTCCGTCTTTGTAACTGTCCAACGTTTTCTTAGACTGCAATATAAAAGCTCCACCGTCAACGAATCCATCTTTACTGCCAATGTGCAATACTACGAGACGCTGGACGGAAGCCGGATTTCTAGAGCCAATAAATCCTCTTGCTTCGTCCGCAGAGGTTGCTGCCTGGTTTGCACAACCCGTGCTTGCTGATAATCCAGTATCAACCCAGGTTTCACCTGTAAAATACAACTTACAACCTTTCCGTCTATATTTGCGAATTTTTCTCAAATAGTCTCGTCTCCAGCATGAAATATCATCTTGATCTATCACAAGAAAACGCTGCCCAATCATCGTCAATTTGAAATCCAATTTGAGAAGACAATCCTTCAACGCTGAACACGTGAAATCAGGCAGTTTTTCATCGTCATTGATGAAATCCAATACGTCGTTTAGGTAAGGAGGTGCGCTTTTCAAGTAGAAACTATGTACTTTTTCTCGAATGGCATGTTTTGCGAATGCATCCAATTTATCAACGGCAAAAAAATCGATGATATTTTTCTTCTTTAGATACAAAACTGGCGTATTATCACAATACTCCGGCAATGTATTCGGTGTCTCAAGATACTTTGTTTGTCGAAGCGCTTCTGAGCACGAGACAGGAGCAGAAGGAACACGTCTTCCTCTCGCTTTCTCTTCTAACGTCTCCACAGTGGTCCTCGGAGCCTCTGGTAATGTAGCAGTCGTTTGTGGCATCGGCAATGCACTTGAAGTCTCTGTGGGGCCTCTACCACCTTTCGCATAATTCATCATTAGTTGAAGCTGTTCTTTTATTTGTTGAACCATTTCTGAGGGCGAGGCAGCATAAAGAACGCGTTTGACTCTGGTATATCCGATCCTCTTCGCTTTCTCTTTAAAAGTCTCTACAGCGGTCCTGGGAGGCTCCGATGATGTAGTAGCAGTCGTTTGTGCCATCGGCAATGTACTCGAAGTCTCTGTGGCGTCTCCACTATCCTCCGTATATTCGACCCGACTGTTTATTTGTTGAAGGTGTTCTAAGCTTGATGGGGAAAGAGCGCGTCTGACTTTGGTATATCCGATCCTCTTCGCTTTCTCTTTAAAAGTCTCTACAGTGGCCCTCGGAGGCTCCGGTGATATAGCAGCAGACGTTTGTGGCACCGGCAATGTTCTCGAAGTCTCAGTAAGGCCTCTACCATGTCTCTCAAATTCAATCCACTTCTTTTTTCCTTCAGAATTCTTTTTGACGGCCGATTGACGCGAACCAGCTCGCGGGCAAAGAAGGGCCACTTCCTGTAAATTTACGATAAGTTTTTGTTTTCGGACTACAATGTAATGTATTTTATTCAAGTTGTTAGAAGTAGCTCACAAATCTGTTCTGTAAATGTACTTTTCCATACTTTTCTCTTCATTCTTCATTCTATTTATGATGTGATCCGGTGTATTTTCAAATCAAAAGAAACTTCAACCATTACATTCCACCTTGAAAAAGTACTAACTCCCGCCGACCGTTTTGTGACTCTTCTCCAACAAACTCGTTTTTTGTTAGTCCTTTTTTTGCCCCCCGCCGCTTGATGGTCCAGTTCCCTCATTCAAAGTCGCTTCGCTCGGAATGACCCACAGCTCAGTTCGCTTTCTCATATCTGTTTGTCCGTCCGTCGGTCAGCATATCAGTCTACCACTCCAGCTTCCTGTAGGTATGTCTCACGCACTATCCCCCCCCCCCAATGGGATGATAGTAGAAGTAAATTACATTTATATTATATATAACGGTTAGTCTCAATGAGTTCTAAGAGCTTTAATGGAGGTTCAACAATACTCAATGAGACATAAAGTCGAAATCCAAATGATAAGTAGATGGACAAACATACAGTGATGAATAAGATCATGAGTACGTTTCTATCGAAAGGGCCCACTTTCTCGGTATGAAGTTCAAGTTAAGAAGAGGGGGCAATGCTAGATAAAATTACTTTTCGAATGAGACCTTAACCAGCTCTGTAGCGTTACACAAAAGTATTTTATCTGATTTTTGCGACTGGTACGGAAAATCTGTATTTTGAGAAAAACTCGTTTGAAAATTGGCAAATGATCAAGAATGAAAACTTCCCGCGAGGAAAACCCCGGGAATCGACGACTCGGGCCCTTTCTATTTCCACGCATTTCATACTCTGGGGCTGGAACGAAGTGAGATCAAAAAACGACCAAGTAGAGGCGAAAGAGCAGACTTCCTACTATCCAAAACGCTAGAAACCCAAAAAATCAATTTTTTTGATCGAAATTCAGAAACACGGTTCTGCCGTTCAAACTAAGATCGGCAAAGTGAGCCCTTTAGACAGAGACGTACACATTATGATATTCAGATCAAAGAAGAACTATGATCCAAGATCAGCAAAACATCACAAAAAACAAATTCGTGAGTTGAATAGCAAAATGATCACAAGATTGTACTCTTCACGATCTAGGAACTTTTTTTTCAAAATGATCTTCTGATTTAAATCCGGGATCTTTTCAATTTTCTAAATAATCTAAAAATCACGATCCAAGATTAGTGGATTCATGATGTTGCCCATTCTTACAGGCAGATGCGATAAGATATACAGAGCCGGAGCGAAAAACAGACAGACAAGGAAGACTGACACGAGAGCAACAGGAAACTAGACACACATTCTAATGAAATCAGAATTCCGAGAACCGTAGAGATCCCGATACTCCGCTCCTTATCTGTCATGCCAGCATTCAGGACACACAAGGTGGGGCAGTAAGACACAAAATTGAATCGGTTAGAACCAAAAGGGGTTAAGTCCAAAAATCGCACTTTTCAGGAAGCAAAAAAAACTATTTTATTCAAAAATTTGAAAATCGTGGAATACGTCCTTCGGGGTGGTGGTAGAGGGTCACAAGAGACAACTTTTAAGCCCGATCCCGCCAAATCAAATTTTTATGGGCCAAAGCTGGGGGGGGGCTCAAAGTTTTTGGACTTAACCCCTTTTGGTTCTGAACGATTTTTTTCGACCCCCCCCCCCTTGTAGCCAGAGGAGTCACTTTAGTCTTGGTCCCGTTCCAATCGAGCAAAATCCCTGCTTGTAAGAAAGAAAGTTCTGAAGCTGTATTGAAAAATTGCGATTTCGTTTTTGAAAATAGCACTTTTCAGGTATAAATATGCAAAGAGAGATGGGCCGAAATTTTTTATTTATTTCTATTTTTTACACTAAAATACACAATTTTTGAACAATTTCTGGAAAAAATCCAGTTTTTGAAATAATTTAATTACAAAAAATGAAAGAAAGCGATGTTGCCAAAAAGCACTTTTCCAGTTATTTCACGAAATTTCGACCACACCAGCAGATCCGCGATACTTCAATACCCCATAATTTGTGAAAAAAGCAAAAACGACAAAAGTGGACTTAACCCCTATTGGTTCTAACCGATTCAATTGGAGATATCGTAGTTTCCAATCTTGGATCTTAGCTTCGTTTTCTTTCCAGCACAAGGGGCGGGAGCATATTATACCATTCTGACTTCTAACGGACTCAAAATTTATTTTTTATTACCTGTTTACCAGTCTTTCATTTCGTATTTTTGCCCGACAACCGGCCTGTCTTTCTGCCTGCTCATCTCTTTGCTTTTATGTATCTCAGATTTTTCTTCGTTTTCTGTACAATTTCTTTCTTCTTTTTTTTTACAGTCCCCTTTCGTAATTGACATTTATGGCTGAGAAGGGGGACTCAAAATTCAAATAAGCGATAAAATAAATCTCTTAAATCTCTCGAATTATTCAAGAACACAACCTGGCCAGCTTTTCTTCGTCGAATGAGAACAGGGGCTAGATTATCAGTGCACAGAGACTGAAAATCTAAATTTTTATACAAAAAAGAAACTAGGTAGGGTACACAAAAAAAAATTTTTTTAAATACACATCAGAACAAAGAGCCAACACATGCACAGCTGATCAACGCGGTTGTACAATGAACAATTTTTCAACATCACGTCTTCGTTATTCGGTACGGTGCGTGCACGAGGCCACATGTTATTTTCTCCTAATAACCTCAATCGTCTGGCCCCTCAAGAGTAATTCTACAGATTATTTCCGACTTAACCTAGTCAATCTTCGTCAAAACGACACTGAAACAGTTCTACATCTATGCCCAAATACAAAAGAAATAAGACAAGTCGAACAAAACTCCGAGATCAGATTCCAGTATCAAAATAGGCAAAATGAATTGATGTGATACTAGATTCAAGCTGAGAAGACTCTTACAAACATTATGCGAGTCAAGGCCATCGTGACCTTGCCCATCAAAAATTGACAACATTCCTTAAAACGGGGCGATTGTACTACAGAATATTTATCAAGCATAATAATCAAAATTGACTTACTTTTAAATGGGCTAGATGATATTCGAGCAGCACTTTAGCATTAGATATACTTTCTACGGTGCCTACAAACATAAAAGGAACTTGACCCTCTTCACGAGGTAGCGTCGGTTGTGGATCGTTATCACCTTCGATTTTAACACGTACCTAAAAAAAAAAAAAACCAGTTACGAAATTTACGTACAAATTCGCGTTTGCCATGATTTAGGAGGCTAAGAAAGCACGGAAAAATTCGATTTTACAAACAAGGGACACCAGTCAGTTCATTTCCCAAATAACAAAACTCACTGCTTTCAAGTGTTAACCAGAAAGCCAGAAGACTCACAGGGACTGCGTCTGTATTCCTTTTGATTTTCTGAAGCCAATGCAAACCTGACCTTTACGAAGTTTGCGAGTACTTTAAGAAAATATTTGATTTCGCAAAGCAGCGAAAGAGGGCTTTAATCCAAGCCACTTCACAGCTCCACTCTCAACTAACATTAACCTCACTCACGTTAGGACTAAAATAAACGCTCTATTTTCTCACTTCTTGTTTGTCTGTCAGTCAGTGCTTGCGTTAGTCTGTTTCTGTGTCACTTTACTTGTCAGTCTAACTACCTCTGTGCCAGACCGCTTCTCTATTGGGACTTAAATCTAAGCTGCAAGTGTTGGCAGCAGTGTCAGTATGTTCATTGTATTCTCATCATTTTGGGGCGAATAGATCACTCCAAACTGATAACAATACCCACAAAACGTTTACCTATGGTAGCGCTATCAAGGTGAGGTTTAAATCCTAAGTGATCCATCTGTCGCCAACGAAAAATTACGGCAGTAGATCTGATACCACCAGATTTGGATCGACAGAAACAGAATATTAAATACAAGATTTAGGAAGCTGATGAGATTTCGGTTTCCTATTTCAGAAGAGGAAGATATTTTTATATCTGCCAGCCTGTCTTGCCAACAAGTTACTTCACTAACATTTACTGGATGTTCCTTCATTTAACTGACTGAGTCTCTGGGTAATAGATCTGCTTTTGCCATGTTTTGGATTTCAAGTAAGCAACCCGTCGAGCGTTTTTATTCCCAGAAAGATATCTCCCGTTCTGAATAATAGAAGTATCTATCTCGTCAAACTGAGGAAGTTTTGGAGAACTAGTTCTCCGAGTATTCCTTTATTATGGATGTTTTCCATTTCCTCCGCTTTTCAATACAAATAGTCCAATGTATACATACCACGCCACTTTTGTCCACGATTTCTTGAATAATTCTACCATTTTTTCCGATTACTTTGCCCACGAGATCTCGAGGAACTTGAATCGATTCTTCGCTATATTCCAAAATGTTTCTGGCCTTTTTAACAGCTTCTTCGGTCTGCAAAGGAATGCGTTCAAGTAATTACTACATGTATATTGCTCGAGAGCTCATTTGCTGAACATCACGAGGGGCAAGAACTGAATGCCGTACGAGGGGCACACCAAACTGCTGTTTCTATATGCCCACAAAACGAACTCCATTTTTACAGACTTGATCAGAAGTGGGGTGGAACTAAAAATACAAAAATGTTCATTCATAATACCTCTCCGTGAATCTTGAAAGTGCACGTATTTTCTTCTAGATCTATGTTCGTAATGCCGTCCACTTTTCTAGCTAATTGAATATTTGAACCATGTGCTCCTATCGCTAAGCCCATTAAATCTTCGCGTACGTGAAATTCATCAGAAAAACTGAAACAAAATCTGAAAATTGAATATCTGCTTCTTGGAGGTGTAATCAATTACATCAAATTAAAAAACCAGTCATTTGAGACAGTTTACTCACCCGCCCTGCGTTTGTAATTTGGTAGATTCTAATTGTTTAACGGCTTCTTCGGTACGTTTGAGTAGCAACACTTTTTGACTGAGATTACGAAAATGCATGTCTTGCATCATCGAAGCTCGCTTTTTCGACATATCTGATCTAGAAATAACGGTAAGCACGCCTCGATCGGGTATGTATCTGCAGATGGAGGCACCTATGGCTTTCTTGAATTCTTTATGAGCGCCGTCAAGTTTCGCGTGTTCTCTCAATTCTTCGGGCACTTCAATTTCGAATTTGAAAAAAGTATTACGATCTATCGTCGGACTCGAATTCACATGCCGCAGACGTTCTGGCGCTACGATTTCGGTGTAACAAGTCTCCCAGCCGACGTATTCGACGACGTGAAATTCTCCTTTAATCATCTGCAGAAAAGAAAATCATTTATTTAAAAAGTAGCAATCCCAAGGAATACATTTGTAACCAGACACCGAAAGATACAGTTTCAAGAGAGAATGAAATAAGAGTAAAAATGTTCAATTTTCTTTCAGTTCCTAGCTATCAGCTAACTCATATGCAGGTAAAAATGATGTAGGAAAACAGAAGCAGTAGAAAGTCATTTAAATACACAAATATACCATTCAGTCAGGTAATTCGCAGAAGAAATCCTGATTTATAGTTTGGAGCAGGATATACGATATCAGTTTGGAGTACAGTAGTGCAATGCGGATGATTATGTTCAGAACATCAAATTAAGGGTTCTGCAGCTCATGTCATACCCGGTTATGTTGGAAGTTTGCAAACCCACCCGGTATCCCAAAATTATGCATTAGTCTGACAGATAATATCCAGAAAAATCCCACAATCACTGGAGGATCGAGTACACCCAAGCCTGTTCGAATTTCTTGATGACTTTATAAAAATGTTAACGGAAAGACTCTAAAGAATAAGAGTACTAGAAGGACCATTTTACACCAATCCATCATCTTTCCTACTTATTTTCGATCGTTTACAAGATGGAACCTGAAGCATGGTTAAAACAAAAAATTACATGATCCCATAATTCGACTTTACATTTCAAAGTTGTTAAAAAGAAAACAATGACTAGGAAGAAATAATTGTTATAAATCGATCTTCGATACCTTTACATGCATATAAAACCCATTCTATTCGGTAATTTCAAAATAATACTCAAAATGGAATGCCCTGAGACAATACCTGAACTCATGTCAATAAGGATCAATGTTCATTTTTTTAATCACTTTTGATTCAGTTCAATTTGGAAAACGTTCAAGTTGGAAAGGAAGATTCAATATCATTATCACAGATAGAAATATTAGAACAGAGCAAAGTCCATTTCATAATGTGGTTTTCAAAACAATATCCTACAGATGTATAGAACAATTCGCATTTAGAAGGCGTAAGTACGTGGATACATTTTTCTCCATCTAGTTCCCTGTCACAACTAATCAACTTGCGGAGTCGTAATTCTGTAGAACTATTTCGTTTTCTACCAAACTGGATACAATGATTTTGCAGTATTTGAAAATCAAGAATGAAATTCAATTTATTTGGGAAAACTTGACAACAGTTACCACCCTGTGGTGCCGGTCACGATGTCAGAGTGTCGTCTCCAGATTCCAAGTTCATACAAAAAAAAAAAGTTTCAAATTCACCGAGTAATGAATGTGGTACAATCATAACTGAAGATTTTGCAGGGAGAAGGATGTCAAGCATAATCAGAGAGCAGAAGCATCACCATCGCCTAACAATTTGTCAGGATACACATTCAAGCTGAATGGTCATCAGGCACAGCCTCTCCCCCTTCCAGGCAAAATCCATTCAAACTCTCAAACTATCTATTTTAAGTTTCATTTTTTGAAAACTTCTTTCCCGCTCCACTCCAGTTCCTATCATAATGACAAGTCATCACCAAGAATACAGACAGGGACATAAAACATTGTCACACCAACATATGTCTAGTTTCCAACAATTTTCAGGACAAAAGTTCATAAAGTCCACAATATTACAACAATTTTCATAACATCATTCATTTCTGTTAACACCTTTTCAAAAAATTCTCTAGGCAGACAGTACTGACAGATTATACCAGAAGGAATTCTATTCACTACCTTCAACACTCAAACAAAATCTCAAAGTTGAATTTTTGAACGTGTTGTAATCTTTGACCCTCAGTTCAGAAAACATCAAGAATTCGATTAACTGACATGTATAATTTCATGAATTACCCACATAAATAAATCAACATCAAGATAAGTGGCTATTGCAATAAAACCTTAGGATTTCCAAGGAATTCTGTTTTCCTGATAACACTCACAATACAGGAAATGTGAAAAAGTTATCTCACTAGACGTTCAGTTCTTAATTCACGACTACTACCCTAGATATTCCTCTCGGCACTGATGCGATGCCCGAAAGGGTAGTTTCCGGAGCCGGGGGTGCGGTGTCACAGGGGCCACTTTGGTGTGCATGCATCGCCATACGTCCCACCACACCACTGCCCGAGATATTCTCCAAGTTAGCGATTAGAAAGAAAAATCATCAAAATTTTCCAGATTTACTGCCCTAGATAATTCTCCAAGTTAATTTAGAAAAGTGGAAACACTTGAAATTTTTTAGCTTCAAACCTGAATTATCTAGAATCGAATCCGTGACAAGATTACATTGCTTGATCACCTTCTGCTGTACACATTGAAATTACATTGCAAATTTTGGGAACCTCAGGCTCGAAAACGATCAACTTTCATCCTTCATTACCCCAATTTTCATATTTTTTATGTAAGATATTTCAGCAGAGGATAGAACAGACTTCAGCGACAAGACTGATGGCGGTAACATGTTGTCTAGTCTTAAAAACTGAATGAAAAATTTGAAAAATTCTCACACTGGCCAAGAGAAGAAAATTCAGTTTCTAGGGGAAGTAACATGCAAACCTACTTCCTAAAAGGCAGTGGTACTCGAGTTAATCCCCCCCCCCTATTTGATTTCACGTCTTCATGATATTTTTGTCAATTTTTCGTTTCGAAAGACCTGCAGACCACTGGATTCATAAGTCTTGCCAATTCTTGGTCTCACAGGAATCCCTTCCTTAACACACATTCTCAAATAGATTCTCCCTCATTGGCTTCATTGTAATACTTATAGGTTCGTGGCTACAGGTCCAAAAGAAATGTTTTTTACATTCACAATAATGAAACCGGAGAGGAAACAAAGAAGCATTTCATCCTTCGATATATAAAAGTTACATGATTTTCAGTATTCTTAAACTCCAGTATAAAGAGAAATAGGAACTGCGATCAAATTCGTAGGCACGATTCCTCTATTCTTGTATTTAAAAAATATCCAATATCAAGACCATAAATTGTCCTCCGAAAAAAAATCATCGATATCGTAAGCAAATAAAGCTCAATTCTAATACACCATCGGTAGTCTCTTCACTCGTTAGCTAAACATGAATTAAGGGGAAATGAATATTCATGTTTTCAACGTACTCTGATAATCGCCTTCCACCAACCGCAAGTATCCTGTTCGTTTGATTTTGAAAGGACTTCCACTTCCTGGTTTTCATAAAATTCGCGATTAGTATTTCTGGGTGGTAATTTGACTGAACTAAATGGAAACTTAGACTGTGGCTGCCACCTAAAAGAACACAAGAACGAAACAAATTACACTTTATCAGTACTGAGAAGGAAAAAAAACTGCAAGTATTCAACATCATAAAAAATTTATAGCACAGCCATCATTCTTATGTTTAAAAGTCACGTTTAATGTTGTGGTGTTTCGGAAATCTTATCTCCGTAGAATGCGTTCGATACAGACACTTGCTATAACATGAGGTCGAGGCTAAGGAACTGAAAACCATTTTCAAACAACTGGAGAATTTTTCAAGAACTTGTGACTTCTAAATCATCAGTTGGTTTTTCGAGATTTCGAATAACAAAAAACGATTGTCTTTTCAATAAGATAAAGAAAAATGGCAATAATAATACTGCGTCCTACGAAATACTAGCGAGTCTTGAAAGAACAATCGTTCAGAACAAATTTGATGAGGCTAGCTAGTTACCATGTCAGTGAACTGGTACATGAGAAACACAAATTTTCTAATGAAATCAACTTAAACTAACTGTTCACAGAACCAACACAATCATAGAACACGAGAAAGTACACTTCATTTCCTTGTAGTCCAAAAAACAGATGTTCAACAATTCACTTGGTAGAAAGAAAATTCTCTCTTATAATAATTCTATACACTGAAAGCCACTGATCACCTTTCGTGCATCAAATAAAGAGAAATAGTTTAGATTTACACAAGATTACAATTTTCATAACAGACCAATCAGTTCAAAACAGATATTCAAGTGATATTCTTTCATCAATTAGGAACACAACTACCATAGTCTTCTACCTTTACTTTTTAGATTCATTCACACAACTGAGCTCAAGTTTCATCAGCTTTACCATTTCATTCAGCATTTTACATCAACAGAGGATTGGAAAAATATGGAAAAAGACTTGATACCTCACAGCAATACCTTCAAATCGTACAGGATTGACGAGTTCACTGGATCCCTCCTAAATCGACGACCGAGGGTAAAGTAAAACTTAATCCAAAATATTCTAAATAACTCTCGGTTTGAAAGTTAGTCAACACACAAGATGCAAATCGGACCGGTATTCAAAGCCACTGAACAGTTTTTAAACAATCCGAACCAAAATGATAATCAAAGCTTACAAATAAACTAAACCAGTAAATCAGTTGGGTCTAGGAGTCACAAGCAATAATCGCATTGGATGAACGTGTCTTGCAAAAAGTCTTCAGTCAAACTTGATATAAACCTAAAAACAATTGTATGGTCCTAGTCCAATGACTTCACACAAACCTCAAAATTGCCTGATGATTGGTCAGAAACCAACTGGACACTGTAATACTAAGCTTCTGTATAAAAACTATACACCACAGCCTTCATAACTAGTGGCTAGTCAAGTTCCCAACTCCAATAAAGCAAGATTTTTAAAACAGATTCTGAGGCACGTTCGAATGAGTACGTAAATTTACTTGATCTTCAATGAACCAAGAAACTAACACACAAGAGGATTTCCACGCATCCTAGAGGTTAGGAGGGCGTGTTTTTCGAGTGTAATGTTAAAACTGATACAGAAGGGATTTCCACGCATCCTGCATGATACGAAGTCAATACTTCTGAGTGGACTAAAGAAATTTAGAGATGTTCACTCGAACATTACCATCGACGAGAGAATGAGTTACATGATGTAGAAACATTGTAAGTGCACAGATCAACAAGACATGATACAAGAAACTGGATGTCATTATTTCCTGCAGTGTTCTCTCGAATAATTTGTTAATGCCTCGCAGTCCCCATTATTCAATCTACATACAACAATATAAACCACTGCGAATACGTAACTAAACACAGAAACGATAAGATAAGGTTCCACAACTTCCCAGTACTGCGGTTGTAATTTCAAGTTATAAAATGTGTAATGTTGTTTCATGAGAGTTCTGATGCTATTCATGTTGGAATTCCGAACTCAAAGAGGAAACAAACAGGAGCACCCAGTCTCAGGTGTGGATATCAATAATCAATTTTAATACAGTCAATCACATGAACCATACTCACTCATTTTCGAAAACAACTTCGACTTCATCATCGAAAACATCAGTGACAAAAGCCTGGAAAAATAAACGAACACGTTATAAATATAGTAATGGCTACCGGCGAAGTACCAAATACAACAAAAAGGCGTATTAGGCACTGGTTCAACAATAATTCTATCGTAAGATTCGTGCATTCCTCCGGTTCCCAGCTTGTAAAATTCGCAACAATGAAGTATTTATCATTACCTGAGAGCAGTTTCATACTGGAATGCACTAATACGTAGGTTTGAAACCGTACTAGTCTAATCTGAAATTACCCACTTATCGTACTGTAGTAAGTACAGCAAAATACATCAATTTAATCTACGCAGGATTTAATTTGCATGCCTAATAAGACTGCAGGTAGTGCGGAGTCACTGTTTTTAGATACGACACCGAAGTACAAGGCAATCGCTAGAACCACGATTTCTTTGGAAGCCGGTTAGTAATGCATTTTGTGCAGAAGCACAAATCGTAGGATCTCTGGTCGGAAACCATATCTAGATACAACCCAATTCTAAAAGAAACTTCCCATTTGAGTTGAGGCCCAAATATTTCAACTGAAGGTAGATACAAGTTGGCGGGGAAACGGCCCATGAAAGCCATAGTTCAAGGAAGGGCAAATGGACAGTCGGAGATTCCGATATCGAACTCAAATAGAAGATACGGTTCGATTAACTTCGAATTTCGTTTCGAATGAACACACTCAAGAAGATAAACAAAACGGCAACCAAATAAACCGAATGAATGTTCCCAACAAATGCCGCATGTAAATGTTACACGTTAGTACATAACAAAGGTATATCACTGTAGTCCAATTATTAAAGGAAGATTTAAGGTAGATTTTCATTAACGAAAGCTCTATTTCGGCATTTTCAACTACGTTGATCTAAGGTGAGTCATTCGAGACGAGTATCAGAGTGCCGATGATGCGAATACATCAACGTCAGCCCAAAACATTCGAAGCGTGTGGACAGTGAAATTCATCGAACATTCTTCTATTGCGGAAGAAAACTACTGCAGATGAAACGAATTCTAAAGACTAGCACATATTCGTAGCAAGAGTAATAAACCATTTCTGAACCGAGTAAATTTGTAAATATTTGTACGAACCTTGTATAGTGCTCCGTTCTCACCGACCACCTCAACTTCTAAGTCATCCATATTGTGTAATACTTAAAAACTAACGAAATGAATGAAAGAGAATTAATCACGCAAGAGTCACCAATGGAAATAATTAGAGATCAAAATCAGAAATTGAAATCCTTATTGGAGAAGTTCCACAAACGTGCCGATGAATTCGCAATAACCATCGAGGTATTAGATGATTCTCGTTCTGGCAGGAAATATTATTTTTTCCCAAAACGTAGGCATTAGATTTTTGGAATTAGGCGCCGAGTGGTCAAGTTCGGGAAGGCGTGCTCAACCGCTAATCCTTATTTTATATAATTTTTAAGCAAATTTTTTTCAAGTTGAAACACAATATTATTAATTAGCTGTGTAAAATTGAATTAAAAAATGAATTATTTTAATTCATTGTCGTTTCTGAACCGAAAAACTGCAAATAAAAATCAATTTGGTTACATGTACCCAGCATTAGCCATTATTTACGAAGTCCATGTAATGTAAATCTGACAACGTGGCAAATTACAAAATTGGCCGCCGTGGTTGGTACACGATATAGGATATACGAATCTACATTATTTAAAAGTTTTGAAAAATGGACCTTAATAATAGAATATTTTAAGTTATTTTTTCCAGACGTATTTCTGTACGTACGTCAACATCCTGTGTCCACAAGGCTGAAGGCAGATTATTTTCGCTGTGCGGGAACCGGGAACGGGAAATAGTGGGTGTGGGCGTCTTTCTAGTTTCTGCACTCTATGCAACTATTTTTGCTTCATTCATAAATTTTGGGTACATCAGTAATTTCTAATAATTTCTGACTTTCCAATTTCCTCGAAGTGTTTCTATCATTCTTTCGCATGTAGAAATGACATAGATATGTCTCATGTATATTAAGTGAAATGATACACAGTATCATAGTATACTTAGGTTCCTGTGAGAATCCGAGGAATTTGAACCGCCAACAGACAATTTCTTTGTACGAAGTACAGTCTACAATGTACTACATATTATGTCTCGGGTTCATGGAAGGTCAAGTTCAGAATTCAGTAAATTCCTGAATTTAGTGAAATAGGTACATTGCTTTCAGATGATGAATAATGCCAAGAAATTGAATGAAATTTCTGTTGTATAACCGGATATTTAATAGAACTAGGGATGTGCGGTGGGAATATTCCCGGGGGAAAAAACTGGGAAGGAAATAAATTTTGGGTGAAAAGTTATTTTTTCAGGGAAAATTTTAGAAATCTATTGAAGACCAGCTTGCAGGCACCGCAATCAGTATCCAGTAGCACAAAGTACAGAAGTAACTTCTTATAGTCTTATAGGTCTTCGAGGGAGCCTTGTTCCTATACACGTGCAGGAAGCAATAAATAATAAAAAATTTACAAACATTTTCCTATCCAGAATTCTCAGGGAGGGAATCTTTTTAGGAATAAAAATAAATTCCCAGTTTTTGCCCATCCCGAAACAGAACTATGATAATGTATTATATTAGTACCGGATTTTGGATTTCTGGGCCCTGGAACCCAAGCTTGACGGAGTTGTATTTTTTTTTTCCATTCATTTGGTGGGGCGGTGGGGGCCATAGCGCCATGGGATCTGAGGACAGTGGGTACTGTGACATATTATACTTTCAATGTGGTACACATAGACTATGCTAGGGTTTGCGAAATAACAGTTATTATAACTGTTATAAACGTTAACCAAAACAAAATTTTTGTTAACCAATAACCGTTAACCGTTTAGAAAAATTAGTTGTTGACCAATAACCGTTTGGGCCGTTATAGTTTTTTTTTTGTTTTTTTGTTTTGTTTTTTTTGTTTTTTTTTAATTGGTTATGAAACGTAAATGGAGAGTTATGATTTTGAAGCGGTCATGAACGGTCATAACAGTTATGACCAATTCAACAGGGTAAGGATGTTCCGACCAATAACCGATAACTGTTTAAATTGCTGAAGGAAATTTGACTAATAACTGCATGTTAACCATTTCAAATCATTTCGGTCACAAACCCTAGACTATGCTAAAGAACAGTGGCGGAAATACGGGGAGGGACAACCCTTTCCCATGAACCCTTTAAAAGTACATGGTGGAAATATACCTACTTTTTATTGTATGATTTCACCCCCCCCCCCCCCAATAGGGAATGAGTAGTTACGCTACTGCTAACTTGACTGCTAACTGCTACACTACTGCTAGAGCTCTATAACTTTGTGTGAGTACAATCGTCCGCCATTTTGACGTCAACCTTAGCCGTGGATGCCGAATTGACTATGCGGTACACTACGCATTGTCTGATTCGGCATCCATGGGCGCGGTTGAAGTCAAAATGGCGGACGATCGTACTCACACAAAGTTATAGAGCTCTACTACTGCTAAACAATATACATAAATGATAAACCATGCAACAGAACTAAACAGACATAATATCAATCACCAGGGATTCCAAAAATATGCTATCTGAACAGGGGTCAAATATGCGCTTATAATAATATGCTTTTATTTTCGTCAAATATGCTAAAATGTTCCCTAAAAATCCTGAAATATGCCAAAATATTCCCGATTAAAGTGATAATTATGGTTATGGGTCTTTAATATGGGTATCATTTTGAAAGGAAAATCGAGAGATGACAGATATACAAAATAAAAAGGTCCTAAAGTTATCGCGCAAAAAGTTATTTTTTATAGGCGAACACTGGATACATATAACAGTGTTCTACATAGGCGGAAAAGCCGGAAAAACTTTGCGGAAAACATTTTTTGGTTTACAAAAAAGTTGCAGTTGTGACAGTTTTACTTTCTTAGAAGATAAAAATAGTGCAATATTGAAAATATTCCGCAAAAATTGACCAAATATTCTTGAATATGCTCTAAAAAAGCAGAAAATATGCTAAAACATGCTTTTACACCCAAAATATGCCAAAATATGCTCGATCAATTGTGGCTCATTCTTCTTGAAATTCTATGAATCACAAAAATAACATGGATATTCCCTATCCACCTCAACAGAAAAAAACATATTTTTGGAATCCCTAGTTATCACTTATCAATATATTGATGTGATCTGCTTCTTTCTACTATCAAACGAACTGTAATCTCAATTCCATGATCAAATAATAATTGTCTCATTTGTCTGAAGTTTCCACATTTCTCAGTTCATAAGTAGGTTTATTCTTCAACTTTCTTGTACATTATTTTAATACTGTTTGCTGATTTCACATGTTTTAAGGTGTCTATTCTAAAACCGGTATGCTGGTTCTATGAATATAATTGATGAAATTACTAATTCATTGTTTCATTCCAGCGCCAGAATGGTTTCAGCTTTGTCATTGCTGAATACCAAAGTGAACACCCAGCTCGCTGTTAACTTTTTTCGAAATCCGCGATTCCTTCTTTCTGCATGTCGATCGTGCATTCTTCGCAGACAGTGGAGCAACTTCGTTCTTCAAAACGCGAGTCGCCCATTACCGCAACTGAGTAGTCGTCAGTTATCAGTGACTTTAATCCAGGCTCGACAAAAAAGCGCCTGGGACAAAGTACGTATCATTTACATCAAGTTTGGATTATCACAAGAATATCTCGCTGATAAGAGAGCGATGGCAAACTTTTCAACCATGAGTCCAGATATTCAATCAGTAAGGAAATTTTCTCTTATGATTTCAACAGCAAGAACGCGAGAGCGACTCAGATTCAGATGATGAAGAATTCATGAGTAGAGAGAAAGCAAAAGTGAGAGGCGCGAAAGTACTACAAGTGCAAGTAGATTCTTTACGTGCGGATAATGTCTTGAAACACGGTCTTGGAATGGCCCGAAAGTGAGTCTCAGATCCATTTGTTTGGTGTTTTGGTTGACCTGTTTCCAAATCATTAATCGGTGCTATATCATTTTGTTTTCAGTAAAGTTGATGTCATGTTTTATGAAGGCAGAATTCGAGTAAATGGAAGGAAGATTAAAAAGAAAAGCCAGAATGTAAGATTTATTTAACACTCGTAAATAGGAAGGGAAATATTCAATCATTTTGTGCAACAGTTAATGATTGAAAATGCGCTGAAGTAGAAACCAGCTATCGGTTGAATTATTACAAAATTCGTAGAACACACTGATCCGCTGTCGGTGCCCAACAACAATCCGTAAAGAAAAGTTATCCGGTTTCCCTATTGGTGACGAGTCTCTATTCAGATGGCCATTATGAGAGAATCCAAAAGGTCGATAAGTTTGTTCTGTGTTCTGCTTCATTAAATTCTGCTAAAAAGAAATTCGTTACTCCCAGAGTTTGAGTGACCTTACTTCTTCAGCTTCTGTTATCAGTCTTATTCGACTGTGTAGTCGTGTAATCTGATCAAACTGCTTAATGCTGAATACATTTAAAGCTCTTAACGAAAGCAACACCATTCCGTTGGTACCTAAAATTAATGTATTACGTACTTTATTCAGACCAATCTCGAAGACGAGGTAGACTTGATCAAAGAACGCTCCCCGGATAATCCAGAATTCCTGATTATATCACGGGTTGAACTTTTGAAAGCCAGGCCTTCTGGCGATATTATACTACTAACCGTACGAAGACACAAGAACCTGCTAGTTCCCAACTACGAAGAAGATCCATGGGAAGAGCCCGAACCTAAACCTGGAACTAGCAAGGATAATAAGGATGAAATAGAGAAGTATTTGTCGTAATTGTTGTTTATACCTGCCCGTCATCGTTTTGTACCACTTAGTTTAATAAAGAGATGAACGCAACATGCTAAGTTGAAATTTATTTTACTACGACAGTAATTAACAGTCTTATAAATAAGATAAATTATGGTAACGTGAATAGAATATAAATAGATGTTGACTCTTCGAGGTAATATACGTATGCCTGAATAACAAAACGCCTGGGTAGAAAGTTATCTCGAAGGGTCTGTATTAGAAATTAGTTTTTAAACGAAAGTACTTTATAATTGGAAGCTCGAAGATAATTAGGTACTTGAAAATCGGTTAGAACAAATGAGTTTCGCATTCGAGTGTACAAAAATTTATAAAATTTCTTATTAACGTAGTGATAACATAAATTTCAAAAAAAAAAAAAAAAAAGTATTACGGACTTATTTTAAAAAAATTACCAATACTGAAATAATTGATAGGGGCAATCTTATCAAAGTGTATTATCGTTTCTACGACCCCTAAATTGTATTATGTACACACGAATATAACCTGTCCGCATTTTGGCAAACTCAAATTTCAAAAATAAATTATACAAATTTACGAAGAACGTTACTCTTCGCCCATGTACATGTTTTCCAATACAAAAATAATAACACCAATCGAAAGAATTGAGAATTAAAACTGAAAACGAAGTATTCGAATGGTTTTTTAAAAAACTCCCGGTACCACACGGTATCAGTTCATGGTAAATACATATCCATGGAACTACGGTTCGAAGTTCGAACCAGCTAGAGTAACACCTTTTGAATACAAATCCAACTATCAGATTCAAAATGAACACATTTGTAAATGGAATACAGCATTAAAAAAATGACGGTAATGTGCTACTCGACCGACCCCCGTGCAAATTTTCAAAGCAAACTACACACACGAGTATACCTCCGGTTTTACGAAGTAAAAACATTCAGTGAACCTTACCTAATATAATTTTCCTCACAACCCACCTATCAATACTAATATCAATTGTTAACAACAATAACACCAGATGATGTCTCATTTCACTCTGTCAAGCTCACGCCATTGCAGAAGCTGGCAGCGAACTGTGTTTCGGTTTGGTTTTGTTCAGAAACACACGGATACAGCCGCTAAAATCAGCGCTCACGAATACATAACCTTGAGCTCCTTGAGTATGTTGCGACAGTAAAGGATCATCGCTTTGGGCTTCGTTTTCTTTTTTCTTTTCCTCCATTTGTTGGATGATGGCGCTCGGATTAGGGGCAAAAATAGCACACGTTACAACAGCCATGTGCGCTTTAATGCTCTCCCAAAAGTCATTCCGATCTCGACGTACGGATTGAAATTTGGAATAGTCATGATGCGTCTTCCATAGGTATATCGACTGGTTCTCGGAGCCGCAGATTATGAACTTGCCATCGTGACTGAAGCTAGCCTTTATCTGACTGCTGACGTTAACGTAACCTGAAAGAGTAATCACACCAGTTGATAAGTTAGTTGATCGGCATAATATAATCTACGCTTTAATCAACAATATCTATTTGATTTTAGATTCTATTACCAAATGAATAAATAATTTCCAAAATAACAACCGCCTTCTTGCCCTCTATGGCGAAGACTGAAATTGATAATTACATAAAATTTTCTTTTTCCTATTGTACATATATACCATTCCGTTTGATCTTGAATACTAGCCAATCACAAGTGTAACAACATTTTTATTGATATTCAAAGTTGTTTGATGTAAGCTAGCAATTAGGTATTGTATTCTCAAAAATGATTCTAGATTCTAGCACTCTTCACAAGTTGGTCATTACTAAAGTGAAGATTTTATACTTCAAATTCTTCCATATTAACAAGAGAGGGGTTATAACCTCATCATTGAATTAAATCATGACGTACTCATGTTCAAAATTTGTTTGATGTTTACAAGTACATAGAAGTTATTATAACAAAAGTTTCAACTTTTAAACTGTTCAATGACAATTTAATAATGATGATGATGATGATATTATAAAGAAAGGCACACCTGAACTTACTAAATTGTAGACAAATAGGGTACTTAGCTGGATAAATGGGAAGTGAGAGGGAAAGGTGAGCTGAAATGAAATTAACGTTTGGGTTTTCAACATTCTGTTTATTTATGTTCAGTTCAAGTTCAGATGATTTATATTTTTAGATTGAAGGCATAGCTGAAACACTTGCTTTGTTCTCATTCACTCATATCTGGAATCTCCATCATTCATCTCCAGTTCATTCACAATTATAGAAAACAGTTTTCTTCTGTTCCATTTACATTAGCACACTACTTGAATGCGTTCCTCAAAGTTCTAATCACATCACAATCGTTCCAGACTACTATCATATTAAGCTGATTGATGTTTATTGTTGGTTGGTAATAAATTAATGACAGTAATCACTAACCTATTATCACTGTGAAACTAAACTTGGAATATCAATCATCTTGACACAATAACCCATTGTTAACAAGTTTTAAAAATGTTGATAATCAATGTCATCATTAATGAAAGCAATACAAAGGTAATATAAAACTACTTCAGTTTCATATTATTTTCTTCTCATTATAAGTTGAGAAAAATTATATAAAGAAATATCGTTGATGAGTATCGCATAGTTCAAATAAGTACCTACAGAACTGAACTGGAACTAATAATTATCACTGAATAGAACAAGAACCTAAGTCAACTGCCATGTTTTAGGTTTGTAAACTAAAACAAAAACTTTTCATTCTCGGCATTCCTATTCAGTTCTACATTGACACGTAGTTGCAAATAGTTCCTCAATTACGAAATTGAACAAATAGTATATTATTTGAGGATTTTTGAAGTTGCTAACCAACTAGTTATATAGCATCAAGATGATCAAAGTTTTATGTTTTGTTTCACAATAATAAAAGGATTCATGTCAAAATTATTGATACTTATGGCATATTATTTCAATGTTGGAGGAACGCAAAAATCATCATTCCCATTGCCGTTTGTTCTTCTCTAACTGCATGGTTCTCATTCATGTTCTTTGTTCTCCTCACCATACCATCTAATTATCCCAATTTCATATTATTTTTCTTTCCATTGCCAAGGGAGTAACAGAATGTAGGTTGAAATATTAGCGGCGAGTGAGTGAATGAATGAAGGGTAGAACTAAGATGAAACTGTTAATACAAAGAAAGAGGACACTAATCAAAATTTTTCGAACACTAAAAATGTGCTATGGAAAAATCGTGTCCTCTTTTTTTTTCTTTTTTTTTTGGTACACCCTGTATAATAATTATTAATGAATGGAACGAGAACATTTTCCTAGGTTGGGGAACCTAAACCAAAAGTTTTCATTTTCAACAATTCTGCTCAGTTTGTCATTTATTTAAGGTTGTGAACGGTGTTCAAGAACAGAACTAAGCCTGAAAGCTTGAAACTAAATTTCTACTACACAGAATGAAAACGAGAACCAAACCTAAATTTTAAAGAATCAGCAAGAACAAAATTAGGGTTTTAGTTTACACATGGGTATGTTCTACCATTCTGACTGCAAGAAAGTCAATTCAAAAAATTTGTCCTATCTCTAAAACTTCCAATTTTTTCAGCATTTTGAATGAACTTTTAGATTCTAAATTTCAGGCATGGCCCAGAATCTTGTGGCAATTATTTCATTTTGATTATTCATACTGAACACTTTTGACAAAACACCAATTGGACCTAGCAGTGTGGTGGCGCGCTGATGTTTTGCGACTTTCCAATGAAATTCTTACCAACGTTAGGATAAAAATGTACGATTTTATCCTAACGTTGATAGGAACCAGAGTACTGCAGTGGATAGGTAACAACATGGTAAAATACCTACACTACTTAGTTTTCATACCCGGTACCCGGTATTATCAGTTATCTGGTACCACCCGGTACTAGGTACAGTGTATTACCGGGTTACCGGGTAGTACGCGGTAACTAGGTAAGATACCGGGTAACCGGGTAGCACCTAGTAACTTTTTTTTGTTTTTTTAAATTTTGCAAGGGGCTGGGTAAGGACCGGGTTTACCAGGATTTACCACCTTGTAGAAAGAAAACGTTCCATAATTTCCTACCGTGTGAAAATATTGGGGGGGGGGGTTAAAATATTTGTTGAGGGAGGGTAAAAATATTTTTGGGGTTGGGGAGAATTTTTGGGGGAGTAAGGAAACTTTGGGGGATTTAGGGGGCGGGGTCAAGAATTTTTGGGGGTGAAAAATTGTTTGGGGTTAAAAGAATTTTGGGGCGAAAATTGTTTTGGGGAGTAACAATTTTTTGTGAGGGGAATAAAAATGTTGGGGAGAGGGTAAACAATTTTTGAGAGGGGGTAAAAATACCTTAGTCCCCTCCTCTTCTGTCGCCCCTTTTACGACACCTTACGCCACTGATGAGGCTTGTTCTTCAACTAGGTAAGTAGTTTTTCATGTCTTACCTCCCAGTACTAGGTAAGTGCGAGTACCTAGTACCTAGTTTGACGAACCCGGTATAATTCACAGTGCCGTGTTGTTAATACTAGGTAACGGTCAGCTGCGTAGGTAAGCGTGCAGTACTCTGATAGGAACACAAAAGAACTAGATGTTGTTGAAAACATCCGCCAGATGTCAGCCATTACATTGCTAGGTACGAAATTTGTAAATTACAAAATTTGAGAAAATCGGAATATGGTTCTATCGGTTGACTCCAAACGGGTTTAGGGTATAACGGAAACATAGAACCTAAAACTTCAAACAAAATTTCAAAAAAGTTAGAAATACTTGAACTATAATGGATTTTTGAACTGAGTTTCTGAAATCAAAATGTCGGATCAATTGTACCCATGAGTAATGATGACAGAGCTATCAATCCAGTTCGGTTCGCCCATCCCACAGAAATAATTATTCAGTTTTTTAATCTTATTTTACTTCATCGAATCAATTCAGGAAGTTCAAAACGAATCTAACAGAACTTGAAGATTTTGAAATTTTCAGATAAGACACATAAAATTCAGATATGGATTTATAAACGTAACCGCCACGATTTTCTTCAGACTTGGAACACACGGGTGGCGAGCATTCTACTTCGCTCATTCCAATTAATATCGCATGAAGCTCATCAATGTAGTAAAAGAGTAAACTTTCTTTCCACGCTTAACCATTTCTTAAACATTGTTTCTTAGGCTATACACACACCAATTATTAGTTCACTTATTTCTCATATTTCATCAAAACAAAATCCTCCACTCGTGTATTTATCGCAAACTGTTGAATCGCAGCATCAAAATTCTTACCTTTGCCTTTGTATTTGCAAGATACATTAAGGTCGATCAAATCGTACAACCGAATACGGCTGTCATTTGAGGTGACCAGTATCTTATCCTCGCCGGGCATCGGTTCAATGCCGCTGATCTTGCGGCCTCGAGCGTTCTTGCCGCGGGTCGAGCGAACGTGAATCTGCGTATGGTACCGCAGCTGCTCGGTCGTGTAGAACAAACAACGTCCGTCGTACGATCCAACTACCGCGAATTTGCCATTTTGGCAGAAATTAGCGGCTGTAATCAACTTGGTCGAGCCATCCACTTCATTCCACACAGCCACCTTTTTGTCCGGAATGTTCCACAGCCTTAGTTTCCCGTCTAACGAGCCACTCAGAAAGTATCTGAAAAAAGTGATCGTTGAATTACTCGAGACTTTCGAATTCTGAAGAATTTCAGGTTTTCAGTCAACAAATGCATAGTTTTACAAACACCGAATGCTTTCATTGTAGCTTAAATTTCAAAATCGTTTGTTTATCTGGGAATATAAAAACTAGTAGCTGCGAACTGTAAATACCATGCTTACCTGTCATCTCTAGGATGAAAGCAAATAGCGGTAACGAAATCAATATGTTGAAAACAGCATAAGCACTCTTTTCGCGATATATGCCACAATCGAACAGTCTTATCCATTGAGGACGACAAAACAAAGTAGTTCTTCGACCACGACACATCCAATAAATCGGAAGTGTGGCCGGTATACACGCAAAACGGCTTTGGCATGAAAGGTGTATTTTCTTCATTCATCGAAGAACCTGCAGTACAGTAATACATGAAAACGTAACCCAATAAAATTCTAACGTCACTAAAAACTCAAACTTCAACACCAACCATCACCGGAGGTACAACTGGGATCCTCGTAAGACTGTTGAGAAACTAACGATTCCTGAGACGGTGTCGGTGACACCTTTTCCGCGTTATATTTGGTTCGCATTTCCTGAAAATAAGTGTACGCGTTTCGCAGCACCCATATCCGCAATATTTTATCCTGTCCAGCAGTCGCCAACAGACGACCGCAGGTGGAGAATTTCATGCACCATACCGGACCCACGTGTTCGCCATTCAGCTCCTGAAACACACAACCGACAGAGTTAAAATATGGTCAGCTGCACTGATATCTCGAACCCGGCCAAACGCGTACAAAATACAAACCTGCACGTGCTGCAAAGACTGGAATTCGTACGGGCCTTTATGGTTGTTAGCCGCACGCAACTTGAACGGTTCATTTTGCTGGTTAACATCATCGCGGATATCCATTTCTTCTTTGTGGCGCACGTTGGATACCTCGTGAGCAATCGTTTTCGCCTTGCTCACTGTTTTCCGCACGGTCATCCCGAGCAGCCGTTTCAGCTTGGTCGCCCTTTTGATAACGGTAACCGAGTCCGTATCGCCGTCGGTTGTGGTTGCGAAGGACTTCTTGCTGTCCACGCTCTCCTCGTCCGACTCTTTGCGCTTCTCGAGACTAGAATTGCTTACGTATTCGGAGGTCAAGCGCATTATGTGCAAGGAGAGCGGATTGATGCATTGCGGTAGCTTATCTTCGGCGATGCTCAACGGCACGCGCTCACCGGTATCCAGGTTCAAAACAGTAACTTGTTCCAGTATCTCCTGGAATGAAAAACGTACTCAAATCATCATCCAAGTGAAAGCGACTCAAGTTTCTCGAGAAGACCCTGTGGGTTATCATATCGAATTGTGAGAGGTAAAATTTGGTTCAGAAATCCATTATCATCAACATTAACAGAAACCTACTCTGAGAGCTTACTGACAATGTATACCAAAACAGAAATATGCTGCAGACATGGAACCTTTCCCTAATTATCATCACTGAAGTACCTAATATACTCGATATAGTTGAACCGCTCACATCAATACTCACCATATCAGAAAGTTGTTTTCCAGACTCCGTACGCGTCCGGACGAACATATTCAACTGATGGGGCAGCTGCTTCTCATCACCGGTGCTCTTCCTTCTCTCTTTGTTACGCTGAGGACTAACTCCGAAACGTAAACCCAAGCCAGCACGAGTACCACCGACACTATGGCTGCTGACCGAGGACAATGGGTACGTGCTGCTGTTTCTAGCCAAACTGGTAGTGCAACTAGTGCCCGGTGACAGAGGATAGGTAACATTACCGCGACACGGAATCATGTGGGAAACGCTTCTCTGTCGCGTCGGCTCTGGCTTCTCGTTTCCGTTTTGGTTGCTTTTGCAGGCTCGTTTGCTTTCCTCGTCCTAAACAAACGAATACCGTTACCAAGTGAGACGAGAATGGAATGGCCGAATTGAGAATGGTAAATTAGCCAAGTCCACTAACTTCAAGATTTACGAAATTAGGAAGAGAAATTGATGAAACATTCTACTTCAGTTCCACAGACGTGGACCTTACTGGGGATTCGAAGTCCTACCCCTTTGAAAGCCGAGATATGCTATTTGCGTTATAGCTGGCATTTTTTAAATAAACTTTTGAAGCACGAGACCTTACTTATTGGAGATCCTACCAAGTCTTATGTTGATCCGACAAATGGTTTGATAAATAAATAGGGAAGAACTGATTCCCGAAACACCCAAAACGTTATACTATGTTCTTATATAGAGGCTGCTACGTAAGTAGTTAAGTGGCATGTCCAACAGTTACTTCATCTTTATGATACGTCTATGTAATAAAAGTTATAGCCACTTGAATAACAGATGAAGTTAAATAAGTTATCTATTCATTTCCACTAGACAAATCACCACAGAATATTGAAACCCAATTCATTACAATAAATTTTATAGTCAAAGCCAAATCCAACTCATAAATAATGAGACGAATTTTTCCCACCTCTCCAAGTTAGAAACTCGTCTACTTCAGAACTGTCTCATGACCGGAGTTACAACTTTCACATGTGCCAAAGAGCTGACTCGCTTCAACCTAAATTTTGACTCACTCTACAAAACCTCTCAACAGCAATAATAAATCAGCCAATGCGCGGAGGAAATAATTAGCGTGAACACAAGTCAACAAAGAAATAAACGAATAATGTTGAAACTAGTCCAACTTGCACCAGTAGTAGAACAGAATTAAAACCACTGAAAGCACGTACTTGAGGCTTCACTACGTATTCTCCTTTGGAAGCGAGTTTCATATCCAACGAATGTTCTAGTTCCTTCGTTAAATTTTCTATCGTCGTTTGAGAACTGTACACGGGTACGTCTTCCTAAAATGCACAAGAATTCAATGCAATATGTTTTCAAGAACGCATGCCAGTTAGCAAATATAACTCTTTTTTCACTTTCAACCCTTCCTCAGTCACACAGGCATTAAAACAATGTCTCCCGTCTATAACTAACACGTCTACTTCTGAAGCATCATCGCTCAACCAAAAAATAAAGCCAAAACCCATACATACTTTATAAAGGGTGAGGGTGCTAGAGTTGGTCGATTTCACAAGCGACGATGACGACATTTGTTGCAAAGCAGTCCTCAACTTTCTCTTTCGTCTCGGAGGAGCAATCGGTGCCGATTCTTCGGGAAACAACGGCGATACAGTCTTCGGTTCATTCGATACTGGTAAGTGAATTGAATTTTTGGTACTAGCAATCACATCAGGTTCTTGCAAAGAAGGTGCCGCATTAGGTGGTGCAGACTTCTCACTTTGACTGCTTTGGTGTTTCAAACTCGGTTTATTTCGACTAAACTCGACACTTTTCTCGCTCAACGTGGACGTCGAAGCTGATAATTGCTCGTCGCGGCTATCGATCACTGTAATCAACATCATCCAAAATAATCAATCACATTTATCAAACTCATACACATGATAACACAAGAATTCATTTTCAAGATCTTGACACAAAAAAAAATGCATTTACTATTTAGACGTTTTGTTCAAAATTGTACAAATGATGGAAGTGTATTTCAACGCCGTGTTGATTTTTGTGAGCAGAACTATCAATGTCTTCAAATTCAAATCGCCGTACTTTGGTTAGATATTCTTTTTTCATCAGTACCTTTCTAGACTTTTATTCAACTTGAAAAAGCACTCATGTTTTCAATGAAAGACTCACCGCTTTGCTCAGAATTCCCACTCAGAATGCGTCCGACGCGACCCAGAGACGTCATACTTTGAACTGATACCGTATCGTGTTCGATTACTCTGAACGGATGTAACATTTTGGAGGACGGCCCAGTGAACACATCTTCCACCGATGATACCTGACTATCGACAGGTGAATTATTACTGACAACATCTTCTTCTTCAGTCTGCATGCGCTGCCGCAACTCCTTAAATGTATGCCAACTCTGCTTCGTTTTGTTACTTTCATTTTCGATCGTCTGTATGCAACATTCAAATAAAAGCACCAGTTATACTTTGTGAATGGATGCATTTGAACGAACATTCTCCTGGAATACAGAAGAATTCGAGGTGCCTAATTTCGATCGCATATGTACGTAAGTTATAACCTGGGTGTCATCAGTGCCATACAAAGTTTTGTCGCTCACTTTCAGCTTCTCTTCCGGTGGCTGTTCAGAATCGGTTGATAGCCGAACTCGTCTCGGGCTTCTGATAACGAATTCAGCTTCAGTAACATACTCATTCCGACTCCTAAAATCTGGACTACAAACAATATTGAATACAAATGTCAGTGACTGGTGGAAACAAAGTAATCATGGACCAGAGTCGAGTTGCAATCCAATCGCACCAGATTGGTATTACAGTACATGAATACGCGTCCATGTAGAGCGAAGACTGTCATAATTTAAGGAAGATATAAACCTGTGAACGTCTTCGGCGTCAAAAAATTCTTCGTTATCACTGCTGTTGGACATTGTATTCGAGGATACACAGGATAACCAATGAATGCATGAACATTATGTTACCGAAATAAAAACAGATAAATAGCGAGCTGCAAGTATACGAATGAGTGAATTTTCCAGATTATTCAATGGAAACTGTAAAGCATACACCGTACGTAATTAGAAGTTTCCTTCAAATGACGATTAATTGTTTACTTTTTAATCTAATGAGAATGAGATAACATACCATTTCTAGTAATTATTTTTATTTATATCAATACGCAGTGTCTGCATTTTAGAAATTATTAAGATTAGTCCTATTCTTTTTGTTTTCCTCAAATGGTAGCACTGGATGAGCCAATCAAAAGAGCCGCAGGAGCGCTAATTGCGCTATTCGACGAAAGGAACGAACTAACATTTGTAAACAAACTGAGTCTTCTGCAATCCGCATGCTCCATGGTTCTCGGTCCGTGATTATTGATATTTATATAGTCGGTTCCAAATAATTTAGCAACTATGGTATTCTTTCTTTTCATAGAAACACGATACCGATATCGCTGCAGTCGTTAGTTATACGTTGTTTTAAATCGTAATGCGTGTGTGAACGTGTTGATAATTAGTGTTCCCGATAATTAGCCAGTTCGAAAGGATGGTGGTAAGACATAGCTTGTAGCCTGAAATTACAAATGTTACCAGTTCGCTGACATTCTTCACAACCGGACTAATTTCCCGTTCAATTCCTGAATAATACTTTTTGTTGTGATCGCATCCAGCGATCGCTTTCTGTAGCAGTGGTACTTTCCAAATTTTTGGGTTGCTGCTGCTTCCCATAGATTATCAAAATCTAGTATTCAGCACAGTAGATGTTCCCAGCTGTAATCAATAAATCACAATAGCTAGGAGCCTTTAATAAGCGGAACTGTATTCTATTTAAATAAGTTATTGTTCCTACTTATAAGGATAAGTAAATTATATTTAATTCCTTAGGTATCAGAAATATAAAATAATATTTCTTTTACTATTTCTTATATTTTGTACTGAACATACTCTTAGGTATAATATGTCCCATTCCAGTGATAGATCTCCTAATGCTAGTCCTGAATCACTACAAACATTATCTTTTTTAGCAGGACATACTCCAGGAAATACTGTACTTCATCAGTTTATACTGGATCATTCTGATCCAGATCATTCCTGTTTTCAATGTAGTCAAGCATTCATAGAGCCTATGTTATTGAGGATGTATGATGCTCCGATAAATGCGCTCAATTCTCAGGAGTATAGTTCACTTCATTTGGCAGTGTTGAAGAATAATGTGTTGATGGTCAAAAATTTACTGTCTTGCTTTAAAAACAGAATTAATGTGAATATTGAGGGAGAATTTGGGGAAACCCCTCTTCATTTAGCATCACAAAATGGCTATAGAGAAGTAGTCAAAGAGCTACTAAAAGCTCCTGGGATTTTATGTAATAAAAAAGGAGGTTATTATGATCGTACCCCAATTTCTCTGGCATCACAACATGGTCATGACAAGGTAGTCAAAGAACTACTGAAAGCTCCAGGAATTCTAGTTAATGAAGCAGACGATTTTGGTCATTGTACCCCTATTTTTATGGCATCACTATATGGTCATGATAAGGTAGTCAAAGAGCTACTGAAAGCTCCAGGAATTTCAGTTAATGAAAAATCTGTTCTTTTTTTCCATTATTACACCCCTCTTTTTATAGCTTCAAAAAAAGGTCATGATAAGGTAGTCAAAGAGCTACTGAAAGCTCCAGAAATCTTAGTTAATGAAAAAATTTGTGGTGGTTATACTCCTCTTCATGTGGCATCAAAAAATGGTAATTTCAATGTAGTCAATGACCTACTGAAAGTTCCAGAAATCTCAGTTAATGAAAAAAGTAGTGGTGGTTATACTCCTCTTTATATGGCATCAATAAATGGTCATGGCAAAATAGTCAAAGAGCTACTGAAAACCCAGGGACCCTGTGAATGAAACAGATAGTGATGATCACACTCCTTGTACTAGTTAGGATATAACCTAAAATAAATTATATCTTACATTATATACTCGCCCATGACTTACAGAACAGTATCTGTACTATAGTTACTATTATATGTATACTTTTGTTTAGCGTTAAGAAAATAGAAATAACTGATAATAATAAATTATTGTGTAATAATAAGTTAGAAAACTTATTGACATTAAATTTTGTATTATTGAATATATTAAATGTTATCCTGTGCCTGTATCAGATTTTACACGTATTTTAGCAATTCTTTGAGTGCACTGAATGGAAACAATCGTCCATTTCAACATTTTATAGATTATTTTTCAAAAACGTTGATATTTCAGTCCCCAGTAGTTATCTCAGAAGTTAAAAGTTAATACGGGCTTTTTTTTCTTCTTTTTTTTTTTTTTTTTTTTTTTTGATAGATATGACTGAATTATACTTTTTCAAGCTTTCAGAAGACAATTTGATCCACTTTTAATGGGTCAAAATTAGATTAAATGTGCTAAAATGTCCGTCGGTATAGTTGTCCCTCTACCAATTTTTATTATTACAGTACACTCTTGAATATCCGGCACAAACTGGCAGACAGAGGTGCGGGATAATCAAAAATCCGGATAATACAGAGTTTTTTCAGTAACTATCAAGTAATATCAAAGTCTGTATGTACTCTATGAAAAATCAAAAGGCTGGCTGCTTATTCAATATTTAATGTATGAAAAATCAACCAAAATGCAATGAAAACATTATTTTTCTCAAAAACATCCAATTTAGATTGTTTGGCTTTAAGTATAATACAGTACATTCCTCTTATCTGATGTGTTATTAAGTGTGTCTGTAGCAGGGTTGTCAACTTTACATGATTTTAATTCTTTACAGTAAAGAATGTTAAAGAATTGTAAACAATGTAAAGAATAGTCGAAAAATTAAACATTCAAAGCAATGAAGATTGTAGGTAAACAAGATAATCATCAGATCTCAGATGGTTTAGGAAAATATATTTCTCAAATAAGTTATTTAAAGTACTGAAGTACTGTATTAGAATGAGTAAAGCAGGTCGAAAAACTTCTATTTATGTTGAATTGAACTTTACCCCAATAAGTGTAAATGAAGGGAGTAACAAAGTGGATGGTGGAATGCAATATATGTCGCCGAACTTTTGCAAATGTGGCATCACAACGATTAAAACCATACCGGTGAGTAACAAATTTGCAAAAATATCAGTTTCACTTTCTAGAGCATCACCAATGAGAAACCAAATTTTCAAGTTTTCAATTCAGTTTCTGCTTTCAAAAAACTACTATTTGTACTTCGTATATCACACATTGAGAATGAAAGATACATATCGATGCGATACTTTTTAAATACATATTATCAAATATTAAGTTTTCATGTTCATTATATTTCAACTAGATACAAATTATAAAGAATAAGAAAAAGTATATTTGAGGCGTTTTATTTTGTACTGTATATTTCTTTTTTACCTATACATGCTCAAAAATATTATAACAATTGTACATTATTATTAAAAAATTAATCTTTACTATTTTTTACATTCCTTACATTCATACTTTACATAATTCTTTACACATGTCAAGAATGTAACTTTACATTGACAACCCTGGTCTGTAGTGTCATACAGTCATACTAATTGAGGTTTAAACCTCACCTAGGTAGCGCTACCGTAGGCAAATATTTTGCTGGTATTGTTATCAGTCTGGGGTGATCTGTTCCTTTGAGTATGTTCACCCCAAAGTGATAAGAATACAAAATGAACATACTGACAGTGCTGCCAATTCGTGCAACTTAGGTTTGCATCCCAATAATGGGCGCATTTTCTTTAACATAAGAGCAAAAATACCCGCATCTTGGTTCCAACGTACGTATCGACTCCCGTAAGAAAAACACGGAGCAAAGATCAGTGTGTTACTACCCGAGAATAAGTAATTTGTTAGAAACCAAACGTACCTACGTATTTCTAATCCAGAGGGTTCTGAGCATTTGCTAATAAACGTCAGGTTAGCTGAAAGTGAGCAGCTCTTGTGGTGTGTTTCAGAGCTGATGGTTTTAGTGGGTATCACACAGAGATGGGCGTTGCTCTTGAAGAACAAGTTGTTCACTATTTGGTGAACTTAGTTCTGGACTAGATCATCTGCCCAAAAAAAGAACAAGAAGTAGTTCACGATTTTTGGACCTGATCAACTTGTTCATTCTTTGTTCATCTATTTTTTCGTAATTTTATTTTTTTGGCTTTTTCTTGTATATTTCCTTTTTCCATACTTTAGTTTCAACTTTCATTAAAAATTACAACATTATTGAATTTTTATTTGATGTTTAAATTTTATCAACAATCTCATAGGATTTCAATGGGGATTTAAAAAATTGTTTGGGCAACAGCTTAGTTTCCAGTTGTAGGCTATTACCCCCAAAAAAATTTTTGCTCGCAATTTGTTTGTACAAGAACCCTATATTTAAATGAGCAAGGCCAAGAGCGAAGGTTCTTTTTAATGAACAAACGATGAACTAGATCAGTTGGAAAACCAAGTGAACAAGAGCAAGAACTAGTTCACTAAAAATGGAAAAGAACAAGAGCACGTTCATTAAATAGTGAACAACGCCCATCTCTGGTATCACATCATGTCTTTTTCGGGATAAATAAATTTTCGGAGACCTTCGGCGTCGGTGCTGGAGCTAAATACTCAATTTTTCGAGACGAATTCAAATTCGTCGTCAAAATTCAGCTTTATAGAGTCGTTTTTTTACCCGAATTAACCACATTTTCGAGTATGTCTCGGAAACGGAGCGTCGACTCCAAATTTGAATACCGAATTCGAATTCAGCGTGAAATATTGAGTTGAAGACAGTCCTTAACTCAAAATGTTTGGTTTTTCCAAATTTTGAAGATTTCTCCATGTAAATTTTGGAGCCTACAAATGATCTAAAAAAATAACTTCCTGATTTCGTACAAATCACATATCTTTAACAGCTGTGTCCTTCCAGCCGTGTCATCTTGCATCTCCTATCCATTGGTATCATGTCTTTTTTGGGGCGCAAGAATTTTCGGAGAGCTTCGACATCGGCTCTGGTGCTAAGTACTCAATTTTTCGAAACGAATTCAAATCCGTCGTCAAAATTGAGCTGGAGTCATTTTCTGACCGTTTTCCACGTTTTTCGAGCCAATCTCAGGAATGGGGCGTCAGCGCCCAAATTGAACACCGAATTCGAACTCCGCGTGAAAAATTGGTTTAATAACAATCTTTCTTTCAACATTTTTGATTTTGTCGAATTTTGAAAATTTCTCCACACTATGTATCCTGTCTTTTTTCAAGCAAAAAATTTTCGGAGCATATTTTCGAGTGGATTCCGAAAACGGGGCTTCGCCGCCAAGTTTGAACCCCGAATTTGAACTCAGCGTGACAAATTGAGTTGAAAACAGTCTTTAATTCAAAATTTTTGGTTTTCCGAATATTGAAGATTTCTTCATACACATCATGTCTTTTTTGGGGCAAAGAGATTTTTGGAGACCTTCGGCGTCGGCGCTGGTACTAAGTACTCAATTTTTCGAGACGAATTCAAATCTGTCGTAAAAACTAAGCTAGAGTCATTTTTTGACCCGAATGGAGCCTTATTTTCGAGTGGATCTCGGAAACGGGCCTTCGCCGCCAAATTTGATCCCCGAATTTGAACTCACCTTAAAAAATTGAGTTAAAAACAGTCTTTAAATCAAAATTTTTGGTTTTTTCAAATTTTTAAGAATTCTCCACACTATATGCATCGTGTCTTATTTGAAGCCAAAAATTTTCAAAATTGAGTCAAAAACAGTCTTTATTTCAACATTTTGATTTTTTCGAATTTTGAAAATTTCTCCATACACATCATTCCTTTCTTGGAGCACAAAAATTTTCGGAGAGCATCGGCGTCGGCGCTCGTGCTAATTACTCAATTTTTCGAGACAAATTCAAATCCGTTGTCAAAATTAAGCTAAAGTCTTTTTTTGGCCCGAATTGACCACATTTTCGAGTGGATCTCGGAAACGGGGCTTCGCATCCAAATTTGATCCCCGAATTTGAACTCAGCTTGAAAAATTGAGTTGAAAATAGTCTTTAATTCAAAATTTTTGGTTTTTCCGAATTTTGAATATTTCTTCATACACATCATGTCTTTTTTGGGGCAAAGAGATTTTTGGAGACCTTCGGCGTCGTTGCTGGTGATAAGTACTCAGTTTTTCGAGACGAATTCAAATCTGTTGTCTTTCAGCTTAAAAAATTGAGTTGAAAAGAGTCTTTTCAAAATTTTTGGTTTTTTCGAATTTAGAAAATTCCTCCCTCTGGAGGAATTTTCTAAAAGTGATTGACAGTGACCAGTGATTTACATGTTTTTATAAATGTTTCGAAAATAAGGACTGGTAACACTGACAGAACCGAAACGAATTGTTGTCAGTTTGCCGAAAATATTTGGAAATAAAAATGTTCTGATCTTCCAAAGTGAAAGAAGAATTTTACGAAAATGACTGATTTTGGTAACGAATTTGTTAAGGACGGTAAGTTTTCAAATTTATATTTTCATTCAAGTAAATTAGCGTATTGTCGGAGTGAAAGATCAGCGAAATTGTGAAGATTTTCTGCGTTTATCTGTGTATTTGAATTAAGACTTCGAAGAAAAAAAACCCATCTTATTGAAGATGATAATGACTGGTCGCAAAAAAGGCTTGTATATATTTTTGACCATGTCTACCATGAACCAATTAAACATGTAGACTTATCCACTCAAGGGCGCAACCAAGGAAGAAGATAGGGGATACAGCACACAAACACCCTCCCCCTCCCCCCCAAAAAAAAACTTCCAAATTTTTTCAAATCAATTTTGAAACGAAAAAAAAAATGCCAATGGCCTGACGTGGTTACGTTGCGTTGTTAATTCATACAAATTTATAGCTCACAAAAATAGGTAGGTACTAAATCGAGCTTTCACCCTGCCCAAGTTTTTTCCCCAAACTCTAGCCCCACCAAAAAAAGTTCGGGTTGTGCCCCTGTATCCACTTGCTTTTCATCATGTCTGCAAGATAATAATTTTTGAAAGCAGCGTAGCTACTTTCTCAACATTTTTCCTTAGTTAGCGTAAAATGTGATCTATCCCTGATTAAACCTTTCATGCTGCAAAGTGACTGCATTGCTTCAGTCTTCTGTTAAGAAAAACGTTTGGCCAATGTAGAGCTCTATAACTTTGTGTGAGTACAATTGTCCGCCATTTTGACGTCAACCTTGACCGTGGATGCCGAATTGACTACGCGGTACGCTCCGCATAGTCGGATTCGGCATCCACGGGCGCGGTTGGAGTCAAAATGGCAGACGATCGTACTCACACGAAGTTATAGAGCTCTAGCCAAAGACATATAGATATACCAAGTTAGATGACTGGCGCATTTCCGCGTTTTGCCGGCATGCCAGCGCGCTGCTATCGCTGAACTCCTTGTTTGCATTGCGCTTATATGGATGTTTTTACGTTTTTGCGGATTAGCTCGAAAACTATCGATTTTGATGAAAAATTGGAAAGAGCTAAATTTGTTCACCTTGAAATTTCTCATCAAATGCGAGTAAATTCAAAATTTTTGTGGGTAAAATTTTGAAACTGATCTTACCTGATAGAAAATTACAGGTAAAATAAATTTGGTTCTTTTCACTTTTTCATAAAACTCGACCGTTATCGAGATATCGCAAAACCTTGTTAGGGCTCCCAATGATTGCATTGATTTGTGATTTCATGGCAGTAGAACATTGCCAGCGCCCCTATTGGGATAAATTATCATAACATATGATGTTTAACATTGGTTAAATGGAGAGTCGTCTAACTTGGGTATCTATATGACTTTGCATTTTTGGCTGTCAGATCTCGAATCTTCCATCCTGTGAAATGTTGTCCATGACAATCCTGTTGTTTACAATTTTTAGTATCTTCCCTAGTGGCTTATCAGTTCTCATCTGTCGGCGGCATGATCACCTGGGAAAAAGGATCAAAATACTCAACTTGGTAATTATTTCAAGATTTAAATGTTAGAAATCACTCATACTCAATTTTTTAGCCTCAAATTTCAATTATCAACAAGTTTTTCTAAGGTAGTCCACTACCATAGAAAAACTTGTTGATAATTGGGATTTGAGACTAAAAATTGAGTATAAGTAATTTTCAACGTTTAAATCTTTTAAAATGGTTACCGATTTGAGTAGTTTGATCTTTTTTTTACAACCACTACACAAGAAATTCTTACGCCGTAGTTCATTTTTGTAGCCACTACGAAAGAAATAGAAATTCTTAAGTAGTAGACACAAAACTTTGGGAAACCCCCCGCTCCCTTTCCCCGTGGGAATGAATTGAGCTGAATGCTAGAAATCATATTGGGGGCACATGTACTAACGACCCCCCCCCCACTCCGCAAAAATAGAGGAAATCATCCTTCTGAAAATTTATGTACTATGTAATAATGAAATATGCCCCTATTCTGAGAATTAACCATGTACAATTTTCATATTTATACTGCGCAGGAACTGAAATATGCTGATTTTCCGAGAATCACCCAAATGTCAGCTACTTTGCTGTTGAATATTGGGAAGTCTGAATTACTCGAAATAGCAAGCTTTTCAGTTTCCAGTTTCAAACAGTTGAAATAAACTGGTTGATTATTCCTTAATGAAGGCATACCCATCAATAAACTAAGCAACATTGTTTCAGTCATATTTATTATTGCCGATCCACGATGATATGTTCTATACCTACAATTGATTTCCAAATTTTGTATTGCTGCTTTAAGGCGATCCAGAGTAGACTCTGTTTTAGTCCTACAAACTACAAATGTTCGAATCAGAATAAATATGAAAATAACCACAAACTTTCTCATTACGTTTTCTGAAAATTTTGATTCCTTAAAAATCTATGTTTGTGATGCGCCTACCTTCAAGACTTTAATATGTAGCTTTTATTTATAGAAGTTGAAGAACTTTTCAAAAACAAATAATTATCCTAAAACAAATGATTATTCCTAATATAGTCGACAGAATTGTAACAGACACTGAGAAGTAACACCGTAGAAAATATGAGTTTAGTTCGTTTTAATCTTCTCATATCTGGTAAATATTTTGTACAGCCATACCGAAATAGCTGAGAACAATAACTTGAATAAGTAAAATCCGATGACGAAAAGCACGATAAAAATGGTAAAAATAACTACGATTACGTCTAACAACAAATACTGATAGAAAGGCATTTCTACAGCAGCGGTGCGTAGGTGATGGGCACCGTTGTGCTTAATGACGTACTCTGTCCAGTAGGCGACAGTGTCTTGAGGTGACAGCGGCCTGTCCTTATATCGTATCGAGAGATCTCTAGCGTTACTTCGGTAACTGTTAAATAAAATAACTCAATATTATTACAAAATTAATGGTATTTATAATATATAGAAAAAGTATTCCAACATTCCGAGCCACAAAATTAATGCCGGACATATAATTCTGTCCCTTAACAATGCGATGTATTGGCTCTGACCTCTGCGGTAATAATTATAGGTATTCAATAAATCTAAAACGTGGTTTTAGGAAAGTTCGATCTGAACGTTCTGATTAATTAAAGCTATTGTCTAGTGTCTAGTGGTATCACCATTCGCAGATCAAGATCAATGATACAAAATACATCACCTGGAGTTATTCAGTATATTCGTCATTTTCTCTAGCACAACTTCTCTCGATATTTCTTTATAATGCAATATATCTCCGGCACCAAGCATTCTCAACATATTTACATTAGTCGACTGATCGGCGAATACGGGAATTCCAAGGACAGGAACTCCGGCATGAACTGCCTCATTTATGCCCAGTAAACCACCATGGGATATGAATAATTTGACATTTGGATGTGCTGTTAGAATAACAATAATGTGAATATCAGGAGCGGTGTGAGATGTTCTTAAGTTCCGAAATCTTTCATTTCGAAGAAATCATCTTTTTAAAACCTCTCAATTAACATTATTTTCTAAATTGAACCTATCTATCCTAATCTTGTTAAGTTATCTCAACTGAATTTAATTAAGTAAGAAGATGTAAGCGCAAATAACCGACTTGGAGAGGAGGGCTCATGAGAGCTAACAAGTTTAAAATAAAGCTGAACCTTCTTTTGCTCTGTAATTTTTCAGATTTTCTTTCTCTTTTTTTTTGGGGGGGGGGGAGGTAAGGGTTTTTAGAAGATGCCCCCCCCCCTATATTTGCGCCTATATAATAAGGCCTCATGCCAGTAGCTTAGTTGATGTATCTTCGTATATCGCGTCTCTATCATACAACCTGCTTTAAAAGATCACCCAATCAAGTTTTAAAATGACCCTCTACAAACAATAACACGTAATTTATTCCAACTTCCAGAAGCCCTACCTAATTTTGTCATCGGCAAACACGTAGCAGAATTACCAAGTTTCCTGTGCTATGAGGGTAAACTAGGGTCAGTTATGACAGTGTACGTCAATGGGGGCAGAAAGAAACAATGTTAGAATCTAACTGGAGTTCATATTAATCAGCCTGGTAATAGTAAGGTACTATACCACAGGTGCGGACATTCGCCATTTTGGATCCTACAGTGCCCGTGAATGCCGAATTGACTACGCGGTACGCTCCGCAATAGTCGGATTTGGTATCCGCGGGCACTGTAGGATCCAAAACGGCGGATGTCCGGTTGAGGATTTACAAATTTACTTCGATAACAAATAATATGTTTCACATACCTAATATATCCTTTTGTGGCATCCATGGAGCCGTGAGGATCCTATCCGAATCAATTGGCGTCGAATCACTTTCCCATTTCCACACTATTCGCTGCGGAATTTTTGAAAACGCATACAGAAACGCCTCCAGTTTCTCGCGGGGAAACAATCTTGAATGAATGAACGATCCCATCGAGAAATAAACTACACCGTGCTCGGATTCATTGATAAATTTTTCTATGTCCTAAAATAAAGAAATACACAGATGCGCGCGTCATGAAAATCGAAATCTATAACTTAGTAATTTTCACATTGCTTTCACTTTGTGTAGTTTAAATGATTTAGAGATGAGTTTCAAAAAGATAGGTAAAAGATTGTATTCACTGTAGCATCAAGACCTGCAGGTACCGAACTACCTACTCGCCCATAGGTATAACTTTTAAACCTAGGTCCTAATAAAAAAATTTCAGGCTATAAAACTTGCTTGAACATCGAAGTAAACTGTCTAAAGAACAAAACTACCCATGAAGAAACTACAAATATTTTTCCCATCAAAATATTAAACTGCGAATATTTGATCTAAATCACCCGCAGCTTCACATGGAACTTATAAGTTACCTAACAGAAAAGAAATAATCCAGACTCAGAGCTCATTAGCTGCTACGTTAAGGCTCTGTAAAGGGAATAAAAATGGCAAGCAGGTTACATGAATAAACAAACAGGTAGGTAATAAAGTTATCTTCTATAGTGGCAGTTTCTATAAAACGGGGTAACTTTGTTGATTGATCGAAGTCTCAGAAAACGCGAAAAAAGAAAAACAAAATTTTTTTGGTCGAAAAAATCAATTTTGAGATTTTGGTTGATTTCTATAGAAAAAACATCGCAAAACGAAGAGACAAAATTTACGCGCATTGCGAATGTCTGCATTCGTTTTTTCGTGGTTTTCCGGAGCTCACGAATAAATCCGATGTTCTGAATTGTTACCACGCAGAAGAGCGAAAAATTACCTTTCCAACTAGCCCTCGTTGAGGCTGGTAACGTGATTCCGCGGCGAGTTAGGGCCGCTTGACGGAGTGGGAGAAAAAGTTGTGTCTAACTTTAAACGCGTTTTTCCCAAAAACGTGTTTTTGCGCATTCTTGTTACACTCATATTTGACCACTTGTATTGCCGGAACAGAAAATGCTAGGTACAAATCTCGCTGATAGGTCGTTGGAATGGACATTCATTCCTCTATTATATACGTATACTGTCCGTAACTCAAAATTTGTCGGATCGACAAAGTTACCCCTTTTTATAGAAACTGCCACAATAAATCTGTATATATAAAAATGAATGTATATGTGTATCTGTCTGTCTGTCCTTCATATTTCCATGGCAATTTCTATCAACAACACGGCTGCAGACTGTAGGTGTCTCCTACAGGGACACGCATATTGTAACATTTTTTCGTACCCTAGTAAAAAAAATTCCATGGAAATTTCTATTAACAACGCGGCTGCCGACTGTAGTTGCGCAGGGCGCAGCAAAGATCAAGATCAATGGTTCAGCACTGGTTCTTCAAATACCAGGTGAGTTTTCATGGTTTTCTTGGTTTCCTCTGCAAATTAACCAGTCACTGTTTGGTGAATGATTTGAATCGACTTTTGCGCTTCTTCTAACTTGATCAATGGGTATGTAACTATATGCGAACACATTTTGATGCCATGATGATGATATAAGGTGATCAGTCTTACAACCAGTTTGATGCAGCTCTCCATTTCTCCCTATCTTGTGCCAGTTCTTTCATTTTGTAATAAAACTTACATTTCACATCCTTGATTATCTGCAGAACATACTGGAATCTTTGTCGACCTACCCAACTCTTTCCTTCCACTCTTCCTTTTAACAGCAGTGATATTATTCCTGGGTGCCTCTTCCGGAGAGCGGCGGAGAAGGCGGACCGGGTCGCCGGGCAGCTGTCGCGACTGATGGCGAACCTGGGCGGCCCGCGGGAGCAGAAACGGAGGCTGTACGCGAACGTCGTGCTGTCGGTCCTGACGTACGGCGCACCGGTATTCGCGGACGCCGTCCAGATCCCGTACCGGAGAGTGGAGCTGGAGAAGGTACAGCGGAGAGTCGCGCTAAGGTGCGTCAGCGCGTATCGCACCGTGTCAACGGAGGCGGTAGGCGTGCTGGCGCGCCTTCCACCCATCGAGCTGAAGGTAGACGAGTTGGCGCAGTCCTACAAGGCGCAGAAGAAGGCGAGGACGCGGCAGGAGGCACGCCGGCGAAGCGTGGCATTCAGCTGACCACGCTTCAGCGATGGACGGAGAGGCTCGCCCAGTCTTCGAAAGGCGAGTGGACCCGGGAGCTGATCGGTGAGCTCGACCTGTGGTTAGGCAGGAAGCACGGAAGCCTGAACTTCCACCTGACCCAGGTCTTGAGCGGACACGGTTGTTTCGGCTCGTACCTGCACCGGATGGGTTTGGCGGGAGCGCCGAGTGCACCCATTGTGCAAGCGGAGAGGAGGACACGCCGTGGCATACGCTGTTCGAGTGCGACGCCTGGGATGAGGAGAGGCGCGGGGCGGTCACGATCGATCCCGGAGACGGCGTGATCGACCGTCTTGCGCCGGACACCCTGGTCCCGGAGCTGTTGAGGAGCCGAAGCGGTTGGAACCGGGTGTCGGGTTTCGTTTCGGCCATCATGCGACGGAAGATGGAGGCTGAGTGGTCGAGACAAAGGACGCAAGGAGGAGAAGCGGATGTTGCTGCTGCTACTGCGGCGGCGGATACCATCCAGCGAAGCTCGCCCGTGGCACCAGGGCTGGAGCAGAGCTCGCCCGCAGTGCAAGGGCTGGAGCTTCAATCGGGAGAGTCTCACACGACGAGTGAGTGAAGAGGAAGAGGCAGCGCGTCCGGCTGCGGGGACCTGAAATTTCCAGGCGAGTGCTCTGGGAGCGCGGACCTCGGTCAGTAGGGAACCCCGTGGTGGCCCTGGCAGGACGCGCGCACCGTTCCGGCCAGGAGAAATGGGGGCTCGGGCCCGGCCCCAAAGCGTTCCCCTCGGTACTGATGCGATGCCCGAAAGGGTAGTTTCCGGTGCCGTTGTCTCCTCATCCCTTTGCATGGTATCATTCCCGTCCCCACATTCCTGGGCCCTATTAGCCCTATTATTCTCCTCCTTCTCTTCAGACAATTCCAAATATCTATTTGACCTCCTATTCTGTTAATTACTTCCTCATTTCTTACAAACCAGAGAAGAGAAGAATCGAAGCTTTTGAGATGTGGTACTACAGGCAGATACTTAGAATCAAATGGCGGATAAGGTAAGAAATGAGGAAGTATTTAACAGAGTAGGAAATAAAATGGATATTTGGAATTGTCTGAAGAGAAGGAGAGATAAACGAATAGGGCATAACTTGAGGCACCAAGGAATAATATCACTGCTGCTAGAAGGAAGGGTGGAAGGAAAGAATTGGGTAGGTCGGAAAAGATTCCAGTATGTTCAACAGATAATTGAGGATGTCAACTGTAGATAAGTGTTACGTTTGGAAAAGAAAGAACTCGCAAAATATAGGGAGAAGTGGAGCGCTAAATCAAACTGGTCTCAAGACTGATAACCTTATCAGCATCAGTCTCTCATTTTAGTACAATTGATCTCATTTTGATTGTAGAATAACATTTCAAAAAACTACTGCCATATCTCAAAAACTTCTGACTTTCTTGAAAATTTGATTGAAGTTTTGAACTGTACATGAACATGGACACCAAATTCTTCATAAATACAATATGATGAATTTTTTGATCTGACATTCTGCTATTAAAATGGTGGGTCAATTGAACCCGGGATTGTACCCATATGAAACCAGAGTTAGCTATATGTAACCAAATTCTTATGCACATAACTAAAGCTCTGTAAACTTCGTATGTGCATATACTCATCCGCCACTTTGATTATTACCTTTTCCGATAACAAAAACGAACGCAACACGGAACACATCGCGAGTGATGATTGAGGTTATGAAAATGATGGCTGAGCCTACCTACAGGAAGTTTACAGAGCCCTAACATAACTTCACTAACCTCAGGTAGCGCATTCTTTCCTCGAATATTCACTCCTGCAATTTCCACGACATTTGGTACCAATGGTCGCACTGGACTAATACTGCTGTGTGTATAGGTGAACATTAGACTGCAGTTTTCCAATATGTCGCGTAACGGTGGCATCGACTCGCCAAATACCTTTCTTGCCACCTTTTCAGACCGCGGAATCGAAGCATAATTGTAAATTATTTTCGAGATCAAATACGTAACCGTATTCACCATCCTCTCTATGAAACTCATTTTCGACGTGAAACCAGTGTACGGTACTGGAACGTAACTCGGGTTATCCGGAGTTCCAATGCGTTCCGACAACCAGGGGTACAGCATTGTCGATGAAACGCTGATGTAAGGAGCGTTCAACTTGTACGACAGTCCAGCATAAATATCGGTATTCCCGTTGTACGCTTCCAGCAGTAACAAATCGTATTTATCTGTCGTATTGATCAATTCCATTAATGGTTTGCAACTTTGAATGTCCTCAGCACTGGGGATGAAGTTCAGAACGTACATAATGAATCCGAAGATGCCGCCATATCCCGAGATGTACTCGACACTGTTATACTTGCTGTTGTCATTCTTCAACGGGAAGCAATCCTCCAGCTCCACATGCTTGTAAGTCCCCTCTTCAAAACTCTTTAAGTACCTGCTATAAACGGTAACATTGTGACCCCGCTTGGCTAGTTCTTGAGAGATGGAATTTAATATCACGAAATGACTGTATGCTCGAACCGGAAACACCCCCAGAATGTTGTACGATTCAGATAGGGAAATTCGACCACACACGAAAACCACGAACAAGATTATCGCTCGCAACATGGTACCTAAGTGAAAAATAAAATGAAAAACGTAAGTTAGAAAACAGTCGGGTAATGTTTATGGTTCCGCACGTCCATGTCACAAGGAAAGTTAATATTTTGTCGAATTTATGAAGTTCAACTTGCACTTGATGAAATACGGTGACATCCGGACGATAATAGTTTTCAATTTGAAAAACCAAAGAAAATCAACGCAGTGGAATATACCTATTGTTTCAAAATATACGGAAAGTGGATTACATCACAGCTGATGTGACAGTATCAGTGACAAGAAGTGTTCATATCCCCTTGATATTTATCCATCTACTGAGGATCGTTTGATGGCAGAAAAGGATATATATATCCTGTTTAACATCGCAGTACCGGCTTATATATAGGTAATTTGATCACTTCCACCGATGACTCAAGATGGTCTCTTCCTACCACAGCTGCTTTGTGTTTTCAAGCTAAAATGAACTAAAGAAATATAAGTAAATTCGTTTACCGAATTAGCAAAGCTATACATATATATCGCATTGGGTGGTTTTATTGTTGACTGAGAGAATAATTGAGGATTCGTTTTTGCAAACGCTGGGTATATACTCCTGGCTGCGAGTATAGCACGGTGTGAGTGGTCTAGGCTAATTGCGCCACATAAGCACACTAAAAGTCCCAACGAATCCATATGAGCTTCGTCCCCGATGTGGCTGAACGTCCCCACCTAATCAATTTCTCCGAGGAGACTCGAAAAATATCAACTCTGATCGATATCTTTCCAAACAAACTTATTTCTAAGGTAAGGTCTGCCACCATGACACACCCATCATAAAACTGACTTATATTAACGCTGCCTACCCGGAAATAGTACAGTGTTATCAAGTTTGATGTGCTGAATCACACTATCCAGTTTTCGGTGGAATCTGTAACTTTGCTTATCATAAAAATTATTTTTTCGTAATTTGCTGGCAAAAAAGCACCTCGGCTAAAAAATCGGTGAAACATTTAAGACGAAGTGAGACAAACCATTGCACGAAAGGTAACACTTTTATGTATGAAATTATTTGTTATTTAATTCGGCTTTGATTGAATTTGGTCGCGAAAAGAAAGCAATTAAAAGTAGTGCAGATATTTGAGTAAGAAGAAATTGAGGAGCTGTTGCCACCATGACACAGTAAAATTTTTGCCGCGATGACACATACTTTTTTCCCATTAAGTACTAATAATTTGTTTATTTAACTTACGTACATAGGTTTAAGTATTTTGACATCATTTATCTTACATAATAAACATATTGATGAAGAAATGTATGACAAAAATAATAATTACTTCTTCTTTCAGGTGTGTCATCATGGCAACCGAAAATTAAATGGCAGTTCTTTTACTAATGTTATTTAAATAGACATTTCAGTGTGTCATCGTGGCAAGAGGCTGTGTCATTGTGGCTAATATAATGGCCACCATGACACACAATTTCATTTTTAGTTTTCTTGCACTATCTCGGTTTCCTACAAACCATTCTGTCTGTAATTTTTATCACAGACGTGCGAAGTCTTTAGCTATCATTTGATATGCAATTTTAAAAAAATCCGAGCATTAGCGCCTGCGTAACAACCCGGAACGTAAAAACTGTGTCATGGTGGCAGACCTTATCTTAATCAAATTCAGAATGGTTTCTCATAATTTTTCATAACTACCCCTAAAGCCGTAAAAAAATTATGTTTCTTAGCTGGACCAGACTTTATGCGGTACGCTCCGCACAGTCAGATTCGGCATCCACGGCCCAGTTGAAGTCAAAATGGCGGAAGATCGTACTTACACGGAGTATACAGAGCTCTAATAAATAGGCCTGTCAAAAATATGCCTTAAAAATTAGTGAAACATGCAGTGGCGAATCCAGGATAATATTGAGGGGGGGGGGGGTCCAAACTGAAAAAAATGGATATAAGCGATAGGGCAGAGTGGTAGAAGGGGAAAATAAGCTTATTCGTACATTTAAAAAAAAAAAAACAGGATTTTTGCCAATTTATTTCATAGTTGGACGCTATTCAGCGTAAGGGAATCAACCAGCAAATTCTGTTTTTTGAGAACACGTGATACGAAGTTCAAGAGCCATGTAGAAACTATATGACACAGCGTTTACTGATAAGCTCTTTTTTCAACGTAAGTAGGGGAGAATGGGAAACAGTGTAACACTAGGAACAGTAAGTGATTATTAAATTGCTTCATAACACTCTAAAATGTTGCCGTTTTGGTTACTAGATAGTAATTTTAGGAAGGTAGCTGTGAAAAAAATGCAATGCCTCGACTTTCATCTACACCAAAAAAAAAATTCATTATTGATTCTTTGGTCTTTTTCCGCACTGTACTTAATTTTAAATATTTTTGAGTCAAAATTTTTCTCTTTAAAATTTATCCTTTTGACGATCTAAATATATAAAATTACAAGAAAAGTATGCATTTTTTAATCGAGCAGTACAATTTTCCATACATCTGTGTAAGTAGGTATTTCTTTCTTTAATAAGTCTGTGTCAGTGTGTACCCTAAGCTATTCATTGCAGCTACCCAAATTGGAAAATTGATGGTTTTACAATTTTTTTCTACCTCAGTACCTCCCCCCCCCCCCCAACAAAAATATACAATCCAATTTCATTTCAAGATTCATATATGTATATACCTACACTGCTACACTTCCTAGTATTCTTGGTGTGAAAATACTTAAAATATGATGAGGATATGAAATTTGCAAAAAAACAAAAGCGTGTTCATTACGCTCATTACTCATTTCTTCATCATTATATGAGCGGTACTGCCCATTAAGGTACACGCTGGTCGGTGTATAATAGTATTCCTTTCTTCCATACGTCTGTGTACCGCCATTTATAAAATGTTTACATTTTGAATGCCCTGTATCCGCTAATTTTGATAAAACTGTAGTTTGTACGGAGAGATTTTTGGATCTATTATTCAGAAAATTCTGGATGTTTCCGAGCTGAATCGGTCAACTTTTTGGCAGTGTTACCTGTACCCAGGTACTAGTGTACAGTGTAACAAAAAAGTACATGGCTAAAATAATTTCTAGATTCTTCAGGTTTTGACATTTTCAGGCGGTAATAACACCAAAATGTAGCCAAAGTTTGTATCTTTCAGGTGAAGTGTTCAAATCTCAATTCAAAATTAATTTGTAGTTCACAGATCAAAATGGACGAAAAGTGTTGCACTGTTCCCCGGTCTCCCCTACACATTTTTGAATAGGGGGCTCAATTTTGAAAAATTCTACTTTTCACGCTCTTCTCAACGACACTAATAACTCATTTTGTTTAAAAATGTTGGTTGGTTCCCTTACGCTGAATAGCGTCCAGTTAGCCTAAAGATGCTCCGCTTGCCACTGAAAATATGAGATACGATCTCGCCCCAGCCGGCCGTCTATCAACGAAATTACACTTCGTTTTCTCTGCCCAAGCCTTGAAATTTCAGTCATAACTTGTAGAAAGTTCAGTTCAGTAGTTGGAATGGCCAGTTTCTATTCTCTCCCTCTTTCCTCTGAATCCTTCTTGTAGTTATAGACCACCTCGTCCCCATTCCCAATTGAAAATATGGCGAATCATATTCTGAGCATGTTAGCTGGTACCTATAGAAAATGATTGATCCCGAGTAAAAAAGTCCTCTCATATTTTATGCTTCTGCATTGCAATAAAATGAAACTGTATCTTTTGTAGCAGTACTTTTAATTTGAACTCATGTACTTAATGTTTAAAATGTAACATGTATACTATCTTACACGTTTTCGTTAAAAGTTTAGTATAACAGTACGTACTGTTCTTGATTGATATATTATACACCCCTCCCCACATACAATTCACAATAAATTAAATGACGCATAAGAAAATAATAAATTACACACAGTATAATTTTAGGTATCCTCATCTTTCATTAGATATCTATTCTCAACACCTAACGAACTCGTACCACTTTATAAAATAAATATCACAGCGAATATCATAATACCTACCAACTTACTTACATAAAATCTATGAGCATCAGAATTAGAAATTACACATTGACATTTATACATTTTTTGAAAGTACACCTCTATTTCTATAGTGTTATGATGAACTGTCATCACCTTATATAACAGCCAAAATATACATTCAACAGATTTACTTATATGTACATATTTATACACTGGTTCAAAAACACGAATTTCATAATAAAATAAATTACATACGACTAAGAAGGAGAACCCTTCCTTGTACATTTTATTAGGTCCCTCTAATTCTCAATAATTAGGCATGATGAACACGTACGTACTGTAGTAAATACAGCACAGCCAAAATATAATATTGACAACTTTACTAACACATATAATTTATACATCAATTCAAAAACACGAGTTTCATAAGAAAACAAAATACATATGACCAAGAAGGCGGAACTTTCTCGATACATTTTATTAGGTACCTCTATTCTCAAGAAGTATGATAAACACATATATTGCAGTAATTATACATCACAGCCAAACAATAATATTTACAACTTTATTTACACGTATTTATACACCAATTCAGAAACAAGAATTTCATAAGAAAATAAATTACATACGACCAGGGAGGAGGGCCTTTCTCGAACTTTGGTGTGAGAAACTTACGCCATGATTTTTGCTGAGGTGGGTAAGTTACAAAATGGTAACGCAGGCTTCAGCAAAGTCACCCCAGCTCTTTTACCACCCATACAGCTTGTCATCCCACCAAAAACACAAAACAATTGAGTACATCACCATTGCTTGTACAAATGTTGAATAAACATGCTTCGAATGAAAAGGGATTAGCAGGCATAACACAAGTCCTTCCCAGCCCCTCTATCCAATCTAATGCCAGGGCACCTACACTCATTCCAACCATTAAAGATAAATCCCTCCCGTATGAGATCAGTGCCGTCCCTACGGCCCAATCCTCTATCAACACATCAGTGCATCAAACTCTTTAGAAAAAGCTAACATGTCCTTCCCAACCTTTCACATCAACCACAAGCCACAACTACTCGTAAGAATGAAACGGAAGATTTCGTACTCTCTTAGCACAAAATATTCAAGGCATAGCCAGAAAAATTGACAGAAAAAGATATCAGTTCGGCCCTCTTTACCAAACATAGGTAAACTGAACTCAAAATAGCAGCCCTAGAAATACAGAACTACGATTTTCCCGCGCGCTAAATACTTCAATAGCTAGGAACAATTTCGGACTTGATACGAATCAGGTTTGGGATATCTAGCTGTAGTTACACAGTTGAACGCGGAATCTTCCCTTCACCCTTGAAAACAAGTATTGTCCCTATCTAAATGCCGAACCGATCCTAATCATTACCATACCGTCAAATCACGCCTTACCTTCCTGAAATTATCGAAAAACTTGTCTTTAAAAGTCTAGTAGGCTACTTTCTTCATCTTCAAGTGCCGTATCCAATGCCAAACATTGGCAATCATAAGCTCTGACGCGCCTTTCCTGGGCAGGGTTAGTGGGGGTAGTTTGCCATTGCTTTCCCCACGGTTTGTTGCGTTAGAGTTTTCCTTCTCTGTGCCAGAGAGTGTGCAGCCGCAGTCCGCCTACTAGCCACGTATTTCACGACGTTGAGTAAGCTGTACCCGACGTGCACACGCACAGTGCCAATCTTTCTGATCTGGTGGTAACACGCCCTGCGAGTTTAATTCCTCGTTCGTGTGAACTGGCAATGGTTACAGGACGCGTTATATTTCCCACCTTGATTGATACTGTATAGTCGCTGTGTTCGCTAGGATGTTAGTGGGGGGTATCCGAATATCACTAGCTTTTCGGCGTTGGGACTCGAACCCGAGATGCAAGAATTGCGAAGCCGGTACATTACCACTCAGCCACACAGCGACTTAGCCCTGATATGAAGACCATGAAATCAGGTTTAGGGACATCTATAGCTATATATAATTTGCGCTAAATTATTCAATGACTCAGTTAACACGGAACCTTCCGTTCACCTTCGAAAACAAGTATTGTCATGTCTGTCTTGAAAAGAAGAGAGCCAAACTGATCTCAGTATCAGCATCTAATCTCGATCACACCTTACCTTTCTAATATGATTGAAAAACATAATATGTTCAAACGTCGATCAGGCTTAGAGGCATATAATTACCGAACTCCTCCCAGTTTGGAATTTAGAAAAAAAAAAAAAAAGCCAACAGCATTAATGCCACGTAAGGCTCCATACACTATATTCTCGCAAATTTGGAACATGAACTACATAGGTACATTTGAAATCTTCTGTGACCTCAGTAAATGTTTTGACAGTGTTTCGAGTACAAAAGAGAGCGGGCGATACTTACGTACCCTGGCAAAATGAGGAAGATTGGACTCATGCAGAACATTGTTCACAAAAATGGAAATTTTGACTGTGCCATCCGTGCACATTTATTGTGTCTCAATATCTGCGCACCAGAACCATATTGAAATTGATTCCGCAGACCATGACTATAACACCCGAAGTAAAAATAAATTACCAAACAACCTAAAAGCAATGTACCCAAATCAGTTTAAATCAAAACTGATAAAATGGCTAATATCCCACGAATTGTATTCTTTACATCAAGTTTCTCGGACAATAGGCCGTCGGACCGTACAGCGCTAGTATCGACTACTCTTATCAGCGACCAAAAGTTTGACACATGTAGCAAAATTTTGGAATCTAGGTATAAAAATACCTTTAATCGGAAGGAAATTCTGTGTTCGAAAAATTCGTTCCTCTTTAAATACTTCAAAAACGTCTCACTTTTCGAGATATCTCAGTATTAATGACTAATGAATATGTACATTAATGGGGGAAATGTATAGAGATTCACCTTTTGCTACTTATCAGTTATCACTTCGACTCGATAGCGACGCGCTCTGACGGATGTACGGCCCGAACACACCCTACATCACTCAGTCATGTTTCATAATAATACACAGTTATAAAGCTAACGATGCACAACAGTGACAATCGTCACTCTATGTCTAGACAGAATTACATATAATATACAAATGAGTACCTAGCGAAATTTCAAAAACACCGAAATCAGTTCTCGACAATTATGAGTCAGTGGCGCACTCTGGTAGCTTAAATAAGTACAATGAACGTACAAAAACAAATCATGAACAAGCCGTTTTCGCTGATAGATGTGTCATTACCAGTGAACAACTGAATTGTTATAGTTAGAAAAACGCATAAGTCATGGGCTCTGATAACACATACATATTTGATGTGATCAGAAAATCAATACTATTAGTAGTTAGTATTGTAAAATTAAGAAGTTCATATTGTAGGGCGATACATCAGAAATGTTATGAACTAATATTGATCATGAACGCCGAATTTTCATGGCAATCTGCTGCCACAATGCCAAATAACGCTCTATCATTTAATGTAAAATTGAATAACAAAATTGCGTGTCCTTTTCTTGATCATGTACTCCGAAAGCCAACATTTTTCTAGTGGCAAAACCACCTACGTCACATGTTTTTAGTGTTGCCATTGTTGTAGCAAAATTTTTAGCAGCGATTTTATTTTTGGGACGTACTTACATTTAAAGCAAGAGGGTTACAGCTATCAGATGAGCCCGAGAACGGAGCAAGCTCAACGTATAGTGTAGCCTGTTTCAAACGAGTTTTACTGTTTCCTGAACAATTGAGATTTTTGACTTCGGTGTTTTTGAAATTACACTAAAACATAAAATACAAAAAATAAAGTATGTATCGAAATAAACATGATGTTTATAAATCCTGATTCTCCAACTTATCTAGTACATGATTTAGTTAGGTATAAAAATGAACTGGGTATAATTCTCAGAAAATCGGCATTATTTCAGTAAGTAACTGGTACATATCTCAACAACTAAACGGTTTTTTTCCCCTTCTAATTTTACTCTCAACCCGAGCCCTGAAATCCGCCCTTTCGAGCATTACGTCAGAAACGTCGGAGAGGTTGTTAGGGCTGACGTAGCCCTCGTCTCTTCTTGCCGAAAAACCGGCCTAGGTCGAAGTGTAGCGAGTTGCTACGTGGGCTCAACCCTGCAACGTCGTAGCTTATAACCCATCGCGTTTTTAATCGTTTTTCCTCCCAAATAACGCGAATTCAGGGAATTTCACAGAAAAAAATCATGGAAACTCGAAGGTAATACTGCAGGACAGAAATCAATGCCAAGAACGGAGACCCGGATAACACCAAGGTGAACTTTAGACCAGCTTGAAAAGTGTAACTCAGTTTTATTTCCAGCTGTGACCATTTTTTCGCTCTGCCAACCTAACTCACGGTTATGATATTCCATGCTACAAAGTGGCTGAGCTGCTTCATTCCTATGCCAAGAGAAATCCCCCACATTTAAAAACAAAAATGTCTACGAAGTTTTCTATACAGGGTGTTCCACGAAAGTCCCCCCCCTGTTTTTTCACGAACCGATGGGCAGATCTTCCCGGGACGAAAATGATTTTCCAGTCGTAACATCTAGTTTCTCCTGAGCTTAAAAAATTTTCTCCCCCTTTCACGGGGGGCTGGAACCTACCACCAACTTCGTAATCTTAAATAGGAAGGTATGCCTTTATGCACCTCGTTGGAAAGGTCATTTACTCCAAAATACGAATCCGTAGAAAAAAATCAAAATTTATCAATTTTGGGGGGCAAGGGGCCTAGAGATGACCAAAATTCACCCAGAATCAAAGTGCGGTGACCTATCAAACGAACTATCGAAAATGGGGTTTTCTAGGTCGCTGATTTCGAATACTGCCTTATTTTTTCGATTTGACTAACCCAGGGGACAGAACATTCAAAAATTTGGGGCAGAAGGGGTTATTTTAAATGTTTTTTATTTTCGCTGATACAATGTCTTTATGCACCTTGTTGAAAAGGCCTCTTCCCCCCAAAATTGAATTCGCGGAAAAGATTCAAAATTCATCAATTTTAGGAGGCCAGGGGGCCTAAAATTGGGGGAAATCCACCCAGAATCAAAGTGTGATGACCTATCGAACGAAATATCAAAAAAGGGGGTTTTCAGGTCGTGGATATCGAATATTGCGTTATTTTTCCAATTTGACCCATTCAGGGGCAGAAAATTCAAAAATTTGGGGGAGCAGGGATTCATTTTTTTACGTTTTTTATGTTCACTGACACCATGACTTCATGCACCTTGTTGAAAAAATCTCTTCCCCCAAAATTAGAATCCGTGAAAAAAATTCTGATTTGATCAATTTTAGGGGGCCAGTGGGCCTACAATTGGAGAAAATCCACCGAGAATAATTGTAGTGTGATGACCTAGGATTTTTTGTTCAGAAAGTGATTCGTTCGCTTTTTTGTTTGCAAACTGTTGGAGAAAATCTGCAATTATTTTTCTTTCCGTTTCTGATGAACTTCCTTTGAAAATTATCCAGGATTTTTCCTGTATTTTTCTACCTTTGGACATTATTGCAATTTTTTCCCAAGAATTTCTCATGAAATTCCTTAAAGATTATCGAAGATTATTCTTGCAGATTTTCGATGAATTTCTTCGGAAAACATTTTTCCTGGAGGTTAGTTGTATCAAAAATTACCGGAATTTGCTTCCGAAAATTTCCAGTGAAATTTCTTGAAAATTCTCGGAGATTTTCACCAAAAATCTTCGATGAATTTCTTCGGAGAACATTTTTTCTGAACATTGTTGATACTTCAAAAATCGTCGGAGTTTTTCTCTTAATGAAATTCTACAAAAATTATCAGAATATTTTCCCTAAGAATTTTAAAGAAATTCTCTGGGAAACATTGGAAATTTTTTCCAGAAATGTCCGATAAGATTCTTCAGTTCAGCATTAAGCTTGTTAATAATAAAAAAAATTGAAAAAACCCAAGGATTTTTTTCTCAAAAATTTTTGATGTAGTTCCATCAAAAGCATCGGAAAATTTTCCCAAAGAAATTCGATGAAATTTTTCTAAAATCCTCGAACATTTTTCCTGAAGATTTTTGATGAAAATCTTCAAAAACGATCGGAGCCTTTCCCCAAATGTTTCCTAATGAAATTCTTCAGAAATTATCGAATGATTTTCCTAAAGATTAGAATTATTGCAATTTCTCCCCAAAAATTTCTGACAAAATTCCTCAAGAAATTTTTGATGGAATTCCTCGGAGATCATGCAACATTTTCCCTGAAAATCATTGACAAAATTCTCCAAAACCATTGTAGTTTTCCATCAACTTATTTCCTATGAGATTTTCCTCCAAAATTTTTAATGAAAATCATTGGAAAATTTTCCCAAAGATCTTCGATGAAATTCCCAAATTTCCAAAAGTAAGGTTACAAAAACTGGAGTGACATTTGTGGTATCGATTTTTGACCATTCTAACGTAAGTTTTTCTTTGAATTTTCTCAGAACAATTAGAAATTCCTAGGTCATCACACTTTGATTCTGGATGGATTTCCCCCAATTATAGGCCCCTTGGCCCCTAAAATTGATAAATTTTGAATTTTTTCCGCCGATTCAATTTTGGAGCGGAGAGATCTTTGCAACAAGGTGCATAAGAACATACCTTCCCATTTAAGATTCCAAAGTTAGTGGTACGTTCCAGCCCCCCAAATATGGGGGAGAAAATTTCTTGTGCCCGCAGGAAACTAGACCACGGTACACGAAGATCGCATTTTGTTTGGGAGCAATCCGACAATTATTCGAGAAAAAAACAGGGGGGAGGGTCATTCTCAAAACTCACCCTGCACCTCTTTTAGGTTTTTGATTTTGGATAGGTTTTGGCTGGCGTTACACCCCGTTCCCCGAAGTTGATGAATTTGCAATTTTTCTTCACGAATTCATATTTTGGAGGAACTGTCTGATCCAGCGATGTGCATGATGCCACTTTGATAACTTGAGCTAAGAAACTCAAAAATTTGTCAATTAGAACCACTTTTGGGTCTAAAATTTTGTAAGGCTCTGAAACGCGTTGAATCAGGGGAAAAATGTGATATCCGGAATCAGCGACCTCGAAAATCGCCTTTTCGATAGTCTTTTTGCTAGGTCATAATACTTCAATTTTGGACGGATTTTGGTCATCTCTGGACCCCTTACCCCGAAAATTGATAAATTTTGAAATTTTTTTCACGAATTCATGCTCTGGAGGAAGTTTTCTGTTCAACGATGTGCATAAAGCGACTTTAATAATCTGCATTCAGAAAGTCAAAAATTTGTGAATAATGGAACCAATTTTAGGTTGAAAATTTGGATTTTAAAACTCTAAAACGGGTTAAATTGGAAAAATAAGGCAATTATTTGAAATCAGCGACCTAGAAAACCCCCTTTTTGGTAGTTCGTTTGATAGGTCATCACACTTTGATTCTGGGCGGATTTTGGTCACCTCTAGGCCACCTCGCCCCCCAAAATTGACGAATTTCAAAAAATTTTCACGGATTCTACTTTTGGGAGAAAGAGGCCTTTCCAACAAGGTGCATGAAGACATTGTATCAGCGAAAATAAAAAACATGTAAAATAACCCCTTCTGCCCCAAATTTTTGAATGTTCTGTCCCCTGGGTTAGTCAAATCGAAAAAATAAGGCAATATTCGAAATCAGTGACCTGAAAAACCCCCTATTCGATAGTTCGTTTGATAGGTCATCACACTTTGATTCCGGGCGGATTTTGGTCATCTGTAGGCCCCCTCGCCCCCCAAAATTGACAAATTTCAAAAAAATTTCACGGATTCTACTTTTGGGAGAAAGAGGCCTTTCCCACAAGGTGCATAAAGACATTGTATCAGCGAAAATGAGAAACATTAAAATAACCCCTTCTGCCCCAAATTTTTGAATGTTCTGCCCCCTGAGTTAGTCAAATCGAAAAAATAAGGCAATTTTCGAAATCAGCGACCTGGAAAACCCCATGTTCGGTAGTTCGTTTGATAGGTCACCACACTTTGATTCTGGGTGGATTTTAGTCATCTCTAGGTCCCTTACCCCCCCAAAATTGATAAATTTTAATTTTTTCCCACGGATTCGTATTTTGGAGTAAATGGCCTTTCCAACAAGGTGCATAAAGGCATACCTTCCTATTTAAGATTCCGAAGTTGGTGGTAGGTTCCAGCCCCCCGTGAAAGGGGGAGAAAATTTTTTAAGCTCAAGAGAAACTAGACCTTACGACTGGGAAATCATTTTCGTCCCGGGAAGATCTGCCCATCGGTTCGTGAAAAAACAGGGAGGGGGGACTTTCGTGGAACACCCTGTATATGATAGTCTGCGAAAATTATTATCCCTACACTTTTCAATCTCCTCGCCGTGGCGGTTTTTTTTCCTTTCGATACGCAAAGATATGTCCGTGGAACAAAAGAAAAAGTATTGAATCGGTAAGAATTTCACACTGTCGAGAGGGGGAGGGGGAGAAAGGGACATACCCCCGGGCTCGGACTTTCAGGGAGCCCCGATATTCTTAAAAGGCCTGAATTTCAACGCTTACTGTACATCAAATCAGCAATCCTTCCTTACACCATAAAAGAAACCTCTTATCCCGTAACTTACAATTTTTTCCCATCTGACCAAGAACAAAATGAACTGGAAGGAGATGGGGACCTGTGAAAATTCCCCCAGGCCCTCTTTTTCTCTTTGCAAGGCTGTAAGAATTTCAGCACTGAAGTATTACACTATACACAACGGCGTAAAAAACAATGGGATGAGATTATACCTATGATTTTCGCTATATTTTGAATACTGAATATAATAGGATTAACCATTTTTCTCGAGAACCTCTCGTTTTCATTCAAAATTTAAATTTTACCAAATTTTTACCGTTTCATTCCTTTTTTGTCGGCTACGAATAACTACACTGATACTGATAACAATACTGAACCCGCATAGTTGTTTGGTCAGTGGTATCATCTTGATGATACTAAAATTCGCATTTAAGATAGGGGATAAGGAAAAAACTGATTACCTAGTATGAAAAGGTACTACTTATTTACAAAAAAACAAATTTTACAGGAGGGTGGTTTAAAGGTTTTGAAGCAATAACGACGAATCTGATAAAAATGGGTTCAACTAAAAATAGTATAACAATGCTTCAACATTCAACTATAGGAATACATCCCAGAGATGAAAACATTCCACTTTTCTTTTCTTAAACCTTTTCATAGGTATAATGAATTTTGTTAGTAGTGTATTTTTAACCCATTTTGTTTTTTGTGTTTCCTGTTGAACTGAGGCAATATTCTATCATTTACCGTGTGGTATCTCGTAGACAATAAAATTCCCTATCCTACAATACCCTCAAGTCACTTTTTGAAAACATTTCAGATAGCACATTTTCCCACTAACCCAACAATATGTTCTCATGTCATTGTTTTTTTTTTTTTTTTACAAAATCTCAAATTGTCATGCAGTGTTATGAACCGCTTTTAAAATATCTTTTAAGGCTCTAAAATGAAAATAATTAACGGTTTTGTATATCCATGACTTAATTTTCCTTCCCTCGTCGTGGCATAACAAAATTATCTTTGTCCACGGCAAAGATGTTTATATTACTATATCCTAGATACCTAACTTCCTGTACAACCTTAATAAAATAAGTGTATCCAGAATTTGTAATTTGTGCGAATGCTTGCATTAGTGTTAATCGATCGCCGGTTATCATTCCTTCCATTTAAAATACAGGAGAATTTCGTATGGATCCGGAGTTCAAATAAATAAAAAAAAAAAAGAGAAATTGAAGGGCAGCATTGTTTTTCATACATTTTCCTGCTTTCAAGATATGAATGAATGGTCGTTTAAATTTTCCGATCGTTGTACCCAGCCAAAACGTAATCAGCACGACCTAAAAATGACCCATTTCCTATTTAAAATGTATTGGAGCCGATATCCTACGCTGGTAAAGCTAAAGGATGGGGTACTAAAACGCGGGGGGGATGTGAGAAGGTTTTGCACTACTAGCTGGCTGAAATTACGTATCTAGGGTATCTTTTGCAGTGTAAATGTATTTAGTCCGCTGTGAGGAAAACAGGTAGCCAGCGATTACGATGAAAAAACTCATAGTTGTGCCGTTGTGCCTCCAAACATTTTTAAAACACCCTCCCCTCTAACTGTGACAAAGACTTGGGCCAAATGTTAAAAGTAATATTAGATGCCCATATCTCAACTATTCCTAGCAAAAATTGCAAAGACATAAGAAAGGAAAATCAAATACTGGAATTATACAGATTTTCTGAGAATTACCCAATTGCCAGTTATTTTACAGACGCCAATTCTTAGTCATTTTTTGCCAAAGAATATTTAGGAAGTTCTTTGGACGCTACATAAAATTATTTTTCACCATGTTATTGACTCACGCTGTTAACATGTACTAAATTTTGAAGTTTTTTTTATCTGAAAGTACATTAAATGTGAAAACATTGGAAATAATGAAATTAAGTAGCAAGTAAAACTCTTTCTAATGATATATGTATGATACATCAAAAATATTTACATTTAAAGTCAATTCTTTTTTGTGATACTTTTGAATTTCTGAGAAAAATTGTGGATAGTCTGTAATTGTACATTTTACTCTAATCAAGCATCTGTAAGATAGCGAATTTTTCATGATAATTTCCCAACCAGAGTTCCTCACTAAATGTGAAATCAATTCTACACTGTATAAATTATAGTCTCTCACAAGAGAAGTGCACTGAAGGAAAAAAAAAGTTCACGTAATCACGCGAGCACTGGGCTAAACTATTCCTCATCACTTATCGGTGCAGTAGAAAAATAAATGGAGTTAAGTTTCTGTATTATTTTCACCATTGTAATAAGTCATACCTACATCATACATTCACACAATCAAGCGAGCACTGGGCTAAACTATTTCCCACCACTTATCAGTACAATAGAAAAACAAATGAAATTCACTTTTTGTATCATCTACGCACTGTAATTAGTCACGCATCATACTGCATACTACATCAATACCCATTCACTGCTCCAATCTGTTACTAAGGTTGGACAATGTTAATTACTTTTTCTCAATCAATCCTACACTATATATAGTCTCTCAAGCGAACTGCGCTAGAAAACAGACATTCACACAATCAAGCGAGCACTGAGCTAAACTATTTCCCACCACTTATCAGTACAATAGAAAAATAAATGGAATTCATTTCTCGTAATACTCAAGCATTCTGATCACATATCGCACTGCATACTACATCAATACCCATTCACTGTTCCAATCTGTTACTAAGGTTGGACAATGTTAATTACTTTTTCTCAATCAATTCTACACTATATAGTCTCTGAAGCAAACTGCGCTAGAAAACAGACATTCACACAATCAAGCGAGCACTGGGCTAAACTATTTCCCACCACTTATCAGTACAATAGAAAAATACCTAAATGGAATCCATTTCTCGTAATACTCGAGCATTCTGGTCACATATCGCACTGCATACTGCATCACGCGTGGACTGCTGTGACTAAAGTTGAACCATTTCCATTACCCTTCTTCAAGTGTACCAGACAATCGAAAGTTGAAAAAAAATCCTTAGTGCACTTTTTTCCTGGGACAAACTTCATAATTTAGCGAAAAATTGATTTAACCCTCTAGTAAGGAGCTTGTTTCGGGAAATTTTCCTCGAAAAATCCCACGTATTATAACGTCTAACGAAATCATGTACTTCTTCACAGATGTCGCTGCAGGGTACGTCCATACAACACTCCTTACCAAGGAACGGGTTGTACACCACGAAATGTTTTATTTTTCGGGGGCACAACGCCGCCATCAAAACGGATTCTTGTACACTACGTACACTGCAAGCACCATGACTGAAACTGAGATCGTAGCATGTATCCGACGTGCAGAGAAATATCGGGAACCGGAGGCAGTCAGAATCCACCTGCAAATTAATCACGGCGTTCTCAATGCCGGGAATATTCTGGATGTAATTCTGCATTTCCAGCAAGTTTTCCCGGTTTACTTCGTACACGTCGGAGCCATACTTTTTAGCCACCGTGCGAGTTTTCCTTAAATAAACCAATGACATCATCGAGAGCTCAAATAGCATATCAAGAAGAACTCCACGGGATGTCTTATACGTTCTCAAGGATTTTAAACATTCAAACAATAAGTCATCGATGAAGAACACTGGATTGTCTTCAGCCGCAAGGGCCCTTACGAAGAAAAACAGGTATTTTTCGAACAACTTCGTATATCTTTCGCGTTGACGTTGGAACACAACTCCGTTCAAGAGTAAGAACAGCTCGCGGAAGTTCCTTTCCGGCAAGCACAGTAGATCTCTGTCCTCCGTTCTGAACTTGCCTGGCTGCCGACCGTAGATCTCCATTACTTGCTCATACACAGAGTGCAAGTTTCGCAGACGAGCAGCGCCGGCGAGATTGAGCCTTGGGAAATCAGTCAAATAGCTGTTCGACTTACCATTCCCCAGGAGCTGTAAGTCGTCTACTTCAGATTCTGAGAAGTTCTCCTCCTGGAAAACGCGAATATTTGACAGGAGAAGCGGAACTATATTCGGGAATTTTACATCATCAAAATGACAGTCGAGGAAGGATTGGATACGGGACTTAAACTCTTCATCGAATAGGAACAGGACCGGTGGCAAACTTCTCAGACTGATCCTCGCCGACACTTTGAACGGAAATACCGCAGCATAGGTCTCGATGTACTCCGAGAACGCTTCTTCGTCACGTAAATTATACACCATCTTTTCGACGAAAAAATGGTATAAAATTGTGACGAAGCTGTTCCGTCGGCTGGAGATACATCGAGAATGAACATTCTTTTCCTTCATGATTGGTTCACCTATGATGCGGTCTAATTCAGCTGCCAAACTGGTTGGCAGCGAATTGGCGAAATATAGCGGGGCCTCCTCGCAGATTCTTGGTAAGGTGGACCGTCGTGGCCCTTCTTCCGACGATCCACCTAGCTTGGACACCAAGAACTTCCTGAATTCTTCATATCGCGATGCTTTCGCGGAATTCATGACCTGCTCACAGAATATCGGGTCATTTTCGAAAACATATCCGAACGTGCGGTTCCGATACCGGCCATTGGTGAAAATCTGGTCTTCCATTCTGGAACAAGAAAGCAAAATTAAAATTAAATATCGCGTATAAAAAAATTTATAGTTATGTTAAGGTAGGTATAATTTCGACGGGAAATTTAGGTATGGAAGACAGAATTCAGTTTCTTTCTCCTTCCAAGAGAAGTGTCACTTCGGCACGTCCTGAAACTACATACGTCTTCAAAAACGTCGTTTAGTTATAGTTAACAATACTTAACTCCTTAGGATTACATTCAAAAGTCGTCTCATCTAGGAGAACTCCTTCTTAAGTAGGCCGAGCTTGAAGGTATGAAGCTCGGACTTTATAAACTCATTACACAAGCCGAAATTCCGGTCTTGCTTCAGTCTTGCTTTCTCCAAAAAGTTAAGTGGAGACCCGGATCTGGTACTCGGAAAATTAGCGTATAACTGATTTTATGTCGTGTTGTATGCTCTCACAGCCTGGTGGCTGACCGTTGTAATCTTTCAGTGACGTAAAATCAAAGTATTGGTGTGGAGGGGCATGCCAAAGTGGCCTCTATGACACCACACCCCCGGTCCCGGAAACTACCCTTTCGAGTATCGCATCAGTGACCGGAGGGACGCTTTGAGGCCGGCCCGAGCCACCATTTCTCCTTGCCGCAACGGTGCGCGCGTCCTACCAGGACCACCATGGGGTTCCCTACTGACTGAGGTCCGAACTCCCTGAGCGCTCGCCTGGAATTCAGGTTACCAATCAGCCCACGCTGTGGACTTTTCTGGTCATCGCCTATCTACTACATCAACCAGCAGAAGCCCGAGAGGCTCTCCGACCTCACGACAAATTTATCCTCTATTGATCGCATAATAGAAAAACGATATACCCAGGGCCTGATTTAGGCACTTGCGGGCCCGGGGCCCAAATTTTGTGTGAGCCCCCAAAAAATTCTTTTAGCAACATTGATCATCATTTTCATTATTATTATTATTATTAATATCGTCATCATCGTCATTATTATTACGTATTTTATATTGTACGTGAGCGTACGTAGCGCGCGCGGCTGTACAAGCATGTAATGAAAAATGTGCGGGCCCCCAATTTCGTGCGGGTCCGGGGCCCGGGGCCCCCTGCCCCCCTAAATCTGGCCCTGAATATACCTAACTAACGACACATTTCTCCAAATTGCTGAAAATATTTTCAAAATGTGACTGATTCCGATGAAAACAGTACCTACAGTCGATGATAAGATAATTTTCTGCAGTGTAACTCTTCATTAGCTAAAAACCAAAATGTACCTACATATTTTGCCAGTTGGCAACATTGCTGTAACTGGAAGTGCCTCAGTTGAGGAATTATCTGTAAGAAAGGGCCTCCGCTCAATGTAATTCTCATTGTTGGTACCTCATATCGATGCCACTGCCCTAACCCTCTTCATTTTGGTTTACTCTTTTCTTTCTAGAACAATCTGGCCAGACTGCATTATTGTTTCGCTCATGCGTTCTGCTCATGAACATTCCAGGACATATAGTACAGGACGTCTCTTTTGCAATGACCCCCTTTCACCAGGTAAGTAGGCAATTACCCGACGATATGTAGATATGTTTGCATACTCTCACTTTAAAGGGACTAAATTATGGTCAAATATTGAAAAATTTTCGATCTTTGAAAATTTTTTTTCTTCTCGCGACTGGAGATCGGTTATTTTGTAAAGAAAAGCAAGTGGAAATACGCGGGTCACATTTGGCGACAGGGGGATGAAAGATGGGAAAAAAGGGTGGATGGATGGATCCGGTATGACAGGAAAAGGAGAAGGGGGAGACCCCTCACCCGATGGAGCCACAAATGGAGAAGGCATACCATTGACAGGGGAAAATGGCGGGGGAAAGGGGAGGCATTTGCCTTAAAGTGGGCGGAGTGCGCAGCAGGGAAAGAGATGTAGGGAAGTGGCTCCAGTTAGCTGGGACGCACCGAACCGTTTTGTACAGAGAATAATTGTATGCACACATACACACATATATGCTGAAATAAATAAATAAATAAGCCCCATGTGGGCAATTCATAACAAAATTAGAACAATGTGAACCACGAACAGGTTCCTCACCCTAAATGATCTGTTTTCGAGGATATAGTCAAAATGAGTATCCTGATGGACCATTTCGAAATAGACCGGAACGGAAGGGGACCTTCACCGAATTTGCGGAATGTGGGAACTGCAGTTCAGAGTAGTTCAGCCCTCCATAGCTTTCGACCTTCGAATTTAAGTTTCGGAGTCTCAAAATTAACATCGTTATTGTTGCTCTGGGCGTGAAAGACTCACTGTGTTTTCAAATGTTTCGGGTATTTCAACGTTTTTATTACTATTTATGTGGTGCGAGAAGCTACTGAACATTCGTTACTTGGCATTTGTCATTTCATTTTGAAATTTGGTATTTTTGGGGGAAGAGGACACTACTCAGTAGTACTATGTGATATATATAATTGGGACCCATTTATCGGCCCACAATGGTAATGTTGAATTCACGAAAGAAATATGCTGTTTGCACGAAATATATAAATGACAAGCGCAATAACAAGTACGAAACAGAAAAAGAAAGAGTTCGAAGAAAAAATTAAACTTCAGAACGCAATATAATTCACTTACACGATAAAATAAAATACACCCGGAATTTTAATACCTTCTACACACAATGAAAAAAAGAGACACGATATTACTGCGCCCGAAATAAGAAGTTTAAATTCTCGGCCTCCATCATACTTGCCACAAATTTACAATTGCGCACAAATTAATGTCAAAATCAAATTTTGGAGCAATAAAAATCTATGAATCGATTCTCCCCCTCCTCAGGAGCCACAAATTTAGATTAAGAGCCAAACCGATATCAAAAACGAATTCGTTGATTTCGAAACCCCTCGATGATCTCGATGGGGGTCATTCGCATGAATAATAGGTCTAAAAATTCCTAATGTACTGTAATAAAGGGTAATTTTTACACGCCCACTCTTTTTTTGTTCTCTCAACCCGAGCCCTGAAATCCGCCCTTTCGAGCAATACCTCAGAGCTCCCCTCTATGGCGTTTCTAGAGTACTTAAGAAAAAATTCTTAATGACCGTTTTTATAGAAAATTGGATCCCTCTTAAACTCATGGATCCCCTATCTCCACGAGTATGTACGTTATCCGCGATGACGTATAATTTTTGTGTTTAAACAACATAATATACCGTATGCAAGTCATTTCATGATATCGATTTTAAAACTCGTCATTTAAACTTTTTTTTTCGTGGCTTCACATTTCGTTCAATCACACTTTTTATTTCGTGCTATTTAATACTTCCCTATATAATTATCATCACTCAAAGCAGCCATCATAGAAATTTGATGTAATTTGAACCCATATTTATTTATTTTTTGATCGCATACGAATATGAAAAGGTATTGCGAAGTAAGGGCCACCGGCTCCAGGTCTGCTTGCTGATCAACCGTCATGTACCTCCGTTGTATGTGCCGATTTTTAAATTTGTTCATATTATTTATTTATTCATTCATTTATTTCGTGAACTTTGTTCTCAAAATACACGTATTTTGGGACATCTGTTGACATGATCGTCTCTAACTGAATCGGCTAGAACTGAAATGGGTTAAGTCCACTTTTGTCGTATTTGCTTTTTTCACGGATTGCGGGGTATTGAAGTATCGCGGATCTGCTGCTGGCGTGGTCGAAATTTCGTTTAACAGCTGGAAAGTGCTTTTTGGCAACATCGCTTTCTGTGAATTTTTTGTAATAAATTTTGTTCAAAAAATGGATATTTCCAAAAATTGTTCGAAAATTGTGTATTTGAGTGTAAAAAATAAAAATAAATCAAAAATTCCGGCCTACCCCCCTCTTTTTGCATTTTTATACCTGAAAAGTTCTGTTTTCAAAAACGAAATCGCAATTTTCCAATACAGCTTCAGAACATATTTTCTTACAAGCAGGGATTTTGCTCGATTGAAATGGGACCAAAACTAAAGTGATCCCTTTATGTCTGGCTACAGAAGGGGGAGGGGGTAATTTCGAGCCATAAAACTGCAAAAAAATCGTTCAAAACCAAAAGGGGTTAAATCCAAATTTTGAGCCCCCCCCCCCAGCTTCGACCCATCAAAATTTTATTCGACGGGATTGGATTTCAAAGTTGTCTCTTGTGACCCTCTACTACCACCCTGAAGGACGTATTCCACGATTTTCAAAATTTCGAATAAAACACTTTTTTTTTATTCCTGAAAAGTGTAACTTTTGGGTTTGACCCCTTTTAGTTCTAACCGATTCAGTTTCAGTGAGTTGGACTTGGAACAATTTTTTTCTTTAATTTTTCGAATGTGCACAAATGTACCACCGTGCTGAATGTTGTGATTTATGATACGTGACATCTCTGGACTTTTTCCAAATTATTTTCACCTTGGTGGACCTCTTTTCTTTCAGGGGCGTGAAGAGGGGGTTTCCAAGAAATTTACGTCCATCCTGATGGCATAGGTCTTCAGGATTATTTCATTAGTTTGTCCGAGTGGAATATGTAGCCCCTCGTCGGAAATCTACTACCGGCATTTCCCCATTGGTAAAATCCGTGGGAGGAATCTATTCTTCCAGTGGTTTTATTCCACATATGGATACGGGTAGATTTTTTAACGCCACAACAGATCATTTTTTTCCTCTTTAAAATAATGTACAGACAGCTTCTGTCAGGGACGTTCCAAAGAGTTCTGCCGGGGGGGAGGGGGAGTAAAAATTGCGAAAGTCCCAACTAAATCAACTCAGAATTTCCAAGTATCAAAGCAAAAAAAAAAAAAACTTTTAGACTTGCTAGATTTTTCTAACTGACCAACTGACTTTTAACTCAAAATTCTTAAGTATCAATGCAAAAGAAGAGAAATCTTTTGACTTGCTTAACTCAATTCCCAAATACCAAAGACAAAAAAAAACTTTTTAACCTGTTGGATTTCTCCAACTCGCGTAACTGAAATGGTAAATTTTCCCAACTGTTGAGTGAAAAATTCCTTTAGGGGTGGGATGTAAGTGCCCCCTTGCTCCCTATCGGTACGTCCCTGACCATTAACATAACTCCTTTGTAGTTTGTGCAGTCTACTTCTATATTTTTTTCTTCTGTGATTATGAGAATCTGTGACGTGTCACAAGAAAAGGGCCTCAGTGGCAGGGACTGGAAGCTAACCAAAAGCTCAAAGTTCAAGGTTAAAAGCTAATAATTTTCATGAAATTTGAAAGCCAAAAGCAAAGGTCAGAATAAATTGAAAAGTTGAAAGTCGAAAGCACAATCTTCATTTTTTTGGTTTTATAAAACTTTTTCCTCAAAACTAAGTACATCTATTTCCAGAGATGGGCAGGATCTGATCTTAATATGATCTAAGATCAAAGATCGGTTTAAAAAATATTTGATCCGATCTAAGATCTTTTTTGACTTATGATCTTTGATCTTGGTCTCGATCATTTCAAACGTGATCTTGCTTACCTCTGGTGATTACAGAGAGCACCCTCTCCCAGACTGTTTCGAGCATTCGCGAGAAGATCGCCGACTTCACGCACTCTGCTATTCTCATTCAACACCATGAAGCGCTAGTATCGTAACAAATCGCAGAACTGGTGACATTTTCCAATTTTGAATAGTAAAATCACGAAAATAGAGGAAAACTCGTAAAAGATTTATTATTTACACAGTATTTTACATTTTTTTGATTTTTTAATTGACAAGTTGACTTTGAGTTACTTAATTGACCAAATAGACAACTTATCAGGATATAGGAGTGAGAGCGTAGTGTCCAGTTCTTAGTCTGAAATGCATTAATTCTTTTTTGGATTTTTGATAGGATGTTTATGAGAAGTGAACTATGGTTTTTATGGTTTTTAGTTCGCTTGTTGGTGAGACTTGATCCCAGTGTCGTTGGAAGGATTTATGTACGAGTGATTTACAGATTTTTTTGACGTCTGATATCAGGATTAGAATGTTAGGGATTGGAGAAATATTCAAGAAAAGTTTAGCGGTTCCATCGGCTATGTCATTTTGAGGAATGCTAGAGTGGGAGGGGATCCAACATAGAGTGAATTCTTTGTTTGAGGATGATAGTATTTGTACTATCTTTTGGAAGATGAGGTGTTGTTTCTTTTTCTGGAAATTTTGTACGGATAGGAGAGCTGATAACGAGTCTGTAAGAATTAAGAAGTCATGCACAACAACTCGTGCACTTTTTTTTACTTATGTACGAAGATCAAAATTATTGCACTTCATTAGAATCTTCGGAACGTGGGAAGGTTATTGATAAGAATGGAATGTGCTGGCCATTTAAAAAAATATACCCGCGGTGTCCGGGTCGTTCGAATCAATCACAACAATGTCGATGTTCATGTCCTTAGTTATACAAGCATGCGAGCTGTAAGCATGTTTTGGGAATGCAGAGATTAAAAATGGTTACAGTGCCTACCGAAGCAGAAGTAACGGGGGAGACTGCAGAAAGCCACGAAAGCATTAATTGTTCAGTCAGTAGGAAAAGAAATTGACGTTCGTAAATTTTTTTATTATCTTAGTAACTCAATGTGACTTTATACGAGTATTTGTTCCTAATATTTAACGAAAGTGATGCTTGAATCGGTGAAAACGAAAAAGGTGAATAAGTCCAAAATTGGCCGTTTTGAGTTGGCGATGGAAACTGAGGCACTGCAGATCAACTGGTGTAGTTAGAATTTCGCTTACGCGTCGGGAACATGATGCAGTTTCTGGCTAGGTCGTACCCGAAGATTTTATATTTTTGTATCAAGAGTATCAAAAATAAAGGAGAATTTTTAAAACGTTATATTTTTCAGCTTCGTAACTCATTATTCTTGACTCAAAACTAAGTCTAAAATGATCTTATTTTAGGGTGGGAAGAAGTCCCATGCGATTTCCAGCGGTAATATTATCCACTATTGGTCACCACTGGGAACCACAAGGAGCTAGCTGTACCTGAGGTTTTCTTGTGATCTTATTTTTTTTTCGTTAGTGCCCTTAGAAAACGTCTTCCATAATCCTTCTTCACTGCCCAAAACCATGTTTCTGAGAAATTTTTGGAAATCAGTTTTTTAATTCTCTGAATAGCCTGAAAAATGGACTAAATCCCTTTTGGTTCTCATCAATTTACTTCATATTTTAATGCGGGTGAAATTATCTTTGTGTTCACTATCAATTTTTGTACAATCTTTTAGTTTTTAAATGTGCATTACATTAATAAGCCCCTCATTTGATGTGCTCAAAATTCACACCCAAAAATTTTTCGGGGAGCTTCTCGACCGGGACCTAGGGAAAATAATTCAGCATAACGAATTTCAGATCCAGTTTCAAAACTTATTCACAGTCAATTTTCGACCCAGTATAGCCCATCCCCAACCCACCAGGGGTAACTAAATTTTTGATCATACGAGTATCTCAGCAAGGGAAGGTCGGCGCCAAATTTGGACAACAAAGTTGAAGTCAGTGAAAAAATTGAGCAATAGTACGAAATTACTTCCCTTTTTTTCATTTTTGAAAATAGTAAAATTTTTCCCATGATACACATCCGGCGTTCTCTACAGTGAAAAATTTTTCGGGAGCTTCCAGGCCGGGAACTGGTTAAAATTATTCAACATTTCGAACATAATTCGAATCCGTTGTCCAAATTTATTTTGATCGTATCTAAGCACCGGAGGGTCATGGCCACATTCAGACAACGAATTTGAACTCAGCGAGAGAAATCGGGAAGTAGTAGGTGATTTTCTCGATTTTTGTGATTTTTAAAGATATTGAAAATTTCTCCACACCTCAGGCAATTTTTCAGGTAAAAAAAATTTCGGGAGCTTCCAGCCCGGAAACCAGAAAAAATTATCATCTATTCGAGCAGAATTCGAATCCGTTGCCGTTGTGAAAATTCCTCCACCGTCAGTTTCGACCCGGTATAACCCCCCCCCCCACTTTAACACAACTTTTGATCGTATCTCGACAACGGGCTGTTAGCGCCAGATTTGGAGAACGAATTTGAACTCAGCAATTTCCTGAGAACTTTCGGCCAGGGGCCCCGCGAAAATTATTCAACATTTCGAGACGAATTCAAATCCATTGTCGAAATTTATTCACCGTCAATTTTCGACCCACCCCCAATCCCCACCAGTGTAACCCAACTTTTGATCGTAGTTCGGCAACGGAGTGTCAGTGCCAAATTTAGGCAACAAATCTCAACTCAGCGAGAAAAATTAAACAAAAATAGGTGGTTATTCTTTTTTATTTTTTGAAAATTTTTCCATACCAAACATCAGGATTTATTTTCAGTAGATTTACCCGAGAGCTTCTACGCCGGGACCTGGTGAAAATTATTTCAACATTTCGAGCAAAATTCAAATCTGTTGTCAAAAATCCACAGTCAATTTTCAACCGAGTATAGCCACCCCTTCAAGTGTAACCGAATTTTTGATCGTATCTCGGCAGTTGAGCGTTAGTGCCAAATTTAGACTACAAATTTGAACCCACCGAGAAAAACTGAATAAGACTATGTAGTTTTCTCAAATTTTGTGATTTTTGGAAAAATCGAAAATTCCTCGATACCTTGCAGACGATTTTTTAAGCGAACAGGAGGGTCAGCGCGACATTTGGAACTCAGCGAGAGAAATTGAGTAGAAATAGGTGGTTGTCCCAATTTTTGTGATTTTTGAAAATATTGTAAATGTCTCCAAACCTCAGGCAATTTTTCTGGTATAAAACTTTTCGGGGGCTTCCAGCCCGAAAACTAGTAAGAATTATCAACTATTCGAGCAGAATTCGAATCTGTTGTCAAAATTCTTCCACTGTCAGTTTTCGACTCAGCATCCCCCCCCCCCAACCACCACAACCACTGTAGCCTAACTTTTGAACGTATCTCGACAATGAGGTGTTAGCGCCAAATCTGGACAACGAATTTGAACTTAACGAAACAAACTGAGTAGAAATAGTTGATTATCTTAATTTTTGTGATTTTTGAAAATATTGAGAAATTTTTCCATACCTCAGGCAATTTTTTCGGCGAAAGATTTTTCTGAGAGTTTCTGGGCCGGGACCCGGTGGAAATTGTTCAACATTTCGAACAGAATTCAAATCCGTTGTCAAGACTTATCCGCCGTCAATTTTCGAACCAGTGTAACCTCCCCCCCCCCCCGTTGAATGTAACTGAATTTTCGATCATTTTCGGGTACTATTAGGAAAATGAATTTGAACTCAGCGAGAGAAACTGAGTAGAAATAGGTGGTTGTCTCAATTTTTATGATTTTTAAACTGGTGTCAAAATTCATCCACTGTTCAACCCAGTATGACCCCCTCTCCCTTCAAGTGTAACCTATATGTGAGAGGGCATACGAAAGGGAACCAGCTGACCAATTTTTCTGTTTCTACTTTCCTGGTTACATTTATGTAAAAACCCCGACTACAATCTTGAAAATTCAGCGAGATATTGCAGTTTCAAGTGAGACAAGTGAAAATGTATTATTTTAAAAATTTCAAAAAAGTACAAAAATGAGATAACATGTTCTATGTAAAATTAAATTATTCGAAAACAATTTTCCATGAACAAGTACTATTCACTTGCCTTTTCAAATGCGAGAGCAGGCAAATACATTTATCCGTTGTCAGGATGAGTTGCCCAGGTATCTGCTGAAGGGGAGTCTAGTATTTCTCGCTGGGAACCTCCAATCTTATAATGTAGGCAACTTATCCTGCTGCATAAATGCATGTTTACTCTTACCGGTTAAGGGACTCGGATCCGAAAATTTCCGATGAAATTCCTTCAAAATCATTGGAGAATTCTCCCAAAGTTTTTCGGTGAAATTCTTCAGAGATCATAAAATATTTAAATTCTTTGGAAAACATTGGACATTTTTTCCGAAAAGAATGGACAAGAGATAAGGGGAGCGCGTGGTTGTGTTAAACGGTAATTACAAAAAAATATACATCTATATTCTCAATTTTAAACGCTTCTCCTGTTAAATTTTACTTTTGGTCAACTAATCCCCTTTCGTATGTGCCCTCACATACTTAATCGCACCTCGACAACAGGGTGTTCGTGCTAAATTTGGACAACGAATTTGAACTCAGCGAGAGAAACTCAGTAGAAATAGGTGATTATCGTAATTTTTGAGAATACTGAAAATTTTTCCATACCGCTCGGGCAAGCTTTTCGGCGAAAAATTTTTCTGAGAATTTTCGGTCTGGGATTCGGTTAAAATTATTCAACATTTCGAGACGAATTAAAATCGTTTTTCCAAATTTATCCACCGTAAATTTTCGACCCAGGTATAACCCCCTCCCTTCTCTTGAGTGTAACCAAATTTGGACAACAAAGTTGAAGTCAGCGAAAAAATTGAGCAGGAGTACGAAATTACCTCCTTTTTTTTCATTATTGAAAATAGTAAAATTTTTTCCATGATACACATCCGGCGTTCTCTACACTGAACAATGTTTCGGGAGCTTCCAGGCCGGGAACTGGTAAAAATGGGTAAAGATTATTCAACATTTCGAGCAGAATTGGAATCCGTTGTCCAACGTCATTTTGATCTTATCTAAGCACCGGAGGGTCATGGCCACATTCGGACAACGAATTTGAACTCAGCGAGAGAAATCGAGCAGAAATAAGTGATTTACAACGATTTTTGTGGTTTTGGAAGATATTGAAAATTTCTCCATATCTTAGGCAATTTTTTCGTTGAAAAATTTTTCGGGAGCTTCCAGCCCGGAAACTAGTAAAAATTATCAACTTCTTGAGCAGAATTCGAATTCGTCGTCAAAATTCCTCCACCGTCAGTTTTCGACCGAGTATAACCCCCCTCCCCCAACTGTAACCTAACTTTTGATCGTATCTCGACAAGGAGGTGTTAGCGCCAAATCTTGACAACGAATTTGAACTCAGCTAGAGAAACTAAGTAGAAATAGGTGATTATTTAGCATTTCGAGCAGAATTCAAATCCGTTGTCAAAAATTATCCACAGTCAATTTTCGACCCAGTATAACCCCCCCTCCCCCGAGTGTAACTGAATTTTCGATCGTATCTCGGCAACGGAGGGTTCGCGCCACATTTGGACAATGAATTAAAACTGAGCGAGAGAAACTGAGTAGGAGGGGTGATCTCAGTTTTTGTGATTTTTGAAAATATTGAAAATTCCTCTATATCTCAGGCAATATTTTCAGCGAAAAATTTTTCTGAGAACTTTCGGCCCGGGATCCCCTGAAAGCTATTCAATATTTCGAGACGAATTCGAATCTACTGTCGAAATTTATTCAGTCAATTAGCATCCCCGCCCCCACACCAGTGTAACCTAACTTTTGATCGTATCTCGGCAACGGAATGTCAGTGCCAAATTTGGACAACGAATTTGAACTCAGCGACAAAAATTTAGCAAAAATAGGTAATTATCTCTACTTTTTTATTCCTGAAAAATTTTCCATACCAAAGATCAGACTTTTTCTTCGGTGAAAACTTTCCGAGAGCTCCCACGCTGGGACCTGGTAAAAATTATTCAACATTTCGAGACAAATTCAAATGCGTTGTCAAATTTAATCCACAGTCAATTTTCAACCCAGTATAGCCGCCCCCTTCTTAACCGAACTTTTGATCGTATCTCGGCAACTGAGTGTCAGTGCCAAATTTGGACAACGAATTTAACTCACCGTGAAAAATTAAATAAGACTATGTGGTTTTCACAATTTTTTCAATTTTTTTGAAAATTTCTCCATACTATGCATCAGGTATTTTTACCGTGAAAACTTTCCTGAGAGTTTTCATGCCTCGACCGGGTGAAAGTTATTCAGTACTTATCCATGAAGCGGAATAATGATCAGTTTATCTTTGCTAATAGGCACTTCGACTTCAAAAGCTGAAAATTGAGCGTAAACGGAAAATTTTCGACGGGGGGGGGGAATAGCTTACAATTTATAATTAAGAAAGAAGCTCGGATGTAGATAATAGGTACTATAACTGCGAGGGGAGCGAGTGTAAATTTTTTTTCTACAATTTTAGTCGTAAACATTGATAATATTCAGTTTATCTCCCCAAGTTAGGAGGGGGAGGGGGACAATTTACTCATACTTCTTGAAAATTTTTTCAGGCGTAATTTACTCAGCAAGAGTCTTACAGAAGAATTTTTTTCGGAGTTTCTTCAAATTATTATTCCTGATTCTACAAAAACTCAAGTTTCAAGAGCATCTCGAAAACTTTTTCATCCTTGTTCAAGATACATAATTATTTCAGACTCTACAAAGACTTCTTTTAGATTCTTAAACTAGTTCAAACGTGTACATATGAGACCCTTTAAGCCATGTTAGGATACGCAGTAAAATAGCTATTTTCAACCTTTTCCTTGTTGGTGGAGGGAGGATATATCTGCATACGTTATTAAAATTCTGTCAGAATTCTGTCAGGCGCATTTTATTTTTCAAAACTAGTCCAGAATAGCCTCAAGTATTTCTACAGCTTTTTCAGACTTTCTAAAGATTATTATTTTACGCTTTACGAAGTATTTTTCAGACTTTTCCGGGATTCATATAGCACTATGTAGGACTTCTTAAGACTCGACTAGACACTAAAACAATAGACTCCGCCTTTATAAGTATGTAACTAGGCTGGAAGAATTTCAGAAGTCAATGGAGCATAGAATTCTCAAAAAGTTTCGGACATGTTTGTAAGAGTCCTAAAGAAGTCTTATAAAAATCTAAAACAGGATTGGAAAATCCTAACAATCTCGAAGAATCTTAAACCCAATCGCAAATAAGTATGAAAAAAGTTTCAATTAGTCCTATTAATGTAGAGGACACTCTTCAAAAATCTCAGACAAGCCCGGAATAGTCTTGAAGAAAATTTCGAATGCTCCCTCGTACCATCAATACATGATCGATTGGTTCCGAGAAAACGTATACGATATTACACCAGTTTTTAGAGGAAAAATTACTATTTCATATATCGACAAAAATAAATTATTTTGTGATCAATAACCGGCCTTGTTGCCCTATTTTATTATCCTATGCTAAATAGCGTATGAAATGCTAGGTGAAAAACAGCATACAGTTCCCAAAACGATAAGTTGACAGCCCAGCTCACCACTATCTTTTTGGAGGCAAAATATCTTTTTATATTTTTCCAAATTCAGACAGAAGCTAAGTTTGCCTCGAACTCCTAACCCGCCACAGTTGTACGTGGATAGGTTGAATACATTCAAAATTTCACAACACATTTATATCCACACGCGATGTAGGGTGATGATGCCCAAATTGTACCACCTTTTTCCAAAATGAGCAGCTCTAGCTTTCTTATTGAAATTAGAAAGTACAGGTAAATTAGTTTCCAAATTTACTGCCGGAAAAAACTTATAATAGATAATCGAGGGGAAAGCTTGTACGACTTGAGCATCATTACCCTACTTAATTTTATGAGTGAAACTCGGAGCATATCTGGTACATTAGATGACAAGATGCATAAATGCATAATGTAGGTATTCATAATTTACAAAGGTAACACGATAATTTCAATCAATTGAAGACCTTTTTTGCGAACTGTGCTAGGTCCAAAATCATAAAAATGAGTTAAGGGCGCAACTTCGTGTAAAGAGTGACAACCAACAATGTGACGTTGTCTCGAAGCAAATCCGATTCTATAAGCTAGTTAGTTTCAATAATCAGTGCTATATTAGAATCATTTCCTTATGCAAATATCGAAAAGTTTTTTTTTTTTTTTTTTTTAAATTCACTCCTGTGAACTTATCAATTTGCAAAAAAGGTCTTCTTGTTAACGATGGTTGTACTTAGCATTCAGATTGATTACGAAATCGGAAACAGGACTAAATTTCCCAGAAGGGGCGAAACTAAATGAACTTGTAAACATAAATATTTTCCCCTCAATAAATCGTCGTTTAGATATTAGGAAGTGATGATCTAATGAATAGAAAACCGTCGACAATAAACAATATAAGTGGACTCTAGACCGGTACATTATAAATTTTACTTGGGGCCATTTGATACAATAATTATGACTTTGAGTGGTCACTATTGTTCATAGCAAGTTTCATTTTAAACCTATAAATACAACATTACAAATGTGTTTACATAAGCTGGCACGATGTTCAGTACCATATGGCTGTATGTACGTCATGACTGTTATAAATCCTAATAAAATTACGTACACAGCAAAAATAAGCGCTCATAATTTTCATTGTGATAACCAAGCTCTGAATTGGTCAACGAGGACATTTTCAATGATAATTACTTTTTATTTAGAGTGGTCTAAAAATAGAGGAAAAACGAATCAACAAAATTTGGAAATCGAATAATTTTATGAGGTCCAGTACAGAAGACAGGGACGTACAGAAGAGTTTTTCTGGGGGAGGAGAGTCCCAACTGATTCAACTCAAAATTCCCACATGTCAAAACAAAAAAAAAGCCTGCTGAATTTTCCAACTTCTCAACTCAACATTCCCAATTCCCAAGTATTAAAGCGAAAATAAAAAATAAATATAAAAAAAAAACTTCTGACTTGTTGCATTTTCCCAACTCTACCGAAATTTCCCAACTCCGCCTCACTAAAATGGTAAATTTTCCCAATTGCTGAGTAAAAAATTTATACGGAGGAAGCTCCCCCCCCCCCTATTAGTACGTACCTGACAGAAGATAAGGTTTAACGTAGGATTCCCCATGAGAGAAACTGCAAATCTGCTTTAAAATATGGTCAAGATTTTTTCTTATTAACTAACAAAAGGGGGGAAAAGTCATGGTTAATGGCCTATGTTGTATTTTGACGAGAAGCATACCTACTTATGAGAATTCATTGATGCCAAAAAAAAACTGAATAGACGTATGAAATATAGTAGGATACTAGGTTTTTAGACACAAAATTCAATAAAAAAAAGTAATTTTGGTCCACTCTACTTCTGAAAGCTCCACTACGAGTCAAAACCTAAACATCGCTTCGAGTATAAAAAATTTACCTGGACTAATAAAATAGAGCTAAGGCGTAGGGAGATAACTCCGTCATAAGGAAGGGGGGAATCTAAATACTTTTTATCTCTGTCATCCCTTCCCCTAGTGATTTCTTTTACGTAACTCCTGGAAAAAACCCTATTTTTTGCTAAGGAGATGAGGTCGAGACCCCCAGGACCACCTTTTCTGACAACCATAAAAAAAGCAGTTCTTGCGTTTTGGAAATGAGCTTTCACGTTCACAAATGTGACGCGCCATGAGAAACCATACATACCTTCGGGTGAAAAAGTTGTTTTCAAGAAAAACGCCAAAACACGTTGAAAAATTGATTTTGATCAAAAATGACTTTTTGCCGGAAATGTGTTCTAGAGTATCTGAAGAACATTTTAGGCACCCATACTCGCTTGTTTCGTTGTTTATTTGTTTAATTTTTCTAATTTTTGTAAAAAAATTTTTTTTGAATTTTTTGTATGATAGATTTTTTTTATAATCAACGTCATTTACGTACATTTTTTTTTTATAATAAACTTTATTTGCATACATTTGTCAGTTTTATTTTAGCAAACCTGAAACCTACACCATTGAATTCCTCATAAAATTTTACTCGGGGGGGGGGGGGGGGGGGGGCTCATTTTCAATCATAATACCTTCGGAGAACTTGGTAATTTAAGCAATGTCCGAACGAAAAACTTTAAAGCTGTTTTTCTCGAGAAGTACTTTTTAGTAGTTTCCAACTTCAAAATGGCATATCTCTGAGAATTTCTCATGGCGCGTCACAAATATTGTTATAACCAAAAAAAAATATTTTGAATTTGACTGAACGATATTGACGAGTTGGAAATTTCATCACCCTTCCTCCCCCCCCCCACAACCCAAAAAAGAACGAAAAAATACAGTTTTGCGTTGCTGAAATGAGTTTTTACATTCACAAATACTGTTATAACATGAAAAAATTATTGTTCTACAATTCGACAAGATACTGACAAAATGGGGATGTCGCAGGACCCCCCCCCCTCCACGAAATAATCACAGAAAAAATGTAGTTCTTACGTTTTGGAACTGAATTTTTTTTTTCATTTTCAAATATTGTTATAAAACGAAGATAATTCTTTTTAAGGTGTAATTCAACTAAGAAGATTTTGACGAGTTCGGAATTTCATCGCCCCACTCTCGCAAAAAAAAAAAACACGAAAAAGGCAGTTTTCGCTTTGTTACAATGAGCCTTCCCATTCACGAATATTGTTATAAAACGATAAAATTATTTCTTTTTGCAACCCGATTAAAAGACATTGACGAGTGGTTCCATAGCCCTCTCCCACCAAACAAACAGAACAAACATGTAGTTCTTGCGTTGTTAAAATGAGTTTTTCCATTCACAAATATTGTGATGCATAACATGAAATCAGCAATTCGACTACAAGATGTTGACGACTGGAGAATTCCATAGCCCCCCCCCCCGACCAAAAAAAGAAAACGTAAAAATGCAGTTCTTGTGTTTTGCAAATGAGCTTTTTCATTCGTAAATATTGTTACATCATGAAAAATAGATTCTTTTGCAATTCAACTAAAAGATTTTGACGAGTTCGGAGTTTTATTGCCCCTCGCCCCGCAAAAAATGCCGTTTGTGGGTTTGCAAATCGCCTTTTTCATTCGTAAATACTGTTTTAACACCGAAACATGATTGACGAATTGAGGGGGCCATGCCCCTCCTCACACAAAAAGCAACAAAACCAAAACGCAATTCTCCCGTTATTGGGGGGAAAATGATTATTTTGAATTTGACAAAAATCTATTTACGAATTGGTGGTTTCATCGTCCCTCGTTCCAAAAAAACAGAAAAAGGCAGTTTCTGCGTTGTTAAAATGAGTTTTTCCATTCAGAATTACAACATTTGAAAAAATGAGGGTTTACCAATTTAACCAAACGATTTTGACGAGTTCGGAGTCTCATCGCCCCCCCTCCCCATTCGAGGTTTCATTTTCTCTCTCCCCTCACAAAGCGAAAAAATGCGGTTCTGGCGTTGTTAAAACGAGATTTTCATTCAAAAACATTGTAATAACATGAAGAAAAAAACTGTTTTTTAACTCGACAACGAGATATTGATGAGTTGAGCGTTCAACCTCCCTCCCCCTCTGTCGCTCAGAAAAAACATACAAAAATGCAGTTCTTACGTTTTCGAAATGCGCTATTTCATTCTTAAATACAACTGTAACACGAAAAAAAATGAATTTTTAGCAATGCGAGTAAAATATCTTGGCGAATTAGAGGTTTTATAGCCCCTCCGCCCCACTAACGAAAAAAAGAACGCGGAAAATGCAGTTCTTGCGTTTTACAAATGAGTTCTTTCATCCGTAAATGTTCGCTATAACACGTGAAAAACAATTTACGATATTGTCTTTTGCAGTTCAACTAAAAGATATCAACGAGTTCGGAGTATCATCGCTCCTTCCGCTCTACTCCCTAAAAATAAAAATAAAATAGTTCTAGCGTTGTTAGAATGAGCTTTTCCATTCACAAATTTTATGATAACACGAAGAAATGATTTTTTTTTTGTATATTGATAAGTAGGCGGTAAAAGTGCCGCCCCCTCCTCCGCAAAAAAGGAAAAAAACAAAAGATGAAGTTCTTGTGTTATTAAATAAGCTTTTCCATTTACAAATACTGTTTTACCGTGAGAAAATGATTTTTTCTTTGCAAATCGACTAAAGGTTCTTCACAAATTTATGCCATAGCCCCCCCCCCCGCTCCCGCAAAAAAATAAATAATAAGTAAAACAATAATGTTCTTACGTTATGAAAATGCGTATTTTCATTCGTATAAATTAAAATAGAAATAACGATCTTTTGCAATTCGACTAAAAGATACTGACAAGTTGGGGGTTCCAAAGCCCCTCACTTAAGAAAAGAAAAGAAAGAAGTTCTTACGTTTCGGAAATGCGCATTTTTATTCGCAAATATTGTTTATAACACGAGGGAATAAATTATTTTTTTGCAATTCGACCAAAGAATATTGGCAAGTGCAAATATTGTCATAACGCGAAAAAATGATAACTTTTTTTGCAATTCGACTAAAAAAAAGAAACACGAAAATGTGCAGTTCTTGCGTTTTGGAAATACAAATATTGTAATAAGATTATAACACAAACAAAATGATTTTTTCAAATTCGACAAAAAGCTATTTACGAATTGGTGGATTCATCGTCCCTCATTCCAAAAAAACAGAGAAAGGTAGTTTTTGCGTTGTTTAAATAAGTTTTCCATTCATAATTACATTTACAAAAATGATGGTTTTTCAATTTAACCAAAAGATTTTGACAAGGTCGAAGTTTCATCCCCCCTCCCCCTCATAAAATCGGAAAGGTTCTTCCTGCGTTGTTAAAGTAAGTATATCCATTCACAAAATATTGTCATAACGCGAAAATATGATTTTTTTGCAATTCTACTAAAAGTTAATGATAAATGGAGGGTGCTCTAGCCCCCCCCCCACACACACACACAAACAATGAAGTTCTTACGTTTTGAAATGCGCTTTTTCATTCGTAAATATTGTTATAACACGATTAGAAGATTTTTATTTTTACAATTCGACTGAAAGATAATAACGAATTTGAGATTTTATCGCCACGTCCCCGAAAAACGAAAAAAGGTAGTTCTGCCGTTGTTCCGTTGTTAAAATGAGCTTTTCCATTCCCAAATACTGTCATAACACGAAGAAATGTTTCTTTTACTAGCAAATTCGGCTAAAAGATATTGACGAGTTGTTTTGAAAGCCCCCTTTACTTTAAAAAAAAAAAAAAATGCAATTTCTGCGTTTTGAAGATGAGCTTTTTTATTGGCAAATATTGTTACAACGCGAAAAAGAAGATTTTTTTGCAATTAAACTAAAAGATATTGATGAGCCTCTGGGGGTTCCATCGCCCCCCCCCCCATAAAAAAACACAAAAAAATTTATCCTACGTTTCCGAAATAAGTTTTATTGTAATAACACGAAAGAAAATCATTTTTAAAGACGTTCTTGCATTGTTAAATAAGTATTTCCATTCACAAATATTATTATAACGCGAAAAAATTCTGTTCTGCAATTCGACTAAGTTATTCATAAATTGAGAGTCCGGAGCCTCGGTACTGATGCGATGCCCGAAAGGGTAGTTTCCGGTGCCGAGGGTGCGGTGTCTCAGGGACCACTTTGGCATGCGTGCATCGCCATACGTCCTACCACACCACCCCCCCCAACCAAAAATGAAGTTTATAAGTTTTGGAAATCCGCTTCTTCCCTCGTATATATTGTTATAACATGAAAAAAACGATTTATTTGCAACTCGACTAAATTACAAGTTGAGGGTTTCATAGCACCCTCACTAGAAAAATACGAAACATTGCAGTTCTTGCAGCAAATATTGTTACAACACGATTAAATAATTTTTTCTTTATTCGACTAAAAGATAATGGGTTTTATCGCCATGTCCCCGAAAACGGAAAAAGATAGTTTTGGCGTAGGGAAAATGAGCTTTCCCATTCACAAGTACTGTTATCACACGAAGAAATGTTTCTTTTACTGGCAAATTTGGCTAAATGATACTAACGAGTTGTTGTTTCTAAAGCCCCCTTCACTAAATTAAAAAAAAAAATAAAATAAAAAAGCAGTTTTGTGTTTTGGAGATGAGCTTTTCCCTACGCAAATATTGTCACAACATGGTAAACAAAGATTTTTTCGCAATTCGACTGAAGTATATTAACGAGTAATAATTTAAAAAATAATTATTATTATAATAATAGAAATTTGATTAAAAATTTTATTTATTAAAATTAAATTTAAAGAATTTGGATTTTGAAAGTTAATTATTAATCATGAAATTATTATTAATAACTTATTAAAGTTTACGTAAATTTTAAGTTTACAAATTTTTTATTAATAAAATATTAATATTATTTTTAAATTTTCATTAAATGAATGATGGGTTCCCTTGCTCCCTCAATCAAAATAATACAAAAAATTAATTTTACGTTTTCGAAATGGGCTTCTTTATTCAGAATAAATTAGTGTAATAATACGAAAGAAAATTATTTTTTTGCGATTCGACAAAGTTACGAGTTCGAGACTCCAACGTTCGGCTCAAAAAAAAACAGTAGCGTGCGTTTTCGAAATTGGCTTTTTCATTAGCACATTGTTATAATATGAAAATAACCTTTTCGCGATTCGACCAAAAGATATTTTCCGAGTGGATATTACTATCATCTGATTAAAAATAAACTCATAGCAAAAACGACCAAAAGATATTTCCGAGTCGATAGTAACATTATCTCATTAAAAAATAAATACAGAGCAAAAATCTTACCTTCTTGACACAGATGAAAAATTTCCGGGAAAAATTTACCGCGCTTCGAAAAGACGAGTTACTATATAGCTCAAGACGACTTCTTAGCTCTTAAGACGACTTCGAACACACTGAGCTCCGAGCAAAAATCAGGTTAAATTTCACTACCTTAACGTGGTTGCCATGATGACTATAATCATTAATTCAAATCAGACCTGTGTCAGGAAAACAAACATAATCCTCTTGAACATTGTCCTTCTCCGATATTCAATGGATGCGTAGAATCATTTCTGAACCTGAAACATGTAGATAATGGGTTTTCTTTCAAGCTTGTTTCCTTTTAATTGTGAATAAGTACATTATAGCCTATAGTCTCGTTTATCTAGTCTCAGCTACGCACACAATGTATAATAGCGCCGCTAATAATATTTTTGGAAGGAATAGACAGCAATAAAAAATGACCACTGGTTTTCGTGGAAAAAAAAACTCTGTTCTTTTGTCAGGACATGCAAAAACTTGCTCACTAATGCATCTTACTTCGTTTGACTTTGTATTTACATTAATATTTATATTACAGCAAATTGTTTTCCGCAGAGCAAGAGAGAGTCGCAGAGGTGCCAATGAGAGCGATTACCCTTCCCAGCAGAGAGAAATTTGAGTAGAAAATACTACAGAAGTACTTCAGCAGTGAGAGAAACGCATATGCAAACACACCGACCAGAATCTTGAGGAGTCTCAAGGAATAGACGGTTTGAGCAAGTCCGGATTATACAAATCCAAAAATTACTGGCGTCCTAGTGAAGTCTGAAAACGTTATACAGAGTTTCAAACAAGTTTGGAAAGATCTTAAGCAGTCTTTCAGCACAGCTCAGAAAGTCCTAAAGTCTTAATGACCACCAAAGGGGCTCAGCTAGTTTTAAGGAGTCTTACGAGTCTTTATGGGTTTTGTAGAGTCTTGAAACGCAGGGACCTGGAGCGCGGAGTCAATATTTTTTCAGAAGCGCCGAAACCCGAAAAATTGATTACCGAAGCCGAAAGCATGGAAAAAATTATCTAGCAAAGCTGTAGCCATAATTAAATTTATTTTTTTTTAAAGCCCAAGTCGGGTTGGAGCGGCTCCTAATTTGAGGCCGAGCAGCAGGGGCGAAACTATAGGGGGTGTGGTGGATGAACCCCCCCACCCCCCAATAATTTGGCAGTCGCCAGATTTAGAAACTGTTCATTTGAATTTCTCATTTTTTATGAATGTCTGTCTGTTTGTTTTGTTTTTTTTCTTTAAAAATATTTCGGTTAAAAAATCGGCAAATTTATAATTTTTTTAAAATTTTGTCAGTGAATTTTTATTTAAGAAAAAAAATTTGTCGGCAAATGTTTCTCCTCCACCTCCCCAAACTGAAAGTCAAATTTCGTTTCTGAAAATGGAGTACCCTGGACTCCTGTCAGAGACTAGTCAGTCAAAAGCCGAAGGTAGGTTTCAAGCTGAGAAAACAAAGCTGGAATATGGAAGACATTTCGAAAATCTGAAAGTCTGTAGCAAACGTTGAATTTCGAATTTCAATGACTATTCTGTTTTTACGAGATTATCTGTTTGACCTAGAGCCTAAAATTTGAGAAAGTTGAACATTTTATTAAATTCTAAAAGTTGAAAGCAAAAGACTTATTTTCTAATGTCACAAGCTGAATCCGATAGCAAATGTTCTATTGTTCAATTTACGGGCTCTAGTCGTGGTGAATATAGGAAAGAAATATAGTTTGAAACAAATGTCAAAACTCCATGTGTTTTACCCATAAGAACGAAAGGGAGCTTGTGGCACGGATTCCTCTCATCCGATTTTAACCTGAAACTTTGTAGGTTTTTTTTTTTTTAATCTATTGGAACCAACTTAGGAGACGAATCAGAGGAAATTCACCAAGAGTAAATAATGACCATCTTAATGTGTAAAGGGAGTTTTGCGTTCCTCTCAAGTATTTCTAACATCCTTCCAACTTACCCTCCCAGATTAGGGTATGCTCATGTGAGCAAATGTAAGTGCTTGTGGGATGAAAAATTGAAAACGAATAAAGTGGGATTTATTTTACGTATATTTTTGGGGGTGGTAAAAAAAATTAGCACATAGCGGCCAGTCAGGTAAATCCGGCCTTGTTAGTGAATAAAAACACTAACCGTTAATTTTTATACAAACTGTAAAATGATAATCCCAACACCCATTTTTATTCCAAAATCCGGTCGACGTGGGACAAACTGGGGTCTTCAAAAGGCAAGTAGAGATGCTGAATTGAGGAATGTATTCACTCTTATTTTCCTCTTTTTTTTCTTTTGTGCAAAAAATGAAAATGAGCCCATTCTGAATGGGAAATGAATGAAAGTTTTTTCCTTAATTCGGCATCTCTGACGGCTAAATCTCGTTTCTTTTTCGGTGGAAAAAAAAAAAAATCGCTCCCGTTAAGCAAAACTAGAGCTAAACTTGAAATTTTTTATGGAAAGATCACTAAAATAGGAGTTGAGTTTTTGGGTCGTTGATTTCGAAAATTTCACCAGAAGATTCTTCTTTGGATTCCCGATTTAGGTTTCAAAAGCCAATACTGGTCTCCAGAAGTGATTAAAATTGACTTCCCGGTAACCGAATAAAATATCGAAATAGGGAAGGGGAGAGGGGAGGTCGCCTAATTTGGAAATTCCATCAACGCGATAAATTTTCGATATTGACTCTCGGGTGAGCCCCAAACACCAAAATGAGAGTCGAAATTGAACACGAACTTGATTTAATCTTTCAACATTTTCATAACCATCAAGTTACCAAAATTCAAATTGGAGGAAAAATTTCAAAATTATCCAAGTATGAGTTATTATATGAGGAACATTCAAGGCTTTAAAAATCAAAAACTATGAAATTGAACCAAAATTAGGAATTACAATAGTCGCTGTTTCAATAGATTACTTGGGTTTTCAACGTCAATTAATTTTTGTCAATCTCTTTGGACTTCAAATGTTGGCTCATAAAGATGCAAGCTTTAATGAGTTTTTTCTTCAAACGCAAAAATTGCCATTTAACCTAAGAATAATGAAGTCCAATCAAAGTTCCAAGGAGGGTCATTACTAAATTTGTAACAGCCCCCCCCCCCCACAAACAAGAAAATGGAAATGAACAACTTTCACTTTGATAGTTCAATCATTTTTTATAAAATTATATCTGCTTTTGAAAATTCGGCATTTGACGATTTAACCCTTTCTCAAGAGATTAGGATGTTTGTAATGATGAAAATGAAACAGCGATCTTTAGCATTTTCAAAAACAATCTGTTAAGTTGAATTTAAGATCGTAAGAACTCTCCACTTCAATAGTCTACTCGATTTTTTTGCAAAAACTAATTAGTTCTTGTCCATTTCGATTTATGGGATCTTTTAAGCTTGAATCAGATTCAAAATTTAGCGCATATTCAAATTCAACTACCCTTAAGGTCAGTAATTAATGTCGATAGTCTATCCACTTTGGGATCCCATTCTGAGTTCTGGATTCCAGGGACGTACCGAAGAGTTTTTCCTGAGGGAAAGGGGGGGGGGGTAAAAATTGTGAAAGTCCCCACCGACTCAACTCAAAATTCCCAAGTATCAATGCAAAAGAAGAAAAACCTTTTGACTTGTTGGGTTTTCCCAACCTGTCAACTCAATTCCCAAATATCAAAGCAAGCAAAAAAAAAACAATTTTAACTTCTTAGATTTTTTCAACTCGTCTGACTGAAATGGTAAATCTTCTCGTTGCCCCCTGCCCCCTTATCGGTACGTCCCTGCCTTCAATAATTTGTCAGTTAGCAAATTTTGAAACTGTTCGTTTGAATTTTTCATTTTCTGAGAACGTTTGTTCGTTTGTTTGTTTGTTTTCCTATTAAAAAATACTTTAATTAAAAAATCGACAAATTTAAAAAAATTTTGTCGACGAATTTTTAGTTTAAAAAAATATTTGTCGGAAAATTTTCCTTCTCCACGCCCCCCCCCCCCCAACTGAAAGTCAAGTTTCGTCTCTGACAAGCTGAGAGACTAATAAATATTTGACATTGGATTACTTAAATTTAGGGCTGTGTGTTAGTCAGGGATGCGGAGAAACCGATAGCTGAAAGTCAGCCGGAAGTTTTTGCAGTTTTAGGATAATTTTGAGAAACCTTAGAAGTTGGAAGCTGAATGAGTTAAAAGCTGGAAGCCGGAAGCGGAAGCTAAAAGTCTTTCATATTCCAACCGGCTTCTTACAATTTTATGAAAATTGTTTTTTATATTTTTTATCTACAAAAGTAGAAGAAAAAGAGAGGGAAAAAAGTTAGTGAAAGTGAAATGGTGGGAATAAGTAAAAGAAGCTGGAAGCTAGAAGCCGGAAGCCGAAAAAAAAATGGAAGTTCGAAGTTCATATACGTGACCTGCCAGAAAGAACGGGACCTGTGCGCAAAAATGAAAATTTTACAAGAGAGCGGATAAACAAAATTGAGAACGTTTTTACGTTATGAGACACTCAACTTTGAAGACTTCCAGCAGTTCGAGAAAATTTTTTATAATTTTTTCTACAACACCACGCGAAAGAGCGGCCAAAAATTAGTCAAAAACAAGTTATTATCACAAAAATGATTTTTTGTGCGCAGGTCCCTTTCTTCCTGGCAGGTCACATACTGAGGCTGGAAGCTATAGAAGCAAGAAGCCTAGATAAGAATTGGAGGCTAGAAGTCGGAAGCGGAAGCTGTATCGTTCGGCTTCCGCATTCCTGGTGTTAGCAATTTCAAAAATGCGAGTTGACAATAGGGGCGTAGAAACAGGGAGAAGGGGATACAACCCCCTTCCAACACTATCAAGAAGAGCACTTCAGAATGTATTTTAACGCATTAATTACACAGTAATAAGATGACGAGATAAGTGATCCAACAACCACTAACCCCCCTCCCCAAGACTGAGACCTTCTAACGCTGGTGTTTGACAATTTTAGGGAAAACAAGCATGTAAAATAAAATGAATTTGATTTCCAAAACTTCTCCACAGGGAAATCTGTTTCAATTAAAACACAAAACCGTGAAAGAAAATCAATATTTTCCCTTCTTTGTTATAAGACGGGTGGGCAGGACCAGATTTAGCATTCTCGCACCTCTAATTAGGCAGAATAAAAACTGGCGCCCTCCTCTTAGATTTTCGTTCGTACACCCCCTCCCTGAATTTTTTTTTTTAAAATATAAATACATAGATTTAAAAAAAAAAAGTGTATAAGATTTGACGCCCAAGGCACGTTCTTATGTGGCCTATACGCAAATACGGCCCTGGGGGTGGGAAACAACTTCAACTGTCCAAACGAGCAACGTCGACTTTTTGAATACTATAATCTAAGTTCAATAGAGTACCGTAAACAGAAAGTTCTCCTAGGTAAGGAGAGGAAAGATAGGAAAAAGTTGTCTTGACAAGCAAAAAATAAATTTTAAAAAGTCCGATGTCTAAAATTTTGCTCAAATTTTCAGTACCAAACAAAAGAAAGGAAAAAAAAAAGCTTTAAAATACCTTTTCTTTTTCTAACTTGAGCTTGAGGGAGACAGGGGGTATTTCCCATACCTCCTTTGTTCGCCCCATTGCCTACTTATACCTAAAAATCGAACTACTAGAATAACGGTTGCTTCGTTCCTGATTTAGAATATTAAATTGCATTTTCCATTCAGTCTCGACTCAAAGTCCCCAAAATCAAAACTCCAAAAAACAACAATACTTGCAGTTTTTCAGCTTGACGTCTAAAATTAGCTTGAAACACACCCTCAGAAAGAGTAAGTATGCGGTTATATCTTCCGAAGGGATGACACACAAATTTTGTAACTGGTCACACAAAAATACACAAATGGTACACAATTTTTCTGTATAGGTTTCATCCACATCCCTTGTATATGTACTGCGGGCGACACGGAGCTAATCTATCGTCAAAATTGATCCACAGTCAATTTCCAACCAGTATAGCCCTCTACCCAAGGCAGCCAAATTTTGATTGTATCCCGGCAACGGAAGGTCAGCGCCAAATTTCTTAATGAATGAAAAAATTGTGTAGAAATAGATGATTACCTCAATTTTTTTGATTTTCGAAAATTTTGAAATTTCTCCATAATCTACATCCGGCATTTCTTCAGCGAAAAATTTTTCGGAAAGCTTCCGGGTGGGCATCTCATGAATTTTATTCATATTTTCGAGACAAATTGAAAACCATCCCCAAAATGGATCCGCAGTCAATATTCGACCCAGTATAGCCCCCCCCCCCGTATAACCAACATTTTAAATTGTATCTCGACAATGGAGGGTCAGCACCAAATTTAGACAACGAATTTGAACTCAGCGAGAAACATTGAGTAGGACTAGGTGGTTATCTCAATTTTTGTTTTCGAAAATTTTGAAAATTTCTTCGCACTACATCAAGCATTTTTTTTCGGCGAGCTTCCGAGCCTGGGCCTGTTTATAATTATTCAATTTTTCTAGATGAATTCAGATCCATCGTCAAAATTGAACCACAGCCTATTTTTGATCCAGTATAGCCCCCTCCCCGGTACAACCAAATTTTTGATTGTATCTCGGCAACACAGGGTCAGTGTCAAATTTGCTTAATGAATTTGAACTCAGCGAGAAAAATTGAGTAAGAATAGACGGTTATCTCAATCTTTTATTTCTCCATTAGAATGCTGCTGAGAATCTCACCGAGTTTAACAAAATCGGTGACTCAAGAACTACTTTTATGATGTTTTTCCACAAAGTTATATTGGACCCTTCAAAAGCAGAAAATCAAATTTAGGGTATCGATCGAAGTCGAATTGAAAATCTGATTGAATTTTTGAACATAGTTTGTTTTGGTATTTTGTTCGATTTTCCAAATTAGGTAGGTCAGTTAGGAAAGGGCGATTTTCCTTCCTCGTAGAATGATCTAATCTCTTCTCATTTGGAAGCGAAAACGTCTTACTTTTCTGTTTTCGTGAAATACTCAGAAAATGGGCCCTCTGAGAGATAGAAATCGCAATTAGGGCAGAAATGGGGATTGAATTAAACATCTGATTGAATTTTCGAACTGAACGACCTTACAAACATAGTTATGTTCCGACATTGTTTGGTCGGAATTGTTGCATTGTGCGAACCATTCTTGCTCGAAGAAAGAACAAGTGCCTCATCCTTCAAGAAACGAAATAATTTGCTCAGCTTTGCTTTGAAAAAGAAACAAAAAAAACGAGGTCTTCTTATATCAAAACTGGAGAATTTCTTTTTCCTATTTTTGTGGAATACCGTGCACCCTTTTTGGAAGAGGGAAAATTCGTATTTGTTGGCACTAATATTGTAATCGGATTACATGGTACGAGTATCTGGCTGAATTTTCGAATCGAGCGATTCTGATTTTCTACTGTACGTCAAGTTCGAACAGTTTTGTCCATTTGAAGGAATCGAATTTGAATCTTAGAATCACAATCAGGGTCTGATCCAATAATCTGATTTTCGAAATGAACCACAGTAAACTCCCTCCTTTTGTTATTTAGTTCAAGTATTCCAGGAAAGTCAAACTGGTCCTTTCAAGGAGAGAAGGAGGTCGAATTTGGGGCCCACGATTCGGGTTAAAAATCTGGTTAAATATTTGAACTTGAGGGCAAGTTTTGGTACATCGTTCAACTTTTCAAGTTTTGGGATCAAATTTGCATTATTTGGTGCTACATAGTTTGGATGAAAAATCTGACTGAGTTTTTGAAATTGGCGATCCAAACAAAATGCCTACTCAGATAGGGTACCTTATTCAGTTTCTCAGCGAAGTCGAATTGGCCTTTTTGAAAGGGGTAAATTTGAGTGTTGGAGTCCGAATCGAGGTTGGATCAAAAATCTGATTCGATGTTTGAGATCAGCGAGCCAAAAAAACCTTGTTTCGATGTGTAGTGTATTTTTTTTTTATTCCAAATTAGTTTTGCCTTTTTTCTTACAAATTTTGGATCAGCTTATCGGACCAACTGACGCGATATTATTGGAATCAGTGACCCAAAAAAGGTCTTATTTCGGTACTTCAATTTTGTATTCCAAGTCAGTTTTGCCTTTTATTCAAATTTAAAGCTTCGGAGGGATCATAATCACAAATTTGATGCGATATTTGAAATCAGCGAACCAAAAATCCCTTGCTTCGGTACGTTTTTTGATTTTCAATTCCAAGTTACTTTTGTCCTTTTTTCGAATTTAGGGATCCAGAGGGGGTCGGATCAAGAATTTGAGGAAATATTCGAAATCAGTGACCCAAATAAGTCCCATTCCAATATTTTACTCGATAGTAGTGGTCTCGCATCAGTCGATTGAAATCGACCCTAAAACAACTGATTTTACAAGATGATCGATCTTTGAAAAATCGAAATTAATCGATAGTTAATATCAGCAGATCGGTCGTATTTTTCTTATATTTATTTTATTTATTCTAAAATGTGATGTGTGGCGTAAAAAGGTTCCTTGAGGTGATCTAGGATTTTTTTTCGAGTATGATACCCCTTATTGTCAAGGTCTACAGAACTGAGGTGGCTTCCACAAAATTGTCAGATCGCAGGTCATTTATGAGTCAGCATCCTTCATTCTGTCAACTCTTGTCAGTCACTGGTACTAGACTCGCCAACTCAACATTTCAAATCACTAAGCGACCTTCGTCAACTGCATAGCAATAAGTAACCGAGAAGATGCTGAAAATATATATGTATATATATGAACAGGGATTAAATTTTTTAAATGAAGAATAGGTTTTGAAATTGAATGAAAAAAAGAAGTGTGAAATAAATAAAAATTTTATATGTACACGAGTGTTTACGAAAGAAAAAGTAGTATTGATCATATCAGAATTCAACTAACTATAATAATTATACAGGGTGTCTGAATTTCGGTTGCTAAGCGGGGAAGAATGAATAGTACTTGAATAGGCAAAGCAAAAGTGTTATTATCACCTTTTGCCTAATCACAAAATTGAAGGCGCCGCATCTTTGTAAAAATCAAAAAATTCACTAATTTTGACCTATTAGAAAAATCACGAGTAATGATGTTGCCCAGTCTACAATGATGCCATGGTACAGCACTCATTTAGAGTAACAAAACAAGTTCTTACGAAATCCGGCCTGCTCTGAAAATTTAAGCAGGTAAATGGCATCCAAAATTCATAAATTTCTACTTTTTACAAAATTGTGCAAAAAGCCTACTTTTACTGAATCCCGACATGAATAACCAAAGGCCGGCGTACAGTTCTCATTATCAAAACTGGTAGCCCTGATTCAGATGAACAAAAAATCATACCACTATCTCCTTCCAGTTTTCAGAATTTAAAAAGTTAAGACGCGTTGAAGTACTTTCAAATTTCAAAAAAACAGAAAATTTAACTCGCCCTAAAAATTAAACGGTTAGGGGGACAGCTATTTGGTTTCTAGGCTCCGTTCAAAAATAAGTTTCCCTAAATTCGTAGGCAGAAACAAAAATAAAATAAAACGCAATGAAAGGGAAATGTAAATCTTGAGTTTTGCACACTCTGGAATAGAACTGGAGTTGCTATATCAGTGCTACAAAAATGAGCCAACATTTCGACGTGCGTTGCTTGTGAATTACGAAGTGTAATACATTTCTACACCGCGTAACGACGTTCGACGGAAATTCACGAGAAATTGTGTCATACAGTCAATGGCGCAGCTAAGGGTTTCCCAAAGGGGGGGGGGGGGCACAATAAGGTTTTCAAGGGAGAAAAAGTCGAAAATTGTAGTTTTTTTTTAATCGCTGATATTAGAGGACTATGTAAAAATATTGAGAGGGCACGCCCCCCCCCCGACGCTACACCACTGCATACAGTGGCGAATTTCAGAAGAAAAGCCAAGTCTCTTGCTTCCAGGTTTCAAATTTTTGCAAGAAAACGTCGAGTTTGCAGACATACTAACAGAAGATAAAAGTAAAGCGCACTTTTAATCGGAGGGATAACTGGTACATTCAGTAAGAGTTGATACATTTTTTGAAATAATTTACTTAAAAAATTTATTCTCAATCTGGTAACGTCTCAAATTTTTAGATTTCTTTTATGATGTGGGGAAATCAGTTAGTGTACAGAAGACAAATGCTGCTAAAAAACTGAACAGAATTGAAGCCTGTTGTTAATTTGCAGCGAAAGTGCACAAACCATAACAATGGCTTGTCATAAAATGAATCAAGTTTCATTCATCTACTTTCAGCGAGAGGTCTTCTTGTATTCCAGTGCCTATTTGATGGTGGTTAGACAACTAGTTCAACAGATGGAGTCTTCATGTAACGCCAGTCATTCATTCAGGCATAACGACTATTGAAAGTTACAATAAATTAGAAGCGTTTGTAATTTTTCTTTTTTTTCTTTTTCTTCTTTGATCATAAGGTTCATTTTTCGATCATTTCAGAAGCTTCATGAACTTCAACGCGACATAACTTTTTAAATTCTGAAAACTGGAAGGAGATAGTGGTATGATTTTTTGTTCATCTGAATCAGGGTTACCAGTTTTGATAATGAGAAACACCGGCCATTGGTTATTCATGTTGGGGTTCAGTAAAAGTAGGCTTTTTGCACAATTTTGTAAAAAAATTGAAATTTCTGAATTTTGGATGCCATTTACCTGCTTAAATTTTCAGAGCAGGCCGGATATCATAATAACTTGTTTTGTTACTCTAAGCGAGTGCTGTAACATGGCATCATTGTAGACTGGGCAACATCATTACTCGTGATTTTTATAATGGGTCAAAATTGGTGAATTTTTCGATTTTTACAAGATGCGGCGCCCTCAATTTTGTGATTAGGCAAAAGGTGATAATAACACTTTTGCTTTGTCTACTCAAGTGCTATTCATTCCTCCCCGCTTAGCAACCGAAACTCGGACACCCTGTATATGGTAGCCAGTGGCACCGGTTTATTAGAATTTTATTTCACTGAATTAAAAAGTATTACATGATACGTAGCTTTCTGTGGGAAAACGGCTCAATACGAACTTAAGTACTTATTTTTCTAGGAAAAGGGGTAAATAATTGAGCACGTTTTGATAAAACACTATTCTATCTAGATTAGTGTTGAACTTGTTCATAGAAAAGACTGTTATAAAATCTTGAGATTGAACTAAATTATTCGCAGAAAATCAAAAATCGTGATATTACTAGTTTTTCTCATTCACAACTTCAACTAACATTGATAACTTTGAAGAAGTAGATTTAGCCAGATCGATTTTTTCGACTTCATAATCAAAAACTTTTCAGGAATTGATTTTTCAAAATCGATCTTTCCAGAGACGAAATTCGGATCACTATTCGATAGGTTTTCATTTAAGATTCCAAAGTTAATGGAATATTCCAGCCCTCTTGGAGGAGAAAGAAAAATTATTCACTCCAAAAAATGCTTAAGGTTCCCATTTGAAGATCCAAAAGTATTGCTCATCTGTGCGACCATCCGTTCAGCGGTAAAAAATGGGAAGGAATTCGAACAAACATCCAGTATAGCGCAGCTACACAAGCATGAATAATAGAAGGATGAATGGAAATGACATCTGTTAGAATCATTATTAGGATAGGTTGAATGGTTTTATACGTATTTTTTTGTCTCCTGTCCAGACACCAGACTGGTATTGTCAGCGCCAGGTAGTCAAAATATTTCTTTGTTTAAGTAATTGAGACGAGGACTCATTGTATTTAGCTGCCTACTTTTGCCCTTCGTTTTTTCTTCGACTACAGAAATGTCCAGGTCTGTCTGTGTGCCTGCGAAGACCTTCTTGATTTCGGAGGAAAATAAAACATTCTGGAAGTGACTGTATCGACTTTTTCAAAGGAAATTTTATTTCGAGGAAAATACAAAAAACGTATACTTAATCGTGTGAAATTTTCATAATAGCAGTGGGATAAGGACGTAGTGCTTTGGAAAGCATAAATCATGTCATAAACAGCGGTTTAGAAGACCACCATGTAGATGTTGAATGATATTCTCGGTAAATAGCCATTAAAATGAGTTCGTGGATATCGTTACCTCTTATTGTTGGGGGGGGGGGAATAAAGATTAGTGCATAGACAAGTAATTATATGTGTCTCATTTTCCTGAGAGGCCACTATATACGTGTCGCCAAATAGCTTGACAGCTATCAAGAGGGGTACCAGACTCTAAAATACAAGTACTATTTTCAGCATGCGACTCTGACGACCTCTCTTTCTCTACTCCAATTACCTTAAGTACTCTTTTCCAAATTTCAACTCTATTTACTAAAGAAAAAAGAAAAAAAGTAAATAAATAAAAAAACAGGAATTCCAGCATTTACTCTATTTATTTTACCCAGCAATAATATTTCATTGTTACCTCTCGATCTTTGTTAATTCAATAATCTCGCAGTCCGGATTGCAGATCCTGTTGGGGATAAGGTCTGCGAACTACCATAGGTACCAGAGGCGGAGACTCTTGTTTCAAATTGGGGCCAACAAGGGGAGAGGGCAAAACTTCACAAGGGCAAAAATGACTCTGTTAAGTCACCCCAAAAAGCTTAGGGAATTTGGAACTAAATATTATACACTTCCATTGCCGAAGGCTAGTTGGGAAGAATCGGCTATACGAGATCGAAAGAGCACTTTTGGTAAGGTGAAATGGGACATTGTGGGTCTCTCAGAAGTTAAAAGAAAGAGAGCGAAAATTTGGTTAAGACGTGGAGTGTGGTAATTTGGTACTTGTACTTTCTTTGGAAGTACCAAATGATTCGGGGGTGAGGATATTACCAAGTGTATGGTGCACTCTTTGACTATAGTCAAAGGGTGCGCTTCGTAGTCGGGTTTAAGGGTATCTCGGGAAGGATTGCACAATTGAAAATTAAATGGCAAATCACTCTTATCGATCAGCCAGATATACGCTGCATGCCTTTTCACACAAATATTGGATATCGGACCGACATCGTGCCGATAGCGGAAGTCAGATTCTTGAGACACATACTACAGTGAGAGCTTTCACACGTTGGTTATCGGTCCGATATCGGTATAATATATCGTCGGGATATTTCGTGATTCTCACGATATTGCACCGATATAGGTGTCGGCTGAATATCGGACGATGAGCACAAAGATACACGTTTGTATTGATGCTTTCACACGACAAAGCCAGTCTCTCACCGATAATCTAATTTTGGGTAGTGCAGGAGTTGGGATAACTTTAGACATGATGTGACAAACGAATTGGGCGGCTCGAAGGACCCTTGCTTCAATATCACTGGCGGTAGTTGCTGCTCGTCAACAATGTTCCATGTTATGGTTCCCTGTGGCCTAACAAAGGTTGGGGTTGCATTCAAGATAGTATCGAAAATGAATTTTGCGGTCCAGAAAAGCCTTTCTATGATGTAAATAATGCTAATATATCGACTATAGTATATTTCAAACTTACTGGTGGGTGATAGGATAGCCCCCTGTGGCACCATTAGGGTATAGACGGTAACTTGTTAAGAATAACATTACAAGTGATTTCGGCGTGCTTGAAAACCTCGAGCATGATGTGTCTTCAGGGCCGGATTTAGCATGCTCGCGCCTCTAGGCAGAATAAAAATTGCCGCTCCCTCAGATTTTCGTTCACCGCCCAATTTTTTTTTTAAGCCTTTGTCCGTACGATACAGTGACCACATCAGTGGGGGGGGGGCTCATGTCATCGAACGTACCCACGTTCAGGCATAACCATCCACCGTACTTCATCATTCCTATCCCTTCCAATTGTACACCAAAGTATCCCAAATGTTTTATCAAATCATCGCGGCATCTAGTCGGTGATCACTCCCTCTTCCGCCACCATGGGTGTACATTCCTCAGCTAATTTCCCCTATTTCTTACAGCTCCTAACGATGTGCCGGACGTACTTCATCTTTAATTTTTTGATTCTCTCTCCAATATCCATCGCCTCATCCACAGTGTTCGCGATTTTTTCGAGCTGTATTTTGTCTTTAACCCTAATTTTTATGCTACTTCGTAACATCCTATAAAACTTTACTCTCATGCGATCTGAGTTTCTGTTAGCGACCGCACGTTTGGGCTCCATAGGTGAGGATAGGTGCCACACATTGCTCCAGGATTTTAACGTTTGTTTTAATGGGTAAGTTCCTTTTAAAAAATGCCCTGTGCGCCCAGAAGTTTTTCCATGCCTTCGCTATCCTCGCCCTCAGCTCCAATTTTTCCCTACGCTCCATAGTGACTATTTGACCAAGGTAATTATACTCCTTGACTATTTCTATCCCCCCCCCGGCCTTGATTCTATCCCCCTTTATATTAGTCATTATTTTGGTCTCGGAGGTGTTCATTGTCAGTCCCACTTCCTCACTTGCTATTGCTAAGCTCGTACGCCATGAACCTCAGCTCTTCCAGATCATTACACAACAGCACTATACCGTCGGCAAAACACGAAATGTTCAACCGCTGATCAATTATATTTACACTCTCACCCCTATTTTCACAATTTAGTTTCCTAAGACTCTCCTCCAGTACTGCATTAAACAGATTCTGGGAGAGTGGGTCTCTCTGTTTTACCCCTTTTTTAATGCCAAAAGTTTCCCCTGCTTTGTCCAAACGCACATACGCAGTTGAAGACCAAGGGGAAAACGGTTTTTGTCCATTTTTAAGGAACTTGAATTAGAAATGGCATCTGTTGCCTTGTTAAGAGTGCGAATCAAAGATGTAGTGATCAAGAGGGGAAAATGGTTCATTCGAAAGATATAACGTGCAACAGTTTCAGGATACTGGGGAAGAACGGTTCCATTCCGCACGTTGAGAGAAGAATGGTTGTTGTCCATGCCCCTGTTTATGGGCAGATGACGTTTACCTATATAATGTTGCATCATCCTCTTGCTGTTACTTTACAAACAGTATTACTCTTGCTACTGTAAGTCCTTATTCCACATGTGTTCACTGCATTGTTGTTTTGAACGTGTAAAATGGGTAATGCAAGTGGCGAAGATGGTGACACCATAGGCTTATTAAGTATTAGGTTGGGTCTTATTAGGTTATAGGCCCAGCCATCCTTGGTGCGCTGGCCTTATCAAGTTTTGAAAAAGGAGTATTTTTATAGAAGATCAGAGGAACGTAGAGTAGTATAGAAAAATTTCAAGCTAGCAAATTTTTAAATATTTCAGTCGACGACCATAACACAAAAAAGGAAAACATGAAATCACTTAGGTACATGAAAGTCTGGAGCGCCAAGACCTTAAATTAGGGCCTTATTGAGCTCACCTACCTTAATATGCGCATGGTGATCACGTCTCATACGACTCACATGAGCATGTCATACATGCGAAGACTCTTGTAAGCTGATATTTCGATTTATCGTCATTATCAGGGCTGCAAATTTTAAGCACAAAAAATTGCGAAATATGCCCATATTTTATGCACTGAATTCAGTCTAAGCAATATGCCTAAAATATGCGCCAAAATTGTGAAATATGCGTAAATATGTAAGTACAATATGGGTATTGTATATATCGTTTCAAAAGAAAAATTAAGTTGGATACACTGAGACAATTTTTATCATATTTTAAAATGATCCAGTAAGTATCTCCTTAAGAGTCCAATCTTCTTTTAATAGGAAATGCACCCAGGAGATAATGCACCTTCTCGTAATTTCTTGATGATTGATGAATGTGATGTGGGCAAGAGAAAGGTTATCTCACGTGCAAAAGAACATATTATTCTAAAAGCGTTTCTACTGGTTCATTAACCATCAAGTCTTCTCAATTTTTTTGGAGTCTGACATCATTTTCAGAAATAAAAAAATAACTTTTTGAGGGAAAAAATTGAAAAATAAGCAGAATTGGTGCAAAATATGCGGTAGATAAACGCCAAAATATGCAAAATATGCAGGATGAAGTTCTGCTCATTTGACTCAGAATTCTGTGATTCGGGAAGATCTTCTGAAACTTATACCTATACGCCATAGATAAAAATATGCATTCGTATAAAAATTGCAGCCCTGGTCATTATAATAGAATTTTCCAATTCCAAATTCTTTGTTTTCTCTTTCAAAGAATAATTTGCTGATTCTTAAATTTTTAAATGACCATGACTAAAAATAAAAGACTTAATGATTATTAGACACTTTGATACAACATACTATAACCCTCCCCCCAAAATCCACCAACGCCGATGAATGTAGGTCACACTACTAAAAAAAAACTGCCCCCCCCCAAAAAAAAAAGAAAAAAATTCCAACGACGCCTCTGCAGATATAAAATTCAAAATATCTGGAACAGTGAAGTACTTTGCCGCAATAACAAATTCTGTTGTTATTATATGTAACAAGGCAAAAACTCCGCTCACTGACCCCTTCTCACTATTTCATCGTATTTACATCATTTTCAAGAAGGAACAATTGAATTGAAAAATTACTTCAAGTACATACGTGTTGGCGCCGTATCCACTTCCTTTTTTTCGATGAAACTGGTATAGTTATGCGAAAACCAAATACAGTGGAACTTCCCTACAACGAACTTCTATGTAACGAACTTTTTCGCTGGTCCCTTTTGGAATTTCCATTCAAAAACGTTTCTTTATAACGAAAGGGAAATTCTATATAACGAACTTTTTTTCACCGTTCAAAAGCTCGAATGCTTGGATCACATAGTTGGAAACATGTACAGTACTTTCTGGTCATTTCACGCTTATACACGTCAAACGACCAAAATGATAACGAGAACTGCACTGGTATGTACGTGTATGTGTGGGCATTTCTTTTCATTAAAAGTTCTCAGTCTGTCGTGTGCATTCCACGTAATTAATGATACATTTTATTATTTACATACAGTATACATAAAGTCTACCTTACAGTACTGCCCGATGCGCAAATCCCGCCTGCTACCCAGGTAACTGAAGGGAAACCAAGGGTAACTTGACGGGTTTCTGAGTAATCTAAGGGTAACTAAAGGTGGTTTAAAATAAAAAAAAATTCTGTACAACAAAGTTTCTACGTAACGTAGTTTTTCTGGGTTCCCTTGGAGGTTCGTTACATATAAGGAAGTTCCACTGTAATAAGTTTTACCTTTATTATGTATAAGATTTCTGATACAAAATAAAATTGGACGAAAAGTACTTGTTTGTTGTTGATGGAGGTTATCTCCTACAATCTCCTACATAAAACGGTATGGTCGTCACAGAAGACATTTCAGTCTCCTGGACTCATACTATAAATGCATTCTCAAGTATTTTGGTAAATGCTGTGACAGTATTTGATGAGTACCAACAGGCTTGCTTCAAAGATTTAGAACAGAGCAGGCGCTACACTGCAAGGGCTCCAGACCTTTTGATAGGAGAAACAACTCCTTTCACACTCACGCAAGAGTTACTTCTCGCTAACAACATGAATAAAAGTCCATTCATTGAAATGCTGGGTGTACATTTGACGGCAAATAAAATGTCAGAAGAAAAATTTTAAGTCAGAAAAACAAAAGCGCAAAAGACAAGGTGGAATTAAACATGGTTTCGAAAAAAATAAAAAATATTCAAAAGGAAAAAGAAGAGCACTGGAAATCGAGCCTGATTAATGAAACCCTGGATAATGCAAAAAACATGAAAAAACTTAATCGCAACTTATCATTAGGGACTCAATTAACCACACACCTCATGGACAAAACTGGCACCAAAGTCTATGATCGGAGAGAAATGAATAAAACAGCCACTGATTTTTATAAAAACCTCTACTCTTCGAAATTAACGGAAAGAGCAATATCTCAAACCAGCCTATGGAGTAAGGACAGTGAATTAGAACCACCCTTTCTGGCATCAGAGATAAGACACGTAGTGAAAAACCTGAAAAAAACAAAGCTCCGGGTAGTGACGGCATCAAAAACGAACACATAATTTATGGAGGAGAGGAGATGATAAAATCATTAACTCTACTTTTCAACAAAATTTTGGTAACTGGCATAATCACTAAAAGCTGGAAACTATCTGATATTATTCTTCTTTTTAAAAAAGGAAATAGACACCAAATTGGAAACTACAGACCCATAAGCCTTTCCCCAACAATCTCAAAAATTTATTCTAAACTAATTGAAATGAGACTTAGAAATTTTTTGGAACCCCACCAAACTCCAGACCAAGCAGGATTCAGAAAAAACTACTCGACGTTAGACCATCTTCACACTATAAACCAAATTATTGAAAAATCCCAAGAATATTCTGAAAACGTGCATATACATTCATTGACTATAATAAAGCTTTCGACTCACTAGAACACCCATACATCCTAAAAACTTTGTATTCAAAAGGCGTTCCGAAACAACTAACGAAAATTGTACAGGATATATGTACTCAGGTCCAGAGAGCCGTATCGTCACAGACGTAACAGGAGAATAGGTTCAAATAAACAGAGGAGTACGCCAAGGCGACCCACTGTCCCCCCTCCTATTCATTGCAGCCTTAGAAGAAATCTTCAGAGAACTGAATTGGGAAGAGAAAGGTTTGATGATGAACGGCAAAAAAATATCCAATCTCAGATTTGCGGATGACATTGCCATAATATATGATTCTTGGAACGAGTTAGAGGAAATGATTCAAGAGCTTAACAAAGAAGGGAAAAGGCAGGCTTAACAATGAAAAATCCAAAATTTTATCAACAGAAACCAACCCCCTCAAAATTAAAATTGAAAACAAAGAACTAGAACAAGTTTCGGACATAATATACTTAGGACAACAAATTGCTTTGGAAAATAAAACAGAAAAAGAAATAAACAGAAGAATTACATTGGCATGGAAAAAATTCTGGTCACTGAAAAAAATTTTTAAAGGTAACTTCAAAAACGCCCACAAAAGTGAAATATTCAACATGTGCGTCGCCCCAGTTCTGACATATGGCTCCTCAACCTGGGCACTCAACAAAAAATTAGAAAATAAAATAGAAACTACACAAAACTCCATGATGAGGTCCATGTTAGATATAAAAATAAAAGACCGCATCAGTATAAAAGAAATTAGAAAAAAACTACCAGAAATAAGGAACACTCTTCAAACGATAAGAAATCAAAAATGGGGATGGGCGGGACATGTAGTCCGACTCCATAAAGACAGGTGGGCATACATAGCAACTTTTTGGACTTTAGGCCACAAAGAAAGAAAAAAAGGGAAACCAAAAATTAGGTGGAGGGACGAGGTCGATAGGTTTTTAAAACACAGTCACTTTCACCGAATAGCAATAGAACGCAAGGAATGGGAGAGGGTGAGGAGCACCTTCGCCTACTACGGGCTGGGGGTACATTCAGTGCAACGTAAAAATAACATACTAATAAAGTAGAAGAACACTATGTATACATGTAAAAAATTACAAATTACGCATCGCATTGCAAACATCTACTACCCAAATAAAAAGGTTTGATTGACTGATTGATTGATTGAGTTGCTCCAGATGACGCTGACAGTCTCATTGTTCGGGAAGCTGTGAAGCTACGAGAAAGTGAGCAGTTGACAACTGCGTTGTTAGTGAGGACATCGACTTATTTTAGTAATAGCCTTGGCCGCAATCCACACATTAAGGAGCTATTATTTATGAAACTCATCAGTCAGAAAATATTCTCTAGCTTGAACAATCAAATATATCGTGACAAAGCACTTTTTTTACGTAACTTTACAGGCTGTGATACAACCCTGGCTCCCTTGAATAAAATTATCAGCTGGGCAACATTGAACTTGGCTCCCACAGTAACGCACATACCGCAAGTCTTCGACTATCCCCACAGTAGAAAAGATGTTGCCGCAGCGGGCGGAAAGGATATGAAAATATTGTATGGAGCAAATGAGGATGACTCTTTAAGCGCGCTTTGATTTCAAAAGTTTTGTAATGTGGGTGGGAGAATGAAAATGGAATTACATTCGCTTCCAACGACTGAGGCCACAACTGAAGGGCACTCTTACCGAGTGCAGCTCAAATTCAGTCTTTGCTAGATCGTGAAGTCTCCCCATTGGAATGGGACAGGGTGGAAACTGAATCAGGTTTACAGCCAGTCAAAACAAAAATCGAATGGCTCCACAGGAACTGATGGCGAGAATCTTCTGCGGCTGTAAGAAAGGATGCGGGTATAAATGTGACTGTCGTTCTTTAGGTGTGCACTCACTGCATTCGGATAAACTTAAACTACAAAATACTTGAAAGTGTACTTCTTTTCTAATTTGCTCTCAACCCGAGCCCTGAAATCCGCCCTTTCGAGCATTACCTCAGAGACGTCGGGGAAGCGGTTAGGGCTGTCTCAGCCCTCTTGCCTTCGGGCCAAAAAACCGGCCTAGGTTGAAATCAGGCGAGTTGCTACGTGGGCTCGAACCCGGGACCTCCGGATTCCGAGTCCAACGCACTATCCACTCGGCCAACCAGACCTCTTGCCTGAAAATTTACGGTCTCCTTTCTTTTTCCAGGAAAAACTGGTGCATATGGTTGCAAGTCCTGTCGCACGGCCTGTCCTGCCCCAATGCCAGGTCACACTATTCACAGTTAAATGATGTAGACGAGTCTGATGATAATGATGAATTTGCGTACATGTAGTATTTTATGTAAAACGATAAACTTTTCTAAGCCTGTAACTCCTCAAGTATGACTTGTGAGTAAAGTCTTGTAATAGGCTGTTTTGTAGAAAATTTTACAAAGTACATTTTTTTGCAGAAGTATTTTCTTTATAATTTTGAGAAAAATCAAGAAAGCCGTTTAAAATTTATTTTTCAGTAGCTCCCTTCGTCAATAATGGTGGAGCTCCCAGTGTAGTGGCGGTAAGTTTTCACCACTTATTATAAACACCTTCCCCAACATTTTTCAGCAGTCAAATCTTTTGTACGAATTTTTTTCCGATCAAAATTAGTAATTCGCTTGGGCTACGTGGCTAATATAATCATTTATCAATCAAATATGAATATGTAATACTTGGACGCAAAAAAATTTTAGTATCAACGTGCCTTTGTTGCGAAATGTCTTTAAGAGAATTTTATTTATTTTATTTTATTTGCTGCCTTGACTTTACAACTCCGCGGCTACGCGGGAAGCCATCCTGCTGCCAAGTCCACCCGGTCTCGGGCATAGGCTTTGACCGTTCTTACCCATCTCTCTTTATCCCTACCTGCCCTTATCCACAATATGCCAAAATTTTTCACTAGTTCGTCCCTCCATCTTGTTGGGGGTCTCCCCCGTTTCCTGGTAAGATACCTAAGGCCCCATTCTTCTGCTATCCTCGTCCACTTGCTTTTCTCCCTAGCTACATGACCCCGCGTAGCTGAACTTTAGTCTAGTTGCCGTCTACCCTATATTTTTTGACCCGGTTTTCGCCAAAATTGACTGTATTTTTATTTTATCACTGATTTTTACTTTCATCAATCTGCGCAACATTCAGATGAATGTTCTCCTAATCCTTTCCCTTTGAGACATAGTCAAGGCCCACGTTTGTGCTCCATAGAGTAAGGAGGGCACTACACACTGCTCCAGTACTCTTACTTTCGCCTTTAGAGACAGCTTGCTATCGAATATTCTTTTGTTCGACCAAAATAACACTTGCCATTATTTCTTTCATCTCCTGTTTCCACCTTTCCGTTATTGCCACTGTTCGCCCGAGGTACTTGTATTCATCTACCTTTTCCAGAGAAACTGCTTGTTAAAAAAGTCTGTCACCGCCTCCCTTCTGCGAAGCGCCCTTTCAGTTCTCAGATTTCCCGGAGCGTCATAAAAAGCCAGTCCGTTTTTGTGGGTATTTGCAAAATAAATCACCGATACTGCCACCATGTCGGCCCGATATCCGACATTCGTGTGAAAAGGCTCTGGAATGCACTGCTATGGCGCTATGGTACAGGCTGCTGAACAATAGTCTTTGTTAAAAACATGTTGCGATGTCTTCGACATTTTTGTAGGGTGAGTTGTACCTGACTAGAAATATTTCTGGCTCCTTTGGTTGAACGATTTGAGGCATCTATGCTAACCTTGACCTAGTCTGTTTCTTTCAGCGGACTTTTTTTTTTTTTATATACGTTTTCGTAGAATGCTCTAATGAGTTGCCTAGCCATAATGTATTTTACTGCTGGTAATCGATTTTTTTTTGGTATGTACGAATCTGGTCATCTAACCTGCTTCCTTTCTTTCCCTTGTCCCTTTTATACGTTGAATGTGGATGTCGCTCTAATAATTTCTCTTGTCATGCAAAATAATATCCTCCTATTTTCATTTCTGAGAAAGATCTACACTTTGTAGGGTAAAGTATGCCACGATGACACACCCATCATTTTGAGCCGAACTATTAGTGCTCTTCTACTGGGGAAATATACAGAGTTGGGTAAAAAGTGATGAAACATTGCTTTACCCAGCCGCATGTTTTTCTTCCCAGAATTGTGATAAAGTATTTTCTGACAACCAAACGAAGCACGACTAAGAAAATAGAAGTAGTGGTTTTCTGAAGAAGTTTTATGCCAAATTAAGTGAAATTCATCTGTACATGTCTTATTCGTTAGTTTTATCATTTAATAGCGTTACACAAGCACTCTCTTTCTCCTACGTGAGATTATCGCCAATTTACGTAATTTTTGCCATAATGCCACAAAGACACACTCATACTGCCACAATAACACATATTCTAAAATATTGAAATTATTGAAAATTTCACTGAATTTTCTATTTTCTTACTGGTTAAAGATGGTTCGCAAAAAAAGAGAGGGAAAAAAACTTCTGGTAATTCTTTTCATGTTTTCACGTAGTTTCCAAACATTTATTCACCCGATGTGCGAAACAGTTCCCGTTTCAAGCCTGAGAAAAAGCGCTCCTTTTAGTCTTGATTTTATCCGAGTTGCACCAAAAACGACCAAAATTTGATCGTGTGGCCAAAAAAAGGACGGGCATTTACCGGGAATTTTCGGGACACAAAGCGTAGGATGCCCGAGTAGCCGGTATATGAACGGTCGTAAAACGAAATCTTTGCACATCGGGTACTCATATATCAATAATTTTCGGGGGAAATGTAATCGGAAGTTAGGAAAATGCGTTTTGCAGTCACGATAAATAGACTTGCACGCTAAATTTTGAACAGCAGATTAATAGGGTAGAATGTCAATTCTGATAGAAATGCACGTTAATTTATGAACGTCAATTCTGATAGAAATGCACACTAATTCATGAACGTCAATACACTGTACATATATTACAGCTAGGATATTTCTTCTCTTTCTACACGTCACAACATGCATCAGTTCGATGATTTTATGTTAGTGCGAGTGGCTGTCCTCCCATAACCGTTGAAAGCCTTCAGAATTTCACAGTTAAAGAAGGTGAATGGAAAAATTTCAACGAGTTTAAAACTGTTCATTACCGTAAATGGACGATAACATTACACCCTGGAAATTTGAGCTGCAGCTGGACCTGTCCTCACTTCCTGAAGTACCTGATATGCAAATATTCTCTAGGTATGAAAATTAGGACGCACCAAGTGGCCGTTCCGATGGAAGAAAAGTCCGTCAGGGACCTATCGAAGAGTTTTTCCTGTTTGGGGGGGGGGGGTAAAAATTATGAAAGTCCTAACTGATTTAACTCAGAATTCCCAAGTATCAAGGCAAAAAAAAACTTTTGACTTATTGGATTTTTCCAGCTGACTCAACTCAAAATTCGCAAGCATCCAAAGCAAAAGAAGCAAAACCGTTTGACTTGTTGGGATTTTCTAACTTCTCAACTCAATTCCCAAGTATCAAGGCAAAAAAAAAAAAAAAAAAAAAAAAAAAACTTTTTAACTTGTTGAATTTTCTCAAATCGCCTGACTGAAATGGTAAATTTTCCAATTTTCCCAACTGGTGAGTGAAAAGTACCTACAGGGGGAGAGTTGCTCCCTACCCCACTATTGGTACGTCCCTGAAGTCCGTACCACTCGGACAAAAACGAAAGTGAGGACGACCGGCAAAAGCGAGGAGAGTTCTTTTAGTCCTAGATTAACTTATTACAGGGTACTTTCATTTTCATTTTCATCTCGACATGAATTTTTTCATTCTTATTTAATAAGTACAACGTGACAATATTTTTGATAGTGCGATATAGATTTCTTTATCGTTAAGTAATAAGCAGAACGTGATAATATTTTTAATATCGTGCTGATCGATCAGTTTAGCGTGATTCTGATTATTTAACGTGAATATTTTCATCAAATGGGCAAACTATCATTTTATCGTGATTTTTTTTTCCTATTTCTTGAAGCGTGCGATTAAATCCATGTCATAATTTTCGTATTTTCCAGAATCATTATCAATTGATTGTATCAGCCCCGCAGAGAGAAAAAGAGGGCCCGCGGAATCTCCTCGTGCCCCCCCTCCACTTCTTCCAGTTCATTTTGTTTTTTTGTCAAATGGGAAGAAATTATAAGCTACGGGATAAGAGGTTTCTTTCATGATGTAAGGAGTGATTGCTGATTAGATGTACAGTATGATGTAGCCGTAAGCGTTGAAACTCAGGCCTTTCAAAAATATCGGGCCTCCCTGAAAGCCCGGGCCCTGGATATCCCCCCCCCCCGTCTGGTCAGGGTTGGATTGTATTCGTAAAACCTTTTCAATTAAATTTTGTAAGATGTTTAAAGAAAAGTTGACAATTTTTCATACTCTTTCATTTTTTGAGCTGTGTTAAAGTGGCAGCACCCCAATCGTCTTTTGTGTCACTGTGGCACCTTTGAAACATATGGATTTCAAATGGGTGTCACTGTAGCAACCCTATGTGTCATTATGGCAATCGAAGTTGCCACCACGACACAAAATGAATTCTTTTCCTTTTCAATTTTTTAAACCCTTCCAATGGTTGCATCCGTTCAAAAATTGCACAATATGTACCTTATTCCGCTAACTTTGGATAGCCACTGAAAGAGAGAGAGCAAAAACACAAACGGATGACTGTACAAAGTGGGAATGTAGAAAATGTGTCAACGTGGCATACTTTACCCTATCCTTCATTTTTGCTCTTCATAACTCATTCTTTGCTTTCCTTTCCAGTTCTTTCCCTCAACCATTCCCTCTAGCAATAATAACAATACGCCTGGATGTCTCTCTTTACGATTATATATTCCAATTTTCTCTTTTCCTTCCTATTAGTCTCAATACTTCCTCATTCCTGATCTTTTCTGTCTATTTGATTTTTAACATTCTTCAATAACACTATATTTCAAAAGCTTAGGTATAACTTTTTTTTTAAATTGTGTTCCTATTGTCCAGGTCTCACATCCATACAATGCAATACTCCAAACATTCGAAAAAATTTCGATCTTACTTTCAAATCTGAATTTTTTTACCCTAAGTGAGTCTTCTTTTCGAAAAAAAAGCTCTCTTAACTTTTTTTTTTCTGTATACTTCACTCCTGTCTCCTTCAATATTTGAGAATTTTTGACTATTCAACATTGTCAAAAGCTTTTTCTAAATCTACAAATGCTGCATATGTATCGAAACCTTTTCTCAGTCTTTTTTCTAATAAAAGCCTCGACATAAAATTGCTTCCCTAGTTCCTCTACCGTTTCTGAATCAAAACTCTGACCTTCTTCCACTTTTTCTTCCATTTTATGTTGCATTCTCTTACTTACTATCCAAGCTAGAATCTTTGAGACATGCGATGTAAACTTAAAGTAAGATATAATGTTCACTTTTGCTTGCTCCAGCTTTCTTGGGTATCATAATCGACCTGCTTTTCTGAACACCTATTATTGGCATTTCTCCTTCCTCACACATCCTGCAAATTAATTCGTATACATTTTTTAAAAAAACTATTTCTTCTGCATTCTTCAATAACTCATCAGCAATTTCATGAATTCCTTCTGCTGTACCTGTTTTAATTTCTTTCAGAGCTTTATCAAATTTCGGTCTCAAAATAGGATATCCTCTGTCTTCATCCTCCACATTATCTCCTCTTTCCATACATTTACTTATACCTGCTCCATTCTTGTACAGTTTTTCAACATATCTAACCCATCTTCTTATTTTGTCTTTTTTAGAATCTAATAATTTTCGGGAAGTATTAAATAGCACGAAATAAAAAATGTGATTGAACGAAATGTGAAGCCACGAAAAAAAAAGTTTGAATGACGAGTTTTAAAATCGATATCGCGAAATGACTTGCATACGGTATATTATGTTGTTTAAACACAAAAATTATACGTCATCGCGGATAACGTACATACTCGTGGAGATAGGAGATCCATGAGTTTAAGAGGGATCCAATTTTCTATAAAAACGGTCATTAAGAATTGTTTCTTAAGTACTCTAGAAACGCCATAGAGCGGAGCTCTGAGGTAATGCTCGAATGGGCGAATTTCAGGGCTCGGGTTGAGAGAACAAAAAAAGAGTGGGCATGTAAGAATTACCCTTTATTACAGTACATTAGGAATTTTTAGACCTATTATTTATGCGAATGACCTCATCGAGATCATCGAGGGGTTTCGAACTCAACGAATTCGTTTTTGATATCGGTTTGGCTCTTAATCTAAATTTGTGGCTCCTGAGGAGAGGGAGAATCGATTCATAGATTTTTATTGCTCCAAAATTTTATTTTGACATTAATTTGTGCGCAGTTGTAAATTTGTGGCAAGTATGATATGGAGGCCGAGAATTTAAACTTTTTATTTCGGGCGCAGTAATATTGTGACTCTTTTTTTCATTGTGTGTAGAAGGTATTAAAATTCCGGGCGTATTTTATTTTATCGTGTAAGTGAATTATATTGCGTTCTGAAGTTTAATTTTTTCTTCAAACTCTTTCTTTTTCTGTTTCGTACTCGTTACTGCGGTTGTCATTTATATATTTCGTGCAAACAGCATATTTCTTTCGTGAATTCAACATTACCATTGTGGGCCGATAAATGGGTCCCATAATTTTCCTTTTTCATCCGTTAAATTATTTTTGTTCTCTTTCTTCTTTACAAAATTATTTCTTTACCTTTTATTATATTATGCCTGATCGGGGTTTCCTGCTTTCACTCGCTCCTCAATGCCCTCTCAGAAATCTGATTAATCCATTTTTCTTTGGCTCTTTTACATTCTCTCTTTATTTGATTTCTTAAAGCGTAATATTGTCCTTACTTTCTCTACCATTGATGGCTTGTTTATACTTTCTTCCAAGACATATAACTCTAGTATCTCACTTTTCATCCATGGTTTTCTCCTTTCTATTATTTGAGTACCTACTTTTTCTTCCTTGCTGTCAGATTACTGTTTTTTTTTTTTAGTGCTATCGACTCTTCACTATCATTTCCTTCCTGTGTTACAAAGTTCTTTTGTTATTTCTTTTTTACATTCTTTTCCCTTTTCTTTACCTCCTTTCAATAACTCCTAATTCAATGTTGTTTTTACTTTTTTCTTATTCATGTTTTTAGATTTAAACTTACATTTCATTACTACTAAATTGTGATCACTATCTACATCCGCTCCTGGGTATGTCTGACAACCCAATATTTGAGTTTTATATCTTCTTCTCGTCATAATTAGTGTTCCCACCCTTACGGATAAATCCGTAAAATACAGATTTTTGCCAACAATCCGTACACATACGGATTTTTGTACGGATTCGGATTTACTTGATAATACGGATATTTGTCATTTTGTACGGATTTTGTATAAAAGTTTCAGGACGTTTTCTGGCTAATTCTACTGCTATTTCGTATTTCCTATTTTGTTCTCCAAATTTCTACAAAATTAGAAATAAAATTCAAATTATGGGTGTTACTTCTGTTCCACTAGAAAAAGGTACCTAAGTACTCCAATTTAGGTATCAGTATCAGTAGACCTGCATTATTAGATTACCACGCCTGTGGGAGATGGGAGATTCTATCATCGCCAGCGCTAGAATCGCCTTAGTATAATATAAACAGCAACTCGAGTCGAAATCTCAATAGCCAATCCTAAAAAATTAATTTAATTCTTTAAAATCGTGGAATTGTACTCCTTCATGTGAACTTACGTATGTATTATCCTCAGTTCCACTGAATCCTCGCTGCATTTTCCTCTTATTTTTTGAATAATGTGGAATGTATTTTTCTCGTTAAAGTGTGTGCAGAACCTATGACTATGAATATAAGAGTAATACTTTTTTTAAATTTAAACCATGATCCATTGCGGGTTTCCGGTATCAAGCATTCTCCACAGAGCCAAACAACATCGGTCATCCATAGGACACCAGCAGAGGTACCAGCACTTCTACTAGAATTAGGGCTCAGACAGATACGATACTAAAGCAATGTATCGAGTACCGACAAGCTGTCCATAATAATAAAAATAACATATATAATACTAAAAATCCAGTGTCAAGTAGTGCAGGTCACAGACAAATTCACGTGATATTTGAAAATATTGAGAAATATTGATGGACTTGGCTGATTTTGATTATTGAACAACCCTCTTGGCAATACACCTTTGATATCCAAGCACTATCTAGAACGTCCTACTCCTTTCACGAGCCTGTATTAAAAAAAGAAGCTATATAGACGGATTTTATTATGTCTGTACGGATTTTTTCTATGGATGACTACGAATATTTCAACTTACCATCTGGGAACACTGGTCATAATATAATCTATTTGATATTATCTTCTTTCATCTCCCGGGCTTTTCCACGTCTATTTTCTTCTCTTATGATTTTTAAACAGAGTGTTTTCAATAACTATTTTATATTCTTCACAAAATTTTATGAGCCTTTCCCCCTCTTTCATTTCGCTCTCTCATGCTCTCCACATACCCATTGCCTCCTACTCTGGCGTTCCAGTCACGCTTTATAATTAAATTTTATTTTTCCTTTCGTTATGTTATGATAAATTACTGACTGACTACTATTCGAACTGGATCGAATATGCTTAGGGTGGTACACAAGGCACCTGACAGCCACGCGGATAATAAAAGAGAGTTCTGGAACATTTTTTCTAAATTCGGAATACATCAGATAATAATCTCAGACCAAGCTTCATACTTTAATTCAAAGGAAATGTTAGATTTTCAAGCAAAACTCGGTATACCTAGAAGCAGTATTCTGGAGTCCCAGTTACCCAAGATCACATCATGGACTAATTGAAAGTACCTATCAGTAGGTATTGCGAGAAATATCATTGAAGAATCATCTGACAATCACCCGGGTCTACTTCAATACCGAAATACACCTAATTCCGCAGGTTATTCCCTCGTACAATTATTTTTATCACGAAACTTCAGAGATAGTATTTCTCCCCAAGTGAAGACAATCCAACCAAAAAGTAGAATATAGCCTATGAGAAATACAAACTGGCTAAACAAAACAATATCAATAAAATTAAATCTAGTTACAGTAAACCAGCCAAAGACTTACCTCCATTAAAAAAGGGAGATGGTACGTCCAGTTGTTACCAAATGGTAAATGGTCCCCGGGCAAAATCAAAGATAAGGTTGGAAGACAGGAGTACCGCCTACGTTATCAAACATAACGGGAAATTATATCGTTGAAATCGTATTCACATAATCTCCAAGACTGCAAACGTCACCGCTGTACAACAATTTGGAATAAATCCCAGGCAGTTATTCCGAACAATATTCACAGAGGTATCAATCCTTCCACTGATAACAACAGATCTAACGATAACACTATACACAGCAGAATTGATTTTAGCTGAAGGTATTTTGAATGCTGAATACGACTGCGTTAACCATTTTTCTCAAGAGTCTCTCGTTTTCCATATTCAAAGGTAAAATTTTATTAAAATTTTCACTTTTTATTCCTTTTTGTCGTCCAGGGATAGAGCTACACTGATACGGATAACTACACTGAATGTGTATATAGCTGTTCGATCAGTAGTATCATAATATCTCGATAGTACTAAAATTTGCATTTAAGATAGAAGATGGGGGGGGGGAAGAGAAATGAACTGTAATTAAAAAATTAACATCGGCATTAAATTTCTCGTTGAAAATACATATCCACGTAAAATCACATATTCTCATGTCATTGTTTTAAAAAAATCTCAAATTTTGTTGTGTAGTGCAATTCACATATACCGGTAGATGTAGTAACAATACCACCGAAAAACTCGAACACGATCTGGCCGAATATCACTGAGTATCACCTAAACCAAGTCGATTATCATATCCTTATTAAAAAAACTCATCTTAGACCCAACCCTATATTTTATGCTCACATATGATCTGACATCTCAAAATTCAATATAGAATAAGACCAGATTCATCATTATATTTAGGTACAAAACCTTTTAATTATCAGCTCTGTTATATCCATTCAGTATCCCATTAAAAGAGAGATGATTAATGTTATGCTACATTATTGGTAATAGAAATATATAGTTTACCTATGTTTTTGACCCTTAAAAGTTCCCAACTTTTGATGTTCAACGGATTTGATTTGTCAGTTTGTAAAATACATCTGAATTGCCAAGATATCTACCCCTTGCATCGACGAATAACGAAACACCTTTCACCTTGCTTAATACTACACCAATTTCTTCGTACATTTTGTCTACTTCTTCTTCACTGTAATTTCTTGTTAGCATATAAACTTGTGCCATCACTAAAAATACTGACGTATAGCTGAAACATTCTCGCCATTAATATTCTCTCACTATGTTGGGTATAATTTTACACTCTAGTTTTCTTCATAATAATACCTACGTCTGCTTGCCCTCTTTTCGCAGCTGTATTGATTATTCTACGCTCCCCCGTCCAAAAATAATTTTCTTCTGGCCATCTCATCACTTCACTGATTCCTATCTAATTTCAATCTTTTCATCTCTTTCTTTATATTTTCTAATTTGCCTACCTCATTCAGTCTCCTTACATTCTGTGTCCCTCTTCTTAATTGGTTTTTCACTATGTAGTCTCCGCCCGGACATCCGAATGGGAGACTTTTTACATCCGGAATAATTATTATTTACTTCGAGAGTTGCCATCATAATTGTTGACAGAGACGCATCTTCAGGGGAAAATATTGATGTAGTTGTTCCTTGCTTTTATATCAGCTGTCGGAATCTTCTTTCTCTTATGTGATTTTAGTTTTTCTTTAAGGCCCCTCACCACGCTAAGGTATCACCCACAGAGGGGGGCAATGGTACCTATTGGACTGGAAATTCCTAACACGTTTCATTTTCATGTTTTTGCCATGGCTTCTCATTGTCTGTCAGCTCATTGGAAGTGATACAGAGCGGTAGAAGTAATAAAACAAGCAGTATGCAGTATAGTTATTTTACACAATCATCAAACTTCTCAGCCCACCTCCTCATAACAAAAAAAAAACCAAACGAATTTCTGAGCTTACTTTCCTCAGAAAAACGTTGTTCTGCCGTGACGACCAGAATCAAACAAAAACAAAAACTACTATAGCATGGAAAACATTTTAATACTTAGCGAAAATAAAATGTCTTTTATTTTTCTTAAATTAATACGTATTAACGTTGTAAAAACAGATCTTTCATGAGACACTTCATTCCATTTATTAGTGACTAAAATGGGGAAAACATTATGGAAATTTGGCTTCAATCAACTCATTCAGAGCAAAACAATGCGAATAAACTCATAAAAAATATCACTAAGGAAAACAAAAACATTGAGCAAAAACAAAAAACAAAAAAAGACAATGGTGAAGGCAACACTATATAGGAACAACATGGCAACAACTTGCGGCTATTTTCGCGATTTCAACGAACACGGAGAATCAGCGCTTCCTGTCTCGTAGCCCTGGTCGGGCGATTGTTCCAATTTCCGTTTTCTTTGATTTTGGTGCTTCCCTCGGAACCTTAATTATGTAAAAGTGATATTTGTTTATGATTACCTTCATAATCACCGATCTTCACGTTGATTTAATACATAAACAGTTATTTAAACATAATGCTACTTTCTATACTACAAGCCAGGGACGTATATAATGGGGGTGGGGCGGGGGTAAAGGGGTCCATGCCCCTTTCGAAACGTCAAAAATACTTTTTTGCACTTGAATTTGCTCAAAATTCAAAACATTTTATTAAGAGTCCATGTTTGTGTACCGTACGTTAAGACTGAAAGAATACATTTGTTAAATACCAAAGCTTTTAGGTTGTTTTTGTAGAGCTTTTGGAATATGTAACTCAAGGACTAGTAGTCAGCATCTAACTAACCCTAAATAACCAAATCATAATCTTCAAAACTGTTGCCTACATCTATGTTCGTTAACTCGGGTTAACATTTTCAAATTATTTGCCTCTTCTACATGTCTCGCTTTCTACTTGTCTGTCTTTAAGCCTATTCGTGCATATTAATACCGGATTTCAAGACCCGTAGGATCTGGACTCTCAGCCCGTGTCTCTCAAGCACTCTATTTGAGATGAAGAAATCTGGCTGGCTGGATTTTGAGAAAAAGGGTTACAGATCTGCCACTGCAATTTCCGTGAATTTTAAGTAGCTATGTCAAGAGGAGGTCGAGGTCAAGTTTTTAGTATATACAGAAATAACTAATTGATAGTTATGGAGGGGGAACCATATTTTCAATAGCCCAACAAGTCCGATTTGGAATAAACTATCCATAGCCGCAAAATCCGCCTACCTCACCGAAATAGGATCATTAAGATTAAAGAGACTAAAACAGCCCGAGTGAGGACATACACGCCATTTTTAATCCAGTACAGTTCCGAGAAAAGAAAATCGGCTCCGCGGGAACCACAGCGTGACCGGTTTTCGTTTTCCGGAACAAGCTGGATTAAAAATGGCGTATGTATTCACTTGGGTGTTCTAGTGCTCTATTAACATGTGGTAGGACCACCTTGGTACTCGCTACAAAAATGACTTCGAACGAAAGAATCTCAAACTGGAAAGTCGAACTACTGGTGAGGAATGAAGAACTCTTCTCGGTTCGAATTTGCATTGCCGGTACTACCATAATAGAAAATGTTATCTACCGGTCACGCCACTCCTTTCAGTTCAGTTTTTAAAGCGAAACACCAAGTGACTTTACAAATACCGAACCCAAACTGGGTTCTGTACTTTCAGTAATTCAATCTAGAACCCCCTCCCCTCTTTCTGAAAAATATTCCAAAGGCCCTCAAGGTCTATTTTACATTATACGTAACGAACTGTTCAGAGTTTCCAATTATGGAGAGGCTATGAAGAATTCACTTTTCTGATTGGAAGGGGCCACACTGAGTAGTTGACATTACTGCACCATGCAATTCAGTACTCCCCTTTAAACGGAACTCATGGCGAACAATTTTGAACTCTGGATTAAAACAAAATATACTTACTCAAATATATGAGTAGCACAGTCAGTTAATTCTGACTCCGTATAACTAGAAATATTTTTGAGTTTATCCGGCCATATAGGATTCAAGCTGAATGACTTTCTAACAGCTAAAATGCAACTAGCAGCAACAAACGAAGGTGGATGCTTGATTAAGCTGTCGTCTGAGAAAATAATTAAAAAAAAAAAAAAAAGAATAATTAGGATTCATTTTATTTATATGTTCCTTTGACTGTTACACCTGACATACCTATATACCCACGCTTATATCGAGTATTGAACTATTTAGACCCGCTCGAGACCTTAATCCAATAGTTAAATGACTTACAACGGCGGATCCAATAGGGCACTGACTAGCCTTTACTGATGTTTTAAAATAGTATACAGCACTGGTTTTAAATCTAGCCCAACACAAAATTATACAGGTATTTCAATCGGAACTGTCTCATAAGGCTTCCCTGGACTCTTGAAGTACCTATCTCACGAAGTCATGAGATACTTTTTCAAAAATGGATTATGCCTGGTTGGAATTTTTGTCACAGAGGAAGTTCTATTACAAGGCAATACTAAAATCCACTGAGAGTAAGAAATACAAGAGAGAATATTTCATGTACCTAACCTATCAATAATATCATTTCATTAATTATTGGCTACTTGAATCAAGAAAAATAGCGAACTAAACTTGTAGGGTGTATCAAAGTACAATGAACATTGATCTTATGGATAATTCCGGGTAAATCGAGAACTTTGTACGGACTATAAGCCCATCATCATTCCCTGTCCCATATATAATTATGGAAATTCCGCATTACCCTCCAACGTGATGTCCAGATAATCATTCACTGCATTCCGTATCACAGTATAAACGTATTGATAATTGGAACAGTTTTGGCAAATATCATCGGAAACAATCGCATAATCCATATAGAATTCGGCAAAATTCAAGGCTGTTGGCATTGTTAACTTCCATTTGAAATGTTTCAATATTGTTTTCTCCAAGTATATAAAGTCCGTTTTCAAGTACGTGCACTTCAAGATCTCGTTCATTTCCGGAATTTTTGGTATGTTAGTGTCTCGTTCGACAAATTTTCCTGCAAAATTCGTTACAATCATTAAAATTTTAGAGTCCATGTTGGAGTGTGAGTGAACTTGGTAAATTCTGTACATAGGGTGTGCCAATTCACAATTTTTTTTTCTGTAGTCCAGAGCGCTTTCGGCTGTAATGCCATCTTCAGTGGAGTATGGCATGACAGCCGAAAGCGCTTTGGACTACAGAAGAAATTGTGAATTGACACACCCCACATACAGAATTAAAATTTTAGTTTACAGTCCTTCGCATTCAAATATTCCGACATTATACAGAAATCTTATCTCTTACCGGCCAGTATGAAGCATATTAAAGCTATCAGTGTGAGTTTTTCCGGCTTTATAGAATGAGAATCCATGAAGAAATCAAGTAGAAACACAGCCAAATGTAATGTAACCCTGCTGAACTCCACTTTTGTGAATAATTTTCGAAGCCATTTTATCAAACTGATGCGATACTCTTTCTAAAATCATTAAAAAATATTAGTAAGCAGGCGGCGATTTTCCATGGCCAGAATTCCAACAGATGCAATGAACTGTTACATCGATATTCTGTAGCGGCTTAAGAAAACTACAGCTAAATTACAATCGTAATCATTAATCAAGTTAATCGAGAATTGAAAACTCATGTCTGGCTTATCACCATGAGGTGGATATCACAGTAATAGCAAAACGGTTGGCTGATGATTCAACTCTGGTTGCGCCAAAATTATAAGTATAAGTATTCTCGCTGAAATGCATGAACTTGGAATGATACTGATAATGAAAATCAAATTTAAGAATTTAAGATACCTGCGGCGAACGATTCTGAAAAACGTGTCTTTCCTTCTCCAATATTTTCAGTCGCTCGTGAATATCGATTTTGTACTCGGAGGGATACCATCCATAATCTGATTCTGATTGGTTTGTTTTCATAATGAATCCTACCTCAGTAAAGGCTGTAATTCTTTACTCCACTAATCCGCAACATTTGAAAATATCACTTCTGAGTGGACACCACCGAGAACAGCGTGCTGAGCCAAACCAGCTTGAAATAACTTATTTTGATCAATCAATAAGTTTCATAGCATATCAGTTTCTTAATAATAAGCCTGCCCTGTTCAGAAATCGAATTCGTGAGTCGATTGAAAATTTTCTGAATATTATCAGTTCAGTAAAATAATATTTAGTTCGCCATGTTAAAATCTACAAATGATAAACAAATTAAATCTAGATTCTCAGAACCAGGAACAAGTGAAAACGTGCTTCATTCAACAAAACGTTGCAAGCTGTTGCCTGAAATACAGTGTTGCCACATGTTGAATTATTGACGTCACGCAAAATTCTCAGTGTTGCCGAGCGTCAGACTTTTTCTATTTATACTGACATTCCAAAGACGACTGGCGCGTTTCCGCGCTTTGCCGTCATGCCAGCGAGCTGCTATCAGCTGCTATCGCTGAACTCCTTGTTTGCATTTGCATTGCGCTTATATAATGGACGTTTTTGCGGATTAGCTCAAAAACTATCGATTTTGATGAAAAATTGGAAAGAGCTAAATTTGTTCACCTTGGAATTTTCCATCAAATGCGGGTAAATTCGAAATTTTTGTGGGTAAAATTTTGAAACTGATCTTACCTGATAGAAAATGACAGGTAAAATAAATTTGGTTCTTTTCACTTTTTCATACAACTCGACCGTTATCGAGATATCGCAAAACCTTGTTAGGGCTCCCAATGATTGCATTGATTTCACGGCAGTAGAACATTGCCAGCGCTCCTATCGGGATAAATTATCATAACATACAATGTTTAACATTGATTAAATCTTAAATGGAGAGTCGTCTAACTTGGGTATCTATAATTATGACTTTGTATATGACTTTGAATAAAACTGAAATTAATGGCAATTGCGAACTGCTAATACAATTGAGATATAAATTAGAGTTGCAAATGTTGGCACGATTACGTCTTATCAATGGGTATGAAAGTGGGTGATCATGGAGATTTTTCTATTTAAAAATACACATGATCACCCTTTCATTTTCCCCACTAACACCCACACAGGTGATTTTGCAGCGCACTCTAGTTCAGGTTTATGTCCCAATTTCCATCAGAAGTGGGCTCTGAGCTTGGGCTGTTTGGTCCGTCAAATGTAAGGAGGAAAAATAATCTGGTTCGCGGTAACACTGATAATCTTGCCATGAGCGTGACGTCACCAGAATAAGGTCTCTATTGCGAATTTATCAAATTTTTGAGTATAATTATTTTTAATTTTTTTGTAACCAGCACTGATCTATAAGCAATAATACAATATTTATAAATTTTTAGTAACTTCAGCTTCCAAACTTCCACTGAGAATTATACGGGTATGTAAAATCTGAACTTCTGAACTCCTATTCTCAAAATCCCATGAAATTAGAAGGGGGGAGGGGAAAAAAGCCAAAGAACTTTTAAAACCTTCCTGGAAAAAATAGCATAAGGGTAGGAACAAGGACTATTAGAATATTAATTGAAACTTTACCCACATTTCGCCAGTTATTCCTGTTAACCTCAATTGCCTAGATTACACCTCAAATTGCATTCTTCTTAACGTCCGCGCAGAAAATGCAAGAATGTGAGGTACGAGCAGGGAGGTAATAATCGCTGACTGCGTAGGTATTGTGAATGAGCTTGTTACGGAAATATCAGTAAATATAAGGCTCATGGATCAAAGAGAGTTCGAATATAATTATCCACAACGAAACCACGTACTTCAGAACTGCCTTCAAGTTTGGCATTCACCGTATAATACCCATCAACCAATTAGCCAGCACAAACTCGAGTAGTTTATACTCCACAGAAAGAGCTGAAAATCGATGCAACAAGTAATATAATATATTAATACAATTATACAAAAATTTCCCAATCGTACACAAAACATCTATAAGTGAGCAAACATCGCGTTGCGCGCGTTTTAAAAACACAAAAAAAGAAAAAACTAAGTCGGGATCAACCGACACAAAAATACGATACTTTCTTTGGAAGCCGCATATGCTACATAATTTTCGATTTCTTCCTCTTCTTATTGGGAGGACGTGCGCTAGTGCTAGCGTTTCCCGTGGGGCTCAACTTTTTCTCAATTTTACGTTTATTTGAAATCCAACCGGAAAACTCGGCCTTGCCCTGACACACATCTTTCTCCAGCTTCAAGCCAAACATCTTCTTCTTCAGCAACCGCCTATTCTTCTGCATCTCGGAGGGCAATTTCGTTTTACTCTGTTTCTTCAGCAAGCCGATAGCGCCGGACGACAGACCGCACTTGTTCAGAGGGTGTAAAATCGCGCTCGTCGAATTCGGTCGACCACTTTTGGCCGGCAGCAGCGGCACCGTCGCCGCGTCTTTTTTCTCCGTCGTCTGCGCGGACGGCGGTAATTCCGAAAACAGATTCGTTTTCGACTGCCGCTTCAGCGACAGCAGTTTACGTTTGTTCGCGAAATTCTTATTGACTGTTTTATTTCCTCTCTGAAACAAACGACGGCGGTCAACGTTCCTGAAAATCACAGGCTTAGTTCGCTAATTTGGCCACGATCCACACAATGCAAAGAAACAGAAAATGTAACTCTTTTTTTTTTCAACTTTAGTTTTGTACTCGCTGCGAGTGTAAAAGAATTACCTGTAGTAACGCGATACCCTGTCTCACTTTCAGATTCTGTTGAACTTGCAGATTTTTGGCTACTATCGCTTCTCCACGCAGCGATTCCCTCAGCCCACTGACGGACTTGAACTGGGACAAAGGCAGTCTGCTGTTCGGGTTGCAGCCAGTCATGTCCAGAATAGATACGCACAAAGCACGGCCAACCTGGAAGAAGTTCCGAATTATTCGTTTCTGAATACTTAGTTTCACTTTACGGTTAAATCGATGAACTCATCCCGCGACTTATCTAGATTAATGGAAATGTTACGATGGTAAAAAATGATCAATATTAAACAGGTTGATTTAGAAATGACTATTGGTAGTGAATGTTCGTGAGTACATATAACTGAATGACTACTTAATCCACACGCCACATCTAACGATAGACGACCACTGACCTCCTCGTAGATCTGCGGCGTATACTTGGGCGGCACCAGGACCGGTTGAACTATGGCTTTACCCAGCGGCCTTTGAGCCGGCGGAATAATATTAACAATACAGCCAGTGTTATAATTGCACTCCAGCGTATAGCTTTTAATCAGCCCCGTGTACTTCAATACCGCTACTCGACCGCAGCCCTCTTTGCTCAGACCATCTCGCCGGTCTCTGTTGACAATAATATCGGGATTATTCTTCGAGCCACGCATCAACATATCAACGCTAAAGACTAGACAATGAATCTCACCTCGTATACATATTACGTTTCGAAAAATTACACTGGTTGTAGTGGAAATGCGGATTATTAATAGATAACAGCTTTGGTAACAGCAAACATTCTACTTTATCACTAATATTGTCGAAATGATTTCCGTACATGAAAATGCCTGCCAACGAAATAAAACACGTGATTATAACGTCGAGTTCAAAGTCGCCGAAACCGCTTCACGTTCCAAAATCGCCTACTATACCTTTCTTAGACGCGTGCCCGTGAAAATCGATATACAAATACAAGCCCGAATCGAGCGGCCGCTTCGAGTCCTCCAGTTTACTCCTGGACAGCCGCCTCATCTTGTACAGCTTCTTGCGGCCACTCGTCTCGGCGGCACCAGCCGGAGACAGTTTTGGTAACGAAGCCGGCGACGGCAGAACGCCGCACATCGAGCACTTGTCATTTCGCAATCCGTCCTCAGGCTGCGATTCAAGGTCAGCCGCTGGCGAACAGCCATCGCCGGCCTCCTCGACCATCGATATTTCCGCGACCTTGTCGTTCAGATTCTCCGTATCTGAGATGATTTTCGCCTCCGCCTCTTCGTTGCTGGTGCTTTCGGTGACGCTGACCAGGGACCAGGCGCTGGCGGCGTCCGAAAGTAGCTCGGTCGATTCGGGCAGCGGCTGAACGCCGACGACCGCTTCGCTTCCGGTGACTTCGATCTGCGGATTCGACGGTGGCGGGACGGAGACGACGCCAGCGCTGGCCGCCGTTTTCGATTCCCTCGGCGGCCCGCCGACACTATCGCCGACGCAACGCTCGACTGGGTCCTCTTTCTTCTCGTGACCATAATGGTAGAACAATATAAGGGCTCTGAAAGAACAAACAGATTGGGTGAGCTCGCCGATCTGGTCTGGAGAGGTTTCGAGATCTAAAATGGAGGACTACGTTTTTGGTCGTTATTCCGAGCGGACAGAGAGGAGGGGCGCGATTGACACAGAAGTCGTAATACTTTTTTGGTATAGTAATTGACGTATAGGTATTCTAAGCTACCATACTCAAGTCTAACCATGATTTTTGACCCACTTCCAGAAACTGTTTTTCATTTTCAGCTTGCTGCGGTAAATAGCTTCAAAATCATTCCAAAATCAAATTTAATGACCTGGGAAATTAAATAACCCATTTGAAAAACAATGGTTCTAGTTTCATATCCCTCTCTTTGATGGAACCGAGCAGGGAGGGGGCTCAGATACAAAATCACTTCTCAAATACGATTCAGCAACTCGAAATCCTACAGATTAAGTAACATACCGGAAAATTTACTTAACTATGTTAAACCCCCTTCTTTCGTCTGAAGCTGAAGATTACAATACCCCCATTTCCCCGCCGAAATTCAGAACTACCAAATAAGGACACAAACTCGGGCTTTTTTCACGTTTTTTCGAATATTTGTTGGTAGAACACTGTCTTCCACAAAGTGATACAACGAAGTATGTATCTACTTGAACATAAATTGTTGGGGTGGGGGGCTGACTCTACTTGACTTCTGTAAGGGGTTACAACTTTCACAAATTAATTTTTCAACATTTATGGATACCAAAATAGAAATCATGAAATTCAGACTAAATTTCCAAGTCAGTGAATTTCCTACTGACAACAATTTGGCCCCGCATAAGGCGCCAACTAGGGGAGAGGCGATGGATTGCAATTGGTATTCAGAGTCGCTGACTGTGAGTATTTTTAACATTAGTTACATCAATTCGTGGTTCTAGGGGCTGGTGAAGAATTTCACAATGATCGCAAATCCAAGACAAAGAGTCGCTCTGGCTGCTTTTCAGTGAGACAGACCAGCAGTTGGTGATAAGGTGTAGTGATGGTAACGAACAAATGCTACTTTGGAATGATCGAGCATTCCAAGTATTTATCGAGTAAATGCTAAAATTTTAAAAAGACAGATTTTAGAAACACGCACGGAAAAGTGTTATTTACTGAACATTTGTTTAAAATTATCAAGCATTTGAACCATAAGTGCTTGAAAAACTCAAGTATTGATTGATTCAACTTTATCACTTTTCTTTTTCTAGCCGAGAAGATACGATGAAACCAGGAAATCACGAATTCATTAATCACGATATCGTACGAAATAATTATTCACAAATGCAACTCTGCCATTGAAATGTGACTTTCTCTTTTTCTAATTTGCTCTCCACCCGAGTCCTGGAATCCGCCCTTTTGAGCATTACTTCAGAGACGTCGGGGAGGCTGTTAGGGCTGTCTCAGCCCTCTTCCCTTCTGTCCGTAAAACCTGTCTAGATCGAAAATTCTGGCGAGTTGCTACGTGGGCTCGAACCCGGGACCTCCGGATTCTGAGACCAACGCGCTATCCACTCAGCCAACCAGACCTCCAAGAAATTTCGTAAGTGAAGTCTCAAATTTTAAACTGAATGCTTTCGAATTTCTAACAATTTCAAACTTCAGCTGGAAACTGAAGTTAACATTTACAAGTTGAAGGCTCTAGCCATGAGCTCTATCCCAATTTTCATAAGCGGAAAAATACAACAATATTATAGCTTTGACTTTTTTTTTTTTTTAATGTACAAAAAGTTTTAGCTAGAAGTTTGCCCTCTGGTCACGGATGCGATACTCGAAAGAGTAAGTTCTCGGGGCCACAGATGCGGTGTCTGGAGAGCAAATTTGGCATACGTGCATCGCCATACGCTTCACTAAACATTTAGCTGGATATTTTAGCTTTACTGAAAACCTAACCCTTTAGTATTTTGCTTTATTGTAGTTGTGAGAATTCCGGTCTATTTCGACGTTTCGTAATGCTCTCTGAAGGTCCTAAATCTTTCAGTATCAACAAAATCAGTCTAATTTTTGTATAAAAACAATAAGGGTAGAATTCAATTAAAAATTACTGATATTCAACTTTCGTTCACAAGATTTTCAATTAATGCCGTTTAAGGCGCCTTTAGTCTTGTTTAAAACCCTTCAAGATGACTTGAAGCTGTTGCAGTAATGTTTTAGACTTCAAATATCTCGCAAATGTGCTTTGGCCATAACAAAATTCTACTAGCTATATTTAAAACTCTTCCACACCCTTCCAAACATGTCCAAGACTCCTTAACACTCCTCATTCAAAACTATTCTATTTTTATTTGTTTCAGACTCACCAAGACACTTTCAGATTTGTTTACGACTCTTCTACTAGATCAAGATTTTTTGAAATATAGATCAAGATCCTGTAACGATCAAAGGATTTTCCAAATTTACGTAAAACATTCAAGACATCAGGGCCGGCAACTTCTGTATAGCGGATGTAGCGAATGCTACACATGGCAACATCGGGGAAATTATTGGTACGGAGATATGCATCAAGAGAAGCTTCAGCTTTCACTTCGCAAAAGTGAAGTGCAAGCTGCAGAATGCATGCATAAAAAAAGTGAAGAGGTAGCTTGTGCTCAGGAGTGAGAGCGTTTGCTTCGAGAAAAAGGTTTCCCTTCGGGTTGTATGCATAAAGAGGAATGTTGATTTCAAAAGTGAAGCTTTCGCTCACGAAAAAATGCATCTAGTCCCGAGTAGACTCCTTTTGGAAAAACACATGCAGTTATCATTCATGTTCGAGAAGATTCTTTTGATTTCCGACGAATTTTATCGAAGATATTAAGGAAAAATTTCCAATAAATTTCGAAGAATTTCATCGGACATCACTGAGAAAAATCGCCGATAATTTCAGGAGAGGTTTGTTGAAGATTTTACGGAAAATCTCCAACGATACCACAGGATTTTATTGGAGATCGTCGAGAAATATCTCTGATGATTTTTGAAGCATTTCTTCAGAAGAAAGGTTCGATGATTCCCAGAGATATTCATCGGAAATTTTTGAGATAAATTACCGATGATTTCCGAAGAATTTCATCAGAAATGTTCGCGGAAAATCTCCGTTGATTTTCAAGAAATTTCATCAGAAATCTTTGAGAACAATCTCTGATAATTTCCCGAGAATTTCATCGGAAATCTTCAGAGAAAATTTCCAATGTTTTCCGAAGAATTTCTTCAAAAATCTTCCGATAATTTTTACAGAATTTCATCAAAAGCATTTTAGAAAAATCCAATGGTTTTTGAAGAATTTTATCGGAAATCATCGGGAAAATTCCCTGATGATTTCCAAAGAATAATTTCATTCAATGTTTTCTAAAAAATGTTATCAAATTTCTTCGAGAAAATTTTCCAATACTTTTTGAATAGGAAACATTCAGGAAAAAACTCCCGACAGTTTTTGAAAAATTTCATCGAAAATCTTCAGAAAAAATATCCGACGATTTCCACAGAATAATTTCATTGGAAATCAAGAAGAATCTCTGATGATTTTCAAGGAATTTCATTGGAAATTTTTGGGGGAAAATACCGGTAATTAACGAAGAAGCTCATCAGAAGTATTTAGAAACAATTGTCAATGTTTTCCAAAAAAATTGATAATTTTTGAAGCATCTTATAGGGAATATTCGGAGGGGCCCGGGGATTCCGATGGTTTTTGAAGAGAATTTCATCGGAAATTTTTGGGGGAAAAATTCAGTTTCCCGAAGAATTGAGACTTTCTAACTCATGCGATGAGATCAGAGATTTTCTTCGAAGATTTTTCATAAAATTTTTCGAAAATTGTTGAAAATTTTTTCTGAAGATATTCTTCGAAAATTAGTGGCGAGTGACATTTTTCTGAAATTATAGATTTTTTTCAAATTATTTTTGATAAAATTTTTCAGAAATTGTGGGCTGATTTCCAAAGAATTTCATCAGAAATCTTCAGGAAAAATCTCTGATTTCATCGCATGAGTGGAAAATAGTCTCAATTTTTCGGAAATTATCAAAATTTTTCCCCAAAAAATTTTTGATGAAATTCCTTAAAAATTATCGGATATTCTAATCTCGAAGATTTCCAATGAAATTATTCTCTGGAAATCATCAGAGATTCTTCCTGAAGATCTTCGATAAAATTCTTCCAAAAGCCATCGCAGTTTTCCCCCAAATATTTCCGATGAAATTCTTTATAAATTATCGGAAAATTTTCCTGAATATTTTTGAAGAAATTTTTTGGAAAACATTGGAAATTTTTTCTGAAGATTTACGATGAAATTCTCCGGAAAATATTTCCAAAAAATTCTCCTGGAATCATCGTTGATTTTCTTCAATGATGTCCGATGAAATTCTTCGAAAATGATCGGAAATTTTTCCCTTATATTTTCGATAAAATTCTTCAGAAATCAAAGGAATCTTCTCGAAAATTTCTGATGAGATTCTTTGAAAATCATCGGATATTTTCCCTGAAGATTTTCGATGAAATTCTTCGGAAATCATTGGAGATCTTCCCCGAAAATCATTTCATCGTTTTGTACATTTGGTGCGTTTTCCACCTGTACACTACCACCATCTTTGTCTTCGCTTCTTTGAAATTGAATGATTTTTGATTTAGAAAAATTTCCGTGGACACATACGACGGCTGATAAAAACTTGAACAAACGTTATCTTTGAAGCACTTGCTTCATTTTGTCGAGCGTTCGCTTTGAAGAGAAAGAGAAAGCTTATACATACAGACTGAAGCAAAACCTTAAACTTCTACCTGTCCCTTCGGAGCGACGGCTCTCACTCTGCTCTCTTGCTTCGACGTTAAAGATTAATTTTTATGCATACGGCTTAATGATACGATAATAAAATGTTATTGTGTAAAATCAGTGTTGTTTTTTTCGCTACACATGAGATTATGAGAAGTTGCCGGCCCTGCAAGACATGTTTCAACTCATGATTTTCCCAGACTCATTCAAGTCTATTCCAGACTCCACGGAACTTTTTCACCCTTCCAGGCTCATCAAGGACATCAAAGCTCACTTAGCCCATTTAAACTTCGTCAGTGTTATTTAGGATTCTTGAAGACTCGTCTAGAAACTAAAAAATGTCTGAAAGCGTTTTAAATAAATTTAGAGAAGCTTTACAGTTTCAAAAAAGTATTACGTCTGCGTTTAGGCGAGGGTTGATCAACTTTGGAAGTCTGAATCCAGTAAGGAACAGTCATAAAATTTGTATCAAACTAAAATTTGTCTTAAAAGAATCCACACAAGTACTAACAAATATATTATATAGAAGTGCCTCGGAGAAATCTTCAAGATTTTTAAAGAAGTTTGGAAGAGTACGAGATTGAAAACGAGTCTTGAATAAGTCTTCTGAACCTGTATGGATGAATTTCAGAAAGTCTGAAATCAGTCTTAACGAGTCTAGAACAGGTAACAGTTTCAAAAAAAAGTCTTAGTAAATCTGGAAGAGGTCCTGAAGATCTCAAAAAGTCAGTAATAAAACTGAAAAACTAAGAAAAAAGTTTCAGTCAGGCCTAGTGATCTAGAATGATTCCGAAAAAGTGTTAAAGAGTCTAGCACGTGCCTTGAAGAATACTGAAGAACCTAAAAAACTGCTGCAGCAAAGGAAGATGTTAGACCAAGCCTATATGAGCCTGAAACAGTACTGAAACTTTTTCAACACCACCAAAGTGAAAACTGATATTCTTCTACAAAATTTTCTGTCTATTATTTTCGAACCAAAATGCAATACTCCAACAAGGGTCATAATAAAAGTTCAGAAGTTTTCTTCTCGCTCCACCTAAATACTCATCGGATAAAATTCGAAATCTCGATGCCACATACAGGAAGGGTATTTAAGCTCCACTTCACACTGGTACCTATGCTTTTCTACAAAAAAAAAAGACAGCATGTAGTGTTTGTCATGAGGCCCGGAAAAATAACTCCGGCATAAGACTAACTTAAATACTGAGACTTTGTAAAATGGCAAGAGAAAGACAATTTGAGGGTTAACAAAATGAATTACAATACAGACATCATTACTCAGGTTTTTAAAGTCACTGAATCCACAACTGATTTTAGTTTGACCCCAACTTGAAAATTAGGACACCTGAACGGGATTTCTAAATGAGGAAACTCAACTAATACATCAACGTTCTTCTCACACCAGTTTCCTCGCACGCTGAAAACCAGAAATGCCCGTATAATGATGAAGGGTGGAGGGAAAGGTCAAGACCCCCAAGCAATGAACTACAATGCGGCTATAATTTCTTCGATTTGTATCGTTACGATAGCCATCGTGTTCATACTTGGCAGCGAATATTGAAGGATGAAAGACTCTGGAAGGATTCAAATAAAATCTGTTCAGGTTAGCTCCGCGTGTATCCGTTCGGTAGCAGCCTCTGGAGACGCCGTCCGGATTCAACATAGGTATCAGCTTGAAGACGAACATCTTCCGCAACAAAATAGCGGTTAAATCGGATTTACTCAAGAGCAAATTTAACACGCCGTTCATCACGAAGCTGGAAGGCGTTTCGCCGGGATGAACTCTGGCACTAAGGAAGATAACCTACGGGAATGACTCCAATTTAGCGCGATTTAAATTAGAACACGGGCTGCTACTTCAGCAAAACAAATCTACAGTTTGGCTGCCGTCATGGAAAAATATTTCAAAACTTCAAACGTTTCCGAAATGTGAGGGAACAGCCGGATGTGACGTTTTTGAAATTTCAAATATTTGATATTTTAAAATGCAGGCCGTTCGGCAGAGGCAGCAAAGACCAGTTCAACGAAGAGAATTGGTTTACTATTAACTACTTATTTTCCCATTTACCTTTTTGCCTTTAAACTGATACGAACGAGGAGTATTAATATCAGGAAATAAGCCTTTCAATCTCGGCTCTTGTACTGTTGTAATCCCATGATGAGAACTAATCGTAATCAAATCGATTGGCCGTCCTTCCAACGATTGAATCAAACATTCCCGGTGGTAATATATGTCGTCCGGCTGGGCCGCTGAAATTTATCGCATTTAGTACAGTCATCATAAACAAAAATCAACAAACTCAATACGAATAACAGAAGCCATCAAATCAATACCGAGAGGATTAGAACTGATATTCAGCTTCTTCAAATGAAGATCAAACTGTTTAAATGAATTTTGCAGATCTACAAACGAGTACGGATATGTAAATGCGAAGTACGTTGTTGAGCACAAATTTTCCAATGTTCGGTAACCGAAGCTCAGCAGATTCTTCTTAAGCTGTCGACAAATTCGAAGAGAACCGAGGTCAGTTCGAGGTAAGGGAAGCTGAACACCAACTCTCAAGTACAAAACTGAAAATTTTTCAATACAATAACGATGAATTACCAACTCCGTACTTACGTCGAATGAAAGACGATCTCGAACTCGTTCCCAATGGTTTGGCCCCGGCGTTGTTCTATACACTGGGGCCATTCCTTGATTATACAGCTTTCCTTGCTTATTGAGATTCACAACATTTAATTTCACATCGGTACACGGAATCCCACCTGTAAGTACAGATTAATGTAAGGCTAGGAATGAATTTCCATCCGCTTCACAGAATAATAAAACGTACATCTGATACATGAACAGAAGATAAACTAAGATAAATGACTCGAAGGGCCTAACAGAAATAATTTGAAAGGCTTCAAGGCATAAATTTCTGTGACCATGATCAGTTTAAAATTAACTCATTGAGTAAGATTCTCTATCAATGCAACACAAAACGAAGCACGACCCAGACGTTACATAACCAGTTTAGTGACTAATGATGTAACTCCATTCACTACTGACGTCATCATGACTACCTCAAAACGATTCCAGAATGCGAACTGATAAAACAGCCTTAATACATTTGTATTAAACAAGTAATTCGAGAAATAATCAAACGACTGCAACGTTTACTTTTTACTCCGAAGTAGAACCATGATCGATTATTGTTGGCGAATTCCGTCCCAGCGCAATCCGCTCTCGTCCAAATGTTGAACTCGTAATTAGGCAATTCTTCATTTTCGGGGCTTTCGTCTACGGAATAAGGCAGAGCTTTTTGAAATACAGAAGTTAGGTTATTGAAATAAAATTTGAATATAGAAAAATACCCTTGAATTATGTTACTGGTGGACATGAAAGGAATTTCACGAATCGAATTCCAGAACAGTTGCCAACGACGGCGGTGTATGAATCAGAAATACTAGTCAGAAGTAAGTATGAACTAAGAAGCTTACCGTTCTCACTCTTAGGAACTAGTTCAACTCGATCGATGTTACTGGAATCAAAGTTTGAAATGAATGTAAATCCTTCGCATTCAATACTCATATCAACATGCTAATGTTCCCAGCTCGTAAGAAGCTTGAAGAGTATTGATGAAATCACAACGTTTATCACAAATCGTTAATCACCGGTTGTATTTTACAAATATTTGGATTGAATTCACATTGGTACATATACTAGGTGATAAAACAACTCGATTAATTAATTCCAAGAAGAAATTGCAAAGAAACTGAAGAGTGAAAAGAACAATTGGAAGACTAGGAAGACCACAGCCCGAATTTTGCAGAATTTGAAGAAAAATGAAAGCTCCGCCTCCACACTTTCCGCGAATCACCATATTCCTTGAGTACTTGAAAGCTAAAAAGAACCCCATGTATATAGATTTCCACTCTAATAATGTCCAATATGATTGTTCAATAATGAATTCCTCTAATGGAAACGTTGCTACGTGATTGGTTGATTTCAAGGACGGAGTGGCAACAGCGCTATTAATTTTGATTTTCTTGGTCATGTCATATGAGTTTATTCTGTTTTATCAATAATAAAAATAATAACCTAACGTTACAAATTACTTTGACATTTTGTTTTCCTGATAGGAATTAATTTCATCTAATTAGATTAAAATTAAGTCGATAGAACTCACTTATTTATGTTCATTTCCAACCATGTAACGTAGTATAAATTTAATAGCTTCTTTCTTATTTGTTATTATATCTGTTATTGATTGACAGCAGATTCACTGCTGTTGTATTTCATCTTTAAGGTACCATTAGTTCAATCTTAGCGAAATGAAAAGTAATACACATTGATATGAATTACCGCGGTAAGTTGTAAGGAATCATATTACTTAATTTCTACTGATAATCACCAGATACTAAAATTTGTAATGTCGGAACAGTAGATGCCTTGGTAATACTTGCTCCCTGCAGTCGATGAGTATTACGAAGCGCATACTGTGATACGATGATGTCTCTGTCTCTTTCTGTAACATATTTGAATACTCAATGGGTCTTTTCTCTAATTTTTATGTTCGGATATGGCTCAGTTTAAATTGGCTAGTTACAAGTTACAACTATGAGTTTCTAGTGAGATCCTAGTTACGAAGCCACCTGTTTTATCCCTCTGAGAACTGATCATTGTTCGAGTTCTTCGATGCATTAGTTTTCAGAATTTAACTTTCAAGTTTAGCTGATGCGCCCAAAGAATAATGACTTCATTTTGGCTTGATAATTGTAGGTATAGAATCGAACGTGCTGTATTCGCCGATGGACCAATGCTATGGAGATATCGATGTCGACCAGTCAGATCTGGATATCTCGGCCGGGTCCTCAGGGCTGCCGTTCGAATTCGTCGAGTGCAATAAATCACCAATGTCGCCCTCCCACGTAGCCATGTTTTACCCGCAGCTGGGATACGACCTGCATCCGCTCCTCATGAACCAACGGAAACGCTCGGATTCAGTTTCTGAGAAGCTCAGCGCTCAGTCACTGCTAACCAATGATGATTTCCAAATCCCAACCCACCATTTGGTTATTAACCCTCCAAAACCCACCAGAAGCAAACAAAGATCGACTAAATTTACCAAGAAGAAAGACGACGCGGACTCGAACCCGATTATTTTGCCGACAGTACAGCATGATCTCACCGACACCGGAGAGAAAAACCGTAAAATATTTTTCTGCCGTGATTGCGGCAAATCATTCAAATTCCAAACGTCGTTGCTACGACATAATAATAAAGTCCATAACTGTAAGTATCAGTGTCCTACATGTCATCGGGTGTTCTCTCGTCAAGCGTATCTGGACGTCCATATCTCCAAACCGGGAAGTTCGTGTTTCATGAACTGTTTTAACTTGCGAACGCAGACACAAAAACAGTCTAAGATTAATTGAGGGTTAATGTTATTTACTGTTTTACTTTTATTTATTGATTATGTATGAATTTTTGCAGCCCACAGTTTGGTTTATATGTAATTTTTGTATCTCATACTTCTTTTTACATACGAAACTTTTATACCCTCAGGAGGAACGTGAATGTAATGGAAATCAATTAATAGTCATTTCGAGGTTTGATTTTCGTAATTACGAAATAATACTGTGGAGATCGTTTGCGAGTATCAGTCCAAAGATTAGGATACGTGGCTTCCTAAAATTGTATGTTGTAAATCAATCGACATTTATTGTAACAGCTGCCAGAGAATTTTTTGTTAGTCTGGGGTGGTCTAAAGAATTAAAATATTTAAGAATTCTATGTGTTCTTATTCACAAGTGATTGTGATGTTGGTTAATGAATTGATTCTGAATAAAACTGTACCAGTTTCAGTGGCGCAATAGCTGTGGGGACTGAGGTTCTCAAGTGCTAAGAAAGTGGGCAAATACTTGCGGCTGAAAATCAAGCGTACATGAAAATGAGCACAATTGATGTGTTTAGAAGAAATATTAACAAGAACAGATCAATTTTTAATTCATCATTTGCACTCCCTGGTGTCCCCTATGTCTAAAGAGTACGTTAATTGAGCTTGAAACAAAATAGCGTACTCCAGTAAGGATACATATATTTTCTCTAATGGGCAAGAAAAACTGCGAATTTGCACGTTTAGTTTGATCGAATTCAGATTTCCCTTGCTTATGAACTCCGGATAGATTGACAGCTGGCACATAAGGCCAAGTTCAACGGATATACCAAAGTAGTTCCTTGAGTCGAGTAAAATGCATCTACTTTCGGTATAGATGGACACTAAACGCAAACAACACATTGGAGAATGATTACACAATATCATGTTACTTTTTATTTTTCTTCGGTTGTGTAAAAACAATACTCTTATCGAATTTTCCTTTTTTACTATTCGTATTCATACGATTAAAATATCCGAATCCACCGCCGGCATTACGTTTCCTAGGTCTGTTTTGTTTACTAGAGCTAACACTCAAATCGACTGCTGGAGGCACTATGAAACCGAAAGAAGCAGCTGCTTGTCCCAAATCGATAGTTTCCACATTAAAAATATCCTTGAGATGGTGTGCATCGTAAGCTCTGATGTAAGATTTGAAAGCTTCCTTCGCGGACATGTGGAGTAAATAATTTTTCGATATCAACTGCTGGAGCTGTAAAGGTTTTGAACATACCATCAGATTCGCAAAATGACCATCATGCTCCAAAAAGTACACGTGATTCTGCTGTATAGCATTTATAGCATTATTTTACCTGTACTTGCACATCCGTCACTTTATTCCATGAAATATCGTACTCGTTTAACGGAATCTTCGCCTGCTTCAGGTAACATAAGAAGCCCACTTCTTCAGGTCTCAATATCAACAGTGCATGACCACTAGCATTCTCTCCGCGTGCAGTACGTCCAACTCGATGAATGTATTCCTAATACAAAACATAGTGAGCACAAACTAGCTCGGTAACTCAAAACTGTTTGTACTCGAGATAATCAAATTTGACGTACCTTCGGATCATCGGGTGGATCAAACTGAACGATCCAGTCCACAGCGGGAATGTCGAGACCTCGAGCTGCCACGTCAGTGCATAAAAGAATCCCAGTTTCAGCATTGCAGAATTCGAAAAATGTCGTAGTCCGCTTCAGTTGTTTTTGTCGTCCCTACAAGAAAGAAAAAGTATGAAAAGACGCAGAGACAGGCAGAAGACAGACCGAGTTAAGCCATTAACTTACATGAATGCACATAACGGGTAGGTCGATGTAATTGAACAGCTCGTGGTGGAATTTCACTGACATGCAAGAACTGAAAAACACCATCACCTTTTTATTACGGTTCTTTCTTAAAAACGTGAACAGCAGCAAGAATCTTTTTTCCGAAGGACAAATCACATAGCCTGTAGAAACAAACACATATTAGCAATAGTTTCAACAGGGAAATACGGCTCAGAAATAAGTTATATCCATTACCTTGTTCTAACCCTTCGACCGTAGCGCTTTCTTTCGTATCATCAACACCAATGTACACCGGTTCCTTCTTTAAAGCGAGTTTCATCAATGCGTCGGTCTTCTGAGTCTGCGTGGCACTGAACATCATCGTTTGTCGACGTTCTGCAAATTCAATTATCTGTTAAGATTCTAAACACAAGCGGGCCTGGCTAAATCTAACTACGAATCGTACTTGGTAATAAATGTATGATTTGCTTCAACTCTTCTTCAAATCCAATATCGAGAATACGATCGGCCTCGTCGATGACCAAGCACTGTAAGTTCTTGTACAGAAAATCAGGAGTATTTTGCAAATGATCGAGCAGTCTTCCAGGGGTAGCAATGATGATATTAATGCCTGCAACAGAATTACCGAATTGTTACATCAACACGAAGGCTTTAGCTACCATATCAATAGCATGCAGGTTGAATATTCTTACCTTTCGATAATTTCTGAGCTTCGGCTTGCCTGTTCGCACCGCCCATCAAAAGTCCATAAGTGTGAGTGTGATACTTCATCAACTCTCGCAGAACTCCGAAAGTTTGCATTGACAATTCTCGCGTAGGCGATATCACGATACAACCAGTGCCTGTAAATCATTGTACTGTTTAGTTCCCATCAAACCTTGAAGTTCCCTTTGATATACAAGTTTGATCCTACCATTCCGCGGCATGAATTTGAGTTTATATATCAATTCGACGGCTGGTACGAGAAAAGCCAACGTTTTTCCAGAACCTGTCTTCGCTGACCCGACAAGATCGCTGCCTTCGAGCAAATGTGGAATCGCTTTTGCCTGGATATCAGTCATGGCAGTGAAACCCATATCAGCAATCGCTTTCATCGTATTTTCACAGACTTGATCCTTAAGACTTTCGAAGCTCTTCGGATCCACGGGTGGTTTCGGAGCTGAAAATTAGTATAGTTATTAGCGAGATGTGCGATGGAAGTGCAGTGGCTGTGCAGAATAATGCAATTCAATTACTTTCAATTTCGGTTTTCACTTCATCATTTTCGGATTCGACTGATTCCTTAGCTGAAACGTAAGATAATACCAATTCAATTATCTGCATTCCTCTGTATTCAAGTGAATTCATGACGTAGTTCGAGATATTGACGGAATAATGGACCCTGGTAACTGCCGGGGATTTGGGTTTGAGATGTATTTCTAGGTATTTTTCGCGTTGCTGTAGTCAGCTGAAGTGTGAAAATGTGAACCGGCACAAGAAAAGATATTTTCAACTTTCTATCTATTTTGGTCAATGAGGATATGCTCTCACATGTGACAATGTCAAGAAAAATCTAGACATACAGGTGACTGGTGATAAGATAGAAACTCAACAGCTTGCTTGTACTGTATTTTCTGTCGTTTTGATTTTACGCTTGGATTCGATTTGTACACAGCAATATGAAAAATTCAAGAAAATGAGTACTCATATTATCAGAACTTACCTTGCTTAGCTTTCAGAAGTTTCTTCTTTTTTTCCTCCGCCTTCCTAATTTTACGCGACAGCACCTGCTGTGGCAATCCCATCGTGGTCCAGAGACGAATAACTCAAACGCAATTCTTTCGCCCGAATTACGGCTCGGTAATGGTCTTCACACTAGATATTCTCCATAATATCACAATTCATAAATATCACCGCAAAGGAGAAGCTTTGAAAGAAAATGCAACCACGGTTCACACTTCACACGTTCTATCACAGCATCACATGTCACAGTCACAGGGAAAAAGAATGCTCGAAGACGTGAAACGAAAAATTTAATTTTCTTCTCGTAAACTTGGTACCACTGATTGTGAGTTTGTGCCCATTGAGATGACGTCACATAAAGGCAAGAATAGCACCTAGGAGTCGGCCTTGGCTTGGCCTTGGGTGTCTGTTAGCTTAGGAGATATTCTTGAAAGTGTTACACGAGTACACGAGTAGTTAGCAGTATCACCATCAGTGATAACAACTGATAAAACATGAGAACTTGACTTATTCTTTTGCTTATCTTTTTCTGATCTCCTTCATTATTATTGATTATTAACATTGATTCGTTGTTTCATTACTAATTATTTCATGGCTAATTAGTCATCGTATCCTAAAAATCTTCTACACTACTTCTACATTAATACCTAGCTCACTATTCTAATACTTTTTTTTAAATATTGAAATGGTAACACCGTTACCAACGTTACAGTCAATAAACAAAAATTGTAATTATATTCAGTGATATTCAGTTGAACGCACGGATTGCAATTACCCCGTGAATCGCATATGTTCGCGTTCATGTCAGTTATTACTGTCTGTCTGCACTCGCTAGTTACTTGTGTTCGCGTCAATCACTGCGCCAATTCGCGTTTCCCACCATGTAAACGAGTGTGGTACCTGCGCGGATACTCCACTGATATGAGGAAAACGGTTTGCTGACTATTTCCGTAAGTATTTCTCATAACTTCGCATTTACGATGAATCTCAGCCACTGACTGATATCGATCAGCATGAGTGTAGCCGCCGACATAATGCACGTCGATAACGGGTTGCGACTGCGAACCCCAACCGACGAGTTCAAGCCTTTAAACGGATTCGCGGAGAAATCTGTCGATACCAAAGAGCCAACAACCAGGTCCGAACGGTCGGCCAAGAAGCGCGATTCTGCAAAAAAGCAAGAATGCGTCACCGTTGTCGTCCGTTGCCGACCCATGAGTGCCAAAGAGAAGGCGATGAACTACTCCCAGGTGATCGAAGTGTGGCCGGACCAAGGCACCGTGCTCATACGCAACCCTAAGGAGGACCATAAGGACCCAGTCAAGACATTTACCTTCGATGCTGTCTATGACTGGAACTCGAAACAACACGAACTGTTCGACGAAATGGTGCGCCCCCTAGTCGAGTCCGTGTTGAACGGTTTCAACGCCACCATTTTCGCGTATGGTCAAACCGGTACGGGAAAAACCTACACAATGGAGGGCTGCAAAAACGCGCGCAGTGGCGACGACGAGCGCGGCATCATCCCCAAGTCGTTCGAGCAGATCTTCACGCACATATCCCGAACCACGGACAAGCAGCACCTTGTCCGCACTTCATATCTTGAAATCTACCAAGAAGAGATCCGCGACCTGCTAGACAAGGATCCGAAGAAACGCTACGAGCTTAAAGAGAGCAAAGAGATCGGTGTCTATGTGAAAGGGCTTCGCTCGTTCGTCTGCAAAAGCGTGAAGGAAATCGAGCACGTGATGAACGTTGGCAATCGCAATCGGACCATCGGAGCTACGGACATGAACGAGCACAGTTCAAGGTCGCACGCCATCTTCATAATCACCGTCGAGATGAGCGACTTGAGCGGCGCCAAAAGTCAAGTTCGAGTCGAACGCTGCTGACCGAGCGTACCCAGAAGAGCAAGAAAGCGGGTATGAACTGGGAGGAGCAAAGCGAGTTCTACCAACGGGAGGAAGACGAGCTGGAACAGAAGCGAGCCAGCATCTTGATGAAGGACTACGAGTCGGATGAGGAAAAAGCGCGGCAGCTAAAGCAGCTCGAAGAGAAGCGTAAGCTAGTTGAGGAGGAACACAGGTACGCGCTCGAGCTGACCGAGAAGATTAAGTCGATGGAGAGTAAACTGCTGCAGGGAGGCAAAAACATCATCGACCACACGAACGAGCAGCAGAAGGCGCTAGAGAGGCGGATGGCCGAGATACGAGAGCGCAAGCAGCAGCAGCTACAGATGCAGAAGCGGCTGGAGGAAGTAGAAGAGTCGGCCGAGACCATCCGACTATCTTACTCGAATCTGCTTGAGGAGGTGGAGGCCAAGAAGAAGCTGCTGAACAAGATCATGGCCAAGTGTCAGCGCGTGAAACAGGAGATCAGCGACAGCGTGGAGGAACACAGCCAGAATAGGCGAGAGTTGGAGCAATCGCAGAAGAATATTTTGAAAGAGATCAAGCTCGATAGACTGATTATCGATAACTTCGTTCCGTTGGACGAGCGCAAGAACGTCGAGGATCGACTGCTGTACGACGAAGACGATAATTCATGGCGGGTGTTGCCGGATGATAGTATTTCCTATTCGGTGGGTCGGCTCATCGCCAACTCAGCATTCAGAAGACCTACCTGCGAGTACACCAAGGAGTTGCTGAATAACAAAGAATTCCACGTCGGAGGCGAAAACGTCATTTTGCTGGATCTGGAGTCGTTGCCCAGAACGACCAGTGATTACGAAGGAACGGCGATACCGTCTTCGTTGAAACTGATGCTGCAGACGGCGTTGAAAGAGGAAGAGGATATCGAGATAGACGCGGCTCCGAGTCGAAGTAGCAGTAGAGTGAGAGACCGATCGCGAGGGACGTCTGTGGTACGCGGCACCTCCGGCATCGTTCGTAATGGCAAGTACTACCCGCAACCACGGGGGCTCGTCCCGAAATGATAGTCTCCAATTTTGTGTACTGGTGCTTCGTCCACGTATCTTTGTTATTCTGTTTTTGTTATACTCGTAGTTTCGAATTTGGTATGCCACGGTTCTTGCTTGGCCGAATATCGAAGGAAATGGTGCCTGATCTGGGTGCTTGTACGAGGCGTTTGAGCATTGTTGTAAAACGACTGGACCGAAGGATAACTTTTGATTACTGAGGTATGTGGCGTACCTCATCAAGGGATGCGGTTTTTTCTGGTAGTGAAAGTACTGGTACAGGGCTGCACTCTGTACTAGAATGCCCCGAAATTTTAAAAAGAAAAAATTGAAAGGGGGCATGTAAATTCTTACGATAGGCAAAACGTTTAGTGAATATTAGATTTAATACACTGAGTTGTTGAAAATGTTTGAGGTCTGCGCCCCTTGGGTATGTAGAAAAACAGTGCCCCTTCAATTAAGACGAGCAATTAGTTGCCGAATCTAATTTTGATCTCATCAAGTATCACCTAGTGAAGTTAGTTTCGATTACATTCCAAGGTTAGCATTCAGGTGTATGAAGACTAAAATTGTTAAAAATCGAATTCATATTGCCCCTTCAATTTTTGAGGTGTATAATATGTTACTCATACTAGTTTCAATCTAAGAGTCGTGGCCTGAAAAAGTCTCTTCCAATTTTTTATCAATGTGGGTGCTCTCATGTACAAGAACGAACATGGGATGACGTTCAAACTCGCACAGCGACTTTTATTTTTCAGATAGGCAAGATGTTCCCGTTAGTTTCGATACGTTAATGGAGAACTATGACCCAGAGAAGCCTCATTTAAGTGCCGGTGTTTAGATTCAGACGTTCAAAGATGAACATGAATGGGCATTCAAATTCACGTACCCCTTTAACTCGTGCCATGGGGTGTGGTTTTCGATCTTGTGGGACTGTAAAAACACGAGGCAAATTCGCCAAGTTACTTACAAACGATATTATTTATGTACTCGTCAAGAGCTATCATCCGAAGTGTTTTATATTTATGTAAAAATGTCCTATACAAGGGGAAGGGGGCTAGTAGCAGTCGAGCATTGTGCCAGAGTTGGTAAATATTTAATATTTTTAAAAACGTTAAATCCCAGCTTTTTTTTTTTCTTGTGTTAATTTGTTAATCTCGAAATATGCAGATGAAATGTCAAATTGGGCAACTGATAAATTTGAAATTTTTGAGGGGCAAGGAAAGAGTGTTGAAGGACAGAATTTCTGCAAGAGTTGTTGAATTATAAAAAGTGAAAACTTAGTACCTTGAAATTCTTACCATTACCAAAGGCTGAATAATTGAACTTGTTGAAGAATGGCGGAGGATGAGGGAAAATTTAACGTAGAATTTGTGCACCAGATGGCAAAATTTGTTGAGCCAAAATTCGATTTTACTTTCCATTAATCTTAGAATTTCGGACGTTGGTAAAATCTACAATGTTGAGGTCTTTTTTTCTTTTTTTGGAGGAGGGGGTAAGAAACTGAACTTGAAACCTTAACAGTGAACATTCGTATTTGGTTTTGGGCTTGTTGATCTTATTATTTCTGTAGTTCGATAAATTTAAACAGGAAAACTTGTCTTAGAAAAGTGGAGGAGACGAATAAGTTAATCTTTAAATTTCTACGCCCTTAACGAAACTGAAGAAATGAAGACGTGTTGTGAAACTAAAAAGTGGAGGTTTTTCATTTAATTAAAGGGGAATAAGGGGTACCTTCTTCAAACATTTCTATAATGAAAACTTAGATTTCGTTTGTGTCATGTTGATCTTTCAATTTCTGCTAGTTACAAAATCTAAAAGAAGGAAATTTGTTTGGAGAGGAAGTGTTTGCTGATCTTAAAATTTCTGCAATATTTCACAGAATAAAATAAATTAAGACTTATTTTGATTCTTGAAATATTTACAGTTCACAAAATGTAATAATCAGAGATTTGTTTGTGGGAAGAGGAAGTTTGGCCTTAGAATTTCTCATCGAAAATTTTTAACACGTTGACCTTGTAAGTCTTATTGCTTGCCAAATCTGAAAAGAAACACCTGTTTGAAAGATAAAGGAGAATGGTGATCTCAAAAATTCAGCGATAGTTGCCTAATATGTAGAAATGATGACCTGTTTTGAATAAGTATTCAAGTATTCGCAATTGAGAAAATTCGAAAGACCTTGGGATTCGTGTAGTCGACAAAATCTAAAAAAGAAAAAGTTGAGACCTACTTCAACATTTTGTTTGCCTTTGGAAAAATCTGAAAAACTGGATCAACTTGCCTGGAAGATAGAAGGAATAGGGGGTCCGTCTCAAATTTTCGCGTGAAGACTTAATTTGACTTCGTTTTTTGAGAAAATCTCCAAAGTCGAGCTACTTTTTCCGAGGGGGGGGGGGGTAAGTGGGCTGTGGGCTTGCTGAGCTAGAAATGTGTTTAATTGAAGAAATCTAATGAAAGAAAAACTTCTCTTCCAATAGAGATAGGGAGGCCTTACAGATTACGTAATTTTTGTAATATTTAACAAAAATAATATCCGAAACTTGGGTTTGGCGTCGGCTTTCATTTTTAATTCTGAAATTTTCGCAGCTTGTAAAACGTAAAAAGTAAAACCTGTTTGGAAAAGAAGGCTGAGAGTCTCTCTCAAAATTTTTGCAACTGTTAGCTAAATTTAAAGTAGGTGAAGATTATATTCCAGCTTCTTATTTTTGTATTATTTCTTTCGATCCCTGGAATTTTCCCTCCCCTTCCCCTCACTCCTCAGATACCACACATGAAAAAATGTATATTTTTATGTTTCGGTGGTTTCATAAAGAACTTTCGTAGTGGTACTCTTGTAACATTTATTAGTAAGAATGATGAAATCTAGGTATCATATGAGTGGGGGCGGGGTTGTTCGAAGTCATTGAGTTAACTGTTGCTATAAGTGTGTCCCTTAGTTTAAATTTGTTGCACGAAGGCATTGACGATCAAAGTGTCCTAAAATACAATACAGGTATCCAATCATAGGTTTACCAGGTCACTGAATATGTGACACAGTGTTCCGAATTGAGGTCCTTAGGTGTGGGATAATGAAATCGAAAAATTGAAAACTATAGTGTGGATGTCATGGCCTCCGGTTGGCACCACAATTTAGAACCTGAGGGTTAAAGTGTCATCAAAAATGAACATAGTGACCCTGATCGCCCTGAAATGACATCCCCGCTGTATTTTCAAAAATTTCCTATTTCAACCCATTCCCACTCCGAAAGTGAATTCTTAAAATTGAATCAAATTGATGTTAAATGGTGTGACCTTGAAAATCTATGATTAGATCCCCATATCGTAGTTTAGGGCATTTTTATCGGCAGTCTCCTTCCTGATACGACAGTTTTCAACTTGAGAGCAAACTGTTACAAAAATTGAATTCTGTGACCTCCAGTAAGTACAACGTTTGATACCTCAAATCAAATTTTTCTACTTCTAGAAGCTCAAAAAGATGCTCTATGAATGTTCTTTCTCAAGTCATTGAAACACTATTTCATTATCAATGTTATCAGAGCGATGGGGCAAAAGGACGAAAAATTTCTCAAAAATCCGCAGCGTGAAATATTTACTTACCCTACTTCGCTCAGAACCATGTTGTGAAATGAGAAACGAACACAAAAAACGGTTATTCTTTTCTGTATGAATGTGCGGGATTATAAGGGTGGTTTAGACCTTCCCCTGTTCATGAAATTCGGGGATAGATACGGAAAAAGTATAAAGAGCCAATCTTATGAAAAATCCGGTGTAGAACAATGTTCGTGTGAAAACTTTTTTTATATATTTGATAGTTTCCGACATTTCTTGAAAAAACCCGCTTTTCGTAGAACGGGGGTTAAGCTTTTCTGAAAAAGTTAGCAAGCCAAGTGAAGATAATGACTGTTTGGTGGATACTTGGGAGACCATTCCCCGCAACTTCTAAAAAAAATCGTACAGCAGTTAATTCCTTGAAATTTCCTGTTTAATTTTTTTTTTTTTTCATATTTTGCAAATTTTTCTAGAAACCAACAAAAACTTTTGACGTTTGTTACAACTGCGTTGACCTTGAGAACAATATGAGTACGATGGTGTTTTTCATTAAAAACCCAGTAATAAGACTAAATTCTTGTCATAACGTCCGGAACAAACAAACGAGAAAAGAAAACATTAGGCTTTACGTGTTCTTGTACACAATTTTTTCAATTTTTTTTAAATTTAAATTAATAGAACATTTTTGTTTAAAGAAGAATGATGAAAACTTGCTAAAAACAAGTTTTATTGGTCTGTTGCTTATTCTGCGTTAATGATTCCCGATAATGAGAGAAAACTACAAGCACTAGTCAACAGCACGCGCAGGTCGAGCTTTAAACTTGACATATTTAAGGTGTTCATAAACGCAAATAGCCGATTAGAAGTAGGGGGGGTGACAAGTATCAAAACTATGCTGAAAATCCTTTCGCTTGTATAATCTTTCAGTCTCGTAGGGGTCTTTAGGTGGATTTTGGGCTAATTGTCCAAACCCCTCCCCTATTTATGCCTATGAACGTGTTCCAGCTTAAAATGCTGGACTGGTATAAGAGATGATAGTACTCGGTGAGAAGAACCACATTGTATAGAAATATGATTTATTTATGCTCAAAATTGAAGAGGCTGCAAGTCTTTAAAGTTTCTAATTAACATACTTTCTTTGCGTTTTAGATAACTCTTTTAGTTCAGAAGTTTTTTCGAAGGTAATGGGTAGTGCATTGAAGAGGTTACAGAAATTTACCAAACTAAATTGCCTTATTTTAATATTCAGAAAGCTCCACCAGTTTTGAAATCCTAATCATGTTTGAATAAAATTGTCGCTAAAGTGCACAATTTTCATTTTTTTGTAGTTATTCAGTTTTTGAACTAAACAGTAAGCAGTAATGATAATTCTTGTTTCTCTTTCAAAGTAGCCACTACGCACAGCTATTTTAGACACAGAATGGCATTTTACTCAGTAAACTTCCATTCAAAAGTTTTTTAATTTTGTAAAATTTTAACGCAATTTTCTAAATTTTGGAATTCAAATTTAGCTATATCAACTTCTTTGCGAAAGGATGGCAGTAGATAGCGTGCTGAAAATGAAGCATGGTTGCCTATCTTGAAAATCTGACTACTCATTAAATTCAGAATTTGTTCGAGCTAATTGGTCCTAGATTGAAGAAGAAACAGAAATTTACTAAACTGAATGACCTTCCTTTGATATAGGAAAGGTTCGACCAGTTTTTAAATTCTGACCATAAAATTTGAAGTGCACAACTTCCATTTTTTATAGTTCCTTCAATTTCTGAAATAGGCAGAGTGATGATCATTCTTGTTTCACAAGAGCCGCGATTTACAGCCTAGAATGATATTTTGCTCATTATTTAAGAATTATTAATTTTGCGAAATTTTGTAAAATTTTCTAAATTTTAGAGTTGAAGTTCGGCCATGTCAACTTCTTTGCAACATGTGTAGAAGGATGCTAGTAGATAGTATACTGAAATGAAAGTTGTGTATTTCAAAAATAGTTTTCATATTTTATGATTAGAATTCTATAACTTATTTAGCCATTCAATATCAAAAGGAGACAGTAAATCCTTGTTGTCCTTTCAATGTCGTTCCCATTATTTTTGGAAGGGAAAAAAATTGTGGATTAGAATTAGTACCTAATCAGACTCGCAATGAAAGTTCAGTATTTTTCAAACTTTGAACACTTGTAGCCCTTTAATTTTCCATGTATGCAATGATTCTTGTTTCTCTCACTAAGTACTGTGACCTCATACCAACATGTCATACTCAGTTCGACCACCTTTATTTCAAAAACAAAATGCCAGGTTTTGATCAGTTTTTATTTTACTTCAGTACTCCAAAGATAGTATTTCAAACTTCAAGAATATTCAGCTGTGTGATATTGAATAGAAAATCTTAGGTTAGACTACTTTATTATTTATTTTTTTATTTTGTGTGTGCATTCTATACAAGTGTGATAAGCCATGGTAGGGAAACGCTATCCTAGAGTACTTCTCTGGCTTGATTGTTCGCTGTTATGTATCAAGGTACTTGTGGGCTCTAGTATACTCGTAGTCCCCCCAAGTATTCTTAATTTTGTTGCGAGTTGTCAGGTGTACTCAAACTAACACTCCTGTTTTACCAGGTAGGCGCGTCACCCTAGTTCACTATATGCAGAAGGGTTAATTTGATTAACCTGTACACAATGGCAAAGGTTGGAACCGTTCATTCCATATACAACAGTTTTTATCGCATCTTTCTATCTCACTCCTATGCCGAGATATATATTTTTAAACCTTTTGCAAACAGCGCAGTTTTCTGGACTGCTGCCACTTCTATGTAAGGAATGAACGGGACAACTTTGAATAGGCAGGTGTTATTTACAATACTCGAACTGAAAACCCATGAAAACAGGTTCTTCAGCCTTGTAGGACAGAATACGGGTGCCAGCTTCTACTGGATGACGTTGAAGAACCTGTTTTAAAGAGATCTTCAGTTCAAGTATTGTAAATAACACCTGCCCATTCAAAGTCGTCCCGTTCATTCCTAACATAGAAGTGACAACAGTCTAGGAAACTGCTGGTTGTAAAAGGCTTAAAAATATATATCTCGGCACAGGAGTGAGATAGAAAGATGCGATAAAAACTAGTTTGTATGGAATGAATGGTTCCAACCCTTGTCATTGCATTCATTAAATTAACCCTTCCACATATAATGAATTAAGGTGACACGTCTATTTGGTAAAACAGGGGTGTTAGTTCGAGTATACCTGATAACTCACAATGAAACTACAAGTGCCAACTTATACTGGGTAGACAATACTTAGAATCTGTTATTACTTTTGGGAAGCTTGCTGTGGTAAGGCAGCTCTAAGGGGAGGTATGACAGACAGCCATTTTGATTGCAAGAAAAGCAATTTCTCATTCTCAACACGAGGTTTGTTTATTTCTTGCAATCAAAATGGCTGTCCATTATACCTCCCCTTGGAGCCGCCTTAGCTGTAGTTGTCTCATTCTAGAACCGTGGTTCCTGGTAAAGTATTTTCTAGCCATACAATCAAAGCTGCCCCGAATTTTAAATGTTATTCTAATTTTGTAATTGAAATTCAATACTGCGAGAACACACCAGGCCAGTACTTTTTTCATAAATGTACTTATACTTCGTTATACAGCATTGCTCATGACTCGGTGATTTCTAAATTGTGATATTAACGGGCTGGGAGAACGCACGTACATTTTTTTTTTTTTTTCAGTTGGTATGTTCCATCTAATTAATGGCCCACGTGAAGTTGGTTCTCCCGAATAGTACTATCTCAGTATAAATCGTTTTCGTGCACGTGTATTTGCCGAAAGTCAATTCTTAGTTGTCGAATATGTTGTCGTATATTATTTGTAGGCTTGAACCTCGTCTCATGTGATAAAAATTAGAAACGAAGGAAGTTAGTTTTCGCTTTTTGTTTATTAAACTCGCAATTATTAATTTCTTTTAAGCATTATCATTTTTATTATTAGCGTGTTGCGTTTTTCTGCCTCTCTTTTCTATTTTTCGTCTTGCACGTCCTCTTTTATAGTTGCAACGCGAAGAATTAAAAATTTTAGTGAAGAATGCGTCATAATAGTCTTATTATAGCTTCTTATGTTAATTACCGTAGTTCCCTTTTGTATCGAATTAATGTTCCTAAGACGGGTTGTAAGGTATCGTGTTCTAAATGCACGCGAAAGCTATGTACCTGCAATGTTTGGTATGTGTGATTCGCACCTGTGAAATTAGCCTCATAGGCCAGTCAAATTAGCATTTGAATTGGAAGAAATTGAAATCAAAGGGTTCTTTGTGGATTATTGTGCGGACTGGCTCATTGAATGACCCGTGTAAACCCGTCCCCAACTTGTGTGCATTTTTCACTACTGTGGCAAATGTGACCCTTGGTCAGTTTTTCCCGAATAACTCGAGAAGTATAAAGAATAGTGAAATAGTTCATGGGATTGCGAATACGCTCATCAAAATTCCCTACACAATGATACCAAACATGATGTTTTTGGCTCAAAGGGGAGCGCCACAAGAGGCCACTCAAAGGTGGATGTTTTTCATTTTCGTTTTTTATTTTCTTGCCAATTAAATGGAAAATTATGGGAAAACATTCGTCTTACTGTAAAAATTCTGTTCACGGTTCCCTACCCCTGCTTTTAAAGCTCTCATTTTTTATCTTCTTTTCCACTTCCCCCAATTTGTAGTCTTAATATAAGTAGTAATTAATGTTGTGAGTATAGTCCCTCTTTGTTATTGGGCAGTTTCGGCTGTAAAAGGAGGACTCTAATTTTCTTTAAATAAAGATAATGGGAACCACCACAGGGGGCCGCCGAGAGAACGATTTGTTGAAGTACATGATTTGTAAGATATTTACATAAACGCTGAGAGTAAACAGGATTCCCATTGTGTTAGGGGCATCATGTTTGGTATCATTTTATAGGAAATTGCACCTGTAAATGTTCCTCGTATCTCGCATAATTTTCCAGTTATTTGAGAAAAATTCGAAAATGAAAAAGAAATTTTCTTTTTGAGCGACTCCCTTGGCATTCGGCATTGTATTTTGGTATCATTTTATAGGAACTTGTACATAAAATCGTTTTAGTCTTATAAATGTTCCTCGTATCTCGCATAATTTTCCAGTTATTTGAAAACAATTCAAAAATGAAGAAAAACCGTTTTGATCGACCGCCTGTGGTGGTTCTCTTCAAGTGAAAAGGGTCATCCCGATTGACAGTTTGGAGAGCACTCACAGAACATATCACAAACCACTACCGTTTTGAGACTTTTGGCCACTCAAATTTTTTTGTGCTCATAATTTTAAAATAGTGTGTGCGAAGTGATCACTCAGCATTAGTTCACGTCGTGTGATTACTGAGTGATGTTCACAAATGCACTCACATTTTGGATTGTGAGTGGCCTCATTGTCAGTCGGGATGTTTGGTATTATTTTGTAGTAAATTTTAAAGACTGTATTTTCGATCCGATAAGCTGTTCCAATATCCCTCATACTATTCCAGTAATTTAGAAAAAACTGACAGGATAGATTTACCATTGTGGTGGCGCATGCGAGTTGGGGGAGAGGGGTGTTATGTGAAGCATTCAGTGAACCGACCCTCACATTAATCAGCAAAGAAACCTTTGATTGTACTTTTTTTCTCTTTAGGCTCGATTTGATGCTAATTTGACTGAACTAACAGCCTTTTGTACGATTAGTTATCCTTTTTCGTTCCTTTGTAATTAGTCAACACGTTTTTATCCTTACTTAAGTTTCGAGTGCTACCTATAATTACGTGTATATTATCTAAACAGTCATAACATTTAACTAGTTACCTGTTTTGTTATTGGTTAAGAACGATAATTTTGTTTCTTTATACACGGACTGTTATAATATTGTAAAGATCTGTAGAAATTTCTGTTGTATCGTTATTTTGCCAAAGAACGTTTTCATTTATTTGCTTTTAAGGACCTTTTTGTTTTGTTTGTTTAATTTTTTTTTTTTCAGTTTTCGTTTCATTCCATTTTTTTCTCTCTTTGGGACTATGTAATTCTGTTTTTGAAACAGTATTAACTCTTTCTAGTTTAATGTAGCTAATCATTTTTTTTTTATTAGATAAGCAATTAATAGCACAAATTATACATCGATCGGTTTTATGAAACTTGTGATCTATATGTAAATGTTACCATCAGTACTAATGTTAATTAACAAATTATTAACCTCGTCTAACTTTCATCAGTTTTCGCTGTTATACTCATTAATCGCATGTAACGTGTAACACGCTCGTGTTTCGGATGAACAAAAAAAAATATGCATCACATTTTTGTCGTACATATTCGTTATAGTTATTCTATTTCATTTTTATGGTTTTTTCATCTAATATCCTCGCTTTTTATCGCTTTCCATGTACAAGCCGCAGTTATGTTATAACCAATTTGTATCGTTATTTTTTTTTTCTTTTTGGTTATTTTTATTTTGTAAGATCTCTCCGTATTATGTACTAGTCATACGACTGCTGTATTTCTTTTTATTACTATAAATACAAGATTTGTTTTTTTATTTTATTCTATTTATTTACTCGGTGTATTTATTTTGGATTTCTAGCAGCAGTGGCGGATTTAGGAAGCAATCCCAGAGCAATTCAGAATGTGTAAAGATTTAATATTTCAGGGTAACCACTTTCTGGAAAACCGGGAAAAGTAAGGGAATTTTGTCAGTGTGGTAAAGTCGGGGAATTCTTTCGGTATGGGAAGGTCAGGGAATTGCTATTTTATCAAAATCAGGAAACTTTTTGAGAATAGTGGGAATTAGAAAGAATCTACTCAATTATCATAGTACAGTAGAATCCCGATTTCCCGTCATTAGTTCGTCTGCCTCGAATTTACTCGCCCGCCCTTTCGAGTTATTCGCCGAACCAATGGCAAATAATCCGATATTTTACTATAATCACAACTTCTAGTTCTTAGCATAGTTGATGATAAGCGTCAGCACATATGGATTATTACGACGTTTTTTCAGTACTGGAAAGTTCCCTGATGTTTAAAGAACAGCCAGCTATCACTGCCAGGGTTGCCATGTCAGTGTTTTCTTCTTTTTTTCAGCTAGTTTAATATGGGCCGGATCGTGCGTTAATTCATGGGCATTAAAACCTATAGCGTAGTTTTTGGCCACACTCCTTACAGTAACGTATCACATATCCGCAGTGATCAGGCGTAAGCTTGATCCCCCAAGGGACACAGCAGGATAGAACGGAAATTTCGGTACACAGACTCCTCCCCGCCCCCTCCGGAAAAAGTCATCGTATCTGTCCAAATGAGACATTTCATTTCAAGGTTAATTTTGTCGCTCGGCACTTCCCGAGAAAATCGCAAACAAGGACCTTGATAGCTCTGTTGCGGTGGGGAAAGGGAGATGAAAATTGAATCGTTTTTCTCTGTTCTGCTTGACCCCTTAGACCCCCTCCCTCATAGTTTGCATTACGTAACTCCTGAAAAAAACACGCTTTTTTGCTGAGTCGGGTCGAGACTTTCAGAACCTCCTTCATCTATGCCCTCGATTCGAGGGAGGGTCTGGTCTTTACAAAAGGGGGCGTATTAGAAGGGATGCTAAAATAGTAAAAACCACTATTCAACTAAATCGAAAGGGGGTCAAAACCCCCTCGGCCCCCGCTCCCAGTCACGCCACTGTACGCTAGTAGAATTAAATTCTGAAGGGGTAATTTCCGCATCAAACTTTTGGAATATTGCGGGGGAGGGTAAAATATTGGTCATTTTTCAAAACAGTGTTCGATTTACAGATTTTCAGTAACGCTGAGTTTAATTCTGAATGTCATTTCTATATTCAGCACTTCTCGGCATACCCCTGGACGGATGTGGGGTAAAATATTAATCAAGTTATAGTATTCAATTTATAAGTTTCCAAGATCGCTGAGTTCAGTTCCGGATGTCATATTTACATTCAACCCCTGAGTGCACCACTAAAGGGTGAATTAAAATATTAATCATTTTTCGAGTATAGTGTTCGATTGACAGGTTTTCGAGGTCACTGAATTCAATGCTGACGGTTCTTTTTATGTACCACCCCATGGAATTCCACCGTGGGCGCGGGGGTTGGAACATTGTTATTATTCCAAGACAACCCCTGTGTAGGTTTTCAACGTCTCTGAACACGAATTTCTGAATTTCAGTAAAATTACCACAACTTGCAAATCGAATGCTGTCTTGGAAAAATTTAATTTCCATGGACCTGTCAACCACAGGATTCGTGTCGAGGGAGCGTTACGGGGGGGGGGGGCGTCGCTCAAGTATAGCCAGTAGTAAAGCATATAAAATGCTAAAAATTCAATCATGTCAGTGCACATGGATGGAAGAATGTCGGGGGGAGCGTAACGTTTGGTACAGTCCGTGGAAATTGCTATTAACAACATGGCTGCGGACTGTCTTCGCGCAGCAACAACACTGAAGCAGACTGTAGTCGCGCAGAGCGCAGCAAGATCAATACATATATCAATAAGCTCATGGCTGGAAGAAAGAGCGTGTCGGTGGAGATCGTTACGGGTTTCGCTTAAGTATACCCATGGCTGGAAGAAATTTTTTCCGACCCTCCTCGAGTAACCAAGTTACTTGTTTTCTTTTCTTTTCTCATTTCCAGTTCAGTTCAAGGATGTGTATTGGGTGAAGCTAATCCGTATGATTTAGCTCTTCGTGGTCACAATTCAGTTCGACCTGATTCTACCCTAATAAATAAATAATAAGGAAAAAATGTCTATGGAAATTTCTATTAAATACTGAAGATGGCTAGAAGAAATAAAAATCTCTATGGAAATGTGGACCGCTGAACTGAATTTTGTGAGTTGACTTGTGACCATGAAGAGCTAAATCATATACGGATTGGCTTCACGCAATACGCACCACTGAACTGAACTGTGAACTGAGCTGGAAATGAGAAGAGAAGAGAGAAAACAAGTAACCTCGTTCCTCGAGGAGGGTCGGCAAAAAACACGCATCTTGACTCAACGCAGTCTACAGCCATGTTGTTAGTAGCAATTTCCATGGAAATATCTACTACCGAACTGAATTGTCATCATGAAAAGTTAAATCATACGGACTGGATACGTGTCGAGGGGGGGGGCGTAACGGTTTTCGCTCAAGTATACCCACGGCTGTAAAAAGAATCATGCGGACTGGCTTCGTGACGGGGGGATGGTTGGAAGAAATAATAACGCTCAAAAAATCCGCAGCAATGCGCAGCAAGTATCAAGATCAATGAGCACATGGCTGGAGTTACAGGTTTCGCTCAATGATACCCATGGCTGGAAGAAAAATAAATTTCCATGGAAATTTCAACCACTCAATTCGTGTCGAGGGAGCGTTACGGGCGCTAAAGGGACCTTTTAAAAAAAAATTCCCATGTGCCAAAGTAAAGACATGAAAATGTCAAAATAACAAATCCGGCGCAGGTGGTACTCTGTGATTTTGAATGTAAAAAGTACCTATCCCCAGAATTGAATTCGTCTACCTCGGGAGCCTATAAATCGAGTACCGTCTTTGGAAAATGGCTAATATTTTACCCCCACCTCTCCAGTGGTACACTAGGGGATTGAATGTAAAAATGACATCCACAGTTGAATTCAGCAACTTCGAAAACCTGTAAATCAACCCCATCTCGAAATTCAGTTTATCATTCTTCTTTTTTGTGGTCTGTCCCTCGTGGTCAGTAACGCACATTCCATTAGTGGAGCGTATGACGATGTACGCGTGCCAACTTGGCTCCCCAGACCCCAGACTCCTGGCACCGGAAACTACCCATTCGAGTATCGTATCAGTGACCAGAGGGACGTGTTGATGCTGGCCGGGCCCCATTTCGCTTCTCTGCTTCGGATTCGCGCTGTCCTGTCAGGGTCACTATAGGACACCCTACTGACTGAGGCAAAAGTTCATCTAGCATTAAGCTGGAATTCGAATGTACCACAGCCGGACACGCTTCCTTCCTTCATCTCTCGCCTCTTCGTTTTGGTACGTGTGGCGACGTAGGAAGGTGGTGACTGTAGAGTGAACCCTGCCAGGGGGTCTGCAGCAGCTCTAGGATGGTATAGAGTAGTTGTGTTGAGTGTGGGCCGAGTTTTGTTCGTCGGCCTTCTGCCTCGACCATTCTTCAGTTCCATCCGATTCCAGTAAAACGCACATTAGCAAAATAAACTAGTTTACTTTTTTTCTATGTCAAATGAATTTTTAAAATTAGAGAGAATAAATTTTAAAAGCAGTTAGGACCCGGGGGAGAATGTTGGTTAAAAATGTCAGAACAGTATTTTTCCATAGGAAGGGGATAGGACTTAACGCACGTCTTCCCCTTACCTGATCGAGGTGAGACTTTGCAGGAATTTTATTTCATTTTATAGAAACCGACGGAGGGGGAAAGGTCCGTATATAATTTTAAAATATCACCAAGAGTACATAATGGCCACCCTAATGAGCATTCATGAAATCGTTCAATAGTAAAAAATTGTACGACTTTAAAGTCATAAAATTCTTCAGAAACTTTTAATTAAACTCATTTTTCTCACATGAACATTTCTGGGTCAACATCAAATGCTCGCTGAGTGGCCAATTTTAAGCAAAAAATGTTGAAAGTTGGCTCATTTTGAAAGGAATAGCATTTACCTTCGAGGTGGCTATGTTGGATCAAAAAGCGACTAACCCACAAAGTTGACCCTTTTGCAATGAAACCGTCTCAAATATAGATTCATGGTAGCTGAAAATCAGTCTCAAAATAGATGCCGCGGTTTCGGAAACCGGTGAAACGATATCCATCTCGAGCACGTAAATTTTTTGTTTCCAACTTCCACCCTCCCACATGTAATTGAACATTAATGTCAGAAATGGATTACACGGTGCCCGAATCCTATAACTTGCGAATTTCTTCTCATCTCCAACCCCCACCGTACCCTAATTCAATCAGTTTTCACAGTAGCTCAAGATCAATTTTAGAAATTGATTCTATGATCCTGAAAATCACAGAAAACATATCCAGCTCAAACTTATAAATTTATTCTCATTTCCCACTTCCGCCGTACCTTAGTTCAATTAGTTTTCACGGTAGCTCAAAATCAATGTCAGAAATGAACTTCGGGACCCTGAAAATCTCTGAAACAATACCCGTATTAGATTTAATGGAATTCTTGCCCCTACCCACTCTCGTTCCTCCGCTGGTTGCTCTAAATCTTAAGTCAGGGCAAAAACATACGAAAAATAAATTCAGTAACCTCGAAAACCTAGGTATAGACTTTTTCACGCTTTTACAAATTTAAAAAGTTAATAAATTTGATGAAATATGAAAAACGCGATGTTGAAAATAGTGGAATCGAAATGCGTGAGCGCCCTGCGGAAAAGATTTAAGGAATGTGTAGGTAAGGGGACCGGAAGGGTGTATCTAATATCAGCTTGCACAGTACCAGCCATATTGGAAAACTGACCCAAATTCTACGTTTTCTCTAGGAGGCCTGCGTTAATGTATTACCAGCAAAAGGGGTGATTTTGAACCCTCCTCCCATCTTATGTAAAATTTTTGTAGGGAATAATTTTTTTTTATGTGATAATTATTAATATTTTGAAGAAAAAAGAATTTTCTGGGCGGAAGGCCTAACACCCAACAACTAAATAAATTCCACCACGATTTTCTGTGGCTCTTTTTCGGAGACTCAACGACTCAAGGGACCTATAGGAACTGTTTCATTTTCGTAGTTAAAATATTACTAAGTATAATACCTACTGAAATTGAAAATTATAAAGAATGAGATAATACATTCAAAAAGACTCCATGGAACTGATACTAAGTGACAAGGAACTGGAACTGATGGAGCTTCGTATATCAACACCTTTCCGGCAGAGCATCCAAAATTGAGATCTTGCGTAATGATTTCTCTGTACTCAGGTCACAACCCATCAAAGTATAACGAATGTAGCGCTAACTATTCATGCAGAAAATGAAAAACACGTTATCGTATACGCATATATTCTTCTGAAAACACAAACCGACAAAATATCGTAACTGTAGTCAAAAGAAAGGAAGGACTAATTAAGATAAGAAGATAAAATATATCGACGAATTCTATGAGTCATGATCGGTCATGTTCTACGTGTTTGGTTTTTCTTGTGAAATATATATTTTTTTGTTTGTTACGATTCGCAGCCGGAAAAGTGTCGTCCCCCAAGTAGTCAGTCTGTCATATCGCCATAATCATAACACCATAACTCATGAGTCAGAAATGACAAATTCGGAATTTTTCAGCAAAAATTAGTTTAACAACCATACACTTCATTATCTTAACTGCAATACATGAAAGACTCTTCTTTTTTAAGATTCAGTCATTGAAATACCCTTCGAAACCAATGTTGACACGCAAAATGAGTCTCTTTCGATAAGATATTGTGATCGAACTTGATACAGATTTCGATATAAAATAAGGTCGAGTTACTGTATGGACATCGATTTTCAATATCTCCAATAGCTCCACCCACTTTGAGAAGACTGCGTTCTGATCAGTTGAAAATAGAGACACTTTTTGCCACAAATCTCATTTGTGAAGTTTTTGTGCACACTGACCAATGACGTCGCGAGGGGGTGTGGGGGTGGAACACCCCCACGCATTTTATACTCGTCGGCATTTCATTGACATTTTTTAGTACTTCGTCGGCAATTCTACAGTCGGCAAACTGCATGACGTTACCCTTGACCGCCTGTCGGAAAATTTTAATAAACACCCCCCCCCCCCCCCGCAGAATACAAGATCGCGCCGTCCCTGACACTGACCACTGAGTCGTCAATTGGAGGGCTTTTTCATACTTGTGCATTGCACAAATACATTGACATGATCCATCTCAATCAACCCGCAGTTGAAAAGCGAGCGGTAAAACTAGCTGTTCGAAATCCGACTCACCAATGTAATCAGGTACCTATGAAATATCAAAAAAAGAAAAGTCATTTTCTGCTTCTCAAATGCTAGTTCTGGCAATTACACTTGTTGGCGTTGAATCGACACGGCTACCAGGACATAGTCGAGAATCTACTTGCAAAGCTGCGGCCTAGAAATTCACGCCCTTGGCGAATATGTGTATCAGCTATCAGTGTATATGTAAATCATGTGCACGCTCATTTCTGATCCTCATGAATAATTGTTACCGTGGCTGGAAACTTGCAGTAGGTATACAGAAATACATTAATGCAAAAGTATTTACCAACACCGTTAACCACTATTCATAACTAGCAATGCCTATCTGTTTCTCATTCACCTTCCTACTCTAATTATTCTTTCTAACAAATAGTGACATTCAATGAGATGCTTTAAAAAAAAAGTTAGACTAACATTTGAATTACGAGTAAATATATTATACGAAATTGGGTGGAATAGTAAGCCAGTGGCAACGGGGGAACCTGATTTTCTGCATTGACTCATATACTTACTGACTTGGTTGAAACTATCATTGGCTTAGGAGATGAGCGGATACGATAAAAGTAATACAGGTAGTACTTGACCGGCCGGCGTATCTAGTCTTCTTGCCTCGGATATAATTGAATGCAAACGGGAAGCGGGTAATGCTCACCAAGCTGTACGTGGGCATGTGCTTTATAGAAGTAAAAACTTAACGTGAAATGAGAATACCTATGCATAGGTATACAACATGTACCTAACGAACGCATTATTTATTCATAGGGATAAACAAGTGTAACTTTTTTTGCGTTAGGTACTGCATTTAAAATAAACAAAACACAACTCATACAGTGTCACCCGTCTCTGTTTAATCTGAATCTGATTCAAATTTATTCCCATCGATGAAAGTCTGTTGGTTTGAGGCAGTGTTTCTACGCTAAGTAAGTAGGTGCAATTGAAATGGAATCAATGTAACCGATATGTAAAGTATCTAGTCAAGCAAGAGTTATGGAACGCTGGAGTATAGCTACATATAGGTACTAATAGAATTCTACAAATTGTGATCCACATATTTTGAAATTCATCTCATTAAGAATTGGCTTAACTTTTTTTTATTGCAGAGTCATAAAATATCGATGTGGTCCCCCCATCATGTGAATATCTTACGAACCACAAATGCTAGGTTGTTCACGGTCATGTGAGTAATTCTACTACAATGTTGACTCCCCTCCCAGCTTAATATATCTTGGGGGAAAAGTTACTAAAAAAATATGTTGTACCATTTTTTGGGGAATTGTTTCTTCTACCTTTACCTCCCACGTTGAAAATAATAGCCTCTCTTCAATTTGCTAAAAACCAAGAAAACGTGTCTGAAATGGACGCTGTTAAGCGTAAGGGAACCAACCAGCAAAATCTGTTTTTAAGAACACGTGGATCGAAGCTCAAGAGCCATGTAGAAACTATATGACATAGCATTTACTGATAAGCTTTTTTCAACGTGAGTACACATGAATCGGGGGCCCAATTTTGAAAAATTCTACTTTTTACGCTCTTTCTAACGATACTAATAACTCATTTTGTTTACAAATGTTAGTTGGTACCCTTTTGTTGAACAGCCTCCAATATGCCAACTGCAAATTTTCGGAACACAGAAAGTGGTCAGAGTGGGAAGTATCATTCTCAGATTCTCAGTTCAGTATAAATTTTCGTTATCACTTCCAACAGTTGACTCAATTTTCATAAAATTACCTAAAAAATGTGAGTTCTACTTTTAGAATGTCCTCGGTAGTGGATGATGAATTAATTTGCTCTCGAAGAATTGTTAAAACTTGCCCAAAGATGATGAAACTTCCTAGGTAAGTAACAGAGATTATACAGAATTACTCAATTACATTCTTGAATGCTAATCGCAATAATCATAAATAGCTTGTCTTTGAGCATTGTTTGAAGAATGGATGTTTCCGTTCACTGTTTATCCATTTTTGTTACCACTGTAATGGACCAGGGTTGCACTTGCACTATATGGGTCATTCTCCAGAAACAGAATATTTTGTTATCAGCACATTTTGAACCCTAACTTATTAATTTTTTTGGGGGGCGGGAGAGAGAGTTCTTTTGGGTTATACAATAACATCCGCAATTCCGCAACAAATTCCGTCAATCCAATTCATCAGACAGGACAATTACCACATTTTGAATAGAGACTGTATGGAAGTATCCATCATTGTGGATGTTACTATCTTGTCTCAATACTTGTTATATTAAAAAAATCTTTATTTCAAGTTGTTTTTTTCCAGCACTATAGTGGGTCCAATGTTCATCATAGTGGCATGTCATATTTCTGAGGCGCTCTAACCGCCTCTCGAGGAAGGCTACTCGTACTGTTGACCCAGTCATGCCAGAATGTCGCAGGGAGAGCATATTTAAATGTTATTAACCAAAAAGTTTTAGAAAATCACTCAAAGAAAAGCAGGGATGGGAGGGGGTAAAATAAATATCAGCATTCTTATGAATTACCCATATTAGAGAATAACCTGTTATATACTTTCTCCTCAATTTCAATGTATGAAGTCATTACCAAACTATCAATCACTGCGGCTGTTCTCAGTCTGAACACTCCATCAGATGTTTAAAATACATTGAAGTTCTTCACGTTTCGTTTCGAAACACACTGCTCTTCCAAAAATCGAAACCTCTTCATTCTCAGAAGACCAGAACAATGCAACGCAATTCTCTAAACAATACTTGTACGTCCATAACCATATGTATAAAACGATTAAGAGGTTTGTGAATTTGAATGTTTAAGATTAGTCACCGCAGAATTAACCGCCTTTCACAACACCACGTGGTTGTAGGTTTCCTCTTCATTTCCATATTCCATAAGGTTATTACGAGTATAACAAGACCTATTTTAAAGCTCTTTCGTGGTCTTCTCATATGGAACCTATAATTTAAAACGTTTCGCCTTATATAGAATTCCAGTTCGAGATGTATGTTTAGGTACATACATAAATGTGGAGGTAAAGTCGTGTGTGAAATAAGCGCGGTTGTATGACAACAGGTACAGACATTAGTCCTTGTCGAGCCTTCTTCGTCCATTAACGCCATAATAAATATAATTGCAAACGAATGTCAACTTGGTGAAGTATACGAGTGTGGCAAAAGCACACATATCAGATTGATCAACTAGAACAGCTCGTGTGTACTTACCGGTCACGAGGTACAAAAATATCGATGTGTACTCACTTATAGTTCACTGATTACGTCAGTACAAGAAGAAAAGCTAAAGCATGCTTAGTCATTGAACTATAAGCAATACATCGAAGGTTTCTAAATTATTCTGAGAATGGCGTATTATTTAGAAGAAACAGTGACGATGATGTAGGGCAATAAAATTAAAAATTAAGAATCCCATAAAAAATTTGATTGGTTTCCTTTCACGGATGCATGGTAAACTGTAAGGTATTTACCATAATTGACCGCAAAAATAAAGCGAAGGAGATGAATACTAAATTACGTGCATCTTTCATAAAATCATCTAACAGGGTCATTTATGGGTTCTTCAAGAACTGAGAATATTAAGATGGCATTTCATTTTTTGTTAAGATTTTTTTTTTTTTTTTTTCTTACAAAAGGTATAGGTATAAAATTTAAATTTTGGAAACTTGAACTAGAGTTGGATCAAAAACTTAATACAATAATATAAAGGACTAGCTGACCTGCTTCGCGGCTTTTATAGACCTTTAGCTGAAGTGAGTTAACTAAGGCGAGCTGGTTCAAGTGAGTTGATTTCAGTGAGTTATATGGAGGAGCATTGGTATCTAGAGGGAGACAGTTACAGCCTCCAAATTTTAACATACTGGGAAGAAATTCAATGTAAAATAATTCTAAAAAGTGCAAGTCGAAAAAAACAATCAGGCGGTCCAGAAGGGGCAAAATTCATAAGGGTACCGACTTTTTTAGCCTAAACCCTTGTCAGAATTCACACGAACATATCATATGAAAGTACAGTAAACCCTTCAGCTCTTATGGTTCACTCGCCAACCTCAAACAAACAGACACACAAACAGACAAACAAACACGTTTATGTATTGAGATAAGTGACTGAACTAATGCCTATTTCTACAATGTTTCAATTTTCTAGTCAATTTAAATTTGTTATTTCTGTCTTCATTCTGTAATCTAGAGTAAGGAACCTGAATTTTCTCCTGATTTTTTAATTCCACTTCACACAAACCTCATAACGACGTTTGTGAAGATGACTGATGTAAAAAAATTGCGAAATTGTTATTTTTATCATGAAATTTGAATTTTTTAAAGGTTGATTAGAACCCACTTCAGAAATTCAATGCAATATTTGAGATTAGCAAAAAAAAAGGTCTCCAAAAGATCTTTTTTTTTTACCGAATTAATTTTGTCTGTCACAAAATTTCCTTTAAACCAGTGTCTGGCGGAGAAGGGAAGAAATAAGTTCAAATTTTCTCAGAATATTTGAGTGCGTGATTTTAAAAAGGACCTAACTCGGAAAATGGCGTTTTGAAAAATGTTAATGTTTTCATTTTTATGCCACGCAAAATTGAAAAGAGATAGAAGGATGTGGTAAAAAAAAAAAAAAAAAAAAAACCCTTAAAAGTTTGAAGTTTCTCTAGAATTTGAAAATATAAATACCCGATGCACAAAATCCCAGCAGTTACCCGGGTAACTAAAGGGGAACCAAGAGTAACTGACGGGTTTCTATGTAATCTAAGGATAACCGATGAGGGTCGAAAATGGGTAACTTTTCCGCGGGTAACTAGAGGGGGTAACTGATTGCGCATCGGGCAGTTTGAATGTCCAAAACATTCTCTTTTAATAAGCATGTGTGACCAATGACCATGGTTGATAAAAGGGATCTTAGAGGTAAAAATCAATTTTGCAGAGACAGCAAAAAGAAAATTTGGTTGATTCAAAAAACTAGAAATCGCGCTGTCCAGTTGCAGTGGTTGCAGTGAAATTTAGAAGGTGTGTATAATGGGTAGTTGTAGAATATCATCACAATCTTTTTGTCATCTATGATGTGTTTTTATAACCAACGTATATTGATAAAATTATCCTCTCAGGCACCTAAGGTCCCTCTTGTTATCCAGAGGTGTTCCTTACAGTTTCACTTTTTTTTTTTTTTTTTTTTTTTGAGGAGCTCACGCAAGACTATTGGAGGAAGCTTTTGGATCGACCCTCTTGGGGTCCACCGAAGGAGGAACGAGTTTTGGTCGAACCACAAAGCCATCAGAATTTAATTCAACGACTACAAAAACCTATTTGTATAAACTGAATACAGTCTCAAAATAATTACCATTATTTAATCAGAACCCTCAGCGGTGAACACGAAGGCAAAACTTATCAAAATCGAAATTAGAGGGTCAAAAACCAATAAATCGACTATAGTGTTGAGTGACACTAATATCAAGGTTATTTTTAACACCCCTTTGCACACCACTGCAAATTGTAAAGGACCACTATCTTAAAAATCAGGTCCAGAGTGCATTTTAATTTTTTTTTTTTTTCAATACAGGCGATAGATAGGATTCAAAACCAGATTTCGGAGGTCCGCCTATGGAATCAAAAACCCATAGGTCCAAGCAGAGGAGATTTTTTGTCCCATTATCAAAGAAAAGAACCGAATATTTCTGCTAAAAATCGGCTCTGTATGGTTGAACAAGCGACAATTTCAAATTTGGAAGTTCTGGTTCCAGTGCTCTTCGAACTTTTGGTCCGCATGGTTCCGGATCTGGGTCGGCCGCAAAACGAAGTATACACTGTTACGATATTAGTCAGGTTCGGGCATTCTAAGTGCATTATGCCACGTTCTTTCTCACGGTCGTGATTCCGTCTCCGGGCACTCCGGCGATGAGTTTTTTCAAGACTTTAATCACACTCCTCTGCGGGTGTCATTTTAACTCCAGGAACGCCGCAAAGTTTTTCTACAATCTTATTTCTGGCTGTACGTTTCCGAATTCATATGTACTCCTTGCGGGTAAAATCATTACAAGGGGTCACTGCCTTTAGACGAGAGAATTGTACCAGCTCCAGGAACCTCCTGAAAGTGAGCACCAGGAGCGGACAATTGCAAAGTATCAATTGGTATAACTAACTGTTAAATTTAATTCTATACTATCATCACGCTACATATATTGAACCGAATAAATTCAATTACTGAGCACAATGGTATCTAAGAGAAAGAAGATTACATAACTGCACGAACAGAATGCAAGGTACTGATGAAGCAGAACGTTTTCATCCTAACAGAGCACAGTTGTTCATTGAAACCAATGAGTAGAAAAGTTTTATTGGATTAATTTTGCCAGATTATTGCAAAACTCCAAGCAAGCGATGAAAAAGTTCGAAACAACTGGCAGCTTTGTTCCAAGAACCAAGATTCGTTCTGGAGGCACAGCCTTTGGCCCTCGGTTTGATTTCATGTTTTCTCTAGCATTTCCAAACTGTTAGAAAATTAGGTACATTCTCAAATCTAAGGACTTTCAGTAGACTGTCTTGAAGCCAGGCTGACAGTTGACCGGCAAACATCCATATTCTTTTACAAAACAGAAATATCACTCGCAAACAATTAAAATATATTTATTTCAAAGAAAAGACAGAAAAAATACAGATGAAAAAAACTTAACAAATAATAAGATTACTTTCTATATAAAACCTATAAAAATAAACCATTATGGCACCTTGTCAAAAAAAGAAAAAAGGTTTAAATTATTGTAAAAGTCTAAAATACACATTTTGAGAAGAAAAAAAACACTAAAAGTCGATATTAAGTACTTTAAACATAACAAATGTAAAAAAGAACTCGCATTTACACAAAAATCAAAATCATCGGACGCAACTGAGTATTTTAATTTATCTTTGATACTCGATGAATAAATAGCCTATTTGTCTAAGTACCGTTGTTCTCTTAAAACGCGTACATTTGAATAAGACTTTTACTAATAAATGAAACAAATACTCAATAGAAATAATTATAACAATAAGTTCAAGTACAAAATACAAGTGCAATCAGGCTAGTCGATCTTAGGATTCCATGAATGATGCGGTAATGCATTATGGCCAATCATGATAATTTTAAAATAAATAAAAACGAATGAGAGAAAAATGACACAAAAATTCATTAAATTATATTGACACCAGTTCGTGCATTTAGGAACATGCCTGCTATATAAGATTGCATTTGCACCACAAAGGGGGGGGGGACTCATTGCACTACTGAAAATAAATAAAAATATTGTATTGCTTCAACATACATAAATAATGACTTTGACTAAATTAACACAAAATTAAAACCATTTGACAAAAAATTGGAGACTGAATTGTTTTTTGTTAGATACAGAAGCAACATTAGATACAATCATCACTCTTGAAAACTAAAAATTTATGTAAAGTTAGCGATTGAATTTGGAAAGGTAATAAGTTACTAAAAGATCTATAATAATTATTAACTTGCTCACTTTTGAAAATAATAAATGATTCTACCAAAATTTAGAAGAAGTATTATTATTAAATTATTGTTATTATTATTATTATTATTACTTTTTGTTCTATTACTAATAGAGGGGTATCATCTACATATATTCTATTTTATAAATCACTTTGTAACTAAGCAAAAAGTTAACTTCATTTGATAATAATTATTTTTTCCTCGGGCATTACAAATCTGGTGCATATTATAGAAAACCAAGAATGTTTAAAATGTTGAATTAATCTTATTAGCCAGAATATCAAACAAATGTGAATTAAAAAATACTAAAAGTGATTTCAAGATCTGATTAATTAACTTATTGACGTTCACTTCTTCCTAATCAAGCTTATACTCAATTTATTCTTGCAGTTTTCTCTCAAGGATTTCAGAATATTCCCTAGCTGTAAGCTCACAGAAATAATGATCACAGAAATAATGAGGATGTTGGGAAAAAAACTAAAGAAACTTCACTCTATACTTGAGTATAACTACTCAATGGCCTAAAATATGATTGCAATATGTTTCAACTAATTCTCGTTCAATAATACACAAAACAATTAATACCTATACAAAATTCATTGCACACTACTGTTTCAAAATCTATCAAGATGACTAAAAATAAGAATACATTTAAAAATGGTAAAAATTAGCGAATAAGAAATTTTAAAATTTACCTATAGGCACAAATCTTTTTTCTTTGTTGAAAATATAATATCGTACATGATGGGAACTTCCTCAATGATAATTTTTTTAAATTATGTTTCTCAATACAAGTTCATTAATCTTGCCCACTATTTAATAGTAATTGTACAATCAAATGTAACATAAAAAATAATTTTCATCTGTGTCCAAATAAGTACGTGAACAAGTTCTTTGAGAGCTTTGGTAAAAATTCGTTCATATTGGCTATCAACTGATGGGTAGATGCAAACCTACATCATGCAAATATGTACAACAATCGAGCAATACAGAGAAAGAATAAGAAGTTATACACACTGTTAATGATTAATTTAAATCAGTAACACACAAAATGACAAAAGATATACTTAAAAATATTATCGTTGTTTTATAAGAATAAACAATACAGGAGATTTTTTTTTTAAATGTCAGTGAGATCAGAGATGAGTTATACAGATATAATATTATACAATTTGAATTCCAAAGCTGCAGAAATTTGTTTCAATCCAGTTTTGTTTTTTAGTTTTTTTAGTATAAATATATGGAACATCAAGCACATACACAATTACCAAATGTCAGTAAAACACATTATAGGAATAAAAAAAGTTCATTCATTTGTTATCAATAAAATAGCCTATTTTGGGTTTCCTAAAAATTCTGCCAAAGAGATACCTAACTTCAAGATGTCACACTTATAAAATGCCTTATTTCATTCAACATTCAAATATTTTTTTAAAAGTGGGCAATATTCCTCAATTTCAAGTAACATATTTATGATATGGGCAATAACTGATAAAAGTTAGAAATATTATGTTGCTCTAGTTGGTTAAGAATCAATAAGTAACATTACTAATGCTCAAATCACCTCTTCATTCGAGTATTTTCAAGGGGTGGGCAATATTCATCAGTTTCAAGTAACATAGTTATAATAAAAGTGATACTGTCTAAATGTATTTTGTTGCTCTAGTTGGCTAAGAATTAATAAGTAACATTTACTAATGCTCAAATCACCTATAGTAATTCAATTTTCTTGTTTTTTCCTCTTAATTACTGCACAGTTGATTTCAAATAGTTCTGACTGTATTCTGGAATACAGAAGTGAACAGTTGGTATCCCAAGATTCTACTTATTACTTTAGTCAGAAGACCAACAACTGTATTTTTAGATGAAAAAATAAAGAAATCTATTTTTCTTTTTTAAATAGGAATTCCCTACTGCTATATTTTAAAGTAACAGGTAAGCTACATCCAACACTTCATTTTTGAAAAGTGTGTTCATGAATAAAAACAATGATATCCTTTATTATCTTTGAAAATAACTTGGATATATATTAGTTCAAAGTACCCAATTCTAGACATTCTTCAATGCATAAGTTTGTTGTTGTGCAATAACCTAATATCCCATATTACCCTCTATAGTACTACTTAAAAGCTGGAGTTCTATAGCAGGGATATTACATCTTTAGTAGGTAAATAATCATATAGATAACCTAATTAGTAATTATTGGAAGGCTGATTATAGGACAGAATAGCGTTATGATGGAATAAATTGTTTTGTAGAATGACATAGTCATTCTAAAATTCTGAATACTACTTTAAATCCTGTTTCTACTTGAGGCCAATTAGAACCATCAGATGAAATAATGTTGGTAGATACTATAACATATCAGTATTATATTATTCAGATATTATCTTAATGCCGGCAGAATTTGTTTCATAAATAGCATCACTTAATTCAGGTAATATGACACAATGGTATTAGATTGATATCATAAAAATGATATCATCCTGATACAATTTCTAAGTAAATGAACTGTTGGAATGTGATTCTACTATGAGACTAATTTTAATGCCATAAACACAAATATACTGGACAACCAATGCTGGAAACTCCATATAACTGAGCGCTTTTGGACTCAGCATCTAGCATTTTAGCAGCAGGGTTTGTTACTCTGATAATATTCATTATGCTCACCAATTCCAAATAGATCAAAAACACGTATATGAATGAAATACATATATGTAGTACCAAACCCTACCACTAGGATTTTTATCACATTGGATACTTAGCATTGTGCTCAGCAACACTAGATAGAGCAAAAACACACATAATGAATGAAATACATGTAGTGCCAAACCCTGCCATGAGAATTTTCATAACATCAGAGTTTTCAGCATTGGCAGTCCAGTAGATTTGATAAACGTACCATCAGAATTCCAGATTATTACTCAACAGTATCCATATCATTGCCTAATATGATCGTGCTATAACTAGGAAGCTTAGTATTCACACATAATTGAAAGCATACCTAGGTGTTTCAATAAAAGCTCATATGTTGTTCATTCCCTAAAAGGCAATACCACATAAATTAGCATCATAATACTACCCATGGACATACTTCAGAATTTTTCCAGAGGGGACATTTGTGAAAGTCCCAACTAATTAAACTCAGAATTCCCAAGTATCAGAAAAAATTTTTTTTTGACTTGTTGGATTTTTCCAACTTTTGATCTATTTACTGAAATTTCCCTAACTCCACCTGACTACCTACAATGGTAAATTTCCCCAACTGCTGAGTGAAAAATTCCTATACAGGGGGGGGGGTCCACCAGCTTGAATGTTCTGTGAAGAGGTACCAAATTTGTAGCTAACTCTATGGTAATCACACTTGGAGGAATTGCATTCCTAATTAACATTTTACAAAATTACTCGCAAACTGGTCAGTTACAATTGAGTGATCTAGGATCTTTGGCTCAAGCGTTAACAAGCAGACTCCTAAATATGTGCATGAATATTGGTACATCCCTGATACTACCTTCTTTATAGTTGATCAAAGTATCAGTAGGTATGAAATACGCAATTAAACTTGATATTCAAAACCAAATAGCCCCATGGCAGTATTTCTACTTATAATCTGTCATTAGTTAGGTACATATGTAACTATCAATAGATATATGCTGTACAGATGTGAATGATAGATGAAAATGTCTATTAACATTTAAATATCACAGATATGAATAACTGAAAACTGTATACAAACACACACAAATTGCTTGTTTTAGAGTTGGACACTTGTTGACTGTCCACAATGCCCAACCAAAAGAAGAAAATCAGATAGGTAACATAATACAAACGAGACACTTCCTTAAAATGAACTTCAAGTCAACAGTAATATATGGCAACATTGCTAAAGACAAAAAGGTACTGACAGAGCTGCTCAACAGGGGCCAGATTATACATAAAAGTTATTTGATAGATACAATTTGTATATGTGGCCTTACACTCCAATTTGTTTCTTAACTGATCCACGTTTCCTCATCTGAAAACAACTTTCAAACTATAACAAATATTAATGTCACAAAAGAAAAGACACATCTTGAATATCAAAAAATATTACCCTCTGTATAACTTCATCTCAGAACCATAAATACTTACAAAGATATGAATACAACTCTCATAAACACAGGTATTTTCCACAAATAAAATACAGTATATGAATCAGGTAACTGATAAGATTAAAAAAACAAAAGGGGATAACCCATTAATTTAAAACAACGTTAACATTTTTACTAATATCAATAAGTCATTTGAAAAGAATAAGTGTTTTAACAAAAACAATACCAACTGTAATAATAAGTATTAATAATACACAGGTGGCGGCTACAGTTGTAGTTGAACTTGTGCTCGGCTGTTAAGGTAGGTAATGCAATAGAGAGGCGATATTCAGTGATACAGGCAGGCAGCATTGTGTTAGAAACCTGTGTTACCAAACCAATCCATATCCTCACATCAAGGCAACCAACTTCAGAAAATTGTTAAGCGAGAAAAAAAAAGAATAAAAACCAATGTTAGTATTATGCCATTAAATCAAAAAAGTCTATATTACTTATATAGAATATTACTACAGTATATAGATTAATTATTTGAAAAATTTACGAGTATCAACGAGCTGGTAACCAAGTTAGCTTGACAAGAGTGCAGTAAACAATGAACAGGAGTCAATAAACCTACAGAAAAGGAGAACTGGATGTCATTACAAAAAATGTGTCCATATGCCACAAAAATCAAATAGAGGAATATGCTGAATAACAGGGGAATTGATTTAGTTCAGTATAATCTATTTGTTTTTCACCACTTTTAATATTCCTTTCATTCATGTATTTAACAGTAAGCTACTGAATTTAGTCAGTAGTTTCTTGACCTATTACACACAACAAATACTTTTTATTTAAAAGTATTAATAGTTTATTATTCATCACTATTGTTCATCAATAGCTCAACACTTATCACATTAACCCTGCTCCTATTTTGAAATAATCTAACATCAGATGTACAGATATTTGGCTAACTAAACTCCATGACTCAATTAAAAGTACTACCTTCTAATAGAAAATGGACACAGGGATACTGCATTAATGTCAAGCCAACAATATTAGTACACATAATAGGACAGACATCAAAATCAGAATATACCATGTCCCCAATAATAAGAACTAAGAATAAATAAGTTATGTGTTATTCGTGATACAATTCGTTAAAAGCCATTTTATTGCAGATAGCTTTAAAATATGTACTTAGTACATACTGAGGTAATTAATATTTTTGTTATAAAATATACCGAGGTAATTATCGGGTTGAAAACATCAATTGCAAGCAATTAGGTATATTGAAATTGAACAAATAAATAGCAGGTATAACACATATGTTCATGTGTTAAGGTCTCTGGATGTAAAAGACAATTAATTACAGCATGTTATTATAAGAAAACATTCAATAAACTTATATACAGTAAAATGGATAACTGCAAAGGTAGTAAGCTACATTTATAAGATTTATGCTTGAGTTAGACCATCTCTGGTAACTGACTGGTACAGCGCATAAGTCTGTTCAAGATCAAACCTAAGCATTAAAGATGAATGAATCTGAATATGAGAGTACTGGATAGGCAACCTAATATTATATCTGGTGCGGAGGGAGAAGTTTATTTTTATACATGAACAAACTACATTACTCCTGGACTAAAAAATACAGATAAATTTGAAAGGAAATGCTAGGGAAAAGTCTGCATATAAACAGAATAATTTTTCATTCTACTTTGAATGAATATATTTTATCTATTCAGCGCTATAATTCCTTTGCTTTCTCTCCAGTCTATTACAAGATGGACTAAAGCTATGAATTAGGTATAAGTGTATATATATATTATAGATAATAACAAGGCAGACATTACACTCTAGGAATGTAGATTTATAGAAGATCACCTTGATACTGCAATGTTGTACTGAATACAGCAAATGTGTTCTGTGCAATGGGAGTAGTTGATCAAGTGTAGAGCACAGACAATATTATGATCACAATATTTACGCATGGGATACATTTTCTGTTTACATATTAGGTTATATAAACAATAATGTAATACCCTAGATGCAAACATCACCATTATAATATTATCCAAGCTCTAAATATAAGTACATGCATATACAAATGAGCCACTTCCTTGAAGTTCAACTTTCATATTTTTCTGGATGTAACATCCTTTTGTGTCAGGGATCAGGGCTCAATTTTAAGATGAGAAAAACAATGAACTTCCCCACTGTATCTTGAAAGTCCTATTCCTAGAATTACTAGCACCAACAATGAAAATGAACTGAACTAATACTGTTGTAAAAAAGAGGCATAGTGTGATTTTGAAGAATATGCTATTCTTGCAGTAATATGCTTACTTCTAATACATACACAGAACAATTTAAAATTAAACGGACAGTACCTAAAGATGAGTGAATAGAGTTCTGTTGTGATAACAGAAAATAGAAAGGAGAGTGTGCGGAGAAATGTTACTGAGATCTGCCATTGGAAAATCCCAAGTCCAAATAGATAAAGCTTTTATTGAAAATGTTACTGTTCACTTGGACTTCCAAGGTACGACAGTTTTGTGAAATTGATTGCACCAGCCAATGGGTGACTGAACTTACAAAGTTTGCACTGAAAGTGAACAGTAATTGTTTATTGGTGGACTTTTTGGATCTTGTAACAGCAGGTCCTTCATTATTTGATCAATAGAATGTAAAAGAAAGTGCACTGCAGGTAGTGTAAATAGAAAGAAAAAGAAAATCTGAAAGTGATAATATTAAAGTGAAATAAGAACTGAATGAAACTTTACAGACCCCCTTCAACAAAGCGCTTAGAATTCTCACATTATTCATTTTCATGCCTTTTTACTCTGACGCAGATATTACCTTGTGACCTTTATCTATTCCACAAACTGCAAACATTTCTTCGTATCATGAAGTCTTTAATAGGAATTTTCCAAAAATTGTGGTCAACTGTTTGCCATTCCTTAAGAAGTTCTTTTTTCAGATGACTACTGCCATTGTCACACTTAATCCACAGGAACAAACTGGAAGACAGGACTTGAGATCTTCATTCCACAAATGAAAAAGGTCTATTTAGTTTTTTGTTGTTTTTTTCCCTTGTTGATAAATTTGAAATTTAAAAAACTGAAAAGTCGCTTTGGTAAGTCCAAATACAAGTTTTGTGGTCAGATGTGATAAAGGGGGACAGAAAGGAAGCATCCAGCCAAAGATTTCCATCAAACAGCGCTGATTTTTTTGTATCCCAATCAATTTCAAACATTTCTATCAGTTGATGAAATCGTATATCTTTGGTGGGCTTAGTTGAAACATCAAACATCAGTCAACATTCTCAGAATCACCAACCTTGTTCTACAATTTTAAAATTTCTTGCGGCAGTTAACAAAATCTAAGAGGGAAACTTTTTTTTCCCCTCTTCTTTTTTGCTTGTCTATTTGATGTTGATAGGACTGATTCTAAGCTGTAAAAATTGGGATTACTCAACCACAAAAAAGTTACTTCTGTACTTTTCAGCTAGAAAATTGTTCTCATTCTAACACACGCTTCCCACACTCAGTCAACTGACTGCCTTTCTTCACACATCTCAATCAAGAACAATTAAATTGTTAATTTGTCACTTCAAGTTTTGAAATTAAGAAAGAACACGTTCTATACACAATATAGTTTTATTTCCATATGACACTTAACAAACGTAAATGATATAACAAATAATAAATACTTTGTATTTCCTACATATATATAAGAAAAATAACTAAACATAAATAAAAAAACCGAAGCAAAAATAGCAAAAATTTGGTAAAAGGAAAATATACTTTTTTTGCTTTTCTAGCAGAAAATGTTAAAATTCGGTGAGTAACGACCTTAAAACGTGGGTCTAGTTCATGATAGTATTTATTGACATCAACTAAATAGGTAATTGTTTAATGACCGGCACTGGAAATGCGAAGTTGGACACACGTTATTTGTGGTCCGCAAAATTTCATTTTATTCAAATCAAACGATCAAAATACCGCATTAAAATGAAAATTGACTGTCAATGGAAACTTGTAAAAATGGCTTTCACGAATAACATATAAATAAATAATAAAGACTTCGAAAAAAAATACGTATATATAAGCGTACAAAAGTATAACACAACGAGAAAATTGTAAAAAAATTTGGAAGAAATGAAAAATGGGGAGACTTGAAGTTATACTATTATGGCACTAATAACAAATACAGACTGGCATTTGAAAATCCTATTACGTTTTGATTATCCACAATTCATACTCGTGAAAGAACTCGTACGTAAGTATAATTAGATCAATATTTAAAAAAAAAAAATTTGGTTTTAAACCTTTTTTTTTTGGTCGAAATTTCAAAAAAAAATTAATAAATAAATAAAATACATACGAAGAACACTAAAAAAAAGGTAAACTATTATTTCATATATAAACTATCACAGATCAAAAAAATAAATAGTTGTATAATGCAATATTAAAAAGGGGGACCTACCTGTAACGTCAATTTACAATGGGGGTACCAACTCTTTGGTATGGATGAACCTGATCTCGGACTTGATTCAAATGTTTTCTTTGCTTGGCCACAGCAGCAGCAACGGCTGCTTGTGCCTGAGCCTGTGCTTGGGCCTGTGCCTGTACTTGGGCCTGCGCTTGTGCCTGAGCTTGGGCCTGCGCTTGTGCCTGAGCTTGCACCTGCGCTTGTACTTGGGTACCTGCTTGTATCATAAATACGTCAATTTAACTAGAAATAAAACTGTTGGACATTAAATACATCGCAAAAACCAGTCTTGCGTCTAAAAGCACATAATAATTTTCATCAATATTCGTTCGACGATATTTAGCGCTAATAAATACTAAACGCATGCCGTTATCAGATAAATGTGAACATTTTATGGGTTTGTCTCAAATGTCGACGGCGTTAGAATTTCAATTTTCAAAACGCAAAATATGAAAAAACCAAATGTCGAACGATGTTAGGTAGTAAAAAAAGAAAAGGTTTATATCGGTTTCAACGTATAGCTTTCCTCCCCCTTGTCACTAACCTTTAAAACCGTAATCGACTATCGTTTCATTCTCAGGATAAGTGAAAGGACAAGTAGTAGCATATACATAACGATATCTTCCAACTGATAACATAAAAATCGAAAATTACTAAAAACGACCTGTGCGATTTTCCTATTATTTGTATAAGTACTTCGATAAATATGAAAAATTTGAAGGAGTCGAAACGAAATTTGTTTAAAATAGCTCGATACAAAGACAATGGTTTCCGGGAATCAGTGTACGGGAAAACAATGCCAATATTATACATTTAGAAATGCAGCGAACATCAGAGGACTGGGCCAATCCCATAAAAACAGCGACGAATGCGCGCCTCCATTTTAAATTACATTCACAGATATATTTTCAGTTCAGAATACTGAATTCCATATTACCGCAGCCAACGTATTATATTAGGCTATAGTTCTCAGTAGCTTCATCAGAAACATCAGAGGGGTAATAATAAGACTCACATTTGACAGAGAAGGTAGATGGGGGTGTGTCACAGTTCTACAGAAAAATGATGACCCAAAACTTTCATACAGTTTGAAATTTGGGTACTCAAGAGTCGAGAACTATCATGAGAGCGAATAGACAACTCGGTTTACTAGTATCAAAATAATGCTAGAAATTCTGTCACTTGTACGATTTTTGTTTTTTGGGGAGGGGTGAGGCTTCCCCAAACCCCCTCACTATTTGCGCCTATGGAAACAATCAACTGATTTTAATTTTAAATGGGGGCTGTACTATGGAATATCAGTCCAGAAGGGTTAATTTATATAGATTAAGTCCTTTACCTCAAGTCTGTATCAACATTATTGAGACTTTACACTAATTAAATGTAGCGGGTGGGTAGTAGTAAGAAAATGAGCTTTCCAGTTCCACAGGGAAAGACCTTTTAGAGTAAATATGAACAGCACTCTTTCCAGTGTGGAATCTTCGTTAATAAAAGCCCACACAGTAATTCAATTCACTCTTTGACCTCTCCAGCAAAATGGGGATGCATTACAAAAGGTTGATACGCTCGACCCTTCTCCAATTAAAAAAACCTATAGAATTTTATCTCATCATTTGATCTTTTGGGCAAAATTCAATCTAAAAACGTATTACAGAGGTTTGATATTTCATCAGCAAAAACATTTACGGTGGATCCTTATCCCTATTAGTATCTGTGCAAATATTGATAAATCAATCTCGGTAGTCAAGTTTTCATTCAAAACAACCTCAAAGACACATGTATAATACAGTTATTTTCCATAGCAAAATTTCAAAATGGTACCATGTACTCAACATCCAGCCCATCAACATTCATCATTTGTCAGATATTGAGAAATAAATCTCAGCGCTCAAGTTTTCATTCATACGTACCTTGAAGACATATGCCACATGTACAAGCTTCTAACATCTCAGCTTCTCAACATCCACCAATGAGCAGGTACTGAGAAATAAGTCTCAACACTCAAGTTTTCATTCATAAATACCTTGAAGATGTATGCCATATGTACAAGCTCACAATACTCCCGCTCCACAATATCCACCACTTAGTAGATATTGAAAAATAAATCTCAGCACTCAAATTCTCATTCAAAAGCACCTTGAGACACACACGTGCCACATGTACAAGCTCTTATAATACTTCATGGTATCATTTATCACTATGGCTGATAAAGGTGGTTATAAAAACAGGAATGCTACCCTCCTAGAATTTTACTGACATGTAGCTCATCAGGACCCAAGTAATACGAAGAAAACCCTGAGTTTAGGGTAAAGTCCCAATTCTAAGTTGAATAATAAGATACTCAGCTCCACTATGAATGAGAAAAATAATGGAAAAAGGATATATGATACAAAGGACCAAAATCAGAAGCAACCCGTCCTAAAATAGATAATATTACAGTTTCCTGATAACCAATTCTATCAGGTGTAAGTTTTTGGCTCTTTGGTTTCAAGAGAATCAGTTTTTTTGTTTTTTTTTTTAAAGGTCTGGTTTTATTTTATCATTAGTAAGGCTAGGATTTATATGATACCGCATATTTTTTCTTGCTGCACTAGATACCGTATATCGCAATTTTTTTTCACGTTTCATACAATTCTAAGACGAATGGTGAAAGTTTATAGCGCAAATTTTCGCATATTTTGGGCATAAAAGCATAAAAACGCCTATTTTAGCCAAAAAAAGGTCAAAACTTTGCTTATTTTGGGCTTTGTTCTGGTCGTTAGTGCTTTTTGCTTTTTTTGAAAAAAAAAGGAGCAAAAATCGGGCAACAAAATGGGGAAAAACAAAAAATACGAGATTTTTGATATTTTCAATTTTTTTTTTTTTTTTTTTTTTTTTGGTTTTCAAAGTTTAAACGAGCAGCCAGCTGCTGGAAGAGGGTCGACTCTGAACTGGAAAATTAAAGACTAGAGCAGCATTTTTTAAAGCATAAATTGATTGACGATTGTAAAATCTTGAAAGAGTATTAATAATTGTTTTATTTACTTATTAAAAAAAATAACGAATAGGTACTTTGACTTTTTACTGCTCTATGTTTCTTCTACATTCGCTGTATATACAATTCGATAGGGTTTTTAAAAGCGCTTTGAAAATACCTGCATTTTGATACCCATGATGGCATATTTTTATTGCACTTATTCATACTTTTTCAATTTTATAGCGCATATTTATGTTTTGTTTTTTTCTTCAGATTTTAACCGCTCATCATAAGCGCCTTTTTGCTGTTTTTAGCGTATAAAAATCCTAGCCCTAATCATTAGTAATCATTCTCAATGAATTGAGAGGCAATCAGATCATTAAAACATTAAACGTAATCAATATAAGTAATCGATTAATCACAAATAATTGATTAATCAGACATAATTAACAGTCAAAAATGACTGGTTGATCAAATATAATTAAATTCGAAAGCCAAACCTGGTAAAAATCAAAGTTTAATTTGTCTGGTCCATTTTAGCTTAGGTAGTTAATTTTTCCCTTTAGCGAATTCATGGGTTTGACCCAGAGGTTAGCTTCGTTCGTATCTTCAAAATTTTAGGACCTCTAAGCATTTCATCTTACTTCCTTCTCTCATCGGGTTCTTTCAAGTTTGGCATGCCTAATATGAAATGGTATAAATCTTTGCAAATTCTGCTGACTTAGCTACAGCAATGCAGTCTCAGAAAACTTATTTTCATACGGGTACCTTTTTTATCAGATTTTTTGGAATTGGCTTTAAAAAAATCAGTTGACTGAAAACTGACTTTCATTAGTTTTGGCTTGGTCCATTTTTGGTTTCAGATATTTTGTTTTCCTTTTTTTTCCATCTGATTCTGTCCACTGATGGTAAATCTTGGCAAATTCTGAATCGACCATTAGCGATGCTGTTATGGAAAACTCATTTTCATACTACTATCTCACTATGGATGTGTTTAAATATTCATTTTTTTATACTCTACTACGGTTGTGTTTCTATATTTTCTGATTCTATCCGTTCTAACTGGAAATATACTCAAAGAACCTAATTACCAAGTTCTTAAATCGTCAGATCGGTGCGGTTTGGAAGCAAATCCAAAACAGTTTTGCTACAGAAGGATAACACAAGTTTCACATTAAGGGTATTGCTGACAAAATTCGAACTTCAACAAAATATTAAAAAAATAACGTTGAAAGCAACATTAAATACAACGTTGTATTCGATGCAGCATAAAATTACCACTGATACTAAAATCTCATTTTCGAGAAAAATTGCAACTGCCTCCACAGGGTGTCTACTGGATTTGGGAAACAAAATATCATGACTTTTTATGCCATTTTTTCATGACTATCATAGGAGATATAAAAAGAAAGTGGGGGGGCGCAAACTCGGCGCTTCGTGCCTCACCGGGGGTTCAATACAGAGTGCGCTAAACTTCCATAATAAATATTGACTCAATATTTTTTCTCATTAAACGAATAAACTGATTTTTTTTTTTTTTTGGTAATGGAAATATTGTGAACTATGACATGATGAAATATCATGACTTTTTTGAGTTTTCGTTGAAATATTATGACTCTTCATGACTTTCATGACAATTTTCTGAAATCATGACTTTCCATGACGTTTCATGCCAGTAGATACCCTGCTCCAAATCGCACTGACCAGACGAAATAAGGAAACCCTAACTCAATTCTGATGTCCCTATAATACTCAATCCTTCGGATACAAACGATACTCGTCTTTTACAGGGCCAGGATATGTATTCGCCTATATTTGTTTACAATTAAAACTATGCTTCCTTTTGAGGTAATTTATTGTAGGTACGACAAAATGAAAACAGCCCTCTAAAGAAAGCTTTGAGTACTGATTTTCGAATACTGTATAAGTAGCATTTAGAGAGCAAAACACATTTTTTGACGAATACTGATGCTCGGTTTTGGGCACATTGTACACCGAAAATGCTTAATATAATAACAAACTAATTAAAAACGTATAAAATGAGAAAGAATAAAATGAATATAGAAAAGAAGAAGGAAAAAAAAATACCAAAAAGTAAAAATAAACGAGAAAGAGAAATAAATAAATAAACGAATAAATAAATAAATAAAAAATGACTGAAAAAATATAAAAATTTGCGTTCAATGCAACAAATTCAGGAACTTGGAAAAGTTGTTCTCGTAGAGACGTTAAAATTGAATATCTTTTAAAACGGTCCCCTCGAGTCGATTTAGTACATACGTTAGCACGTGGTTAGTGCACACAAATCTCTATTAAAGCGAGGAGGGGTTCTCTTTTCCAGCGTCGGTTAAGGCGTAAATGTTGGTCGGTCGTCGCACACTCCTTCGAAAAGGCAAAAATAGGGAAGCACCCAGTAACAATGACCTCAAAGTCTACTCGTGCTCACTTATTCTTGGGCCACTTCAACAATGCATTCTCAATTCCGCAACAAACCACTCATCGAAATTGTAAAGTACAGGCAAGAATTCTGGGAGCCGCCATTTGGCGCTCAAGAGATCACACAAGATTTCAAGCCCCAGTCTCATCATCAACCCATTGAAACTAATAGCTTTCTTAAGATAAAACATGTCACTCATCAGCATAACATACACTATGACAGAAAGTGATTCTCAACAAGTCCCATCAATGCTCTGAGTATACAATGAGCATCAGAAGAACATACAATTTACAATATTGACAATGGGAAAAAGAACGATTAAATTTGTGAAAAGCTCCTTAATGTTATATATGAGCCATTACAATACATCCATGGGTACACATGCATATTACACCCAGAGATACAATTACGGGGGGGGGGGATGAAAATGACGGATATTGGCTAAAAAAATTACAAAATTTTAATTTAAATCTGTGGGCACATAGCCAGGGAAAGAAATAAAAAGCGGGGATACAAGGTATCCGCAATAAAAAAAGAGTCGCTCTCCAATCTGTTGGCGTGATGGGAGTTGGAAGGGGGTTGCCCCAGATAGAGAAATACAGAAGAAGGTGGTAGAGACCAATGCCCAAAAGTGGGCGGGTTAAAACAGGTGCCAGTTAGCCACTAACACAGGTTATAAGTAGAATAGCTAAACTACTATTACTTATGACACGGCGTGTATAAGATCAAGACCGGGATCATATTTTCAATTGCATATAATGGCTCTATGGATTCTCAAAACGGTGATGGTGGGGGAGGAAGTCTGAACACCATTCTAGAAGTCTCATTTTGGAATAGTTATGTTCACGGCAAGACAAAATATTCTCAAAATCAAACTGATATATGTAAAAATATTCTTTTAAAATTCAAAATATGCGACAATATTCTTGTGTAATATGAGTATCAAAAAACAGATCTCGCACGATAATGCGTGGAAGTACATAGTATAACCTGCGCCTGACAAGTGGGTCAAGTAAATGAAGCGCGACAGTTATAGTTATGCGTATGCGAATTTTTCGAATAGCTCAGTCATGAACAATTGATTTTGATGTAAAAATGTTGAGAATAAAATTTATTCGTCTTGTAATTTTCTACCGAATGAGACCAGTTACAAATTTTGTTCACAATGAGAAAAATATTCAAAATCTTGGGTGTTTGGACCCTCTGCAGTTTTTCTCTTTTAAGCACTCCCTCTAACACCTCTTCTCCTTTGGTCAAGACTAGAACTTCCCCTTCAAACAAGAGGCTGGCTACACTACTGAGAAGGACGAATTTAGCTAAATGTGAATTGTACAAAGGAAGATTTTGTTGTGGTAAATATGTAATGACCTAAACAAATGCTGTGAAACACTATGTCGAACACATTTTGAAAGTTGAGGGCGACGCTTTCTACATTTCCTTCTTGAGAAAAAGAGTGAATATAACCGATTCATCTTCTAACTACTGGATCTTGCCGGAATTAGCAAGCAACATATTCTAGCTAAGCTCATTGCACTAAATTCAGGTACGACTTCCAGACAACAATGATTTTATTCTTTTATCGATGATATATGCGCCTTCTTTCCAAACGTGTGGTACATTTTCAATGAAGTTTTGAAAATTGTTTTTTTTTTATATGTGCCACTTTACAACATGGCTGTTGTGATCTAGTTTTTTGTTTCCTGTTCTTTTGTTGTTTTTGTTTGTTTATTTTTTGTTTGGGGGGGGGGTATTTATGTGCCACTTTGGGTTGTGTTCTAGTTTTTTGTTTTTTTTTGTGTATGTGCCACTTTACAACATGACTGTTGTATTCTACTTCTACTTTTTTGTTGTTTTTTGTTTGCTTTTTTTTCTTGGGGGTGGAGGTAGTATGTATGTGCCACTTTGTAACACGGCTGTTGCGTTCTGTTTTTTTTCTGTTTCCCTTTTTTTTTTTTTTTTTTTTTTTTGTATGTTACTTTACAACATGGCTGTGTCACATTGCAACACTAACGATGTAAAATGACACAAAATTCCGATTTTTTCTCTTCGCAATTCCAAGCCCCCGAACATAATTTTCCATGTAGGCCTGATCGTCTTCTTTCGAATGGTATATTACGTGATCACTTTGGACCTATACCAAAGGAGACATAAACAAAGTAACTTTTTTGTATCGCAATACACCAAATGCCCCTATCACCTTTCAACCCCGAACTGAACATGCAACAGAGATCGCGATTTCTTCCTCATTCTTCACAGCTTTCTTTTCGCTTTTCGCCAACATCATACTTCAATAATGAAATCGCAAAAAAATTCATCACCGCTCCACGACCGACCACGCCATATTAGAAACACGATTAAGTAGGGGTTGTAAATTAATAGCTCAAATTCACGGATAAGTTAAAGGACACGGCCGTACGAATATTAACTGAGTTATCATTAGTAATCTAAATAGTAATACTGTAAATTTCAAATATTTTAACTATACTACTAAACTTTCTACTCATGTAATAGAAAATAGAAAAAGAAAACAAAATCTAAATTATCAACGATATTTTAGCTGGGTGTAATGTTCAATATCAAACCCTTTTGTCAGAAAACGTTCCAAAAAGTACCTAATAATAGGAAAATGCGAATTACAAATACGTTGCTAAAAATGCTGAATATAGCCTATCAACATTTCGTGCCGCAGCTTTCAAACTCAGAAAGATATTTCATTTCCATGTGACCACTGACCCATAAGGTTGAAAAGTTATACCGTTTGCCAGCTTTGTAAGTGAATTACAATCGTTACTAAGCTCTTGTAAATGTATAACAATAAAAATCACGATAATTAGTCGTTAAAAGGTCGAGGATGACGAAAATCGCGACTAACACACGAATCTAATATACGAACAGGGTTTCTTGGCAAGTTGGTATAAATGAACATTCCTGATACCGTAAGCTACACAATTTATCAGTGCTGTGTGAGTCGCTGACCTCAAGATTTGAGGGAACAGTGAACGTATCGACTGAAATGTATTTCTTCACCTTATAGACAGATTGGTTTTCCTTTTCCTTTTTTTTAATCTTTTTGCTATGTTTTATTCTCTTCCCAATCATGCATCCTTTCTCTTTCTCTCGTTCAAACTTTTTAAAGAATTTTGTACGCATAAGCTCTGAAAGGTAGGCAGAGATACAAACAAGCTGTTTCAAAAACATTTAAACAAATGCACACGATTTTCCATTAGTCAGTAGAACTGTCATCACCTTTCTCCAACCACCAGCTCTGATCCAAGGAATACATTTTGGTAACAGTACTCATTTGACTTCATATCACTGTTCCTTCGGGTCGTGAAGTCAGCCAACTACCATGCGCTATTGTAAGTTGTACAACTCCACACTTGTGGGAATGTCAATTCATACCAATACACCCTGTATAGTTTATATATACGTAAACATAGTTTATAGGAGGTCATTTATCGAAACATCGATATTACGATTTACGAAACTTAAAACTGAAAAATATTACGTTACGAAAATTATAACGAAAAAGAAAAACAAAAGAAAAATTATACGAATAACAGCACCGAAGAAATCAAAAATTTGTTCGAAATAATTAAAAAGAAACTAAAGTAACTAACCTACGAATCTATATGATATCTAACAAAAAGAAAAAAAGATGTAAAAAAAGCAAAAACAAAAAAAAACGAACAAACAAAAACCTAGTTTATACTGTCACTGGTAAATGTACAACGTAAAAATAATAATCAGAAAAATCACGCATCAAATAATAATAAGTATAGTAATAATCATAATAATTACTAAAATAATACTAAATACGAAAAAAATACTTTCGTACGTTTGTCATTCATTAAGAATGATAAAAAAAAATCGAAGAGAGCTAAATTTTGAATGCATTATTGCAAATATAACAAACACTACTGCATTTGATATTATCTATGCAGTTAAAATAAAAAAGATTAATACTGAGGGGAGGGGATCAAACAAAAAAGAAAAGGAGCTACATTTTCTAAATTACAACAGAAGGATATTCACTCGGTCGAATGTTGCACGAAAATTTGGAATAACTGAGTATGTTTATGAATAAATGAATATAGGAAGGCTCAAAATTTCCAGCTTCAATCTCTATACGAAGTAGTTAACTCATTATAAGTTGTCAAAGTTATCACCATAAAGTCGTTGCACAATGCCGTTTGAACAGAATAAACTTATAAATAATACTTTAAAATGCGACGATGGTTTGAAAACTTTTTCAAGTATATCGACTTAAAAAAAGAACAAACAAAAACGCTAAAATAAAAATAAAACGTAACGATAATCGTATAAGAATTACAGCGGTACTTAAGGTGTAGGAGGGTGTGATGTACTCGATGTTGTCGACAACGAAAATATTCAACGTAACCACGAATATAAACGATGATCATCGTTGCTCGGGGTGCCAATGAGGTCTGTAACTGTTCTGCAACCATTGACTTATACTCCAACAGCGAGCCACCGCTGCTCTGCAATTACCAATATTTAATGGTAAACCATAATCAGAAAAATACCAAAACGACGATCGCATCGCCACGTTGACCTTCAGCCGAGTACTCCACTGACGACGAAATCAGAAGGGAAAGTGGTAACATGCATGACATGCCTTCAGGGGTGCAACAACCGTATACTTATGATTTAAAACAAAATGAATCAAATGTTATCCTTTGTTGGGGTTCCATCAATTGAGTGGGTGCTCTGGCACCCTTGGACGTTCTTGCACTCCTGCGTTCGTACTATCCAAACATGCAGCTTGATTCTCACCTTACACTCCAGTGGATCAGAGGTTGTACATTTGTCGACATAATCAAAGCAGGTCCTTTATAGGTTACCAAATTTACTAGAACTAACCGATTACCAGATTTATCCGCTTGCCTTCCTAAGCTTTTACTCAGGACAGGAGAGAATTAGCAATCAATGGGGGGGGGGGGAGAGAGAGGATAAGTAATGCGATGATTTAGGCAGACATGACTGCCAAGACAATGCGAATAATATGCCCGAGGTCCTCACTCTCACTCCAAAAATTTCAGGACATACCAAGAAATTCTGGGAAATCTGAATGTCTCCTGACCTGAACTTTTGAAATATTATTAAGTCTCCTGAACATTCTAGTGAATCCTGATTTTTTTCATTCGTCAGTTTCTCAAATTTCGGGATCTGTAATAAAATTTTAAAACAGCAATCCTAAAATTTCCCAAGCAACCTGGATTGGCAGCAATATCCCCTCTCCCTAGTACTAGCTTCACAATCGTGATGGAAATATTCGCACTCTAAAAGTTCAAGGACAAATTATTACACTAATTCATCCCTAAACAACATGCTCAGACTCTATCATGAAATCCACGATGCCATAAGTGATATCGACCTTTTCTAATATCAAACAAGCCCTTTGAAGTGTCTGTCCTCACTCGGCCACTGTCTAGCTTTCTTGGTTTATCTGGTCTCCTATGCCTGATGTAGGTTTGCCCCGAACTCTGGCCTCTCCCCTCTTTCCTTCTTCCTCCGGACCCTGCCACTCCACGTTACTTCTTGTACCTTTTTTTTGTTTTTCCCCATTAATTACGTTTTCTTTCATTATTTTACTACACGCATAAAATATTCTTAGAGGACACGGGAAGCCCTATTGAATAGCATTTCTGCTGTGGGTCCCCTCCACCTATACTAATATCTCCGAAACTGTTCGTTGTAGTACAATATGTTCAAAACAAAGTCATCTATAAGTGTAAAAAGCGAAAAATTTATTCGTACTGAAGAGAGACCAGTGTTCATTTGTGTTTTTCTTTTTCTTGTCAGAGCGATAGAAGTGCCACAAAAGGATCACCAAATAAATTCTGTAAGTGTAGGAAAAAATATTTTGGGAAAGAGACAACCCGGCTTGGTTTGTCTAGTCTCCCTCTCCCCACCGAGAAGCTCCAACAAGTTGAACCAGATTTCTAAGGGGTTAACTAAGTCTCTTAAGACATTGGCCCCTTGCCCCTCTACTTGTTACGCATTTAGTCAGCTCCGCTCTGAGAATACATGAAATGTGGCATCGCACAAATACCTAATCCGGAAAATAAAAAATTTAGCCAAAACTTCCAACCAGGATTCTCTTTTTACGAACTTTTTGAACCGGCACCTAATCAATATACAAAAAGTCTCCAGCAGGTGAACAACTTAATAACAATTTCATCCTCTGAATTTCAGCCAGAGATCAAACAAATTTTCGCACCCGCGTAAATGCTTCCTCTCCTTTATACCATTCGCACTGATTCTGACACCCGGATTCAAAAATTATAATCGATTGAGAATGACAGCATTGCACCCGCGGGCTGTGGATTTGCATTAAACTACTGAATAATAAATATTCTCCACAAAAAAAAAAAAGGTCAATTTAACCCAATGAAAATCTGAATTCAACCTACTGTGCAGTGAGGGGATGAATATCTTATAAGATTTTCCATAATCTGGAATTTCAAATGTGCGATTAAGTCCATTCTTTCTGCACTTCTAACAATTCATTCTATTTTATATCTGGTACAACTGGAATTCTAATCTAGTACGAGAACGTAACGATGGAAGGAGGGGGCCCCTCCAACATACTTAGAAGTTGGAAAATTTAGTAAGACTGACACTCAGCTGGTAACATTGTGTCCCACTAAGCGAAATATCAAAGACGTTAACCTTCTTTTTCTTAATCATTTTTGCAGGTTGGCTTTTTTTTTTGTTTTTTTTGTTTTTTTTGTTGTTTTTTTTTTTGCTAGTTGATTACAAAAATATTCGTCAGTACGGAAATCGAATTCAGAGTGGTCCAAAAGGTGGCTAAATGAAGTAAAAGGGACTGCAATCCAATTTTCGCAACTTTATTACGACGAATAAAAACATAAAAACAAAACTAAGATATAAGAATAGAAAAAAAAAAACCTAATCAATTTGCTTCATTTCGGCTTCAACCACTTCAAAATACAACACGGGATAGTACATTTGTGGAAGCTGTTTTACATGCATTATGCTTTTTCCAAAAATGGTTCCTAAAATCCCGACCTTTTCCAGAATTTTAAAATTCCCTGACTTTTCCAGAACTGGGCACTCCGTCGCTGAAGACGTTTCCTCCAGCATTTGGTGGACTTTTGAAAACCAATTCTAAATCATTTGGCGCACCTTTCTAGCTTTTGGCTGAGAAGATTAGGGGTACGATTTTGCAGCTTCACCTTCAATCTCCCCTTTGCCAAATACGTGGAAACCGAAAATTTTTAAATTAGACGAGAACCGTCCAAGGCCCGCTATCAATTCCCGATCTCAAACTCGTGAAATTCAAAATGAAAGAAAATATTACACGTTCCAATTTATGAAATATTCAGTTTCGTGATCATAGAGAATGAAGCACCACTGGGACCGCAGAAGGTTGTTCGATATGCTCTCGAGACTATCTTCACTGAAATTCATCTTCTTAAATCGTTTTCACAATTGCTCTAGATTTACAGCAACTCAACCCTATCGAAAGGGGAGACGGGGAAATACCACAGACCTGGACTTTCAATGGGGCCCGATATTCTTAATAAGCCTGAATTTCAATCATGGTGTACATCAAATCAGCAATTACTCCTTACACCATGAAAGGAATCTCTTATCCCGTAGCTCATAATTTTTTCTCATCCAACAAACGAACAAACTGAACTGGAAGAAGAGGGGGGCCCGTGAAAATTCTCCAAGACCCTCTTTTTCTCTCTACGGGGCTGCAACAACTTCATCCATTTTGCACATCTCGTTAACAAAGAACCAAATTAAAAATTCCTCAGTCCAATATGAAAAACTCGACTATTTTTCGGAATTTTGAAGACGGCGATAGTCGACTCCCCCTCACCCCTGTAGAATATCTACAACATACACGATCGTAGAGGCCATCAAACCACAGCACGGTCCTACCCCTCCAGAATATCTACTACAAAATGAAGAGGTTCGAATAAAAACCGACACTTGCCATTTCACTCCAAGGGTGCTAATAGGCAAAATACTGTACATGGGTGCTGGAATATCTCTTGCTGCTGCTGTGAATGTGCGAGGCGCAGCAAGAGATATTTCTGCCCCCGTGTATAGTATTTTGCCTATTTGCGCCCTCGAAGTAAAATAGCGTCGGTTTTGCGATTCTAACCTCATACGATCACAAAGGCATCCACCCAACTTCAGCACGGGTTTAATGGGACTTCTTCGGCTGAATCCGCCCACGTAACATATTCCGAGAAGACTGAAACAAAATGGCCGTCCCCCGTCTATTCGTTGCTCAAATTGAAATGCGTTTCGAATTCGTACAAAAACTAGAAAGACGCCAAATAAAGCGTGGTGAAAATTCAATACGTAATTCTGGATGACCGGCGAGGGACGACCGACGAGTAGCGAGTACATCATCGCTGGATGCCTTTCTGATCTTCCCGTCCTGATAAGATCACACACCGACCAACTACATACTGGAATTCGTAATCCAAATTTTAATTATTCCTCGAGCACTTCGCACTGTCGCCGACTCGTGATGAGCCTCTCATTTGCTTTTCGAATCACGATCGAGAACGTGTTTCCTTTTTACATAACCCATGGGAAAAAAACAAAAACAAATCGTGACATAAGCCGAATGCTTATTTATATACTTATTAGTTTCTCCGCTGTCCTCAATTTCACTCGAAGAATCTGTCAACATGTACCTGGCAATTAAGGGCTCGTTACTGGAGTTTTCACCGTCGGTGGGGTAGTCGGCTGCGGTATAGGTAAAAGTATTAATTAGGGTTATACAAAAGTATTAATCATAAAATAAACATTCGAGAAAAAAAGAACAATAGTTAATACAGATGGTAAACGGTGACGGATTCGGTGGAGTATGTATTCAAATAAACGCCCGTGCTGAGTGCTGAGATAAAAGATACTTAATATGGTACCATCGCCAGACAAACGTTCAGCAGTTGTAGTTCAAATCACGAGAAAAAAATCAATTGGTGAAGCAAAAACGTTCTTTATAGGTACTAACCCATTTTTCAGTCCCCTTTAAGAAACTAAGAGGCAAACATGACTACATTCCAAAATGGGCTATGCGATTTCCCGAGTTGATCAAGAATCATGCACCCCGGGACACCCAGAATACTGTTCGGGAAAGCATGATCAAGCAAGCGTTTTTCTCTAAACAATAAGAGCCCCTCGGTATTTTGAAGGAGAGAAGAAATATCTGACTGACACAATTAGAATACAAAAATATCAGTGACGTACCGATAGGGGAGTAGGGGGGAAACTTCTCCCCCCACGGTAGAAATCTTTTACTCAGGAGTTGGGGAAATTTACCATTTCAGTTAGGCGGTGTTGCAAGAATTCAACAGGTCAACAAGTTTTTTTTTGTTTTTGCTTTTTCTTCTTCTTTCTTTCTTTCTTTGATAATTCTGGGAATTGAGGTGAAGAAGTTTTTTTTTTTTTTTTTTTTTGCTTTGATTATTTGGGAATTTTGAGTCGAGTCAGTTGGAAAAATCCAACAAGTCAAAAGGTTCTTTTTTTGTTTGTTTTGGTACTTAGGAATCTTGAGTTGAGTTAGTTGGAACTCTCAGTTTTTGCCCCCCCCCCAACTCTTCAGTACATCCCGGAGAAATACATATGTTTTTCTTTCAAGTATGCTGAGAAGAAAGGAAAAACGAAACAAGAAAAGAAGAAAAGAGAAAATAAGTATTAAAACCGATACAAAAAACTGTTTTATAACAGAAAACATACTTCAAATTAGAGCTCTATATTTACCCATGGATTAAATCAATCCACCATTTTGTTTTCACAAGACTTATACATTCGTCCAGATTTCTTTACGATGGGACTAAATTTGGCCAACTTTCAGTTACATTTTCAAAATGGAAACTAAGTTTCAAGTATACGCCATAAAAATAATGCATATGCCACGCATTGTACATTTCTCTAAGAATAAAAATAAAATCCCTTTACAGGAAAATGTTTTAAATATTGCACAATTTGGCTCCAAGGCCGAGAAGTCATATAAAACTAACACCTATGTACCGCCCTTTTTTCGGCAATAGATCGATTGTGAATTCTCATCAAAACTGAGGTTCCTTCGCCTGAATAAGCTTACGAGCTTCCACTTCAACCTTATCCCTATTCCTATTCTAACGCAATTTATATTAAAGGTGGAGAAACTGGTCTTTTGCTAAATCCACGCAAGTCTTCAGACATATATAGCCTACTAGAATTTCAAACACATCATAAGCGAATCGACGAAAACGAATCTAAACCATAAGATTATTCCAACCCCAGCACAAACACAAAAAACACGCTGACACGTCTGAATACAACCGAAGAATCCGCCACTGAAAACTTATTATCGTCAACTTGCGTAAAAAGTGAATACAACACATAAGTAAAAGAAGACAAATGAAATTCACCTGTTAGTTACGTAAAATTAAAACAGACTACATGAAGAAGGTGTTTAAATTTTTCGCGCATTTATACGTATAACAGTGTGGTCCAACTTCTTCCTGCGGACGGGCCGGAAAGAATTTTGTATTCCAGCTGTGGGCCATTCATTACGACTGAAAAATAATTTTTTTTATTCCATATTATAAAAGGTGTTTTTACAGTAGCGCAAAATTCATCATCGTTACCTCCGAGCACGTTAAACCGTTAATAAAACTAGAAGGAGAAACAAAAAAAAAAAAAAAAGATAGAAAAAGTAGAGAGAAAATAATAGAGCGAAGAGCGGTTATTTTTTTTAGATTTTGGCATTTGGGTTTTTGCTTTTATTAAATATACATAATTTGCGCGCGTGCTGTAAGCGTAATGTAATATAATATATCTATTATATATAGTCATTTGGTGAGGTGAGAAGTTAGTCTTGGATTAAACGCGAACAAAACTGACTTCGCGGGTTTCCTGTTGGACCACGCTGACGTACAAAGTATACCACATGTTACAAAATATTAACGTGTTAAAAACGTTACAACGTAATACAGGTAAACTAAAAAACGAATAAATAAAACAGTGCATATTGAGACGATAGTAACCTGAGTTTTACGTTATTTACATAATACGATTACATACAGCTCTAAAACTCGTGTATTAATCCGAAATTTCGTTTCAAATGCGTTTTATTTTAGATCCCCCTCCCCCGAAATGTGTGGAATCGGTCAATCTAAAGAGGTCCCCAGATATAAGATTGAAATTCCAGGAAATCTGCCTTAATAACTCAAACACCAGCCTCAGTCGACTTTTGGCGGTTCTGAGATAACAACGCAATCTGGTAGAGAATATGACAAAGTACAACCCAATCATGGTCAGAACCCTCTATCTATGTTACGTTCGATGTTCCATGAGTTTTAAATTGAAGTTTGTTTCCCAAGTGGCCTAAGTAAAGCGCTGTAGTACTGTAGTACAATAGGTATGACAGACTGATAACAAGTCGACAACTTCGCTATCACAACACTGTAACATCTAATGGCGTGGATGCATTTAGCGATTCTTACTTACCCTACGATTATTTCGATTTAAATGGGGATATATTTTGTCTTCATGATGAGAATTTAAGAGGCTGTTTTTCCATTTATATATATACACAGACAACTTTCAACACCACAGTGCAGTATATTTCATTCAGGCACGTGAAAGCCCTGTATAAAGATTTTGCTTTCGGATTTAGCTTCCAGAGAAAACTCTATTAACTTCTGATTTCGCTTTTGACTTTTCACCATTCAACTTTCAGCTTCTAACTTTTGACTTTGAACCATTTTTTTTTTGTTTTTCATTTTCTTTCAGATTTTTTTTTCACCCAGAACTTACAGGGACCAAAATAATTTATCAAGTCCAAATAAATTTCAGAACTTCACACAAAAATTTACAGAATGATTTGATATCAGTGATGAAAATCATATGTTGATCAGGAATCCTCAAGGTACCTTGTGAAATACTTCAAACTTCCTTGATCTATTTTTCAATTTGAAGAATGAAAAATGCACTTAATATATCATGAAGAACTCCTTGATTCTTGAGGAGAAACAGAAAATATGGCTGTGGGTGTTGTTAAAGGCTAAGTAAAGGTTATGATAAAACAAATCATTCTTTAAAGATTCAATTCTGCTAGCAAAAATACCCGTCGTTACGCCAACGAACGTATTGACCCTTTGACTCCGTAAGAAAAACACACGGACCAATGATCATTATATGTTACTACCTGAGATGTGAGAATAAGAAATTTGTTAGAAACCAAAAATGTATTAGCAAATGCTAAAAAATTTCTGGATCAAAATAGTATATTTTGCAACTTTTGCAAGAAGCGCAAACTATTTTTTTTTTTTTTTTTTTTTTTTTTTTGAATACATGCTCGAAAACCAGTAGTTTATAGGAGTTGTTGGAACGCTAAGGTATCAAAACACGCATAAGCGACGAAAACGACGCGCCTGTCCGTCTAGTGTGAACCTTCCTTCTACAGCCAACTGCCATGTAAACATACGGTTTGACGTCACTTTTTTACTTTAGTGCAAAACTGGATTATTTTTGCATCCTTTTTGATATTTTGTTTTCACAGTACATTATCGATTGGGAAATTTCACTTCTTGCACTGAAAAGTGGTTACAATACAAATGAGACGCTTTTCGAGCATGTAGAAAAAAAATATTATATACCTTTAATTTTGTAATTATTTCTTAATTTGAAGTATAGGCGATAAAACCTGCACTAGAGAGCGCTACAAAATCACCTGCGCGGGTGAAACTGAAAGGGTGATCATGGATAATTTTAAATGGAAATACTACTATCTTTAGGAAGGCAAAAAACGGCCCAAAATTATTCCCTCACTTGCTTTGACTGTAATTCTATTATTTAGTAACAATACAATAAAATGTAGGACGAGATTTATTTTTAAATCCATTTCTAATGGATTTAAAGACGTTTAAAGTTTGCAGTAATCTTATGGAAAACTGCACATGATCACCTTTTCCGTACGCAGGCCAACCAACTTGGGGAACTCCAAGTTTTAGTGCCTATTTACATAATGATCTTTGCTCCGTGTGTTTTTCTTGCGGGAGTCAATACGTCTACTGGCCAAACGACGGGTATTCTTGCTAACAGTAACTCATTGTATGACGTCAGAGTTGAAGGTCGAATAACGGAATAAAAATAGAAGACAAGAAATCAGAAATAGAAATAAAAAACCAAATAAACATGTTTTGAACTAATGTTTTCAAACGTTTTAAAACAATGAAAAAACATTGATAAGAACATGTTTTAAAACAAAAACAAAACTTTTCTTTTTTGGAAAACATTTTTTGTTTTTTTCAACCCTGTTAAAGACTATTCACGCTTTCAGGTATAACCTGTCATCTCTAAAGCAAGGGTATACCCACATATACAATTTCATTAAAAATAAACGTAAAATTTGATGCGCAAAAGAAACGATTCCCTTAGTTTACCATTATACATGATAAGGAAGTTGTCGCCCTGTTATCAGTCTATCATACCGATTGCACCACAGTGCCTTAGTTTAAGTGTCTTGAAGTACTATTGCAAATGTTGATAACTGTAATAACTATCCATTTATTTTTGTTGTGTTAATGCAGTATTATATGCCAGTGGCCTAAGTAGGTCACCAACTTTGACTACCTCTCACAATATTTTGAAAAATGGCAGAATGATATTTTTGTTCACACTCGAAAGGTACTATTCTTGACTGTCAATTCATATCATTTCCGCATTCTTTGTGGTGATTTCGGGGCGTACAAACATCGATTTTCTCAGAACGGCAAAAATTGACTTGAGCCACTTTGGAAAAAAGCTCTTTATTTACGCTGCCCGTTTAAATATTTTATTTATTCGATTTCGAAAGTATTGACAGTTATTATGAAGCATCCATGCAACAACTCAATCCTATCATCCAAAAAAAAAAAAATTAAAAAATTCAGTTGACTGAAATCTAGAAGCACATAAAAAATAAAACTGAATTCAGCAATTGAAATTTCACATTGAAGATATTACGCACGACTAAGTGGTTCAGTGCTAGAAGTGGCTAAGTCGTTTTCTGCCAGTGGCGTAGCTAGGGGTTTCCCAAGGGGGGGGGGGCACAATAAGGTTTTCAAAGGAGAAAAAGTCGAACATTGAGGTATTTAAAAAAAATCATCAATATTAGTGGACTATGTAAAAAAAATTGGGGGCACGTATCCCCCCCCGACGCTGCGCCACTGACCTAGTCTGTCACTTAGTTTCACATGAAACCTTCATAAACAAAATAGTGACAGACTATATGCTAACCGAAATGCGTATTATCACTTCACGACTCATCTAATTAGAACAGACTTCGTTTGAATTTCGAATGATTAAAATTCAAGATCCAAATATTTTCATAAATGAGCTGATGTTGCAAATGGATGCCTCATTACCTGCTGTTTCTCTAGTCAAGCTCCTGTCTACATCCCTAACCCAACGGAATACCGATTGTTATTATGGCGTTAGGTGTGTAGCTGAAAGCGGTAATGAAGGCGAGAACGTAAAATGAAATATTGAATTAATACAACGAATTTCCAAAGCATATAACTGATGATTTAAATTCACATTGGCTAGTTATACAGTTCCTATCACGTTCACATTAATAAATATATTATTGTAAAGTCGGTTAAATTACAGATTAATGTACACTTCGTGAAATTAATAAAGAGGGAGGGAGAGTTTCACATGTTATTTCCATTACCACCAAAACTTCATGTCCATGCACCAGTACAAGGATTATCAACAATGTGTTCGACTTTAAAGCTTAAATCATAAAACATCGAATCCGCCGGGAAAATGTACCTCCTACAAACCGAAAAGTAACTGCCCAAGTCCTGAGAATGTTAGCTTTCATTTTCGAAAAGTGGGAAGAACGAAAAAATTCAAAAATGATTCTACTGTAAAATGGTAATAGAGGTCCATTTTTACAGCGCACAGTAAACATAATAGTATCTGTTTACAAAATAAACTTCTGTAAGAAGATCAGTTACTCTGACGTTACAGCTACCCGTGTAAGTCAAAATTGCAAAGTTAACATAATTGAGGATCTGCAGTCTGGAAGGTTCCAAGTCCGTAGTAAGAGAAAGCATCGTGTTTTTGAATGATCCAGTCGCTCAAAAATCTAGAAAAATGACCTACATCAAATGACAGAACTTTTTTCAGTTTTCTATTTTCTGAAAACTTTACATCTTTGGATTTGGAACCAATTTAACAGCAAATACTCAATTTCTTATCGCACTCGAGACGTAACGGCAAATCGAATATTGTTTCGCGACGAATTCGATATTTTCATCTGACGACAGTATATAAAATTAATAGTCCAATCTCTCCTCTCAAACAGGGTACAGGGTACCAGTAGCTAGACTCTAAATAATCGTCATTACTGGTAATTTACATTTCTGCACTCGACTAACTTGAATTTTGTGCTCAGAGAAATTCGCACCTTACGTTGCGTCAAAACGCCTACAGAAAGCATCTCCTAGTTGAGGTACTTAGGCATGAAATTGATAGACCCTTATGAACACGAAATCGGGGCTAACACATCTACAAGTACTCCCAAACATGAAATGATTTGAATACAGGTAACAGAGGTAATATGAAAGCCATCAGGTGGAAACAGTTCGATTTATAATTATAAACTGAATTTTAACAAGAAATTCCGTGCCAATGCAGAAATGCAGAGGTAAAGAACAGCTGGTCCTGAATTATTACGCCGCCCACATATGCTGAAGTATAAACGTTAAAAGTGATACATGCACAGTTGGTAAAATACAGTTTTCTTGACCTCATGACTTGTTCACGTTACAAACAAAATCTATCGTTATTTTTGGAACACCAATAAAATTAACAAAACTCACAGTTTAAAAAAAGAAGTAGAAAGATTATAAATGATCTTTAGATCAAAATCATAAAGAACAGCAAGATCGAAAAATCATGATCTAAGATCACTAAAAAACAGTGTTGTTCGACATGACAAAATTAAATGACGAAATGACAATTGAATTTTCAAAATTCTGTCATATGACAAAACCTTGAATCGTTTATTGCCAGAACCATTTCGTCAATAACAAAAAAATGAATCTAAGAACAAAACAAAATAACAAAAAAATTATGTTCTGACATTTCGTCAACGATTTAATGATAAACTGAAGTGCATTGCAGATGAAACACTTAGCTTTGGCTTTGGGTTAAAGCTTCTGATTTTGGAAAATAAAACGTTGGCTTTCAGCTAATCTAAAAATAAAACTATCTTTTGGCTTTCATTTAGCTAGCTTTTAACTACCCAAATACAAACGCAACATACCCCTCTTTTAATACTAAAATTTCACGCAGAATCTAAAAAGAGACATGTAATTTATTGAAATTGGGTTTGAATTTAAGATTAAGATAAAATAAAGATAAATCATAAAATATAAAAATAATCAAATGAGATAAGAGGGTGAGACCGCCTACACATTAGAAAATTTATATTTTGTATTTGTTCACTTCAAATTCATTTTCAACAAATATTTTATTTTTAACAGTGTATCTTAATTTAATTTTAAGAGTAATAACTTTTCAATTGTACTGGACCCTCAAACTATTCCTTTTTGGACATAGTAAATCGTTAAGTAATGAAAAGAGTCGTTCTATGCTGACTTGGATACCTGGTGTTCCAAAAACAACTTCAGTAACATTGTATAATTCCGGCTTTTTTATTTTTTATTTTTTGTTTTGCTCCTAGAATTTTAAAACATTGAGAGAAATTTTGACTTCGTCTGGAGATTTTAGTGTTCTCATAATAACATCAAATTTGGTACACACTGATACATCCTCCGAACTCTTGTTCTGCCTCCGCAATTTTCAAGTTTTTCCCCCAGAGCATTTTAGCTACATAACGAAAAAAGAAATCACAAATCTAAAATGAAAATGTGAACAACTGTGTGAACTGCGAACACTGAAGAAAGAGTTCGAAAAAGCGGAAAAATAGTCGAATTTTTTAACTTTAGGCTTGGAAATATACAACAAATCATCATAAAAGCTAGCTTTTGGCTTTCGGCTTTTTAATGTAAATTTCGACAAGCTTTCGGCTTTTAGCTTCAGCTTTCGGCTAGCTGCAATGTGATAAACTGTACTAAACGGATTCAACAATTGATGACAGATTATGCTAATGGGCGTTCCCATTGACAACAGACTATTCTAAACGACCTTACAAAAAAAAAAAAAAAATGACAAAGTCAAGACATAACAGAACCATGAAAAACAAAATAACAAAACTTTGAAAATGATAAAACTCATGACGTAACAAAAAAATAAGATGAAATGCTCGTCCGATAGAATGTGAAATGCTCGTCCGATAGAATGACAAAAGTCGTTTGGTATAACGACACTGCTAAAAGATCATAAGATTCGTGATCTTTCTCTCGTTTTTACAATTATCAAAGATCATAATCTGAGATCAAAAATATCGTAAGAGTAAAATCGTGATATTTTTCCTATTTTTTACACGATCAGCCGATAATGCTCTTACAGCACTTGATTCGTGATCTTGCTCATTCCAGGTGAGGTTATGAATCCATTGATCTAAGATCATGATTTGCAGATTATTTAAAGTATTGAAAAAAAATTCCGGATTCAGTTCAAAAAATCAATTTGAAAAAAATTTTAATCATAAGGATGAGCAAGAGCATGATTTCAGTGATTATGAAGATCATTTAAAATGTTGAAAAACATCACAAACGATCAAGTAATTTAAAAAAAAAAAAATTAAATTATGAAAATAGACAAGAGCATGATTCTAGTGATCTACGATCATGATCTCGCGAATCAGCCGTAAAACTGAAAAAGATCACGGATTCTGACCGAATAATATTTTCAGGCCCGGTGCCAGCATTTTCTATGAAAAGTGGACTTCATGGAGTTGAACTTTAAGAAGGGAAAAAACACTCATTTGGAGTGAAACGAGTAAAGATTTTCAATTTTTAAGAAAAAGTTTGTAAAAAGAAACTTTATTTTTGGTCTATCATAGAGTAAGATTGTCCGTCCTACAAATCACCCCTTCCCCCTCCCCTCAAAAAACGGTACGATTATTCTGAAGAGAAATTTGAAAATAAAATACCTTAGATCATGAAACACATCATATCGTTAAATATTTCTAATATTTTGATCACGATTTTCCCCGATTTTTGTGATCTTTGTGATTTCAAATCATAAATTTTAGAGCATTTATAATGAATTATAAAGACACACGATCATTCGCCACATTAATTCAATGATCTTTTGGTGATCTAAGATCACGCATGATCTTTCTGTTTGAACATCCCATAATCTGACATCTCCAAGATTTATAGAAATTAGAAGTTTAAAGTGTTCACTAGTTGACCAAATTTCAAGTGACCTGTTTTCTATATTCCTTCACATCAACATTTGGCGCTATAAAGAAGGAACATTCCTCTCTCTCTCTCCACCCATCGGAATAAAGTCACGTGCGCGGCTTTCAGGGATAGTAGACATCAACACCAGATGAGTGAATGTCCATTATGAATGTCATTGTTAGGTTTTACCACAAATAATTTTTATCTCCCATAAAATGTCTGATTTTGGACATTTTGGGCTGGCGACCTTTTATACTAGAAGGGACGTTATTATAAACGAGTGAAAAACAAATTTCCAAGTTATAGAAGAGACGCAAATAACATCAATATTTCCATACACTTTTTTACGTTGCTCTCGAAGTATTCTTTGTATTCTATTTTCAGCAAACCTAATTTTATACGCTGTCGTCAGATATGGTATTTACTAACAATAAAAAATCCTCACTGAAGAAAACAGGGTATAAAAAATCTTAAAACTATAATACTAAGTTAGCGTTGATAAATTTTCCAACATTCGACTCGCATTTTATTACACTGTTTAATTAAAATGTTAATAACATGCGAGTTTCATTCGAACATGTGATTTTGATAAAATGTAGAGCGGACGTGATTTGCACCAATCATTATTGGCTACAAAGTTATAAAATTATAAAGAGTTCTTTTCCAACAAAGCTTAATAACCAAACAACAGAATTAAACGGGGAAACAAAATGTTCGAAATCAATCACTGTTAATAATCCACGACAGGGGCTCAGAGTCATCCGGGAATAGAAATGGCGGCTGTATCACTAAATTAAATTTAGAAGCAAAAAAATTGCATCTCGTTATTACATCGTGTGAGCTCAACTCAAAAATCAGAAACACGGATTGAAGCCGGCGTGAAAAAGAACTCTTTCATTCTCGATTACTTTCCGGAAAGTATTTCATTGAAAGTCTCAAAAATGAAGTTGAAATGATAACGATTGGACTCGCAAGAGCGATAATTGATAACGCAACCGATTAATAACTTGAAAATTATAATAAATAACGAAATGTACGTACTTCCATACGACGCACTGACTAGAATACAATATCCAAAGCGAGAAAATTACAGCGAATTTTGCTATAAATGGGAGGGGGAACAAGGGAACAAACCAACGTATGATTTTTTTTTTTTTTTTTTTTTGCAAAACGAAACCGAAAACCAGTATCAACTGTTTAAATTCTTCTCTCAAAAACAGAGCCTTTTTCGATTTTGAACCAACATGAGAATACAGTAGATATTATAGTCTGAAAACGAGATAACAGAACAGATACAGCATTGAATAAAACAGCTGCTTTTCCCAATCAAAAGTATCTCGTGTACCTGAACACAAAATTAGGTACATAATTCTTGAACAAATCTTGAATGGTTGTAAAAAACCTGGTCGGGTCTCAAATAGCGAAGTCTTCAAACATCTTGAACAAGTTAGTAAGGATCTCAAAGTATTTTAAATACATCTAGAAGTCTCAAAGAATCATTATTAATAAATAAATTTCAAAAAAGAAACTGAATGTGCATGTGAAGCAGTTTTCACGAGCTGTAAACGAATCCTGAAGAGTTTTAATATTAATGAAACTTAAATGAAGCTTACAAAGCTTAAAAAGTTTTGAAGAAGTCCAAACAAGTTTAAAAAAGTCTTAAAGAATCTTATAAGATCCAGAACAGCCTTAAAGAGTCTTGAACAAGTACGGAGGTGTATTAAAAAATCTTGAATAAATATTAAAAAGCTGCGGTGCTCTCAACCGCGATTTACGTTGAACGTTGCCCACCTTTTTTATACATAGTTTTTGTTGTATGTATATGTTACTAACATCCTGCCTGGCTATTTCCTATGTAGCACGGTGCAAGCATCTTAGAAACGTCGTTTGTCACCTACATTCTCGTACATCTGGTAATGATCTTTTCAAGACCACGTTCGTCGTCTTATTCTCATGACTCACTCTCTTTTTCCTCCTTTGATCGGTTAGGCAGGACACTAAGTTACAGTTTACTTACAGTCAATGACAGTTTATGTCTAGCACACTGGGTGAGATCTGTATAGGTTATTGAGACACTTCTCTATCGCAAAACGGGATAAAACTACAGAATTATGAATACGATTGGTGGAGGCTTACGTTTTCCACGGGTCTGGTATAGTCTGAAACCTAGAGTAAGCCCAAAAAAGTCCTAAACGAGTTCTGAGAAGTCTATAATAGTATCCTAATAAAAGTACTAAAGAAGTCTTCAAGAATCTTAGGCAGTCATAAACAAGTTTGGAAGAATTTTCAAGACCCTTAAACTGATTTCTAATATGTTAGCTAAATTTCGCTTAAATTTCCATTTGATAAAAAAATTTACTTTCCCTGACTGAGGAGAGATTTATCTTTATACCCTACTTAATCACATCATTGTCTCGAAGAATCTCAAACATGTTCTATACAAATCTTGAATAGTCTGAAACATGTCTGAAAGTATCCTAAACTAATCTTCAAGTCTTAGGAATTCAGGCCTGTGCGTTAGTGGGGGAGAAGGGGTCAGCACCCCAGGAGGGTTTTGAACTACAATTTTCAAAACATCCTGAACTTCATGATGACGAGAAAATTTCAATCAAGCTAAGCTTCACTGGAATTTTACAGCGCTTTCCCTCTCTTCTTTGTTTTACTCAACGAATTTAGGCACTTAGCTGTTTGTTTTTACTTGACTTGACTGTTTGGTGTTCAGCAAGCTTGATGTACATTTACATTGTGACAAGCATTTGGGCACTGCAGTGCCCCACCATACAGCATCCGACTAATCAACGCGTAAGTAATCGCAAGCCTTGAGGTCTTTTCGTTATTATCGCTTTAGTAGACAGTAAACTAGGGAGACAATGAGCGCGTTTTCCAGTGACGTCACGGAGTGAGTAACTGCATGGTTACTGTTAGCAAAAATACTTATCTTGGTTGCAACGAATGTTCGACTCCCGTAAGAAAAACACACGGAGCAAAGGTAAATAGGTATATGTTACTACCTCAGAATAAGAAATTTGTTAGAAATCAGACGTTTATTAGCAAATGCTCAGAACCTTCTGGATAAAAAATATGTACCTTTGGTTTCCAACAAATTCTTTATCCTCAGGTAGTAACATATTGATCTTTGCTCCGTGTATTCTTACGGGAGTCGATACGTTCGTTGGAACCAAGATGGGTATTTTTGCTAACAGTAATTCACTCTGTGACGTCACAGAAAGTCTGATAAGCGCGTTTGTGACGTTAAAGAAAACTCGCCCATTGACATTGGTGAACATTTGAGTTAGAGTCAATAGTATAAAACATTATTAGAGTTTAATCCACGATTAAAGGCTTTAATCGACCGATTTCCGCCAATTAAATCGCTTAATGGATGATTAAACGACGTTACATTTTTTATATTACTGGACCTTATAAGATTTTAGTGAACTGTGAAGATTTCGCTCCGTAAATAGAGCCGGATCACAGATCAAAATGAATATTCGAAAATTTCTCAATAAAACACACCATGACTGGAGCATAACTTGGAAATGTATATGACTGTAACCTTACAATTTAATGTATCATATTTGATGTACACCAATTTGTTAATAGTGTTCCTTGTGTTTTTTTTTTTTTTTGGTAAACTTGATACTCCCCCCCCCCCACTAGTAAATCTTGCACACAGGCCTGTACTAAACTTGAAGAATTTTACAGGTCACCATGGGAAAGTCATACAAGTTCGGAGGAGTTTAGCATACCGATAGAAAATTGCCAAGGCCAACATGTCGCTTATGTAACCGACAAAACTAAGCGACGTTGTTATCGAGTAACAGAGTACGATAAATGACAGTTTTCCGTAATTTAGTCACTTGATGTCAATATTGCTTCGTACTATCAATCATGAAAGCGATGGACCAGCATCAAAACAAACTTCTAAACTGAGTTCTTATTTTAACTGTGATACCTAACTTAGCCAACAAGCCAAATTTCTGGGGGACTTGCCCCTCTTCCCCGCATTAGGCGTATCACCGCTAACGATGCTTCAACACAGTACTCCTGAATCGACAGTGGCTATTTTTTTCATACTTTCCGACCTGACTTTCTTTCGAATTGACAGGACCACCGAAACTTCGATACTTCCCAAAAACACATGAAGCGTGTTTCAGATTTGCAAAAACAGAAAGAACCACGAGCAAGGCCATTCGCGTTTGTTCCCCCGTCAAATATAAAAAATATAAATATTAGTCAACTATCACGGTAGTATTAATAAGCCTAAGATTACAACATTCGCTAAAATAGGTATCTGTACGCGATTGCGTACGAGTGGGCGTGAAAAGAGAAAAAGAAAATATAAATGAAAACCATAAAAAAAGACACAGGTACTTCACACCCTACAATCGCGGAGTGAATGAAATTTTTAAAAAAGGTGTATATAAAAAAACGATTAAGTAGAAGTAATATACTCACCGGTTAGTAAAACATAATAATAAGGTTAATAAAAATATTAATAGGTTACAAATACTGATTATTTCGAACGTATTAATACAAAAACATAGTATCCGTGAACGATATAGGTACTTGAATTATTCACCCTAACAATTAATTAAGTTTTCGAGTCTTAAAAAACACACCGTCGACTATTAAGTTCAATTTTTGAAAAGGCATCGGGGGAAGGAAAATTCCAATTTTGTGTATTGCAACTACATGCCTAATATTCTAATCATACTCAAATACAGTCCTCGTAAACTAAACCTAGAGGTACACTTCACAGCTGAATACACAGAGTCAATAATATTGTTCTCTACGTCGCACTGTTGTTACGGCAATATTTCAATATTAATAAAGCATTGTCTGGGATTATTTCGTAACTTGGGCGAAAATACCATACAGTCAACTTGAAAGATTCGGTTAGAAAACTGAAATAGCTACACGATTGAAACGAAAAATTCACGTTAGTGTTTTAAATATGCCACGAACATCGAGAAAACTGGGAAACAAATAAGAAAAAAACCATACGAAATGCAGAAAGTTCATGAAACGTGAAAAAAATTGGGAGCAAAATGCGCAAAATAAGCAGAAATCTGGCAAATGGTTAATAGAAAAATGAAATCAACCAGCGTGTATGACAATATTGCATTAATAAAAAAAAAAGAAAAAAAGAAAGTCAAATATAGTTAGAGGCAACTGCCAAAACTCACAGAAACAAGGACACGACATATCTTATATAAGAAAAAAGCACAACATCTCCAGAAAACCGTGTGATAATTATTTTAGAAGAAACGGACGAAGACAGAGCTACTCGAATTTTAAGTATTTAAAAATAGCTTTTAAAGGTTGAATAAATTGTTATACCCCAACATCCGTTCAGCTAGTTTAATACCAACACTATTAATTCTCAAATGTGAGCCTCAGAAAACGTATCGGTATAAAGCTGGAATAGCGAACCCGAATATTAGGCTTCCGTAGACGTATGAGTTTTATTTAAAAAAAAAAAAAAAAAAAAAAAAAAGTAAATAGAATGCGTTTTGCAAACGACACGTTTACCATAAATCCTCAATCCGAATCAAAAGTCCAGATTTATATTTCGGTCGATTAAGCAATCGTTACGCATAACCATTTTAAAAAGCTTTCTATATACCGTACCAACAACTAGATAAATCTAGGAAAAAAGTTCGTAAGTAGATAAATATTAACGGACAAATAACCCACCCGAATGATCCGGCGCCGGATACTCCGCTGTCAGCAATGGCGAGCCCGTTAGTGCTGCGAAGTTTGCATAGTCGGCGGTAAACGGAGTGTAAATCAAACCGTGAGGTTCAGGTGGTAACAACTGTTGGGCGGCGGGAGAACCATTCAGAATGGACGCTGCCGTGGTTGGTATGGCAGTTGGTATACGGGGAGACAGTATGAGTGGTGCTCCCAATGGAGTGGCAGTCTGCGTCCTCAACGGCGTGCCCAGGCCGGGCATCGCCGGCGACAGCAGTCTTTGAGTTTCAGCCGCCGCTGCGATCGCCATACGCCGCCATTCTTCGTCGCAGGCTACAACAAAATAACCAACTCGTATTAAATAACAATTTACATAATATAATTTATCGGTGCCTCGTATCAAGTACAGCCCATGTATAAACTCTTCACGGGGCAAGTCACCAACATTTTCGATACAGTCTCTCTCTGTCTCTCTCTCACTTCGAGTTCCAATGAAGTGGAACTAACGCGAGAGACCTCTACACGTCTGTACTCGTGTCATATTTCCAACGCGTGGTTTTGGACAGAACAATTTGGGCGAGCCCGGAATGCAATATGCATCTATCTTCTACCTATCCTCCTCTTGGGTGATACTTTGCCGTGGTGAGGAGGCTTAAGCGTTAAAAAAAAAAAAAAAAAAAAAAACAACTATGAGGTTATAATATATCGTTAGAATCACGACAAAAAGCACCTATATAGGAAGGCAAAATCCGACAGATAAATCCTGTTGAAAGCAATGACAAACTACAACAGTATCTTTTTCCAGGAAATGTAGATTTTCCAAATATTAATTACTGATGATGATGTTCCAACAGGTTCGCACGCGTCAAAAATATTAACTAGGATAACGTAAAGTACGGTAACTTGGGACAGATGTTACATTTTTCGTGTACGCCGCGGTAACACTGGTTGCGTACCCGCTATACTCCATTTCACGAAAGAAACGCCCGAGTTATTGGGATGTAAACTTAAAGTTTCAAGTGTTGGCAGCCCTGTATATATTTGAGTGATCAGGTATGATTTACCATAAGCGCGTAGCAACCTTCAACTATCATTAGGTCGATTAGAAATTCACTTTCAAAGAAAATTTGTCCTAAATTTATTATAAATTTAACTGCATCATCACCAAAAATTTGAATTTATTATAATCAGTTCTACTGGTAGAATAATTTCTACTCGTTTTTTTACCCTCCTGAAGATAGCAGTTTTTCTATTTGAAAGAACACATGATGACATGATCACTCATAGGCGATAAAACCTGCACTAGAGAGGGCTACAAAATCACCTGCGTGGGTGAAACTGAAACCTGAAAGGATAATCATGGATAATTTTAAATGGAAATACTGCTATCCTTAGGAAGGCAAAAAACGCCCCAAAATTATTCCACCCACTTACGTTGACTGTAATTCTATTATTTAGTAACAATACAATAAAATGTAGGACAAGATTTTTCTTAAAATCAATGTCTAATTGATTTAAAGACGTTTAAAGTTTGCTGTAATCTTATGGAAAATTGTACATGATCACCTTTTCAGTACGCAGGGCTACCAACTTTGGGAACTCTTAAGTTTTAGTGCCTATTTATTTTCACCAGCACAGGTGATTTTGCAGCGCACTCTAGTGCAGGTTTATATACCAATCAGTATTCAGTGATGGGTGAACGGGGATCATCGTTCACTAAACAAACGCACCAATCTGCGCATTCTTTACACGCGCATAATATAATTAAACAGAGTTAAATATCCTACGTATCAGCCGAAGTTTTCAGTTTCTTTTTGGACTTTTCAGAATTAGAACAAGGATTTTTGAGAAATAAGAGGTCCTACGGCAAACGAACGACGAGCACCCTGGTGAATCTTGTTTACATTTTTCACTGTTAAATTGGACACAGCACAGCAACTACCTACACAGTATAGAAAGCAATCACTTTTTTCTCAGAGCGCTAGCGGGTACCCAACCAGTGTTACCGCGGCTTACACAAAAAATGTAACATCTGTCCCAAGTTGTACCCCTGTTCCAAGTTACCGTACTTTATGGTAATTCATAGGAAAACTGAGAATAGAATAGAGACGATGCAGAACTAGGAAATGATCAGTTTGGATTTGAAAAAGTAGAGGTACTAGAGAAGCAGTGTTAGCTTTGAGATTTATTGTTGATAGGAGACTCAAAAAGGGACAGGATACATATAATATGGTATGCGTTGATATTGAAAAACTTTTTGACAGTGTTAAATGGGATAAAATGTTTGATATTCTGAAGAAGATAGAAATAAAATTTAAAGAAAGGCAAGTTATTTTAAACTTATATAAAGGACAGAAAGTTACATTAAGAATAGAAGCAGAAACAGGGAAAGTTAATACCGAAAAAGGTGTAAAAGCAGGGTGCTCCTTACCTCCAGTATTATTCAATTTGCACATAGAGTGGGCTATAAAAGAAATATAAGAAAAATTTGTAGCAGGTGTAACTATACATGCAGAGCGAGTAAAGATGCTCAGGTTTGCAGATAATCCTGTCTTATTAGGTAAAAGTAGCACTGATTTGGAAAATATTTTAAATGGAATGGAGAAGATTTCAAGAATAGAATATCGTATGAAAATAAATAAAAATAAAACTGAAGTAATGATTATTTGTAATCGATGGAAACATGATAGCTTAAATATAAAAAATGGTTAGGAAGGAATTGAGAAAGCACGCGAATTCTGCTATTTAGGGAGTAAAATAACAAAAGATGGAAGGAATAAAAGGGATATTAGTAGTAGAATAGCACAAGCCAAATCAGAATTTTTCTTGAAAAAGTAATCTTTTCAAATCAAAAATAAATCTGGAAATCAAAAAATAATTTTTGAAAACTTATGTTTGGAGTGTAGCCTTGTATGGATGTGAAACTTGAACCTCCACATTTTCCCTGACATTTTTCTAGTTAGTATTGTACATAACTTTGAGAAGACTTACTATTTGAGATCAAATTTGAAATTCATTGACTAGGATGAAAATTGTGTATGTTCTTTTTAAATTCCCACCAACAAGTTCCCTGATTTTGATAAAAACTGCAGCAATTCCTTAATTTTCCACATTGACAAGGCTTTCCAAAAGTGGCTACCCTGAACGCAGATTCCAGCAAATAATTTTTTCGGGGTCTGGCTCCGGATCCAGTTTTTGAATACGCTGCAATATTTTTTCAATTTCTTGAACCAGCGGACAACTGCAATTATTTTATTTTTCTAAAGAAAACGGGCAAAAATACATCAAGATGCCTACTGAAACTGAAGAATGAAAAAGCATGACGCTTTTGCGATCTTATTTACAATTTTTTCAGATTTATGCACAAGCAGGAAGAGGATCTCCGCCAGGGCCGGCGCGAAGATACTTGTCAGGGGGAGGGAGAGGGGAGTACAAAAATCCCAACTCAAATTTAAATCCGAAAATTTTAAGCCAACACAATTAACAATTAATTACTGTAAATGACCAAGTACTGAAATTATTCAAATTTCCATTAGTAATAAATGGGAGAAGAAAATACGACCAACTGAAAAGAAAACATGACTTTCACATAACTGGGGAATATTTTAGAAAAACATCACTTTTTCATGATATTCATGACTTTCATCCCCTCTTTTAAAAAACCATGACTCTTTCATGATACTTACGACTTTCATGCCCTGTTGCCTGCATATCATTCCATCTAAAAGCAAAGATTGAACATTCCTGGGGTAAATTAAATGGAAGAGGATGCCTTCTGAATTTCTCGCGAAGGGATTCGCATCACACAGGAACGTTACCGAAGCGATGTTTTCGAAAGCGAGAGGAACTAATTTTGCCAGATATTCGTAAAAATGTAAAATTGGCCAGCTTATTAATTTTCTTGAAATCAACAAGCAAAAGTCAAAAAATATTTAAAAAAAGTGAACATTTTAAATGTTGTCAATTGCCGATCTAATTCCATCAACTGAATTGAGGTTCGATTTCGATAAATTTGCCATCTCTAGAAAAAGTTGGGGGAGGGGGGCAGCTGCATGCCTTCATCTTACCTTTTCTGTGCGCCGTGGTCGCCTACATTGCTTAGGATGTATATTGTGCAATACTTAGACGTACGATTGGTTATTTACAAAGTGATGAGCGCATTAGTAGCAGGAAAATGGGTTTCCAGAACAGCCGTTCATGTTTCAGGCTATGCAATAAGGCAAGACATTCACGAATGATTTCGGTATTCTATCCCGTGGTCGCCTCCATTGCTTGGGATATGCATTGTGTAAATCACGGACGTATGATTGGTTACCTAGGTGATGATGAATACTAGTACCTAGTAAGACAATGAGGTTTCCAGAACAGCCATTAATTTTTTCTGAATTTGCAATGAGTAAGACAAGACGTTCATGGATTATTTAAATATTCCATCTCGTGATCGTCTCCATAATCACCGTTTGGTACTCCACGTTACCCTTTCAAACTTACTACCTTAACTTATCAGTAAAGTATATGGATAGGGTTCCCTATTCTTCACTTTTGATGAGACTGAGACGGCAAACAGAAATTTTTTATTTACTTTTCCCATAGAAAATATTTTTCTTATGACTAAAAATACTCATATAAGAATGGTGGAACTGTAACAAATTAGTATGTAGGGGCAGTCGCCAGAGAACTTCTCCCAATTAGTTCTATGGGACAATCACAAAATCAAGATTGATAAAAACTGATGTACAAAAATTTTCATTCTGTGGAAAATTGATTCTCTCGGGCATAAGTTTTAGAAATAAAAGCAGCAGCACTACTTTTCTCGCAATTTTTAAATAAATAACCTGTCATCGAAAAAAACTGCTCTCCTTTCCTTTGTTCTTGCGGATAGTATCTTTCTAAATCTGGAGCTAACCCCGTCCTAGTTTAAAATTCTTTAAATATTAATACAGCCTGCACGATTATCGTCCTATCGTCCGCTAACAAAGCAGGTATTCCAATCAGAAGGATTCCACATCAATGAATTCAAAACGGAAATCACCAAACCAGTTTTAAAAAAACACGAGTACTAGATCGAGATCTCGCATCTCAACTGGATATAAAACAGTTTGCCTTACTTAATGATAATTAATGGCAAATATTAATTAAACACACGAGTCACGAATACGTGTTCTCGTAAAATCTAAGCAGAGAACTAAAAAATGAGCTGGTTACGGAACACGATATCCCGATTTTCGGAACACGAGTCGCTTAACTTCCACTTACTGATAAGAAACCTTATTTACACTAGAAGGAGGGATATGGGTTTCACTAAGTACAAAAATGTTAATAAATAATATAAAATAAGGAAAGAAATGGCATTATGTAGAATTGGAGAAGGGAACTCACCGGCAGCGGCTAAAGCTCTCATTGATTCAGAATCTCGATACGTGCCATTGATTATTGCTAATTCCATTAGTTGTCGTTTTTTCAACTCATCTTCGCCGTCGGCCTGCAATTCAATCATTATAATTACTATACCATTCAAGTTCGCAAGTCAATTTTTAAACACAAATAGGTAAGGTGTTACTTAATGCTGTACATATTTTAACCCTTCACTTGAACTGATTGCAAAACGGATTTTTCATCAACTCTCTCTACCTCTAACACTCGGTGGAACATGGAAAGGTCCCTCTTATAACTTTAATAAGTCTTCTAATAAGGACACAAGAGTAGATGTCATGAAAGCAACCCAAAGCTAGGGAGAGAAGAAAACCTGAGTTCCGAAGGAAAAGGTTGTCACATAAAAACACACACAAGCACAATCCGGCTCAATTTATTAAACAGGTACATATAATACAACACGCTGCTGCTCCGACATAAGTATGCGCCTACTTATTTATTCTGGGCAACTAACTGCTCGAAGGCCACGTAGTCTGTACTGTGTTTGATAAGTTCTATCTCGACTGAAAGAGTGATATAAGAAAAGCAAAAGCCTACTCCAGAAACTCTTATATGAAAGGGCAAAGGAGGAGAAATCTTAACGGGCACCCAACGACTTGGTTCCGGTTTTCTAACTGGAAGCATTCTTCTTCCATTTCCGATTCCAAGCCTTTCTTTTTGGGTTTCCACCCCCACCCATATCAACTCCAGCGAGAAAATGAACTTGAAAAGTTGGAGTTTTGGAAATTCCGAAGACTTGCATCGTTAGGACAGAATTGAAGGAAGGTTTGGTAAGTGACTGTTGCAGGATGTGCGAGAAAACCGTGGCGTGTTGTAGATATTGGGGTTCTTGAGAGAGGCACCAGCAGTGAGAAGGTGACTTGAGTTCGGTTAGGACACGTGAATTTTGTACGGCCGGTGGAAAAATGAGAGCAGTGAAATGGAGAAAAATTAACGTCACTTTCCACTTCAACGACCGAGCCGAATCTCTCTAACATACAAGACTAACTTCGGTCTACTCTTCCATCACTAGAGAAAGGTCGGGTAGGTCGTCAACCCCAAATTCAAAAACGGCAAGGGCTGCCAAGTGTAAATCATTCTCAGAAATGAAAAGATTAGCGCAGAAGAGAAAAAGTGAAGAGATGCAACCTAGTAGTCGAGAGACTAAGGAGTATAACAGTACAAAGGGGAAAAAAGAAAAAAGAAAGACAAAAGAAGAAACTTCTAATTTTTCTTCTTGCTGACAGACGCTTCTTTATAAACGCGTACATAACAAATTAATCAGGTTGGGAATTTCATTTTTACTTGTGGTAGCACTATGAAAACTATGATGATGATGATGGCAATGAAATTTACAACAGCAATTTAGACATATTGTTATCAAATCTACGAGTAGAGGTTATCACAGTTTATCATACAGAATTATGTTGTATTATTTATACTACGTTATCGGCAATAATATTTAGGTGCGCCTTTTTGCAAATGAATACCAACTGTTTTGAAATGTTACTAGTGTCGAGCTTTTGGAACACATTTATGCAGAAATATACATATTCAGAGCCAAAAGCATTTGAAGATAATAAATGTTAGTACAAGAACGTGAAATGGACTGTCTACTTCGAGTAATAAACCAGGAGAAAAAAGCAGTAAGATCAATATGCATTATGGTTCCTTTTTCTCGACCTACGTATGATGAATGGATAGAAGTACTTAAAAGATTTCGTGCTACCACTAAGACGTAGCCATGATAACTGAGGAGAATTAATACCTCTGATTCTGTATCTTTTCTCAACTCTTGGCACGAACTGTGATTAAGTACAATTCGAATCAGCTATTTCAATATTTTAACTACTTTTTGTCCAGTTTGGATACACTCCAAAAGGAAGGCAACTGGCCTTAAGACACTTCTCCAAGTTGGAGAAATCACGTCCAATACATCACAAGTAATACATCTAACTACTGAAAGAAACAAACAAAACCAGAAGGCATCTTATCAGTGTGCCCACTGAAATGGAGAGCCAAAAATATAGGACTTTTGCCAGGACTTGGAGGCGTTATTTCCTCATTTTGAAAGTATTTCTTCAGTTGCTTACGGTTAACTTCCATTCAAATAATTTATCATTTTTATCTTCATTTTAGAAAAATGCTCTCCTTTCGAATTTCAGAGGGGCCTTTCCATCAAATTCAGGAACTTTTGAAGAACTGGAATACCTTTTTCGAAATAGGGATTTTTTGAGGGACCTGAGGGGCCAGTGCAAACCCAGTCATTGCAGCCTTGACTATGACACTGCGGCTAGTACACAAGTAGTTCGTCAATGACAAGCAAGCGATTTCTCTTCCGATATGAGTATCACTTTTCCGCGAGTCTCTTTTGGTTATAGCCATCCCTGAAGCCAAGAGTGTGCTTCGGTCATATTCTCAGGTTCTGCCTTCCTTCATTTGCTACAATCATGTACTCCTGTATGATCCCCAGTAGTGCCATTTTTACGCCACAGTTACTCGGAACAAGAGGCAACTAACATATCTATGTAGGCGAGTAGCTGACGGCATTTCACTCAGCTTCTTCCCCGTAGTACACCAACCTCAGCGGACTTTTTTGAGAAGCGAATCGGCTGAACAAACTGATCCGTTTGTAAGTCTATACTCTACATTTTCTATACGTACCTACAATCACACAAATGAGCGAGAGAGATTTGTTTATGTAACATGTATCGCAGCTACATGAATATTGTTTCCCCATTGCACGGAGCCTGGTGATTATAGCGTGGAGCATATAAGAAAATTGAAAGATATTTTTCTGCATTGTTTTTTTCCACGCTCGCTTTATCGCTTAAAACCTGGAAAATGACACGTTCCTCGGTATATTTCATTACCACATTTCGTGTACGTAATACCTGCACACCGACCGCTCGGTTATTAATTTTTTTTTCCCCCGTTCTTAACATAATTTAACGGTCTTTAAACACAGGACGTCTCGTAGGATTGTAAGCACCGCAGCGTTCGATAATTTTTCTGGCTGCCTGGCCTGCGTAAGTTCGCGGTTACTCGTTAGTTTAGGTATTTGATGGAGCGTGCTCCCTTGAGCCATCGCTGCTCGCCGGCCCCCGATGAGCACCGTGTACGCGTTTCGGCTTCGCTGAGTGTTGAGGTTATTCCAGAAGTTCATAATAGTTCATATTATGTACACAGCCGTAACCATACCATAACAGGAATCTTATTAGTCCCGATATCCGAGCACTCTTCCGTTTATAATCTTCGGGGAAAAAACGAGAGCCTCAGACGCAACCGTTTATAGTTCTAGCAGTTGCGGAGTCGTGTCTTGGCGTCTCTTGGATCGAGAACCGCGCCGCAGCGTTGAAATTCGCAATAATTATTCTATTTCGGGTTCGCCCTTGGATTTTATATTAGATGTATGCGTTTCTGCTGTGTGTTCGATGATTTCTGCCACCACGGTGTAAACGAGAATGTTAAACATTTACCCGTCCTCAATCCGGAGACGTCATTTGCATCACATGGTTGGTCAAAATTTCAGAATTCGCCATTGTTGCACACACCAATAGAGTCAACTCTTTACCGAGTCTCGCCTGAATAGGTCTGCGGACATACGTCGTATCGGAAACGCACGATGCGGTTCACTTACCGCGGAAAGGTCATAAATGTATTTTCAGAATTCTTCTACTATAATGACCTGAATTCGTATAGTTTTACGCGCAATTTATTATAGATTCGCTAATTGCAGGCTCCAGAATCGCCGATTGAGATGGACGGATGATGCGGCAGTTGCAGTAACAGCTTTTTGGTGCCGGAGTCTGCATCGGGCGCTGACGAAGCGTGCAGTTTCAGAATCAATCAACATTTAGTCGGCTTCGCTCGCTTATACTCTAGAGCTGAGTAAGACTGAGTCACGACTCATTAGGACTTTTCAAGAGATTGTTCAGCCTCGTGCAGACCTTTCAGAACTACGTTCAACGCATCAAGCCTCCAATAAGACTAAAATTACGGATCGATCATGACACGTTAAGCCTCTTAAATGTTTCGATTATTCAAGACTCGTTAAAACTTGTTATGGATTCGTTAACTCTGTTAAGACTCTTTGAAATTCCTTCAAGACTTAACAACAACTTCGAAGATTCGATAACATACAGTAAGACTTGTCAAGACTTCTAGACACGATGTTAAGACAAAGTAGCGTAGTTATGTCAATTTTTTTGGGTGGGGGGAGGGGCTCAACTTTCAAAATTATTTTTCCGCTATTTTTTCAGTTCTCAGTTTAATGCATAGAAATTTTTTAATTTCAAAGAGGGGAGGGCATACCTCCGCCACCGTAAGACTTTCTAACTGTATCAAGATGCATCAAGATTCTGCGAGGACTCGTGAAAACTCCATCAGGACTCGTCAAAGCTCTGTCGAGACTAAGACCCATTTAAATTGTGTTAAGACTCATAAGATTCAGTAATTACGTGCGACGACCCTCTCTTCGCGAATGTACATTTTTGTATCTTGTATGAATCGTCTTGCCTGGCTACTTCCTCTGAAGCACGATGCGAGCGTCTAACAAACGTCTTTTGTCTTCTAAATTTCTGTACCTACATCCTGGGCGTGAACTTTTCAATACCACGTTCTTCGTCTTCTTCTTAGTCTCTTGACTCATTCTTCTTTTTTCTATCTTGGTCGGCCGCGCCAAATAGGGCATTAGTTTACTGCAATCTTAGTTCAGCAACAGTTCAGTCTTAGTGCAGTTACAGTTCGGATACACTACAGCCACAGTTTATTTTTAGCACTCTACTGATCTGTTCATTTAGACAAGACGAAACTCATGTCGAAGGACGAAGGAAGGTTTAATCAGGGTGGCCACGAAATTGAAAAGGTAAACGAATACAAATATTTAGGGCAAATTGTATCTCTAGAGGGCAAATCAAGAAAAGAAATTAGATCTCGAATTGCGAACGCCTGGAAAAATTTTTGGAACCACAAACACATCCTAAAAAGCAAAATGAAAAATAGTACAAAAACAAAAATTCTGGAATCATGTATACTCCCCACCTTGTTCTATGGCGCACAATCATGGGCCCTCACTAACCAACTAACAAAAAATATCGTAACCACCTTTAACAGAATGTTAAGAAGCATTCTCAAAATTAAAATCTCGGACAAAGTTAGCCTAGTGGGAATTAGGAAAAGAACAGGAGCAAAAAAGATCTCTCCGGCAATTTACAAATTGAAACTGAATTACGCGGGGCATCTAATAAGAGGGAAAGACAACTGGACCAAAAGATTAGTGGAATGGACTCCATGGGACCTGGTAAGGAATATAGGGCGTCCGACAACCAGATGGCGAGACCTCATGGTTAAAAAATTTGGAATTCTGTGGTCAAGATCTGCAAAAAATCGAATTAGCTGGAAGAAATTGGTAGAAGCCTATGCCCGGAGACGGGCGGACAGGGAGGATTAGCGACCTGTCACGTCGAACTACGTCATTCTGAGAGATGTTACTCCGTAAATCCGATGTACGATTGGTCAAGCTTATTGTTTAGGCTGGCACCAGTACAAAAGGGTTTGACAAAAAGGTTCACCTTTTCATGACTTATAACAATGGCAGATTGCAACGCCCTCTGTAGGATGGACGGCCCGAATTAAAAATTTTCAAAGACAAAAACTAACAAATAATTGTTAATAAATACAAATAATCTTATGAATCCCATTTAAAAAAAATCAAGGTAAAACTCCAAGGACTTTGTGGTATCAGCAATTTTTACTTGAACTACTCAATTTTTTTTTTCGTCGTGAGTGAGCAATTCCTGAGTCATGTAAACTCACTTTTGGCTCTTGTTTTGCAAGATATTTTTTATACTTAATGATCAGAAATAGCAATGTTTTTCGTCGAGTAATTCATGAAGCAAACATAACGTTGGTTAAGCGACAATAAATAACAACAAACAGTAACGGTTGTACTACATCGTGAATATTTAAATGCGTTCTTAAGTCGCTATCTTGTAATTCGCTATGTGGCCGAGTGATTAGGGACGTTTGATATACTCCAGTCTGAAGTCTCAATAGATGCGGGTTCTATCCTCCAATACAGAACTACTGGCCAGTGATTGGTGCCTCCAAATGCTTCCATGTAAAAATGTGACGCATCCTTTTACATTAAGGCACGTTTACTTTACACGTAGGTTTTGTTAGCACTCGATGCATGAATGATAGGCGCTTTTTTCCGTCGCAAAACATCAACGTAAATATTGCCTTTCTGATCATGTAGTATTTAAAATCATTTTACATGTAAGAGGCCAACCCTGCTTGGCACACTAATACGAAAAACTTGTTGGAGCAATGTTGTCATCATAATCTGCTCGTTTTCCCCTCTAAAATGATACCCATATTAGAGCAGAATATTTTGGAATACTTCGACTTTTTAGGAAATATTTTTGGCATATTTAGCAAAAAAAAAACAAAAAAAAACACTTGCATATTTCACCTGTTTTTAAGCATAATATTTCTGGCAGCCCTAATCATTTACCTGTAAAATATTGTTTTGCTCTCCTCTGCTTCATATTTCATCCTGGACTGTCTCGATGGAGGGACCTCCTCCTCTATGTTGTTTCAAAAATCAGCAAGCAACAAAATCTCTGGTAGTTTTACTTGGTAAATTTGGGAAAATTAGGTTAGTTTATTTCCCCCTTTCATAATTCAGTCGGCATATTCGCTAGTACTTTCCGAAAAAAAACTTGCGAGCGACAGACTGGCAGTTATGCTAGCCTTATTCCTATCTGTAGCACCGTGGGTTGTTCTCGTCTTTTATTACATTTCTACCCATTAATTAATTTTGCTGGATGGGTCAATTTCAAAAGGTAAGGTGCCGAAGTAATTTTGATCGTCGCGCGACCACCATGCAGGATGTGAAAATATCTAAAAACTACATTCGTCTACATTCATCGAGAAGTACTTGGAGATTTTCTGTCTCATTTTTATTCCATTCGATTTGTTCAATGAAACATTGCCCTTCGGCATTGGCTTTTATTAAGGAAATAGTACGTGTAGTAATATTCTTCACGGAGGAAGGGGAAAATGTAAATTAGGATTCAAATATATTATACTGCGTAGGTATTTTTTTCTTTTCCAGACACTTCTTCTTATATTACGGTAACTACCACTGCTTGATAGAGATGAAAAAGCTCATTTACAAACGGCGAAATCAGATGACAGTATTTATGGGCATTTGCATCAATTTTTCGGTGCAATTTGCGATCAAGGTAACTACTGTCAAGGTTTGCGTACACACGAGAAGTTTACGACGCAGTAGTTCGGCCAAATTCTCTCTAATGAAGCATCTCGTTATCACTTTTCCTCATTTGTCGACTAATATGGGTAATATGTATTCGTACATGCGTGCTCATCATAGTTTGTCGAGAATGAGAACTCGAAACCGTTCTACGCGAGAGGAGTAGAGCATTTCGTTTATTGAACACGTTAAGTCGAAAAACGCCTGATATTCATGAGTTTCGAGGAGGGGGGGGGTGAACGTTTTTACAGAACAGTTCCGTCCATGTCGAAAAGGTTAAAGGTGATTCTGGTTAATAAAATGCGTTGAACTGGCGAGGCATCTATCATAGTAAAACACATGTAAACTATATTTATTCCTACATAAAGTTTTAGATGCATTCGTGATCCACGTTAACCGAAGGAAATAAGGGCGAGGGGAGAGGAAATCGAGAAACAAAAACATCCAACACGGTGAACGTTTTTTTGTGAATAAGTTTTCTGTCTGACACAGATGATGAAGCGAATACACTTGGAATTATTAATCGATGGATTCTATCGAAGGTATGGCAATACTTTTACGAGGGAAGCAGAGCCCAACAACTATCGATGAGTAATGTAATTAATTTTCATATTTTTCTCGAATTGTCTCAATGATGAATGATACCTTGCGATACCCTCATTTATACTTCTGTAGGTAAATTACGATTTTTCCTCTCATACAGAGTGTTCAGGCTATTTCACCGGCAAAGTCAGGTTAAAACGATTAGCGAGGTCTATGCCCTTATCTCTCGTTTTCATAATTGTGATAAGTCAGCCACGAAAAACTAATGATGGTGCATCACGTAATCATACGACTCTGAGAAGAGTGGTAGGGATGAGTGTATCTGAACACCCGATGAAATCGTAGACCGAAATGCGACTTCAATTTCGAAGAAATTGTCAGGTCAGGACGGATAGCGACAAATTTCGGTTGAAAATACAAAATCTTACGGTTTGGTAAGTAATTATACGCCGTTGAAGTGAAACCGAATGAACTTACTGGTATTATTAGTTTCTTAACCTCTTCAATGGCTCGCTGCATTTTTATTTTGGCTCTGTTTTCAGTATCTTCTACCGATATTAGCACATGCAGTTCTTCGTTCAGGTGCTCCCAGTTCGGTTTGCCTCTGTTTTGTTCTTCCTGTCGTAATAAGAATAGAACAATGTTAGTATACTCGATCACGGCTTTGGCAGAAACGTTCGACAAAATTAATAATTCTCACGCGAATAAGTTTATGCTAATCGAGTCTAATTACTAATGCCACTCTGTAGTGATCTAATGAAAGCATAAGCTCATTTCCTGCGAACACGCAGCGTATTTCAGTTTTCGGTTGAGGATGAAACACACGTACATAAAAATATTAGGTTTCACGACTTCGCGTTTCTGCTTTTGAACACTTCAAATATACATACAATACGTCGACAAAAAAACAATACTTTATAACCATTCATCGTACTCACTTTTCAGCATCCAAAATCGAAGCGTAACAAGATAACAAATACAATTAATTAATGATGAACGTACCAGAATTGTGAATTTGAAATCGATGAAGCGAGACTACGTTAACTACTAAGTATAATTATACGAACAATGTTAAGACTGTAACAATACACCTTTAAAAAAAGTAAAATAAGAAATGAGGGCAGTCAGAAAAGAATACACGAAGCGGCGAGAAAAATTTTTGGGCGGATAAATCCGCAAGTGAATCGGTTAGAACCAAAAGGGGTCAAGTCCACTTTTGTCGTTTTTGCTTTTTTCAAGGATTATGGGGTATTGAAGTATCGCGGATCTGCTGGTGTGATCGAAATTTCGCGAAACAGCTGGGAAAGTGCTTTTTGGCAACATCGCTTTCTGTGAATTTTTTGTAATAAAACACTATTTCAAAAAATTGATTTTTTCCCAGAAATTGTTCGAAAATGGTGTATTTTAGTGTAAAAAATAAAAATAAATAAAAAAGTTCAGTTGTATTTTGCTGTGCTTCATAAAAATTGTTCTAGATTATTTTCATATATTTTGTGCCTTCTTGGTATTTTCGGTGGGCCCTCTTCCAAGACTGGGGACCGGGGGAAATCTACCCCCCCCCCCTCTCGTCAAGCCTAAATCGAGTTGGTTATCGAATTATAAAATGAAAAGAGTCTTAAGTGCATTGCAATTGGATCAATAAAAGGTCTCGTCTTTTTTGCTTTTGTAAATCTGACGCCATTTTTGAAATTATCTTCAGACCGCGTTCGAGTACCAGGTTTGCTTGACTTTTATTATTCCAATCATCAAATAATGGAGTCTCTTAGCCTTTAAGCTTTCAGTTTTACTTTCATTGGTTGACTATCGAGTATGGGTTCAGTTTTCTCATTTTCTAATAATGCTTCTACTTCAAACTCAGAAGTTGTAATTCAAGCTTTTAATGAGGCAAACTCACTATTTCACAGTTTACTGTAAAATCTTGTTTACAAAAATCGGAAAACAAATGCAAAAGAAAATGGTAACACTGAGCGATGTAGCCCGCCTTTTGCCACCACATAAGTACATCAAAATGATCAGATCGTTTTGTTGGCTCATTATGAGGATGATTGAACCAGTCCTATAGAATATTATTTTTAAATGTTTAGTCAAAGAAAATGTTTCCATTTGTAATATCTAGATTAAACTGTGTGTTCAGTTTCGGAATAAAACACTATTGTACTCGCCATCATTCAAATGGTGAGTTTTGATGTTGTGGCTCTGGAAGAGAGGCGTGAAGATGGCGTATGTGTGACACCTAAAAGTAGGTTTCACAAAATAGAACTCACAGTGACCCTACAGCGACCTTTCAAGGATAGATAGCCAAAGCCCGTTGCACACTGGAGCTAAGGAGTGCATGCTATATTTATGTGTTAGCTAAGCCAGCTGAAAGCTCACCTAGTTGAACTTGAAGTAGCTGTCACTAATGTTTACAAAGCGACCAGAAAGAAATTAACCTAGCCTCATCAACCTTTCCCCGATGATTCAAGTTAGCTCATCTCAGCTAAAGAACGTGTATTCAAAGCTTAGAAATCAGAAAACATCCTGTAAATTTTTGCATATTTTTGTATGCGTTCATTGAGGTTCAAGGGAGAAAAATCGTTTATATTAAGGGGAACAGGTATATAATCGCCCATTAGGAAAAAAGAATTTGCACATCATATAACCTGCGAATATATAATTCCCGGAGAACATCAAATAAAATTAATTTGCACGTCAATACGCGTACATCTGTTTTATCAATGTACACATCATAATAAATTATGTTCATGAGCCCGTCATTTCGAGCGTATGCACAATCCAGTTCGATGTAGCGCATTTGATTCAGTTCTTTAGCCATTAATTGGAGTTCCTCTCAGCCCAGTGCTACTAAGGCGACGTCATCCGCAAACCTTAAGTTGTTGAACCAAACCCCGACTATTTTCAAACCTCCCCCCCCCCAGTTTAGGTTGTGGAAGATTTCCTTCAGTAGGCAGTTGAAAAGATTCTGAGATAGACGGTCTCTCCGTTTTACACCTCTTTTGATTTCGATGTATTGTCCCATTTCATTCAGACGTACCCTCCCCTTTGAATTTCTACACATTTCTTCTATTATTCTCATCAACTTCCTCGGAACACCTGGTTTCCAGAAAGCCTTCCACAGTGCTGGGCCCGAGATCGAATCAAAAGCTTTTTGAAAGTCAAACAGCAGTATATTCAGGTTTTAATTAAATTTGGGCACCACGTTTATTAGTTTTAGGTTCATTTAGCATATACGTGCAAAAAATTATTTCATGCCGTGATAATTTAATTATGCCGTGAATTTATTATTTCAGCCGTGCAATCTTCTTAATGTGATGTGATTTTTTGATAATGACGAGATTTTATAAAATTTATGAGCAAAATATTCTTCATGCATGCTGAAATTTGTTTGCTGTAAATTAGTCTTTTTCCTGATGGGCGATTAAATGGCCCCCTTATATTAATACATTGTCTCCTCGATTCATCGCACCTGAATGGAGAGCTCATAAGAGGCAATGAAAATCAACACGTTACTACACCGCTTCTACAGATCCATCGTAACTGGATAGAAGTCTGTTTAGAGATGAAGGAAGTCAACAAATTCCTACCAGGGGTTCAAAACAAAATGTAACTGAATTCCATGAAACTGTTATTTTTGTTTTGGAGCAGCATCAGTGCTGCCAACCAAGCCTGTTAAAAAATCCCAGTATTCTTTGTAAAAAATCTTGAGATTTCCCAAAAAATCTTGAGACAAAAATTCTCGCCTTTTCCATATTTCTCAACAATTAAATGTTTACTGACTTATCACATTTGTTGTTTTACCTCCTCCATCGTCAGTTCTGTCGAGAATCCTAAAAATTTTCCTTTTTTTTCATTTTTGTTCTTGAATACTGTGAAGCAGACAGACGAGAATTTCATTATGTACGCCTTTTTCTTAGAATATTTCGATGCCACTAAGAGCTCTTTTTTGTGGCAGGTCACAGATGTACTCGTATTTTACATTTCTATTGATGTGTAAAATCTGAGTGCTTATAACTTCCATAAGGCGATACATTTTCCCTTCCCCAAATTTTGGAAGTGAAAAATTTGAAGAAGCAGGGCATATCTTTACTCAATTTTACGTAAATTCTGGAGAACTCTTGAGATTTTCTTGAAAATCTTGAGATTTTGTCTCAAGATTTATCTTAAGGTTGGCAGCAGTGAGCAGCATAGACACACGCAACGTTACAAACTTGCTTTTTACCAATACAGAAACAGAATTCAGCTTGAAATGGTTTAGCAAAAATTAAATCAGATAACGCTAAATCGTTCCACTTCAAAAACCTGATTACAGTAGTGGATCCACAAAGGGTTAAGGCAGGTTCTCTCTCGTTCTTCAGTTTTCAAAAATAAAAATTGTACACATGGGTCCGCCACAGAAGTTTCGTAAATTCAACACAAAACACTATAAATTGTTAAAACCTTTTTTTTTTTAAATTTGAAAATTGAGACAAAAAGCCTATCCCCCCAGTGAAATTCTGGATCCACTACTACATACCTGGTTAGACTCCCTTTTCAGATTCGTCGCAATTAAATGGAGGACTCATAAGAGGCAAAACATCACAACTAAATGGTGGACTTATAAGAGGCAAGGGAACTCAACAAGATATTAGACTGCCTCCTTGAATTAGATTCATCGCTACCGATTTAAGGACTCCGCAGAGGTGCAGAATAGCGCGAATACGTACACATGAAATATTTATAGAAGAACAGGCAAAACAGATCAGCAAGTGTCGCCTAATAAAGCGGTGAAAGAGACCGATGCTTCCTAGATCGAATTGCAGAGAAATCGCGGGAACTCAAAACGACAGCAACACGTGTAAACTAACATCGATGATAAAAAAAAAACAAAAAAAACAGTAGGTCTGAAATTGAATGTCAGGTCGGCAAAGTCCAACGACAAAACAGATAGTTTCGAACTAATTCGCGCGATGCGCAATAATGCTAATGATAATTTCGCGGTTAATTTAACCTCGGTAAATATACGCTAATTTATAAGTAGACGAACAATCGGCACGAAAAAGTCCAAATTATGGCTTAAAGGCTTAATTATACAGGTAGACCTAAATAGGTATATACACATACACATTCGTTACGACACCTGGAAAGTAGCCGGCCAACGTCGCCAGTAAATCAAATTAAATAGACATAAGTCTCAACTGGGTAATTTCGTATCGCAAGAACTTACTTTCTTTTTATCTCTCATCGAGCCTTTTCCTCGAACCATTATTTTACACCCGGTTTCCAGCTCCAACTGTTTGGCTGTCATTCCTCGAGGTCCGAGTATTCTACCGACGAAATTGAACTGAAACAAGAAAACAAAACAAATGTCAGCCGATCAATATTATTATACCAACGTAACAAAATCACATCTATACTAGTTTTATCAACTGAACGGAACAAAGACATGAGACATTATCGCGATCAAATTACCAGGCCTAGTATGGCCTGCAGGGTGTGATTTTCTTAATTAACTGCAAAGAGGTAACTGGTACACATCATACACACTATATACCATACACGACATGTGTAGGCTACATGTACATATGTAAGCCGCTGGCTACTTTTACAGGTTGGTGATTCGAGGTTCTCTCAACAGGAATGTTCTTGAAAACGTAAGTTGTTCACGAAGTTAATATACATTATTGCTCGGCGGAAGTAACTCTTCCAACAAATCCGATAAGTGAACAAACACGCCAACGTGACTACTTTCAAAATGTCAGAAAATGTACGTGCATCCCGGTTCAGGGGGGCACAAGTCACCCTAACGATACCTTCTGTTCGAAAAACCTGATTTCACCGACGAACCTCAGTTTTCGTGCCCCAAATTGGCCACATTACATTGACAACATAGTGTTTTTGCTCATTCGTCATTCGATCGTGTATTTGCTCAAACTCGGATACAGGGAAACGTAACCTTACTGTAATTTGTATTGTGTTTTCAGAAAAGGATTTACATGAGGGGGAGGGGAGGAGGTTTCGTGGGTTTTCGGGCGAAAGAGATGATTGTTGAAAAGTGAAGATAAGAGAGAAAAAACAAACAAAGAATAGGTATGATAGCTAGAAAGAAAGAAGGAAACTGCCCAATTAATTCCATAACAATCGGACTGAACATTCTTGAGGGACAAGGGGAAGAAAGTCAGTCGTTCTGTGTTCGATTTTTCAAGTTGTTACATTCTACGTGATAAATGTTATCGTAACACGGGGGTCACGAATGAATGGTGAAAAAGTTGTAAATGTAGTGTTGTCTATTGAAAATGCCAAGTAACCCCAACTCGTACTATACTGATGAATGCAAGGAAGAAAAAACATTAACCATGATAAGATATAACAGTACTTTTCCTTTATTTCAAAAATCATAAGAAAAAGATCAAATGAGACCTTTCCTTCGAAAAACCGAGACCCCAATACATAAACATATTATGTCCTCGGCCCATCTGAAATGCATAAACATCCAATTTGAACTTCTTCATTCGTTAGCAATAAGACGGAAGATCGAAACTGATCACTTACTGGCTTGAAAAACAAATAAACAACTGTGTGCAAAGTTACCCCCTCCATGCCCTCCCAGTATTTCACCAACTGCTACATCACTATGCTGATTAATTACACAATAGTTCACTTTTATCATGACCGCGATCAAATTCTGCGTGTAATGACACCAAACATATAAAAGTTTCTTTGATTTTCAGTTATTATCTGAAACAATTTTTGTAATGTAATTTTGATACGCTTTTTGAAGTTCTGCACAAATGACCAGATAATGCTGCCAGGAAATAGCGGAATCACACAGAGTTGGTTTTACACGATAGCTACAACATCCCACATTACAACGAGTCATCCGTCAATGTTATCGCACGCTTTATTTTTTCGCTCACACTCGTAGTATCAATGAAAACATACGTGTGCCAAGTCACCCCATGATCGCTAAGTAACCCCGTGTTGTGGAACTTTTACTAGCATGTCGGATGGAGTAGGATTAAGTCATTTTTAATCATATTTGTTTAGCTCCTAGTATGTTCTGGTCAGTTTTAGTGAGGAATGGTCACAACAAAATGAACACTTCAATAGCATTTTCTTCATATAATATTAACTGTACGCCCCCCCCCCCCCACACACACACACACTCAATTAAAATGCGATTTCATATCAAAACGCAATATCTGTTTGTTCAACCAAAATCGCACATTTTCTGGATAAAAAGAATACTTTGTTCTCGGAATGACAACACAAAAGAAGAAACTTTCAAAAAAGGAACAGAATTCTCAAGATGATACAAACTACGAATAATACTGATCATCAACGAAGTGGATGCACTTGTTTTTCACTGCAAGGTATGCCAATGCGAGGATCTAAATTACTGATAACCTTTACTTACGCGATAAATGGTTATTTTGTGTACAGAAATTTAGCGGATACGTAGAAATGCATTAGAAAAAAATATAATTTTTATAGAGGGGTCGCAGAGGGAAGTTTTTCCGTCTGTCAGTGTATAGTGGGTCGGGGGCTGAAAAGTTTGAGAAACACTGTTACAGAAATCCTTTCCATACTTTCTACAAAATACCGCCGGGTAGCTTCCATTCTCCCATCTCCCTCCATAGTTATTTGCATTCTTTCAAAAACGGGCTTTTTGGACATACTGCGTTTTAAGATGAAGCTTTTCTCAAGTTTTATAAATGAGTGAGGACTGCTGGAAAATAACAAACATCCTTCTCAAGTTACACCATCATTTTGTGGCAATTTTATTCTGATGATCATTCCTTAGTCTCTCGACTAGTAGGTTGCGTCTCTCCACTTTTTTCTCTCCTATGCTAATATTTTCATTTCTCAGAAGGATTTAACCATTGTATCCCTCATTGTGCTTCATAGCTCATTCTTTGACTTCCTTATAAGTTCTTTCCTTCAACCATTCCTTCTGGCACTAATAACAACATCTCTGGATGTCTTATATTATGACGTATCATTTTAACTCTTCTCTTTACAATTATATTCCAAATTTTTCTTTTCCTTCCTATTCGCCTCAATACTTCCTCATTCCTATTTTATCTATTTGTTTTTTAACATTCCCCGATAACAGCACCACATTTCCAAATCTTCTATTCTTTTTAGTTCCTTTCGGCCACAGATGCGATACTCGAAAGGGTAGTTTCCGGGTCCGGGAGTGCAATGTCTCAGGGGCCACTTTGGCATGCGTGCATCGCCATACGTCCCACCACACTATCCTTTTTAATTGGTTCTAACCTCATTAATAGCTTAATTCCGGTTACAAAAATTCGTCTTGATGTTTTCCGATGAGCTATAATACACGTACGAGACCTTTTTTATGAACCACGATGCCATTCTTTGGACCAGTAGTTTTGGCAGTACAACCGTATAACGGCACAACGTGCATACCTACTCGTGACGGCGTTTTTGGCAATTTTCGACTAACGAAAATTTCATCAGACGAATTTTAGCGGAGTGACTCACGAAACACACAAAAATGACACAGAGACAACCATCGCGTTCCGTCAGAGAAGTCGTACGCTTCGAGAGAAATGGCGACGGTTGTAGAAGATACCTACTGCGGACAGAGGTTTATTTTCGTCCGAATTTAAGCCTCTCTGGAAATTCTAAACGCAGAATACGTTATTATTCAACATTCGTGTAATATCACTGGTGTTGAACAGCGCTGAAGCATAGACACGAAAATTATAAAAATACTTGCGGCAAAATAAATGACTGTTGCTGCTAAATCCAGTTGGCAAAGTACCACGATTTCAAAACAAAGTCGAAGCATCCTCTTGCAAAGTTGTTGCCTCCGTTTCTGGGTGTCTGGTCGTTCTCATTATTTATGTTTTCAATATAGATATTTTTACCAGAACTATAATTATTTTGAAATAATGAAGAAGTCAACAGATCTAGTTCAGGATTTTCCGTGCACGGACCTACTAGGTGAGAGAGCTTTGCCTCAGTCAACTTTCTCGAATGTCACCGAACTACTTCATAGTTGGCTTTGCAATTCGAGGAAGAGCGAGTGGCACACCAACGCATCCAATATTTTTGCGTTTCCAGAGTATCGAGGGCTTCTCTTTAGTTGGCCTCCTATCTCGAGTGCCATCGAACTATTTCATACAGTTATGCGATTTGGTAAGGAGTGAGAGGCACACCTCCGTATCAAATATGTTTTGTGCTTCCGCAGAGTATCAATAAAGCTGCGTCGCTTTATGTCAACACACTTTCAGACAGGGCGATGAAAATATGGTATTGAACTTGCACTGAACTTCCGCCTCGAGTTCATTAATACGTACACGCGATCATACATGCGTTTCGAGTCAGCCAGTCGTTCGAGTACTATCCAGTTCGTGTTTGCAGGTACTTTTCGAACGTCTTGTCGGTGGAAAACAAGTTTAGATCCTCCTGTGAGCGCTTCGTTCCTACCATCGACTTTAGGTTCTCCGTCCGCTTACTGATTATCTCAGACTGGATGCTTGAAATTCATTTGAAAAACCCGGAGTTTCTTCTACAATGTGCTTCGTTTACCGCATATACTGCATGTAGTAAAGGTATAACGTATATGCTGCAACTCTGTCGTGTACGAGTATGACTGGTGTCAGAGGAGAAAAATTCGTGCGGAGATTTTCTCATCCATTTGGTTCGTGTTCGGTGTTAGGCTGTATTGACTGACTACTCACACAGATTCATCAGTTTTGTGTTTACAAAAACGAAATAAACAGCATCCGCGTGGCAATTTGCGAACGGAAGTTGAGAATTTCCTTCATATTCACGATTATCTTTCGACTACTGAATAACCTGAACTCTGATAATGGAATTTGTAGAATTTTCCAAATGTAGCAGAGAATTATAATTGAAACATACAATAAGCTGTTAACGCTCTTTGTTGCCAATCCTTAACAGTGTACTTATCAGACGTTTTGGAAGTATACGGTCTCAATTAATCCGACACAGTTGCTCTAAACTTGATTTCTTGATTTTTCAACCCCCCCCCCCTTGTGTCCAAACCTGTCCTACCTTAAATTCATTATCGACAGGCTGAAGTAATCAGAAGCTATCACAGAGAGACCATTCGCGATATATAGATACACTCCTACAGGAAAACACTCTAGAGAAAGCGCTCAACCCTCTCTCAAGCGGACGGGACGGGATTTTTTTTAATGATGACAGTGTTTTCTGTCATACTATTGTTCAGTGTTCATTTTAACTACTGTCAAGTACAAACATAGCCATGAACTGCTGCAGGTTGAAAACGACCAAATTCCATCAAGTCCTTCCAAATGTGAACAAAACTCGACCGGAACAGGCCAACAACAATCAAAACCAAACATCACCAAAATTAACTAAAGTCAATGCCAAAGTACGCCAAACTACTAAAAATGGCTGAAGTTGACGCACAGGTACAAGAATAGACTAAAGCATAATGATACAGACGAAGTTGATGAAACCACCAAACTAGCTTAGATTGTCATGTAATGACTGAATAAATTCAAATCCGACAGCAGGTATCTGAATAAATGACAAAAAAGAACTTCATCCGACCAAAGCCACCCAAAATTGATTAGAAAGGAAAAAGGACTAAAACTAACCAAAACCAAACATAATCAATGAGGACTGATGATAAAATTCGATCAAATCCGACCTGAAACATCAAAATTGATCATCCTGACCAAATAGGACCAAAAACAACAAGAATAATCAAAGTTAGCAGTACATCCCCTCCCCAAAAGAAAAAAAAATGAGTAAAAAATATCTAATCGCTAAAAGGATTTAGTTTGAACACTCTAAACCAAACATGTCAACGACGACAAAAAAAAACAAAAAACAACAACAACAACAACAAAAACGACTAAATTTGAATAATCTAATCTACAATTTACTTCCGCTGACAAATGCGGTCTAGAAAAGGCTAAATCCAACCAAAATTGATCAAAATGAACAAAAAAAACACAAAACAAATACGTAAAAAAATTAAATAAAGTCCGGTACATATCACCGAACCAACAAAAATTGGGATAGTCAGATTTTTCAAACAAAGACTATGCCATTCGTTGAAAGATGCCTCCATTCTCCTTCACAAAATTTATTACCGAATTTTTCCCACGAAATCAGACATTTCATATTCTTTCCTTCTGATTTCATGCTCAACTTTTTCAAACGTCCCTTTCAGCTGAGTCCCCTGAACTGTGGCCTCTTTGGCTTTTTTGATCTGGCCCAGATTTGGATCATAAATGCAAGATTTTTCTCGTACGAGAGGAAAAATTTACATAAATTGAAAAATTAATCGACGAGTCGAAATTGCTTTTCGTTGGGGGGGGGGGGGGGAATTTTGAATACCACGTTAATTCAACGCTATAACATTTTATGTACACTAATTTGATTGTTTCAGAAAACATATTCGCAGCATAAGCGCCGTCAAGGAGGTAATGGGGCGTTCGCCCCACCCCCTATTGTATTAAAACAGAAAAAATAATTATTAAAAAGTCGCATTTACTTCTTCTGGGAAAGAATCTTGCCCTCTTGGAAGTGTCTTACAAAAAAGTTCGGCAACACCCACCCCTAGCAGCAGAGACGGGCAAAATGGAAACTCATAAAAATCAATGTTATCCAACCTATAACCCAAAATCGCGAAAATTGGAGTTCACAAAAGCATTGCAATCTTACTAATTGGCACTTGAATATTATTTGTTGGTTGGGATGTTCAATTTTTACAATTTTTCGATTGTAAAAATTATTCTTGCAGTTTAAGAAATAATTTCCTAATTTTAAAACTGTATTCAATAATTGAGAACGTATTTTCGAAGTCTTGTTCAGACGACGACCTGAACATTAGAAGGGGATATTTACGCAGAATACTAACCATACGGATGTAATTTCATTGAACAAATATTAAGGGGGGCCTCACGACCACGAAAACATAAAAAATTTCATCGATCGTTGATTCTATTCAAAAATATTGCCTTCACCAAATTTGCCAATCTCAAAAGATGATACGACTCTGTGTCATCAGAAGTTCGACAGGACTTGAAGCTCATGACGAGATAAATAAAGAAAATCGACTTAATTCATTTTTCAGAAAAACATTTCGCTCCCACCCCTCCCTCTCCCACTAATGGTCCGATCAGGTTCATTTATTGACCCGTCTTTCGGTTTATTTTTGTGAACAACAAAATCAAAATTTCAGCTTCCTAACTTGATTACACAGCCCTTACTATCGTTAGACACAGCTCGGCGGATCCAAAAAAAAAAAAAAAACCTGTAAGGTAAAGCACTGAACTTGGATCAATTATTGTGGGTTTTCATATCTCCTAGTGAAATTGTCTCGAAAATCATAATTTCTTGTATAGAGGGGTACATCCGACATAAGACTCCAACATATTAATTAAAGAAAAAGAAAAAAATTAAGCAATAACTTCGAAACTTATGACCACTTTTAATGACCCTAAATTATATGCATTCGGGACCCAAATCTCAAATGTGGATTTCTGAGTTCGCAAATTATGAAGATTTGGGGAAAAACGAAGAAAAAAGGCACAGGATACGTTCAATATCCCTGCCAACTCAGCAACTGCAGTAAGTAAACCAGTCCTCCCCTTCATGTTTGGGTCAACGAGGGCACCCTTTTCCACATACTCGGATTTCAGTGTTTTTCGAGGTTCTTCACATTTTATCGTGCAGCAGGCTACCCAGGCATGATGGGAACCATTTTATGATTTCGTTTTTTGGGACATGGTGCCGTTGCCCTTACTTCATTCTGACCCGGTTTTTCGGAAAAATCCATAAGCAAGTCACTGATCCACTTTCGGTACGTTACCTTATACGTTTGTTTCACGCCCGTTTAAATGACATCAGAATGAAAACTTCAAATGTGATTATCTCAAAATACGGTTTTCCGAGGCTCCTCTTGCAGCAGTGGACTTATTGATGTCAGGTTCTTCAGTGTGTACCGAAACCATCTTTTGGTAGGGGAGGGTTCTTATTTTCCAAATATCAAGTATCAGTTTGTCCAACCACTGGGAAAATTTTTGGACTGCTGCAAAGAAGTCGGGTTACTTAAAATTTTTCAGCTGAGTCTGATTCAGAACTTTCTAAAGGATAAGCTCCCTCCGTCCAACGCGTCCCCGACCAAGTCACAAGTTCACATACGTTTGAAAAATCGCTTCTATGCGTTTCGGCAGATAAGGAGAATGACGTACGGGGAAAACCAAATGATGTTTGTTCGTAGAAGTACAGCTTCAGTATTTGTAATCGAGCGAACTAAGCTCGACTTGCGTGAAAAGCTGATGGGCGCATTTTGTCGGCCAATTCTCATTTTCTCTTCCTAATTACGCGTATATCTTTTCGCTTTATTAGATCGTTACGTATCATTGCTCGTGCTTGACCTTTCATCCGGATTTTTCGAAAATGATCATACTACGTAATTTTTGCCGTTTCAGAAGCGTGCAACAGGTGTCGTCATCACCGTCATCATGCTTGAAATTTAGCCACAGAACACGTTGACTATATCACTGTATGTGTCGACCAAGTAGGAAGAAAAACAAACTATTGTAATTTTCCTGTATTTATACGACGTACACACACAGCTTATCGTATTGCCCGCAGATTGTGAAGGAGCACGTGCTGATGGTTCTTCCCCCCCCCCCCCCGGGAATGAATCATTTCCTGCAAGACTGCAGTGCATTTTGCCCTGATGCTCCGCATCGCAGCAACTCGATTAGAGTTAGCATGCATGTCCGTCTGCGACACCAGCCAATCATATATTCGTGAGTCAGAGAGGAGTTCACCTGACAAGGATGAAGTTCTCGGTGTTGGTATTTGATCTGAGCATTCCAAGTTGTTGATACTACGTTCGACGTGACAGACAGTGCAAACAAACTGGAAACGTAAAGGTGTTATCGAGTACAACCAAAACAGATTATGCACACGGTAAGAAGACGTCATGATAGTAACCCCTACTATACACTCACTGAATCTGTAAACACAGGGGTTATAATTGTAGGGTGTCTACTAGTACCCCAAGTCTCCCAAGAGTCCCCCACTTTGGAAAAAGGTCCCCCAGTCCTTCAAATGTTTCAATTTTGATAGGAGGTCCTCAACAATTCAGAAGTCGAGTATTTCGTAAGGTGCAAGTAAGAATAATGAATTTATTTCAGCATAATAATTTATGAGACTCGCCGCTTACAATTTCAAATGATAAAATTTGATAAACATTTTTTTCATTAATTCTTCTGATAACACCGTGCGTTGCTCATAACATGAAAAATAAGTTTTTTCCTTATTTCAGGGTGATTTGAGAAACAAAATATCATGACTTTTCATGACCATCATAGGGGATATAAAAAAGATAAGGAGGGGGGGGGCAAACTAGGCGCTTCGTGCCTCACCGGGGGCTAAATACAGAGGGCGCTAAACTTCCATAATAAATATTCACTCAATCTTTTTTTTCTCATTAAATGAATAAAACTGATTTTCTATGACATGATGAAATGCCATGACTTTTCAGGTCAGTAGACATTCTGTATTTAAATAAGTACGTCCTAGAGTATCAATGCCTTAATTCGCTTAGTTTTTCAGATGCAGTCTGTAACCCTTCTAAATTTTTCCATTTTCTTGAGATTCTTCCCAAAATTTTAGCTTCATTGGTGCGCATGAACACTCGCCAACTTGTTCACAAAATTGTAACTTTTAGAGGTAAATCTGCACGGATTAATACAGAGGTCTTCACTTATAAACAGAAAAAAATGTAGGACGTTACGAAATTGATCCAAAAACTTGGCAAAATGAAGGACACGCTGATGCATCTTATATATGAGGGTACATCCTCTGAAAAATAACTTCAAAAAAGTCCTTTTAAAAAGGAAAACCAAATATCCTAGCAAGGCCACTAACACTATTACATACCTAATAATTGATCCCCCCTCCTCCCGGATAGTCTAAAAATAACTTTTCTCTGGGAAAGTTGCACTATCACGGATTAAATTCATTAAAAAACGTCTCAACTAAAATTGTGCTTTAAAATCGCGCACGTGGCGGAAAGTTTAACATAAAATTCCGTGGAAGAATATCTGCAATCTCTTAATTTAAAAAAAAAATCTTGAAAATCAAATTTTGCTTCAAACATGGTTAGGCTTAAGAAAATAGCTCTACAGCATTTTCTAAAAATAATTTTCAGAGGTTACTGTGCCCTCTTTTCTTTTTGTTAAAAAGGGAGCTTTTATCATTACTGACCGCAACAACGAAATGAGAATACATAGATATAAATAATGAAAACCGATTTTGGTGGTTTTTGGGCACTGTGAATTCATTTTTGAGGATATTTTTCACCCACATTTCATCCTGAAAGCTCCACTAGGTCAGAAATTAAAATTTACAAACAGGTTCTTCAAATGTATCTCCAAAAACATTTCTGGAATCGGTGATTCCACGTCTTAGGTTGGTTTGGACCTAATCCAACCATACTGGTCCACAGGACGCTGGAACAGGAAAAATTCAGGTTGCAAATGTTGGCTTCAGATAACATCAAAACTAGGGTTTTATGAGTCGGTGATTCCTCTTTTGACGTAGTTCCGGTCACATCTTCCACTCATGGAACATTCAAATTTATGCATACTAGTGTCAAGTATATCAAAACAAGGTCTGAAATTTCCACAACCTTTTCTCCTGTAGACACAGATAAATTAGGGGTAAGACCAAAGAAAACCTCAAAATTTAAATCACCGCCTCAGGAAATCCCAGTTTTTATACATTTGAAGCCACCATTCAATTTTCAGGTTCCGGCGTGGGGGGGCAGCACTAAAATAACCTTAGAAATGAAATCTCCACCTCTAGAGATCCTAGTGAAGCCATTATTTGCAGATAATATTCGTAATTATCGCGTCCCAACCCCGAAGGGTGGATGAGGGATATGGATTCAGAGAGCTCAGAAATCATGGAAATGCAATTTTATACATTTTAATTTCATTTCTGCAGCCCATAATCACTTTTTTTCTGGAAATGAAAGAATTCAGTGGCATCTGGAAATTTTTTCGAAAGTTGCCTTACTGCACAGAAAATAGATTTCTTTTAAATCAAAATTCAATTTTCAACATTTTTATTGTAAAATCGCAGATTTTCTTCTTGGGAGAATTCTACACTGAACTCTTCTCTTCCCCTGTGTGAACAAATATTAGCTGGGACATTTTTACACCTGTTAGAACCAGTGGCGTGGCCACGATTTTTCCAAAGGGGGGAGGGGGATCAGCAAAATTTTTGGGGGTACAACTAATATGAACTGTAAGTTTTTACACTGACGTATTAGTATGCTGTGCTTTTCAATTTCAATTATGCATCTGAATTTAAATTTCATTTCGTGCATTAACTGTAATACTGCCAGCATATAAAAATTTCGCGTATCAAGGGGGCGGGGATTCATCCCTCTAATTCCCCCCCCCCTTGGTTACGTCACTGGTCAGAACTCATTTAGTTCATGGGAGGGCAACTTTTCTGGAAAAGCCTACTTCTGGACCACCCCTCCACCTCCTGAAAAAACTCGCATACAGTATAAGTTACTGCAAACGAATGGGTCTTTTCCAAAGTGGCGTACATCAGCTTTTCATAAGTGAATTTGGTGAGCCTTTTTTTTTTTTTTATTACTGCCGTATTGTATTAATTCCAGAAATTTTAACTTTTCCGAGATTGCAACAAAAAGAAAGTTAATTTTTACAGCAGTAAGAAGGGTAAGAAAAAAAAAAGTCAAAGGAGATTTCGACAATGTGCAACACAGTACGACCTATTATGGTGAAAATCACATGGTGTAGGTATCAGCTAGAAATCTCTGTTTTAGCATCATCGAATACGTTTTACTCTTCCAAATTGGCCTAAGTCAAGGAGTTTCCGACTTTGATTCTTTGTAGCTTATAAAATACAAAATTTTCACGCGTAATGAATTGGTCTGATATACCACTCAAGAACATTTTTCAGGTTTTGCTAAATAAAACGTGACACAGGATGGGGAGGAAAACAATTTAAATGCTATTTTGAAAAATCTTCCGTTTTGACTTCAGCCACTTACGAAAAGAGCTTTTCAAATGGACTATAAGAAACTGGAAAGAAGTCCGACAGAATCATACAATGATGTCCCTTACAGTTCTCCAGAAGTCTCTTGATTTCATTTTTCCAGTTTGGTAGGCATCCTGTAACTGCTTCCCAGCGGACAGGGGTAGAAGATTCACCATTCACCTAGGACGAGGGATTCAACGAGAAATGAAATTATTGTATTTAAGGCGCTCTATGAAAAGGTACCATACGTCGGAAAAGTGAATTTTGCGCTACAGCACAAAATGTGTTTTCAAGTCGGAAGCAATTTACGAAAGAGCGTATTAAAGCGTTTTTCGGATTTCAAGGGAAATTGCTTCTACACGCACCTAAACCGTAGAAAGTAGTCGTCTAGGATGTGATATTTCAAGTTTACAAACGAATTACGATCTACAGGCTGATGTTCGGAAAAGGTACCATAAAGTGGCATCGAACTTTTAACGTTTGGCGCGCGTTATCACTACAGCTGCGCTTAACAATTACCATCGTTTTAACGATGAGTTTCCAAATGTACGACCTTGCAGAACTTTGTTTTTGGAATTATCCGTTTTTCAAAACCAACTCTTCGCTTGTTCTCCATACGGACTGTATTTCTCTACATACATGCATCGACTGCCTAAGAACCTTGCAAGATGCGTATTTGGCACATGTTCGCAAGATATCACAGCAAAATTTGAGACGGATTAGAGCAGTAGGCGCCGAGATATCGACTTTTCCCGTATTCTTTTGTACTACAACTTTAAACGCACTCTTCTCAAAATTACGATTTCGCATCCTCAAACTTCAGCTGCTTTTAGTCTATATTGAAACTAGAGACTCAATTTGTTTTTCAGTCAAATACAGGTGCATTTGTGCTCCATCAGATTCTACCAAAAACTCTAAAATATGTTCTCCGACATATGGTACCTTTTCACAGAGCGCCTCACGTATTCCAATGTATACAAAGGTTGAAGGGGAATGAAACGTTGAATAGACGAGGGAAAGACGCACGCGTGTATATACGTGCGCTCGAGGAAGGCGAGTTGGTTGCGTGGAATCTGCACAGGCCAGAGAGACGTCGCATCGGCATCGGCACCGGCGACCTTGCTCGAGCGCCGTATATAGACTCGCCTCCGGTACCAGTAATGGTAACATACGAGAGAAATCATTTAGTTACGGTTGTGTCGAGCGTCGATTCGACGTTTAGAAGCAATCAGCGACGTATATATAACCGGCGAATGGCAAATGGCAAATCCGCGAAGACAGGTCGCTGTATAAGGTCTGGTCCGGTGCAGCGTAATTTCGCAACCCGAGTCAACGCGCGCGTTTTATCGGTCTCGTTTGGTCGTGAATGAACCAAATATAGAACCCGAAAATGGTACAGCAGATATGGAATTGCGCGGAGTGAGCGAGTTATACGTGAGTATGTCATTTCAACGAGGCAGAGGTACACACTGAAAGATGGAAAAGAGACGGCCAAGCTGCCACGTTCGCTGTTGCGGAATAATCAGAGGAATGAAATGATCTAAATTCGTTGGATCAGGTCACACGAAGACTTGATCAGATGACGCAGAAATCACAAGCGGGAGTCATGAGCCGATGGAAGCTGTGGAGAGCGCCAGAATGGACCGAAGATGCTGTGAAGACGTCAAACCGATCTTCAAAGATCCCAAGCACTCGTATCCCGCGATACCGTACTCTTCGCGAAGAAACTGTACGATTAAATGGTCGCTATAGTGTACAAGGTTCTCAACCAACCGTTCTACCGACTAGTATTCGAAAATTTTCCTCCGAATCTGGTTCAACGGCCACCAAACCATTCTCGGGCATGGGTGTCAATAGGAAGAAGGTTTGCATGCATAAAGAATCTAACAAATGGGGAAAATCGAGGTGGTACTGCCACTCAAGTTGTATTCTGAGCAGGCCTGACGAGAGAAAAGGGGAGGTGGGAACTTTGCCCCTGGCCCGGACTCCACAAATAGGTCTTCAACAATTCTGCCGACTATTATTTGGATATAGTCCTCCTAATCTGGTCCAACCGCCACATCTAAATCCAGCGAACCGCCACTAAGGCATTCTCGGGAAGTAAGAAGAGACTTCGAAACGCCCTCCACGAATAGGTCCTCTACTATTTTGTCGGCTAACATTCAGATATTGTCCTCCTAATTTGGTTCAACCGCTACCTCTAATTCGAGAGATCTGCCACTGAACCATTCTCTGGCATAGGTGCCATAAAAAGAGTTTGCATGCATCAAGAATCTACAAAATGAGACAAATCGAGGCAATACTGCCACGCGAGTTGTATTCTGAGCAGGCCTGATGAGAAGGAAGGGCTGCTGGGGACTTTTGACCCAGGTCTGTCCTCCACAAATAGGTCTTCTACCCTTCTGTTGATTAGTATTTGGATATAGTCCTCCTAATCTGGTCCAACCACCATATTTAATTCTAGTGAACCGCCACTAAACCATTCTTGAGCATGCGTGCCGATAGGAAGAGACTTCGGATGCATCTGTGGCTTAGTCATCCAGATCTGTCTGAAGCACAGTGTCGGAAGAACGCAAAATTCATCGTCCCCGTTTCCGTTCATTCTTCTCTACCTGCGTGGTTCTCATTTATGTTCTTCGTTTTCCTTACCTTAAAATTACCAACGTTCCCATTCTCGTTTCCATATTGTTCCCATTTCTATTCCCGTTCTTGTTCCCACCCGGATCAATTGGGGGGGGGGGTGAAGTGTCAGACACTCCCCCCTTTGGGCCGAAGAAGAATTAAAAAAACTGCTTGAGTTCTGAGTTTTTCTCCTGTTTTTGAGTATCTGCAGCACTACAGTCTACAGAATGTTCATTTTGAAACGATTTAATCACATTATGAAACTTCTTGTCTTTAGAAACTATTTAAAATGACAACCATCTCGGATTTTTAAGGGGCGGAGGTGGGAAAAGTTTTATTTTCAAAACACCCTCCTTGGAAAATTTCTAGATCCGCCACTGTGCATGTATAATTCGGATCACAAAAATCTGGATACGCGAATGGTCACATATTATGTTTCGGTACAAGTAATAACTGATATCAACAAGTATTGCTATACTCTCAGAATCCAACAAAGCTACGTAATCTCATGACCACATGAAATTTAATCTCATTTGACCCAATCACAAATCTGATCCGAGATTTGGTTATCCAATCACAATAGTGAAAGTTAGGTAAATTTGTATTTTTCTTCCTTATTTCTACATACCAAATACCTGACTTCTTCCTTTTTCTCTCCTCTCTGTTCAAAAAACTCCAGCTGATAAGGACATTACGATATAATACGTCTTATTGTATCTTGTTTTGTTTTTTGAAGGGAGGGGAAGTGGTAATTAATAAAAATAACTCGCTCCTCACCTGGGAATTGAGCAGAGGTCACTTTGGTATGAAACAACTCGTCGATTATACACAACATGTATTACGAACAATACTGAGCGACAGTGACAACAAATGACAGGGTATACTACACGACGAAAGACCAGCTTTTTCCTTCTCAGTAGTCACCTCAGTACCATTTTATTTTTTATCGCATTTACCAACCGAGAAAAAATTTCTCCCTCGTTCCGACGAAGGAAACATTCTCACGAAAAATCCCAGCTCGGTAAAAAGATTCCTGTTGTCGGATTAGAATAAACTACAAGATAAGTCCAACGGTATAAAGCCTGAAGGATTCATATTCAGTGATTAAAACACCTAGCCACCGACAGTAAATCATGATCTATGGAATTACTTTCGAAAAGTCCACATCTCTTATTTTTAATACGAAGAAGAAATTCGAAGAAGGTACCTCGAATTTTAGATTATCATATGCACACGTGACAATGGTAAAAAAAGGTGTAGGTATTAACTTAGTATTGGAAGAAGAAAAAGAAACGATACACCGACTACAACCTCAGTGTACTTCGTAATTTCACACCTCGAAAAACGAAGGTAAATAAATCTTATAATACTGGTGTTGGTTGACTCCACGAAGGTCCTCAAGAACTCTCCCTTTCGTCGAGAGTAAATCGTAAACGCAGGCATGTGCATCGGTACGTCACGGACACTAGGTGGCCCTTTCATATTAGGGGTGTTTCAACTTTCGACGTTTACCGGAAGACATAAAGAACCCGGGCAGGTTCTCGCTGTCGACGACGGTACCGCCGGCACTGAGTACCTACTACAACGAAACCAAATTCATTCGAACCCTTAAAAAAAACACGGTATTTTCGGATGGGCGGAAAATCATCCGAGGCAAGCCAGACAGGTTTTTTAACGTGTAATTTCGAGACAGTCGCAGTGCCGATGGAAGGTACTTCTCTACTTCATCTATAGGTAAGGTGACTTAATACGGACACACGTCTATGTGGGCTGCAGTGGTGATCAAAATAGATCGTCTTTGCTATAGATAATAGATGTATTTCACGAAAGAGGTTCTACGTAGGTCCACACATTCCGGAACCATTTACTAACACGTATTTGTGTTTCCGGCATTTGGAGCAGATTTCCTAATGTAGTGCATAAACGGAGTTTCCTGGGTCACATACAAATCTCCAGTGGATTGGACTTTAATGGAGGGCTTAATGATGCTGTATCGGACCTATCACTGAGGAGGGGTGTGCTTTGTGGGAAAAAGGTTGGGGAGCCTTGAAGCTACCGAGCGAATTAAAACGTCTGTTAGGTGAACTGTACTCATGGTTCTGGAAGGATGAGTATTTCCGGTCGAGCGAGTTCAAGATAAAAGACTTGAGGTTGAACTAGCTTTTGTAAGCTTGGGAACTGAAATCAGATTATTTAGACTAGCTACATTCCTCGTGGAAATGCGGAGTGTTCTAGCTTAGTATGCCAAGCCGGTAGGAGGTGATAGTACTCAGCGAGGAAAATAACGTTATGTATAAGTATAGCCTCACTTAGAGGCACGCGTGTCGAATTGGCTCCCCAGACACCGCAGCCCTGGCCCCGTAAACTACCCTTTCGAGTATCGCATTGCCTATACTTACAACTGAAGAGATATGATAGCGAATTTTCATGGCTGATTACTCATTTTGATTCAATTTTTTTCGAAGAGGGTCAATGAATAGTACATTGTAGAGGGAACAGAAATTTACCGAACTAAATCGCTAACCTCTGATATTAAAAGGGCTCTAACAGTTTCAAAATTCGAATCATAAAATATCAATAAAATCGTTGAAGTGGACAACTTGCAATTTTTGTAGCTCCTTCGATTTCCGAGCTAAGTAACAGGCAGTTACAATAATTATTGTTTCTGTTTCATAGTAGCCGCGATTGATAGCTTTCTTTAGAAATGAATAACATTTTGCTAGGTAAACTTTCAAAAATTTGAAAATTTGACAAAATTTTATGAAATGTTCTGAACGTTGGAAGTGAATTCTGTTCATAACTTTTTCACGACGTTTGAAGAAAAGCAAAAGAGAATACGCTAAAGATGAAACAAAAATAATTACCACCTGTCGCCTATTTCAAAAATTAAAGGGCTATGAAAATTGAAAGTTGTGCACTTCTAATGTACTAAAAGTTTATGATTAGAATTATAAAACTGATCTAGTCCCTTCAATATCAAAGGTACTCAATTCAGACCTATAAATCTTGGTCATGCTTTTGCTGTTTTATCTGCTGATTATCTTCCTAGAAGAAATTCGAAATTAAAACTTGTAATCAGACTCGCAATGACATTTCGTTATTTTTTGAACTTTGAAGACGGGTATCCCCTTCAATTTTGAGTACATGCTATACATGTGCCGAATAATTTTAGTTCCACTCGCCGGGTATTATACTCTCCTACCAGCTTAGCATACTCGGTTGGAACCCCCGTATAGATACCAGTGGATTGTTTCGCTCTCCGTGTTTCTAGATCCGCCTGACTGTCTGACATGCGGCAGGCTGTATAAAATGTTTTGTTTACGAAAATTCCCACATGCTCGCCACAATACTGAGTATTATTCTGCCCAACGTGATGACACAAATGACATCACAACGCGATCTTCAAATTACTGCGTAACCCGTATCAACACATAAATTTATTGTTTTCCAGTAACCTATATAATCATTATACGTATTGCGAGGCGCGAAATAGTTCACTTTTCACTTGTGCACGGCATAGGCTAGTTCCAGTGACAGCAAATCAAAGTCTCTGCTGGGGCCAAGTTATCTCATCCAGTTTTACGGTTCGTTTCTCATGTTTTGCATAATACCGATTAATATTGAATAAATAGCTCAAACATGTCTTAAAGATTTTAATACAGTGTCAGGTTGCTTGACGTCATGATGAAACGTCGGGAGGGGCTGGAGACCTGGGCCCCCGATGTGTATATCTGGGTAAAATATTTTGTTAATGAGGAATTGAGCCCTTACCCATCCTCCTTATTATGGTACTGGTTTCTAAATTATGCCTAATATTCAAGGATGAAAAGAAAACATGATAGTAAGCCAAATATTTTTTGCTCACTCCTTAACAATATCGATTCCATTCCAATTCTCCGGTCCATGGTACGCCTGTGCTTGATGTCTCTGTATATTTCTTACAGAATGGGTAAGTAAAGTGAAAGAATTGAAAGACACAACACTGGTCCACAATTAAAAACAACCTTCCCAGACCTGAGCTTTAAAAACGAATGCTGTTAATTCGGCGACAATGCTTTTCGTGAAGACCAAAAGCATCGGTGGTATTATTCCGTCTCTGTAAACTCGTGTTGACTATGTCAAACACAGACGTAAATCCTTGAAAATGACTGGATGCTATCTCAAGCTTTCCGAGCTAATTATAACTCATTGGAAAAGCAAGCAATGAAAATTTCTGAAGTACGTGCACTATATGCTCATTCCGAAATCAGTAAAGTGCATATATGGCGCGACTTCGTATAAATTTGCATCGTTATTAAATTATATATTTGACAGTGGCGGGGAAGTGGGAGGAGCATCGAAAGGAGAACAAAGGTGACTTGTCTGAGCTTGGGGAAAAACCCCTAGTAACCAGGGTTGGTCATCACACCGACCGAAGTAAACTCCAACTGAATTCGCAGTGGGAGTGGCGTACCACCCGATTTTTCAATACGTAGAAATGGGGTAGAACGGAACTCCCCATGGAAGGTAAGGTTAACACTGCACTCCAATTTTTCATTCCATTTGGCTAGACGAGTTGAGGAAACACATTTCTGTGTTTTAGAATACCATCTGAAAAAATAGCTCGATAAATATAAATAGGCCATTTTATTCATCTACACGTGTTTCTTGAAGTTAATTTCTGTTTGGCATTGGTGACACAGCTCTCACTCACAAAAATTAAAAAATGATACCTTTAAACGAGTTCTCAGTAGTTTTTCTCCAGGACGTAGAGAGGGGAGGGGATCAATTCTCACAGCTCTAATAGAATTTTGAGTTCTAAAAGCGAAAAAACCTAATTTTTTGACAATTTTGTGGAGAACTTTGCCCCCATGTTTCAGGACTCGGATATCAGGATATACTGACGTTCGATACCGATTAAAAAAGAAAAAATAGGTTGGATGGATTGATTACTGCCGAAACGAGGCCACTATCAATCGATTTCAACAGATACCGTCCAGAGATGCATCCAAAGGAGACTATTATACTTTAGTCCCCGCTTTTCTCATATCCATTAGATAACTGAAAATGAATGGATGCATATCTTTCTGAATCATCTGGTACATGAAAACAACACAAAAAAATTCGAACTCCGCTGGAAGCGCTGTAATCGCTGGACGAAAAGATGATGCTGTTCGTTATCACCATCTCCACTACAGTGCAAAGTGTCAATTGATTTACTAATCTCCTGCTTTTAGTTTCATGTTAAAATGAATTTGTTCCTTTTTACTAGACTACACTTACCCCGATAAAACAAAATTTTGTTCGGAAATGATTATTTTGAATTTCAAAATGATCACGAGCATATTCGTTCGACCGCCTCGCCCTGGTCCAGAAAAACCTTTCCTCTCGAAATTCACCTTCCACAAAATATGTGTTCGTAAAATCCACAACTGAATGAACGAAAACAGTCGAAACAGTCGAGAACTTGGAATTAATTGCTACGAGTTATATTTTATCAGTTGGACACGGTGACAGATGCCAGTAAAAAAAGAAAGAAAGAAAAAACTAATTAGAAACACTCGCAGAGGAGCTATATTGGCAGTACAGGACGAGTAGGTGACACTGCCGTATAGTACAACAAAAATAGTCGGGCACCTTAAAAGCCACGTGGAGAAAGTGAGACCGTCGAAAACCAATGGAAAAAAAACGTAATGCTTGCCGTAAGAATATTAAATTTCAGCCAAGGGCGCCGAAGCCGCGAGGGCAAGTGCCATTTTACCCCTCCTCCCACACCTATTTCCAATAACTGTAAATGGCGATGTACACAGACTACAACGAGTGATTAGTTAGTATTGTTTCCATTTTCTTTATCAGGATGTCTACCGAGAGGCCAACGGGAGACTTGCAGGTTTTATTTTCAAATTTTCGGGGACTTTTCTCATTCCAGCACGGTTAATTACTAATGAGACTTTCACAAGAAGATTCACAGGTATTACTTTCATACAGGAAGAGTATTTTCCTTTCGATTTTTTGGGAATTTCTTTTTTATCAAACCCAACTTCGAAGATCTCTTTTCAAAATAGAAGACTTAGGGGACCAATAGATACCCTATTCAAGAGGTCATACTCCACACGGCATCCAATTGGTTACCATTCAGTGGGAGACAGTGAACGAACTACATGAATGCATACTTGCTCAGTACATCAAATTCCACGATTCTCCAATTAAGTTGCATGTTTGAACAATCAGCACAATTATGAATCCTCTTCATTCGTCTAGAATCGGATAGACTGAACGGCCATTAACTGCTCGTGCACGTGGATGCAATTATTATTTTGGCCAAACAAGAATGCATCGACGGAGTGAGGCTTTCTCAGGCACTATCATGATCCAGTTTTTCGAACTGATAAGATTTGGGAGATTTGCGTCCTTGTTCCACATGTATTCGTAATAGTAATAAATCAGATATGAAAAAGTTACGATGTGCCTCACCCAAGTTGGCAAATACTCAAGCACAATATTTTTGAAAAATATTCTCAAGCAAGCTAAGCATGAAGAGTTTTTTCAACATTTCTTCTCTATTGTTTTCATTTAACATTATGTCACAGGCACAATACCGTCGAGAAATAGGAGAATCCTTATGCATGTCCACAACTGCCATACAAGATGACACTACCGACGCATGACGTTACCAACGTCTCGGGAAAAGAACCTAAAGTAATCATTATATTAGGTCTATTTTCCTAGTCACAGTTGAAACGAAGTTAACGGCCATCATCAGGGAACATTATTTTATGTCCTAAAAACAGTGAAATATGCGCATATATAACATTCCCCAAAAAAGGCCAAAATATGTCAAAGTATTCCTTCACGTGTAAAACATGCTCAAAATATTCTGTAACACAATATGGGTATCAAAATGCAGGACTTTTCAAGCTGAGTAATAGCTTCAAAACGAACAAAGCTAATTGATTCAAAATCCAATTTGTATCATCGGATCCAGACTCCGGAGTTGGCTCCGGATTCATTCCATCACAGATAAAGAAATCAACACATGCCACAGATAACATAATTCAGAAGTACAATTTCACGTCCGCATTCGGATTTGAACCATGAAAATGTGTAGGAGCGCTAATGTATGACCAACCAGTTTCTGTCAGTTCATTTCCTATCGAATTTTCAGATGTTTTTATAGATTTCCAGCAGAAAAGTAGAAATATTCCTGAAAAGTTCTCCAAAATGGCCAAATATTCTCAAAAACCGAGGAAAAGAATACAAATTATGCATTTTAATGCTTTTAATACCAAAATATGTCCAATCGAGCGGGGTCCAATTGACTGCATATTACATGAAGCAGGATATTTCCTATATGAATCAATAGGAAAAATACGTCGAAACATAAAATAATTTTCCCTGGCCACCATTGTTATCACGTTTATCAGGTTACAGTTTACAGTTTTCGCAGGCACATAGCTCATAAATAATGCAAAAAAATGTGTAAATCTTCGCATTTTCAAAGTAATCTAACTCGTTACAGCTGAATCGTTAGAGGATAGAAAACGGAACTTAGGCAAACGAGATACGACTTATATAGGTAGCAACTTGGCCAGTCAAAGATAGAAATACGGTGCTGCAATCTGCATCTGTATCGACAATACTAAATTGCAAATCACAAAATCCCTAATAAGACATGGCAGAAACCAGGAAGAACTAAAGTTATCAATTATCTCTCAACTTGTTATGTTATCAAATCAGCATATCAGTGCTCAGATTTAATCAGTTTCAAATCTGACGAATTATTCATAATTCAAACAGTTTGACTAGACTGAGCACAGAAGCGTAATCCATATTCCACAAAACTCAAAGAATGGAGAATATTGTCGACAATGCTTCAAAAAAGTGGTTTACGCTCAGCGCCGTAACCAGGGGGCATTGCCCCCATATCCATTGAATTTGCCCCCTACGAATTTTCAAATAGAATAGTAGTCTGGTTTTGCTGTCATTCGAAAGAAAAACTTTAGATCAAATTTTCAACGAAGAAATAATGAAACTATTTAATAATAATAAAAAAACGTAAATTGCAATTGTATTAACAGTAATTGTTTCATTTTTTGTAAGCAACCATTATTGTTATTGGGCACGTCAATAAAAGAAGGTTTGCCAATTACGCAAAAAATATTTGGTAAGTTCGAGCGAAATGAGCAAAACATTTTACGCAAATATCTGAATTTAGGCTTGCCCCCCCCCCTCCCAAAGAAATCTGTTTGCCCCTCCTGAAATATCGACCTGGCTACTGGCCTGTTTATGCTGCTTCAAGAATACTCTCAGTAATGGCGTTCTTCGAGCCTTGAGAATATTTCCTCTGCCAATCCCACCTTCGCGTATTCATAAGTCTTATGTTTTTAAAAGATGTATTCGAGGGCTGGTGGTGGGAATGCTTGCTTCCCGCAACGCGCGCGTTTTGACATCATGTAGAATACTCCAAGGGCATCAAATACATGCCTAGAAGACAAAAAATGCAAACTGGTCTGGGAGTAAGATGTAAGATTAAAGAGCTGAACTATCTCTCAACTCTTTTTTTCTAGATGCTCGATACATAACAGTCTCATTGTACACCAAAATCCTCCCCCTCCTCCGAAAATACAAGAAACTGAGTCACGAGTGACGATGCAGCAGCCACTGAAATCCCTTTATCTTAGAATACGAAAAACTAGAGTCGAGATTTTCGCGACCGCCCTGTCGATCCATCTGACAAACACAAGTCATAGTCCGACGGTCTTCGTCGTCCGGCTCTCCTCGTGACTTGCAAAACCAATCATTAAGAACAATAAAATATACATATACAGGCTTGAAATTTAAATACAAACGTCGGCACAGACGGATACACATTTTCCATCATCGGTTTCACAATTCGAGGGCAGGGAGCTCATTCAAATCACCCACGCCCAACGTATTAACGAAAACAAGAAAGAGACAGACGATATCATCGCGTCAAAATTTATTTCAATTAACGAGAGCGAAAAGGAAAAAAAACACAATAAGACGGAAACTAAGCAGCGTGCAAAATTACACGGAAAATAAATAATGGAAACCTCGACGTATACATGCAACGCAAATTCGAGTGATAATTTTGTCGCAAATGAAGCAACACGGTTGAGAGTCCAAGAACGTACATAGAAATATTACACAGGCAGTGCAAATATTACTTTTAGCGGTGCTTATTAATGACATATATACAAATTCCGATCGACTAATACTCGTCGAAAATGCTAATTAGCCGCCTGTACACAGCGCAAGACCGACTGCCGACTACGAGACTACCTAGAGCGATAAATCAGCTCCGCGCATGTGCCTCCTAAATTCCGACACGGCAAATCAAAATTTCATTGATTGCTAAAATTCTGTTCAATGTACAAGTATACATTGTTATCCAGAGAGGATCTTTAGAAGCCATAGCACAACGGTTATACCGAAAACAGAGGCAATTTGCAATACCTCAGGGTGTAGCAAACAACTTGTTCTTCCTCTGTAGCAATTTTCATGCAGAGAAGCTTATTCTAAGAACCATTTTCTCTTTCCACCGTTCTTAAAGTACCCAATGTAGGTACGAATTTGTTTTGAAATTAATACAATCATAACAGAAATGTGTTTGATACAGACTTGCCCGCCTACGCCCCTCATCCACCAAGCCGAAGAATATGGAAAAGTAATGTCGTTGAGGAGAAGAGGGTAGCGATAACTAAATAATTCCACGATTAGTGTTGACCATATTCTGCCTCCAAGAAGAATACCGTGGCAACATTGTCAGATGTTTCACTGCCAGTTCCATATAACACCATAATAAATGCAGAGTTGAGTAAAACTCATACAGTGTGGCGGCTGAAAAGTTTTAGGTGGCTGCAAACAAGGCAATGGACAGCCAATTTTACTGCCAAAGCATTTTGGCCATTTTTAAGCCAGCTTACTACTAACTAAGCTGGTAGTGCTGCCACTGTACTACTAATTCTACTGCCAGTTCAGCCAGTAGCAGCTCACTCAAGTTGAGAGTGCTGCTACAGAATATTTCCAACACATTACCAGTTCACATCTCGCTGGTTTACCATCAATTACACTGAAAAAGCTACCGGCAGTATCTCCATGTTCTCCTGGAAGTATTTGGGCATTTATCACTGCCAAATCAGCTGACAGTGACGTGGCAGTACATCCTTTCTTGCCAGTGACATTCAAAAAATCTTCGTAGTGTGTATTTTATACAGGTATTTTCATTTCCCGAAGCGCATGAGTTTAAATTACGAGAAGGACAAGAACTTGTCTACCATCGCAGGTTAGAAGAGGCTTTAAAATATATTCCCACATTCCATCGTAATTCTCTGTCCTCCCCCCCCCCCTCAAAAAAGCTACTAATATAGAGTTTGGAAATCAGTTTATCGTTCTGCTAAGTACGACACATGGTTGATATCGGTTTCTTCTTGAGAATGTTAAAGAGTTGTGATCAAGTCTGACAGAATCTTGAATAATTTTATTAAAACCTGGACGAGCTTTATAAAACTTACATAACTTTGAAATAGGCATGAAAAGATCTGAAGAGTTGTATCAGTCTCACAGAATTCTGAACTGTCGTGGAAAAACAAGAAAATCCCGACCAAGGTTGGAAACTGTTAGAAGTGTCTGAAGTTTACAAACAAATCTTTAGGAAAGTTACAGCGCTTTACACAAATATAAGAGAGTCGTAAAAGGTTTTTTGCAGTCTTAAAACAGGTAGAAGCGGCTCATAGAATTTTCAGCAAATTTGGAAGTATTCTAATAAATTTAAGGAGTTTTACTGAATCCTAATGTAGTCTGGAAGAGACGAAGTTCGGAAGAAGTTTGAAGGGTCTGAAGGAGTTTACATAAATCTAAAAGGTAGAAGGACCTTACAGTGCATTGAAAAAGCCTGAAAACAAGGATGGGCAAAATCATGAATCCAGTGATCTCAAACAGCACAGGAGGAACTTTCGAGGGCTTGCATGAGCCCTCCCGAGATATCTCGAAACCGCCAACAAAGAATTCTACCCCAATCCTCTCTCATCTGAATTTACTAGGGACATATTCATAAACTGCTGGAATTCTGAGGATCAAATCCCACCCGTACCATCAGAAACGCTATTTTGTACTCGACTCTACAACTAAACCCCAATTTTCGGTAGGGAGAAGGGGAAAGGATCCATTACGATGCATCCCGATACAGGTCTGAATAAATTTCGGTTATAATCTGGTTCACATTCCAGGGCGTGCCTGTTTGAATCTAAACTCAGAAGTTCTACACAACAGTAACGGACTGTGCGCACGGCTTGATCAGGGATCACGTATCGGAATTTCAAAAGTCGAAATCTGAACTGCATTTCATATGAATTAACAACCCTGATGTACATTCGGGCACCACTGTCGCCCTGTGATGAATGACGCTTATAGAAAATTTTCGAGATTCACATCCCTTCCCGAATTACTCCGAGCTGATATTCGAAGGCGAATGATCTGTAATTTTTACGTCAAGTTACAATATTAATTAACCGAGTGAGTATTTTCGCGTTAATATGAATAACATATGGGTCACGAGTACCGAAATTGTACAACAAACAAAAGAAGCAACACGAATAAAACTCGACCCCTATGAAATCATGCGGGTTAGTTATCGTCGGGCTGGCAGGACACCGTGCTGATAAATCAGATAAATTATGCACCCTTAGAAATAATTTAAAGACCGCAAGATACCGCAGAAATGGCTTTTTACACACAACCGAGCGATTCAAACAAGACAAGAGTTTACAAAATTTATGTAATAAAAGAACCCGCTACTCCAGCACTTTCATATCCAGTCACACTTCATTTTAGGAAGCCCTATTAACTTTTTGATATCTTTCAAGTTTGAACGTGTAAAACGAAAATTCAAACCCAAAATCTATTCTGAAAGGTTTAAACATTGAAGTCGAACACAACTGCTTGCTGCTGTCCCCGCCGTAGTACGGAATTTCGAAATATCTCAAATCGCAGTATCTTAGAATTGGGACCTAATTGCAGATGACATTTAGGACCCTTTTCTGTGACAATCTCCAATCGAAATCAAATTTCACGACGGACCACGGTTGTTTTGTACCCGCCAAGACCAACAAATTCAAAGGTAAGAATCACCAATGTGCTTCCTACCAAGGATGGGTAAGATCGTATAATTTTAAGACTGTACATCGTCAAGATCCAAAAAAGTCGCGATCCAAGATCATTTCGCACGAGCACTGAATTCAGGATCTGAATAATCGTGATTTTTTCCTGACTTCTAAAATTATCTAACATCAGAAAGATCATAAAAACTAGTAAAATCATCATCCAAACAAAGGCGGAGCGAAGGGGATAACACTCCTTTCGTCGTTACGAAAATCTTCGAAGTCGCCAGTTTTCGGTAAATTCAATCACTAGTCGGTAGAGGAGAGACTATAGAGCAAGTATCTGTTTTCAAGTACTTGGAGGTATTAGCCGACGAGAACTGCTGTGCGGCACGTAAAATACGGTCGAGCATCGGGCTAGCGAGAGCAACATTCGCGTAAATGCGGAAGTTCTTTGCCTCCAACGATCTAAGCCTGGAACTGCGCCTCCGTATGGTTCACTGCTATGTCCTGTCCGCCCTCCTGTATGGCTGCGAGGCATGGACTCTCACAAAAGCAATGGAGTCAAAAATCGATGCCTTCGAAATGTACGTCTACCGAAGACTACTGAAAATCTCTTGGACCCACAAAGTTACGAATGCGGAGGTTCTACAACGGATCGGCCGAAACGAAAAAGCCGTGCTGGACATGATTAAAGAGCGCAAAATGAGATACCTGGGTCACATTCTGAGAGGCAGCAGATACAGTATACTAAAACTCATGCTGGAGGGGAAAATCCAAGGAAAGCGGTCGCCGGGCAGACGGCAAAATTCCTTGCTGGGTGACTTACGGCGTTGGACGAGACTATCGTCAGCGGAAGTCTTCAGAGCAGCGGTCGCCAGGCTGAGGATTGCATTGAGGGTCGCCAATCTTCGCACATCGGAGACGGCGTAAGAAGAAGAAGAAGTGGGTAAACAAGAGAATCGTTAATTTGTTACTTTTCTTTTTTCTTTTCTGCTTGAATGAAAAATTTTTGTATCATTGAGTCGACATTTTCAACGTCAATTGGCAACAATGTTTGTAGCAAATTGATATTTCAAACTTTTCTCCCCCTCCCCCTCTCGACAGAGCTCATTCTGCCCCTCACAGATCAAAAGGAATTCATGACCTTTTTCATGATCTTGAATCTTTTTTCAAAATAATGTTTTGATCTGAATTCGCTTTAAAAAAAAACAGCAGATCAAGATCTCAGATCACTGGATTCATCGTCTTGCACATCCCTGCTTCTTACCATCCCACGTAAAGGTAAAACTCGGCTGAAAAATCGAGAATAACGATGAAAGTTTTCCTCAAGTACATTAATTTGCTCTCTACGTATACCGAAAATTACCAAAACAAGCGGTGTAGATAACTCCCATACAGGGGGGGGGGGAGACGAAGGTTACTATAAAACTCTGATCGCGATAATAAAAACTGAAAGCTTAAAGTAACGGTGTTCGGTGTTTGCACCAACGCGTCAATTTCACTTTCGTTTCTTCTTGAACGTGAAAACAGACCTGGCGACTTCACTTTTTTTTTGTTTTTTTCCCTTTTCTTTTTGGAGTTCATAACGTACATCGAAACTAAGGGCCGGAATTACGATAGTACGGTTAACTGGCACTCCGTACGACGGCGCGAGGATTGAAGGGACAGGAAGTCACAAAACGAACTCAGTCGACAGTTTGAATGCGGCCTCCCGTCAGCTGACGATTGACTAAAGGCCACCTTTGACTTTCAGATCAGCGCCGCACATCCTATCTACGCACATGTGTGAAAGCAAGAATATTAGGTTACCGTTTCACGTTCGCTGCAACCAACACGATAACATCTGAATCCAACGAGAAAAACGAAAAACTGGTTCTTAAAAACTAAATTTTTTTTAACCACATGGCCGTTGCTTCTCTAAATTCGCCAATAGTCAGCGACTGCGAATTCAATTCCGTATGCGTTTTCCTGCGGTGCCCTAAAACACATGAATTTACCCACCATAGGCCTCATCAACCATATTATCTCACACTCGAATGCAGAATTAGGTACCTAGTTTTAAAATCACTACTAATGAGGTAACACAAACCAATTCTACACCAGGTTTAGTAGTTGGCACATGTAATACCGCATGGTAAAGCCAGTGTGTTCCTATTCGTTGTCTGAGGAACACTGTTTATTTATTTTTATTTATTTATTTTTCGGATACATAGCATAAAGATGTGACGTACACAGGAGGGGAGAGGGTATGGATGTACACCCACCCTCTCTCCCAAAGGAAAAAAATACAGCTTTAGAGATTATCAACCAAAATTTAGACTTTTTTCCCTTTTTTTGGCACACAAAGTGTAAATTCGGGCGAAATTTTGTAGTTCTGCCACTATTTCCTACCTCCAAGGAGAGCTTCCTATTTACGCCACTGGTATAAAGAGTTAAGCTCATTCCCCTTTCATTAAGTTCTTGAAACAATAACAAGTGAATTGTACGAACCACTGCCTGCGTAAAATCGAAAGCTCTTTAAAATTGTTCACTTGAGAAATTTCCGTCGGATTGATAAGAATAAAATTATAAGCAGAGGCGAAATTTTTTCAAGATGACGGTGGAATCGTGCGTCATAGAGAAGGGGAACTTCAGGCATGTTCATTAGTACGATTTTACCAACAATTTGACCGAATTCAGTTTGCACTTTTCCAGACGGAACCCTATTTTGATCTAATCTGCTCACACGAACTCGACTATTTAGAAATTTGCCAAAGTCTTCATGATACCTTTCGGTAACTCTTGTTAGAGGAAAACTACTTCTATAGAGATTCGGAGCAACCTTCGCAGCCGCGAAAGAAACAGCTACGCATTCAGCAGACCATGAACTTCATTTTCAAAATGGAACTTTTAGCTGACTTAAAAAAGATTACTCTTGACCTAATGTGGAAGTGGGGGTGGGTTGAAATTTTCAGGACATTTCACGTAAAAATAAAAAAAGATAATGGTTCCTACTGAACGATAGCAAAACCAAGCGTTATGAAGAGGAGGGAATGGGAGTTAAGGTCTCTAATGAATTGTCCCCCCCCCCGCAAGGGTCCGATTGTAAAATAAGTACATTATGAACTTTTTCTGAATGTATTGCTTATTACCACAGTTTATGTTCTGCACATTTTGCCTGTACGTGGCAACAGTGGAGAGATGAAGGAGCGTGAAGTATTGTAGAGGAAATGTTCAACAAAACAGACCTAAAGATCGGATGGATTCATATCCCCTCTTGTCCACTACAGCAACTTTACTTGAATGCGACCATAAGCGTGAATGGCTTTCTGAAAGTAAGAAGACTAAACTTTTCTTACACACTCCATATGCAATTTTTCAATTTTCTGGGAAGGAGGAGCCTCATTCCAAACTACCCTTAGTCCACAAAATTAAAGTGTGGGAAATCGATAAAAACTTCATACCCCTACTATTTGCGCTTATGAGTAAAGTACTCGTCTATCAATAAATACTACAATTCAATTTGCTCTGTTCAGAAAGGAAATGGGACGGGGGAGGAATGATACGTTCAGGACCACCGAGAAGGGGGGAAAGGGTACTCTTCCCCCTGGGCTCAGGTTTTTTAAGGAGGCCCGCAGAGCCACAGAAATTATAATTATCAAATAGACAATATGCCCTTTTATGAGCAATGTAATTTCAGTTTAGGCCCGCACATCTTCCCCGGGCCCGGTTTGGCTCTTGGCGGTCCTGGATACGTTCACGTCAGGTAACTGTTTGTTTCACACGAATGAAACAATAGACCAACTCACCCATGACGTCACCGCAGGAAGATTCGTTAGAAAACGAGTCTTCGGTTTCTAAACAATGAAACAAATGAGTTTTGAGATAACGATGGTCTTCTTTCAGACACCATAGCAGTAACAGTAAAGCGAATAAAAACTGGAATATTACGTATTATTTTTAGAATCCTTATCTGGCGAAGATGTAATTTAGAAGAAAGAGCAACTTTTTGTTGTGACGGCGAGTTGACTTTAATGCCTAAGAATGAAAATACAACAAAAAAGAGATGAAAGCCCAACTTCAGTGCTTTACAGGTTTGCACAAACATACCCAGTCCTCAAGGACCATTGTGGCTTGAATAATCATATAATCCGATAAGTTTGAATCCTTTGAATGAGTCGATTATTTCAGTCGGTCTCCCCACACTATAGATTTCTTTGTACAGGTAATATTTTCGTAAAATTTGGTTGAATTTATAAAATGTTCCTGTTATAAGAATTCTGAAAATATATAATTTCAATTTATTGCTTTACTTTCAACTTAATAGCTAAAGTAACTGAAAGATGAGTATCGTTATGAAAAGCACGTTTTTCTTGATAACACTTGACAATGTAGAACTTTGGTTAGAAGACCAAGCCTAGCGAAGTAACGATGAATCGGCCTGTTAGAAGTAAATTTCATTTTCTAGTAGTCACTCTCAATCGCTCTCAATTAATGAGGACAACCGACGGATCAGACGCAACCAATTAGAAGTAATTCATTAATCGAATACACTCGATTAACCTCAATAATCGATTAATTACAAATACTTGATGTATCAAAAATAATTGGTCAATCTAAAAAAATCGGCTGATTAAAGGCAATTGATTAATCGATAAACGCACTCATTAATTGCAAAAATCAGTATTTCTAACGCAGGTCACTGCGGATTTTTTAACTCAAGTTTTCAAATTTAATCTCCTAAGTCAGTTTTCAATATAAAAAGCTTCTTCTGAACTCACAATAATTTCATCTACTTCTACACTGCCCACTGACTGTTGTACCTCATCATACACTTACGCAATCATTGTTAAAGGCTGTTTCCGTTTTAGAAGTTCAGAAATCCGAACTCAACCTGAATCGAAAACACTGTAGCCAGCCAGTCACCAACTAGTCACATATTTTGATGCGGTTGATCGGCGAAAGCTGTGTTGTAATCAAAAGCTAAAATATTAGGCTGACCTTTTACAGCAGGAAATCCGATATCATCATCATTATGTTCTCTGCCAGACATACTTGACCCGCTACATCGACCATTTCCCAAGATCGATGTACGAGCTTCAATTTTTCTTGTCCTTACGACGCATATTTTCACATTGGGAACAACGAGTAGGATGCATGGAAACCAGTTCTACTCAGGCACTTTTCAACACAGGATTAGCTGAACGACGGATAACACGCCTCGGCAAAATAGACATTAAGCGCACGTCATTAAATAGAAGGCAATGAACTGACCTATCGAGATTATCAATAACGACTGAAATTTTTCTCGATTTCCTTTTTCGGATCCGACAGGGCGCCTCCGCAATGTGACCAGAAGGCCATCGCAGATAGCACCGGAAATCGGAAACGAAAGTTATTCGTTTGAGATTCCCCCTCAACCAGATCGTAAAAGAAAACTATAAGTTTTCATGAAATTATACGAATGAAACAAAACAAAAACGAGTATTTAAATATCTTCACACGTGACTATTCCACACGCAACCAACATTACGACCAGCGTTATCACATTGTAAATCCATTACCATCTTTCGAACAAGTTTTGTAATATCTCTTAATGTCTATACACTGTACGCATCTCGCTCTGCTCGCTGCTTGGTGATGTCCTCCGATCAGACCAGTGAGTTCTTTCCAGCTAAATTTTCGAAAATTAATTCAACGGGAATATTAAGTCCGAAGATTCTTCCACGATTCAAACGGAACTTAATCTCGAAGGAAATTTTCTAAATGGTGACCACCATCAGCGTGCTCAGCGCCGGCGACGTTCTGGTTCATACAGTAAGTGGTGTACGCGCTACACTCCAGAGGCCTAGGGCGTAGCAAAAGTATCCATCAGCTAAGCTTCGCAGAAGTTGGAAATAGTAAAATCTTTGGACATTTAGTAGCATCGTATAATATTTCACTGCTGAGTGTGTAAATTCGTTTTCGCTCTTTCAAGACTTCTCCAGCCCAGCTCAAGACTTGCAGGGACTTGACACTTTCGATAGACTCTTTAAGCCACTTCCAGCACCTTTCAGACTGGTGTAAAATTTCCCGAACTTCTTCAAGACTCTTTCAACCACTTCCAAACTCATTCACGACTGTTTCACACTTGATTAATACTCAATAAGTCTCCTTTTCAAAACTAATTATAACGCAGTAAGACTCTTGAAAACTCGTTTAAAACTCTCATCTTCCAGGCGAACATGAAACTAACATTCATTCTCTAAACTTCTCCAAGCAAATATCTAAAAACAAAATACATAAAACTGAATTTAATGTAGACACATAATTTTGGCACCTGGCCTAGTAGATTTTATTCAGAATAAACTGTACTACAAATTCAGGGCTGAAAACCTTTTTCAAATTTGAAGCGTTCTTAGCTTAGTATAGGCCAATGAATGCACAAAAATGTAATTTGAGGCGATACTAAGCCAAGAACGCGTGGGAATGAAAAGTCTGAAAAGTTTTCAACACTGAATTTGTAGTACTGTTCACTCTGAATAATTAAATAAGTCATCATCAACCACTGAGCTAGGTGCAAAAACCGTGTACTTACACTAATTTCAATTTTTTTTAGAGGGGTTGAAATTCTGTGGTTGAGGTAAATTTCCCCTCAGGATCTCATTTCTGTCAACTGCAAAGATTCCCAGAAGTTACACATTTACAATATAATATGCTTTTCTAAGCATGGGGGCGGGGGGATTTGATCCCAAATGTTACAAAAACGTCAAATGAGGAAATTCCTCCGATCTGACAATCTAAGGATAATCATTGTCGTGTGATTCTCAAGAACATGTCTAAAATGTAGAATCCAAAACTTCAACCACAACGCCGAAAAAAAAAGTTCTTCAGATATGACAACTATCTGAACTGATTTTCTGCACTCAAAATGGCGGATCGATTGTACCCATGTGTAACTAGGGAGCCTCAGTAAACTCTTGAAGTCATTTCTAGTCTTACTTGAATTTATTTCAAGACTTTTCCAATCGTGATTAGAACACAATAATATACTTTCAAACCTGATAAAAATGCTTCAAGACTCTCCTAGACTCGCTGAAAACTTTTGGAAACTTGTATTTGTTTAAGACTCTTCCAGACTTGATAGAAGAGCTGTACGACTTTTCTAAACTCATTTAAAACTCTTTAAAGACACTTCTGAATTAAATTGTGTGAAACACTTCAAACCTCCTTTACACTATTTTAAAATACTGTAAGACATTTCTAGGTTCGTTTAAGATCCTGAGGCATTTAGAGCCTCATCTAAATTTGTTCAAGTTCAAACTTGATTAGGACACAATAAAATCTTATGAAACTTGTTAGTCACTCTAAGACTCTCGCGGACGTGTTTGGAACTTTCTTATCTAAATTTGTTCAAGACTTCCAGACTTAATTAGGACTCAGTAAAGCGCTTCAAAATTGTAAGCTTCTCCGAGACTTTTTAAAACTCTCCGAGACATTTCCTACTTTTTCCCAGACTGCAACAACGGACTCGTTTTGTTTACTGTGCTGTGAGGTCCTTTTACTTTCTACACTTTTTCAAATTCTTTCAAACCCTTCAAACTTATTCCAAATTCGTCTAAAACTCTTCCAGACTGAATTAGGATACGTTAAGCCACACTGGAATTCCTTCAGCCACATCCAGCGTCTTCCAAACTTGTTCAACACTCGGGGGCAATGAGTACGGTGCCGACTAAGGCCCTGGAAAGGCTCCTAAACTTGCCACTACTCCATACTGCTATAGAAGCAACTGCGATAATGGGGGCTTATTGTCTGGGGTCAACCAAACCTTCAGGCCCAAGAAACAGGCCACAGAAGGTTATGGGAGATGGCGGGGACGATGAACAAATGCTTTGGGATGCCAAAGGATATAATCGCAATGGAACACTTCTTTATCAAGCTGTACCGTGCGCTAATACCCACACGGGAGGCTTGGGAAAAGAGGTGGCCAAGCATTCTAGGAAAAGAGGAGAATGCGTGGTTTGCAGATGTCTCTAAGAATGACCAAGGCGTAGGATCGGAATCACGAATGCAAAAGGCGCTGGCAACTATTCAGTGGCCCTATGCGAGGGCGTCACTATCCTCCAAGCAGAGGTAATGGCGACCACGGGGTCCATTGATAGAAGCCAGCAGAAGGGCCTTGTTAATAAGCAGATCTATATCTATACAGACAATCAATCGGCTATTAATGCACTATTGTCACACCAAACTACATCCCTGGTGGTGGCGGAGGGTGTTAAGAAATTATACACCCTTGCTCAGGAGAACCGTGTCACCATGCTATGGACACCGGGACACAGCGGCATAAAAGGACATGATCGCTGGCAAGCTAGTGAAGGAGGGCATAAAAAAAGGAACTGGTAACACCCAGGCCGTGTCTTCCTGTAGCATACAGCGTCATAAAATCCAAAGTAAAGGCTTGGATAAGTAAGCAGACGGAAATGCACTGGCGGTTGGCCAGTGGCATGAAAGTCACCAAAACACTGATAGGGGATGCCCCAAAGTAAGTATGCCAAGTTCCTATCAGGGATTGACAGGAAACATGCAAGGCTCATGGTCGGACTACTAACTGGTCATGGGGCAATAAAACACGTGTGGTATAAAATAGGAGTGGTGAAAAGCGGCTCCTGTAGGTACTGTGGAGAAGAGATCGTGTGTCAATGCCCAGCAAGAGCCGGGACAAGACGCGAAGCATAGGGACCAGAGACCAGAGTATCCAGCATACAGCTCATTGAGATTCTCACTTTGGCTATGAAAAAGAGGCTTTAACAGCAACTCGGGGAATAGTGCAATACGGACTGTAAAGTCTGAGCACTCGGCGCATATAGCGCCACCTCAAACACAAATAATGGAATGGAATGTTCAACACTCTGTAAGGCTCTTTGAGGCCTGCCCATGAGACACTTGAATTTATTTACAACTCTTTAATCACATTTTCAAGCCTCTCCCGAACTATTATGAACAAAGATGAGACATATATTTCTGAGAGCCAGCATCACGCTCTATGAAAATGACTAAGTAGGAAAAAAAACTCATTTGCTGTATCCTGAAGGAGTCCAAGCTGCCGCCTCTGAGCAGGCAGCAAATGGCAATCTTCTTTCAACGGGCGTTTACTCACCAAAATATGAGACATCGACTCGTGCAAAATGCAGGAGGGAAAAGTTATGGTGCGTTTATTATTATTAAAATACGCAGATGAAGAAAAACCCGTCGAGAGGCGAAGAAGCAGCGAAAACGAAAGTAGAACTGGTGACTATGCAGCGAGTTACAAGATGCTTCATTTGGCAGTGATTCAAACCAGAACCTGGCAGTCGAATCTATTAACATCTGTTTCTTAGTTTTAGTTAATTACAACGTTGCCACACCTATACGCCATCTCGACTGCTTCACAACTCGAAATTTTTCTCAGTCGTTCCTCATTCGCCGCGCTTGAAAATTTTCGCGTGTACCTGTACGTTCGCGAGATGTACCTACACTCTCGTCATCTCATTAAAACACGGGCACGTCATGACGTCTCTGCTCTTTCAAGTTTTCAACTAAGCAGGTACATGGCCGGTTAAATAGTTTTTTAATTTGTACTCGGCAAAATTGAGAATATTCCGGATTTTGCTCCCCGCCGTTGCTTCGAAATCATTATTGGCGCGCCGTCCACTGACACACGAGCTCAGCGCGAAATTCAAGGGTAGAGGACGATATTCGCATTTTCTTGTTGTTTCTTCTTTCTATTTGGTAACGCAAAAATTCCGCGCAAATGACGAAGATTAATTGTCCGGATAGAAGGGCAATAAATTTTCTTAGCCGAACCTCATGTATGACATTAGTCGATAATCTCTCGAAACGGATTTCGAAAACATCACGTTGTGTAACACAAACTGGCAACAACGGTTCACAATTTATGAAAGAAAATAGGAAGGAAGAAACATGGGGCAAAAGAAAAGAAAAAACGCATTTCACGTCTATTTTTGTTTCACTCAAAATTCGAGAATCGGCGGGATTGTACACGAAAGCAGGTTAGGTAAATATCTATAATAATAATTACGAGATAAAAATAAACTTCCAGAATGGTACTGTCGGTCCTTAGTTTCGAGTATGTACCAAAATTAGCCATTTTACAGATCTGCGTCTGTAAATTTGGTAAATGGCATGTTGTTCGGACCATCAAGGACCGACCCCTCTGCTGCCTCTGCTGGTCGATCACGGCAAATGTAAGGAACGTTTACGAGGAAGTAACAGACTCATGTGATCTACGCTTGAAATCATATCAGCTAATTCCTGATGTTGAGATCCACCCAACTTACGTTGAAAATTATTCTATCTTTGACTTATTGTCTTCATGGCCTGATAAGACTTAATCAAACTTCCTCAAGATTATGTACGGGCTTCCGTCTCTTCCAACCCTCATATAGGCTCTATTAGATAGGCCTTATTAATACTCTTCCCTAAGTCATCCAGACACTCAGATGCTATCTGTGAAGACTCATTTGGACTCCCCCAGAATCATTAAAAGATTTATTAAAGCTCGTTTGGATTTTGTTAAGGTTTCCTAAAATTCATTTAGACTATATTAAGACTCATTCCGATCCATCAGGCTTGCGTTAAAAATCATTCAAACTCTCCGAAAACTCGTTTAGAAACCCTTAAGGGCTCTTCTGAAACTAACGCACACAACTGTAACGATTTTTCTTGACTCAGAATTCGGATTTCATAACGAAGACTCTCAAGTAAGATCCACACCAAGTTAAGGCAAATTAAGATTCACTCATACGATGCTGAGAGCATGCAGACTCACTCAAACTTATAAAGGCCCTGGCGAGACTAAGACTCATTCAGGTCCTTTTAAGCAACTCCACAGCCTGATCATTTTTCCATGGTAGGACAACTCGGTGTTCAGAAGGAGGGGCAATATGACAATTTCCACCTTCAATACCTTTATATTTCAGAAAGCAAGCAAAAAAAAAGTCTTCAGTTTGAATTGTGCCTGGATTTGGAAAATAAAATCTGCCCGAGGAGCAAAACGTCAACTCAGAAGGAGACACTACTCATATGAGCCCCTTTTTTCCTGAATTTCTTATCAGTATTCGGGGAACTATTTTCAATAAATTTTCACGATTAAAATTAAAGTTAAACCTGGATCGGGACGTTATTTTGCCATTCATCTTCCAACAATGCAAAAAGCCATGTTGTTTTACAGCATAGCTGTAGAACTCGTTATAACCCATTTCGACGCCGCAAGACTCAATCAGCTCACCTTAAAACCAGTACTTTCATTCGATTCTTTAAAAATTCATTCAGACGGTTTAAAATTCATTCAACACTGTTAAAGCAGAATAAGAGCCACGCAAATCATGTTTATTCAGACTCTGACTGAGTGACAAGAAAGTTCGAGGGGGGGGGGAAGCTTGAACTCTCAAAAGCTCCTGAAGTCCGCCAATTGATTTTATTTCCTTCTCAAATTCTTTCCCCGTCAAACTTGTTAACCAATCACGTTTCATCTAGGAAGTCGCAAAAGCAAAATCATTCATTTTATTGCAAACTGGCTGGAGGATTGCTTGTTATGTTGACTGGCTCCAGTAAATGAACCCTTAATTAATACTGAAGAGGTCACTAAACTCTTTAATCGGTAATAGATCTTTACTTCATAGCTGTTATACAGATACTGGGTCCATTTCCAAGCCATCTCTGCTACGGGCAATAGATGGGTCTGGTTCTAAGCCATCGCTAATAGAAAAAAAGTTGACTCACCTCCGGATGATCTTTAACTGGCACAAAAACTTTTTCGGTAAGCGTGACTGGTTCACCGACTGGATCCGGTAATACTAGAGGTTCTTTTTTGACTCCATTGACTTGAAATAAACTACTCCGTACCCTCGTGATTTCTGAAACAAATTATGTCATGTTAAAATCGCATATTTAGCTTACACAGTTCAAATTTACATATAACACTAAGTCATCATTTTAACGAAATTTGGCCACGGCCGTAGCAAAATAAATTTATTGCGGGGCGAGAATCAAATTTTCCAACGGTTGAGCAAAAAAGGAAAAGAAAAAATCTCTTAAGATTGGTGAATTTGCCAGCTGAGCACCTGAAATTGTCAATTTGCCGACTCTGAAAAATGATTACAGGGGCGAGCCACTTTCATACCCCCCTATGGCCTCTATCCTGATCCTGGCGCTGAAGTAAACAACCCGAAGCAGTTAGAATACAAGACTACATGACAGAAATACCACAAGAATTGATTCACCAACCTGACCCACGATCAGGCACTGAACTTGTCAAAAACGCGCACCTTTTCCGTAATAAAATTCACCACGATCCCATTTCCATTTTTTCGCAAACAGAGTAAACATTATTATTAGCAGTTCAATTATTACACCTCAACTGTACATTCAGTGCCAGACTTTATTACTCGGCTGTTTCCGCTACAATCCTCATAAATTTTCATAATTCACAAACCTGACAGACGCTTAATACATATCCATGTGGGAGAACAAATAGGTAATGATATACAGTATTTCAATTGTCAAACACTTGCTTCTTTCATGGTGCAAATGAAAAGGAAATTTCATACACAGAAAAAAAAAATACACCAAGTGAACTTACAGAGACAAAGTAACTATATTCTGTCAAGAGGTCACCACTGACATCACATATATCAGAATTCCGAAACGACTACAACCTCTTTGAAACCACTGCAAAGAAATTTCAATTACACGTATGTGCAAAATGACAAGTAAATGCGGACATGTTGCTTGTACAGTATCAACAAATTTGTAAACATTTTTTGCAAGTCGACTCAATTTCTAATAACCTTACTATACTCGGTCCTACCCTCAAGAAACCCTCTCCCAATTCATCATACTTATTCAAGTTCAGCTTGGTCATTTTTGCGAACCCCGTCCTTACTTTCATTTTCGATATACGGCCAGTGTGATTTATTTTCTGCACTTGCTGTCATCTCAACGCTTCATTTATAAATCTGCATAATAAACTATCTTGACCCTCGTTATCAGTTTATCAGTCTCTCCTCAGATGTTTGCATATTTTATACTTACCGTCTACCAACTGTCTAATGGACACGATAGACAAGATCATTACCGATATTAAGTAAAGACATAGTCGTGAAATATTTCATCAGAACCCAACAAGATTGAATACAGACTGTTCATTACTCAAACATGGGGCAAGATCACACGAGACGGAGCCTCGGGTAGTAATGCTAGTAGATCTCTTTTCCTCTCCCTCGCCGACAAATGTAACTCAGAGTAACTCAAAAGAAATATGTGTTGAATGATGGCGCCACATTCGCGGGTTCTTTATCAGTTGTATCGCTCCGTGTGAGGTCCGCTTTGGGCCAAATAACAAACATTTTTCCCACTTGTTTTGAGTATTGAAAAATTACGGAAGCGAACTCCAAGCGATTTGGGTGAGCGATCTAGCAATACCAGAATGTTTGTTTACATCAAGAGAATCTCACCTCAACTCAGCTCACTCATTCCGGGCTTACTAACTAGGAATTGCTAAACCTGCATCCAGAAGGCGATAAGTCATCAAGACTATTAAATGTGTTCCGACTCTACTGTAAGACTAATGTTAGCATTCTTTAAAGAACGTTAGAACTGATTAAAATTCCGTAAGACACGGTGACTTTTCATATATTAAGATACTTTAAGGTTGCATAAGACACCTTATAACTAAAGTAAGAAATTTCAAGATCCGCTGGAATTGACTATAACTCATCAAGACTCTTCAAGACTTCATTCTAAGACTCCTACAGCCCTTATCAGGATTCCTCCAAACTTAGCCGGAACTCCCTAAGATTGATTGAGACTGACTGATATTAGAGTAAAACTTTTTAAGACTTGTCAAGACTCTACTCGTGTTCGAGAATTCTGTTCAAAAGGACTCAGACTCGTCGAGATCCAGCGGGAACCATTCAAGACAGGTTAAGTCTTCTGAAAACTCTATTAAGACTGACTGCAACTCGATAGGACATATTACATTATTCAGACTTATCAAGACGATTCAAGGCTCATTAAGATTCTAACAATCAGAACACATGGAAATTTGTCAAGACTTTATTAAGATTCATTAAGACACATGAAAACCTTTTCAAACTTATTAAGACTAGCTAAGATTATGATCCGGGGCATTAGAGCTTCGCTATGACTCGGTAAAGACCGTCACGAGTCCATTCAGGTTTGTCTACAAGGACTATTTTAGACTCATCGAAACTCGTGGACACATTGAGATTTGGTTGAGACTCGTTGAAACTCTTGAAGTTTCGTTCTTTAAAATCTCAATTATACTCTTTAACACCCACTGTGACGACTTCTTAATATCATTTCACAACTCACTTAGACTCATTAAAACCTCCTAAGGCGTGCTAAGATGCATCAATAATTCGCTTAGACTTCGTGAACAGCAATTAAGACTCGTTCACCGCTGTTATAGAGTCATTAAGACTCACTAAGACCCAGATGCAACGTTTGAGACTTGCTAAGGTTGTGATTCAACACTTAACCCCAATTTCCTAAAACTCTACTGATGAAGTTCGTTTAAATATGGGCTTTCCATAACATCAGAAAATATTCTCTATTTCCGTAATACTGAAGTAAAAAGCTCAGAAACCTAAGTTCACATCTCAGCTTCTTTTCATGAGATGAGGGAAGGAAAGGGATGTTAGTCGATTTCGGTACTCAGGCTCTTCTTCGTCGTTTCACAGTTTCTTTTCATCTCTCTTTTCGGCTAACTTCCGAAATCTTGGCTTTTGTATTTTAGCTTCCTGACTTATTCTGCAGGAGGACGATACGATGTTTTCTTTCTATATTCGTACATAGTACGAAAGGTGATCACTGTAGATTTTCTCTCAGAAGGCGAGAGAGGTCTCACATTACACAGAAGTTCGACGGCCTCAGAGATTCAGTTCGCCGACCTTCAGATTCCACTTGCAAGCTTCCTGAATTTGGCCTCGCAAGGACCTGGAGGACTTTTTGGTTTCGCAGCAGAATTCTATCACCACAATATTTCTCCACCATCTATTAAGGTATCTTAATTATACACGATAACGGTTTTCCTTCTTCATTCTCAATGTCATCAATATTCACGGTCGATGCACGGAAATGGCCGATACGAAGTCACCGGTTTTTCCTTCAGAATCAACGTGATTCTTCTGTGAATTGATTAAACATCACCGAGACCGAGTGAGGCAGTAACACAAGAAATAATTACTTTCCTCGTCAAATGGTAATCTGACACCAGCAGAACACCGGCGACATACACTCGCGTTCTTTGAAACGAAGAAGGTCGCTAATTAAATATGTGCGATCGAAGCTGGCCTCGCGTAAACGTATACCTCAGCGTCGCGTAAGTGTGGAATTCCACTGAAAACACCGAAGAAAAAACGATCCCAACATCCTGTAGAAAGTGATATACCAACTGGCAAGGCTGCGAAACACTCACTCACGGACTTTCGAAGTCTCGGACTCTCAAGCCCGACTCTCCCAAGTCCAAGTGCATTAGTAGACAGTATTGTCGGCTAAGCCACATTTCTAGTGTTTTGAACTATTATACCAACACGGCATCACGATGGGAAAGAATGTGAAGATCCATGACACATAGAACCCACAATTCTGCCCTTAGTTTCTGTCGATGGACGGCTAATTTCTGCTGTGTATATTTTATGACCACTTCTTCAATTCACGAAGCCGATGAAGACTTGATAGCTTCACATCGTACTTGCGGTTTCGGTGAAACCATCAGGAATGCTTTCTTACAAACTTTTTTGATCGTAGATGAGAATAGACGTGATGCTTGAAAGCTAAAGAGGCTTACTAAAGCTACTTGGGACGAGCGGGATTTGAACTTCCACTGCAGAAATCTTACAGCCGACGCAGAATGTCTTTGACATTATTTCGTTAATCGAAATGTTTTCGTTGCAGAAGGAGGTTTCCTCTCCTGCTCTCTCGGAATACCCCAGTCCCCCTTATTCTGACGCACGCCCATTCGGGGCATTTCCAGGATAGGGGGTGCGGTGTCCCAAGGCCAATTTGGCAGGCATGCATCGCCATACGCCCCACCATCACCATACCCCAGTAAATCAGTGCATTTCCTAAATACTGGTACATCTGTACGACTCTCAAGTTAGTACTTGCTACTCCTTGTCTGTTCCACATAGTTTTCATCTTAATTCACTTTCATTACTCAACATTTCGACGATTGTACCACAGACAGAGATATTGCACACATATAATATATTTTTGCATCATATAATCACTACTGAATAGATCTGTCGAGACTGAATCCTACCAAGGATGAATTAGCCCTCTCCCTAATTAAGCATCTGAAATTTTTCAATTCAGACGTAAAAACTAAAATAAGAGTTTCCGAGTAAATTATACACAGTCGATGATAGCGATATCAATTTTCAAGCAACGTCCGCTATCAGCCTTGAAAATAATCAAACCTTCTAAAAGGTATGGCTGTACCAACTCACTAACGATCCAATCAAGACGTCTTGATTTTTCTTGTTTATCGAATGTACATAAACTATGAAATTACGCCGAATACTATTAAATTCGCATTTTATCGCACTTCCGATGCTCATCGATGAAACATAATATACTAAGTACTTAATGAAGTTTATGGCGAATACTTCATTATCGCTAATCGACTGAAGTATAACCCGTGAAGATGAAACTGAAGAGTACGATGATTGACGGCACTTCCTACACACGGACTCGCTCATAAAGATCTAACCCACGACAGAAATATAGAACTAGAACTAGACCCTGACCAGTTTCTCATAGTAGAGGCAAATAAAACTCTATAGGACCTCGCGATTTGAGAGAAGCTGGGAGCTTCCCGAAATTCGGCAAGACTACATTAAAACTAGTTCGAACTACGTCAACACTCGTCGAAATTCTGTCAGAACGCCTCAAGACCTCTTTCAAATTTCTTCCGTCTTCGCCAGGACTAATCAAGACCAGTTAAGAAATCGATAAGACTTATTAAAATATGGCAAGAATCGTTTATAACTTGTTCAGCCTACATCAAGATTCGTTAATGATAGACAGGGTTGCCACTTTTTTTCAGGATTGGTTTTCCAGGCCAACTTTTCCAATTTTCCCTGACTTTTTTACAGGATTCCGAGAAAGCCCAGAGGGAGGAGAGTCACAGAAATTTTTTACAATACAGATTTTAAAAAATCGCTATCGAGAAGAAGAAGGTACAGATGTAATTTATGTAATATTTTTCAATATTAGAAATACTCAAAGAAAGTTGAGTCCATTCCAACAGATAAAAAAAGTTTACTCTGATAAAATACGAACTCGTTTGTTATTTTCAGAAAATTTCCCTGACTTAAATGAAAATTCCCTGACTTTTCCCTGACTGACCAAATTCCCTGACTTTTCCCGGTTTTCCAGAAAGTGGCAACCCTGATAGAACATTGCCAAGACTTCACTAAACACAGAGCACGTTAAACTTAGTTGAAAAGCTTCAAGATTATGTTTAGACTCATTAAAACCACTTCAAGAAGGATTCAGATTTGTTATACCTCATCAAGTGTTAAGAACTCAGTAAACGGGCGTGCGATTAGAGAAGGAAGGGGGGGGGTGTATCGTGGGTTACGTCAGAAAGAAGGGGGACAATGCGGAATCCTCACAAGGAGAAACACAGGGTAACCCAGAGAAGATGACCTAGTCTCATTTTTTAATTACATGAAAAGCATTCGACTGAAATTCGCGATACAAATTTTGATTAAAAATTCAGTCATAGAAATTTGCTCACGAAATACATCATTTAAATGACCGTCATTTTGGGCCACACAATTCTTTAATCGTCTCATGAAGTTTCACAGTTTCCATAAAGAACTAGGGTCTAATAATCCCCCACTCTACAACACCAACCCACATGGTAACTCTTTGGCGGAGTCGCAATTTCTGTTGAATAGTATCCTAGTTGTCTGTTGACCAGTAAAGGCAATTTTGTTACAAGAAGGAGGGGGGGGGGCTTAGAACTCTACGAAAAGCTCTTTACATCCTCACAATCGAATTCAACCGAAAATACTGCTCAACATAAAAGGCACGTTCTTTCACTGAATACCTAATGCTCCATGTTTACTAGAGTCGCGTGATAACGAAATTTCCACCTCTAAGCTACACAACAATCGCGTATTGGCCGCTGTAACAGTGTTATCAACCTTTCTATTACAAAAAGAAACTAGGTAATCTTCCCTGGGTCACCCTGTAGTATGGAGAACAGGAGGAAAGTTGTGACATTTTATACCTTAGTTCATACAAACGTAAGAATTTGAAAACTAGCACCTCACTGTAACCCCCTCTTGGATCCACATTTGGGGGAAATGAACCAAAAATAACTAATATGACCTGAAATGAAAAATGCTTCAAACGGAAATTAAATGGTCTCAGGCATACGTACAAGTTCCCACGGTCACAACAGCACTCAAACCATAAAGTATTTACCTAGGGTTGGGCTAAAAAACGGTATTTTTGACCATTTAACGAAAAATGAAATTCAACGTTTTCTAACGCCTTCAATTTTTAGAACAGGCAATACATCGTACTAAGATTTCTTTCATCCAAGCCAGTACTACTAGCCCCCATAGATTATTTATTTCGTCAATTATCATGCCTTGTATAACGTCTTGAAAATTGTGTTGTTTTCTTTTATTTTTGTAATTTGTCTTTTTATTATTATCGAGCCACAACGGCGTAGCCCCTTCAATTTCCTCATAAGCAACTTTTCGTACTCAACTTTTTTAGTTTCATCGAGTACTATGCGTACCTAACGGGTTCTTGAACGAAGTCCGGACACCATGTATAATAGTCTATGAAATAGTTTAATCTTAAGACAAGAAAATCAACAAAGTGTATTCAAAAACTTTGAACGCGTTTTTCTGAAAATCTTGTTTTTCGAAAATTGCGAGCTACCTTTTTTTAATGGATGTAGAGAGATAAATATAGCACATACGAAGCTGGGAAAGGTCTCATTTTGTCAGGAATTGAGTCTACTATACAAACATGTGCTTAACTCAAAAATGATTTGACCGACAAAGTTGACCCTTTTTATGGAAACTGCCACATATGCACTTTCGCACGCACACACCAAATTTCACACTTGCATGATAAGAAACATAATTCTTATAAATTCTGCATCAATTCATCGTACTAAAAACAGTCCTGTAATATAGCCAGGAATCCTTCATAAGACGGCATCACAGAATACAACCGTGGGAATACAATAACAAACTTTGGGAGCAAATTAAATTGCCAGGGCAATGAATTCTTTGCTCTAGTGAAGTTAGAGCATCTAAGAACACTGTTCCGCGTAGTGAATTATGAATCGTCGGGCACCAAGCGACTGAAAATGGCGGATGTTGGTACTTGGGTGTTTCCGGGTACTCTAGTGAAGTCGACCTACCCAGATGGACAATTAGGAACACATAGAATCAAAGACCGAGAGACGTGTGGCTAGGACCATGTCCACTCAGTCCAGCTATAGATTAATTTCCGGAGTCATCGTGCGCCCACGTTTTTAATGGTTGATTCGAAACATAACCATTGAACAAGAGTATCTCGATCTCGAGATCTCTTTTTTTCACAATATACTTTCAACTGCCACGCTGTACGCACAACAAAGGTCAGGAAGACCGCCCTTCGATGGGCTGTGTCACCATCTTTGACTATGTAGTATGTACATGGAAGATGGAGAACACGTGAAATATACAGACCCAGTTTACGAACAACTGAATCAATTCATGCCTAACATGCCTTTTGTGTTCCATCCCTCTCATTCATACAGGTGAACTCGTTTTCAAAACCAGCTACAGGTGGTTTTATAACACTTGTTACCCTTCTATATGTCTGGACGGCTACCAACCCTAATCCGGTAGTTCACCCGTGAATTCTTTTCATCCCTCTATTCATACAGCCAATTCTTCTTCCTGAATTTCAAATGTTTATTGACAATAAAATTAACAGAGGAAATGATAAATTCGTCTGCGTCTGGCGCTGCGATTTGCGAACCCACGTCATTAAAATATATTCTTCGACTAAGGCAAAGAGACCGGGAGTGAGTTTCAAATTCCGCCTTCATTATCAGCGCAAATACCAGACGCCCGCTTGATGATTGATAACAATTTTCGCTAATTAAGAATAACTTAATCAAAATAACGAATAATTTTTCAGATATCCTAGCGACTGCTGGCATCACCGACGCATTACTCGCACAGTTGATTTTTAATTGCTTACGTGATACCACAGCTTGTTCAGAGAGCTACAAAGGGGGAGGAGGGCTCCGAATATACACCCTCATCAATTACTGGGAAAATGAAGACCATACACGGATTAACTGCCTGGACTTGGAAAGAGTTATAACAAGGGTTCCATGAGGAGGCAACACGGCGCATAGAGGTTCAAGATCAGAAAATGCAAGATGAATGATACATGATCTTGTCCATCCCAAATGCCAGCAGACTTTCTTCAGGAGGGGAGAGGAGCTTCGCCACAAGAATAACCTGTATTTTTTAGCTAAGCCATTATTTCATTTTTTTAAAATTTATTTAATGGGAAAGGAAACCATGCTCTATTTATCCCGAGCGGCGCCCACAGACCTAATTCGCATAGCTCGTTCACACTCCCTATAGGGACTTGTTGAGACTACTTTCACTCCTCTAAACCTAATTTCGATTCTGTTCGAGGTCCAACTCATTCAAATTCGTTTACAATTCAGCCGGACTCCCAAGAAATCTCATTTTATTCCGGCTCAGACTTTGTTAAGTGACCAAGTGACTATACGTTAGAATTCATGTTAATTCCAGACTAATTTCAACAATGGCTCCGGCTTAAAGACACTATCGAGGGGACTAACACTGAAGAAATGAACATTTAAGATAATACGTAAAACAGAACATCAGACAGGCATGTAGTAATATATGAAGGGCCAAATTTTGAACATTTTCAAAAAATTTACATTACAAAAGTGCTATAAACTACAAAATCGAAGTGGCAACAATTCAAAAAGCGAAAAATGTGCTCCGTGGATTGTGCAGTAAGTGATAGGCTAAGTGCCAAAAAGTATCCACATGCACCGAGAAGCATTAAGTGCTATGACTTCTAAACTGCATTGAGACTCATTTGACTCTTCTGAAACTCGTTCAGATACGTATTTTTGAAATACACATATTTGTTAGATGATTCATCTGAGTCGTTTTCTTAAATAAAATCTTTAGCTTTGGCTGAAACTAGTTAAGATTATTTTAAAACACACTCCTCTGCGTAATTAGAGACTCGTCAAATGTTTGCGAAACGCATTTTGACCTTTCTTGAGCACTTACATTAAAGGTCAGATTGTTTTAAAACTCATTCAGACAATTTAATAACTCTGGTAATGAACCGAAAGATTTGGGGGCCAATCAACAGTTTTTGAGCGGAGTACAAAAATTTGTAATCCTCTTATCGTCCTTCTTTTGCACATAAACGGATACATACTGGGCCCGGGCCCCTGGTCCTCCTGACCGTATGCTTATGCTGGTAAGACTAGATAAGATTCATTCAAATGATACTGAGATCGGTAAGTCTCACTAAAACTGTATCGGGAGTGTCCAGGCTTCGATAAAAACTTATTTTAAAAAAGAATCTATCGCAGCGAAAGTACGTCAAAAACGCTGATTTTTTTTCAAGTTTACAGTAAACATAAGAAATTAATTGATATGTTCACTACTCTATCGAAATTTCTTACTAATAATGGAAACTTACTTCCAATTCTTTAACATGCATGTATCTCCCTGCCCTATAACTCTTCTGAATAAAACTCATCAACTTACAATAATTATCATGATAAAAAATACCTTACTCCAGTATAGTTCCCGTAGTATACATATGAGGACGTCATCCCTCCCTCAATCTTAAGGTCCTTCTCGCTGGACATTCCTTCTCAACAATTTGAACTTCCGTATCTCCTCTCTACTGCCTTACACACTAAAAATAAAGACAATAGGAATTGTAGCGATAGTAAAACTTCCAAGAATGTTCTCATAAATTTTGCTATCGAATGCATACGACCCATTTGAAGTTTTAACCCCCTCCCTCCTTTCCACACCGATCGACTTTACTTGTAATTCAATCGGGAAATCGAGATCTATTCGCAGTAGTATTCCATCAGTCGTATTACTTTCATTTCTATATGACAAGCCTTTCTTATGTTATCGTCTGGACAAAATTTAGTGTTACATGAGGAATACTCTAAAACGCAGGAAGTCCACATGGACCCGTCCGGGAACAGCAAGCCGAAGTCGGGACAGAAATTTTACAGGAGAGCGGAAAAACGAAACTGTGATTTTGGATTTATGATAAAATGATAATAGCCCGAAAAATATTTCAATTACAGCATAAAATAATTTTTTTGAGAATTCTTCCATGTTGCTTCTTCAAGTCAGAGAATCAGTAAACCAAAACTTTAAACGGAATTACTCCAATTGGTTTTAAAATGTGTGATTTCACTTCCTCTATTCAAAAAGTTCAAAAAAATCAATATCGATTCACCCGATTTTGACTTCCTTTTCTCCGGCTAAATTGTTCAGAAAGCACAAGGAAACTGTATACAGATCTTAATTTTGATTTTTTTTCTCCTTCCGATTTTTCGGCCAACTTTTAGTTTCAACCGTAACAGATATGACCTAGAAGTCTCATTTTCAAAACTAAAATATTCGTGAAAATACAAGCAGAAGAAAAGTTCACAAGCTACTCTGGAATTGGTATCAGTGGCGTTAATAAAGAGGGAGGAATAAGGGGATATATCCCCCTTCAAGAGCCACGGGAAAAGTAAAACATTACAGTTTGTAAACTAACTTTTTAGACCCGAGATTTTTTGTTTTTCATTTGCTGACTGAGATCCTAGATTTCTTTTTCTTTCTTGTTTGCTTTCTTGCTGGTCACGTTGAAATTTGGGTGAAATTTTGATCCGAGTTCTTTTTTGTTTGTGGTTTTCCAACATGAAATTGAGGCGAAATTTGTACAAGAGACATTTTACTTACATTGCAAGTCAAAATTTGAGCAGAATTTTGTAGATCCACTATTATTTTACGTATAAAATGTTTATAGATCCCCCCCCCCCCGAGAAGACTTTCTATTTATGACATAAATTAAAATACATAGCGAATAGGCTTCCTGCGTTTAACCGACTAAACCTACTTTTACTCATTTTTGGTGGAAAACCGACTTATTCATCAGAGGAGAGCTACGGTTATTTTATCCTTCCTTTCGCGGATCCGCAGCAGTGCTATCAAAGTACAGAGAATCAACTTCAACGCACAAAGATTTCATTAGTAGGTTTTGTAACTAACGATAGTTTTCAGCCAATCACACTGCGTTTTGAGAGGCATTCGCTAAGTCATGAAAACAAAGATTTGCGCTTAGAACAAAATCTAGAGTTAGTTAACATCAGAGATGGGCAAAATCAAAGATAAAAAAAAAATCACTGGAATCAATTGATTTGAAATCATTTTATTTTTGATTTTAATGATTCTGATTTAGTGATTTGTATCATTTCTTCCCAGGATTGTTTGAACCAATATCAAGTAAAAATGATTTTCGGGGAAATGATATTTTTTTATTTTAAATCGTGGTTTTAGACGATTTTAGAAATTATCTGCTCTCCGATAAAATCAAAGCATTAGGTGTCGTTTAGTAGATTTCGAAAAGGAGCCATTCATAATGAGCATTTGAGGAAAATGAGTATTGACAATGAGGCCAATTGTGAGTGCATTTGTGAACATCACTCAGTAATCACACTAATGCTAAGTGATCATTTCGCACACACGATGAGATGTTGAACACTCACAAAAAAATGTGAGCGGCCAAAAGTCTCAAAACGGTAGTGGTTTGCGATATGTTTTGTAAGTGCTCCCCAAATTGTCAATCGAGTCGATCTTTCCGCACTTCTTGGACATATTTTGCCTTCATTTCTGAAAAAACAACTAACCACAAGGGCTAGATAGGTAACCTTTCTTAATGCACTTACTCCCAACACATGCACACTACTGCCATCCCTAATAGAGGCTCCAAGTTGGTATAACTCTCATCGAACGGAGGTAGCAAGGAAGCTACCTTAAAGAGAAGTATAAATAGTCGCCTACACGCCTACTCTTACTTGTTTGAGAGGATTTGGATAAATAATGTACCGTGCAATCTCAATTCCTGATACTGCATATATTTAGGTGATCCTGTATCATTCTTTCACGCTGAATCTTGAAAGGACTGTCGGAGGATTGAAAAATCCACCTCGAACTTTCAGAATGGCCATCTTAAGCCTGATTTTGGACAGTTGCGAAGCCAGGATTTTTCCAAGGAAGAGGATCAGCAAAATTTTTTATAATGTAGTTAGACTGCGGGGGGGGGGGGGGTACACCTAATATGAACTGTATGTTTTTATATTGACGTATCAGTATGCTGTGTTTTTCAACTTCAATTATGCATCTGAATTTAAATTTCATTTTGCGCATTTACTGTGATACTGCCAGCATATAAAAAAATCTTATCTCAGAGGGGGGGGGGATTTATCCCCCTAATCCCCCACCCTGGCTACGCCACTGATTTTCGAAATATTAAAAAATTTGACATTTGTAACAAAGTACTGGCAGTGTTTCGAAGACCAACATGCAGAAGCTCGATTTTATACCTCCTATAAGAACAAACTAGCAAACCGTCCGACGATATGTGCTCGGATGAAAATTCTAGACGATACGACAAAGAACCCGTTGAACTTGTAACTATACGAGTTGCTGACTTTTCTAACATTGCCATGTTTCCCACGAGTTCGTCATTATAACGACAAGCGATACATATACGTGGAATATTTTTATTTCTTCTACACAGTATTCACCAACATTTTCTCAACCTCCAACCGGATCTTACCAGCACTGAAATTGACTCTATCCTTAGTCTAGAATTAGCTCAGGTGAAAGGAAGTCAACAGCTAAGAGAGGAAAAGCATTGGAGTACAATACGAGCCTTACTGGCACACATCATCTCTACATTCATGTTCGCCCGATACTGGGCTGGTACGTTTATTTCGATAAAATGAAATGTACGAGTAATTACAGAGATTATACACAGACTCACGACCCAGACCCGCGCTTTGTCGTCTAGCCGCCATCGCCACCACCAGCGCCACTCCAACCGTGTAAATATCAACAAATGATAAATTTGAAAGAAGACAAAATTATCTCTGTCTCTCTCCATGGCTGCTCCGCATAACCGCGCTTCCATTTTAATTCATTCTTTTCTTCCCTATTAGTTGGTAATTTTATGCACCGATACGTTGGTCATGCTCACGGTTGACCTCTATTTCTATGTTTGGTTATCAAATGAAAGTTTGCGGCGATGTCAGCGACTAGTGTGTTAGAGCCACTTCGACGCCTCGTCGCCACACACAACTTTCCTCCTCTTCAACTTTTTTGTAATCAATTGTTCTGTAAACTTGTTCATCGCTGCGCCGGGCTCCACTCCCCACCTCCGCCAGTCAATCGTGTAATTTCCACCTCACCTCGGCCTCCTCTGCCTTGTGCTCGTCGAAGAAAAAGTCTACTGCCTTACCTGACAAATGACTGAATGAACGTCATAACATGTGCGTGAATTGTTCTCTGTCGTCGCCTCACTTTTTTTTAGTTAGGTTTATTTTCAACAACTTTTTCTCATTATCATTTGTTTCTTTTTGTTTTTTTCAGATCGCCGGATGATGGATTCGAAATTCGTGCAAATTAAAAAAACCAAAAAAAAAATTGTACATGTATCGTATAGTTGAAAAAGGAAAAAGCGAGGCAACGTGATCGAGTGTACGCCATTGAGGCGCGATCGTATGCAGTCGATGAATGAAGCTAATAAACTTTTTATTGTTGGCGCATTTGTTTTCCGAAGTGGTGCCATTTCGGTTTTGTCGGTTTCTCAAACGAGGACGTATAAATACTGAACAGGAGGAATATGGCTATTTGATACAGCCAGCAGACTATTCTAGACGACGCCATATACGTATGTATGTCGGTTCGAAGTAACGTCACTGAGAGGCAAAATGGCAATAAAAAGAAGCTCAGAATAAATGCATCTTCATTTTGTAATCAGACGCGGAGATGGAGTAATCTTTCCGAGGGGAGGGAGCTAAAGCTCTAGACTCGTAACTTTTCCAAAAAGAAGAACGGATCTGGGTGAAAATTCAATTCTCTCGAGCTTTGACAGATCGGAGAGCTTTAATTTGGCCTCTGTTTGAAACTAAAGAACCAAACAGACGAGAACTCGCTCGCTTTGTTCGCGTGCGTTTCAAGTACCCTTGGCTCTCAACCCAATATACACCGATTAGGCTTACTTTTGAACTCGAACTATAATAGAGATGCGGAAGTTCTCCACAGAAATTTCAGCTTGGTAGGTCAATTACAGACAACTGCGCTGAGTCATGCAATTTCCGACTCCTCGCTCACTCCTTAATGGTCCGATTAGGCCTATCTTCGAAGTCGACTTTTTATCGGCAATCACGGATAACAATCAAAATTTTAGCTTCATAATCCAGTTACAACTATCCTGAACATATTTCGACTCCTACTCACCTCTTAATGGTCCGGGCCTATCTTCAAACTCGACTTTTTATCGGTCATCACAGATAATACATGAAAATTTTAGCTTCATAATTCAGTAACAACTACCCTGAACATATTTCGACCCGTCACTCGTCCCTTAATGATCCGATTAGGCCAATCTTCAAACTCCACTTTTTATCGGCCATCACGGATAACACACCAAAATTGTAGCCTCATAATCAGTCACAACTATCGTTATCCACAGGGACGTAAACCAGATCAATCAAAAAGAAAAGAAAAAAAGTCACGATTATTACATCAGGCTACTTCACTTTGTTTGCCGAATAAATATAATTGAGACAAACTCACGCTGTTCATGAACTGAACTTCGCTGTTTGTGAATTAATCTGACGCCGAATTCGCATAATCGGACTTTTAAAAGACTTGTGTAATCGGGTAAGGAGTTATAAGAATAGCAACTATCTTCATGCGCTATGTCTTTTTAGTCTACCACACGTGTATGAGATAGTAGCAACACTAAGTTCAACATCATGGCCCTCTGATTTGAAATATAAAAGATTAATAGAGGGGGGGGGAGGCATAATTGGATATCATGAAAGGTTAACTGGCCGATTGCGGACAGTTTCCAGCTGATTTTACTTTATCTTTTAGTATATCTAGAGGGAGCCTCTCCTGCACTTCCATTAGGGGCTAGAACTTTTCTTTGCAAAATACAATTCACACGCTTTTCTTCTTCCTCTTTAAATACCTTCCCACTGAATACAAATTATTTGAATACAATATTGTGTACCGAAAAAGACTTGCGAAATACGAGTTCAGTAATTTCATTTAGTTGACGTTATGCACATGAAAATCAGTTTTCTTCTAATTGCATAATAATTCGACCCTGTCCTCTAATTATTACCACGAATGCTATCCTAGCAACTGATTCGGGAACGTGCGTGAACTAATTTAGACCAAATGGTTGCATTACGTAAGCGTTTACGAGTATTTGGCACTGGCAAAGCTAGTGTACTTTAACAGAGAGAGGAGGTGCGACTGAGAATATTTGCTCCCCAATTCCCAATCTTCAACGTGAAGGCAAGTCACATGGAATAAACTGACAATGTTTCACACGTTATTGGACGATTTTCAAAGCTAGATTAAATGAGTTAACGTCAATACATTTAAGTATACCTTAAACCTACAGCTCAAGATATACAGAATGCAAATAAATGAGTTTTTATTATACTCAAATTGCGGCCTACGTCCGTCTGACTGCAAACAAATCAAGTTAGCAGTATAAATACAAGATTCAGTCAGAAATAGGCAAAATCGAAAAGTAAATTATTGAAGATGACGATTTCACAATCACTCCAGAACTTTTCATAAATCACGATTTAAAAATCAGAGAATTATTTTTCCAAAAAAGACGAAAATCACTGTTATACGATTTTTGAAATTTTAAGATCGAAAAATACAAAAAATCCAGGATAAAAATGTTTAAATCACAAAACCGCATTCATGGAGGATAATAGTGGAGGAAGTTGCTAGCGGGTCACCTAGCGCTCAGTAATGAGCGAGGATTACTGATGATGAGTCACCACTACCACTTCAGGAACAAACCAGCATTTTCTCATGCTACCGTGCATAACTTCAAACAGTCCAAACCGACGAAGTGGAACCTTTTCATGCAGAACAACACCTAAATGTGGATTCACCTTTTCCGGTAGGCCGGTTCAATTCTTGAGAGTGGTCCCATGCAATAACATTCCACTTCGTTCCTCCTCAAATCTATGCTAATACTGAGAAGTTGAAAATTTCCTCACCAAAACCACAGGCGGATTTCGCAGGGATGCTTGGGAAGCTACGGACCCCCGAAGACTGATTTAGCCGTCCCCTCACCCACACACATAGAAAAATGATTAACCCCTCAACAGTTACGTATTTTTATATAAAGCAAATAACCTTTAAATTTCTAATAACTGAAGGAAAAAGGCTCGAAAGGCTCTCCCCCGCCCCCATCAGGAGGTTAATTTAGCACCCTTTCCAGAAGACATCGACTTTTTGAGTAGGACAGCCACCTAGCCCCTCAGGCTTAACAATTAAAGCCCTTATTATGAAAACAACCATAGTTAGTTTTGAAATTTCGACTTTGCCGCCAGATAGCGCTATATCCGCAACTATTACACTCCTAACTCTACCGTGCATAGAATAAGGCAACATCGGTTTATTCCCCCGCAGCAATTCATCGAGCAGAACAGCAGCAATTACGTTGCTATTTGGCAGCAAAGTTGAAATTTCAAAACTGACTGGTTGTTTTCACAATAAGGGTTTCAATTCAAGGGCCTGTAATAACCAAAAGTCAAATATTGTTGACAGACGGGTCTTTACAACTATTTCTAACATTTTCCAGCTCTCTGATGACTTGGTGGCATGATACAAACATTGCTCGCCTTACCTAAAACACTCAGCTTAGTGAAGCCACATTTCCACTTCTGTCCAATCATTCAGGTGTCAATCATATTACAGTCGACAGAGATCCGATGTTAGTATTTTTAGATATACAATCATCACTCGACCTCTAAATCAGAGCAGTATGTTAAAATTTCGCAGGTACCTAACATTACATCACCTTCATTCTCCTCCTCAAAACTGAAATCGTGCTAACCCGACCACGCGATCGTCTACACACCGTTTAATTACGGAGACAGGAAATCGATAATTTCATCCTAAAAGTGAAATCACCTTCGCGCAGTTTGCTCGGCAAAGCGGACAACTGAAGACAAGAAAAAAAAAAACAGCAAAACGCCTCCATTCGGAGGTAAATTTTCGTAGCGATAAAGAGTCCATATATGGAGGCGAGCGAACTACGTGGCGCCAGGATGACATAAATTCTATCAATAAGTGAAACATTTTGTAAAAGGGCATTTGCATTTATCACGATACCCGCCGAAGCCGACCAACCAGCCATTGGCTAAATTCACAATGGCGCGGTGAAATCGCGCGCGCGTTCGCGCGTTGGCGTTATCATCCGCCGCGGTCCAACCGCCACCTGTGGTCGTCTAAATTGCGCGGCGACGTCCAGCGGCGCGGGTAGCCGAAAATTTTCAGACCCTCGGCTCAGTTACGGCGACGCCGACCCATGTGACGCGCTCGGAGCTCGCACAATCGCGGCCACATCAGATTAAACCGTCATTTTTGCGCCTGGTGGCGTCCAAAACACGTTCGTCATTTCCGGGTCGCGGCCACTGCTGGTAACCTCCGCTGCCGCAGCCGCGTCGCCCCGCGCCGCAGCACCGCCGAACGCGTCCATTCAACATCATGATCTAGTGCTAGCGCGTACGCGCATACCTGTTGCCGGTGGCCGCCGCCGCCGCCGCGCCGCTAACCATTCTGGTCGTCGCCGCATTCCGCAGAGATGGTCGAGTATAGTTCCTCCATCGTGAGAGAGTTGAAGTCGGTCAATAGGTTCACTCGACGCACTGCTGCACGTTAAAACATGCTTGTTTTTTTCTCCCGATTAGATGAGTCGCGGGCCTCGTACATGCGTTTAATCAAGTCATTACTCGAAAACGCGGAATAAAAAAAGAGAGGCAAAAAATAAAACATTAACTTGCAACGATTTCACGAAATACAGGTAAAGTATCCCGAATACATTCTAGGGCGTATCTAGAGGAACTTTCAAGATACCTTTAGAGTACGCCGGATGGAAGTCCAACAGTGAAAACGTACAGTCCGGATGTTAGTTGCACAAAACGAAAAGCACATTAACAATAGTGGACATTGTTCCACTACGGCTGTATAGCTAAAGCATAGATATACTGGCCACCATGTTGGGGCTGGGGCACATCGCGCCCGTCGATGTCGAATCGACTACGCGGTACGCTCCGCATAGTCGATTTCGGCATCCACGGGCACAATGTGCCTCAATATGGCGGCGCAGTATACCTATGCTTTAGCTATACAGCCTGAGTTCCACATGGTCGGAGTCAACAACAGATTCAGAAACTATACGTACAAAAATTACCTTTCAAACGACCCCAGAAAGAAGGGTGAAGATAAAATAAACTATCACATCAGGGTGTCTGATGATGATATAATATACCTAGTCTCTCGACTAGTAGATTGCTTCTCTCCACTTCTCTCCCTCCCCCGCCAATCTTTTTACCTCTGAGAAGGACTTACACTTTGTATTTATCCTTCATTATCTATTCTTCATAGCTCATTCTTTGCCTTCCTTTCCAATTCTTTCCCTCAACGGTTCCCTCTAGCACTAATAACAATATCCTTGGATGTCTTATATTATGACTTATCATTTTTACTCTTCTCTTTATAATTATATTCCAAATTTCTCTTTCCTATTCGCCTCAATACTACCTCATTCCTGATCTTTTCTATCCATTTGACTTTCAACATTCTCCGATAACACCACATTTCAAAAGTTTCAATCCTTTTTCTTTTTCGAGTTCCTATTGTCCAGGTATCACCATCCCTACAATGCTATACACTCCAAAGTATACGTTCGAAGAAATCTCAGTTTTACTTCTAAATCTATATTTGCCTAAATATGTCTCGTTTTTGAAAAAAAGACTCTCTTAGCTTATTCTATTCCACTCTTCGTTTCTAGTTTTCTGAAAATTCAAACTTTAAATAGGTTTTTCTCGGTGACTTTCAAAGCTCCGGGGCAATAAATGAGCGCAAATGAATGTAATTTTACCTAGCACGAGAATTTGGTCTACTGAAAGAACAAAGCTAGCTGCCAATCCTTGCCCACTGCTATTAAGTTGAGTACGTTAGGCCAACATAATATATAAATTTTGTGATTCTTGACGTCTCGATGCAGTGCAAAATTTAGAAACAGTCTTACATGCGGATCCCCCATTATATTTTCATAACCAACGTGAAATGAATTTCCCACACTGGGCTAGACGATCGACGTGTATCTCTTACAGAAGATCTAACAACCCATTCTCGACTTGCATAATAATTATGCAGAAACATCTTTACACGAAATAGGAAAAAACACAGTCATACGAATTCAGTAGTCGATGACCTCTAATCCTTAAATGGTTACTTTTATACGACTATAATTATTACGTCATTTCTTGTCACCCGCAGGTCTGTACCTGCGTAATCTAGCGTAGGAAACGGTGACGTCATTACCTTGTTTGTCTATAATTGCTAGAATTTTTCTTCCGTTCGTTACAATCGATTTTGATATTGGAACGCGAAGCGGACAATGCAGAAAATTTATCGACTTAAATTCGTAATTATAGGTCACCAATGCCGTTCATTTCGGGAATCTGGTTTATTTTTCGCGATTTGATCGAGGAGAATTTTCAGCGCGATCGGAATTGGGTTTATGATCAGCCAAGTGCAAATGTTGCAATAACGGGACGTACGCGTAAATTTGGAGAAAAATTTCAATCGATATTTATGTACATCAAGTATAGCAGGTCCCGATAGTCAGTTATACATGTATTCGAAAATAAGGCAAACAACTGCTGAGTGCTGAGTATCTATTTTCAATACGCAGATTATATCACGACGATAAATAGAAAGAGGAGGAAGGGGGGTTGACCGTCCTCTCAAGTAAGGGCGTGAAACCCGAGAGGTTTTCACTTTGTTTCCATTCCCAGTTTGGGTTACCTTCAATGTTCTAAATAACGGGTTCTTATGTAGGTGAGTTTTGGAAGGTCTTACTTCTGGCTGTTGAAAAAAGTGAGGGCTGGAATTATCAGGCAAAATAGACTATAACCTATGGCGCAAAGTTTTGACGACATAAAATTTTGCACGTATTGTTTTCAAGTGTACTCTGTTTGAAAGAACAGATAAATTTAAATACTATTTTTTTAGTCTACCTTGATATTCCCAGAAAAGTTCTGGTATTATTATTTGAAACCAAAAATTACAAACTAACCAGGGTTGAAGGAAAGTAGCTATACGAGGCAACGTGGTAGCTTGCCTTCCTCAAAATTTTTTGGGCCAGAGTTCGCAGTTTGAGTGAAATTATTTGGTAAAGTTTATATGTTCTTCGTATGCGGATTCAAATTTCAGTACAAAGTTCGCACAATTCAGTTGATTAGTGTGAATTTTCCATGTTTTACCCCCTCCCCCAAAGAAAAAAACTCCGCTGAGTCCTTGAATTTTGACATTTTCATGTCTTCACTTTGGCACATTCCAGCCACGAGTATACAACACAAACGGGAAAAACGTTACCGCTCCCCCGACAGGAAGCCTGTCCATATGATTTAGCTCTTTTCCATGGAAATTAAATTTTCTTCCAGCCATGTCCTCATTGATCTCGATCTTTTGCTGCGCGACTGCAGTCTGCAGCCGTGTTGTTAACAGAAATTTCCAAGGAAATTATTTCTTCCAGCCATGACCTCATTGATCTTTTTGATACGTTTCTGCATACTCCACGGAGACATAGTGGTAATGACTCCAAATTTCAAGAGGAATTCGTATCAGACCATCAAATTAACCAATAATAATTTTCGGCCCATGGCTCATATCTCAACCATTAAATACTGAGCATCACAGCCGAGTGCGGCCAATGAATTTGGGCTCGCCACACCAAGAATAGTCACGATCAGTGCCTGATTCAATTTTTCTAATTTTTCTAAAAATTGTTCATTGCTTATACCTCGGGAGTAAATTCAAACTCAGCGCCAAAAAATTCCCCAGAATCAGTTATTACTTCAATTTTTCAATGTTTCATATTTGCTCTATTCATTGCTTACGAATGAAAAGTGTGTGTGTAGGTGTGTGTGTGGGGGGGGGGGGTACGCTAATTACTTACCAGTCGCCGCAAAAATTCCAGTCTACAGGGCGAAAAAAACTAATACGGCCCAGAAAACGTAATTTTCGTTTCATGTTGAAAAATCGAGAGCTTTTGAGAGTTACACCTCCAGTTACAGGTTCAGGAGGTATGCAACCCCACGTAGTTTTCGACTGGTTCTAATGCATATTTCTAAAAATTTTGATCTTTGTTTTGTCTGTATGTTAAGAAGATAAAAGCTGCATGTCAACCTTCAATTTCCAAAAAAAAAAAAGTGCTCAACTGACAAGAGGCGACGCACAACAGCCGCAATTTTGAAACCGCTTCAACGCTACCTAATTAATGTCCTCTGAGGTGATTTCCAACCACAGGCGCCGAACTCTCTAACTCTCAGTGAGGGCTCGTCGATATGCACCCTTGTAGAAGCAATTTACAGGACTTCTGAAGCATTCCCTTCACCAATTACCCGCTGATGAGTCCCGGGCACCCATGGTTTTCGGCGCCCATGTTCCCAACCAATCGGAAAGTTCCATTTGAACAAATAACTGCCAGTACGTAGTCCTATTTCTCAAAATGCTAACGTTAAGATAACGGGAGCTTCTTACTTGGCTACGGAAACCCTACAAGGCAGTGGCTGGCAGCCAGTTAGGTAATGCTTCAGGAGTTTTACAACTGAAGCGATTTTACATTATTTCTCGTCCATCGCCACGTTCCTTCTTGGAAAATTGAAGATCTACATTCAGCTTTTAGGTTTCCAACCCTAATGAAAATCCATGTCCAGAAGTGTACCGAAAATCAAAAGGATAAACGAATCTTAAAACTGTTTTAGCAAGTCTTAAGTGTCAAGAAGTATCTTGAAGCGTCCTGAATAGTTTGTTAACTAGTCTACAACAATCTGAGAAAGACTTCCACAAATCCGAAAGGCTTACTGAATCATGAACGAATCTGAAAATTTTTAGCCTGTCTTAATCAGGGACGGATTTAGGCAATAAGTTTGAGGGATGGGGGGCTTAGGAAACAATGCACGAAATTTCTTGCCATCTCTTTGAAACGTTACACAGACTCCCTTAATGTAATAAAAGTGAAAAGAGAAGTGTAGCATTACAAAAAATTTCTTTCTTTCTTTCTCTCTCTCTTTTTCTTTTTCCTTTTCTTTACATTCCTTTTTTTTTTGGTACTGGAGACCCCCCCCCCGTAAATCCACCACTGCTTAATGAAGGAGTGCAATAACTCCAAGAATTTTGAACAGAACGGTTTAGATGAGTCGCGAACGGTTTTAAGCAAATCTGGAAGAGTTTTACACATTATGAAGGAGTCGAGGAGGAGATTTTCCTCCCTAACTCTCTGAAAACACGGACGAATTATCAAAAACAGATCAGAAATTATCTAGTAGTCAGTCTCTACGGTACGACTCGAAATTCAGTCATATACACATTGGGACTGAAGTCATCACTACCAACTGCCGAACGAATGGAGTTCAACAGAGAAGACTTCGTACATCTGATAGCATTTTTTCATAAATAAGCCTCACTCGTATCGATTCCATTTCATTTCTATCTGTTTTCCCCTGGACGGGATATAATGAGCTAGAGATAGGAGGACAGGCAACTGGGGAAACAGAGATATACAGATACACACCGAGACCAGATAGATGGTGGCATAAATCTAACGATCTGAACTCGTAAGTAATATCTAATCAAGTTACACATGACCTTGTAAACAAAGATGAGCAGATCAAGGATGATGGTGATCAAAGATCATTCAAATCAGATAACTAAAAAATTGAAATAGATAAATTTTCCAGACAAAAAAATGTTTGCGCAACAAAGAGCTGGATCATGATCTTAGATCGAAAAATTATCGCTTTTATGACAGACTGTTGTGAGCGACATTGGATGATCTAATCACAGACTATGGTAAGTGCGATCTTTTCTGGTGATATTTTTTTCACAGGAAAATTGAAAAATATCACAGATGATAGTAAAGATCATGATCTGAATATTTTTTCCAAATGATCTTGCCCATCTCTGCTCGTAAGTAATTTCTAATCAAACTTATCTTATAGCTAAGGCATACACTCTACTAACTGAAATATCGAAAATGTATTTAGACAAAAACCCCGTTCAGGTCTGCCATTCTAAGCAAGTTGGCTCACTATTACACATGACGAACCAAGCCTTCCTCACGGGACGTTTATAAAGGTGCGTCCACATTAGGATGATCAGCCTATTCATCCTGTATGATCAGCCCAGATGAATGCAGTGTGGACGTGCGGATGATCAGCCAAAATGAAGCTGAATGACTGATCAGTCTGGATGATCATCCTTTATCCCCGATCGACTTATTGGCGGTCTGATCAAAAGATGATGATCATCCAGACACTGATCATCCTAATGTGGACGCACCTTCGTTACTAGTTTCACTGAGCTGTGTCTGCAACTCTTCTGTTCAATTGTTTTCTTCCTTTTGAGTATCAAGTGTCTTCAATTCAATTTGCCTCTCAGCCGTTCTGTAAACTGCTGAATTGACGTAATCGACTTTCCAAGTCTCGCATTTGATAATTCAGGGTTACTGATCGATTAATGCTGCCCGTGTTCATTTTCCGAATTTCTTCGCTTCTCAGAATGAGCGTGCAGAACGTGTCCATCCGATTGAATATTAATTTCTTCGAACAACTAGATATGTATCATCGTTCCCAAGAAATCTCTATTACTTCGGTGCGTCGAAAAATTTCAACCTCGTCGGCCAATACAGACCGAGAGGACGTGGAGCTACGAAAGGTCATTTCTTCTCTCTTTCCATCTTTCCCACCCAAAATATGCGTGACAAAGCTAAAAGCTACTGAAATGACTGAAAACAAACCAAGATACATTCAACGGAACGCACTCTATTTATAATTTTTTTCTTTCTTTTATTTATCTTAATTTAGCAAATAGTAGCACACATATAGCTCGTCGCTTAAAAACGGCAACGTCGCTTCGTGTTTAACGCCTGCAATTACACAGAAATAGAATTTAGAAGCCGAAGTATACACACACACGAGTCTTGTATAGTCTTGATGGCGCGCATATGGTTGTACGTACTACATGTTGGTATAATTTTCATATAGAGAGTTTAGTGTCCAGGGGCAACAAGATAGGAACACTTTCCCGTGTTTACTTCCCTCATCTCCGCTGCTCCTTTCCAGACCTTAGAATTCCGGAATGTCCTGTCACGACGGTTGAAAAAGGCAAGGCTCGGTGCCTCGATGATCTTGAGTCCGTATATCAACCACGACTGGTGGAAGCAGTGGGCGATTTCGTTATAATTATCGGCGCGCCGGTTTTCTCGTCCATAAATCTGGTCGAGTTCTCATTCCGATTTTGGTTGATCAACCGAACCCAGCTCCGCTTGAACTGGAGAGCTAGTTACAGTCGAAGACCACGGTCACTTCGATGCTGCGGTGAAAATTCCCTCTAATCAGGCTCCATATCGTTTTCTCATGTTCTACATAATATGCAACCAAAATCGAATAACGAACGCCTTTTTGATACGAGGAAATCCTTTTATAGAAGCTTCTGGGTCGATTTATGTATACGTAGAAACATAGGTATAACAATGAAATGCAAATTTGTACACTGTTCCAAGTACATCATTGTTGTAACATCGCGAGCTTGTTTGTATCAGTCGAGGAAGTCGAGAATTTTTTACTTCGAAATCTACTTTTAATTCAGTTATTGATACGCGATCGGATGACTAGCGAGAACGTTTTAATTGGACGATACATATGTCGTTAGAAACGTCGATAAATCCGATACATTAATATCGTGTAATTTTTCATGCAATTTGTCATGTATTTGAAAATCTCATGTTTTTCCGCGCTGTTACGTAAACGTATACGAAATAGGAAAAATAAAAGAGACTAATTCGTAACGCTGTCGTAATTAAACATCGAAAGGGACGTCTGGTGGATTTTCGACACCGATGGCCAAGAAAACCATAATCACAAAGGAAACATGATAGAATGAATATTCAAATTTTTGTACTCCCGCAAATGAGCAGAAAACTCAACACTTTGTAAGAAACTGAACTTAAGTATATTATCAAATAAGGTAGGTGCGCCAAATAAGGCCCGACCTGCCAATCTCGGCTGCTATGCTTTGTGCTGCAAAACGACCTAAGGGAAAGTTGTTGTATTTTCATCTAGTAACACTGTGCATTTGTTTCGGTCGCGTTATCAGTCGTGGATAAAGAGAGAATGACAACATAAATTTTGACCGGCTAAAATTTTAGCGGAAAAGTTTTTTTCAAAAATATTAGAAAGCGTTTAAAGTGAATAATAAAATTTCTCCTGATAATCGACGTTTATTTGTTGTTGACTTATATTGTTACCTAGTGAATGAGGAAAAAAAATCTTCGAACGAGTATTTTATAGGTGAGTAATCGGCTAACGATGAAAAAATGAGCATTGTACCCCAATAAGGCCCGATTACTTTTAACGATCTTCATAAACTTCTTTCGGCACTATGTCAAGTTATTAATATTTACTTGTTTAATTTAATTTTAGATATTGGTTTAATAAACTTTTTTGCAGTTTCAGATTTTTTTTTTAAATTGGACCTTATTAGGATTTCGGTCGGACCTTATTAGGATTTAGCCCCCCTCCCCACCACCGATGCGACGCCCGAAAGGGCAGTTTCCGGGGCTGGGGGTGCGGTGTCTTAGGTGCCACTTTGGCATGCGTGCATCGCCATTCGTCCCACCACACGTATTAGGATTTAGGTCGGGCCTTATTAGGATTTCAAAAATGAAACTTTTCAATCGAATATTTCACGAGCACTATGGGGTGAAAAAAATCCGAAAGTCATCTTTTCGATTAGTAATGCAATGTACATTCCAAATAAATACAAAAAAACAAAAACAACATTCATCCTAATGCAGAAATGGACCAAAACCAAACATAGGGCCTTATTTGGCGCACCTACCTTATGTGTTAAGGTAATACAAGCAACATGTCCTATTCTCTCTACACAGGTGCAGAGAGGAGCCACATGAACTATGTTCTAAAGCCAATCATTCCTCATTTTAAAAAACTGGTCTGACTTCAGGTACAAAAATGAACAATTTAGGTGAAATATATCCCAAAGCCAACTATTGAGTAACGCAATCAAATCTGAAGAAAACCAATCAACAATGACCAAGAAGGACCAGGAGCGTAAATAGGAAGTTTCCCTATTGGGGGGGGGGCATGAAGGCACAATAGTGTAAATAGGAAGTCCCCTTGCGAGGGGGTATGGGTAAAAATGTAGCCGACTAGAGCTTGGCTAAGTATTATTTTACGCAGATATCTCTTGTTGTAACCGCAGGTATAGATAACTTGATGTCGGGTAGCACGACTCGAAATGATTCTTGAAATTTGGCCATGATGTTGAAATTTACTAGCTACAGTTCATGAAATTTGGTTGCGACGCTAAGTTTCCGAGGGCGCTTTTTGGACTCTGAGGGGTGATGCTTACGCCAGGGGAGGGGGGATCACAGGGCTTTTCCGAAGAGGGTACTACACCATCGTACCGAGTTTCAGCTGTGCTGCAATTAATTTCATCAAACACCTTTTTTCTTTAGCTAATTCACCAGGCGATCAACAAAAATATTATAAATCTGACCACAATAGACCTAAAAGACCAAACACAACTACACAAAACATGGAGAAAAAATAAACCAAATCAGAAAGAAGAAAAAAAAGAGGAAAACCAAATAACTAATCTAACTAAATATGACCAAAAATATTCAGAATAAAAAGACCAAATGCAATCGAAAATCTGATCAGAAAGAGCCAAAGATAACCTGAACCACACAAGCCAAACAACGGTTAAAAAGACAGAAAAAAACAATGAAATCCAAACCAATTCGCCCCACAATTGACATAATAAACAACTTTGACTGAAACTAACCTCAGACAACCCAGAAAATCGAACACAGAGTCAGACCAGGCTAATAACTAACCTAGCCCAATTATTTTGGAGATATCCTACCGTTTTACTCCTCTCTTTCTTTTTTTTTCCTATTCTCTCTTTTTTGGTTTTCCTCCTTTCCTTTTCCCCCACTTTCTCAGCCGAGCCCCTCATGTGAATCCGGCTCTGATATCGTGAATTCAAGTACAACACTCTGACACTTCAACTTCGAATGCAGGTGATCGTAAGTTCGCCAACGAACTGACCGTATCACTATCGCCATTAAAAATGTCCTGCGAAAAAGACCTACATCTACGTTCTCATTACATCCTTTTCCTAGAACATCGAAAATAAATACACACTTTCAGTTCAGATGGTAATAGTACATTCATTCACGACATTCCTAATCAAAATTCCATGCAGTTCTTAAGTAAGACTCATAAGAACGTTAAATTGAGAGAGAGTATAACCATTCTTCATCCTCAGACACGCTAAAACTGGGTCTTCGCAGTATATTACGCCATCAAGTATTCGTTCATCAAAACCCCCACAGTTATTTGATGGGGACCCATTACTCCAGTATTCATCAACGAGTCAACTTTCATCCATTTCATTTAATTCGAACATTAATCACATACACGTGTTTACGAATATAATCTATCGAATCAAATGAGTATAGAAATGATGCTGACATTAATCGTAGTTTTAATTATACTCGTACCGTACTAAAAAAAAAACTTGATATCCTGTTTAGCAGAAGGACCACCTCCCCACAGTTCATAATTACTTTTGTAAGACTCGAGCACGTGTCACTGATCTTCATCAATCGGCAGATTCACTGCTGTTTCAAAATGGCGAGTTTCAGCAGTATTGAAGAATAATCTGGTAGTTCCTGTCACCATTTTGTGGTCTTTGAACGGTACGAAATGGTCTGCCGCTCATTTTTTCGAACATATATTATTCTTCCAGAGGGTAACAGCAATTACCAATCTTATAAAACTCATATGGCGTGTTGATTCTTGCACCTTCGCGTGCCATTTGCGACACGCCTGCCACACCGTGGGCAAGGCTCACCCTAAGGTGTCGGCAAGTCGACACCAGCGCATCAAGTATCTTCAAGGTTATTTCGATTTCCTGAAATCTGGTATAACTTAAAATAGAAGAAATATTGATAATTCATGAATAAAAAACAATCATCCAAAGCTTGTCAAGGCCACAGAAGTGACTTTTTTAGCGGACGAAAAACGCTGACCACTCGAATTCCACCATTTCATGACACTGATCAATGCCGAAGCATACGCCAATAATGAAGTTTGCATAACCTATTCTTCAAGTATTTAGGACAGGTTTGATCGACACTTGACGTTTGTCATGCCGAACTTAATGAGTTTTAGAAAAAGGCTCTTCAATTCTTCTCCTCCATTTGTGTTCCCAAGTACCCGCAGTGCGCTATCGCTGGTGCATTACCGTAGAGGATACTCCTTCCCCTTCGAAACTGATACATACCCACGTAGAAATAATGCACGCCTGAAGTACATACAAAATATACTTATCGTCGAATGGTAAAGCAGGCCTTCCAGTACAGAGAAGAAAATACATGTATATCAAGTACATATAAGCAGTTTGAAAAACGGCTGTAAGTCATCGGCAGAAAAAGTCATGAACCACGAGACACGACAGCGACCCTGTCAGTAATCTGACTACCGTTGAGAAAATATCGATGTTGGCCACAGATGTCCATGCCGTAGCAAGAGCAAGCGATCGGTTCGATAGCCATAAAACAACACTCAAACCCACGCCACAGGGAGAAAAGTAACACTAAGCACCAACTGAAAGACGGAGAGCTAATTACGAGAACAAGAAGCTTAACAGGTTTCTCGCAACTCAGTAAACCAATGGGAGTGTTAATCGAGGAAATAACGATTTACAATATTCATAACAAAGGGATAAGGGGGATGTGACAAGATGAATACAGGTGGAGCAAAATGGGTGTTATTGCGATCAAAATAAAGCCTGCCACTGTATCTACGTTAGTGTATACTGAGAAGCCAAGTTGCCGCCCCCAACTCTCACTAATGATCAAAAGCTTGTTGAAAGTTGAAATCAACACAGGCTGACATTGTAACTCCTCGAAATGGGACAGATAAAAGTACGCAGTCAGACTGTGAAATCTGATACCGAAAATTGTACGCAATAAGCACCTACCATCTGTTAGAATTTTTCCTAAAAACCTACGTGCCTTATTCATTGCTATAGGTGCGACTTGAAGGGGGTAAGGAAACTTTATCCCTTCAAAAATTCTTTCACCCTCAATCTTCTGATAATTTTGGCCAAAAGACACCCATAGTGACATTCAACCCTGGACATAGGAAGCAATCTAAAATTTCAACGATTAGGTACCTACTTCTGGAAGTCCACTTTTTCCACTGTACATAATCAAGAAATATGGAAACTGTAAACCAATTTATATCCTCTCCCCCCCACCTCTAAAAAAATCTCATCTCTTTTTATAATGCATAGATTGTGTACAGGTGTTTCCGATGACTTGATGGGAGATGGGAGCTGCGGAGGTTTACCGTATGTGCAGACTGTGCACTTGTACAGGGCGGCAAATTTGAAAAAGAAGAAAAAAAATCGTACTTAATATAATCGAGACACAGCAGAATAGCGCCTGATGCGACTAGGAATAGATTTTCAGATTTGAGCACAAAGAAAGGTTCTATAATTCACCACAGAGCGTTGAAAGCTCGCTTTTTACAGTTTGGGCCAATGGCGACAAGAATAATTTTGCACACAACGGCAGCTTACCTAAACCCGGTACCGGGAGGGGGTCCATCCAGAGTCAAGAACTGCTGTGAAATTATGCTGAATGTGGGAGAAGGGAGGCGGCGAATAAATTATTACATAAAACTTGGGAGCCTGCAAATAGTCTGTGTCGCCCTGATACAACTAAATGTCGCTCGTTACTATTTGCAGATTTTCATTCTTCGAGGAACATACATACGTCTCCATTGCACCTCTATTCAATCAATATGTAGAGCATTAGGAAATGAGTGGAAACAAAATCAAAATTTGAGACCATGGGATGAATTCACAAAAAATTATACTTAACTAGTCGCAAAATATGCGTATTCTCAAGAAATACCGCGAGTAGTATCAAATTTAATTCAGGCGAAACTCGTCCACGAACAAATTTTTGTACAAGCATCTCCCCTCCCTCAAGTAGAAATACACTTTTCTTCATTATTTATCTTCTTTTATTGTCTTCTTTCTTTCATTTTTCTTCGTGTACTCATTTTCTTTGTTTTTCCAGGTGCCCGTTCTAAGTCAGTGCTTTCAGATATTTGTCTATTTTCCGTCTCTCTCCTAAATCTAACAGCACAGGAGAGCATAGGGAGCGGGAAGCCTTCCAATAATTTGAATTGTTCAAGAGCTAGTAAATTTAGCAGCCGCAGTTGGTAAAACTGAAAGTGTTGCAAGCTCCTTTTTACCGACTTCTCGGAGAAAAGGGAGGTATTTACTTTTGTTGCACGACGATCTTGAGAAATCAACTCTCTAATAATTCGGAATATTTCAAGATAGGTAAACAAACATAACAACTGAAATTAGTAAAATTAAAATGTTAGCTTTTCTTTTTACTTTTTTGTTAGACGATCTTCAAGTTTTATTTTTCAGTTGAAAAAGTTGAAATTTTAGCTCTCCAAAAGTCGGTTTGCTACAGCCTGTTCAAAACTTAGCAAGATTCTCACGCAGTTGCTCAAGTTCGAGTTATTTTCATTATTCTTTTCAACCCTTCCAAACTTTGTTCAGTCCCGGTAAGACCGATGCTCTTCAGTCTTCACGACCCATTTATGACTCTTTAGAACTCTTCAAGGCCAGTTTTAAACTTTGTAAGACTCTTTCAGATTTATGTTTGGCACTTGAAGACTCCTCCAGGCTCGTTTAGGACCCATAAGACTTTTCTAAACCTATTCAATACTTGGAATCCATTTTTTTGAATGGTCAGGATACTCAATGTTTTCAAATATGGTTCAGATTCTTCAACTCAGGAATGCCACGCTGGTGACTTGGATTCCGCTGTGAACATGTAACTGATGAACATTCACATACACTTGTACACATTCCTAAATTCGGTTAGAACTTCTCCACGCATTTGTAGGTCTATTTAAGACTCTTCAAGATCGAATTGAAACCTCAGAATCTTCCAGGCTCGTTACGACTGTTCAATACATTTCTACATTAGCTCAATACACTACAAGATTTTTCCACACTTATTTAAGACAAATCAATTCTTTCAAACTTAACTGAGACTCGTTAATATTAATTTGATTTGTTAAAGACGTTTTTCTAATTGCTCATCCTAGGGCATTTGTTCATTGTTGCTGCTAATTTCAATGCAGCGTTTACCACGAGATTCGGGGTCCAACATCCATTAACCACAGGCACCTCCATAAACGCAAGCAACCTTTCAAGACTGTGAGAGGGGGTCTAGAGTATGTTTTGCTCGCAAATTTATGTACCATCTAAGCCCTTTCAGCTCTCCACAGTAATTTTCAAATTTTCTGAGACAGGGGACTTTCAGCACATAGTGGGAGGGTAGCAAACCCCGTGGCCATTTCCTATTTACGTTAACGGGCACTTTATCCAGAAACGTTGTCTATAGACAAAAACACTCATCTTCCAAGCATTCCCTTCCTCAACTCGCGGGTGATTCCGCGAACGAAGATTCCACAAACGCTGAGGTCTGGCAGTCGACGGCTCGAGTCCGTGTCTCGCCGTTTCCAAGTTATTAATACCAATTGCACGTCCGATTCAACGGCGACGAAAAATTGGTATTCTCGATTCGAGCGACGTTTCGACATTTATTTTTAAATTCGAACTAATGAAAATATTACAGCCGTTCGTAATTACGGTTCGGCGGCTCCACCAACAGGAAGAAGATGATGTTTCAGAAACAGGATTCAAATGAGATTTCATAAGGTACGTACGCGCGAGAGACGTCGTACAATTTATTTTTAAAATACGCTACACCGAATCTCTTTCGGAAGTTTTCTTTTAAAACTGTCATCGATAACTTATCAACATGTTGTTTTGGCAGAAAGACAATTTCTCATTTCTTCTTTTGAAGCGCTCCAAGCACTCGGTCTGCTCGCACTTTCCGTGTATATCGTTTTACATGCGCCACACTCCGGACACGGCACAGGCCGCGACGGCGCTCCGGATTATTACTCCACGAGGTGCACCAATTTTCGAAACATTCAGACGGGTGCCCAACTTTTGGCTCCCATTTACTACATACCCGCGAAGTAAGCCAACCTCTTTGAATTCGGGGTAATGAGATGGAATCTGGCGACGATAATGGATGACAATAACCGCCACCGAGACCGAGAAGAAGAAAAAAATTGTTGAAACACGACGAATGAGAGACAAAAAAACCGGTCAACTGAATCCCGATACTTCCTCCGATTCGGAGCATAATTGGTCGCATTGTGCGAATAATTAACGAAGCCGAAATACCTAGTCGCGTAAAAAGATCAATTTATTAGAAAATCGCGCTCTGCCAGAGAAAGTTCGAATTTTGGACAAACGGTTTCGAAAGTACAAGATTCCGTACAAGGCGATGTCGGTGCCGGGATAAGATTGTTGAAGCGATCTATAGCGCAGCGCTCTCCGATCTTACAATATAAACATGCTACACACAAACCCCGACAGCAAATAACCTGTTTCCAGAACTCCTTTCATTAGTCAAATTATTTGATTCCAGCAAAGATACTTCTTCTTGTTCTGTTCGCGACTAATATACAGGGGTACCTAAAGTGGGCCGCGCGTTACTCGGATCGTGGCCAGAAACGAGTTCTTTGCACCGGCGCGGCGTACCGGAATTGTGGTCGTGGGTGGGACTCGTGTATAGCACCAAGCTTCACGCGGTAGGCCTCTAATGCTCTAATCCGTTTCTAGAATAGTATTTTCGAGCAACGCTGGCCGTCACAAAACAAGGTGCGTACTTTCGAAGGATGCGTAGAAAACAAACCGAAAAGATGAACCAAGATTACACAATCTGTGCTGGTACAGAATGCATACACATACATCAGTTGTGACGGTCGCATTCTCGGTGAAATTGTGACCGTAGACTCGATCGTTATATCGCTTTACTACACACAGAACTTTCGATCAGTTCTGTCCGTTAGAATTCTATTACAGTTTGACCACAATGCAAGATCTTTCTTTTTTTTTCTTCAAATTTCGGCTGTCGGTAACTCATTCAAGTTTAAGATCAGCTGATCCTGACTCAATACGAGGATTTACCAATCCACGCATAATTCAGGTTACAAATTAGGGGAGGAATGAATTCAGCACAATATTACTATTCTCGCTAAGAATCCCAATCTAGTTTCCTGATCTCTATAGCTCTACAATGAAGACCAGTAACTGAGAATCCTGAACTGAAGTGAGAATCTAGATACAGTAGGCCAAAGTAGCACATGAAACGCTAGCCACTTCCTAATACTTCATGACGCCTAACCCACAAAACGGCTATTTAGAGATTCTATAGATTTGGTAACACTGCATACACCAGCATCAACCACCCAAAACCGCAACGCATAACACCGGTAATCATTATTTACACTCGCGATCCTGATCATATTTTCAAATCTCTATATTGGATGTTGAAACGTTTATAGGATCACTGTGCGCTGTATGAACATACACAAACACAAACACGAGTTATGGTATGAAATCGTAGTTAAATCCAGTGTTGCCGGACGTGAAAATTGAATTCTGCTCTCGGATGTCCGACATTCTGCTAGATTTTGCTAGATTCCAAAAAAACTCCGTCAAGTCTGTTCAACATGAGTTTTCTAACGAGAATTCAGATGCTACAATGAAAGTTTCGCTGTTTAAAATAAAAAATTCTACTGCATCTGGTAACAAAAATGCCATTCTGGCAACACTGGCCGCTTTTTCACACCATAACAGCTCTGCATTCAACGCCCAATCGCTCTACAGTAAAAAGTAGCACTGCGTAATACTAAACGTCTGCTAACTCTGGCAATCCTAAACTGGAAATGAGAATCCTGATACAGCTACCCCATGTTGACCAGTAACCCAAATAACGTTAGCCCCTTCCTAATAAGGCTTTTCCCCCTAAGGTGGTTGCCTACCTACCCGCCTGACGTTCTTATCAATTTTGTAGGCAGTTTAACATTGGTTTTTATGGAGAAAACACAAAAACCGCTATTTTCTCAAAAACTACCGAGTTTCACAGGACATGAAGAGGAAGAAAGTTGAAGCCCTTGTAATTTCCTTTCAGTTGACACCTATTTCATATCTTCTGGCGGATTTTTTTCTCCCATAACGTTGTGTGTTAAATTTTATCAACCTTGTAGGCAAATTATGGCAAACGATAGGCAACCGCCTTAGAGGGAAAAGCCTTATGTACTTTTTAACTCCTAACCCACAACATGGCCATTCTGAGATTCCATTTATCGCATGATAGTTTGTGAGAGCACCTGACAGCATTCCTCTCGCACTTAGTGATAGTTTGTTTACACTGTGAGAGTCAGCGACTATGACGATAGTACTAAATAAAGTTAAAATATAATATTTCTATATTGATGATAAGGTTATCAGTCTTACGACCGGTTTGATGCAGCTCTCCATTTCTTCCTATCTTGTGCAAATTCTTTCATTTTGTAGTAAAACTTACATTTCACATCCTTGATTATCTGCTGAATATACTGGAATCTTTGTCGACCTACCCAATTCTTTCCTTCCACTCTTCCTTCTAGTAGCAGTGATATTATTCCTGGGTGCCTCAAATTATGCCCTATTAGTTTATCTCTCTTCTTCAGACAATTCCAAACATTTATTTTACCTCCTACTCTGTTAATTACTTCCTCATTTCTTGCCTTATCCCCGTCCATTTGATGCTAAGTATCCGCCTATAGCACTACATCTCAAAAGCTTCGATCCTTCTCTTCTCTGGTTTTCCTATGGTCCACGTTTCACATCCATACAAGGCTACAATCCAAACATAAGTTTTCAAGAACAATTTTTTGATTTTCAGATTTATTTTTGATTTGAAAAGATTAGTTTTTCGATAAAATGTTAATTTGGCTTGTGCTGTTCAACAACTAATATCCCTTCTACTCCTTCCATCTTCTGTTATTTTACTCCCTAAATAGCAAAATTCGCTCACTTCCTCAATCTTTTCCTGTCCAATATTTATATTTAAGCTATCATATTCACATCGATTACATACCATTACTTTAGTTTTATTTTTATTTATTCTCATACGATATTCTTTACTCAAAATCTCCTCCATTCCATTTAAAATGTTTTCCAAATCAATACTCCTTTCAGCTAATAAGACAATATCATCTGCAAACCTGAGCATCTTTACTCGCTCTCCATGTATAGTGACACCTGCTTCAAATTTTTCTTTTATTTCTTTTATGGCCCACTCTACGTACAGATTAAATAATACTGGAGATAAGGAGCACCCCTGTCTTACACCTTTTTCTATATTAGCCTCCTTTTTTTCTCCTTCTATTCTTAATGAGCTTTCTGTTCTTTATATAAATTAAAAATGACTTGTCTTTCTTCAAATTTTATTCCTATCTTTTTTAGAATATGAAACATTTTATCCCATTTAACATTGTCAAAAGCTTGTGACTGGGAATTATTTGCTTTCTTTACTAAAATCCACAAGAAAATTTCCCCTCTTTCCATTTTCCTAAGATGTTTTCAACAGTAAACGCAAATGTCATCGACTTTTGGTTATTTTTGGGCTTCTCAGCCAACTCCCCCCCCCCCCAACGAAAATCCTGACTATGAGCCTGAATATTGATAACTGAAAAACGGCTCTTCACCACACAGCAAGAACAAAAATTGCCGGCCATGTTAACTGCAACCAACTGTAGTCAAATCATTTCATTCAACATGGCAACAAATAAAATATAATCGCTCAGATTAACTATACCAATAAAAGGATTCGGTTATTTGGTTTTCGCTTGGCATAGTCTTTCACTTGTTTTCAATATTCCTTAACACAGTCTCTCACAGAATCGACAAAGTTTAACCAATAACCGACTGAAATAATACTCAATAACTGAAGGAATCCCAAAAAAGTAAGTCTAAGCGATACGCGCGTAAATGTGCAGAAGACAATGTATATGCGTACAAATAGAACGACCAGACAGAAACAAGTGCAATGGTAAAAAAAACGATGTGTCCTTTCTTTTTAGCTCATTATACAACACTACAGGCTACTGATTTTGCCAACGACTCTGCCAGTAAAAACTATGCCCCCAAAACTATCGCTTAGACTTCTTTCTTTGAGACCCCTTCAACTAACAACTGATAACCGCAAAATCGCAACCCGAAGGCAGCCGATAACTGACTGGAATTCGGCCTCGAATAGTAACGGTAACTGATAACAGAATCTGTAACTGTAACTGATAAGTGATAACAGAATCAACACTTTTCTGCAATCGCAATATTATGACCAACCACATCAACAGCTTTAAGCGGTTATAACCAAAAATCCGATACCGGTTACAAGCCCTAATAAAAGGTAAAAGAAAAAGGACCGTCTACTTTCCTCCCATTGCAGTCAGGTTATTGAATAACCATTTTTCATACTCGTCTTTTCTGCGGTTTCTTCCAGTTTACTGATGAAATGTTAGCGAGCTGTCCAATGTAAATGAGTAATACATACAACGCTGATCGAGTCTGGTACGTTTCAACTTCGTCTGAGACTGAATCCCAACGTATCTTGACAGAATGAGACGGAAATTTCTGAACGAGTGTTAATCAAGGCTGGATGAGTAAACGAGCCTCAACGACTCGTAAAAAGAATCTTAACGTAGTCTTCAAGAGTCTAACAAGTCTTATCTCAATCGAAATACATCTGAACGAGCCACAATCGAGTCCGAATGAGTTTTATAAGAATCTTATGAGTCTTAAAGAATCTTAAAACAGTCTGACTCGTAACTGATCTCTTGACAAGGTGGTAATGAATTTCGACAGAGCTGAATGAAGCAAACGGACTCGAAGCTGAATAAAGTAAATGGACTCGATAGCCATCTTGAGGGCATAAAAATGATAAAAATATTTGAGGAAGAGGGGAAACAGGTGACTAAATTGAAGTCAATACAATTTGGATTTCCCTCCTTAAAACTGATTCCCGGATCCGCCACCACAGAACCAAATAATCCATCCGTCTAACGGATTCATGCAGTTCCACTGCATACTGTTCTTTAATTCAAAAATAAAACCTAATACGCTCCTTCCTAAATTCTGTTACTGAATTTTCTCGCATAAATCAATATTTTGCAAGTACACAATTCGACTGTACATCCCACAGTCAATCTGTGAACTCTAATCCAGCATATTTTCAAGATGTATGAGTCTAAAGATGTTTATATCGATACAAAAACTCGAAAATGCACTTAGGCAATGATGAACAACGAACATACACCATGACCATTCATTCATTCATTATAGTTTACAACCAAAGGGTAAAATACCTTCAAGTCGAACCGAGCGACGAACGTCGAAGGCATCCAACTCAGTTCATTGTAAGACTTTTCCTCCGTCATTAATTTGTAGATACGGAGGACTATCATAATATTTTTATCCAGACAATTGATGCAGACTGCGAGATATTACGAACCCGTGGTTTCGCAGTAATAATAACACTACGGTAAAACAAAAAACGGCGAGCTATCAACCATATAAGTCAGATGTTGGCTTCCTGACAGTCGCAGCATTCGAGCGTAGGTAGGGTAACGAAACTCAGGAGGAGTTCGTCGTTGTAGGATTCAAGTGGGTGAGACAGCTTATAACGACTTCACCGTCACTCCAGCATTTTTACATGGCTGGTTCATAGGTACACCTACTACATCAAAGAAAAAAGAGAAAAAAAATGTAGGCATATACAAAACAAGTTTGCTTTTCTGTAGATTTCACTAGCGCGCATAAGGTCACACAAAACCTACCACACTCCGGAGTTACTCGGAACACTCAGTCATCAATAAATTAATGTTTTTTTCAGAAGTCATTAGACTCGCCTACTGACACTAATACAGGGGTCCCTCTTGAAACTAGTGACTACTCACTTCACACAAGGAACCACAGCCGCTAATGATCGATTGAGAATTGAGAAAATTATTCCGCATTCAATCGCATGATTCTTTTCCTCATTACTGCAGTCTTTTGAAAAAATCTGTTGATAGAGGAGCAGTCCAATGAAAACTGTTGATACCCGGCCTGACTGACTGGTTTGGCATTTTCCTGGTCAATGCAAGACCCGCAATATAGTAGGCAATGCATCATGGGTGAGATCATGCAAAACCGTCATAGAGCTATTCTTTTCGGCCAGTACCAACAGAACTAAAGACTTCAATCACTTCAACAGGTATTTCATCAATTACCTATTAGATTATTTCTCGTAACTGTAAAGACGTCGATTAGGGCAACCCTGAGCATTTCGCTATTACTTGCTCTGCCCACTGCTGTTTTCCTTGTTAATTTTCCTGAAAGCATAGTCTGTCCCTCAATCTTCATAAAACATCAAATCAAGAAGTCGTAACAGACTATATTAACTGGAGATTTCACTTGACCATTTCTTGATTCGAGCCGTACAAACTGATAACCAAGACAGGGCTTCAATGTCTCTGTAAAAAGTTTTAAACAAAAACATTGTTTTAGAACAGCATAGGGCACGCTGTATTACTGCTTCTGTACAACACAGTTATGTTTATCATTATTTATCAACAATATTATCGGCAGAGTTCCCCGTTATCAGTTATTCTCTTCTGTATTTTTTTCCATCATTTGAACTTCGTACTGTCTGGCACAACTGATAAAATCTACTGCAAGGTTTTGGGAAACAGGACGCTAAAAGTCCATCCTGTATGGTACGTTCATTGTGTGTTGATACGAAAGAAACCAAGTCATAATTTCTTCGTTATAAATAATATACTTATTTGTCCAGAATCACATTTTTCAAGTGGCAGAGTTGCTATATTGGATATATTATGTGTATGTATAAACAATTAAACATAATACACTATTCCCATGAAAATTTCTTCAACTCAAGCAATTGTCACCAAACAGGTTTTCAAGACGCAGCCCATCATCAATTAACATTGTGACACGCTGTTGGTTAGGATTAAATTCAGTACAATTGTAACGAGTTTTGCACCCAAACATAAAAACACCATTGTAGAAAAACGTGTCCACATGCGGCAAAAGCAAATTGGAAACTCCTGTAGTTGCGCTAGTGTCGTGGACAAAAAAAGAAGATCAGAGTATTTTTACCACAAAAACATGGACAAGTAAAATGAGCTCTAGCATCTGCAATACTGTTTTTCATGGAACACTGAAGAGAACTGAAGTATTAGCCCTTATCATTTCCTTTCAGATGAGCCCAACTTCAGTTTTTTTGCAGAATATGTTTGTCACTGATCATCTTTTCGTCCTAATACACAAATCAGCGCGCCGCATTTCATTAGGCCGCTAGTGAGCGACTCTTTAGCGTCCAAACGCGAATATTGAGGAATAAGGAACCATGTATTGTTCAGGAGACTCTCTTTGTTTGTTTTTCGTAAGACTTGGATGCCTTTTTTATAATAGAGTCCAATCTTTCAAAATATTTTCTTATTACCACTTGAATAGTCAGATACTCCGGTACTATTTTCAAGCCAATAAAAGGACGTGTACTCATCAGCCATTTTGGTTTTTTTAGTTAGGTCTTCCTAGCGATGGTCGTGAAGTGATATATGGCACTTGAATTGGCCAGCAATGAAACCACAAAAATGGCTAACGGGAATACCTATACCTAGTTATTGGTGACCTAGGATTACCAGCTCAAATAAGGAAGATAAGTAATGACAGTCCACCACTGCTTTTCCTGCTATATACGCTACTGCTCCAGAACGTTTCTCATGATGCACCTCAATATTTAGTGGGGGTGTAAGAGAGACTACTGCAGTTATATTCTACAAGGTAAGACTTTGAAAGGCCTATTCTTGACCAATTTCAGGCAATTTTTCAATAATTGAATTAATTAATATTGGACCTCTTTCTTCACTACTACATAGACACAGTCATTACCATAATCAACAAGCTCTCATGATGAAAGTCTTACAAAGGTATTGATCAAACTGAGCCTATCTACAGTCTAAACAATTTTTCAAGAACTCAGCACACATATCAGATGTTAATGAATAACTGAATAATGAGCCATTCAATATCGTGTTATTTCCATGAAAGATGCTGATGAAGATCAAACCGAACAGTATTTGTCTGCTTCTAAACAATTCCTCAGAAGGCATTCCATCCCAGCTGAGGTACCGCCGGTTATCAAGGTCAGTAAGAATCGAGCTAGCAGCATAATATTTCTAGTGCAATGTCTTGTAAATGCGCACATCTTATACTCGTAAGTGAGCGCACGGCCATATTGGGTTCTTGTTCTCATTCTGATCAGTAAAAGAACTCGTTCTGTTTCCGGAAAATCATTCGTTCATCAACCCTATTCCTGGGGATTATGGTAGAATAAAATGAATTACAAATCCCATTATTTCAGTGCTAGACAATGAACAAACTGATGAGCATTTGCATGTTTCTTCATGCGTTCCAGGGTGGTTATTCATCCGTAGAATACCATCGGCGTCGACCCCTCTTTATCCCAAGGAATCATTCGTTAACCCAGTTCTGTTACTCAGGCATATGAGATATGATGGAATACCCACAAATCTCATTGTTTCTGTGTTATTCCCCAATATGACATGTTTTTTTTCGACGTAAGACATTAAAGGTACCGGTTGTTATTTGTCTAGAATGTTACAGGCGAAATTCCCTCTGGGGCAAAGTGGAATACTCTGGATTGAAGTCTTTCTGAATCAAAGAGCTGTGTTGCAAGATTTGAAGAAGCGCGAATTGAAAAGTGAAAGGAATTAAGACCAGTAGAAAACCGAATATTAGCAAGAAAGAAAAGAGCTAAAATGGAAAGTCTATAGCTTCTGAACGATGGAAAGAGAAGCTAAGCTGGCTTCCTAGAAGCTCAAAAGGCAACACTACGGCAGAAAAGGTAGGCATTCCATTAGCCATTAGGTGTCGAAGAATCGGACACTTATCAGTGCAGATAAATGCTATTTTACTTATACTGTGTCCAGGAAAACAGCATCCTGAGAACGCCTGGTGAATTTTAGACACTGGAAAAGCACTGTCAGCGAAAACACGGCGTAAAAACAAATCTCCGGTAATGATATTCCGAAATAAGGATAATCTCGTCCGACAGCATCGTTACAAAATACCTCCACACGTGGTCAGTCCATAAATTAAAAGTTTAATGCGCCACTAGCAACTCGCATCCACTACACAGCCCGTATTCGTCGTTCGGTGTATAATTTTAATAAAATTTCACATTTTTATGATCGATAAAACAAGGATTCGACAACTAAATTACCGAATGACATCATTTCTCAGAAACGGGCGGGTAAGAAGAAAAGTATAATATGGTCCATGGTTTCTAAGCCGAGTGTCTTTGAAAAGCCAGCGAGGTTATACAGCTGTGCAGCATAAAACCAGAATGAACTCGTCGGACACTGGTCACCGTTGATTTTCTCAATCGATTCTAATTATTTAATTAACCGTAAAGGCAACAAGGTGCAAGCTATCTGCAAATAGACACCGGACAGTCGACTCATAATCGTTGACAGTGTTACCATATTCGACGCTAACGACCAAATTAACAAAACCGGCGCTGATGAAAGAGAAAGCTTTGTTAGCCGTAATTATACCTCTATATTGTCGTCTAGCTAAGGTGGATTAAAAATGTCGAATGTCAAAAACGAAGCAGTCCAAGACCGATATCATAATTCACGGCATCGCGGATCACAGCTCACGGGTCCATGAGGTTTTATTATGCCGTTTAAATGCGGACATTGAGAAGACGATGGGCAGCGGCGCGGGCCAGCGGATGTTGTGCTGGAAAATGCGAGCAAAATCTCCTCATTTTGCCATCGTCAGAATTGCGTAACACAGAAGAATTTGAGATTTTTGCGCGGTAAACCGTAAAAATGACTGCAGCAGGCATACGAAAACGTGTGCCGGGAAGCCGGAAACAATGTTTTAGTAAATTAGCGACGGTTGGGACCATACAGAGTGGGCCGTAAATAATGCTCGAAAGTCGAGACTCGAGGAGACATGCTGGAGACGCGGAGAGCTGACAGGTCTCCGAATGGTTTCCCTTTTACAAAATCGAATTGAATGTTCAACAATGGGCGAATCAATGAACCCTCCTCGAGTTCGCAACTATTCGACCTGGTTTTCACCTGTTGCATTGTTGACCCAGTTCGCTAGAAAGACGAGAGGGTGGCTTACGGTTCAACACCTCATCACCAGCCCAATTTTATCTTCCTGAATCTCCAGTAACGGTAACTCTCGTAATAGCAGGTGTCGCACTTGCTACATCTTCCCTTATCAACCTTTCGAACGTCGAGGACGCAGGTCAGTGACACAGTTTTTATTAGAAAAACTAATAACATTTTCATTTTACTGCTCGCGTGACAAAAATGAATGAACAAGGTAAATTGTAAAACCAATTGAACAGAACATTTGCATTAATACATGGCGATTCAAAAAACGTATACCGATTTACGTGTAATTAATGAATTAATGTGGGCATATATTTCTGAATCACCCCATATACTCGGTAATCAGTCAGCCTTCAGAGTTAAATCGGACCTTAGGTTCATGAAATTTGAACAGAAATAAAGGATTTTCTCGCTTACACATCATACAGTCGCCTTAGTATTACAAAACTCATTCTAGAAATTGGAAGACGCCATGAAGTTTCCATTGAAAGAATGTGAATTGTTCATTCAGTACTTGGGAATGAGAACTGAAACTTGAAGTGGAGTTATTGAGGAAAAGATTTTGTTCGATTTACCGGTTCATTTGGGAGATTGGCTTCATCTGTAAGTTTATTGACAACAGCTCACAAGACAGTCTACTACCCTACAATGTGCAGAGTCAAATCTCATGATCTAATATTGTTCTGAGATCAGTGACGACAACTATCATACAGTGGGACTTCAAGATTTACAAATCCAGATCAATCAACACCACTCTCATACAATGGGCTTTGAATGGGCAAATACGCGCCAGCAATGCTAAACAAACAGGCATTCAAGGTTCTGGAAGCTGGCAGGTAAACAGTGACCAAGTAAGCTCTCATCTCTAAGCCTCGAGAATGGTAAAACTATTCAAAATTTGGACTTGGTCAAAACTCGTTAAGAATCTCTATCAAGGTTCATTAAGACTATTTTAAGACTTGTGATGACTTCTTGAAAACATGTAGGAACATTTCAAAAAGCGCGTTAAAACATACACCTAGTCTCTATACCAGACTTTTCAGAACTCTCGTAACGAAATGAAGACTTTCTAAAACTCATCAATCCAGTTACAGACTTCTTGAAGGCTTTTTAAAATTGTGTCCAGACTCGTAAATACTAGCAAGACTCGGAGACGCATCAAGACCTTTGAAATTCTGTTCAAGTTTGTTAAGGGCGTGTTAGGACTCGTTGATACTTGTTAAAACTTAGTTGAGGCACTTTCAGGTTTCATTAGGACACGGATTTCATTCGTTACGACTCAGTTATGATTCTTTCGTATCATCCACAGACTATAGTTAAGACTGACTTGTTAGCACTATTCTAAGACTTCTACAGACTATGTTAGATTTGTAAAAACCACAATGACTATCGTTCATAGTTCATACTGCGAAGAATCGTTAAGACATGTTACAGTTCTTATACTGATTTAAGACTTGCCTAGACTATATACATGATTTATTAAGATCAAGTAAACAGTCGTTCAGAATCAGTTAATAACATTTACGATACGTTTTAAATATGTGTTAAGGATCAAAAACTGATTCTGATTACCATATAAGTCCTCATGAATTGTTAGGATTAGGTTGAGATTCAGTTTAGACTCCGTAGGATAGAGAATAGAAGTTATGACTCAATTTAGACTCCCTATAATACATGACTTCTTTCAAATTCGATAATACCCTAACGCTCCTCAAGAATCTTCAAGACCAGCTAGCAGACTACTAGGAGTGAAAGGTGCGTCACTATGCTTCAAGATTACGCTCAGATTCGTCAACCCTCATTTAGACTATGTCACCACTCATTTAAACTAACTTGTTGAATCACATTACGCTTTTTTGAAGAGCTCAGGAATCAAGATAGATAGAAGGGGGATGTTCTTTCATAGGAATGCCGAGAAAGTCTCGTTCCGGATGCGACATTGTTCACATTAGGCTTCATATACGATAATGTAATTCTATTTTTGTGATAAGGTGGAGAAAGAGTTGAATTTAAGATAGTTAACTAAGGACAAAGGTTAAAGGTTCAAATCCCTTCCTTCGACTCCTAAATATTTATACTTTTCTAGTTAAGATTTGTAGGAAACCTAAAAGCATTCGCTCGGAAACATTTTAGGAATTCAGTACGATCGTAAGCACTCATTCAGATTCGGCTGAATCTCTTGAATCTGCGTTAAGACTCCTCAGACGCTAAAACTATATTAGCATTCGTGAAGATTCGTTTCTCGACTCATTAGCAAGCCACAAAACTTAATAAAGACTATTTTTTGAAAAAACTAAAAACATTCACTTGGTAATATTTTGGAAATTCGAAAAATTACTGCACTTGTTACATTCAGTCTACTTGAATCCGTGTAATAACTCCTCAGCTGCTAGGACTAGGTTAGGAAAGACTCGTTTCGAGACTTATTAACACGTCTCAAAACTGAATCAAGACTATTCAAGTCCCAGTTTTTAGTAGTATGTCAAAACTTGAGCTGTTTTAAGGCTCTCAAGATGCAATAGGAAATCTTAAAATCGTGTTAAGATTATTGAACCTCTTTCAATTTGTGTTCAGGGTTCTGCAGATGCACTAGGACTCTTTAATCTTCAATCAGGACTTCTTGAAATTCTGTCAGACTCCTCATTTACGGTGTTTTGGTAGCGTAAATTTAGCTTGAAATTTTGTTAGGCTCCTCATTTAAGGTGTTTTAGTTTTGTAAGTTTAGGTCAAAATTTCTTGAGACAGGCTACGCCGCGTATTCTTCTCTCTGACCCACTCTTGAACCCTTTGCTTCTGGTGACCGCTACTTAAAATTACTATCTTACTTTACGAGAGGGGGCAGGAGTAAAGAAAGAAAATGGCTGGCTACAACCGGAAAGTCTAGCTGAATCTCTTGATTCTTCTTTAAGCATACCGGTCTGAATTTATAGGAGCTGACGGGGTAAGGCATGATGAGAATTATCAAGTTTTCTCGGGCTAGTGCGTGTTTTCAGTTATCAAGTCGAGGAGCCGCCGGGATGGAATATTTTATACATAGCGTTAAATGTACACGAGATTACGATGACACAGTTGTCGAGAACCGATAAAACTGCGTCGAATAGTTCGTATGTAACTTCTGCGTTTCCTGTCAACCATTAGCAATGCAATGACAAGTAACACGTTTCTCATTTTTCGGAACTATGCAACGTATCGGTTTACGAATTGGCATTAATTATACACGAACACCGAATGGACAGCAGCAGAAGGCTATTGGTACAGTTTAGGAACAAATTATTGCCCACGGTGAGGTTTGCTATCGTGGCGAGGAGCTGTTATCACTCTACAGCCAAATGAAAAATAACTTACCTTCGTCTATCAACCTCTCCACATGGATGAATACATTCGGAAACGCGTTCACTTTATTCCGGTCTTTCAGCAACTGGGCTAAATAATCGGCTATACTTTGTGTTTGCGAATTGTTCGTGGTATTATCACTCATCATTGAAAATGTAACCGATACGATTAATATAGAAAAAATTAAGAATATTACAACGAAAACAAGAGGAAAGAACGAAGTAAAAAATTAAGTAGAATAATCGAGTTTATGCGAAATACCAATCATGAATGCCGCGGATTTGATTAAACGAAATTTTCAAACGAAAATAATATACGTCGGAATTGGCTCGGCTAAATATCGGCACGCCAAACGCATTACAAACAGAAAAAACTGATAAAACACAGACGAGACGAACACGTACAAAGATCTGAAGGCACGAACGTCTTGCTCGCTTGTAAAAGAAAACCTCGTGGGTGAGTGTATCGAGTCGAGAGGCAAGAATACATTTAACCAGTCACATAACAAAACGATGTTACCAACATACGAACGTGTTCCCTCACGCGGTTGATAACCGCGCACACCACACACTGCTCGGCCCGGTTCGACGTGCACCGTTAACTATTTTTCCGTCTTCAAATTCTCCCTAATTACTCGTTTTTGCCGCCGATTTCGGGAAAATTAGTTCGATTCACGGCGGAAAATGGCGTTCTCGACGAGTCGACGCTGATCGGCGTATTTCGCTTCCGTTCCCCCGAAGAGAGGGCGCTGGAATTTGTTCGGAAAACGCAGCTGTTCGCGTTCCATCTATGCGATAACGCTCGAGTGTCAAACGTGTGAGTGTAGATATGAGTCATGGAGAATAAGTCACCAGTGGTGACTGCTGACTGGTGAGTCGTTAACGGTATCGTCTTGATGTCGATGTCGACTGGTTACATGGAATAGTACTGAAGCACTCTTTCTCTTCGTAATTGTTCTAATGTTAATTGCGTTTTGTATTACGATTACGAATCTTCCCTTACAGCTTACAGTCGTGTCCTGTTCTTTTATTAGTTATTACACTACACGACAGCATAAAAAACAATGGAATGAGATTATATGATTCTCGCTATCTTTTGAATGCTGAATACGATGGCGTTAACCATTTTTCTCAAGAACCTCTCGTTTTCCATATTCAAAATTTAAATTTTATCAAATTTTTCACTTTTTATTCCTTTTTGTCGTCCATGAATAGCTACAGTGATAGTAATGACAATAGGACAATACTGAACGCGCATACTTGTATAATCAGTGGTATCATCTTGATGAAACTAAAATTCGCATTTAAAATATAATAATAATAATAATAAACCTTCAATTTTCATATTTTAGTGCATATACTTTTTTTTTTGTATTCTTGGGCTATTGAGCCCCTATCGCACTATCGGGCAAAGGCTTCCCGAAGCCTGTTCCATTCTTTTCTATCCCAGGCAATCCTGTGGTACGTTTTGTTTCCTAGAAATTTGTCAAAATCTTCCCTCCATTTTAGTTTTTGCCTTCCCTTCCTTCTTTTTGTAAACGATTCCCACTGGGTAATTTTTTGCGTCCACCGATTGTCACTCATTCTCGCCTCATGACCCGCCTAATTCCACTTGTTTCTCGGTAATTTCTTTCGTATTTTATGTAATGTCACTCTGTCTTTTAGTTTTATATTGAGCAAGGATCTTTCCATTCTGTTCTGTGTAGCCGTTAATTTGTTTTCTCGTTTTTTCGTTAGTGCCCCAGTTTGTGATCCATAGGTTACTGTTTGAGTATTGGAGCTTGTTTTACTCCCTCTTCCATATTAAAGTAAAGTCCTATTACGTCCGTGATCACCTTTACTTTCAGTTTTGAGGACATGTCCGATATAATGTTCACCAGGTTGTTCGAGATGACTTGGCTTTTTAACGCGGATAACAGTATTGGTGGTTTACTGAGTCGAAGGCTTTTATATAGTCAATTACGAGTAGGTTCAAGTCAAGCGCTGGTATTCGTTACATTTTTCGATTAGTTGGTTTGTAAGTGGTCTGTTGTTGAGTAGTGTTTTCGAAAACCAGCCTGCTCTCTTGGTTGTTGAGAAATTAACTGGTTTCTGAGTCTTTGTTCTATGGTTTTAGAGAAAATTTTTACTATTGTTGGGCTCAAGCTTATGGGTCTGTAATTTGTTATTTTGTGTCTGCTGTCTTTTTTGAAAATGCGAGATTTTTTGTTTTTTCAAGATACGTATTATTAAACAGTTTGGTGAGTTGTCTAGCGAGTTTGTTTCCTCCCCATTTGATGTATTCGTTACCTATCTGATCGTGGCCTACGGCCTTTTTGCTTTCAAGTTCTTTATAACATGGTTAATCTCGGATTCAAGAAATGCAGGTTCCGTTTCTCATTGTTCGTTATTTATGGTTTTCGTTGGTTTATTTGTAGGGATTGTTTTTTCTTTGTATAAGTCTTTGTAGTAGTCAATTGCTAGGTCGTTAATTTGTCGTCTTCGCATATTTTTTGTTCTTTTTCGTAGAGTAGGTAGGTTGTCCATTGATTACCTAGTGCTAGGTGTTTGCTAATGCCTTTTGTACTTTTATCAATGGAGAAGCCAGACCTAGTATGAAGGGTGGGGGAGGGGTCGTTTCACTTTTACAACATTACAGGTGTAATACTTACTATTACCAGAATAAATTTTAATTTTTTCACATTTTCGGCTGATGCCAGGGGGGTCATCCCCCCCCGTGGCTACGCCCCTATACTTTTTGAATCCTCCAACATTTTTTTATGAATCGTAAGTTTTTCTTATATTCGCATTTTCTCTCACTTGTTTTTTGATTAATTTTTTCAGTACGTTAATTTCGACTTTTTCTTTCATTGTTTTTGTTGGTTTTTGTAGCAGTTTGTTTCTGTTCCTGTAAAGTTGGTTGAGTTGTTCTCTGTCTTCTTCCCTAGGGCGTGTGTTTTCTGAAGGATTAACTTCCTTCCTGTACGTTTCTATAGGTTGTTCGATTATGAAGAGAATATCTTTATATTCGTCATCTATGTTCCTGTAAGTTCTTTTAGTATTTTCGTTAGTTAATTCTGTAACTGTGCTTTCGTAAAGAAGAGAGTTTTTAATCTCCGTTTATATATTTTTCGTTAAGTAACGTTTCTTGTTGTTCACGATAACTATTTTACATTGGATAGGTCTGTGATCTGAAATGAATGGAAAATTTTTTAAGACGTTGAAGTCTAAAATTTTTTGGTTAGTAACGGAGGCCAGTATATAGTCATAGGAGAGAGAGAGGGAAATATTATAATCAAAAAATTAACATCCGCATTAAATTCCCCGTTGAAATATAGAATCATAATATTCTCATGTCATTGTTTTTTAAAACATCTCAAATTGTTGTGTAGTGTTTTTATGATATTGGCTTAGCGGTTGAGGGTCCGTGGCGCTCTCTGGCTAGGCATCAACACTCTATGAGTAGGCCTGCTAACTCCAAGAATTTATCCTCGGATTTTAGGATAGGTATAACATAATGTTCTTTTTGAGTCGAAAAAATTTTCGGGGAACTTCGGCGTCGGCGATGGTGCTAAATACTCAATTTTACGAGACGAATTCGAATCCGTTGTTTAAATATATTTCATAGTTGGAAAATTTCCTCGCCCTTCCAATGAGTCCCTGGATACTGGATGTATCATTCTAAATTTTTATTTCAGTCGTAGACCTTGTGTAATACTAGATTGGTGAAGTCATATGTTTCATGAAATCAAATGCAGAAGCTGAAATGCTACGGTGTACTTGTTAGCTGGAGAACAATCGTTCCACGCACACCACGCTTCAATATGTTGTAACAGCGAACATTACTGATACAAAATTATGCACACGATTACGTAGGGTGAGTTTCCAGCTAGATGTAAGTACAGTTTGCGCCGTCATAACGGCGTAACCGGGGAGGCGAATGGGGGTGAGTGCTCCCTTAAGGCACCTGAAATCGAAAGTAAAATATGCAAAAATTAGCAATTTTTCGCCTTTGAAGCACGTTTTTTCGAAAAATGTTCACTCGAACAGTAATTTTACCTTCATTTTTATAAAATATCCCTCTAATATCGGCGATTTTCAAGAAATACCTCAATCTTCGACTTTCTCTCCCTTGAAAATCTTACTTTGCCCTCCCTCCCCCCTTGGGAAAATCCTGGCTACCCCGCTGCGCCGTCATATTTTCCCAATACTAGTACACTGTTTAAATGGAGCTTTCCTAGTCAAGTACTACAAGGTCTACGATTTCAGTACATTTAGTACCTACCTAACATTCATACACCACTTCATCAACATGATTACACTCACTCTCTCGCATCGTCTCATCTACACATTTCACGAATATAACTGTCAACATACATGTCTTGAAATATTCAGTATGTTAGATTTCGTAAGCTACCGATCATCTTCTTGCCAAAAACCATTCAGACTTGATGATACTTCTCAAACATTTAGCAAGGTCTAATTTTACATTCCATTGTGCTTTCTATCCAATCCGTTTGAACCCAGCACGAAAACGAACGCAAAGTCGCAAAATCGAAAGTCACAACTTTCTACTTCAGAACGAATTATGTTTCGTAATTTGGTTTATCGTCATTATTGCAGTCGTACGAATTCGAGTCCATTGTTTGAATCTTGAACAGAAACGCAAGGTCGGCACGTGTAGTGTGCTCTGTTAACCTGTGAGATGAATGAAGATCGAGCACGCCATTTGCACGGTCAGTATTACTCAGAGGTGGAAAGCAGTAAAATAAAGTTTTCACTTTTAACTTTAGCTTTCAATTTTAACATAGAACACTTTTGGCTTTTTGCTATTCACTAGAAACATTTTTTCAGCTTCCGACTTTTGGCTTTTCAGTATCAAAATGTTAAAAGCTTTTGGCTTAAAACTTTCAACTTGTGAGTTTTCAAAGAAAAAAACATTTATGAGGTATTGTTTATTTGTTGAGAATAGAACTTGATGTCGGTTGAGGACAGAAAGAGAAAAATGAATTGGCAACGGCGTCGCAAATTTTTGACAGTGTTTAGCTTGGTTAAAAGTTATGCACTGTATTCAGTCTGAATAATATGCCGAAAATATGCGCCAAAATTGTAAAATATGCATAAATGTGCAAATGCAATATGGGCATAATTTCCAGGGACTGCGGAAGTGGGGTGCAGGGAGGGCCAAGTGCCCCCCCCATTAAACGGGGTGCAACCGTCCCCCCCCCCACGTTTTATCACCTGGTGAAAACCTCTGTGTTGATAGATTATGATTGGAAGACTGTGCAAAATAGTAAACTTGCAGTCCGCGCGGACATCATTCCTAAATTAATAATAATTCCAACCCACGAATAATTAAATGTGCATTGTTCCGGTCACTCCCTCGACTTGGTTATTCAGGAAGTTGCTAGAAAATGTGAGCTTATCTCAAATTCTATTTGTCTTGTGAAGGAAGTTTCAAATGCTATCCTAGAATCGTCGAAACGAAAGTGTACATTTTCTAATATAGTTTTAGATCCCTGCACTGACTATAATAATTTAAACTTAAAAACAAAGCAGCGAACCGCATTATGATTAACAAGATGATGCGTCCGAGCAAAATCAATGAGACGCTTTGTAGAAAATTATGTTCGAGTTCAGGAAACGCTTGCAGTAGTGCTAGACGACTCATTTTGTAATATTACTGACGAACGCAGGCCTACTCTTCGCGGCTATCAAAGGAAAATGGGCGAATTTTCCACCCTATTCGCATTAAATATTGCTCTTGTGATTTGTGAGCCGGCGGAGCAGCTAGCTAAGGCCCTGCAGAGTGTTGATTATACTGTTACGGGTGCGCAGCGGTCAGCATACATATTATGGGATATGTACAATTCAATGGGTTGAGTCTGATTTTGATCGCATATGGAAAGCTACAGAAAAAGCCACTATTGATCAAAATATAGAACTAAATATGCCTGCAAGGCCCCGAGCCCGATCTCCCCCAAAACGCGCAGGTCAGATTGGTGGCAAAGGTGCAGCTGTGCCACTATCTCCTAGGGACAGTCTCCGTCAGAAATTCATTTCAGTGTTCGATTGGTCCAAAAACGAGTTAGAAAGGAGGTTCATGCAGCCTGGAATGAATCGCCTCGCTCAGTCCGAATCTCTTCTTATCCATGAGGAAGATTTATCGGAAAGTGACATCCAAACCAAATTAGGCGTGCATGCAACCGATTTTGACATAGACTCACTAGTATTGCAAATAAAGATGTCTAGGAAAGCTATACCTCAAGTGAAGACTGTACGGGAGTATGCAAAAGAACTAGCCAATCTACCCAAAACATCAAGGGTAATGATTGATCAGGTAGAAAGGTTAGTGATTTCGCTCCTTACCGTACCAGCTACATCTATGTTATGTGAACGGTCTCTGAGTGCCCTCCGTCGCATCGGAACGTACCTCCGACTGCCAATGAATCAAAGAAGACTAACCTATCTGGCAGTACTGCACGTGCACAGGGAAGAGACATTTGCATTATTTAAATGAAATCCTTGAAGAATTCGTTTCAAAAACGCCTGAAAGGCTTTTAGTCTTTGGGATCAAGTAACTCTTAATCTTACTGCAGTGTTCTTTGCAATGTAATATCGAAACAGGTACTCTGGGTTCTGTGGGATCGCCTGTTTTTTTTTTGTTTTTTTTGTTGTTTTTTTTTGGAGGGGGTTCTATTTATTTATTTGTTTTTATTTTATTTTATTTTTTTATTACCTGCTTGTGCGTTGTAAAGTTTCCGATTTTTGAATATAAGTTTTTAATAATTTAAATTTTTTGTGAGAGTGGATATCCCCGTTACAATCACTGAAAGTGATTATAAAAGTTTGCCCCCCCCCCTGTCAGAAATCATTTCCGCGGTTCCTGATAATTTCAAAGGAAAAATTAAGTTGGATACACTAAGACAAATTTTATCCAATTTCAAATTGATCTAGCAAAGTATCTCCCTAAAAGTCCAATCTTCTTTCAATAAGAGATGCACCCCGGAGATACTGCACCTATTCGTAATTTCTTGATGATTGATGAATGTAATGAGGGCAAGAGAAAGGTTATCTCACACGCAAGACAACATATTTTTCTAAAAACTTTTCTACTGATCCAGTAATCATTAAATCTTTTCAATTTTTTTTTTGGAGTCGAACATTATTCTCAGAACTAAAAAATAACTTTTTTTTTGGGGGGGGGGCAGAATTGGTGAAAAATATGCGGTAAATGCCGAAATATGCGAAACATGCAGAATGAAGTGCTGCTCATTTGACTCACAATTCTGTGATTCGTGAAGATCTTTTGAAACTTATATACGCCATAGATAAAAATATGCATTCGCATAAAAATTGCAGCCCTGGTCATTTTAACAGAAATTTCCAGTTCTAAATTCTTTGTTTTCTCTTTCAAGGTATAATTTGCTTATTCTTAAATTTTTAAATGACCATAACCCCGTTACTTCGGATTTTTGTTTTCATTTTCCAGCCTCTATTTCGATCTCCCGCAATTTCGAAACTCCGCATAATTCGAACTCTGGATTAATCCCTTCAAGTTCGAATAAACGTGAGTTCACTGTAAATGACTTGACTGACTGTTAGACACCCTGATACAACATACTAAGCCCCTCCCCCAAAGAAATCCACCACCGCCGATGAATGTAAGTTAACACTACTAAAAAATTACCCCCCCCCCCTCCAAAAAGAATCCAGCGACGCCTCTGGGAATTGGAAAGGGAAAGGACAAGAAAATGAAAGAAAAAACTGAATAAATAAAACTTTTAGCTTTTTGCTTTCCATCAAAAATATGTTTCGACTTTTGGCTTTTTACTGTCAAAATTCTCTATTTTTCGGCTTAAAACTTTCAGCTTTCAGCTAGCTTTCCAACCCAAATAATACCGTTTCCTATTCGGTTCACCACAAAAAGGAATTTTTTGTCGTTGGCTTATTTTGTCAACACTGCAACATTCATAAACATTGATACGATGGACTGCACCGAACAGCGCGACGCCGACGTCGAGTGCGCAACGTGAATCGTAAGCAATACACAAATACATTCATTATGCTGGCATGTATGTGCGATTCAGTGGGGATACAAAATAAGCTCCTACCATATAGGGCCTTGAATAGTTCCTCGTTCTTCTTATTCAAGTTTTTTAAACTCCATCCTTATACAGAATATAAACATTTCCCATTTCTCAACATTCGCCGCGGTGGAAAGTGAAAAATGTCGGTCTTTCAGATTCAGAAAATACGGCGGTGCTTAACGAGTAAAAGGTTCAGTATCGCACACGCACATACTGGACGTCATCGCACACGCCTTCAATTATTTTGTTTGTTCAAATTCAATTTAACTCTTTTTTTTTTTTTTAATCGTTTAGACTCTCACATGTGCCAAGTAATTCAAAACATGACATCGAAATCCAATTGTTCATTGTGAACGTGGTCGGAACTGAGAGTAATTTTGATGTTCATCTCATCTCTTACATACAGGTGACATTTCATCCGCCTTCCCAATAACCTTTGAATTCGGACCTCAAATTAGTCTCAATCGTTTGCGTTTCATTTGTTTAATGGTGCTATCATTTTTTTTTTTTTTTTCATGTGAGCCTCCTCCCTTTGTCGTTCATTATCACTCCGTCAGTCGAGTTCGAAATTTGGTAGTACCTATGTCTATCCTCCTTCCCGAGACGAAGGCAGCCATCGTGAGGAAGTAAGGCTGTAAACCCCCCGAGGGGTAAGTAACCATTCAAGAGTTCTCGGTTTAAATTTCAAAAAATTTCAACTTTCTGCAAAATATAAAAAACTAAAAAATAACACTACAGATTCTAAATTATAACTGCAGGGGGATAGCAAAGGAGGAACGGAGGGTAGAACTCGAGAGAGCCCTCAACAAGGTGAACTGGGTCATTATGGGGCTTTCGAAAACGTGCCGTACGGGGGAAGGGCTGCCACAACGTAAATCAGGTAACTCCTTTTACTTTTTTTTTTTTTTTTGCAATACAAAAGGCTAGAGAGGGATAGGATTTTTAACAAAGAAGGAGGTATGACCACTGGTTCACAAAAAAAAAAAAAAAAACAGTGAGCGAAAGAATTGCGGTTGTAAAACTGGCTCTGGGGCAGGATGCAAAACTTGCCATTATTCAGTGTTATGCACCCATCTCTGAGGCAGACGAAGAGGACAAAAATGATTTCTACAAGGCGCTGCAAAAAACTGTAGATATCGAAAAAGAATTTTTTACCATGATTACGGGAGACTTTCACGCCAAAGTTGGAGAAGGCTCTACTGGTGAATTCTGTGTGGGGAAGTACGGTCTAGGTACCAGGAATCAGGAAAGTGTAAGATTGATAGACTTTGCAGAAAGCAACAACCTGGAAATTATCAACATCTTCTTTGAAAGAAAAGATACGCGAGGAAGTGGACCTGGATGGCCCCAAATGGAAAAGTTCTGAATGAAATTGACCATTGCTTAGTGAATGTGAGCTCAATAGTGAAGGATTACAGTGTAATTGCAAGGTTTGAGACGTCATCGCACAGGGCGGGTAGGTGCTCCCTCCAAATTCCTTCTAGGACAAAAACAAAAGGTGCAGCACGAAAAGCGACTAATAGAGGGATAGGTCCACCATTATATGCAGATACGCGATTGAACTTTGGGTTGCCTTCTGCAGTAGATATGGACTCCGAAACATGAATAGGAAGCTTCTTAAAATTTTAATGCTGTCGCTCAAATTTTGATTTCACAAGATACTGTCACATGTCTAAAATTTTGTTTAAATTTTCAGCGTACAAGCAAACAGAAAAATGAAAATTTCGATGTTTGTTGGCAAGTTCGAAGAAAATTTTATCTTTTCTCCTAAGTGGATATAGGTTTCCCAGCCCTCCTTTTTATTTATGACCAGTGACCAAAAATTGTGGTTATGATTTTTTTGATTGGGGGGGGGGGAGGGAAGAGATAAACATGTTTTGGTTAAAACATTTTCCGATTCACCCATATAAGGATCTTCTACCGAAGTTTTATTTTGCCGAATAATACTGAATTGGATGTTATTGCCAAAAATAGAACCGAAAACATATTTTTAGTGCCGAAAATGCCTTCTTAGCGTCAAAAAAGAAGCTTTTTTAGGGTCGAAAAGGCTTTTTTACGTCGAAAACGATTTTTCACAATTTCGAACAGTTTGTTCTCCAGACGCTGGAAATTTGACATTTCTTGCTCAAGATGGTTCTGCTATTCATTTATATTTCCGCTCGTTTCTCTCGTCTATTAAAGAATAAAAATATGAAAAAGTATAACAGGTAGGTGCTTGACGATAAATAATATTAGGAGATAGGTCCTCTCACAATGAACCTCTTTGATGAGAAAAAGTTTTAAAAAAAAGTGAAGACGGGGAAAAGGTGAAGACGAGTGACGAAAGAACAAGGTGATTCTAGAAAAGAAACAAAATGGGTGTAGAAAAGAAACTGGTAAACCAGGAGAAAAAAGTTAGCACGACAGGAAGAGGTTAATTTCTGGGAAACTTCAGACTTTCCATTTTACGTTTGACAAAAAACAAAAGGAAGACGCCTGACTGGTCGGACAACATTTCCTAAGAATGGTGGAATAGCTGATCGGATATGAATGGTCCGTGGAGCCGTAGATATATATCTGCCTCCAGTCATTAACTTAGACTCAGATCTTAGAATGTAAGCTAGTCTTCATTCAGTTTTAAAACGTGTAAACAAACGATGTAACAAACAAGTGCATAAGATTCTAACGGTCATATTGTGTTTTGGTCAAATTTCATGTAATAATGCCCAGTTGCCTTTTATCTTATTTCATAAGGTACGTCTTTCCAACATCATCGCTTAAATACATATATAGTATTATTCTATAAAACGTTCAATTTCAGTCAGAAATTTATCAAAAATAATAGGCTTAGAGGTGACTAATATGGACCACTTCCCTAACATGGACCAGTGCTAAATCTCAAACTCGAATAGCGCTACCTGATGGAAAAAATTAAGGTAGTTTGTGATGAACTAACCGTTAGACGAGATATCTGTGGCTAGGAAGCCAATAGAAGCGAGGCAGAGGAGAATAATGAAATTGCAGAAATGAAAAGTTTTTATTCAATTCCACGAAACCTCACCACAAGGGTACTCAGATGGAGTTTTTTTGTAAGGTGCTGTATATCTAAAAGAAGGTGAATACGATTACTTTCATGTCATATATTGAACGAAACTCGATCGTTTACGAAACTTGAAATAAGTTGAAATAAATATGTCTCATCAAAGCGTCTTAACACGGACCACCTATGGGATTTCTCATACGTACCGCAACTAGACTATTAAAAAAATGAAGAATTACAAGCATCTTTGTGTACTAGACTTACATTTTGGTAATTTTGGAGTGAATTCCTAAAAGTAGACTAGTTACAGAATCATGAAAGAAGTGGTATTGTGACGCTATGGAATCAGCTATTCGAGCTGTACAGGCCCAAGAAATGGGTTATTTACGAGCTGCCAAGGTTTACTCAGTTCCTTCAACGATTTTAAAAAGATTGGCGATGACAGTACGTACCGAGATAAGTCAATGCAGATGATTCGCTCAGTGATTCATTGATAATAACGGGAAGCTTACCACATCCTGTATTTATTTGTGAGGGCAGAAAATTAAACTCCATGATATCCCTAAGAAGATCAATGTTTCGTAGGGAAGGAAACCAGTCTTACATGGTTTTCAAGAGAACTGTAGAATACTGCCTCTACATGGTCAAGATGTTCTTGTGGAGTTCACTTTGTTAAGGATATATGCACAATGAAGGCTGGATATAGTGCATTAAATGTGGGCATAGAGCCATGAATTATGTGACGCAGCTATTGATGAATACAGCAGCAGTAAGAAATATATCTGTATAACCGACGCACACGTGCTTCATTTTGACAATACAATTCAATTCCCCGCTTTTCTTTTTTAATTTTTGAAGACGGTCTATATTAAAAACCCAAAAATTGTAAAATAAAAATCGACAAATTTTTTTCAAAATCAGGAAAAATAGGAAGTTTTATTTGCGGTTCTTCAAATTTGGGATTATAGTAGTATAAATACAGTGAAAACTGACCATAGTGGACTCGTCTAATCTGGAAAACCTTCACTGTGGAAAGAAACATGTGGTCAGTTGAGAAAACCTGTATATTTCAATTTATAATCTGGAAAATCTATCCGACGTGGAAGTGGAAACGAAAAATGTTCGAAAACTGTGTAAAATAGAAATTGGCACGTATATCTTTTATTGATTTTTCCATGTTAGCACAGGCTTCTTTAAGGTCACTACCATCACCAACCAGCGGACAGCGGGAATCAGGGTGGACCCGTACCCGCTGTCCACAAGCCGTTGCAGGCTCCAGCACCGGGAATCAGGGCGGACTCATACCCGGTGCTCCTGTCGGCGGCGGAAATCAGGGAGAATCCGTAGCCGCCAGTTGAAGAGCCTGGAAGAGGGCTGGCCCATCGTCAACGAACATCGATAAGCGGTACTCCACCGAAGCTGTAGCAGCAGCAGAAGAGACAATGACCGAAGCGGGTGAGAAAGGTTGATGGAGAAAGGAGAAGCCCAGTGACACTTCGGCACCTGTGAGCGTCCCATCCCGTCCCGAGGAGCGTCAGTGGTAAGAGACCCTGGAACCTGATACTCGACCCATCGGCTCGACCCACTTGAGGAAGCGACAAAGAACTTGACGCTGAAATCTTGTGGTAACCGGTTGACCATAAAGGGCGGACCCCTCTACTTGGAGCGATCCTCCTGTTTTGGGTGTATTGCCGAAGTGGCGGACAGGGAAGGAAGATGGAAGCCGATAGGGACATGTCGTGAAATCGGAGACAATAGACAATCTCAAGCTGACTGAGACACTGACTGACTGGTCGACAGATCACAGACAGTATAGAGTTATAGTTTAGCTTAAGATTGTAAATATTTTCATTTGTATATATTTCGATGTAATTTTAAAAATGTGAGTTCCCCTCCTTACCCCGCGCTAAACCTACTCGAAGGTATGTAAGGTAGTGAAGGGGAGACACCCTGATTTTTATTTCTACTAATTATACTGGAGAAAGTTCCGGACTGGCCGCCGGGTGGGGCCTTGGCCCCTCGCGAGATTTAAAAAAAAAGAGAAAAAAAAGGCTTCTTTAAGGTAGAATCATTTTGTCCCGTTATCTGCCGTAGGTACTGTCCTGCAAAAAATTCTTTGCTCATATGACTAAGTGTACTGTATCATCCTCGCCAGTAGGGTTCAGGTACTCAGGTGTTCTCTGTACAGTAGCCTATGTAATACCTAGTACGTATAGCTAATACAACAGTACTGTATAGGTTTTTTTGTTTTTTTTTTCACTAAACCTGTCAATATGGAAATGTTTGAAGTGGTCCATTAAGTTCCCGCTATAGACAGTTTTCACTGTACTTTTAAGTTTCCTTTGCAACAATTTCCAGACCAATCCCCTCACTACTGCTCATTTTATAGTGGGAAAACAAAATTTGGTCTATATTAAGCCGCTGGGACCTTAAAGTACTGACATATTTTTTAACGAGAAAAGGGTAAATCCATAGAACCGAGTAGGAAATGAGGTACATGCCCATAAAACAAGCCAAACCCCTGGCGAGTCTCTTGTATCACAGGGGGAGATAATATTTTTGAAAAGTCAGATTGAGGGCAGTGGGAAGAGAGGAGTATGAATTATTTTCTATTTCAGTGCTCCTTGTCCCCGAGGCCCCGACATTATGGGCCAGAAATTAGCAAAAATTGCCAAACGGAAGTAACCGAAAACTCCTATAACTAGGGGAAAAAGTAAAATTTGCTTTTTTGAGCTGAAAACGATGTTTTCTACTGCTGAAAATACTTTTTTACGATCATAACGTCCGGTCTTTGTTTATGACACTGATGCGACTTCTCTGTCACTGTAACTCGTAATCTGCAGATAGTGATATTGGCGTTATCGGCTAAGAGTCGGGCTATGAGAAGGGGAGGGGGTGACACGAACACCATCGTTCATCATTTTTAAGTCGCCATTGTCGGTAAAATCCAGTAGCCGGTCACAAAATGGGAAAAATTAGGACCGTTTTCCCTTTTTTCTCTCGGTAAAATTTTTGAGAATTTAGTCAGCATTCTCACCTTTCATACTTTCAACCATTTTTATACACCCCGGCCCTGTATCAGTTGCACTTTACGCCTACTTCAGCTAAGGAGACACAACCGGTGGAGACTCCGATTCAAACATAGGAGGAAGAAAAAGTGATTTTCGGCACGTAAGCCAGCTCTGTTCTCTTTTGTCGAATCACAGCCCACGGACGGACAAGACGAGATTTGGTTTTCGCCGAGATCTTTCGGCATCTGACCTTGGAGGTTGCGACTAGAAAATAAAAAAATAACATTTCCGACACCTACTTGCCGTACCCATGACTGAAGTTCGGCTGCAAATGCTTGGATTATGATCGTGAGTAACGGGACGTAGGCGTTTCAACATTCGGAGTTTAAACCAGAAGTATTACTTTTTCCACGCCAAAAAGAATTACCGGTAGAGCCGCTGTGTGGTTTTATCGTTTAAAAAAAAAAGAGGAGCAGAATATGCCACATGATTTGAGTTTACGTCCACGCATGGAATGCCTCGACCTACTATAATCATCAGCCGCGTGGAAATCATCTACACGATTGTAAGAGCTAAAAAACGAAATCATGCGATGAACAAGAACCGAAAAATGCAGAACCGAATATGAGGTATGGGTATGGGCACCCATACCGCCATCCCGGACAATGGAAGGAACGTCAATGTTTACTAGATGAAGAATTAGATAGAGTGATTTTGGGTGTGTGCACCGGCGAATTTTTATCCATTATTGTTCCACCACGGAGGACGTAAACGATTTTACACCAAACCAAATAGTAGTTACGATTATCTGAATAATTTTGCGCAAACACTGTACTCGAGTTGTACATCGATCGCCTCTACAAGCATACCAATGATCATCCGAATCCCATTGACAAGACATAATGCAAAATAAACATTCATTTGAAGGTATTCCGGAACACGAAATAATACAGCACGTTGAGGGAAGAGTTGAGTCACACCGCTCGTACTTATAATTTTATCGCGTAATAAAAAATTTTCCAATTTCAGCTCAAGGATTAACGAAAATGTGGTTCACATCCTGAGACCGAAAGCGTCAACTGTTGGTACAATGACTTGGGGTGCTGAAAATAGAAACGAACTACTTTCTATTTTTACTTCGCGTTACCCTAACCCGTCGGCTCTGCGGTGTTATTCTAACTTCTGGAGTGTGGTACTAATTTCATCATAAAAAGTGGATTTGTACGAATACAATTGACGTGATCGTGTTTCCTGGTAGTTATAAAATTAAAATCGTCAAGAGTGTGTAGACCACGATGGGATATAATCTTCGGGAAGGTAAGACAACTGACATCGTGAAGACTAACGTGTACCCTAAGCTCTTCGTTGCAGCTGCCCGAATTGGAAAATTATGGTTTTACTATTTTTCTCCTGCCTCAGTACCCCCCCCCCCTCCAGACAAGAATAGACAATCTAATTTCATTTCAAGATTTAAGTATGTATGTACCTACACTGCTACTCGTACGTAGTATTCTTCATGTGAAAATCCTTTAAAATACTTAAATATGATGAGGATAAGAAATTTGCAACAAAAAGAAATACGAGTTTCTGTAGATATGTTATGAAAAATAAAGATATGATAAACAATGATTAGGGTTGAAATTGTGTATTATCGCCCAACGTTTACTGACAAGTTGAGACACGTCGCGTTGCGTTAAGACCAAGAAAATCTCGGTACACCCGATGCTTAAAGAAACATCCTTTTTACGCCTGCGGAAAAACCACCCTTTTTCAGTCCACTTTGCGCCTGGTTTACACCATCCTTTAACCAATCAGCGACGACTACCCGGAATAAGCCCTCTTTCTCTCCTTTTTCACCTGGGCTTACCGAGAGTGTTTCAGGGTAGCTACCGGGTTCACTGCTGAGTACACCCTCTTTAAGCACTTCCACCCGGTGAACACCCGGGCGTAATCCAGGAAACACCTAAGCTTCGGGCATAGATAAAATTTTTAAAAGCATGTTCTTCCTGTCTTTTTCGGAGCTGCCCAAATTTTTTGAAGGTGCCTAACAAGTTTTTGGTAGTGCCCATAATGGGCGGTACTACCCGTTAGGGTACACACTGGTGAAGACATTAGTTAATTGATACATAATCTCTCGAGAACATATTAGTATACCAACAGCATACACGCAAACAGTCGACCAGGAATGAGGGTGGGGGAGGCTCATATGGGCTGTTACAATATTTCAATTTGTAAATCGATACCTGTATTGTATTTATCAATATCCTCGAGCTGCAGCCTTTCTCCAACCCCAACCAACATGCCACAATTTTCAAATTAGAGAAAAATTAATATAAGAAACGAGTTCAGCGACTACTGAAACCTCTACATCATACCAGCACTCTATATTTGTCGATATCCTAAAGCTGAAGTCCCTCTATTTCCCTTGGTTTAACCATTTGCAAGATAAAGGCAGACAATCAGAAATTAGTTCAGTGACAACTGAAATTTGTACAACAACTCACAGATTGCATCTAGTGATACCTACTTAAAGTCTCCTTGCTCTCTCAGCCAACAGGCTGTCCGAACCTACTCTTTTCAAGAGTACTGTACTCTTTTGGAATAATAATGACAAAAGAAAGCTCCTTCTTTTTCTCCGAAACTTCAAGTTATACTCTTTTGATGGCATCATAGTCATAGGCGCCGACTTATGGTAAATATTGGGGGGGGGGGCGCAGCAGAATCAAAGTTATCACGTATACCTTTCTCATTATTACTTATCATATTTTACTATTTTAAATAATTTAAAATTATTGATTTTCTTAGATTCTGTTCTTATTCGTTTTCTCTTTTTTTCTTTTTTGTTATAATCTAAAAATTGGTGGTAAAATTTGTTGTACTTTTTCCATTTTTGAGGTGAAAATATTGGGGGGCGTCGCCCCCACCAAAAAAAATGCCGAATCGGCGTCTATGATTATGGTAAAACGATTTAATTAGACACATTTCTCCTAACTGACGAAAACATTTTGAAAATTTGACTGATTCAACATTCAAGAGAAAAATACCTACAATCAATTGAAGGGTAAAGAATCAAAACTCACATTTGCAATTTTACTTCGAGGGCGCAAATAGGCAAAATATTGTACATGGGTGCAGGAATATCTTTGCTGCGTCTGTGAAGGTGGAGTATGTTATACATATCGCACATTCGCAGGCGCAGCGAAGATATTCCTGTACCCGTGTACAGTATTTTGCCTATTTTCGCCTTTGAAGTAAAATGGCAAATGTGAGTTTTGATTCTTTACTTTTCAATTATTTGTATCGGACGTGAAATACTTTTCTGCGTGCAACTCATCTTTATGAGCTAAAAACCAAATTGTACATATTGCCAACTGGTAACATTGATGTAACTGGAATGCCTCAGTTGAGGAGCTATCTGCTGCGACGGTTTTACCATACAACCTGACTGGGCCGCAGCCCAGAGCGGCAAAATTTGCGGGAAGGAGGGGTGTAGAAAAATAAGGTAGCAAAAATACTGCAACGCAAGGGGGCAAAGTACTTAAAACCAGCCCTGGTTATCTGTACGAAGGGCCTCAGCTTAAAGTGTTTCTCATTGTACCCCAGATCTACGCCACCGCGCTGACCCGTTTCATGTTGGTATACTCCTTTCTCCCTAAAAAATATCTGGCCAGCCTGCAGCCAAGATGCTACAATTTTCAAATTAGGCGCAAATCATTACCAAGAATGGGTTCGGCGACCACTGAAACGTGTAAAACAATAACAATATCGCATTTAACGATATCATCAAACAGGAGTCTCTCCCCTTTCCTAAGGTCCACCTGACGACCGATCATCATCAGAAATTAGTTCAGCAAACATCGAAACACGGGAAACGATACCCACACTCTATTTACTGACATCCTTAATTCGAAGTCTTCCTTTCCTATCCCAGCAAAGAGACCATAATTTTCTAATTATGGGCAAATGATCAGCAGAAATGAGTACAGTGACTACCGATACATGAGAAAATATACTTGCATTGCATTTATCAGTATCCTCAAGTTGAAGCCCCTCTCCACTCCCCTAGCTAAGATACCAAAATTTTTAAATCAGGGGAAATCAATATGTGAGAAATAAGTTCAGTGACTATTGTAACTTGTAAAGCGATACCAATATTGCATTTATCGATATCCAAAAGCTGAAGCCCATCTCTTTCCCAAGATTATACCATTTACAAGTCGAGGGCAGATTATCAGAAATGAATTCAGGAACCACCGAAACACGTAAAACGACAGCAGACTTCTGATTATCCGCAGCCTCAAAAATGTCATCCCTTTTATCCGGCCGTTTTCCTTATTTATCTAGTTACGGTAAGGCGGCTCTAAGGGAAGGTATAACAGACAGCCATTTTGATTGCGAATGAGAAATCGTGTACATGCTTTTCTTGCAATCAAAATGGCTGTCCGTTATACCTCCCCTTAGAGCCGCCTTAGTCAGGGTAGAGCACAAGATTGAGATGTTTCATCCTGTTGAGTACAGTAGGTATTTTACAATGATAAGACACGTTTCTCTAGCGAGAGCAATCACTTTACCAGGAGGCGGAAGGTGACGAAACACCTTGGGACAAAATTGCAAATCTCACGTCTAAAGAGCACCAAAAAAAGCTCTGGATATTCTGCTGAGGTCGATGAAAGCATTGACTTACAGAGGGGGAGGGATGCCTCCATTAGTTCCCTTCCCTACCTCCACGAACCTAATAATCTTGGTGATCTTACATGACCATCGTTTTGATTTTTCTTTGGAACTTTTTGACCTTTATAATTTTGATACGTATCTACTATAATGACATACTCGTATAAGGGTGTATCAATAAGTAAAAGATTCCCTTTTATAACTCGCCCAGAAATGAACCTAGAAACACAATTTTTTCTAATGGTAGAAAATGTTATTTAATTCATCTTCGACGTAATTTCTTTCATTTGATACATTTTTCCCACGTTCAGGCAGCTTTTGTAAAGACCTCTTCCAAAAATTTCGTCCAACTTTTGGAGCTCAATTATTTTTCTAGCCCAAAAAACTGTTTTGTCTTCAATCGAGCTGAAATTGGGCGGTAAAGTATTTGAAAGAATTCCAAACAAGAATTCGAAGTCAGTTTTCGAATTTGTTTGAAATTCAGATTTTCAGAGCTCTCCAGAAATTGTCCAAATTTGAGAATGAGATCAAAACTTTGTTAATCTTGTCCAATTCTGATCGGACAAGGAAACGAATGGCACCACTGAATTTAGGTCTTAATTCCCCCTTTTTTTTGGGTCAAAAATCAGCTCTAAGTTGGATAGCATTCTTGGAAGTAGTGGTTACAAAAACTGCCTGAACGTTGGAAAAACGTATCGATCGGAAAGAAAATCATGTCAAGCATGAAGTAAATAAAAATTTTTATTATCAAAAGAATTGTGTTTTTGGGTTAATTTCTCCGCGAGTTGTAAGGGGGGAGGGATCTTACTTATTCATACAACCTTGTAGAATCTTGGAATATTTTACTGTACACTTGAGATAAAGAAAAAATGCCGTTTTCAGTTATCCGGCTGATCCAAATCCCCGTTCATGCCGGATAATCGGAAGTCTGCTGTACCTACACTGTATTTATCAGTATCCTTGAGTTGAAGCCCCTCTCTACTCCCCGGGGCAACGCCACAATTTTTAAATTAAGGGAAAATCAATATCAGAAACCAGTTGAGAGACTACTGAAACCCTTAAAACAATACTAGTATTGTATTTATTGATATCATCAAGCTGAAGTTCCTCCTCTTCTTTAGATTCAAACATTTACGAGTTGAGGGCAGATCAGCAGCAATGAGTTCAGGGACCACCGAAACATGTAAAATGATACCCATATTACATTTATCAATATCTTCAAGTTGAAGCTTCTCTCTACTCCCCCAGCTAAGATGCCACGATTTTTAAATTAGGGGAAAATCAATATCAAAAACGAGTTCAGCGACTACTGAAACGTGTAAAATGATACCAATATGGCATTTATCGATTATCTCAAAGTTGAAACTTTTCCCTCTACCTAGGTTCTAGGTTACACCAGATCATCAGAAATGAGTTCAGGGCCACTGAAACATGTACAACGATACCTACATTCGATTTATCAGTATTATCAAGTTGATGCTCCTCCCTAATCTCAGAGCCAAGATGCCACCATTTTTAAATTAAGGGAAAATTAATATCCGAAACGAATTCGGCGACTACTAACCTATAAAACAATGTTAATATTGCATTTATTGATATTGTAAGCAGAAGTCCCTCCACTTCCCTAAGTTTCACCATTTTCGAGTTTAAGGCAATCATCAGAAATTAGTTCAACGACAACCAAAATCTGTGCAAAGATGCCCACACTGCATTCATTGACGCCCTCAATTTCAAGTCTCTCTCCTCTCCCCCGGCCAAAGAGCTAAAATTTTCAAATTAGGGGAAAATCAATAACAGAAATGAGTTCAGCGACTACTGCAACCTCTAAAATAAAACTAATATTGCATTTATCGATATACTCAAGCTGTTTCCCCTCTCTTTACCCTAATTCCACGTTCCACCGACCATAGAAATCTGTATGACGATACCCCTAGTTGTATTAATTTATATCCTCAAGTTGAAGCCCCTCTCCACTCCCCCATGCATGATGTCAAAATTTTTAAATTAAAAGCAAATCATTATCAAAAACTAGTTCAGTGACACTTAAACCTATAAAACGATAACAAAATTGCATTTATCGATGTTGAGCCTCTTCACCAGGGGCGTAGGCAGAAATTAATTTCGGGGGGTGTTTCAAAATTTTTAAAGGTAATACGAACAATAATTATAATTGTGTATCATGAGAGAAATAGTAAGTTCACAGTTCATTTCTTAAAAACTTAATTATAAAATAAAATCGAACCGCCGGGAGCTTTTCGCCATTTCGTCAATCACTTCCTCACACTTTACTTCGATGTCCCGGTGTATGTGGAGTAAGGCTATAGTCCATTCAGTCGCTCTTCTCCGGTTTTATTCCGTAAGTATGACTTTAACAGTCCTAATGTCGAGAAGGAATGCTCAGTTGTTGCGACAGAAACTGGCAGAATTGCATCTATCATGAAAAATTTATGGAGACCCGGGTACAATGTTTCATTGCAGTTATTCAGACTATCAATAAACGTTTTAGGCATCTCTTCCCCTGAAAATCTTGAGCAATGTCGGCGCCACATTTTAAGTTCAGCTATCAAGTCATCTGTTGATGATGTAACATCATTGGGCCATTCTCTTTCCAAGGTCTGTACCGTTTTCCGTAGATTGTCCTCATCTAAATTGATGCATTTCATTGGCAGGATCCCTTGAATTTTTGACAACATTTCTCGATGCTCCAGGAATCTTGAGTGCAGTTCTTCTCTAAAGTGCTCTAAGAACGGAATAAATACAGATCTTCGAAAGTATTCTTCCGTATTTCCGTCGTAATTATCACGGCAAGTTTGTTTAGTAGCACGGTGTGGGACCTTTAGCTCAATGTCAACCTTTTTGGCAATCTCTCTTGCTTTATCGAACAGAATTTTAAAATTTCTTTCCGCTGCATTTCTCATTTCTTTCACTTCATCATAAGCATCACTTGCATGCTGTACACAGAGACTCAAATCACAATCGTTTTTTCGCAATAAGACGCTGATATTCTTGGTGAGGGCAAAAATAGGCTTGAGTACACACATTGCAATAACAAACTGAGAAGTTCGTAATGCTGCTAAGAGAACATGCGGTTTTATTTCGCATGCGGTACTCTTCTCATCCAGACTTTCTAGTACTGTTATCAGATGCTCATAAAGTTCACAAAATAAATTGATGAACTCTCCAGACGACTCTACCCATCCGGTTTCACAAAACTTCAATAGACGCGTTTGTTTTGCTTTTACGCTAGGATTAGACTCTTTGATCAAATGTGTCAAGGCCAAACCTGCCTTATTAGAACGACGGAAAAAATTGATTGTATCCTTGTACATGTATGTGTCGTTTTCGTCTTCATCTTTACAGTATCATAGCCTTAATTTCAAGTCAGTTACTACGGCCTTTTATTTTTAGATTTTTTTTTAAATTTCGGGGGTGTTTGAACATCCAAAACACCCCCATAAATACGCGCCTGCCCGTCACCCTTCTTTATTTTCCACAATTTGCAAGTTAAGAGCAGATCATCATCAAAAATTAGTTAACCACCGATACCTGTGAAATGATAGCCAAAGTTCCCCACTTCTTTTCCAAGCAAAATACCACAATTTTCAAATTACAGGGAAATTATTAGCAGAAATGAGTTCAATGATCACAAAAACCTGCAAAATGATACTCATATTATGTTTATCGATATCCTTAAGTTGAAACCCCTCTTCACTCATCAGTCACAATGCCACAATTTTCAAAATTAGAGGCAAATTATCATCAGAAATGAGTTCAACGACCACCGAACCATGTGAGAATGATATCAATACTTTCAAGTTGAAGCTCCTCTCCCCTTCTCCAGTCAAAATTATACAATTTTTAATTTTTAAACGACATCCATATTGTATTTAAACGTTCTATGACGTTGGTAGGTTAAGATGGAGCTCCCTCCCCACCCCCCGGTACCAGAGTTTTATAAAAAGGGGGAAATGATTACCAGGAATGAGTTCAGCGACCCTTTCAAACTATGAAATGACATGCATATTGCGCGTATATTGTGTTTCTCAAAAGTTTCGTCCGTCACCACTCCTTTGTATCATAATTTCAAACTTATCGTCAAATATATTTCAAAAATACATCTAGATTCAGTGACCTGCAAGTCATCTGAGTAAGTATGTGAACATCATTATTTGTCTTATGAAAACTAGCCAAGTTCAACTATCAAAATGGTTGGTAAGGTAAAAAAAACAACATAAATTTACATGTGTGGTATTTACGCAATGCAGGTTATGGGCAGGGGCGAAATTATATGGGGCTGTGGGGGGTTGAAACAACTCCCCAATAGTCTGGCAGTCGACCAATTTTGAAACAATTCATTTTCATTTTTTTATAAATGTTTGTTGTTGTTGTTTTTTTAAAATTATAAAATATTTCGATGAAGAAATCGGCAAATTTTCAATTTTTAAAAAATCTTGTCGACGAATTCTTAGTTTTCTAAAAATATTTGTCGGCAAATTTTTCTTCTCCACCTCCCCAAATTGAAAGTCAAATTTCGTTTCTGAAAATGGAGTGCCCTGGACTCCTGTCAGAGACTAGTCAGTCAAAAGCCGAAGGTTTCAAGCCGAGTATCGAAGGTTATCTGAAAGGTAGAAACAAGACTAAAATGTGGAAGACATTTCGAAAATCTGAAAGTCGGTAGCAATCGTTGAATTTCGAATTTCAATGACTATTCTGCTTTCACTAAATTCTCTGTTTGATCTAGAGCTTGACAGCTGGGAAAGTTGAACATTTTATTAAAATTTAAAAGTTGAAATCAAAAGACTTATTTTTCCAATGTCACAAGCTGAATCCAATAGCAAATGTTCTATTGTTTAATTTACGGGCTTTGGTCCTGGTAAATATAGGAGGGAAAACTATTGTGGAACAGAAGTCAAAACTCCATGTGTTTTTCCCATAAGAACGAAAGGGAGCTCGTGGCACGGATTTCCCTAATCCAATCGACCTGAAACTTTGTAGGTTTTTTTTTTTTTAAATTGATTTTATTGAAACTAGTTTAGGAGACGAATCAGAGGAAATTCAGAGAAAAGTATAGCTAAGAGTAAATAACGACCAACTTAATGTGTAAAGGAAGTTGTGTGTTCCTCTCAAGTATTCCTAACATCCTTCCACCTTACCCTTCCAGACTAGGTTATGCTCATGTGCGCAAATACGAGTGCTTGGGGGATAAGGTTCCAATCTGCATTTGCACGAACGAAACTATTGGGGGGGGGGGCACCCCAGTGATTTGGCAGTCGGCAAATCATGAAACTGTTCATTTGAATTTTTCATTTTCTAAGAACATTTATTTATTTTGTTTTCAATTAAAAAATATTTTGATTTAAAAATCGGCAAATTTTCAAATTTTCAAAAAATTTGACGGCGAATTTTTAGTTTTCAAAAAATATTTGTGGGAAAATTTTCCTTGTCCACCCAGCCCCCTCTCCAAACTGGAAGTCAAATTTCGTATCTGGTTATGGGGACGGTGACATTTCCGACAATGGATACCTTGGAATGTGTAGGAGAACAGATCGAACAGCAAATATCACTCTTGTTCCTAAAACTCAATGGCACTGAAAAAAATGTCAAAAAGTCCAAGTTTTCGCCCAAAAAGCCTGCGTTAATATACATACGACAGAATATAAGGTTACTTTAAACTCTTCTTTATGGCATTTCGGGAGTAGATACAAAAAAATTGCAAGAGATTTTTTTGTGGAGAATTTGAAGAACTTCAGTTTATATATTTACCATTTTACAGTTTAGACTATTCTAGACTAACTATAGGCTACACCACTGACGAATCCAGAAATTTTCCAAGGAGCGTGTTTTGAAAATAAAACTTGTTTTTGTATTTTCATTTTCATTTTATTTTCGGTAGTCGTCATTTCTCAGTTGATTCTTGATATTATATTTGAAGTCCACACAGGACTACAGCACTGCAGGTGTACACGTTCACTACATTTTTATATAATGTACTTTCGCAATGTTTTCTTTTCTTCTTCGGCCCGAAGGGGACATAGATCTGCCACTGGGCTACACTCCGATTTTGGCTCCCACTTTCCCCAAAATTGTAAACTCGATGGATTAACCAGTTAACTCCAATTTTAAAATTGACTCTTATGTCTTCCAACACCGATATACCAAATTTTATGCTTTTATGACAGAATACGCAATTTAAAGCCCAAGAGGTGAGTGCCAATTTTCTTAAAAGAGGTGGGTTTACGGGATCACAGTGGGCAGTATTCCGTAGCTAAACTTTTAATTTTTTTTTTTCATTTCCAAGCCGTTTCCGGATCTAATATTGCAGTGCTGTCAGAAACTTGTCAATATATCGACTGCTGCAAACCCAGAAGAAAAAACCGTGGGATTATAACGACTGTAATGACAGCTTAATGCCATTCAAACTTCAATCATATCGAACTGTTAGAAAAACTAACGATTGATCATTATAAATACAAGGTAAAACAAAACGGTGCACACGTCTACATCATACGACACACAACTTTACCAGCACCGAGCTCATTTTCCAGCCACCTGATAACCTGCATTTTGCATTCTGAATAGCCGAGAGAGTTGAATTTCATTAAAATGCTATTTTTAGGCCACGATCATATTTTTACGTATTATCTAATTCCACTCAGGCCTACTCCTTTCAACTAAGTAATTTCGAAATTATGGGTCATTGTTTACGACTAATATTATAATCCGCCATGTGACCACTAACTCTCGGTCCTACACCAATTTTAATTGCAGTGTAACAAAGGCATATTACGTTAGGCGCACGTATATCGCGTTACCTCATGCTGAAACCTACACAAAATTCAACCCAGACCTTACGCCTACCAGAGTCGAACGACCTTAAATCGCCACGCCAAAATAAAATATATAAAAAAAAAAGTTGGCGGAATAACTTCTTTGATAGTGTACATTAAAATATTCTTGCCAAAAAGGCGATATCGGATCGGTACATTCGCCTACTGGAAAAAAAAAGAAGTTTTCGAATGGGAAACAAATGAAAAACAAGTCACCATATATCAAACGCCCTTCTGCATCTTTTATTGTGCTCGTAGTGTACACAGGAAATGTTAACGGATTTTCTGTTCGGATATGGTAAGTGTCACGTAATCACAGTTAGATGTGAAATTCGGAAAATAAATCAACGATGGAAGATAATGAAGAAGTTCTTACCAAAAATAATCAGGTTGGGTGATCAACATCAAGACTAGCAGGCTGATTTGCAAGATATGGATGAACGGCGCCACAAAATTTAAATATCGTAACTTTTGTAACACGATTTCAACATTTGAAGAGGAGTAGGTTGTGAAGACTTCTCTGGTTTGTGATGAGGTTCGGAAAAATGGAGGTATCAACAGTGGCGGATCTAACAGGGGGCAAAAGGGGCAGGGGCCCCTCAGGCCTTTTTAGGAAACAGTAGGAAAATGGACCTTATAACACGAATAATTCAAATTATTCGAAAAAAAAAGTGTGACTGGCTGAAGAGCTGAAGGCTGAATAGGCTACTATGAAGCAATATGTGCAGTCAGGGACGAAACTACAGGGGGGAGCACCCCCCCCCAATAATTTGGCAGTCGGCAAATTTTGAAACTGTTCATTTGAATTTTTCATTTCTTATGAATGTTTGTTTGTTTATTTTTTTTTTTCAATTAAAATATATTATTTCGGTTAAAAAATCGGCAAATGTTTAATTTTTTTAAAATTTTGTCAGTGAATTCTTAGTTCAAAAAAATATTTATCGGCAAATTCTTCTTCGCCACCTCCCCAAATGGAAACTGAAATTTCATTTTTGAAAATGGAGTACCCTGGACTACTGTCAAGCTAGTCAGTCAAAAGCCGGAGGTTTCAAGCTGAGTATCGAACGGTATCTTAACAGGGACGTACCGAAGAGTTTTTCCTGGATTGGGGGGGGGGTAAAAATTGTGAAAGTCCCAACTGACTTAACTCAGAATTCCCAAGTATCAAAGGGGAAAAAAACGTTTGACCGGTTGGATTTTTCCAACTGACTTAGCTCAAAATCCTTAAATATCAAAGTAATAGAAGAAAAACCCTTTGACTTGTTGGGTTTTTCCAACTTCTCAACTCAATTCTCAAGTCTCCAAGCAAAAAAAAAAAAAAAAAAAAAAAAAAAAATCTTTTACACTTGTTGGAGTTGACCAACTAGCCTGACTGAAATGGTAAATTTTCCCAGTTGCGGAGTGAAAAATTCCTGTAGGGGGGGGGTGGTGGTAAGTTGTCCCTGCTCCCTATCGCTACGTCCCTGTATCTGAAAGGTTGACACAAAGCTGAAATGTAAAAGACATTTCGAAAATCTGAAAGTCGGTAGCAATCATTGAATTTCGGATTTCAATAACTATTCTGTTTTTACTAGATTCTCTGTTTGAACCTGGAGACTGAAATTTGAGAAAGTTGAACATTTTATTAAAATCTGGAAGTTGAAAGCAAAATACTTATTTTTCAATATCACAAGCTGAATCCTATAGCAAATGTTCTATTGTTTAATTCTGGTGAATACAGGAGGGAAATTTAGTCTGGAACAAAAATCCAAAATCCACGTGTTTTTCTCATAAAAACGAAAGGGAGCTTGTGGCACGGATTGCCCTAATCCGATCGACCTGAAACTCTGTAGTTTTTTTTTAATTTAAATTCTATGCGAACCAGTTTAGGAGACGAATCAGAGGAAATCCAGAAGTAAATACCGCCAAAAATAAAATAACGACACCACCTTAATGTGTAAAGGAAGTTGTGTGTTCCTCTCAAGTATTCCTAACATCCTTCCTGATTACCCTCCCAGACTGGGGTATGCTCATGTGCGTAAGTGTGAATGCTTGGAGGATAAGCTTCCAATTTGCATTTGCAGGGATGAAACTATGGGGGGGGGTGAAACACCCCCAATAATTTGGCAGTCGGCAAATTTTGAAACTGTACATTTGAATTTTTTATTTTCGATGAACGTCTGTTTGTTTATTTATTTACGTATTTTTTCAATTGAAAAATCGGCAAATTTTCAAAATTCTAGTTTAAAAAAAATACTTGTCGGCAAATTTTCCTTCTCCCCCTCCCCCCTCCAAACCGAAAATCAAGTTTCGCTCCTGTGCAGTGCAACCGGATTAGAAAAAATTAATGAAGTTTTGGCTTTTTGATGCCGGAAAAATTGAAAATATTTCAGTGGAGGATTTGGAGGAATGTATCAACAATATAATCAGAAAGTATGCAAATTTTTTCTCAACTGATCTAAAATATGAACTTAGTAGTTTTGTTCAGTTGTACTTCTCTGAAATTGAGGCCATAGATGATGCTGTCATCAACAGTGATGGAGACAGCGCAGTTGGACATTTCCAGTTTATATTAAAAAATAATCTGACGGACAGCTTTCCCGGAATTAGTCACTCGTCACTGTATTTTTTTGACACTGCCCATCAGCACAGCCAGGGCAGAGCGAGTAATGAGTGCACTCAAGCTAATAAAAAATTATGGAAGAGCATCTTTGGGAGAAGATAAATTGAATGATCAGGCTCTACTTCATTTACAGAGAGACAAGCAGCCCTACAGTTGAGTTTAGATGAAACTATCAAATGTTTCGCTGAGAAAAAAAGCACGAAGAGTGGCTATAATGTAATTAATCAATAAGTATAAGTAGGTAATTACTTTCTGTTCTTTTAATATTTTTTCTTAGATTTTATTTTTGTAATAATTTTATTTTGTAGATTCAATCTATAATAAACAAATAGTTGAAATTCTTTCAGTAATTTTTCCTCTGGAAAAGATTTTATGGTTGGTATTAAATAATTTTCTACTGCTTACATGAAAATACTATATTCCTATTTACATGTTTTGTTATTTTCCTCAGTTTTCATTTGCAGCATATTTCTTGCAGTAATTTCCGACAAGTCTATTGTTCAGTCAAAAAAAGGGAACCTCCAGTTCGGGGCCATTCAAGTCCCAGTATTCTCGTGCCCCTTGGGCCTTCCACCCTAGATCCGCCGATGGGTATCAACCGCAAAACCAGATGGGAGGGGGTTGAGGACGTCATAAGTTCAAAGTTTAGAGGGTCAAGAAAGCCCCCACATGAAACTACATATCCTAGACCTAGACCATGATGGCTGAGAATTTCTTTTAACTTATACAGTTAGAAAATATGTCCTAAATCCTCTGAGCCTGGTAATCCTCAGTCCACCTGGATCGAGAGCACACAAATTCTAAAAAGGAATTCAGGAAGTTCAGTAATATTCGTGAAATCATTATTAATAATTTTTAAAGTTGAAATAAATTTTACAAATTGGTTGTTCGGGAATTTTCTTTACTCTAAATTTTTATCAGTGCTGTAGCGTTAATAAACAGTTGAACGTTCTCCTAGGTGAAGGTGGGGGACGACGATAGGTTAGACTTATTATAGTAAAATAAACCATGGGCGAGGGATACAATGTCTCCATTTGCCGCCGCAACCCTACGGGTCTGCAAGGGAACTACCAGATGGTTTTTCTTTCATTCATCAGGAGACTACTTTCAGCAGTGATCGGTTACCAAAACCCATCCCCCCCCCCTACAATTTCGAATCTCTGGTTGGTTCTTGATTGTCTTCAATCTCGATGGATGTTCACTAAAAATTAAAGTAGTAGCCACTTATGTTCATTTAAAATGGTAGAATGGTGGAACCAGGAAGGCGTAACCTTCTTCCAAAGAGGCAATATTTTGATTTGCTTGATATCTGACGCGTTGGCCAATTTTTTCCACAACTCGATGACAGGAAAAAATAAGAGAAACTTCCGACTTCGGAAAAAGTAAACTATCGGGTAACTCGGTGTCCTGTCCGTTAAAACGACTCATTTATAAATGACATGCACCTAAGTGAAGCACACAAGAACACTCCCTTTTCGAACTGAAATTCGAAAACTCTTACACAAGGTATAAGCAGTGTTTCGTAAATAAGACTATTGTCTCTCGAACCACAGGATGTTTAGAATATATTTAATTCACTTCCACACCTCAAATACGCTCATTCAGGAAACCGAAAATTATATCCTATGAAGTCAACCATATCGTTATTGTGTCTTGTCCTTCGATATTTGTAACTCGACACACAGCGTTACTAAATCGTTCTTTAATCATATCGAATCATTAATTCTTACTTTATTGCACCAAATAAAGGTTAACCTCGTTTAAACAACTAGTACATTTAAATTTTTCTACCAGTTAACCAAATTATATGTTATAGCATAGTGAAAATGAATAACTAAAAAAAAAAAACCTCGGCCTATGAAATAAAACACGTGCTCATAATTTCGCATCAATTTCACAACAGTTACGGGTCTAAAGTGTCGATAGAAAAGAATCACACGAGGCTGTATATAGTTCATAAGTGTACGCCGATTACTATTGGGATTCAATTGACTCTCACCTGCTAATTAAAGGCCAATTCGAAGACTATATAAGTATTATACCGCCATGGGGTACGTTGGAAAATAAATCCGTTTTCAAACATAATAAATGTGTTGAACGTTGAGCGCAGAAAGGGCAAATGAAAAAGCTTATGCCAAATTGGAATATGCTTTTAATGAATTTAGAGTGAGTCGATCGATTCTCGTCACAGCCATAATGCAATTTAAATTATCTCAAATTAATCATACCCGAGTAATGATAAAATTCAATAGCAACCATAAGGCATATACATAAATGTATATACATAAATGTAATCGACAAAAGCACGAAGTACGTTTTATGTAAGCACAAGTAGACATACGTTATTAGTATTTTTTTACGACTACTTCTGTTTCTGTAACTGTTATAGTTCCAAGCTCATAACATAACCGGATTAAGGTGAAACACACTCAGTGGCCAGTTTTACTAGAAAGAAGCACCTTTCCTTAAAAAATAATCTGATTTTCCGCAGAATTCGGACTGATTTTTTCTTTCTTGCAGTTTTTCTATCTTCTTTTTTGCTCTCCGGCTTCTTTTACCTCATTTTCCAGGCGCCTTCGGTCAAGTGCTTCAGACTAAGGTTCTCTTGCTCCCAATTTAAATCCGACTCTCGAACGTGACCAAAAACGAACCAATTCCACCTAATCTGACCCATAATAATTGTCGAACAGATCCAAAACTGTTTAAACCAAATATTACACGAAAGACCCGCAACATTTATCAAAAATGATAAAACACGATCAAATATGACCAAAACTGATTAAAACAACCCAAGAAATTGAAACATGATCAGAAAGGCGATTAAAAGTTGCAATAAAATACTGAAAACAACAAAATAACATAAGTTCAAACGAATGACAAAAGGTTGTGAAAGAAATAAAGGCGAGCAAATTAATTCACATCGTACTAAAATTGCTAGGCTGTAAGTATGGATGGCATAGGGTGGCCCTCAATCATCTATCAGAGTAGCCAACTTGGCCACACAGATGCTCTGAAAATTTCTGATGTGGTAATCGAAATCAGATACCTAAGGAACCCCTATTTCTATAGTTCGGTACCTTTCCATTTAAGATTCCGAAGTTGGTAGTACGTTCGAGCCCCCTTTTGGAGAAGCAAAATTTCTTACCCGAAAAGAGACCAGACCCTGTCCCTTGCTTGAAGATATCTATTTGATCCCGTGAAGATCCGACTTCACGTTCAAAAAAAAGTGGCGGAACCAGTTTGTGAAACACCTGTGGCAGTGCAAGAGATAAGGTCCCACTTTGTCGATCCTAGTTTTCGAGTTCGGCGTTTTTTGAGAATCAAGGTCAAAACTGTTGAAATTGGGATTCGTGACGATTTCAATAGAATAAACCTTCCTGTTTCGAATGGCTTCAGGCCCGTAGCCAAGTCGATATTTCAGGAGGGGTAAACAGATTTCTTGGGGGCAAGCCTAAATTCAGATATTTACCTAAAACTTTTTGCTCATTTAGCTCGAACTTGCCAAATATTTTTTGCATCATCGGCGAACTTTTTTTTATTAACATGCTCAATAACAATAATGGTTACTCACAAAAAATAAAACAATTGCTACTAATACAGTTGCAATTTATGTTTTTTTTTAAACTATTAAATAGTTTCATGATTTCTTTGTTGGAAATTTGATCTAAAATTTTTCTTTCGATATATTTGAAAATTCATAGGGGGAGGGGGATAAATTCAATGTATGGGGGATGCCCTCCTTTGCCCGCCCCCGGCTACGACGCTGAATGGCTTTATCTGTTTTTCTCTGTCTGTGTTCTTCCATTACAGACAAAAACGTGAACCCGCCTCCTCTCTGTTTTGTCCCCATCTAACTCAGTTTTATTATCGCTGGAAACTAAAACTTATGAAAATGTCCCACTTTGTCGATGAAATTTTTGGCAAAATGAGACCTTGCGAAGCTCTCTAGCTTCATTTGTCTCAGAGATATGCCACTTTGAATTTGTAATTTTTCGCTTTTTGAACCTTTTTTCAAATTGCATTTTTCTCACAACCATGTTTTTTGAAATTTCAACTTTAAATAGTCATATCCCAGCGAATTCTAGAACTAGTGAGCTTCGCAAGGTCTCATTTTGTTAGAAATTGTATCTAGTACATGCCGGTACTTGTAACCTCATATCAACAATGTGGGACCTTATTCCATGCTCTGCCACATCTTGAAAAAATGTACCATAGGTAATAATGATATGAGGCACAGTATTCATAGTATTAACAGAAACCTATTGTCAAATACTTTGACAGACACGTAACCAGCCTCGTGGGTTGGGGAGGGTGGCGCCAAAACATATGTGAATATTTGAGAGGCAAGGGGTAGCGGGGGAGAGGTAACAGTAGATTTTTTATTTGCTACGAGGGCGCAAACATTCTGTCTTTCTTTGGTTACAGGCCTGTACTTTGGACACTTCCCTAACTCAATAGGGATGGAGCTACTAGTTCGTCAGAAGGGGTTATTTTACAGAACTCAAATTTCATCCACTTTTGAGCTGTCTCAGGTTATCTGATCGGAAAAAAGTGGGTGAAGCTGTAAATAAATGCTTCTTTTACTATTTGAATACAAAAAGTCTAATATAACTACACAATAGGTCTTTTGAAATTTACATTTTTGATTGAATTATTGAAAATTTAAATAAAATTTGATGGGTTGTCAACTTTAGCAACGTTCTGTTTTTTCTGATACAATATTAGGATGCGACCACCTGTAGTGATATGGAGGTCCCGGGTTCGAGCCCACGTAGCAACTCGCCACATTTCGACCTAGACCGGTTTGTCGGCAGAAGAGAAGAGGGCTAAAACAGCCCTAACAGCCTCCCCGACGTCTCTGAGGTAATGCTCGAATGGGCGGATTGCAGGGCTCGGGTTGAGAAGCAAAAATTAGAAAAGAAAGGTAAGTGCAGATAAAATTTGTCAACTTTGTAGAATTTTCAAATAGCCTCGCTTCACGATACATATAGTTCTTACATTGTAGTCAGCCCATTACAAAACTTTTTCTTTATTTTGGAATGTGTTACAGGCACTGTTGTTCGACAAAACGATTTTTTGTCATTCTGTCATTTGTCAGACCAGCAGTTCATGTTTTTGAAATGAAGGTTCTTTACGCAAGTTCAGGATGTGTAGTTGGAAGAAACGCGAACGCGAAAACATGCAACGGAAATGGCTTAGAAACGCTCCACCCACATCTAAAAAGATAGAGAGCGAAAGAGAAAGAGCGCGTATGTGAAACCAGACTATTTCCCCTCCACATCTCTGTTGCTAGTTTTCTGTCAGATAACATTAAGTACATACACCTACCGACTGATGTAGCAACTCAGTGCGAAAGAAGCTTTGCTATATGGCACTGCAGTACAATAGGTATCATGGACTGATAACAGGGCGACAACTTCATTATCATCTCCATGGCTAAGTGAGCGATGAGAGGGTAGGTCCTCAGGCGGGCAGGAAGACCCAGCACCCCGACATCCACTAATCGCCCGACGCTGGTGGACTTCTTATTTGACGACGATGACGATCCCTCTTCCCCATCCGAGACAAGAGGTGAGATACTGTGCCTACCTCCACGGCTATCCCCAAACCCTTGACATCTGTCTGCGTGGTCGCTGACCCCTGAGACGGCGTATGACTCCCGGCCGTCTCCGTTTGTGTGGTCGCGACCGATGTAGCTAGAGGGACGGTTTGAGTTTCCTTAGAAGTGACCCTGCGGTACCGACGCAATCAGTTGACGAACCTGATCCTCGAGGGCTTGCCAGGAGGACGCCATTCTAACCAAGACCAAGCGTGCACGGCCCTCTCCATTTCGAATGATCTTACCACTGCGTTGAGGTCCCGTATGGGGGCGACGACCGCATTCCCCATGTTCTCCATCGCACCATTCGACCCCCTCCAATCCGGCCGACATCCCCCGAAATTGTGACGCCTGGTCAGCGCAGATTTGCATCCATACATCCCGATCGAACGGTGCGACCCCGCAAGTGTTGGAGTTCACTCAAGCTAGATCTTAAGGTTAGCTATATGGTGTCTCTCTCTGCTATGGGTAGCTGGACTCTTCTCTTCACAAATGGGTCGTCTTCTTTGGCGGTGCCCACTCCGGCTACTGATCGTTTATTCGGAAATTATGCGTCTTTTGGCAAAACACGTCAGAACATTTTTTTTTTTTTTTGAAAACCATTAGCCGAGATATGCTCAACAAACCTGTTTGAGTCGCAGTTTTCCGGCTTTGGGGATGGAGCGTACACCGGAGGGGTCCGGACTTTTAGTATATTAATTATTACGACGTCCCCCAACACATGTGCCGAGTTTCATCTTTCTTGGATTGGTTTCCTTTTTGTACAACATTTTTGACTAATTCTCCTGGACTAATACTGATGTCCGTAAAAATGGATGAGCCTTTGTTGCCAAATCGAATATTCGTTCGACTGGTGACGTGACAAATGAGCGCCAAAAGAATCGCTAGTGCAGCGTAAGAATTCGACATAATCGGCGCCGTACGAAAGGAGTCTAAAAGTACATGTGTTTCAAGACGGCTTACTGTAAGTAACTTTCGAAGATTGATTTTGGAATTCTTAACGAGTAGGGATGTAAAAAGGTGAGTGCCACCTGAAGGACTCAATGTAGGGTGCGAAGTTGACTAATACTACGCATTTTTTTTTCTCATTTGGAGTGTTATTCGGTCAAATACGTACCTGATCGTTCGACACACTAGGTTTTTGTACCTCCTCAGCTGCATAGGGTTCGCAAGGTTTTTGAGAAGCCAAGTACAACGACCGGCTACTTCTTTCATAATCGATTTCCAACATCTTCTGGTTCTTGTTCTCCACGATGAGAACTATAAAGCACCTGCATCTGCACAAACAAGAAAGAAATACTTTTAAATATGTTACCGCCAGATTTTCAAAACAACATTTTGCCGCTTTGAATTTCACCATCCATTCGCAGGCTCGAGTGTTGGCCGAGTAATAAGCCTAATCATCTACGCAACTCGTTTCTATCATCATTCTGGTAAATTAATTTTTAATTTTTATTTTTGCCCTGCCACAACTGATACCAGAAGATTAACGGCTGTCAATTAACTAACCATTAGTTTCGCGGGTGTGTCACCCGAGTTCTACAATTTGTACATTATAATTATTAGATTGCGCGAGAGTAATCGAAGAAAGATCATTAGAAAAGACCATCCAGTCCCCGGACGTATACCATAAACGAACAATTCGTTAACTAGTAATATTGAGCCAAGTGAACACGCGATAATTGGGAGTAAATGCGCGATTTACGTGTAGGTGGACGACCAGCCAGTTGTGTACGGTTATTAAAGTATTTTTCGAAACGATTTTGAAATAAACAAGAGAAGAAATTTAGAAGGCGCCCCGAGGCTTGCGACGTTCTCCGGAAAATTTCGTAGGCCGTCACCTCCGAACTACACATAGGTGTGCATGAGCGTGAGTGTATTGCGTATACGATAAAAAATGTGCATGAGCGTGAGTGTATTACGTACACAGTCAGAAATAAGAATAAGGTATTTGGCAGTTTGCATTGTGGAATAGCATTGAAAATTTGAAAACGAATAAAGGGCGTCCCAGTTTTTAAGGACCAGCAGGAACAGAGCCGGATTAAGGCATGCTGCCGTCCTGTTCGAATTCATTTTTGCCGCCCTTCCAAATGTTGAGAAAAAGGGTGCCTCTGGCCTTCTGGCGCACCTTACATGTGTGTCTCAGGTTATGAAGTTTATTCTTTTTACTATTCGGTTTGATTTCAAATTCAGTTTCTTGACAAATTTTGCCGCCCTCAAAATTTTGCCGCCCTGTTCGACCGAACAAGTCGAACATGCGTAAACCCGGCGCTGAGCAGGAAGAACATCAGAGTATACTCGACGAGAGAAACAAAAAACTTCACAGGTATACAGGTACCGCTTACTTTTGATTTTTGGAATCTGGGAAGTGGCGGATCGATACACTATACAACAATTTGAGATTTAAAAAACAACAACAATGACATGAGAATATATGATTCTGTATGTAGGGGAGAGTGGTGTACCATGGACCTGTTGTACCATAATTTTCACAGCTGTGAGGTGACGTGAGATGAAACGAATGACCGTGCGTGACGTTGTACACATGCCTACCTGGCAACATTGCATTCATTTAATAAGGTGTAAATGGACGCTATTCAACGAAAGGGAACCAACCTATATTTGTAAACAAAATTAGTTTTTAGTATCGTTGGAAAGAGCGTAAAAATTAGAATTTTTCAAAATTCGGCCCCCGATTCAAAAATGTGTACTCAGCTGCTCACGTTGAAGAAAGCTTATCATTAACGCTATGCCACATAGTTTTTACATGGCTCTTGAACTTCGAATCACGTGTTCTCAAAAAGCGGATTTTGCTAGTAGGTTTCCTTTTGTTGAATAGCGTCCAAATAAACAATTCGGAGAAATATACTGTGAAGTGCAGAAATTCTGATAAAAGTTACGTTTTTTTACTTTTTTAACGAGTGTAATTTCGCAATACACATTGTCCATTTCGATTAGATTTTGATGTACGGACATAGGCGCCAACTTATGGAAAATATTGGGGAAGGGGCAGAATCAAAGTTATCACGGTTCTTAGGAGCGGTTAAAAATCCCTCTCTTTGAAAATTCGAATAGTCGTCTTCCATCTATTTCGGTGCCAAAATTATACCCGTCTCTAAAGTGGGAAAAGAGAAAAATCAAAAAGGAGTGAGACAAGGTTGCTGTTTGTCACCAGTACTGTTTACCTATTTATTAAAAAGATAATTGAAGAAATGGATGGAAAAAACTCATGTGTGAAAATATAAAGCGGGAGATGGTTAGAATGATGAGGTTTGCAGATAACATTGCAATAATGGAACAAAGTAAAGAAAAATTAAAGAAAACGTTAGAAAATTTAGATGAAAAATTGAAAATAAATTATAAAATGAAGATAAATAAGAATAAAACAAAAGTGATGGTAGTCAGTAGATGGAAACAAAATTCGATTAATATGGAAATAGGAGCTGAAAAAATAAATAAGGTAAAGGAATTTAAATACTTAATAGTCTGATAATGCAAGATGGAAGACATAAAACATATGTAAATAAAGAGTAGAATAGAACAAGACAAAATAACTTTTCTTCAAAAAGGAGACATTTATGTATTTAGGGCACATAAAGATTTGGAAGTAAGACTGAGATTTCTTCGAACGTATATTTGGAGTACCTATAGCATTGTGAGACGTGAACAACAGCAGGGAGACCACTCAAGAAGAGTTTTTTTCCCTTCTCTCAAAAAAGAGACATATTTAGGGTAAATATAGATCTGGAAGTACGTCTTAGATTTCTTCGTACGTATATTTGGAGTACAGTATTGTATGGATGTAAGAACTGAGGAGAGAAACCGACAGATGGGGGGGGGGAGGTGGAAAGATGGACTCCAAGAAACTACAGGAAAGGAAGGGGAGGCCCATAACACGTTGGAGGGACAAAATAGACAAATTACAGGGTATAAAATGGAGAAGGAGCACCCATAAAAGAGAACATGGAGGGACAAAGGGAAGGCTTTTGCCCAACACTGGGCGGTGGGTAGCAAGTTGGAAGAGGATGGAAGATGAGAGACGTACTGATCGGGGCGCAAGAGACCTGATTAAGGAGGAAAAGTTGTAAACCAAACGCTTAATTTTCTTTTAATTCAATGTATCATTCAAACTTCCAATCGTGGAAGGGAATATTATGTAACAAGAAATGAACACACACCAAAGCTGTTAAAAAAAAGACCTGGACAATTAGGAACACATAAAAGAAAAAGGATAGAAACTTTTGAAATGTGGGGTTTTATCGGAGAATATTGAAATCAGATGGATAGAAACGGTCAGGAATAAGGAAGTACCGAGGCGAATAGGAAGGGAAATCTGGAATATATAGTAAGAAGAAAAGTTGAAATAATAGGTCATAATATAAGACATCCAGGGATACTGTTATTACTGCTAGAGGGGCCGGTTGAGAGAAAGGATTAGAAGGAAAGCAAAGAATGAGCTATGAGAAGCAGATAACGAAAGATACGAGTACAACGTGTAAATCCTTCTAGAAAATGAAAACATTCGCACAGAAAGTAGAGAAAAATTGAGGGATGCAACCTACTTGTCAAGAGACTAAGGGAAATATTATCATAATCATCATCATACCAACCTAGAATTTGGAGGAAAATTTTCCCAGAAATGCGACTGCTCCGTGTCTAAATTTAAGGCAAAAGTTCTCTCTCCTTACAGAAGACGCCTGAGTATCAAAAATATTTTTAGTATTTAGGTACGAAGCGTATGATATAACTCGAAGAAGGCTGAGGGCTGCACTGAAAAATAATACACCGGCTTACTGGGAATTATATCATGAGGCCCAAAAAGCGTATAAAAAGGCGGTTAAGCAAGCCAAAACAGAGGGGTGGAAACGTTTCTGCGAATCTATAGAAAAGATACCGGAGACGGCGCGCCTGCAAAAACTTCTCAGTAAGGGAAGGTGGGTGGAAGAGGGGCCCCTCGAACTCCCGACAGGTGGTTTCTCCACCACTCCGAGAGAGGCAACAGAGCACCTCATTGACATGCACTTTCCGGGAGCAAAAATCATGGAAAACACACAGCCGCAGCCAGGAGCCGACTGTGTGCAAAGAGGAACGGATTGGGAAACGGCGAAGGAGGTGGTTACACCAGACAGGGTATGTTGGGCGGTAAACACATTCTCGCCGTACAAAGCACCAGATGGAATCTATCCAGTCTGCCTACAGACAGGACTAGAGACCATAATGGGAACGTTCATTAGGGTTCTCAGGGCATCATTAGCCCTAGGGCACATTCCAAAATCATGGAGGGGCGTGAGAGTGGTGTTTTTGCCTAAACCAGGCAGAGACCCCTGCAAGGCCAAATCCTACAGACCGATAAGTCTCTCATCATTCATGCTAAAAACCTTGGAAAGGCTGATAGACAGGCACCTAGGAGAGGTTACCCAGAAAAGGTTCCCACTAAATGAGAACCAGCATGCATATAGGGCAGGCAAATCAGTAGTCATCACTGCACTCACTTTTGTTACAGCAATTGAGAGAGGGATGACTGGCGGAGATTATGTCCTGGCAACATTCATGGATATACAGGGAGCGTTTGACGCGACCTCTCATGAATCCATAGAAACAGCCCTAAGGGAAAGGGAAGTGAAGGAAAGCTTAATAAACTGGATTGTATCTATGCTAGAAGGCAGGGAGATCCGGATAACATACCAACAAGAACGGATCCATGCAACGACCATCAGGGGCTGCCCACAGGGGGGAGTGCTCTCTCCCCTACTGTGGAGCCTGGTGGTGGACAGCTTGCTGTAGGAGTTAAATGGGCCAAAAATATACACACAGGGCTACGCTGATGATTTGGCTGTGGTGGTAACCGGCCAATTTCCCAGAACCATCGCGGAGTTAACGCAACGGGGACTCCGATGTGTGGAAAGATGGTGTGTGAAAAAGGGGTTATCGATAAACCCGGACAAAACGGAGATCACTCTTTTCACCCGTAAAAGGAAAGGCAAGGAATTGATCAAGGTGCAGTACAAGGGAAGACCGTTAGCCCTTACAGGAAAGGTGAAGTACTTAGGAGTATATCTTGACGAAAAACTCTCCTGGAGGGATCACGTCTCAGATTGAGGCTTTTTGGGCTTGCAGCACCTATGTCGGCAGGTCCTGGGGACTCTCTCCCAAAATGATGCACTGAATATATATACCGGTGTAATACGTCCCAGAATCACATATGCGGCCGTTGTGTAGTGGGGCCGGGCCTACCTGGCCAACGTCAGAGAGGAACTAGACCACCTTCAAAGGCTCGCGTGCGTGATGACAACGGGGGCAATGAGTACGGTGCCGACAAAGGCACTGGAAAGGCTCCTGAACTTGCCACCACTTCACACTGCTATAGAAGCAGCGGCGATAATGGTGGCTTATCGTCTGGGTCAACCAAACCTTGGGGCCCACACGACAGGCCACGGAAGAATATCGGAGATGGCAAGGACGATAGACAAATGCTTTGGGATGCCAAAGGATAGAATTGCGATGGAACATTTCTTTGACAAGCCATACCGTGCGCTAATACCAACACGGGAGGCTTGGGAAAAGAGGTGGCTAAGCATTCTAGGAAAATAGGAGAATGTGTGGTTTGCAGATGCCTCTAAGTATGACCAAAGTGTAGGAATCGGAATCACGAATGCAAGAGGCGCTGACAACTGTTCAGTGGCACTGGGCAAGGGCGTCACTATTCTCCAAGCAGAGATAATGGCGATCGAAAGAAGCCAGCAGAAGGGCTTTGTTAATAAGCAGATCTATATCTGTACAGACAGTCAATCGGCTATCAAAGTACTATCGTCACACCAAACTACATCCCTGGTAATGGCGGAGTGTGTTCACAAACTATACACCCTTGCTCGGGAGAACCGGGTCACCGTACTATGGACACCGGGACACTGCGGCATAAAAGGGAACATGATCGCTGGCAAGCTAGCGAAGGAGGGCACAAAAAAGGAACTGGCAACGCCCAGGCCGTGTCTTCCTGTAGCATACGGCGTCATAAAATCCAAAGTAAAGGCCTCGATAAGTAAGCAGACGGAAATACACTGGCGGTTGGCCAGTGGCATGAACGTCAGTAAAACACTGATGGGGGACACCCCCAGTAAGTATGCTAAGTTCCTATTAGGGCTTGACAGGAAACATGGCTCATGGTCGGACTACTAACCGGTCATGGGGCCACAAAACACATGTGGTATAAAATAAGAGTGGTAAGAAGCGGCTCCTGTAGGTACTGTGGAGAAGTGGAAGAAATCTCGATCCATATCATATGTCGGTGCCAAGCAATAGCCGGGACAAGACGCGAAGCATTGGGGCTAGAATATCCAGCACCCAGTGAAGTCAAAGGGATAGAGCTAAGTAAAATTCTCACTTTGGCTGTAAAAGTGAGGCTACTGAGCTGATCCTTTAACAGCAACTTGAGGAATAGTGCAATGGACTGCAAAGTCTGAGCGCTCGTCGCATATAGCACCACCTCACACATAAATGTAATGTAGTAATTAGGTACGATGCGTATGATATGATTTCTCAAATTTCACTCAAGTTTTCAGTGTTTTCTCGAGCTCTCTGTGAAATTACTCAATGTGTAGCGATCCGGCTTCAGTGTTTTCGCAATTTTATCTTCAACCACCATTCGCAACATAATTTGCAAATATATATCTCATCCCACGCCGTTGTTTCATACCTTCTTATAACCTTCAGCAAGGTCTCGGCCAGCTGTTTTTTCTTCTCATTCATAACAGGAATGACTATTAATTTTTTATTACAAAAGAGAGAAATTTAGTAACAACCACAATCGGAATCATTGATGATCTCATGGGCACCAAAATCGAGTTTAGAAAAATCATTTTTGTACAACTGGTTGTGAGTATTGAATATGATATAGGATTTTATTGAATACGATTATACAGCCGTACGTACAATGACATTCGGTCTCCATTATCCAGAAGACTACTGGTTACCAGCTACTGTCAGCATTAGTCAATTAAATGTACACGACTGATCATAGAGTGATCACATTTTACATCATTGCGAAGAAGAAGAAGAAGAAGAAAAAAAAACCTACCCACAATTTCAAATCGCAGGTACCGTTTCTATTCGACGTGTTTCATTATATGACTTCTGAAACGCGAAAAGCAAAAAGCCCCCACAAATACAACCTACACTATATTTTGACTACCTCCATAAAAATAGTGCAGAAGAGTTTCTGTATAGGTATGGTAATCTACGTCTCCTTATTTGGTAAAACAGGTTCCAGCGAAAATGAAAATAGATAAACACAATATGAGGATGAATGTGTACACATGATGTAGGTAGTATTTAACGTAGGCAGAGAATGGTTTAACACTCCCTAATATCTCCTGGATTATAAGTTTGAAACAAGAAAATTAAACTAGGTTCTTGGAGATATTACGTCGCTGTCGCGCCGGTAGATACGTGTTTTCTTCAAACTGTTTTTGAAATCAAGAAATCGCTAAAATTAAGTTATAGTGAACTGCGCGTGAAAAAAATAAAACGCCGGTAAAAAACACATTCACAAAAATATAAAATGTCTCTTCTCAGCTTCCATTATGAGTTTGAAATCGAACTTCGTTAAACGAAATGATATCTGAGACATTGGACTTTTTGAGGCATGCTGTTAAAGAAGTTTTTCACATTTAGCAAAATGAACTATGTACTTTGTACAAAAGAGTCCTTAATCAACATCACCTATCATCCAGCATTGATTTCAGGAATAAAATATTTTAGCCGTATTATTTCAACTTTTACCTACCAAGCAGTCTTAAAAATACCTAATGTGGAGCCTGTATGTTTTCTTTTTTTCTAAAATGTTCTTGATTCTCAGTCACATTCTCATTCGTATTCCATTCTCTACTCTCTGTTAAATATTCTAATTTCTAATAATAATTTCGTCGCTGCATATTTTACGAGCTGATTCCGTATAACCAAATATCTTGCCAGGTAGGGTACAGGGAATAAGTGAGACTCCAAAAGATACTGTTTCTTTTCGTGCCCTTTTTATCTAGAGCTCAGGTCTTCTCTGCGCTACTTAACAAATAGGATTTCCAGTTCCAAGATAGATGGTGTTGTGAATATGTAAAAATATATGTCCATGTTTATAGGAAAAGTGAATTCGAAATGAATATAATGAGTAATAATATTTTTGGACGAGTTGATCCGCTTTGGTGTAGCAATTATTGACGTCGGCAGCATTCGTAAAAAGTTTTCGCTCACTCTGCTCACAATCAGGATTTTAGTACTCAAAATCCTGAAAAAATTCCTAGATATGCACCTGATTCAGACACTTACATTTGTCATAAGTCATTTCATGCAAAGCCAGGTTAAAACTTTTAATACTTCTCGTTTCTAACCAACCGAAATCCTATTCCCAGTCTAAGAGTCCCGAATTAGTTAACCAAGTTTTTGTTCTAAATTTTAAAATGTTTCTGTGATATTAATTCTCTTCATCCCTTCTTTCTTTCTCGTTCAGCGTAATGATGACTTTCTCAATGATGGTATCTTTGTCTAGGGAGGGGGGGGGGCTCAAGATACCATTAGAGGGGGTTGAGCCCAGCTTGCCCGGGCCATAGCTACGGGGCTGTTATACCCATAAACTAGTATAATTAGACGAAACAAAAAAAAAAACAAAAAAAAACGGCAAATAGAGGCATTTTTAAGAAACTGCGAGAGGACCTCAGAAGTAGAAACCCCCCCCCCCCCCACCCACACAATCAGTATATCACAACAATCTCGGAAAATATCAACCAACGGGAAAAGTGTTTCAAATAAAAATTGTTCCTCATTGGATTTTAGCCAAAAAAGTTGCATTATATTTTTTTGTAACTGCTTTCGAAATGCCACAGATAAAGGTTTCAGAGTAACCTTTTATTTTGCCATACTGCAGCGTTTTCATATGTTTGCCTTCACCGATTTTAGAAAATAGACGGAGTGCACACCAACCCAGCCCTGTTTATTACAACTCTTACCAACCAGCTTTGATTATAGGTATTTTTTCCTGTCCCGCTCCCTAACCTTAAATACCACATGAATTTTTTTTGTATTAGAAATGATATTTTTACACCTGTTTGTATGAAACGTCGAGTCGTGATATCGGTCGGGGGATTTACTCAAAATTATGGTACCTTTGAGTCGGTTTACCTAAAGAATGTTGAAACAATGTTATAACTTTTGTTTGCAGCATTCAGTGTGTATACCTACTATCCTCAACAAAAACACACAACTTTTGTTATAATATTTTTTAACCGCAGTGTAAATGCGCCATGAGTATTTATATCTAAACTTTAATATCCGCTCGTCCATGCATTGGAATTTAAGGGTAGTATTGATGTCAGAAATGAACACAATGATCCCAAAAACTGGCTACCGACGTTCATGTTACATTTGCTCACTATTCCCCATGGATGCCAAAAATTAGAAATGAAGATCAAAAAATTATTATCAGAAATGAGTTCGACGGCCCTTGAAACCTATTAAACGACATCTATGTTGCACAACATGTATTTTTCTCCTCTCACCTCGCACTAGCCACACAGTTTTGAAATGAGAAACAAATCGTGATCAGTAAATGAGTTCAGCGACCTTTCAAACCTATAGAACCACACATATCCGTACTACACACTCTTTTAATTTTAAGCCTCCGAGGTTCCCCAACTTTGAGTTTACAGCGAAACAACCATCAAAATCAAATTCTATGACTTTAAGATCCCCTCATTCGGATATTACGATTTGACGATTCTTACAAATGACAATTTCTTAACGATGTAGTAAAAATATCATGAGTACAGAATACTATAAAAGAAATACAAATTTCATGTGTAGTATCCAAGAATAGGAGGCAAGAGAGAAACATTTCAGGAATGGTGGATGGTTAGTAGTGATAATTGTCTTCTAATTCCTCGATAGCTATTCACATAAACGCCCATTATACAGGTACAGTAAGAAATCCTGAATTGGGTATCAGGGCTGATATTCCACTAACAGAAGTGCGCAAGGTACGATCGCACTTGTATGATCGCTCTTATATGGGAGTGCGCGCATAACCTCGTCGTACTTTTTTAGTGGAATACCAGCAGCCCAGGAGTTATCACATCGTTCATCATTTTACATGTTGTCCTACTTGAATGTGAGAAGCTGCGAGAACTAATTTAAGAACGCAGAATCACATTCAAACCAGTTTAAAGGGATGGTGGAGGCAGGACATTTTGAGTAATTCAATAACTATCTATCAATGATGAACTTTAGAATTCTGATTATTAATAAGAAATAAATATCCACTTACTTTATTCTGCGACAATTTCTAAACTGAAAATCAATACGAGGAATAACAAAACTCTTCTGGGAATCATATTATGTTTCCAATGTACAGAATGAGAATAATCTATAAACTTGTTCCATAAAGTTGAAATTGAAATTTAGCCGGCTCTTACAGTTATGAAATTAGGGCTCTTACTTACATATAGGTACAACTGATACGCCATTTTGTTGGCAAAATGCAATTTTGAAAATCAACTTATCATAAAATAATATCTCGAAAATGACTTTTACCATATAGACGCATTTAAGCAAAAACCATCCAAGTGACACTTTTGTTGACAAAATGAGTTATTACTTATTAGTATATCCTTGGAAAGAGCCAAAGAAGTAGAATTTTTTTTTAATTGGGCCCTTGATGCAAAAATGTGTACCCACATTGAGAAAATCTTATCAGTAACCGCTATGTCCATAAGCCGGCATTATTCATTGGCTTTTAATTTTAATGTTACTTTTTCTTAAAAACAAAACAGATTTTGTCATTTGGGCAGTTTTTGCTAAAGCACCTATAAAAAGGGAGTATGCGCATACGCCATATTGTTTGCAAAAGCGCCCGTCAATGCCGAATTGACTGCACAGTGCGCAACGCATAGTCGGATTGGGCATTGACGGACACTTTTGCAAACAATATGGCGTATGCGCATACTTGGTTTTTATAGGTGCTCTAGTTTTTGCTTAACAGTCTCTATAGTAATATGGAATAAATTATCAGTTAGGCCCATTATTTTATAAAACATGCTTAAAGAGGCCGCATCACAGTAAAAATCAAATAAGACCTGAATTCTCCCAATTTAGGTTATATTCTCACTTGGACTCTGTTTAACAAAAGGGAACTAACCCACAAAATCCGCTTTTTGAGAACACGTGATTCAAAGTTCAAGAGCCATGTAGCAACTTACTGATAAGCTTTTTTCAACGTGAGTACACATTTTTGAATCGGGGACCCAATTTTGAAAAATTCTACGTTTTATGCTCTTTCCAACAATACTAATAACTCATTTTGTTTACAAATGTGGGTTAGTTCACTTTTGTTAAACAGCGTCCACTTTTTTTATGTCCTTTGGTGAGGATTCAGCCAATTCAAGTTTGTGTAATATTGACAGTGTTCAGCAAAAGGGAACCAACTAGTAAAATCCGTTTTTTGAGAACACGTGATTCGAGGTTCAAGAGCCATGCAAAAACTAGAAACTATTATTTGGCATTGCGCTTACTGATAAGCTTTCTTCAACGTGAGTACACATTTTTGAATCGGGGGCCCAATGTTGAAAAATCCAACGTTTTACGCTCTTTCCAATGATACTAATAAGTAATAATTCATTTTGTTTACAAATGTTAGTTGGTTCCCTTTTGTTGAACAGCGTCCATATGTGGTTATCAATTTATTACTATCAAAATTCATATTTTTGCTTCCCGGAATGAACTGCTATCATGACTTGAAATTTGGAATACTAATATAACAGTTCATTTAACAAACATGATCACAATAAGAGAGTCAGCAGCAAAAAATCGCAAAATGTGCACTTTTACTGAGATTGGCACAAAATCACCTGAAGCACTTAGAGCACAAAACCAGAACTGAAAGGGGATTGTATAATTCCGAAAACCAAAACTGTAACCCAAGGTCATATATGACTTAGCTGTAACCGTTTGGGGCAAATATGCTGCATATAACCAAAACCGTTTCAGAATTTTGTGTCAAACCCCTGATTATATATTTGATGAAAATAAAAGTATAAATAATATATTAATTATTATAACTTATAACAAAAGCAGTGTATTACAGCCGAAAAATTCAGCTTGGCTTCTGCCTTAAACTTTTGACCTTGAGAAAATGTACGGCTTAATATGTTAATATAGCTGTTAGCTGTTGCCATACCCGTTTTTTGCGGGCTTCTGGCTGGTGCCAGGGATGATAAGCCGAAGCCGATGAACGGCTTAGCTAGCAGCAGTAGAGCACTATAAACACGAGTATACTGGACCGCCATTTTGATTTCTACTCCACCCGTTGATGCCGAATTGACTACGCGGCACGCTGTGCATAGTCGGATTCAACATCAACGGGTGGAGTAGAAATCAAAATGGTGGTCCAGTATACTCGTGTTTATAGTGCTCTAGCAGCAGCAGCCGTCTTTAATTGGCTTTTAAGCTAGCCGTTAGCCAGCTTTTCCAAATCAAAAACCGATAAATATTCGAAGCAGCAAAATTTGAGCATATGCTCAATGAGCAAATGATCAGCCAAGCATTGAAAAAATCAAAAAATGAGCTTTTCCCAAGCATTTTTTCATTTATATATGCTCAATAAGCAAATGCTCGGGACAGCATGAAAATAATGAGCATTTTCTCATTTTTTTGATCAGTTCCTCCTTAATAGAGATAAAACAAGTATAAATTTCAAAAATGCTGAGCATTTGCTTAAATGCTGAGCATATGCTCATCCAATAGAAAATGCTCTGCTATTTTAAGCATATTCTCATGCTGAGCATATGCCCGAGCATTTTGAGAATATGCTCACCAAAAGAAAATGCTCAATCTTTTTCCATCACTACAAGCCAGGGCTTGGAAGTCCAACAATAAGACTTCCGCTTTCAGCTTAGCTTCCAATTATAAGAATTTTTAGCTTCCGGCTTTTAGCTTTTATATGGGCCAGGTTTTTCGGATTCCGGTTTCAGATTCCACAAAAATACAGTTTTTTCCCCCGGCTTTTGGCTTTTGACTTTCAACTTCTATAAACAAACTGAGCCAGGGCGTCAGGGGAGGCTTACCAGTTACTGGCGTTACCACTTACTGTACTGGCCTACTGGTACCAGATGAGCACCAAAATTGTTGTGTATTGGCTTTGGCTTGTCATCACTTATTTAAAACACAGAAGCCGAAAAGAAGCTGAAAACAATTTTGCTTAGCTTTCAGCTTCCCAGCACCAGTACATTTTTTGGATTCGGATTTTGCTTTTAGCTTCCTCAAAGATACGGCTTTCTTGGCTTTTAGCTTTTAGCTTTCGGCTTTCAGCCTACTTCCAAGCACTGACTACAACGCATTAAATTTGATGAGATACACCAAATAACACCATACACAGCGACAGCCAGCAACAGCGTCGCGCAGTCAGAGACTGAAAGCCAAATGGTAAAACTTAGCTTTTAGCTATTGGCTTCCAGTTTGAAAAATAAAGATCTGCTTTTGGCTTTTGACTTCTCCACTCTTTCTAACCTTCAGCTTTTAGCTTTCAAGAAATTCACTGGCTTTTACCTTGCAACTTTCAACTTTTAGCTTCCAATTTTCCCCCTTAGCCTTTACTATCTTGTATCTTAGGCCTTTGGCCAAGATTATTAGTAGGGATGTGTAGTTGTTGATAGTTTTGGACTATCAATTGTTTTGATAGTAACTTAAAGTACTATCAATACTATCAAATAGTGGTTTGATAGTTCTTTACATACTATCAATACTATCAAAGTTTATTTGATAGTTTTAACATTATTATTAAAAATTTTAGGATCTATGAATAATTCATTTATTATCAGTTCTAACAAGATTTAATCACTATTTTGTTATTAATTATTATTAATTAGAAACTAGATTGAGAATTTCTTCAAATGAAATAATAAATACACTTAATCATAATCCGACAAATAACTTATTGATAAGAAATAACAATAACTTTTAAATGGTTTCAAGTTTCAGTAGGTAGGTATTCAGTTTTCAGTAATATACATTACACAAGCATAAGCCATAACATTAACTACCAAACCCAGAAGAGTTTAATTAATAATCAAATCATGGAATGAAAAATGAAACTGTCAAATACACATCGAGGATCGAGAAACAACTGGGAGAACAAACCTAAATCTAACAAGCTTATGGTCTCTTTCCCAGCTTCCAAAATTCATCTGAATGGACGAAATCACAGTTCACAAAATCAGTAAATACTAAATATTTAGAATTATTTACTATTTAGGTAACTATAATTAAATAAATTTAAAACAGTGTTGACAAAAATGACAAAATTTTTTGATAGTTTTTAAGAACTATCAATAGTGTTGATAGTCAATGAAGTAACTATCGATAGTTTGATAGTACTAAATTTACTAAAAACTATCAATACTATCAAAAATACTATCAATTACTACACATCACTAATTATTAGACCATAGAAGGTTGGTCGGACGTGTAAGGCGCAACGCGCAAGTACTTCAATGACGTCACTGTAGTACAAATTATACTGGCCTAGGGGAATGCAGTCGGGCGGCACGGGTGAGACGGAAAGAATTGTTGCGGGTTGCATTAAAGCACTAACTAAAACGATATGAGTGTAGACACGTCATTTTTTCTATCAAGTTCAGTTCCGAGTAGGGCTACGATTTCTATGCGCTGAAAACACGTGAAATATGCGCATAAAATATGCGTTTTTCTTATCAAAATATGCGATTTTTATGCGCTAAAAACCCAAAATATGCGAAAATATGCGTTATCAAGATGGGTATCATTTCAAAGAGAAAAGAACGGGAAATTCAGCAGTGCTGCAATCAATTCAAAGGACGCATGCAATTCGACGTAACAACACAAAAACCAATGAGAAGATGATATTTCAAGAACAAGAAAAGGGGGAAAAAAAAAAGAAAACAACATTTTATTTCATTTGTTGAATTACTTATTATTACATTATTAGTTACCTTATTATTAATTTAGTAGTAAGACTCGTACTTGAACAGTTATGCTTATTCAATGAAACATGATACAATGAGAAACTTCTACATTTTTGCTGAATTTCTATTGAAAATTGAGAAGTTTTGGTTGATTCTACAAAAAATTGATAAAAATTCCGATTTTTATGGGAATTTTGCCAAAATATGCTCGAAATATGCACCAAACACCTTAAATATGCGAAATATGCGCTGAAGTCTAAATTATGCGAAAATATGCGCTATCAAATAGGGCTCATTCGACTAGAAATTTCGAGATTCGTAAAGATTTTTTGGTACCGCACCATTACCAGCATTGTACAAAAATATGCGTTGGCATAGAAATCGCAGCCCTAGTTCCGAGAAAAGAATATCAGCTGCGCGGGAACAACCGCGAGGCCGGTTTTCGTTTCAGGGAACAAGCTGGATAGAAAATGGCGTATGTAAACACTTGGGTGTTCTAGTGCTCTAAGTTGCATTGGAGTCCAACCAACCTTCTAGTTCTATTAATCTTGGCTTTTGGCGGCCGGCAATTATTTTCATTTTCTTTTTGGACTTTGCAGTTGGTATTGTGAAATTGAACTATGAACTGATTTTTATCTGATTAAAAAGTACTTAAAGATATCTTGGTTTTATCTCCTTTTCCAAAGACTTGAATGATCTTCCAGACTCAAGACTTCAGCCCAAAGCAAATGAAAAGTACTTAAAATTCACCGAACTTAAGGACCTTTCTCCAGGCTGCATTTAAGCGTTAGAAATTAACAGTAATTTGAGTCAACTAAATTTGCCTTGACTGCCTAAACAGTCAGCAATTGTTAAAATTATTATTGACAAAAGCTTTTTCAAAAGGCTGAAAAAAATTAAAAAATAACACTTTCGCTTTTAGCTTTTGCCTTCTTCATTCTTTCTGATCTCGGCTTTTGGCTTGCAGGAAAAACATCGGCTTTTGGCTAGCTTTCACCAGTCTTTGCGCGCGCTTCACAAAAAATCTACGATAGATGTTTTCAAAAAGCTGAACCAAAATGGCGGCCTAGTATACCTGTGTGGAACTATAGAACCTTATTTTCACCTATTATTTTTCAAAATGGATTTTTGAAAATTAAATCTGGCGACACTGATTCTATGCTTTGCTTTTTATCTGTTTTCTTAGAAGTGATATGAAACCAAGGTATTTTAATAATTGTTTCTGGTTACAATTTTCGATTAAATTACGAGTATATTTTTTGCGACGGTTCCTTCACATGTTGTGTTGCTAGTTATGGATAACAACCGCAGTGGCTCACCGATACAGAAGGGCATTGTGGAATTTGCCTCTCAGTCAAGTTCGTCAGAAAATCAATCATCCGTTTCGGATGAAGATGAGATCGGTCCCCCGATTCCACCTGAATATCAGTCGTCAAATGTCACTGTGAAACTGTCAGAAATGCGAGCCGCGTCAGAAGAGGATGAGATCGGTCCGCCGATCCCACCCGAATACCAGTCCTCAAATGTCGCTGTGAAACTGTCGGAAATGCGAGCCACTTCGGACGAGGATGAGATCGGTCCTCCGATTCCACCCAAATACCAGTCTTCAAATGCGGCCGTGGAACGGTCAGAAATACAAGCCGCTTCGGATGAAGATGAGATCGGTCCTCCGATTCCACCCGAATACCAGGCCTCAAATGCAGCCGTGGAACGGTCAGAAATGCAAGCCGCTTCGGAAGAAGATGAGATCGGTCCTCCGATTCCACCGGAATACCAGTCCTCGAATGCCACCCTGAAACTGTCAAAAATGGGAATATCATCCGATGAAAGTGAAGATGATGAGCCGCAATCTTATAACCTGCCTATCACCCATCAAGTAGATTTCAGACACGGAAGCAAAGCAGTTACTGCACTAGCTGTAGATCCTACAGGCACTCGTTTCGCTACCGGATCTCTGGATTACGAGGTTAAATTTTGGGATTTTGTGGGCATGAATCATTCTTTACAAAGCTTTCGATCGTTGTATCCGTGCGGTAACCATCCCATCAAATCGCTTGCGTACTCGAATACTGGAGACACCGTTTTGATCATTTCTGGTATGTCTCAAGCTAAAGTTTTGGATCGTGACGGACACGAGAAGCTGGAGTGCGTGAAAGGCGATCAATATATTTCAGACATGGCGCGAACCAAAGGGCATACGTCGCCGCTAACCGACGGATGTTGGAGTCCGAAAATACGCGAAGAGTTTCTCACTGCTTCCGAAGACAGCACGTTGAGGTTATGGGATGTTAACTCCTCTACTCAACATAAAAGTATTATAAAGTGTAGATCTAAAAACGGACTTAAAACAACGCCGACTACATGCGCGTTTAATAAGGATGCGTCATTGATTGCTTGTGTATGCCAAGATGGGTCATTCGCCCTGTGGGATACAAGAAGAATGTTTGTGAATGCCTCAAAAATGATTCGAGATGCGCATAAGAACGGTACCGACACTTCTCGAATAGCATTTTCCTATTCAGGAAACTTGATCGGCACTCGAGGAGGAGATGAAACCATGAAGTTGTGGGATTTACGAATGTTTAAAAATCCACTCAGAACTGTCGATAATTTATTCTCGAGGTATGGCAGTACGGACTGTATGTTCAGCCCTCAAGATAATATAATAATTACTGGAGTGTCTGTAGATCGAGGCGAGAAGAAAGGTAAACTGCTGTTCTACGATGTCAGTACGTTCCAGAAAGTCCAGGAACTCGTGGTTACGGACTCACACGTGATTAAAACCTTTTGGCATCCCCGATTGCAGCAAATATTTGTGGGATGTGGCAATGGTGTGGTTAAAGTATTCTATGGACAGGACAGTACAAAAGGTGCAAAACTTTGCGCTTTGAAGAAACCTTCGAAATCAAAGCAGATGGAATCAGTGTCCGTTCAACAAATCATCACACCACATGCGCTACCTCTGTTTCGACAAGATCGACAGAAATCAGTTCGGAAGCAGATGGAGAAGGATCGACTTGATCCGGTAAAGTCAAGACGTCCAGATTTGCCTATCAAATCTGGACAAGGTGGACGAGTTGCAACTACAGGTTCAACCCTAAGTTCCTATGTGATCAGAAATTTAGGGTTAAGCAAGAGGGTCGAAGATGATCAAGACCCTCGGGAGGCAATTTTGAAATATGCGAAAGAAGCGGCAGAAAATCCTTATTGGGTGAGTCCAGCGTACGCAAAAACACAGCCGAAGACTATTTTCCGAGTCGAAGAATCTGGAAGTGAGGAGCCTGCTGTGAAAAAGAAGAAAACTTAACTGCCGGTTATTTTCGGAAAGGAACTAAATCGGCAGAGTTTTTAGCTGTATGATAATTTTGAGGTACTACTGATCCGTGTACAAAAACTGTATATTTTGTGAATAAGGTCGCTTGGTCGTTGTTATATTTATTTCCTTGTGTAATTTTTATGTACTAAAGTAATGTACCTATCTAAATGTTATTGATGGAGAAATAAAATTGACGCTATCATCTTGTAAATATAATTATTAGAACGATGATTATTTTTATTCAAGTTTTATGGTTTTTTTTTTAAATTATTTATTAATTATTCTGCCTTCAGATTTTATTTTGTTTATGGTTACCAGGATTGGTAGATTTGAAAAAACTGTGATTTAATGCAACAGGAAAATCAAACAAAGTTATCTAAAACATACTTGTCCCTCCAGTTGAGGAGAGACGAGAGACTGGTTCACCTTATTTAGAGGAGAAACTATAATTTCCCCAGGAAAATTAGGGGAAGTGTTGGTCCACCTCAACATGTTAAGGGGAGCAGCTAGATGTTGAGAAACTCGTATCTGGACTAATCCCCATCGCAACAGTAAATAAAGACTGTCTAAAACCAGGCTGATCTTTGTGGTAAGAATCGATTAAAATTAGAGTAAGGCCAGCTTATCTTACCATATTTATTCGTATTATGAAGGGATAGGGAAAATTAATGATGGAATGAATGTTACTAATCTTAATATTAAAGTACAAAGCTAGTTTTTAGCAGATAAATTTAAAGCTTGAGCTCTCGACTAACACCTAGAATTATTAGGAGAATTCCAAGAGCTTACAGTTTAGAACTTAGAGCTTTTCAACAACTGGACGCTGTTCAACAAAAGGTAACCAACTAACATTTGTAAACAAAATGAGTTATTGGTATCGTTGGAAAGAGCGTAAAACGTAGAATTTTTCAAAATTTGGCCCCGATTCAAAAATGTGTACTCACGTTGAAAAAAGGTTATCAGTAAACGCAATGTCATAGTTTCTACATGGCTCTTGAACTTCGAATCACGTGTTCTCAAAAAGCGGATTTTGCTAGTTGGTTCCCTTTTGCTGAACAGCGTACAACTTGCACACGGTAAACAGACAACCCCCAAGCTGCACCACTGTTATCACGTTATCAGACTTATCACTACTTATCAGTTGTTCTGTTATTCTACATTATTCCCTTTTTCCAGTTCTCGACAAAAATTTCTAGCATGTAAAATTTGTTACCAAAAGAAGTTCCATTATTTGTTTCTGTACTGGTAATTTATGGCGCTGCAAGATATATTATTTGAATTCCTTCATCATGAAATTGTGTCTTATTTTAATTCAAGAGCTAACAAAGAAGTAAGTGGTAGTACATAATACTTTTATCGGAGTAAGTACAATTATTACATTTATTTGCTAATATTTCAATGTTCAGTTTCAGGATGAAGTTGTTGCGGAACTAGAATATGTTGGGTACGCTTGCGGATACCGAATTATAGAGAGGTAATTCATAGTATCTATGTTATTCGTTCTGCTATGAGTATCCGACAAATTGACGTGAAACTGGGGTAATACTTTCATGTCATTCTTATTTTTATTCACCCAGATTGACTAAAGACTGGCCTCGTTTCAAAGAAGAGTTGGACATGTTAAAATTCCTGTGCACTGACTTCTGGTCATCCATCTACAAAAGACAAGTAGATACCCTGCGTACTAATCATCAAGGTGTTTACGTTCTCTTGGATAACGAATTTAGATTCTTCAGCCGAATATCAGGAAGTTGTCAATACCTAGAATACGCTCCTCAGGTATATAACTAATTTTTCAAAAATTATTATAGACCATGAAAATATAAACGTACTTGTTAATCAGTTTCGGCGTTATTTTTAGTTAGTCAGTATGTTCTTTTGCCAGCAGTCTTACAGTTTGAATTAATAGATCTAGTTGGTTATATTTGACTCGATATTAAAAGTCTAACCAATTTTGACTTTCAGTACGTCGCATTCACGTGTGGCTTGGTCAGAGGTGCTCTCGCAAATCTTGGGGTAACTTGTATCGTTACTGCTGAAATACAATCGATGCCAGCGTGTAAATTTCACATACAAGTTCAAAAACCATAATTCAAGAGAAAATGAAAACATTTCTGTATTTCTGTATTCTGTCTGGTGTATTATTATGTACAGTAACCAATAAATCATTATATTCGTACTTGCTTTGTTTTAACTTTTACTTCGAATAATTTTAAATACAAATGTAACAAAATAAAAAAGACGTATCATTCTAGGAACGAAACAAAGTAATATTAACCCCAATGGCGTAGCCAGGATTTTTCCAAAAGGGGGGGGGGGGCGAAGTAAGATTTTCAAGATAGAAAAAGTCGAAAATTGAGGTATTTTTTAAAAATTGCCGACATTAGAGGACTATTTTATGAAAAATGAAGGGAAAATAACTGCTCGAGCAAAAATTTTTCGAAAAAACTTGTTTTAAAGGGGAAAATTTGCTCATTTTTGCATATTTTACATTCAATTTCAGGTGCCTTGGGGGAGGCATTCGCCCCCTTCGCCCCCCGGCTACGTCACTGATTAACCCGAATAGTATGGTAACTACTAGCAACAAATCTATGATAAGAAGGTACATTCACAGACTTCAACGTGATAACTATTCATCTATTTCAGTTCCCATAGACCATATTAAGGTGCCGTCGGTGTTCACTTGCACCTCAAGTTCATTACTACGCGTATCGTAAGTATTACTTGAGCTGACCATACCACCAAATTGCAAAACATCATCGTCTGCACAGAAAATCATGATGAGCATTCCGCAAAATTCGAGAACATTCATAAGCTGACGTATACCTACAGTGTACTCACCTAAATTCCACTTCAGACCAGTGGTGGTAACATGGTAACATGGTTGGCCAATTGGAAGCAAAGCACAATGTGATTTTTCCGACCATAAACTGGGTGGAATCCGTATCACATGGCGACCGGGTTTTAGCAGCCACGTTAGATTATTGTGGCCAGACAAGTAGATTTTCAAATCCTTCAGATTAGGAAGATGAGCGGCCAGGTGAAGCACATTTATATTCCCCATTATGTGATCTAGTCGACCCACATTATCGCAGCATACGATAACAGTACTATTCTGGGGATATTCGGAATAAATTTAGCGATTTTAAATCAATCAGCGATCGCAAGTCACTAGTTAACAGTTTATCAAACACAATGAATGAAAGAGAAAATACAATATTCACTTTGCTTTTCTCGGATACAATTTCCAAAGCTTTGAAGAAGTCCGTTTTATTTTGATTTGGCGTAGGAATGATTTTGACACGTCGTTGCTCATAAAATTTCCTTACATTTGCTCGAATGGAATCAAAATCGCCACAAAGCAAATCTGGTAACAGGTCGGTGGATTCTTCAATCTGACTAGTTTGCAACAAATCGTACAACTGGTTAGCGCCGCCATCGACAACTATTCGTAGATGGGCTGAAATTAATTCAAAATGTGAATTTTAGATACTTCTTTCAGAATAATTATAAGGAAGTACCAGTCAACTACATCTTGTAATCGATAATTTTAACGTTAATAACCGATTGTTAAACGTTAATTTTTAACTAACCTCTTTTCCAAAGAGGTATAATATCCTGTGGGTTTCGAATAGGTGCATTCAAGATTACCATGGAGTACTTCTCATTGTTTCCTTCACTCCTGTCAAATCCGTGCAGTAAATATTCAAACTCCCATTTCTGCACTCCGCTTACAGAACTCATGTTGCAACAGCGATATTTTCTTATCGGTTTTATAACCAAATGATAAAAAGCTATACGCATGATGTCATGAACCAGTCCATTTCAAAATATGAATCGACAGAAGAAAAGGGTAAACTGCAAGAAACAAAAAATGCAAATAGATAGAATTACCATTCCCCAGTAATGGCTTGTCACCAAGGGGAATTACACTATAACCCTTGTATCAAAATTAATTGATCAAGGAGGCCTATATCCCAACGGGTGGACCGAAACATCTGTTTCAAGGCTGTATTTAGATAAAATTAAAAATACTATTGTCGGCAGCTGGTCCAAAAAGCAATTATGGAAAGAGCCAATAATTGAAAAAAAAATTGGCGAGAATTGCCAATTCATTTTCTTTTGTTAACAGAAAGTACAGTCAGTTTTATCAAACATACTCGTAAACTAAAACACGGAGGGGCTCCGCTTTCAAAGCAGGCATTTTCAAATATTTCCACGAATAATGAACAGCATCAAACTATCCTAACATTGGGCCCTTGATGATTAAAGCATTAAGTCACGTAGGGCTCCCTTACTAAGGAAACTATAATGAACAACAGGTAGATATACTGGACGGAAAAATGGAGCCCATGTTGTATAAAATACTCAACGGTAAAAGTTCATTATAACAGGGGGTCCAAAAGTTATTTCACAATTTTTAAGGAAAGTTCATTCACATTGTGAACTAACTTCTGGACCTCCTTGTATATTTTTCAGAATATTTTTAGGTTGCTAAAATACTAAATAAATTTAAAATGGTGTTTTCAATTTTAATCACTTCCACGTACACAAGACACCGTGCAAAAAAAGTGGATTCCATGAAATCACCACACCATTCAGCATACCTATTGTTCATTACAGTTCCTAACCCTCAATAATAATTATTTTTGATGAACAGAAGTCATGAAGTTTGGAGGTCGCAGGTCCTCCGTCCGGGATTTATTAGGCCCGATTGGTTGAAGATAGTCAGCTGGCGTGGCCAGTCTGACTCTGATGACAGAATATTCTTTATAATCAAAACCGAAGTGTAAAACTACTTTTCATGCTGAAACTAGCAAATCCATTCATTCTGATATTGCTGAATACTGTCCAACCATAATTTGATTTCACACAGTTTTACTTAATACTTACAGATTTCGACTTTGCATAGCCATATCAAGTATTCTTGAGACTGTATGGTAAGAGGGCGGTACTTGTGCCAAAGTTCATAAAATGAGATGAATATTACCTAACAGAAAATATGAAAGACGCAGTTAATTACAAGCCCAGCCTACCGCAAACTGCACTAAATGAACGTTGAACTCCTCCATATTTCGTAGTACAGTAGGAGTTGAAGATAAAATACCAACTTCATAGCGATAATTCGAATTTGAAAAGATATTACACATTTTGCCCAGGTAATGACAGAAGATAAGTAGTGATAAGGACAAAATTGTAAATACGGCATGAGATAACGATTTTCGTGTGTCTTCGATTCTTGTCGGCATTCATCGTTTGAGTTGTAAAGTTGTGAAGTATAGTGCACAGAGAATGTCTAGGAAAAAGTACCTAAAATCACCGTTATTGAGGTCTCTTTTCTAGAACTTAACAGATAAAATCGGAGTTCTCAAATTTCTTATCATTAAAAATTTCATATTGGTTGATGTTTGTGCATTTGCTGCATAATATTTCTTTTTTTTTTCCCCAGCAAGTTCTTAATTCTTATTAATTTTCGGTTTTACTTTCCGAAATGTTCAAGCGGAAACTTCAAGCCCTGGAGCATCCAAACGCCGAGACATTCACTGATATTAAAGGTAAACGCCGGTCTGCCTTGTTCTCGGATTTACTTAGGCCGTACACTAAATAAGGCATTTCATGAAAGTGAAATTGAAGCGGTGGTCACTTGTCATACGGTTGTGATTCTTGATGTTGAATTTTCATTTCCCTTGCAGATGTAAAACAAGTTCGAGCACTCGTACTGTGGTTAGAAAACATGAAAATTCGGCATTATAAAATTGAAGATCGAGAAAACTTGCGACAGATTGAGTCTCCGAAGTGGAATGATCATTTTAAAAAATATTTAGAAGATCTCGAATGCCCGTTCCAAAACGGCAACTTAACAGACCAATTGGAATGGCTGTTGGGGTATGCCATAAAGCTGGAGTACGCCGATAATAGTTAGTAGAAGACAGTACATTCAGAACTAGCTTGTTGACATTTAAAACATTCCGTTGTTCCATAAAAATGAAAATAGAAACTATTTGATTCATCGAGATAAAATAGGATTACAGATGTACTTCTAACCAGCGAACGATGAATTTTTCATGGTGTTTCTGAACAAAATTCGTCGAATTCACTAATTATCAATATATTTATGCATCAATGAAAATTAACAAATTTTTCATTTTAGTTGATAAGTATAAAACTGTGACTTCGGAGAGTATTCAGAAGACAGAAAATAATGCGCCGAAGGTAGTGTCATCGAGTCCATTGGATTCTCTAGATTGTGAGTAATACGCTCTGTATTTTATGACTACTACTTAAAAATATGAACATTGGTTTTGGAAAGAACCATTATATTTGTAAACAGGCCGATCTTTGAACAAATGTATTTTCTCAGCTCTAGATAAATACTGTTTCCGATATGGGACAATTCTTGTCCCCAGCACGACCTATATTTCCTCGCCGGAGATTTGATTAGAATGGAGTGTTGAATGCAAAAAGTACAAAAGCCAAATTGCATTTCGGTTGGCGTAGCATAATTTGCAACTAGTGCTTGCATTGAAGTTTGGTATAAAACATATTAGCAAATTATTGTATGTTGACTGAAGAGTGAGTTGGCTACTTTTTGCGCTCATGAGTCTGTTATATATTCGATAGTGGAACAAATATTCTGCCATTCTGTGGATTTTTGAAATATACCCATTTTTTAAACGTATTAGAATAAATTACTGAATTTCTTATTTGGTTGACCCTTGATTTTTATTTATTTATCAATTTTTTAAATATACATGAGATGTTGTCTATGAACGATAGCTAGCTATGAAGAATAGAACATTTCCACAAAATTAATTTCCGTAACCATTTTAATGTAGTAATGTTTTCAATTGCTTGTTTCGGATTACAGTCGAGTGTGACGATTTCAAAAATGGAGTTAAATCACTGGCTCAGGTACTCAATGTCACCAACCACCCAGATCACCTGATTACTTTACAGGCCATCAGTAAAGTTATTTGTGAACGACTGACTTCGGATGCTCTGCAAAACCCAAATTCCATGATACCTAAGGTAATGATACATGTTTTCATTTTGAAACATTAGAAGTCACTGAAGTCTTGTAGAAAACCAGCAATTCATGAATCTGGTATTTTAATTTCCTATCATCATTACAGGGGAAACCGTTTCCATATCAAGATACGAACGCTGGTTTGGAATCTAATGATAAAGTGTTGGATGGAGCTGGAAAGATTGTGAAATTATTGTTTATTCAAGATCTAAGAAACCTTCAAACCAGAATTAATGAGTGTATTGTTGCTGTTCAAAAAGTCACGGCTAACCCGAAAACGGATACAAAATTAGGGAAAGTTGGTTTCTAAATTTTGCAATACTTGTCGTGCTTGATTTCAAGTCATTGTTGATAATCTTGGAATGGTTTCTGCAATCGAAGTTCATGGCAACTAACAAACGTTTCGAGGAGTAGAAAAATGATGAAAAATTTCCCCTTGAGCTTTTCTCTCAATTGCCGTTGAATTTCGGAATAACAGTATGTAAATAAAGAGATTGAATGAACGGTATATGCATCATTTTTTATTTTACGTAAACGTTGATTTGTGTGTAGAACGAACTTCCGAGTTGAATTCCTCCAAACATGCTAAAGGTAAGCACACCATGTATTCTTCGTGGTACAAACTCGACTAGAAATTTAATCCTCCATGATCCACTTCCAACGGACGATTTTAATTTAATAGTTACAGTTTTTTCTGCGGGTCCAGCGGAACATGAAATGGAGGCAGACTGAATATTCTTGCGATTCCTAACCCAAAAAATCCTGCAATGGTGCAATGAAAGGTTAATAACGTAAGTAGTATCATTACTAGAGGAGAAAAGTAGAAAGCCATACCGCATGACAATGTCATCATTGTTTTTGCACTCAGCCCTTGAAACTTTCTCGCGTGGTAGGCAATATAGAGACCACCTCCTATTAAGCCAGCTCCACTCGTAAGTTTACACGGAAAGCAATCTCGAGGCCGCTGAGTAACCGCACTCATTTCGAAAGATGTTCGCACGAAACTAGCCGGTTACTGTGTAGTGATACTTGCAGATCTTGCAGCGAAGATGTAGCGCCGAATCAAGCATCTAATTCTAATAGTTGGAGACACGCAATTTTACATCATTTTAATTCGAATTTGCATTTCTTAGTTCTCGTAACTCCATTAAATTCTGATCCGTATGGTCGATTCTTGATAGTTACTGTTTTCATCAGTTTTCATCATCAATATTATCATTCTTATCATTATGGTGACTATTCGATACATTCGATACTAATTGACTATCGTCCGTGGAAGTTATAGAGCTCTAGGGCAGGTTGCGCTGTTGCTGTATTGATTGATGAGCATCCAGGAAAAGAGCCCTAAAACTCATTACATATTCTACCTTTTCTTCCAGTACCATTTTACTGAAGGCTTCCAGTACAATAACCACTCCTCACTTCGAGAGCGAGATGCTAACAAACTTTTTTCAGAATGTTTATCATTATGATTATTTTATTTTGATGTTTTGTATTGTAAATTTGTAATTCTTAGTTCTGTTCTATAGTTCATGTTCAAGTAATTGAGTTGCAATTCTAATGATATAATCGTAAAAGTTACAATTTGTAGAAAAAATTTGAATTTCGTATTTCCTTGCTATTACGTATTGCGTCGCATACTCGCATTCCAGACATCATTTCACTAGAGACCTAATTCGCCCGTGTTGTGAACTCACCATGCGTTGAATTCCCTTGGAAGATCGGTTCATGCTGAATAGAGTACTATTATGCACCAAAAACAGGAATTAGTCAGCAGCCTGCGTTATGGCCGAAATTTCAAGACCGTCACACCAACCCAAGCAGTATGATTACTTGTTGAAGTTTCTGCTGGTTGGTGATAGTGATGTTGGAAAACAAGAAATATTGAGTGGCTTAGAAGATGGTTCCTCGGAGTCGCCTTTCTGTGGCAGCTATGGTGAGTACTTGTACATATTTCTTCAGATTGTCGATACATTTGATACTACTACCCTTGAAAAGTTGAACGTTTCACTATGTCATCCTGTAGACATTCTCGTCACGAACTAACCCTGATGTTGATTCATTTTAGCATACAAAACAACGACGATATTATTGGATGGGAAAAGAGTGAAATTGCAGCTGTGGGATACATCTGGTCAAGGACGATTCTGCACCATAATTCGATCGTATTCTAGAGGAGCGCAAGGTGTATTGATTGTTTATGATATAACGAACAAATGGTCTTTTGATGGCGTGGATCGTTGGCTGAAAGAAGTCGAAGACGTGAGTAAATCAGCCACTATTATGGTTTATTCTTACATCGTTTTTCTTGCAATCACAGGGTATGATTTTTATGCTCCTGTATAGCATGCTCCAGGAGTGCCGAAAGTGTTAATCGGTAATAGACTGCACTTCGAGTTCAGAAGACAGGTGAATACTCGGGATGCTGAACAGTATGCTAACAAGAACCACATGGCATTTTTCGAAGTCAGCTCGTTGTGTAATTTCAACATTAGAGAAAGTTTTTGCGAATTATCACGACGGGCTCTGTATAGGAATGGGATGGAACGGTTGTGGAGATCCAATAAAGGTTCGTATACTAAATCTTAATCAGTGTGAACTGTGAACATTCGTTTTTATAGTTTTCTCATAGTTAGCGTGGTGAATGTATTTTGGTCGTTGTCAGTGGTGTATCAGTATTGGGATGTAATTAGAGGGAATGTAGAAGTGATATGACGTAATGGCTATGTGGCTTCCTTTAGTTTCTCTATTGCTTATCGAGCGGTGAAGTTCGGTTAATGTATTTTAGTCGTAAATAAGGCACATTTTATTTACATTTGTCAATATTGTCAATTACATTTCAGTTCTTAGCTTACAAGAACTCTGCTGCCGCACTATTGTCTCCAGAACCACTGTATACGGCATCGATCAACTACCACTTCCAGAATCGATAAAATCTCATTTGAAGTCGTATGCATTAACTAGTCTGTCTTCGTTGACCATGACATTACCGCGTAATACCAACAGTAAAAAAGGTCCTAGGCACGGCTCGAGTGGACAGATTCGCAACGTGTTGGTTCCCTCGCCACAGAGTGTATCCTCGGATTCACATTGCACCGGACGTAATTCATGCCAGATTTCTTGACCATGTAAATGTGTATGTATCGTATTTATTATAACGAAGTTGTGATTGTTTCGGATCACCTAGGTTTTTTTTCGTTTCCATTTTCTGTTTTAAGCTTGCGATTTTTCTCTCATTTTGAAACGTGTAGCTAATGACAATCAAAATTGTACATAGTGTTCCGTTTTTTTTTCTATTTATTTATTTATTTATTTTCTATTTGTTTTTTTGTATGCTGTAAAAGAGCTCATGTACGTTGAAACTATTCCTGATGTGTTGAAATCATGTTGGCTCGATTTGCGAATGACATTTCAAATAACTTCCAAAGTTACTCACCATAAATTGAGAACTTTTTCTCATTTTCGCATATGTTTCTAAGACTTATTTTGTTGACTTCATTATCTGTGGACGCACGAAGATGAGTTGTCAGGAATCGACTGATATTTTTATTCGAGTTGAAATGTTGAAATTTCTCCATTTCAGAACTAACTACATCCTCATTGTTTTTCCACGCTAAAATACTGTTTTTTTGTTTGTTTCATTCTGCGTTTCTTCCTTTAAAAGATAAAAAGATAAGCAATGAATTGGTTGTATTAACATTGACTCTTTGTAAATACGAATAGGTACGATATGTGCCTATCTTATTTTGTATTTATTCCTGTATTATTTAATTTTGTGTGTTTATGCCTTAACGATTTTTTAATTCTAGTCTTAAAACATTGTGATTGTAAATTTTATACAAATTACAAATTAAATACCGTGAAGAAATAATACTCTGACTTCTGTTCAGTTTTTGAAATGAATGAATTCGTAAGTTCTAAATCGAAAGTTTCGTAGTAATAATCTGTTGTATTGCCTGGCCTTATTGCAGTTTGTTTCTGGTTGGTGCGGTTCCAAAAATCGGAGTATTCTTGATCAAAAACTACACTTACTTTTCATTACCCATGTTCTCACATTCTTTGTTTCTCAGTTCCATCCTCTAGAGTGAAAAGTCATTGCTCCCATGCTCCCATTTCTCTGGAGAAACTGGTTTCATAGGTACTTTATTATGCAATACAGAAGAGCAATCCATGTGCATTTATGATCAGGGAAGAAACAGTTTCTTACAATGAAAGTTTGTGAGTTGAATAGCTGACTAACTTCGGGTTTTCTTCCCAGGACTGTCGTTCGAGTACATTTAAACGAAATCCGTACAATGAATCGCGCTGAATTCGCTTCTCCTTCGGGTGAACATTCTGTGGATTCACTTCTGGAAGTTTGTACGTTTTTGTGATGCCTTTAAATTTGTGAAATTAGAAGTCGATTAGAAGCAGAGATGCCTAGGTAGGTATGTGTATTTCTTTTAGTGAAAGCTTTTTTATTATAAAAGAAGATATTTGATACTATTACCATTTCAGATCGTCACTCTCAAAAGTATCCAGTTAAAGAATGGAACTCAAATTTTCATGTCAAATTGTGTTACATATAAGGTAACTTTGATATGACTTCGAACATATTTCTTATATTCTAGCCGAATACAACAGAAATTGGGAATGCCTTAGTCTTTGTTTTTTCTTTTTCTTCTCAGTTTTGGGGCATTAATACAATGGGTACTTGACAGGCAATCAATAAAAAAACAATCCCAGTGAACCATTTGTAACTCCTGAATTATGGCAATAGGGCAGAATGTTGTACCTACTAGCTACTACACAATGTATGTAGGTACCTATAGGAACACTTTGTAATTCCTGCAATACTAGCGCTCCAGTCTCACTAAAAACAGTGTTACCATGAGAGAGTAAACTATACATAGCGTCTATCAAAGACATAAAACAAAAAACAACCATAAACAAACAATGCAGTACCTAGCTGTTCTAAAAAATATGGTTCTAAACTTCTGAATAAAAAAAAAGTTCTGTTATCAAAATGCAGTGTTGCGTTTCAACTTTTCTGGTGCAGTGTTTGATGATTCCAATAATTTTGGTACGTTCGTACATTTTGGTATATTTTCAATATTCTTGGTAGTATCTGGCGGTACATTTTGTTCTTTTTGGTTTGTTTTGATACATTTTGGTATATATTCAGCAGGTATTAATACTTTTAAAGGTTTTTAACTAAAAAGAATTCCGCTGCACTCTGATACGATTTCAGAATTCAAAGACAGATTCACATTTTATTTGATACATTTCACCTAGAATTTGGTACAATTTTAAAAAATTTCTTGCTGGTACATTTTTCAACCGCCCATCTAGCAACACTGCATGAATTCGTTAAGTACTAAAACTTTATCATTTATTGTGCAAATTTTGTGAAATTGCCCGCTGAAGTATCCATGTTTCAACAAAGTACATGTTGTAAAAGGAAGACTTGAGTTCAGCACAGAATTGAAGCAATTTATTACTTTAACGTTGGTCGTCCAGATCATTGTCATAAAAAATGGACCTGTTGTACCTAGGAACACAATGTCCAAAAGTCGATGATATTGAAGAAGTTGAGATCGCGAACATTCTGAACATATGGGTAGTCAAACCGTTTGCAACTAAGCGGGGTAAGTTTTATTTCAACAATATTACAGGAAAGTTTGTAGAACATAGGCCTCATCCTACTTGCAAATGCTGAAATTTCCTCTTCTTTTTCGTTTAGGAACATGTAACCCGCCAAATAATTGAAAGTTTTGATTTTTTTTTTGTATTCTTGCCCGTAAATCGTATAATTTTACACAATTTTTGCAGTGTTCCCAGGTAAATCACACATGGTTCTTAAGGTGCATTAGGTAGTTTTACCTCGGAATACTCTGACTTATTGCCCTTTTCAATATTGCCGGTATGAAACTAAATAGTGCATTCACTTACTTGACTTCTAGACATTTTTGTCCAATAGACTGTCTCCAAAAGAGATCCATATTGATAATTATAGTAGTTGAAAAGAAGTGGACATTCATGTCCGCTCAATATTTCATGTGCTCGTATGTATCAACTCCATCTCGGTTGATCATACGAATATGTCCGCCCAAGAGTGAGCCAGTTATACCATGTGTACATTCATGTCGGCACGTGTCTCTTGAACTCAATCTCTGTTATACCAGGGATAATTATTTTGTTGAAATAAAATTCTGGTCTTGTTCTGGTCCCTCTGAAATGCCAGAACGGACATGAGCCACAGTTTGCCAATGTCCTCTATCACCAACTGAGTACATTCCTGTATATAAGAAGTAAATTCCAAGACGTGAAACGATTTAGTGCATGAATATTCATCCTATTTGGCTTAAGCTGTCATATTTTACTTACGTTATGGTTGCGGTTGCTATAAGTTAACGAGTACCTAGCTACCTACGTTACTTACGCGGACTGATGAAAAATTGGTCATAGCCCTCAACATACAAAACGCCTCAAATGAAATTTGTCATAAAAAGGGTCAGAATGCAGGATCATCTCAGAGTGGGTACAGCGGACATAATTTTGCTTCAAATCTCGCATAAGGGGATTTTGGGTCTAAAAACCGTTGTCACAAGTGAGGTATTTCATTATAGCTACCAACTACTCGAGTGTATAGTAATATGAAAGTTGATTATAAAGCCCGAAGTCGACGCTGAATACAATTTTAATAAGGAAAGAAAAAGCGACAAGCGAATTCATATCAACCCGACATAAATTAAATTTTGAAATATACAATTTCACGAATCGCCGTATTAATTTATTACTAGAAATTCGTAATACTCTGAAGAGATTCTTTGCGTCCTGAAAAGAGAGTGTATCAGTGAAAAGAGTACACAGGTAGTTAATTATCTGCGGTATTCAAAGTCCGAGGTATCCTCTGTTGTCCCAGCGGATTACGGATTACGAATACCTTGCCGTGCGTCAGAGATGAGGCTTTTGTGTGAAAAATGGGACGATAGAGGATAAAAGTTTAAAGGAAGGCACTAACAGATTTCGCCGTCGAAAGTAGAATTTAATGAAAGTAACCTTAATGCGACAAGAAGTGCGGATTAATTTTTCCTTCACTCCGTAATAATTTTCATTTCAAGGTACAAAAACTATGAGCGGGAACAATAAATAGAAATGAACAAAAGGTGGTTCTTCATTTCTGTTTATTCGATTGAATGAAACTAAAAAGCGGATACAAATATTTAAAATTAATATATATATGTATATAAAAATGAATAAAAATAATGAAACTGATTTTTAATGTCAGAAATCGATATTTTAAACTTCATGTCTTAATGATTAAAAAGACAATAAAATATAATCTACGTTAGTTATTCGATATATCATTTTTTGAATAATTTAGCAAATGGTTGTTAAAGGGTATTACTCTACTCCGAACACAAAATTGTTTATCATACTCATGAAATTGAAATGAGTAAAAAATTTTTGATATTTCACTTTGATTTTTATTTTCTTAGTCATAGAAAAAAAAGGAAAGGGAGAAAATATTAAAATTGAATGAACTTTTGTTGTAAATAAAAAAGATTTCAAAGCAAAATGAAGCGGTAAAAAGAATTATCATTAAAATGTAATTTTTTATATTTGATGAATGGAAATACGATGCATTAAACAATTTATTTACAAATGCAATTTTTATATACACTTAATTACAAAAAAAAAAACAAAAAAAAACCACTATTTTTATTAAATAGTAGAGGTCATATAAAAGAAAGAAAAAAGTTATAAGAAGCTAATTTTGTTTGGGATGTTGTTCTTATTTCTTTATTTAGAATTTAATATTGGTTCTACGGAAATATTTAATTAAAATTCTAAAATACGGACTTTCAGCATGAACACTTCAGATAGATACAATTATTACTATTTCATTAATTTACGTTTCACATGTTTATGGTACAGATTAATGAAGAAATATGTTGGTAATACATTTTTGAGCAATTTCACTATTTCAGACGATATGATGAATAACCTAGAATAAATTGTGAAAATAATCAAAAGAAAATACACATCAACTGAGGCTTATGGGTCTGTTCTTGATTCGACGCTGTTTAAGATAAAATTTAAAAACAAAAAAGAAAAAGAAGGAAACACGAGTACAAGTACTCAGAGGAAGCTGCAGTTTAAACGTATGGATAGTAAACGATGATTGAATTACTTGATTCATTTTAATCAAAAACATAAAGATATAAGAACATGAACGATAAAAGCCATTCGAATAACATTTATCAAAATATAAATTTTTTAGCATAGTTTAAAAAATTTATATTATGCATTATACAACATAGACGAACAAAGAGGTAAAAATAATTCGTGTTATCGAAGGATGCGTGCAAAATTGATACCGCATTATTGACTTTTCCAGAAACTGAAGTTATCATGTACATTACTGCAGAACAGGTCCAATATCTAATAATACGGTTTCTTCTTGGAAGTGTTGTTGAGAAATAATCGACGATGCTTATTGGCTCATTAATTCTTTAGTTCAAACAGAACTCTATTTATCTATTTATTTTCCTAATATGTACATGTTTACAGCAACAAAAGTCAGTTTCGTTCGTGTCAATCACAAAAAAATGACAACGCTTTCAACATTGTAATTAAATTTAAAATATCTTAGACATACGATCCTACATAATCATGCATTTTCCTTTTTCAGCCCATGGATTATTTTTCTTATCTGGAGCGTGGATTAGTGGGTCTGTTTTTTCGTTTTCTTCGACGAATTCTCGCATTCTAAACAGATAAAAATAACATCGGATTACTATGTTTGTTCTGAAAACCAGCAGACAGAAAAAGATAGCCTAAACCTCTTATTATATTTGAGCTTAAATTATTATAAGCCATTTTCAGACGGTAAAAGGGTTACAAAAATTATTCAACAGATGTTGAAAGACAAATTTGAATATTATTCAGTAACCCGGACTTTGACTTCGTGCACCACAATCGGGTATTCCGTGTCTCTCGTAATAATTATCGCTGCGCGGTAGCTTGTATTTCATTAAGAGAATTCATTTTATCCTCATTCTGAACACGCAATTTTCAGTTTTTCTTTTTTACGAAAATGGAAAAGTCTTCAGGGTTTTGGCTGTGCGGTCATAAACTTTTATACAATATTGTTGATGACCTTTGAGATAAGTATATGTGTTGCTTCTTGCTCATTTTCTTTTATAACTTTCTCATTTTGCGGTTTATTCCTATTTTTTTTTCTTCACGGGGCAGTGTAATAACAGCAGCAAGCGCGCATTCATGAAATAACGTGGAATGTACATATAAATCTTCTGTTTTTCATAAAATCCGTTTTCCCCACCGAAGTAGGCCGGGGCAGTGGGAATGAAAAACAGCTTTAAAGACGTCGTTACGAAAAAGGACTAAGTATAATATCATTGCTATATGGTTGGTCGCATATTACTAGATGTAAAGTGGAATCGGGGAATCAGTTTTGAATATGGTATAAAAGTTACCTCATCATTTGAAAAAAAGATTGAAGAATTCTAACAGTGCATAGTAACAATCGTTTTACAACATTCATTCTACGTATTATTTGGGGTGGAGTGAAAAATAACAATACACGTAATAAGATTGTTCTCTCGTACAGATGACCGTGTAACTTGCTGTATCAGAGTTTTATTTTCCAATTTTCATTCTAAATGTTCGGATGGGCTGGTATATGAGGAGTCACTGCTGTTGGTCAATAGGTATATAAAAAATGGATAGTTTCCTTCATATGTTCACTTGATTAATAAGTATCCGCTTTGTATAGACAAACGAACGTCAGCAGATAAGAAGCTCCAGGTCATCACGGACCATCAAACTTTTTTTCAACGATATAAGTATGTAAAATAGTGTCACGACTCATTACCGGCTCTGAACCTCACTTTTCAAGGTGGTTGGTAACTGTCAGTCACTTGGCAGCATTGTCCCAGCAGTAGGTAGTATACACCTCTGCGCAGATAATTCATATTTTTACAAACCTAGAAGAGCGAGTACGTAACCCATACTGACAACTCTGCAAAACTACAGCAAGGCATGAAAAAATACTCGTAATACTTGGTGAATGAGATGAAGCAAGATTTCGCACTAGAGTGGCAGGTTGCTCTTTACGATGCTAATGGGCTACACACTCTTCAATGGAGCCCGCTTTACGGTAAAAAATATAGAGAGAAGATATTTGATTTCTTTTTTCCCTCTTCTTTGCTTCTAAAAGCATTACACAAGGCTGAACATAAAAAGTGTCGAGTAAAATTCTTCTTCATGAAAGGGAAGAAAAATTTTCGTTTTCGGTGGAGGCATAAAATAAAGTGTATATACGAGAGTTTAACCCGGAAAGCTTAAATTAGGTAGCAGGTATAGCTTCTCCTTTTTCAAAAGGAACTTAAAATTTATTAAGGTGCACACAGCAGAATAATGTAAAAGATTGCGGTGAATAGTTTGATAAAACTGGTGTCATCCCTTAGATCATGTTTTTGAAAATTGTATATGTAATTATGAGATAGACGAAGATCAATGACACCATTATTGAGAATTGTTGCATTATTTGCATTGGCATTCGTTTGTAAGATCTCAGAAGGAAAAAAGCCAAAAAGACGGGATTGGATCAACTGGCTAATTCTTATCCGGCTATTTGAACTCGATGCTTGTTTCCAATATCAGCTGACCCATGCTTTCAGATTTTCAAAACACAATTTCTTAATCCTCAGTTGTCAGTTCTCAATTCCGGGCTGTCAGGTATAGGCTGGGAGGCTGAACCCTGTAGTGCTATAAGACTTTTCCAGTACTCCATATTGCATACTTATTCGCCTGTCCTGTTATCAAGTTGGTAATGTATGATAACATGATAAGGATATACTTGATCATAATCTCGTAATATTATAGTCGTATACCAGTGAGTTTTGAGTTTCGTCTTTCGTGTCGTACCTTTTATGATACCTCATGTCCTCATCTGTCTTGTTTGTTCTCTTATAATTCGAAATTTTCGCTTTTCCATTATTCCTTCATGGTCGATTTCATTAAATAATAATTCAATTTTCGGCTTACACTTTCGGCAACGCAATTCAGTAGGTAAAGTTTGTGTGTTGCCAAAAGAATTCAAACTTTCTCAAAAGATACTGATCTCCAGCGTTTTCAAGTATCTATTGCATTCGGGCCTACTCCGCGCATCAAATTTTGTTATCATACACTACCAACTTGATAACAGGAGAGGTGAATAAGTATGCAATATGGCGTAGGTACTGGAAAAGCCCTAAAGTCTGGTCCAGTTAAAACACATAACTGGCTACCCGCAATACACATCGATATAATATGGGAACTGGAGAACTGTAAGCAAGCGGGTATACTCAGCCGCCATTTTAATCCTTACTTTTTCGATGATAAAATAAAAGCCGAACAAGTCGCAAGCAGTGATCAAAGTTGTACATAAGAGAATGAAGAAGGATAAAAATGACCTAATTTCGCAGGCCGTGTGTGTGGTTTGCTCCAAGGAATGTTATTTTCATTCTTCCCATGACAATTTAGACGCTGTTCAGCAAAAGGGAACCAACTAGCAAAATTTGCTTTTTCTGAGAACATATGATTCGAAGTTTAAGAGCCATGTAGATTGTAGATAGAGAAAATATATGACATAGCATTCACTGATAAGCTTTTTTCAATGTGAGTACACATTTTTGAGTCGGGGGCCCAATTTTGAAAAATTTTACTTTTTACGCTCTTTCCCACAATACTAATAACTCATTTTGTTTACAAATGTTAGTTGGCCCCCTTTTGTTGAACAGCGTTCATTTCAAATTTGTGTGGGCTGGTAGGAAGAAAGGGACCTTAGGGCAGAAAAAAACATTTTTGTGATAACAACTACTGTTTTTGACTAATATTGTAATATTTGGCCGCTCTTTCGCCTGATAGTGTTGCCGAAAAAATTCTAAAAAATTTTCCCGAACGGCTGTAAGTCTTCAAAGTTGAGTGTCTCCATAACGTGAAAACGTTATCAGTTTTGTTTATCCACTCTCCTGTAAAATTTACATTTTTGCGCTGAGGTCCCTTTCTTCCTTTCAGCCCACACGTATACAACGTTCAAATAAAAAAATAAAAAAAACAACTTCATTCATCATTCATTTCATTTTTGATGAAGTTTTCAGAAAAAGGTACTTTCTTACTGTCCAGAAATCAGTGTTGCCCTTGGCGAAGGAATTTCTTTGTGATAACTGATAACAAATATAATAACAAAAAACCTGCAGATTTTCAAAGTGTTTGAGGCAACATTGCTTAGCCAAATTGTGCGATATGATGTCAGAAAAAAAAATAGTCTATTCTCATTCTGCACAAGCTCATTCTGAAACGTTCCATTTAGTCCATTCTTTGCTAAAAAGCAGAATGAGAATGATTGAATGAATGAATGAATGAATGCATTCTTTCATTGGGCACCTTCAATTCATGTGTAGTTACAAAGTGGGGATTGGTGATTTTTAGACAGAAGTTATTTCACTCTTTCTAGTGGTTTTGCTTCATAAAATTCGTAAGTATAAGTTATTGTACTATATTAGGTATTCATTGCAACTAAGTTGGGTTCACCATTTCAAGCAGAATCATTCAACTTTCTTTTCATTCCTCACTGTTACTGATAAGAATAAGGGAATTTATTATTCACCAGTCATAATATACGTATTGTAATCCTAATGTGTGGAGGAGTATTTTATCTTATACGTTTGTTAATTTGTGGAAAGAAAGGATACCGAGTTGTCTCCAGGGTCAAAGAAATAACACTTGGGTAAGATTATGCTTGGAGAGGGTGATTTAGAAAGATAATTGTGTGTTAACATAATTATTTTGCAAGTATATACTATATACCAAACTGTAATCTGTAATTTTGTGAATTCTGTGTACATAAGTTTATATTATTTTTGAATCAACCTACTATACTCTGAAATACCTACCTAGGTATAGGTATTTTACTGATCACTTGAGTATCAATGATGATATATGCTTTATTCATATTCTCCTAAATCCTAAATATGTTGAAAGCGTGGTGAGTGTGCTGAATGAGCAAAAAACCATTAGTATGATCAATGTAGTAAATCTGGATCATATTTTCAGACAAATTACAGGTGTTACGCTGCAGCGTTACGTATCAACCTATATTTATTTATGTTCCAGGAATGAAATATTGAAATTGGTTGAACATTTTTCAATAGTATGCAGAATGCGGATTTGGAATGAGGTGGTTCGTGTATAGAATTATAGCATCACGAGTTTGATTCCACTCGACTTTTCCTTATAAAGCTATCTCAAGAATGATGCAAATTCATGAGAGGTTAAACATTAACCTGGAAGACTTACAAGAGATTTCTCACATTGTTACATGATGCCGCTAATACTACCTACCTTCGTTGAGAAGATAAGAAGAGAAATATTCGAAAGTTGTGGTAAGTATGTGCCAGTGAGGTTTTCTATATACGAGCAATCTATATGTTACATTCTAGGTCTTGTTTGTGTTATTTGTCGGTATTTTGTTTCCAGAATTAGAATCGATCTTTATTGTTGATAAAATGAAATCGGTGGTATCGAGGTCAGAGCTCAGTTCAGGATTTTTCGTTACTATGAATTCTGTTCAGCATCAATCAACTTGTAACTAGGGTAAGTTCCTATATTCTGTGTATTGATGGTACGTGAGTGATACAATAGTTGTTGTGGAGCATAAGTAATAAGAAATTATTCCGATCACAGAGAGCAGTCAGTTTCTATCTTCAGTCTAGCCTGTGATCCCCTCTTTTATTTTCTTTGCTTGCACTATGTGTGGGTGTTTAGATATCGTATCACGGCCGTTTATATAATCATTAGCTGAGAAGACTAAATCTTGTAAAGCTGCATATTTGAGGCAGAAATTTACATTTTCCTTTACAGAAAGGAACTATAAGTATAGTGTTCTTTGTATTTTGTTCAAAGCTATTCAGTTGATCACAATATTAAAAAATATTAAAATTAAAGGGCGTGGCATTTTCTACCTAAGAAAATCAATAAGCTTTTGTTAAAATTATCTACGTATACAGACATATAAGCAAAAGTAATTGAAAATTATCTGTTCATTATTACCGAAAAACTTCAGCCTTTCAACCGAATACGGCGTATGATCGTTCTTATAATATTACAAGAAAGTTTTAACCTTTTATAAAAAGCCCTGCAAGCTCTGATCATCATCAGAAAGAGATATAATTTATATGGTCTTCTCAAGATACAAAGTATACTCAACACAGGATGACATTTCGCATCGTCTTACAGGAGGCGGGAAGCGGGGTGATGGATTCCTCATATTTTATGTTTTGAAGACCGTTTTGTCACCAAACAAAGTAGGTCAGAATCTTATTTTTAACAAAAAAAGAAAAAAAAAGAAAAACGAAGATAGAGACAGAGAAACCAAAACTTTTTCAAAATGCAAATTGGCTTCCTTTTATATGTATAGTAGGTATTCAAGATTCCCTTTCGGTGATTCCAGAGCAGCGGCGCCGATCTCCGGTCCTCTTTTCGCATAGCAGTTTGTGTCATACCCCCTGTTAGATTTTTCACTCGTGCTCGATGACAAAAATTATTACTTACTAAATCCAAATCCCTTATTATTGAAAATGATGGACTTTTTTTGTTTGGCGAGCAGTGATTGAAAACGGCTGACACGTTATTCGATAATCGAACATTCAATATGTTTTGTTTTCGCGTCAAATTCAATTAAATCGAGTTGAACTATCCCGTGTAGAGGAATAAAACAATGAAAGCGGTTCATATTGGCTCGCCTCACGTATCGCTTGACAACTTTAATTAGCTTTTCTTCTCTCTGAGCGCACCGGCAGCTATAGAGGATATGAAAGATCGAGCAAGAGCTTATCGCCATGTGAACACACTACTCCACTTCGTCTATTTCCACATTTGTTTCCCCCATCAGATTATATACGTACCTCGAAATATAGAAAAGATTAAATATTAATTAAAACATAAAACTTATTGTTTCGGGAAAAACTATAAACTTGGCGAAAGAATATCATCTTGCCTAAGCATATTTGAAATGTACGATCGACCAAACTTTTCTCAACTTAATCGTTCGAATTTCAAAACTATAGCTTACTGTCGGTGTCTTACCGTACTTCTGTGATTTCGTTTTCTAAATCTTTCTAGAGAAAACTGAATGAGGAATTTCAGGTACCGAAAACTGTACCGGTAAGAATTAAGAAAATCGGAAAGAAGAGATTCGATTTCGTATCTATAAAAGCTCCAGGAAAAAGAAAATACCGAGAAAAAGTAATTAATAAACTGAAAGAAGTCGCTTTTGGAATCGCTACAGCTGGTGAGGCGAATCGACAAAATTGCTTTAACCCAACTCGTTGAATTAAAATGGCAGAAAAGAATTGAAATTCAATTTGGAAATAAATTTTTCTCGCCGAATGCTCTATTTGCATAATAATTCGATCGCAAAATATAGCGAATTCAAGTTAGTGAAGGGTGTTCCGCTAGTACCCATGTTAATTTGGCTATATATTTTCAGAGGATAAAGAAAGTCTGCTTTCTTTATCCGTTCACAGGCTAATATTCCGGTCGTGTTTCCATGGGGTGAAAATTATACATGAATTACATACCTGTCCGTCACAAGGGAACGAATGAACTCGATAAGCTTTTAGCTTTTGAAACATATAGGTAGTGAAAAAAGCCGGGCCAAATCTTATCAAAATTCGGAATATAACCAGGATCAGGTATTTACATAAGTATACTCTTTTTTGAGCAAGGGGGGGGGGTATACTTATTGATGCGCCACTGAAAAGTCAAACTCTATTGCAGGTAACACGCGCCGGAAAAAATGATTTTTTTTTTTTAAAGAATCGATTACATTTGATATCAGCTAGGTAGTTATTTTCAAAGTGAAAGATTATTTCTGATTAATTGGTTTTTTATTCTTTTTTTAATAAGGGGTTATATTCAATGAATCATATTTATTCAATATTTTTTATTAATCGACTGTTGTTGATTAATAAATTATTTTTAATTGAATAACTGGTGTATAACTAATTATTTTTATTTAATCAAGCAGCTCAATTTTCAAAATTAATCAATGTGATCAGTTGCTTGTGATTGATCAAACTAATCAATTATTTATGATGATTGAATTGATCAGTTACATATTTGATTAAGTTTATAAGTCGATTGTTTTGAAATAATTCACTATGATCAGCTGATAATTTTTGAATACTTAATCATTTTTAATCCATAATTGATCAGCGATCCGGGAACTGGAGTCCGTCACTTCCGAGGCAATATTGTTTTAGGGGGCCTGAGACCCAGGAGGAATTAACTACTGAAGTCGGAACCAATTTTATAATTTTCGGCCTCTCAACCCGGCTTCGTCTTTGACCATTCCTGCACCTCTTCACCCTTCTCCCTCGCCCTAAAAATAAGTCGAACCGGGGATGGTACCAGAGCTATCAAGAATTTACTGCCTGAGCTAGAGCCAGAGTTCAAGCTGAATTCAGGTTTGCTATGAAGCCAATACTGGGTTAACGTGGCTTCGAGTCCCTGTTTTCGATGAATCAGTTTTATTTGTAATTAATGGTGATGCCAATTATTTCTTGATGGTGGATGCGGGCTAAGTTGGACTAGGAGCCTTTATAAGTGCCAAGGATTTTTAAACAAGTTAAAAGAATTTTACAGAGTCGTAAACAAGTTTTTTTTTTAATTTTAATTTTTTTTTTTGCATCTTAAACGCTTATTAAAAACCTTAAGGAATCTCGAGGCACATTACGAAGTTGTAATCAAGTCTGAAGGAGTTTGGAAGAATCTTTAGCAAATCTGGGATCGTCATAAAAAGTCTTAAATGAGTCACAAACAGTCTTAGTGAATATTAAAAAAGTTTGGTAGAGCTTTTTGAAGAGTGTCTACTGTTTAAATCAGTGCAGAAGAATTTTTTAAATTCCTAATTCAGTCTTGAAGTTTCTCAAACAAGAGCTCAGTATAACCCTTTATTGCACCATACGCTAACAGGGCCTTACGGAAGAAAACGTATATATATTTTTTTTTTTTGCTCTGACGAACTCCAGTGAACAGACGAGATGCAAACTACCCCGACTCATTCTTCTACAACACCATCTGTCAACCCCTGAAAAGATTCACTCACTCCTGTCATAATTCTTAAGTATTGCTCTATGAAATTTGTATTTTTCAGTACCAGAAATGATACTTTTATTACGACCTTTAAAATTTTAGTTTTTACGATCGCCGAATCGTAATACTGGTTGGGAGGGTTCAAGGTTGCAGAATTGAATTTTGATATTTGTATCATTGTAAACTCAAAATTGTGATACTTCCAGGGAGCGGAGGCTCAAGATGAAAAAAATGCAATGTGAATGTCGTTTCATAGGTTTCAAAGGCCGCAGAATTCATTTATAATAATTATTTAAACCTCATATGAACATTGCGGCATTTGGTAAGAAGAAAATCTTGCAAATATATCTGTAGTAGAGTGGATCATCAAAAATTTTTTTCGAAATTTCTTACGCGACCAGGGTAAAAAGTTGCCGTTGGCAAAAAAAAGTTTTTTTTTTTAGTTTGTAAATTTTTTCCTAGGGATTTTGTCCTTGAAGTTATGCACTATATAGGGTTGAAAATTTAATGTTACGCAGTGCCTTAAAAATTCCGGTTATGCAAAATTTTTACGTAACCTCTTTACTCAATCATTACTACTGTTAGGTTATATGTAAATTTTGCCTATTTGCCATACCGAAGGCGCTATAAAGCAACAAAGTACATATTCCAAGTACTTTCAAGCCTTCAATTTCACAGATAGGCAACATTCATACATGCACTAATTTAAAGTTCCATAAGTTCGGAAGAGTATTAAATTAGTGTTTCGGTTTCAAGGAGTCTTAGAGTCTAATACGAGTCTTCGAAAGCTATAAAGCTCTAAAAAGTCTTGAACCTATCTCAAAGAACCGTACCTAATGAAACCTGGAAATGTTATATCATACAAGTTTTGAAGTCAGTCTGAACTTGTTCTGAACTACTATTTCAGTGAGTTTGGAATGAATGAAAGTTGGAAAATGGCTTGAAGAGTACAGAACAAGTACGAGAAAGTCTGAAAGATTCCTAATGAGCATGTTGAAGTCGGAAAAGTCTTAGTAATCTTAAGAATGGTGTCCCTCCCTCATTCAAGGAAGAAACTGAAAATTATTGTGATGAAATACGCTTAGTTAAGAATTTAATGAGTTGAAAAACTTGACTTACTCTGACTATAGAAAAAATTTCCATTTTCAGCGTTAGAAAAAGAAGAGTCAGTAGTATAAATCGTTTAAAACCACCTTTTTATGAGGAAGAATTATTTTTGACATCTACCATTGTTCAAGAGAGAAACCAGCTGTCAAAAATTCTCTGTCAAGAAGGGTGTTAAAGATCTTACAGCTGTTTTCAAAGTCGAGTTTTCAGTTTTACTAGGGCCTGTTACCTTTTCTCATTTTAATGACTTGAGGGTATTATATACGTCAACTTTCAAAATTTTCGAAATTTGGACGAGTCCTTTCCTGCCCTCAATGCGATTTGTTAGTAGAACTTCGCAACCCCTCCAATTCTGATAGCTTTGGGCGAGTATAATAATGATCTGTAGAAGTTATTTACTTCGTTTATAATTTCCTCCCTTCCAAAAACTTTTTGATTTAGTTTTTGGTCTTTATAAATGGTAGCAGGTGTTGCTGTTTGGAAATTACTTTTTGCTTTGTTTATGGACCAACCTTCTTGGAGTACCTTTTACGAGTATTACCTCTTGGTCGATGAGTCAAACCTCCAAATATCCTGCTAGATCTCACGTTTGAACGTTTTTAGTGTCCATGTTGGAGTGTGAATGCACTTGGTAAATTCTGTATGTGGGGTATGCCAATTTACAGTTTCTTTCTTCTGTAGTCCAGAGTGCTTTCGATGTTATGCTATCTTCAGTGGAGTACCCTAACACTTTTCTCTTTGTCGTCCTGTACTTCTGGTGGTGTGTAGTAAAACCTATTTGGTGTGTTCTTATTGGTTGTTTGTGATTGTGTAGTCTGTCCAGTCAGTGTGTCTTATGTTATTAATTGGAATAGGTTCTCGCTTTGGAAGTTAGCTGTTGTGTTTATTAGGTTGTTTTGTTTTGTTTTGTTTTTGCCGATATTATCTCTAGTTGTTCTTTTCATTTTCTTTTTCTTGTGTTGTTTTCTATGTGTAGGATTTTGTATTTTTCTGTCAACTTGTGGCTGTTGTGTCCCTGGTCGTTGCAGTGCTTTCCAAAAAGGGATGTGTCATCCGTTAGCTTCTGTAATGAGTCTGTATACTCAACTGCTGTTGTTCCTGTCCTTTGTTTCTGTTTTGTCATTGCTTTCTTGTTAAGATAGTAAAACAGTCGAACGCGTTCTGGACTGCAGAAGAAAGACATTGTGAATTGGCATACCCTACATACAGAATCTGATATGTAAGTTTTATTCAATACACTTGGTGAACCTAATCCTGTTTCTGAGCTCGGTTCACTTTTCAGTCAGCGCTTCAGTTTCTCCACTGAGCTTTAGTTGGTCTCAGGTGTCTGACTTCTTTACTAGCCATAGCTTGCTTAGTCTCTCTAAAAGTCGTCTCTAGCCAGTCTTGTTTGCACAAATGCTTGTAAGTGAATAAAAGTTATACACGCCTGCTTAGAGAGAAAACTGAAAATGGGAACTCAGTACCATTCGATTCGTTTCCTTCTTTCACGAAACGTCCAGAAAAGTTCATCCCACCCTCACTCCCGCGGCTGGGTCAAAGCTCCCAACTGATTTAGAAAAAACACAAAATCAGCTAAAAAACGAATAAAGGCATAAAAATACAAGCAGAGTGGAAGAAAGTTTCAAGGAGAAACCGGCGAGGCAAACGAAGCGAAAAGAAAAATAAGTAAGTGCATGTCATCCTCGAGATGGTTGAAATTGCCTTTTACAAAGTAAATAAATAAAGACAAAAGGCAATTGGGCGTCGGTAGAAAAGGCGTGAAAATAGAATCGAATATCTTCAAAGAGAGAAGAAGATATCATTCATTCGTACGCTAGAATGGCTTTTATATCGAAATGGATTGCGTGAGGAAAGGAAAGGAGAGGCGAAAACATTCCACGGACAAAGACTAACTGCAGTAAAAGTCTTATCCGGATTTTCGGTTCGGAAAAGAGCGCAAATATTTAGCGGCATTATATTTCTCGTGACAGAGCTCAGACATTTCCCGTCTGCTGCTGCTAATTGATGTAATATGTTACGAGGGCCTAATTCCCCGTATTTACCTTTGCTGTATTGAAGATCCTTTCTTACCGTGTCGTATTTTCATATTACCGAATAAATTTAATTAATTGGCCAAGGCGAGATACGAATTAGCTGTCAAAGTAGGCGACCGGCCCCTGCCGTCTTGAAATTTAATACGTCCTAATCAGGGAGAAAACTGAACCCGATTGGCTCTATATTTTCACCATATTACATATTAATCGCTGATTATAAAACATATAAAGCTACCGGAGTAGATTTGAAATCTCAGAGAGTCTCCAGTTTCACTAAATCACTACCTATCCTGCAAATGTAATCGATTTTTCACTTCTGTATTTCTGCGTAACTGATACGTGCTTTTAGACTGTGTACCCTCTGGTGTTCCACATGCACCATGTTACGAAAATTCGGGTTCGAAAGCTATTAAGAAACGAGCGGAAAAGGGTGCTGGAGAAAAAGAGTGAAAATAACGATTATGCGAAAGTTTACGGTCCATATCCCAGCATCAAAACGGGGGCTATACAACATACTTTAGAACAAATGATAAAAACGTTCTAATATTTTGCTATAATATCGATCGTATGTTCTTTTCCAAAAACTATATCGGCGGTTATTGGCGCTGTGATACGCATTACTTGAGACCATTCTAGTTGTGTAGATATTGCAGAATATACGAGATGACAATGAAGTGGGGTATGTGTATTCATACGATCAGGGGCGTTGGTAAAGACGAAACTTGACTTTTAGTTGTTGTTTGTTTTTTTGTTTTGTTTTTTTTGGGGGGGGGGGGAGAAGGAAAATCTGCTGATAAATATTTTTTGAAAACTAAAAATCCACCGACCAAATTTTTTTTAAATTTGAAAATTTGTCGATTTTTCAATCAAATATTTCTTAATTGAAAAAAAAAACAAAAAAAAACAAAAAAAAAACACAAAAAAAAGCCAAAAAAAACCACCAAACATTCTTAGAAAATGAAAAATTCAAAAGAACAGTTTCAAAATTTGCCAACTGCCAAATTATTGGGGGGGGGGGTTCATCTCCATAGTTTCGTCCTTGCAAATGCAGATTGGAACCTTATCCCTAAGCACTCACATTTGCGCACATGAGCATACCCTAGTCCGGGAGGGTAAGGTGGAAGGATGTTAGGAATACTTGAAAGGAACACACAACTTCCTTTACACAAGGTGGTCTTTATTTACTCTTGATGATCTTTTTTTCTGAATTTCCCCTGATTCGTCACCTAAACTGGTTCCAATAAAATAAAATAAAAAAACCTATGAAGTTTCAGGTCAATTGGATTAGGGGAATCCGTGCCCCAGGCTCCCTTTCGTTCTTATGGGAAGAACACATGGAGTTTTGACTTTTGTTCCAAACTAAAGTTTCCTCCTATATTCACCCGGACCAAAGCCCGTAAATGAAACAATAGAAAATTTGCTATCAGATTCAGCTTGTGACATTGGAAAATAAGTATTTTGCTTTCAACTTTTAGATTTTAATAAAATATTCAACTTTTTCAAATTTCAGGCTCAGAATCTAGTAAAAACAGAATAGTCACTGAAATTCAAAATTCAACTTTTGCTACCGACTTTTAGATGTGACCTGCCAAGAAGAAAGGGACCTGTGCGCAAAAATGTAAAGTTTACAGGAAAGCGGATAAACAAAATTGAAGATACGGTTTCCAAACTGCCCTTAGTCAAAAAAAAAAATCGAAATGCGGTTTTTAGCGCTACCTAGTGGCCAATGCAAGCACTACAAAAGTAACTTTATAGAATCTCGATACTTCGTTCGATGGTCGAATCACGCGCATTCAAAGAGCAGCGCCGGTGCAGGCAGCGTTTTGTTGGTTTCTTGTAATACGTCCAGTGCCAAACGGCCCTTTGTCCACGACTTTCGACCACTTTTCCTTCAATAATTCTAGACAGGCTGCATTCTCATTTTTGTGCGTCTTTGGTAGTATGGTAGAAGATTCAGGCTACTCGTCTGTACCATTCACAGAAGTTTCAAATGAACTGGTACAGTGTAGCACAGTTTTTATCGATTTCCCAAAAAAATAATTTTTGGATTAAGGGCAGTTGGGAAACCGTATTTTCAATTGATAACGTTTTCACGTTATGAGACACTAAACTTTCAAGTCTTACAGCAGTTTGGGAACATTTTTTAGAATTTTTTTGACAACACCACACGAAAGAGCGGCCAAAAATTAATCAAAAACAGTTGTTATCACAAAAATGATTTTTTTGCGCACAGGTCCCTTTCTTCCTGGCAGGTCACGGATTTTTGAAATGTATTCCATATTTCAGCTTTGTTTCATCCTTCCAGATAACGTTCAATACTCAGCTTGAAATCTTCAGCTTTTGACTGAGTAGCCTCTGACAGGAGTCCAGGGTATTCCATTTTCAAAAACGAAATTTGACTTTCAGTTTGGGGAGTGAGGAAGCGGAGAAGAGAAATTTGCCGCCAAATATTTTTTTTTAACTGAAAATTCGCCGATAAAATTTTACAAGAATTAAAAATTTGCCGATGCTTTAATTGAAAAAAAAAAATAGGTATACAGACAAACATTCATAAAAATGAAAAATTCAAATAAACAGTTTCAAAATTTGCCGACTGCCAAATTATTGGAGGGGGTGTTCCACCCCCCCCCCCACACACACACACATCCGCTACAGTTTCGTCCCTGTGTAGAACTCTTTAAGGTTCATTCAGACTTCGCTGCGTTCAAACTTATCAAATTCGTGACGGATCAAAGAAATAATTCCAGAAGAGAGGATTTGGAATGTGAGAATAAGAATTAAGTAGTTTTAATCCTCTCCCCCTCTCTTCACCAAAGAAAACATTGAAAATTATAGAAATGTGGTTATGATAGAGAACATACAGCAAGGTAGAAAATACAAAAATAACCAAAACGACCTAAATGATGTAAGTGATGAAAATGAATGAAATGTTGGAAGTCTACCTGCCTGCTAGTCTGTTTGTCTGATGGAATAACCTGATTACGTTATGGATATGTACTGGAGTAGTCTCGAAGGGTTGCAAGGGCGGGATGACAGTGTGATTTATTAAGGCTTGGTTTTTAACATTATATTCTCTGCAAAACTCTCTTCCGAACTTGATCAGGCTACTGAAAAGCTCCTTTACAGAGATGCACCGAAAATACTTTGTTGGGAAAGGTATCCTAATTCCAACGACAAAATGTAAAAGCCTTGACCCAGAGTTTTCACTCTTCAAATCACGCCAATTCAGGATCCGGTTTTGCCAGCTATTGGAAATTCAAAAATTTTTTTAAATCGCGAACAAATTAAGTTTTTGCTTTCCAGATACATCCGACTGATACATCGAATTTTATATTCTTCACCCGACTGATGGGGAAGTGTACAACTGACGAAAGTGTTCTAGACCTTTCCCGTCTTCTTGAATTCCCCTCGTAGAGAACGAAATTTTCAGAAACTAAATTTGAGGGGGGGGGGGTGGAGAAAAAAAAGTTGCCGACAAATATTTTTTGACATCTAAAAATTTGCCGATTTTTAATTGGAAAAAAATAAACAAACAAATATTTATAAAATATGGAAAATTCAAATGAACAGTTTCAAAATTTGCTGACTGCCAAATTATTGGGGGGTGGGGGGAGGGAGGGGGGTTCAACCCTCCACACCACACCTATAGTTTCGCTTCTGGGCGTTGGGAACCCTGCTGGCGCAGGAGGGGGAAATAGGTCAGAAATGCTGACCCGGCGTAACAATCTTCATTTGAGCAAAGAAACAACGTTTTTAAATTGATTTTACCGTACAAATTCCCGAAGCCGTTTTCCCGAAAGCCAATTTTCCGAAAGGCCAATTTTCTAAGGCCCAATTTTCCTAAAACATTTTCCCAGAAGTTCCAGTTCCCGAAAGTCGTGTTTCCGAACCTTTTTTCCCGAAATCCAATTTCCCGAAAAAACCAATTTGCCGGCAGGTCCACTTCCCGAGCCTCGTAGTTTTGTTTTAAATATTGCAGAATTTTTAGGTGCTCGTAGAATGAGCGAAAGAATATTATTCGAATTAGCGGGTGCAAAGAGTATTTTTTAAATGATATTATTTCAATTTATGACTTAGTTTTTGTGGCCACAGATCTCAGTACTATGGCTCATTTTTGAATCCAAATTTCTGAGATGCCAGCATGTGGGTTCCGATGGTGAGGATCGAATAATAGTCGCTTTTGTAAGATGACATTCGATTTGTCCTTTTTGGTGACACCTTGGGGTAGGAGAGCCCCCTTCACTATTCACCAGAATGGTGGAATCAGTATGACGCAACTCTAGCGGACGCGCATAAGACCAACAACGTGAGCGCGGTGCCAAAAGGTACAAAATTAGGTCATCAATTCCGAACTAAAATTGGCACCTGGGGGCAGCACTTCACCAGTCTTCCAACACATCTTGGGTGTGCGGTACAAAGCCTAGGAATGGTGGTACAAAACGAGTACATAGTTATGACATCAACCCAAAAGCTAATCATCCTAGATAAGGGAGGACCTTCTTTCTCTCACTTTCTCTGTCTTCCCATCTGTTTTTTTATTTTTTTTCATGAGAATCTGATATTATATTCATATTACTGACTTACAGTATTTTTTGACGTTATATCAAACTGCCCTCAAGTTGATTCATGATTTTTTCGGAAGAGGGAAAACCAAATTTGAGTATGATGTTGAATTCATCGCACTTTGAATTTACCATGCGTTGAATTTGCCGCATATTCTATTTACCATCCGATGAATTCATCACGTGGTTAATTTACCTGGCGATGAATTAACCCTAAATTTAATTTATCAAGTGCTGAATTTACGAGCGGTAAAATTTACGTGCGATGAACTTACCGGACACCTTGAAATTTCAAAAACTTCAACACAAATAAAATACTTAAAAAGAATTCTCTCTTTTTTTTCTAATTAGCTCTTAACTCGAGCCCTGGAATCCGCCCTTTCGAGCATTACTTCAGAGACGTCGGAGAGACTGTTAGACCTGTCTTAGCCCTCTTCCCTTCTGACCGAAAAACCGGCCCAGGTCAAAATCTGGCGAGTTGCTACGTGGGCTCGAACCCGGGACCTCCGGATTCCAAGGGATGTGATGATAATTCCTGCTTATGATCTTCTTTCGGTGCCTCTAAATTTGGAGTAATTTCTAATGATTCTTCATTATTCATCAGCAAATGTCTGGACGGTGCGACTGAAGAGTTTTAATCTAGTTTGCGATTTAGTTAATCAAATTATAATAACGACAGCTTTTTATTTCCCATTTTGCAAACCCCAAATTGAGTATTTATACGATACGACGGATATCTGGCAAACTATCAGACCGATTTTCTTCTTCAACAGCAAGTTCGTAATATAATTTTCAGGTCTAACTGTCAAAAGAACTTCATACAAATCCTTCCGAATACCGAAGAGTCTTGAATTATTCAATTACAACCTCATTCATGATTCAGGGTTCTACTTCCACAACGCGGGTTGTTCTTAAATATTCATTCTCACTTCAATAAGTAACGAAGTTGTAAGATCGTTTTGGGAAAAATTTTTCGAACATCCGCCGTCCGGAAAAGTATATAAATCTCGAATCGCTTCTTCGTCACCCCGCGAACCAGAAATGATTAAATATTGAAATGAAAAAATATGAAGCACATCAACGAAAATTTGTCGTTCGGATCATAATAGAGTAGCTAGTGAATTGAAAGCAATGAAAATGGTGTTCGAACAGAAACCACGTAAGTGGTTGGTTTGAAGTGGGAAAACTCTTTACCCGAGCTAAACTCTGGGGGGGGAGGGGCATTTCTTACGAAACTTCTTTCACGAAAATATGCTTACTTTCCTATTTTGTAAAATGATGCTGCGATTCTTGGCTCGGAATATCTGTTCTCTAAGAAAATTGGAAATAAAATTACAATGAAAATTTGACTATCTCAAGTGAAATTAGAACAATTGATCGTCGTTGCAAAACCATACTCAACGCGAGGACGAGGCTCTGGGTGCCCTCGAACGTTCATCTAGCTAGGAATTAGGGTGAAATCATAATCAAAAATAAGTTCAACTATCTTTCACCCATTGACATGATACCCATAGTGAATAGATCGACATTTTTTACCCCCTTTCCCACTCCAGAGGACCCCCGGTTCCCACCCGCTGAAATGATATCCATATTGTATTTATTGCTTTTCCCACGTGTAAGTCCCGTTTCCTAACCCCTCCAGATGCTCTAATTTTTATAAATGCCTTCCGCAATGTTTCAAACCACTGATAACCTATATTGTACTTATTGAAATTTCTGCTTCTTAGTTCCCTCCTCTACACCTCCCAGATTCCTCAATTTTACGTGAGGGTAAAGTCATCATGAAAATATGTTCAGTGATCTCGCAAATGACTTGAATAGTACTTATATTGATCATATCAACATTTCCGTTTTTCACCCCAATCCTTTCCCCAGATCCTCCAGTTTTCACATTAGGGTGAAATCATAATTGAAACTGAGTCCAGCGACCTTACAAACCGCTAATGTGATATCTATAAGTATTTACCGATTTTTCTTCTTTTCGTCCCCTCCTCTACTCTTCCCAGATACTCAATTTTCACGTGAAAGTAAAATCACCGTGAAAATGTGTTCCACTAAAGTGGTACCCATATTCATATTGACCTTTTCAGTCCCAATCCCTACTTTTCTAGATCCTCCAGTTTTCACATTAGGATAAAATCATCACAGAAAATGCATTCAGCGACCTGTCAAACAACTGACACCCATATTGGCTTACAGATTCCCTCACCTTTGAGCCCCCCAACTGTTTCCCTATTCACAAATTGGAGTACAATAACTGTCAGAACTGAGTTTGGTGACCTTCTAAGCTTATCAATTTAAGAGTATGGTTGAACCTCCCCCCCCCCCTGATGACGGTTCTGAGGTGGTTACGAAGAACTTTCGAAGATATTTTCTTGGTGAAATTGAGCGAGGAACATTTTTTTTTGAAACTCTTTTTTGATCGGACTAATTTTTTTGGACTTATGATCAGAAGTTCAATTTTGTGAACCTGTTTGAACCTGTGGAGAACGAAGTTTCACTCGGATTCGTGAGGACTTCTAGTAGATTAATTTGCATGCCGAAAACTAACCAGCTATGCCAAGATTTAGCTTTCTTAGAATTTTCGCATTTATTTGTTTCTTTCTTTAGCTAATTCTACTAGATTAATAGTTTTCGAAATTAAAAAAAAGTGATAGTGGTGACTTGTTCGCGGATACTCGGGAGACTTCTAACAATAACTTCCGAAGAAAATTTTCCATATCAGTCAATACTTTGCAATTTCGAAATATGATTGGCTCAAAAATTATCGTATATATTTCGCACACTTTTAGCTGTTCTTTTTCTTTGAACAATTGTTTATAGGTTCTTCAATGTTACAACACCAAAGTTTGGAAAATCATAGGTTAAGCTCCAAACATTCGATATGAGGCCCCCGATTTCAAGAATATAAGGGCTTGACTTTGATGATAAGTCCATAAATATTCGTTCAATCAAAAAAATGTTTCAAACAAAAAATATTAATAGAAATATTTTTAAAGGAAAATTAGCCAAACATGTAAATGGGCGTCCAGTGTATTTGCCTTGTCTCCTCCCATTTCATGTATTTTATTTTACAGGATCTTGACCCCGGTCCTGTGGGGGTCGGCATATTGTTTAATGCCCCTATTTGCGGGCATAGGCGTCCAGCGTCTTCTTCCACTACACCATCCCTCCCTATCCTCCCCCATAGTATACCGAATCTCCTGACTAACTCATCTCTCTACCTTGTGGGTGGTCTATCCATTTTCCTTTTCCACTTTCTCGCGACCATTTCTCAGCTACCTTCCTCCGTTTGTCCGCATTTCTCGCTATGTGCCATGCTGAGCTTAGATTTCGTTCACTGTTTTGCCATCTGGGGAACACTAAATTCATTTTTTTTGTTTTAGATTTGTAAAGGTTTTACTACGTACAATTTTGTAAATTTTGCCCCAAAGCCAGATCACTAAGTCATTCTCCATTCTTGTTACTTTCTCCCTTCTGTATTCCCTTAGACTCATAGACTTCGGCACGCCCCCCCCCGAACCCTAGCATTCAACTCGTCTATAACTATTGTGTAATACCCCTCTTCCTTTTCTACTGTTTCTTCTACTCAGCTGTAAAACTTTTCCGCTTCTTCTACCGGGCTGTATTGATGGGTGCATACACTTGAATAATTGAGTGTTTTCCCTTTGTCGGTGGCTACTTTTAAGACAGCAACTCTTTCGATATCCCCTCTGCCTCTATTACTTTATCCCCCTCCCCATTTTTTGTTGATATAGACGCCTAGCCTCTATATCCTTTTGTTTATCCGAAATAGTAAACAAGATTCCCAGTAGATCTTTTGCACAATTTTTTTCCCTCTCTTGTTTCCGAAGCCCCCATTACATCCCAGGTTATTATTTTCACCGCTTTCTCAAATGCATATAGCCTAGTCCAACTGGAGCACCTAGAAACACCCGAGTACTGACATCCGCCATTTTGAGTCGCTTGGTGCCCGACGATTCACAGTTCACTACGCGGAACATGCTGCCAGCGTGCCGCGTATCGAATTGTGAATTATCGGGCACCAAAATGGTGGATGTCAGTACTCGGGTGTTTTCAAGTGCTCTCTAGTCCAACTAGCCCCTCACAGTTACAGTGTGTAAGATTTTAATGGGTGGATTGTCCCTCCTCCCCTCCTTTGCCCTTCTTTCTGCTTTTAGCCCAAATTTTTTACTCGATTGTGACGAAGGACCCGTGTAGGCTATGCCTGTCGCGGTGCATGCCGCATGTCTTAGGGGGTTACCATTTTATGTAAGTGAATTCTAGTTCTTACAGTTTTCTTTGTTGAGACTCGGGGGGAAAATGATACTACTGCTTCCGCTCCTTACGAGTGCGGGGGGGGGGGCTGCTCTCTGCTTCCTGCCTCTGGAACTCTGCTCAAATTAGGTAATGATTGGTTAAAAGGGTTAGAAGACGTTTTTTGAGATTTTTTAGGGTAGCGATGCAAAACCGAATTCTGTGTTTTTCTTTGAACCTTAAATCGGATAGTTTTATTTAGAAGGCCTGACATCCCTGCTCTGTTGAAAATGTATCTAGCCATGTCGCTGCAAGCAGTCTCTGATTTTATCTCTGAGGTATTGAAGAGGAGATCGTGCACGCATTTGTGATATTCAGAGGATGTACGAAAAATAAATTACTATAAAAGTGCATGACGAGCACGAGGATGCCTCTAGCAACAGAAACTCAATAATATAGTCTAGAGTAAACGTATGTATAACCTTATTCAAAAGACAAACAAAACTTTTCTCTCACTTTAGTCTGTCAAGTAAATATATAAAGGTCTTTATCATTTTGATTACATTCTTCGCATTGGTAAGAAGAAAATGGGAAAGAAAAATAAACGAAAGCGTCCATGCCGTTCATCTCCCCCGGCTACGTCAACAAGAATTTATTGTGCAAAAACTTCTTGTTGAAGTGTAGATAGCCAAAAAGTTAACCGAACTTCTTCTTCAGTTTTTTTTTTTAACGTCTCGAAGGTTTGCTATCTCTTCGGACTGTGAAATATACGTCGGCTAAATGGGGAAGGTGAAAGTAAAATTTTTTTTCTTTACATGAAACTACGTACAGTATAAAATGGTGTAGAGCTTTTCCCTCTCATTTGAATAAGGGCTGCGAAAAGACCGAAGTTTAGATATCGTTCAGAATGTTGATTTACGTTCTATGAAATGTGAATGTAGAAGAGGAAAATGTGCAGATCGATCATTACTACTTCCTAATTGTTGAAACTTTACCCTTTATTTACTTAGACATTTTTCGATTTCCTCTTCTCCAGGCAGCCGAAATCTGGCAACTGGCAAGCTAAAAGAAAAGAACAGCTAACGGATTTATGAAAAGACTCAGCGCGCGGCACTCAGTCACTGCTGCACTCTTTGAAAAGAAAATCTGAAAACTTCTTCGTACTTGCTGTACAAATCTGACTTCGAAACAGTTTTCGATTGTATTATTTCCGGTATTCTCCCTCATAACATGAAATCAACTCGTATTGAGAATAGTAAAAAATAAATATATCTGCGATGTTTCATTCTTCTGAGATTCCGTTTTACGGTTTCTGTTGGGAAATCATTTCCACCGAGTCGCTATTTTTGAGAAACCCAAATTTTGAGACATTTTTCTGACCCTATAACCTAGGGACGGAGTATCATTCAGATTTCTGAAAATTTTTACAATGTTCAGCGATATAGCAGCTTGACTATTTGAAGTAATTTTTGGCCTTTCAGCCATTTCTTCCATTTCAGCAAAAATGTTTGAAAAAATATTTCTGGGTTAAATGAGACTAAATTTTGATATAGAGTTGATATAAGCTGTGAAAAATTTGGTCGAATATAAGTATAGATGTTTTGCGAACCGTGTGAATTCCAAATTTGAAATTTTTCTAAAAGTTAGAAAAAAATAATTGAAAAAAAAAAGATTGTAAACCTCTAGTCCATTGCAAGAAGACCTTGGGCTTCTTCACCTGGATTCTGTTAAAAGAAGTAATGGAAAATTAATCTTATAATTTTGGTGGTTCTTATTTTAAAAAGTTTTGGATTTTGAGTTGCAAACTCCCATACTTTTCTTTTTTTCTTTCAAATATCGTTTTGAAAAATATGAGAAACTTTTTGATTAATTCGTTCTCTTCAATATTCATTCTCGCATCCATGAAATACGTTCGTGAAAGACACAATAGAGTTGCCTGTTGCCCCCTTGCATTGCCAAACCACCTCCACATAGTTCTCACTTTTTATATGAGAAACAGATGCAATTTTTTTTTCTTTTCGGTTTTGGTTTTTTTCGTTTTTCTGTCCTGTTTTGTTATGAAGGTTAGGGTGAGAGGGGGTTAAAAACACCCATACACAATTTTCGTTTGAAAAACATTAAACATTGACCACGTAGTTTAATTTCCTTAAGAATCAGGGTGTGAAAAAGTGTTACCTGTAATTTTTTCACGACGTGACTTTGTGGTATCGTTTAATAGGTAATTTTATTATCTACAAGATACCTTATAGTAAATGGTAAAATATTACCTCCGTTCAATAAGAAAGGCAAAAAGAAGGGGGGTTAAAAATAAACTATTAACAAAATTCATCAATATAAAAAGGTCTAAAAAAAGAGATGTGGAATGTTTTCATCTCTGAAATGTATTCCTAGTTGAATGTAGAGGCATTGTTATAGCTTTTTTTAGTTAAAACCCAGTTTTAACAGATTCGTCGTGGCTGATTCAAAACCTTTAAACTTCTCTCCTGTAAAATTTGTTTTTTGCAGATAGCACCTTTTCCCACTAACCGAACGACGTACGCATAACGAACAGAGTTTTTTATTGTATCTAAATAATTAGAGCTGATAGAGAAAAACTTATGCTATACATATTTGCATTCAACTCCCCCAAAAATACCTAAAATCAGTTATAAAAAGTCCTCAGTACCAGAAATTTTTTTCTTTTTTGTAGACCTGTGTTATACATATAATACAGTAATTCACTCTTAAATATCGTACGTAATTCGTAAATCGTAATCGTAATCAATTTCAATTTTAAACTTCACTAATTATCATATTTAAATTCACCGCATGGCTTTATAAATGCAGCATTGGGACTTAAACCTAAGTTGCATGTGTTGGCAGCCCTGTCAATAATTGTACTCTTATCACTTTGGGGTGACCAAAGACCAATTGGACACTGTTAAGCGTAAGGGAACCAACCAGCAAAATCTGTTTTTTGAGAACACATGATTCGAAGTTCAAGAGCCATGTAGAAACTATATGACATAGCATTTACTGATAAGCTTTTTTCAACGTGAGTGACCATTTTTGAATAGAGGGCCCAGTTTTGAAAAATTTACTTTTTACGCTTTTTCCAACGATACTAGTAATAACGTATTTTGTTCACAAATGTCGGTTGGCTCCCTTATGCTTAACATTGTCCAATTGATCACCGCAAACTGATAACAATTCTCATAAAACGTTTGCTTGTGGTAGTGCTACCTAGGTGAGGTTAAACCCCCAATTACAGACTACACAGGGACGTACTGATAGGGAGCAAGGGGCAGCTTACCCCGTAGGAATTTTTCACTCAGCAGTTCGGAAAATTTACCATTTCAGTTAGGCTAGTTGGAAAAATCTAACAAGTTTAAAAGGTTTGTTTTTGTTTCGATACTTGAGAATTGAGTTGAGAAGCTGGGAAAACCCGACAAGTCAAAAGTTTTTTTTTTTTGGCTTTGATACTTGTGATACTTGGGAATTTTGAGTTGTGTCAGATGGGACTTACGCAAATCCCCCCCCCCCCAACCCAGGAAAAACTCTTCGGCACGTACTTGAGACTACATCACCTTAATTAGAGACCTATAACCGTACAAGTGCGGAAACCTGCCATTTTGTATCCAACCGGGCCCGTGGATGCCGAATCCGATTATGCGGAGCATACCGCGTAGTCAATTCGGCATCGACGGGCGCGGTTGGATACAAAATGGCAGGTTTTCGCACTCCTACTGTTATAGATCTTTACCTTAATCAGTCGTTATTCTAGGCGATTTAGTTTTTCTACTTAATTTTACGTTTATTTTACATTTACATCATTATTCTACGTTATTTTACACGTAACGTCAAAACACTTTTTTTACGCGTAGAGGAACAACTCTGTTTTAAACACCATCGAATGCTCTGGCGGCGAGACATACGATTTTCGTCTTTCGGAGCTGCGCGCGTATGTTTGTCGATGCGTTACGCGGAGCACCAAGCGATGACTACCGGGTCGGGTATGGGCGCGTTCGGACATGTGTTTTTCTAACTTTAAGCTTAAATCCGCACGGGTTAATATTATCTGATGCGACTGAAATTTTCAAGGGTTAATTTTTACATCTGAAGAACAAAATTTAGCAAGAAGGGGATGAAAAAATCGAAAAATAAATGACATCCTATTATCGATTTAGTGATTATTTCGATCGAATGCGGTTCAACTACGTTCGTATTTCTCCTTTCCAACTTTTCAACCCTTTCCTTTCTGGCAGTTAGCTACGGTACAGACTAGACTGTAAATATCGAAATATTAAGTATAGGGTTATGTAGCATTGCTGAGGGAACATCCAACTCGATTTGAGTTAAACGCTGAGAGGATGAGACATCTACACCGCAATTAAAATCAGTACCGATTATGAAACTAAGCGTGAAAAGTGCGATATGAGATGATGGTAAATGAAAGGGTTGTGGAGAAGGCGGCGGGTTCACGAGTATGGTGAAGAACAAACGTAAAGGTAACACACAGGAAACCATCAGAGACGCAGATAGAGAGACATTTTACGACATTTGCCAACATATTACGAGCACGACTCCTTCGGTGGTAATTTGAAATTTTCTGTCGTCGCTTACGCTCCATCCTCTATCACCACTTCGAACAGCTGCAAATCGCATTTACTGAAACTTTTAATAGGATGTAGCGCGCTGACCCTTTTTGTTCCATGTGATTTAGCTGGTCGGGTATTTTCTCAGCTTTTCCGAGACGCTGCTGGAAGTGTCGTCGACGGGATTTCATTCGAATTCTCGCGTATTTTCGTTTCGAACAATTTACGCCACCTCGGAAATATGCTAATTTTACCGCGATATATTGGTGCCCGTTTATATAAGTCGGGTTTCGCTATATTACCTTTTCGCGACCACTCTTCTCTATTCAGCAGCGCGGTAACATCACTCGAAGTTGTCACATTTGTAACCCGATTTTAGAGGGATGACATCTGAACATCTGAACAAACGTAGTCAGTACAGACTGCACAGATTTGTTCGGTTGTTAATCTACTTCAGCGCCGGTCTTCTCGTCTCGAATTCGGAATTGAAATGGAGGCGCGGAAAATGGCTCCTCGCACTCTTCGACGCTTCTTACGAATGATTAATTCGCCTCATACACATCCGCGATTAACAAAGGCTGACTATAAAACAAATGAAATTCATTGGCGTAAAATATAAATGTGCCTACCCGTGCGAGTACCTACGTCTTCGTTTGTTTTTATATTCTATTTTTAGGTTTCCTTTTTCAATTTTTTTCATCGGTGCACCGTTCAAAATGCTGGTATTATTTAACCTACAACATGGCCGTCGGTCAGACTGTAGACAATAGACATCTCGCACGTATTCTATTCGATCACGTACACAAATCGGTTTTGCATTTGCATTTCCATTTGGTCTCCGAGATTATTCAGTTGGTGGGATGCGGTGTACCGGAAGTCATCATAATTCGTCATTCTCGGTTGTGTCGTCGTGGGTTCGATGATAAACAACGAGCGGTGATAGGATTGTTTGGTCAATGAAAATAACAAACAGGCGATGACAGTAAACATTTTATAATTGGGCTGGTAGGCAATACAATACAACAAATTTACTTGAGCATGGGGAATCACTTAGCACGATGCAACCCTCGATTTGATGACCTAGAGCCACCAAAATCCCCCTTAGAATTCAAGATTGTGGGCAAAATGACAGCAAAAATTTAGTGTTTCCTTGATAATTCCTGAACAATTTATTCTACCGAAAAATACTTCAAACCAAAAATATCCACCATAAAGTCCTTCATGAAAAATGTTCTATACCTAAACTTCCTGGAACGTATCGCTGACCCATAGCGGACGCGCCAAAAATTAGAGACCTTTTTCATCGCAAACAGAATCATATTGTTCAGCAAGAATGTAGGGCGGATGGCGCTTAGAAACGGCTTAAGCTTCAGAACTGCCTTTTGTTCCGGATATGCGTTGTTATCGCACACAATAAAGCAGTGAAAGAAGCGTTATGTCTGTCGTACTACAAATTTTGTACTCTTATAATACTTCCTTCCATCCTCTGATATGTAAGATACTAGTGTGGTGTATAATCATGTGCAACAGTTTCCAACTTCTGGGACAGTTTTTGCGTACAATCAAAAGTTTTTAAGCGAAGCTTCTTTATGTAGGTTCAGGATGGGTAGTTAACGTAGAAAAAGTGAAACGAACGCGAACGCGAAAACGTGCAACGGAAGTGACGTAGTAACACTCCACCCACATTTAGTGCGGTAGAAAGCGAACTGTTTCCCTCCACACCTCCGTTAACAGTTTTCTGTCAGATAACATTCAGTACACGCACCTACCGACTGATGTAGCAAATCACACAGTGCAAAAGAAGCTTGGCTTCTGGCAGGTGTCTACCAACATCTCACGAATTTCTTTTTTTTTCTTCAATAACTGAACTTTTAAATTATATATTATGCCCTCAAATTTGGCATATCGATAGTTTATCACTCTCAAGTACATGTTTCTTCTCCCAGTAAAGAGTAAAAGTGTGTCTTACCCCCTATTTCTAAGGAAAAGTTTATCATGTCCTCTGGACATAGGCGATCACTTTGGCGTATTTTTCCCAGTTCTCTGCGAGCCAATACAGTCTCAGATGTTCTTCAATCATGGCGGTCATTTTCGGCCAATTTCACGTTTCCAGACGATTTTTCCTTGCATAGCTAGCCTCTAAATTTCACATTGTCTTCCTCGAATAATGTAATTCATGAAAATCAAAATCATCTAACTGAAATTACAAAATCGCGACTGTGTGGGCAAAATGATACTACTGCCCCCTTCTAGCTTTATGAACTGGGGGCCAGGGTCCCTTGCTCCTCGGCGTCGGTATCACCGGAGACGAGTAATTTGATTTTGAACGTCATTTCCATAAAAGTTAGTAGTGGACTAAGGAAAGTGTTAATGGATACTGCCTACTGACTGTTGACTTCCAAAATTGCATCTTGCAAGCTTACAGTTATCTTGGTCCTTATATACTTATGTTTCGGAATGCCGATAAGTGAAACTCCGAGGCTGATTATGAAGCCTCAGTAAGCCCACAAACTTGTAATAAGTGGTTTGAATAAATCTGAGTCGAATGACTTTAAACAAAGTTTCGAAAGGAATAGACAGAAACAACCCAGCTTCTTGCCACAAAACTGTTGTTTCCTAGTTATATAATTAATCAGCTTCATAACTCGGCTGAGGATATTAGTTCTTTCTACATTGGTCAAGACGTGGAGGTGAGGGGTGAAGGAAGTGCGGTCCGGCTGTGGGATACCCCCGAATTCCAGATTAATGCTAGGTGAGCGTTGCTTCGGTCGGCAGGGTGTCCTCTAGCAGTCCTAGCTGGATAGCACGAATCCACGTCAAGGAGAAATGAAATGGGTTAGCCTCAAAAGTACCCTCTGGTGTGGCCGACGCCATACTCGAAAACGTAGTTTCCGGGGCTAGGGATGTGGTGTCTTGGGAGCCAATTTGGTATGCGTGCAATTGCCATACGCTCCACCAGATGCTGACTTCCGCACAATACTAATTTGAATGACCCCCCCCCCTTCCTCTCCTATACCTCCTATTCAGTTGATTATAGCTTATTTGCTCATCAATTTACCTCAATGTGGCTGATAAAAATCCTCAAATACCAACGCTTGAGGACGTTACTAACTTGAATCATCTTTCTTCTAGAAATACGCTAAGCAGTATCTAGTGTACTGCTTCCTTTACATCGCTCCTCATAACATATTAAGAAGAAATTATGTTGGTGCAGCATTAATGGAAAATTCTTCCTTAGAATTGCTAATGAATGGGCTAGTGGACATTTTGAAAATTACAGATCCGAGTCAATTCCTGTCTGCAGAAATTTACAGAACTCTGAACGTTTTAATGGGGCTCACTTTTGCGGTTTGTAGTCCAGACATAGAGCGGAGGATTTCAGCTCGATTTAAAGGATATTTTAGTACTTAAAATTTTACACAAGCTAAGGGCAATAGAGAAACACTCCACATATTTATCCTAATGCAAATGTGTATTAACTGATGATTTTCCATATCTGAACTCCATGTGGCTCTTTTTTTTTTTGTATTCACTTGGTGGAGCGTATGGCGATGCACGTATGCCAAATTGACTTTCCAGACACTGCACCCCTGACACCGGAAACTACGTTTTCGAGTACCGAATCGGTGACCAGAGGGCCTTAGGTAAGGATTACAGATGACATAACCTCAGAAATAAACTCAGCGACCCAAAGAACTATATTCGAGGTATAATTGATGCCAGCGTATGTAACGTAAAATTTTCATATGTTAGCCCCCTGTGACTGCTTGGGGGGGGGGTACAGGTGAAATGACTTTTAAAATAAACTCAGCGACCCAAAAAAACCTATTTTAGACGCAACTGATGCGAGCTTATGTAAAATATACGATTTTCTTATTTTAGCCTCCGTGACTCCTTACTGGTGAGGGTTGCAGGTAAAATGACTTCAAAATGAATTCAGCGACTCAAAACTCCCATTTCAGATATTACTGTTGCTAATATCTGTACAACTGACGATATTGGATATTTTCTGTAAATCTGTATCGGGGGGGGGGGGGATACAAAAACCGACCTCAAAAATTAAAATTTCTTTTTCTGATATTTTTGAGCTGTTATAAGTGAACTTTTGCAGTGGTCTCCATGTTGATCCACTTCCCCCTCGGATCCTCAGGTACGGTTCAGTTAGCACCAGGTCTAAAAATACTCTGTAGGGTAATATCTACCAGCTTGTCGGTTGGTATCCTGTGTTCAAAACTTGCAGTATTTGACTTAGTTTTGTGGTGTACCAGCTGAAATATTTAGAGTAATATTCCTTTAAAAGAAAGAGAAAAAAAGTACATATATTGAGCTACATATATTGAGCTTATACTAGGCTTGCATTGGAGGCGACCACCATATCCACCTTATATTAAAGGTGAACAAACTTTTTGAACGATTTAGCCTCCGGTTTCAGAATGAAAATGCCCTATAAAGTGTGATACCAAATTCTTTCAACTCACTCGGTTCTCGACTGGGAGACGGTTTTTCAGAGAATTTTCAATGTTTATCGTTCTTAGCTGTGAATTTAGAAGCTAAGCCGCTATAAGTACTAAACGAAATGCCCCCTCACCCCTCCAATCCATATTCTCCTAATGAGCTACAGGTTCAAAATTGATAATTATTTCCCAGTTGTGTTTTCTGCAACTTCTATACAATATTTTCCTTTTTTCTCTCTATCGCTTCTTTTCTTTTCTCTTTTTCCGAATTTCCTCCCTTTTCCCGCTGTTTTTGTACAAAAATCTGCCGCCCCTCGAAATCTGCCGCTCGAGGCGCTTGCCTAATGTGCCTACTGGGAAATCCATCGCTGGTCGTACTACCATAAATTTTTTATTTCACTGAGGGCGAGGAAGCAATTCTCACAACTAGCTAAGATTCTACAGTTGGTGGATTGGTAGTTAGAGCATCTGATATTGTATACCCATTTATACTCTGAATGATTTTGATATTCCACCCCTTCTTTCTGAAACCCAAATTTTCAAGTCGGAATCAATCTAATATCGAGAATGAGCGTAATAATATTGAAAATCCCAGAGGAAACATCCATATTGTATTTATCGAATTTCCCATTTTAATCGCTGACTTACCCCCAGGTGCCTCAGTTCTCAAAATTGAGTCAAACTTATGCGAACTGAATACTGTAAATTGACATGTATGTGTAGGTCATATGACCTCAGACGGTAGTTTAAAAAAAAGAGAATTGTAGCTACGTGATGGAGGTCAAATTCGACGTAGAAGTCGATATATTAGTTTCCCAGGTTGCTGAAAAAATTCGATTTTAAGGATAAATTTTGGATTCGATCCTAGAGAGGTTCTGGTCCACCACGGAACCACGGGAGAGTTCTGACTAAATAATGGTCCTTATATTGAGATTATATTCAATTCATTGGTTTTCGAGATCGCTGAATTCAATTTTAGGCAATCTTTGAATGCCCTTAGTACCACATTTTCAATGCAGGGTCAAGCTGATATCAAAAAGTGAGCTCGTTAACCCTGAAAACCACAAAAATCACATCCATATTGCACTTTTAAATTTTTCCATTTCAGCTCCTAAGAGTCTCAGTTTTGCCTCAATTCGCAAAATTGAATCAAATTAGTGTCAAAAACAAATCTAGCCACCTTAAAATGGTAACATTACTGGCTAATATCTCCTCTTTTTGATCCATCTGGTAAGTTCCTGTTTACCCCCCCCCCCTCCTCGCCAAGGCGCAAATACAATTCTTTTAGATCATCCGTATGGACAGTGTTACATTACTCATGTACGGGGTTGTAACGTTATTGTGACGTCACACGTTTAACAATCCGTATATTTATTCTTTTTTCTTTTATTTTCGCCGGACTTGACAAAATGACAAAAATTTCCAAGTAGTGCTTGAGAGAAGAAACGTTCTAACAGTGTGAATATGGACTTACGGTCTCAGTTCATTGATCTCTGAGGATCGTGTCAAGGTCATTGATCATGGATTTGACAGTTCCACTAATACAAATTTTGAAATAAAACAACGCAGAAAAACACAAATTTTGCAGTGCGGTGGTGTGGGGAGAGGTAAAAGAAACATTTCTAGTTTGGTAGATGGGGGTGCAGAAAATTGATTTGGGAGGGTGGTTTGTATCCCTTCTGTTCGCGAACGTCGGTATTCTACGTTTTCTTTCGTAAGTTCTGTGTTAATGTATGGCAAAGTCCCTCCGGCCACTGATGCGATACTTGAAAGGATAGTTTCCGGGGCCGGGGGTGCGGTGTCTCAGGGGCCACTTTGGCACGTGTGAATCGCCATACGTCCCACCACACCACAATGTATGGTAAATGGTTATTGAACCCCATATTTGTGGCATTTTGGGAGCTGTAAATAAAAAATTATAAGAAATCTTTTTATGTGGAATTCAGTGAGGACAATTTTTGTTCGAGAAATGTTTTCTAATGATTGATATTTTCCGAGATTCATGTAAAAATACTGATTTTAGGGATACGTTCAATCTTCTGGCGGGCTTGGGAACACTTAAATTTTTGGATACTTTTAGTACGTGGGGTAATTCTCCGAAAAATGGACAATTCATGTAAATGGGCTGTAACTCTGCCACTTATTATCAGAATGCTATGCGCAATGTCAAAATTGAGGAAATGAACTCTTCTGATAGAGACAGCGGTAAAAGCTTTCCCTAGTTCAGCAGAACATCCTTAGAAAATCGAAAATGCACCTGAAATGTCCATTAACGTGGGTGTCAACCTGGTTTAGTTCCGTTTTGTTTTTTTTTTTTTGCTCGCTAGAAGGGTTTAATACATAATTTTTAGGAACTACTGTTTCCCATTGTTGAAGAGGTAAGTTGAGGTAACACGGTATAGGTCTTACAATCTTTTTATAACCAAGTTAAGTAACCTGTAGAATGCCTCAAAGTTGTGTCTAGGAAGAGACATGTCCTTCAACGTGGATAATCTTCAAACCTCTCTGTAGGGTTCCACTATAAGCATAAACTTCTCTCAAATGCTCATATAAGTTCCTCATAACTTCCTCTAGAAGGCTGTGTAAGAATTTCTGTGAAATAATGATAATTTGTAAGTTAAAATACTCATTTATTGCTGAGATCCTAGTTTCTAAAAAAAAAAGTGTCCTTCATCGTGGGCATCAACAGCCATATTGAATTTGTCCTACAAATGGACTGAATACGGACACTTCTTGAAGCTTGGTACAAGTTGCTTGTTACTATTTCCCTTCCCTCACTCTCAATTTTGTTTATTTTAGTATAATTTTAATTTTTACTTTGCCCATTCACATTTTCGGAATTATTTTCACTTAATCAAGAATTCTGTAATTGGAAATGAGAGACAATGAGTTATACATTCGCCGATAATTATTTTTCGTTAGAAAAAAAAAAAAAAATAACTGGTTGCGTACAGTAAAAAGTATTTTGCTAAGGAATAAGAAAAAAAAACTACACACATGACAGTTTATTCGCGGCTTTCACAAAATGTCTCAACCTGGGCCTTCCTCTCGATACCGTATTCCCCGGGTCCATCACGAAATATTTTCTCACACTGAGCAACATCAAAAAAACAACTCGAATGCATAAATTAAACCACCAATATGATACATTTTGGACCAACTTGATTAAAAACTGAATTAAATTCAACCTATTAACCTCAAAATTGTACATAGTGCTCTGTAAGAGTGAAAATAGGTCGGCATGACAATTGTCACATCAGTGGTATTGATGATATTTAACTGAAAATCAATTAAAAAAAATTCCTGCCCTTTTGACAGTTCGAGTAGGCAACTAAAACTCACACGCGAGAATGAAGTTAAATCATGGGCGCACAGATACTAGGGAGTTATGCGGCTGAGTCTACCCTCTGACTCGCGCCGCTTCTGCGAGTTTTATACCACTGTGACAATTGTCACATGTGTGGTATTGAAGGGTTAAATCTTCTTCATGCAGAGACTACTTTCTAGATGAATTTTTGGTATTTCCTAAAACCATGATCCGTGAGATTGTAACCCACGGTCCCGCTTTGTGATCGTACACACTACACAGCCTCATCTTATCACATTATGTAAACGTGAAAAATTTGTCTTTCAACGTGGACAACAATTTTTTTTACAACCCTCCAAAATCAAATTTAGGCCGACCGGTACCGGAATATGGTTTCTCAATACCCCTAGTATCGATTTCAACAAAAAAATTTTGAAAAGTGAACCTCATTTTTTTTTGTTTTTGTCCACGTTGAATTGTCCATTTTTTGGAGAATCATCCACGTTTAAACAAGAACGCGTGGATTCGTACATACATACATACATAGAACATTGATCGCATTTCATTGCTAACTTCGACGTTAGACTAGCCATAAGCGATATTGAAATCGCTTACAAAACGTACAGGTTTCGTCGCAGTAAACATGCTGGTGTGTTTTTTTGGTGGTCATTAACACGGAGGCAGAGCGTAAGTCGTGTATAAGTTTATGTGTAATATGAACCCCCCCCCCCCAGTGATTGAGGTTTCTTGCTTTACAAACTTATTGTGATCGATAAACTAAATAAAATAGTACGTCGTGCAACTAAAGCAAAAAAAGTGAAAAATGACATGCAAGTACAAATTTTGCGGAACGAGATGAAGCCGAGTGAAATAAATCGCAGAAGTCATTTGTCACTTATTTACGTTTCATGAGTGGCATACGATATTTCACTGTACAAAGGGCGATCAAGTTTTAGGAAAGTTCGGTAAACCAGAAGAAAGTGGCAAAAGTGGCCCATAATTCAAACTAGTGGTGAAAAGTGGGAGTAGGAAGAAAGTGACTTTTAGTGAGAAAAGTGGCACAATCCCCGCACTGTAGTAATCACTGATTATCATCGAAAAAAAAAAAAAAATTCTAAAATAAAATGAGCAATCAGACTCGAAACTTAGGAGACGTGTTGCCCCTTCAATTCTGAGCACATGCTGTACTCATACATAACGGTGTTGTTTTCTCTCACCGAGTACTGTCTCTTACCGGCTTCGCATACTAAGCTGAAACACCCAGATTGTTTTCCGTTTATAGTTTCTGAGGTCGCTGAATTCACTTTTACAAATACGTTTTGAATTCGACCCTTCAGGGTCCCATCAAAGTGGCGCCGCTTAAGCCCCTGCGCGCTACCATCGCTACGCCCGTGATTCTGTATTCGGTGAATGACCGACCTTACCCCAGTTTTTTGTCGTAATATAGATGATTACAAAATTATTTGGACATCTAGCCTATACTACTTTTACTTTCTGTTGGCTACGTCTCAGGGTAGATTCACATTCCACGTCATACGGCCGCCGTGGCTCATAAATAAAACATAATATTTTTAATCAACGCCGAAACGTGCAATTAAATTCAACTCGGGCGAGGAATATCTTGTAAAAATGAAAGCAGTGTAAAAAAAATGTGTTCAAAAGGGACTTGATGAATTTGATTCGGTTTCGTTAGCCGAACTTAACTGCGCCGCAATTAATTAGAAATTCATTGCCCTCCTCCCACGTGGCTTCCTTCGCCAGGATAAAATAATCTTTCCTTCGACCCAACATTAGCAAGTTTTTTTTTTCGCCTTTCGACAGCATTTCCCTTCCGGTATCCGCTATCGGTTGTTGAAATAATCCTCTTTTGTACCATCAATCGTTTCGGTATTCTATCACGAGGAAGACAATTTATAAAATGTTTCATTGGTAAGAGGGGCAGCATCACCGGTGGAATTCAGTTGATTAGAAAACGGAAGTAGAAGAGAAAAACTCGCAGTGTTCTCTCCTACGACTCTTCTGACAAAGAAGAAAGCGTTTGCTTTCGTTAGCTCAGTCTGAAAATTAGCGACTCACTTCACTCGAGAAGGGATATAGAATTAATTAACCTCAAAAAATCGATTCTTCGGTGGCTGGTGTACACTGATGTAGCCTGTGTATATACCTCTATAACATCCACCTTTTGGAGGAGCAAAAATAAACATTTATGTTAAAAAAGGTTGCCTATCATTGCATTCAGTTTGGTGTTTACAGTAGTTTTAGGGTTCGGCCTCGTGCCGCAGCCGAAAGCACGAAAGCCGAACGAGTATGCGCTTGGCTGGCGTGCCGGCAGCTGTTGGAAAGCACGAAGAGCGAATTTAATTCTTTCGTTAGCCGCGTTTAGTTTTCGTTTAATAATTTACGCTATACGACCGACAAAGGTAGCATTTATCGTGTGGTGTACTGAGAGTGACACTACACTGGGTATATGGTTAAATGTAATGACGAAATACGCGACAGGGCTGAAATCGAGGGTGCATGTTTTAGTAGCGAAAGAACATTCTCGTGGTTGTTTTCGCTCGCATAATACGACAAGCACGATGGTTAATGAGAGAGCGGATGAAATTTCGATCATTTTTCGTGGTATATAAGGCGCTCGATTGCGCCAGGGTTGGTCGAACGGCGCATTGAAATATACAGGGTGTGGTATGAAGAACCACCCCTCTTTTCTTGGATTGTGAAGTCGGATCAATGTGGAACGAACGAGCATCTTAAAGTGCTAGGGGCTAGTTTATCTTCAGTTGAAGAGATTCCCCCACTCACAAAAAGAGGGCTGGAATGTTTCGACCATTTGAGACTTTCAAACGAAAAAATATCGAAGAAAGTATCATTTGCTGGAGCGTATGGCGATGAACGCATACCAAAGTGGCTCCCCAGACGCCGCACCCCTGGCCCCGGAAGTTACCTTTTCCAGTATCGCATCAGTGACCAGAGGGACGCATTGAGGCTGGTCCGAGCCCTATCAGTTTCGAATTCGCGCTGTCCTACCAGGGTCACTATGGGACACCCTACTAACCAAAGCAATGCTCACCTAGCATTGACCTGGAATTCGGGTGCACCATAAACGGACGCGTTTCCTTCCTTCACCCCTCACCTACTGTGACGACGGGGTGAGCTCTGCCGGGGGTCCGCACTAGTTGCAGCAGCTCTAGGATGCGGTATACAGAGTCGTTCTGCCCGGTGTGGGCCAAGCTTTGTCCGTCGGCCCTCTGCCTCGACCGCTCTGTCTGCATCTTCTTTTTCATGATGGTCGACACAAAGGCCGACACCCGGTTCTATCCGCTTCCACTCCTCAACATTTCTAGAAGGAAGGAGTCCAGCGTGAGACGGCTAATCACGCCGTCGCTGTCGCTCGCGTTGCCGTCCCACGCCTCTCCTGCTCCCAGGCTTCACTCTCGAACATGGTGTACCAGGGGTTATCGAAGAAAGTATCAAAATAGGGAGATTTTGGGCCAATCTAGCATCAAATTGTTGGGCGATCTAAGATATTAGGCTGTTCACTCATCGAATGAATTCAGAACGTGTTCAAGTTCATAGACCTGTATTTAATTCCATGAAATTGTTAAATATTCATGTTGTACATACAATTTCCCGAATTAGAAGCAAATCGTTGACAGAAATGAATTCAGCAACTGCTTAAACTTATAAGACAACAGCTATATTACATTCCATGAAAATGTTAAACCCCCTCCAACTCTCCAGAACACAATTTGCCAAATTAGAGCACAATCGTTGTCAAAACTGATTCACTGACCCTTCAACCTATAACGATATCCATTTAATCAGAAAACTTTGAGCCCTATTCCCTTCAATGCCACATTGAAATTAGGGGCACAGCTCTATTAAAATTGAATTCAGAGTAACCCTGCCGTATTATTCCATGAGAATTTTGCAGTCCCCTCCAATTCCTTCTGAAAGATCACAATTTGCCAGCTAGGAGCAAATCACTGACAGAAATGAATTCACCGACTCTTAAACCTGACGACATCCGTATTCCTCTTTTCTAGTTTTGCTCTCAACCCGAGCCCTGGAATCCACTCTTTAGAGCATTACCTCAGAAAAATAATAAATAAATAAACAAACAAACAAACAAACAAACGTTCTTAGAGAATAGAAAATTCAAATAAACAGTTTCAAAATTTGCCGACTGCCTAATTATTGGGGGTGTTTCACCCCCATAGTTTCGTACCTGTAAATGCAGATTGAAACCATATGCCCCAAGAACTCACATTTGCGCATATGAGCATACCATATTCTGGGAGGGTAAGGTGGAAGGATGTTAGGAATACTCGAGAGAAACACACAACTTCCTTTACACACTGAGGTGGTCGTTGTTTATTCTTGGTGATCTTTTTTTCTAAATTTCCTCTGATTCTTCTCCTAAATTGATTTCAATCAAATCAAATCAAATAAATAATATAAAATAAAATAAAAAAATACAAAGTTTCTTGTCGATTGGATTAGGAGAATCCGTGCCAGAAGTTCCCTTTCGTTCTTATGGGAAAAATACATGGAGTTTTGACTTTTGTTCCAGAATAAATTTCTCTCCTATTCGGGCCATACAGCGCTAGTATCAACTAGGTACTCTTATCTGCGACCAAAAGATGAAGTTTGTATAACTACATTACAGAATGAGTGAATAACTAAGTAAGTGAGTGAGTAACTGAGTGAATAACTCAATAAATAAGCGTGTGACTGAGTGAATCATTGAGTCACTGAGTAAGTGACTGACTCAGTGAGTGACGAAGTGACTGACATAGTGAGTGAGCGACGGAGTGAGGAAGTGAATGAATAACTACATTACACAATGTAACCCTGATCGAGAGGAATATTTCATTTACTGGAATACGAAGAAATCTCAAAATATTATGAAAACGAATGCGTTTATCGAAAAAATGATCAGGACAAAATTTATATTACATAAATTTTCCTTCCACTGAGACCATTTTCATTTCAATCTGATGAATTTTTCTAAAATATGTAGGGTTTCAATAGTTCCTTTTTTTTCACGTGCCTAAAATTATAGAGGGCGACACTTTTGCGCTGGCAGTCCGAATAGTCATTGAAATTTGAAATTCAACGTTTGCTACCGACTTTCAGATTTTCGAAATGTCTTCCACATTTCAGCGTTGTTTTAACCTTTCAAATAACGTTTGATACTCAGCTTGAAACCTTCTCCTTTTGACTGACTAGTCTCTAACAGGGGTCCGAGGTACTCCATTTTCAGAAACGAAATTTACCTTTCAGTTTGGAAAGATGGAGAAGAAAAATTTGCCGACAAATATTTTTTGAAAACTAAAAATTCGCCGACAAAATGTTAAAAAAATTGAAAATTTGCTAATTTCTTAATCAAAATATTTCTTAAGTGAAAAAGAAAATAAATAAACAAACAAACAAACATGCATAAAAATTGAAAATTCAAATGAACAGTCTTAAAATTTGCCGACTGCCAAATTATTGGGGTGTTTCAACCCCCCACACCCCTATAGTTTCGCCCCTGCGTCCATTGCAGCTGTGTTATGGAAGATCATTTTTCATTTTCGTTTTATATTTCTCTAGTTTCTTCCAGCTTACTGATCAGAAGGCGATTGGTGAGTGTGTTAGTGAATTGTTAAGTTGTGTGCTATCAGCACATTATTTGATGTTGAAACTTTTCGATTTACTTTTTTCTAATTTCTCTGCAAAAACTCTATTGCAGTGAGCATATACCCCATAGATTACTCCAATATAAGAATCCTAATCCGTATAGATCCGGATTCTTCTGAAATTCTACAATTTTCTTTGCTGGAACCGGATTCTCAGATTCACATTCATTCAGGTACTGGATTCGGAATTTCAAATGGATACGGATATTTTGATTCAGATTGGGAGTGAGGTTTTGTACAAGTAGTAAAAACCGTCGCTACTGATTGATTATTTTCTAATACACCTGGGACCGATTAGTTGAATTTGAGAATAACTCAACCATCAGTGGAGAAAACGATACTGTGCGCCAACTCGCCAATCCTCACAGGTGTTTAACCGGAGGAGAATTCTGGAATTTTCATCATACTTCACGTATGACAAAATGAATGAACAGCGTCAACTCGAGCTTATTTATACCCGTGTACAGCTTCATTCAATAATTGACAAGATAATACCGGCTCTTTCATGTCTTCGACATTTATTTCATTCATTCGGGTTTCTTAGATGTGTATGGTAAGTTCGAACTTGTAATCAGAGTAAATATTCTTATGCGAGAAATCTTTTCCGGCTGTTTTGTAAGCATAATACGAACTAGGTTAGTTCACGTGTACCGTTCTGGGTGAAATAATCCAAATCTGCGCAGCTAATCCAATTACCCTTTCCGCTTCACGAATCAAAGTTCCTCTCACACATAGTCTTTTCCAAAATGAACGATGACATTATTTTCGTCCCAGATTTTAGTCGCCTTTCATCAAAGTTGTTCATTAATTGCGACACACAAGCACATCAGGTACCAATATGTTGAAGTTGTACTTCTGACTATACATGTAGGGTATATATTTCAATGAGAAAATACGTGTACTCCAGTTAATCGAAATCGAAAAGGTCTGTTAAAGTTTTTCACAAGGAACACGCGACCAGGCCGGGGATCAAAGAAAATAAATCCTTTACCGGGTTTCCTTTTCTTTTGCAGGTCGATTGAGGAAATGAAATGATTCGTATTTCATGTATCTGCCAAACAGAAACGTGAACGTAATTTCAGAAATTCGGCTGGAGTTTCTTTTTTTCTTACTTTTTATTAGATTCTGCCTGACGATAGTGCGTTTTTATTTTCATTTAACTACATACAGAAAACGAGGGGAAAAATCTGGGTTTATTTTTTCGCGAATTGATCGGCAGAAAACGTGCTGAAAACTTTTCCTTCATTTTCTTCCCAATTGTTTGACTGTACTCGAGGCGGGAAAATTTCGCATTTTACTTTCCATGCCGGTGCCGTTTTACAGAGTGTCTGCTTGTCGCGGGGACATCTTCCATTATCGTGTTTCGAATAATTTACTGCTAAGGAATTCCGTCGACGAACCAACCGGGAAGAACCTCTCAACACGATATGAGAAATTTACCTCGAGGATAAGACGATTCAATATAAAAGTGGTTTTAAGCCCGCTAAAAGTAGGCGCGATAGAGACCTCTTTCCTTCGAACAAGTAAAGTTTCTAACTTCAGTTTTTCTTCGAATTTCGCTAAGTAATATGGCAGAATCGATTCCCTTCCTAATGACTTGAAAAACTTGGTCGTTTTTTCCGTTCATAGAACAGTCGCCTGCTGCAGTAACAATGTAAATGTTTCGTTAAAGTAATTTGGACGAAAAGGATTTTTAACTTTCTATTTTTTAGCATTAGTATTACCTCCACTAAGACCCAACATTTTCCGAAGTTCATTGGAATTATAGAGCACTCGTAAGTCTTCAACCACATATAACAAACCAGTAGAATTAAAAAAAAAAAAAAAAAAAAAAAAGGCAAAAAGAGGAAAAAATTATCGGAAAGCTGAATTCTGGCACAGAAAAAGGGATGATAGTACTCACTTGTTGGAGCGTATGGTGATGCACCCATGCCAAAGTGGCTCCTCAGATAGCGCACCACTGGCCTCGGGAACTACCCTTTCGAGTATCACATCAGTGACTAGAGGGACACATCGAGGCTGGCTCGAGCCCCCCTTTCGCATCTCCACTTCAGATTCGCGTTGTCCTGCCAGCGCCGGGATGATAGTACTGATTAAATGCTTCGATTTTTTTTTTTTTTGCTCACAAAATGTGTATTCGGGATCTTATTGAAAAACCTTTTCCACGATTTACTTTTAATGAACAGTTAGAATTTATTAATGGCGGTAAGCCGATACCAGAATTATATTTTTTGAAAACTGTAAGCAAAAGAAAGGTGATTCGATTTTTACTGGACAAATTTCCACGTATCGCAATACAAAAACATGTTGTGGTTAACCGGTTGTGAAGATGGAAAACTGTTTTGTTGGCCATGTCTATTCAGGGACGTACCGATAGGAGGGGGCAACTCCCCCTCCGCCTCCCTCCCGTAGAAATTTTAATGAGGCAGAGTTGGAAAAATTCAACAAGTCAAAAGGTTGTTTTTTTGCTCTGATACTTGGGAATTGAGTTGAGAAGTTGGAAAATCCAACAAGTCAAAAGGTTTCTTTTGCTTTGATACCTGGTAATTTTGAGTTGAGTCAGTTGGGACTTTCACAATTTTTACCCCCTCCCCCCAAGAGAAACTCTTCGGTGGTACGTCCCTTTGTCTATTATTTGTCAGAGAAAAGAATAAATGTATATGGAATGAACCTACACAGGGATACGACAATTTGAATAATTTCATCAATGCCGTTTTGTAGAAGCATGTTTCATACTTTTACTCTGATTTTCACTTCATCTCTACGCTTTTATCGGTTACCTCCTAGGAAAACTCACCGCACGCCACTGGCTGTATCCCCCTTCTGGATTCTACATATATTAATAGATCTGAAATCACGGTTTTCAGAAGAAGTTCTCGAAGCCTTTTAACTGGTGTCGTTACTTCCAGAGGGTATAATACATTTAAATCAATTCAGCTTTCGCAATACGCTGACTGATGTCTGCTGAAAGTTTTGAACACTTACAGCAAATAGCATGAACAATAATAAATCACTATTGAAAGGAGAGCTAATTCATTGGCAGCAGAAGTGGATATTCCAGAAGAATGAACATTTTGATCTTCCAGATACTGCCAATGATATTCTGAATAGTTGTGACTCTACTATTTATCCTAGAATTTATGCCCTCTTGAAAATTTTAGCGACTCTTCTAATGCCTCAGCCGAACGTTCTTTTTCATCTCTTCGACGACTATAGAAACATGATGCCGTACCACTATGTTACAGACTCAGTTGGTTGGTTTGGCTCTCTTACATGTCAATTACGATATGGATATTAAACCAGAAAATATTATTGAACGTTTTGCCAAATCTGCAAACTGAAAAATGGTTTTGTAATTTATTTAGGCTTCGAATTATAAATTTTTGTTTACATTTTAATTTTTCGCGAACATATTACTATGATCGGTTTTGTTGCGTAATAATAATAGTATTCTCACATAGCTACCAATATTTTCTTTTTCTGTAATACGGAACCGGGAAATATGTTTTAGTCGACATTAAAAAAAAAAACAATCTCCCCTCCCCCTAAAATGATTTGCTGAATCCTTGCCTGCAATGAACATGAAGATATAATTTTTATAACCAATAATATAATGTAAATAGCAGTTTACTATTCGAGAAAATAACTCTGTCCAAATTGAAGTTGACGTTTCCCTCACTATTGATTTTTTGTTGAACTGCATGCATATCCATCGCTTGTCCAGTCAGTTGAAAGATGAATCAGCAAGGAAGTCGAACTGGATGAAAAATAAATTGGACTACGTACCTAAGAAGTAGACAGAAAAATCAGGGATACAAGTGACAGTACACCTGTACAGTGGGCAATCCTTTGAAAGGCACTATTTCCCTGCAGCTTACCGAAGCCGTCCCTCCATCTGATCTTCTGTTTATTTTGCCTTCTTGTTCCCGTATTGTACCAACAGGTCAATTTGTACGTCCAACCTGCAGTCTTGCTATGTGATCACTCCAACTCCATTTTTTTTTTAATCAGCTGTACAGCACATTTATTGTTTTTTAATTTAAATTTGATAGTTGAGATTTTGATGTGGTCATTTTTCTTGATATTTAAAATTGATCGTTCTATCAAATTTTAAGTAGTTCTAATTTTTTGTACCATTTTTTTGGACAAAGTCCAAGTTTCAGGGCCATATGTTAGAGATGGGAGGACACATGCATTGAAAATTTCGCTTTTTGATCGAAGTGGAAAGGAACCTTTCAAAATAAGTTTTAGAGACCAGAATTTATTCCAAGCAAGGTTTATTCTGCGTTCAATTTCTTCCTCTTGAGATTTGTTGCATGAAATCTTTTGGTCCAGATATATTACGCTTTTCACCCCTTTTATTTTTTCTTCGTTGATTTTAATGTCATAGGTTCCGTTTTGGTTATTTATTATTTTAGTTTTGGCCAGATTCATCCTAAGACCTGCAGTCAGCCCGTTTCTGTCCAGTTCCCGTATCATGTCTTCTAATTCTTCTTTGTTACTTGCTATCAGCAGTACATCATCAGCAAAGCGTAAATTATTTAAGTGTTCCCCGTTAATTTTTATACCCTTTTTTTTTCCAATCCAAATTTCTGAAAACTTCCTCTAGACCACAGTTGAATAATAATGGAGATAAGGGGTCTCCCTGCCTTACTCCCCTTTAGACCAGAAAATAATTTCCAACTACATCTGTTAAAATTCTACTTTCTAGCCCCTCGTACATTTCCTTGATAATTTTTATGAAAATTTCTGGAACCCCTTGATTTTTTAGTGCTGACAGCTCAGTAATGTATTAAAAATGTTTTAATTTTGCAAAATTTTATTAAACTCTTCAAATTTTAGCATTGAATCTTGCCTGTAATAACTGCTTTGCGACTTATTCTGAGGGGTAGCAGAAGATAGTGCACTGAAAATGAAATAAGTTTATTATCACCCGTTGCCTATCTCGAGAATTGAAGGAGCTATGAAAATGAAAGTTGTGCACTTCAAAAAAAATTCAAACTTTATGATTAGAATCTATCAAGTACCAGAGGTGGGCAACTCAGTTTGGTATCTACGTGTTCTCCACTCTGTCATATGGGTGCCAGACCTGGTTACTCCCAAAATGAAAGAAAAAAATTATAATACGCCCTCACCAAAATAATATAAAAAGAGCAATTCTGGGCGTAAGCAGGAGAGACGAAATGAAGTTATCAAAAATAAAATCAAAATTGAAATACAACATCAACTGCCTTCACACGATAAGGCGACTGAAGTGGGAGGGACGAAATTGATGAACTATATTAGGCCAAGGGCAATACCAAAGAATCACACAAAACAGGGGGCGGAATAGGATGGTCAGCGGGAAGCCTTTGCCCGACAGAGGGCAACTTGACCTATCTGGTAGGCGAAGTATACTTTAGACTAAGTAACTATTGGTAGAAAAAAAAGGCCATTTTGAATTTTGAACCCTTGATACCTTTGTGATATTCTACATACCTTTTAATTATCTTCAAATAAAAATTCTAAATTGAAATTAGTATTCCGACTTGCAATGATAGTTTGCTGTTTTGCCACTTCTGAAAATTTATTGCTTTTTCAATAAGTGCAGCCACACATATATAGAACATTGTTTGTTCCTCTCACCAAATACTGTCACCCTTTAACGGCTTCAGCTCACTCAACTGCAGCATCCTGTGTAATGAACATTATTCAGACATAACTCCTGGCAGGGAGATCAGAATTCTCTTTAGAGCACACTGGTATTTTTTTAATCGTCATTTGTACATTGGGAGAAGCGGCAAGGAGCCCCTTTTGATCCAAAAGAGAATAATCATGAAAGACGCTGCTTCCCGGTTCCCCTATGTTGCATTGTGTAAATCTGTCTCTGTCGAAAAAAACCAACCATGACCACAACTAACTAAAGACTACTACATTCAAATAAGATAGACTAGAATGAACGAGTCAGGGGTGTATCTACGGGTGGTGGTGGTGGGGGGGGGTCTGAACCCCGGCCCCCCTCGGCATCGGCCGAACATGTGAAAAAATTAAAATTTATCCTGGTAATAGTAAGTATTACACCTGTAATGTTGTAAAAGTGAAACGAGCCCCCCTCCTCTCTTCATATCAAGTCTGGCTACGCCACTGAAACCAGTAACAACCCAAAGTAAACATGATAATTACCAGATGACCAAAGCTGATCGGAATTGACTAACATTTATTGCCAAAATTAACTTAAATTTTATGTGATTAAGAACAATCAAGAATTCTCTAAGCTGACCAAATTTGATGAAATTGAACAACGAGTACCGTGTTGATTCGAGCAAACTAAAGACGACTGAAAACAGCGCAGGCAAAGAGATGTTAGTAATATGACTGCAACGTTGAGTAAATTGAGTTTAAATTTCAGTAAAAAATGTATTGTTTACGTGATTTCCTCATACCTGCGACTACGGAAATTAATCTTACGTATGTAATGTGTTTGATTGTAATCATGACTACCTCGACCTTAAATAGCGATACATTACTCTTCTTCTGGTTCTGGTGTCAGTGGAAATATTAATATCAATGTTGCACTTCTACTCAGGTATACTTCATGGACTTTTCAAAATTTCTTTCAACTTAATCACTTAATTATATCTGTATCCCTCGACCCCAAAGCTTCAAGAGATAAATAAAATATGCATAGTACAAAAATGAGATAATAGTGAATAGAGCAGAATTTTTTCGTTGTAAAATTTGGATTTAAAGTTTATAAGCCGAGATTGGAATATTCTATAATGACATATTCGGCATCCGTGACCAACATTCTAATTTTGATAAAATATTTCCCCTATTATCGAGGTCGAGTCAGTTTTACCCATCTGAAGTTGTCTTCCAACTTACTGTGAAGTAAAAGAAAACTTTCCAATTTTTCGTCACTTTGACTCTTTTTGCGACAAGTTCATCAACAATGTACTCGTGTAAAGGGAAGTTTCTCGATTTAAGATTTAAAGAATTGAGAAAACTGTGAAGTAGGATTGGATTTTAATGATCCAAGTTGATTGTTCGCGACAAAAATTTGATGCAATGGCCGAAATCAGCGGCTAAAAACCTGAAGTTCGATTTTATTTCTTGATTGCTTTTCAGGTCCAGTCAATTCTATACATTTGAAGGAATTCTGAGCGCTGAAATCCGGATGTGCCCGAAAAGTGGCAATCTTCGAAATAAAAAATCCAAGACTTTTTATTTCGATGTTTTGAAGCCGAGACACTGTCGTCAGTTGGAAACATACATTATCATTTTGGGGCTTAAATCGAGAATGGATCAAATATCTTCACCGCAGGATGTTCGGATTCAGCGAAGCAAAATACAAACAACTTCGGCAGGTAAGAAATTAATTAATACGTTTCTTTTAGAAAAAGAAGAGTTGGTAAACTTCCACTCCCTGTGTGAGACAGAATTGATTTTTCGATCCACAAAGAAACACAAAGTTCCTACTTGGTTCCTTTCTCAGCTTCTTATATTAAAGAAGTACAGTAGTCGCAGAATACGGTTATGCTCGATTGTTCTGAAATTTCGATTATACCACTTGACTTCTGTCCCTCCTCCCCAACTAGATTGGATTTCCAACAGGAAAAATAAAAGAAAAAAGAAAAACAGTCATCGAATTTTTGAAATGCCTTCACTCATAATCCTTTCCGGCGCTTCTGCTTGGATGTCAAGATCTCTCCAATTCTTTTTCTGTCTACATCTATCACAGCTTTGGTTTTTGAAGATGTTGCCCTGTGTTTGTTTTACAATACTCTCGGGAAAATGGCCAGGGGTGATGAAACCGCGCACAATTCTTAACTATAGTATATTTTCCGAAACGTGCTTCATAAATACAAAGTCGTCTCTTGAAATTCGTTAAATGGAGACTCTCTAGCTCTGGGGTGTTTTTACAACGCCAAAGAGCTCTCCTGTCGTGTTTCAATTACAAACATTATACGGTTAATTGCGGCGCCGACGGGTAGCAGAAAAGAAAACGAATTTCGTCGGATTTGTGGCACACGTTGTTTTTGAAAAGTAATTTCGAAGGATTTGGATTGGATCAAAACGGATGATTTTCATCCATATTGTACCAGTCGCAAATATTACACCTGTTCATTCGCCCGTTCGATTTTCACGCATTCTCGCCGGCTTTTGAAAATATGTTTTAAAAGGGCGCATCTGGCCGATGAGTTCGATTACGCTCTTCCTTTTCGATACATTCATCAATTTTGACAGCTCTAGTTCAATCTAAACTGCAGACTTGCAATTCGCCAGTAAATAAAAATGACAGCCCCCTGAACAGTGGTGAGGTCCTTTCGAATACTGTCGAGTTATCTCCAACGAATCTTCTTCTCTTCCGGGTTATATTTTTGCAACTGTCTACATCTATTTTCGCGGAAAAACGGGTCGACTCGCATTTTTCGCGTCGAAGGAGGGAAAGGCCATGGCCGCAGCCCGAGCTCCACTTTTCAGCCAGCAGCACAACCCACAGTTCCAACAGAGACATCGCCTGAATAAACGCATCGAAGTAACAATTGTCACTGAAGTGTGTTGGTAGGGTACAACAAGAAAAACTGACAGAGACAGAGAGAATGAAAGAGAGAGAGAGTGAGACCGAGAGGTGCGATAGTTTTAAACCAAATTGGAAACTGTCGCTCCTAGAAGAAAAGGGCTAATCGGGTGAGGGGGTGGGAAGTAGGGGAAAGAGCGGGCTGTATAAGAAATGAAACCGGGAAGGAGACGGATGTAACTGTGTTCGGATGGAATGCTGAAACATTAAATGTTGGCATTATGTTTAAATAAAAATACAAGTCACTCGGGAATAAAGAAAGGCTTAAATCAGAGGCGGAAAATTCACAAAACGCGAAAACTGTGCAAAGAAAGGAAACATTAGTGCGTTCGTCGGTGGCGGATAATTGAACAAGGAAAAATGCTATACAGCGACATTCCCGCCGGAAGATGAATTATTGAACTAAGATACTCGAAAATTCACAATGTAAGCGGTTTGATCGGCTGGGGAATCTTCCGGGCTAATGTTGGAACTGGGAACAGCGTGAAATTAATGCGAAAAGTTTGACTCGATTTCGGCTCCCCGTAACTGGATTCTGAATGATGTCGACAATTTTTCACAATTTTTAGCCTCATTCCTGTTTTTTGTACGAATTTGAATTTCCACCTACTTCTATTGCTGTGTACGTTTGTTGTCATTTGTATTCAAACTGCTGACAGTGAAATTTGTCGAATAAGGAAGCCGATTCGAAATAAATGCGATGCCGTACTGAAAAGAGCACGCGGCTGTTTTGAAATGCTAATTTTCCACCCTCGGGAGTGTTCTTATTCTAAGCCGGAATGTTACACTGACACGTGATACTCGTTGAAGATGTATGGCTTGTCTTGTTCTATGCCAATGATGACTCAAAGGCTGTGCTTCATAAAAAATTGGCGATTCATGCAGTACAATATGTTCTTCGGGGAGCAAATAAGATGAGACCGGAGTCCACCGGCGCGGGAAGGTCACAGTCGGGGGGGGGGGGTAGTGGTCGTTACAGTGCATATCCCGTCATCTTATTACTCTAATTAATGCATTAAAATGCATTATAAAATGCTCTTTTTGACAGCGTAGGGGTGGTTCTAATTTGCAACCCCCCCTAGGCCAGTGCTAATTTAGTCAGTTGATGATATGAGGACTGGTTTTTTGACGTTCCCACCACTTTTAACCCATCTTATTCATCATTAAGCCATTCCTGCTAGGTACATGCTCGAGTCCAAGAAAAGTTGAGAAAGTTGAGAATATTTCAATAATCAATAATCAAAAATATCGTAAACCCCAAAGAGCCGACGTATAGGGGGTAAGATAGTATCAAAATAAAATACTAAAAATTCTTTCACTCGTATTTTCATTTTTTTAGGGGGTAAGGGGGGGGGGCTTTTAACGGATTCGGGGGCTAAGCACCCAAGCACCCTGCCTGTTTCCGCCTGTGAAAACGATTAAAGTTTTAATTATTGAAGTGCCAATGTTTGAAATGTTGAGGTAGAAATATCGATGGTCAGAATGTCAGTGGTTGAAATGTACATTGTAGGAATGTCGACGTTTTAGGTAGATGTTGGTGGTCAGTGAGAATTTATTCTATCACGTCCCTGTTAGAGATGCAAATTTTTCAGGTACTGCGTAGAGTTTTAAATTTCCAGCACGTCTCACCCAAAAAAGATGATTTACAATAGATTTTAAATTCTATGTGAGATGTGACACAAATCTGAAATTTTATACTTGACTACACAGAAATTTGGATTTGTATAATAGACATGATAGAATTCTGAAATTCTATGCGAAATATGTGATGATTTAGGAATTTTACCCATGACTACGTAAAGATTTGAATTTCTATGCGGAATGAGTTGGCGTTTAGTACATGGTGTGCCAACGAAAGGTATCACATTTATTTTCTTAATAACGTGGCAACACTGATAGCTACACAACGCTCCGAACTGCAGCATTCAAATGCCATAAACTAGACAGTTTTTAAAATAAAAATTTCATTTTTGATAATCAAACGTAACCATGTCTCCTTAGAAAGAAGATCATTGCGTATTTTGTGTGGAAAATTTTTTGACCGCTGCGTTTACCAGACATGTCAGCGTGTGATTTTTTCTTTGGGGCTATCTCAAAGCAAAAGTTTACGAAATAAGCCACGGACCATCAAAAATTTGATACTCAATATCGCGAATGGAATGTCGAAAATTTCGGTCGAACTTTGTAAGCAAGTTTTTCAAAACTTCAAAAAGCGCCTACACTATTCCATCGAGAACGATGACTCTCTCCTGGCTGATATGATTTTTTTTAACTGCAAAAAAAAAAAAGAAGAAGAAAACTGTCTAGTTTCTAGTTTTATATTTTTTTTTCATCCGAAATAAATCTATCAAGAATTCGCTGTGTTATGAATTCTTAAAATGTGATACCTTCCGTTGGCGCACCCTGTACCTCACATGAAAATTTGAATTTCTACGTGGTACCTGATAGAATAATGAAATTTTACGTAAGACTACCAGAAATTTGAAATCCTATGAAAAAGGGTAGAACTCTGAATTTCGATGTGTACAACTAATTGATGAAATTTTGAAATCCCGTGTTCGATTACGTAGAAATCTGAATTCCTATGTGGGATGAAATATTTTTATGCCGGACGTGACAGAAATTTGAATTTCTAAGAGGATGCAACAAAATTTAGAAATTTTATACATGGCTACATAGCAATTCGGATTTTAATGTAGAACATGGGTTGAATTTCTATGCGTGACGCTATAGACTTCTGAGATTATAGATATGATAGACTTTTGAATTTCAGTGAGGTACCTGATAGAAAAATGATATTTTGTGCAGAACTACCTACTCGTAGATGTTTGAATTTGAAATTCTGTGTAGAGCTATATTAAAATCTGAATTCCTAAACGAGATTCGAAAGAAATTTGAATTTCTATATGAGACAAGATAGTATTCTAGAATTTTATGCAGTCCTACATAGAACTCAGAAATTCTATGTAGGACTTCACAGAAATGTCCATGGTATTTCAAATTTCTGTACTTAAGATGTGATAAAAATTTAAATTCTTCAGTGGGATTTGATAGAATGCTGATGATCCGCAAAGAAGCCTTTGGTCGCAATTTTCTCCTGTTTAGATTTGATTTGATGCTGATTTGACTGCACTACAAAGGGGGTTGAAGAAAAAAGGAGATGCGCAGAGGGGTGATCCATTTCTTTTGGAACCCCAAGGTCTGGATGTAATGGTTCAAATTCCGAAGGTAGCTAATCTGTTTGACCTCATAAATTCTTATGGGGAAGGAGTTAGAACCAGGAACTGAAAATTAGTAGGGGTCTACTAATTATTGTAATTTAGTTGGCAGTTTTGGCAGTCATCTCCGTCTGGCCATTAAATTAAGCTAGTCATGGGTTTGTTGAATTGTGAGCCTTTATGTTACTTGAAAGTTCTGGTCCAACTTTAATTATACGGATTTCTTGTAGCTACTTGGGTATTAAAATTAATCTCGAAGTTGAATCCCAGCGAATTTGAAGCGAAACAGTATTGAGACTGAATCCTTACATTTGCGCGAGTATCACAAGAATTAGTTTGACAGTTCTTGTTTTGTATCACGCTGCTGGTATCAGAGTTCCACCCCCCTCGTGTTTTGCCGAAGTCAGCGAAAGCGTATGCGGCAGGAGCTGCACTAATTGGTTTTACAATTCTGCTTTGTTATTTATATTATAACCGAAAAGAAAGCCTGTAGGGGTAAACTTCTACCGCGAAATAGTAATTATAGAAATTAACTGGCGAAACGATAAAGCTCGTAACTATTACTTCTGATGCTCGGTTTCGGCGAAAGTTGTGCTGTCGCCTCGCATTACCCGCATACGAGTTCAGGCAACTGGAAGCGCGAACTGTTCTCGAAATTCCGTGGCCCCCATTTCTCGCATTTTAAATGAAGGCGCCGAGCCAAAAATGGAGAACACGCGCTTGCTCACTCGGCATTTCAGGGACTTGTCACCGAACGTGCATAAATTTTACTCGATTTGAGCGTCGTAAAAACTGCGATATCTTTCTGCGAGAAAATTCACGCTGTTTCGTTACATTGGAAATCATCGCGTCGTCAACCCAAGTATAATGAACCGGGAATCGGGTACACGGTGGTTTTATTATCGCGCGAGCAGGGAATAAATTTCGAGGGGCGGGGAATTTTTCTCGCTGCGAACGCTCGCTATATACCGTAATTACTTTTAAATTCTTTTGATTTTGTCCTCTATTATATTTTTCTCTCATTTAACGTTCTCTCTTTCTTGCGTCATCGGTCGTCACTTAACTTGAATTACGTTCAAAACCGTCATCGTTTTCCCTCCATTTGAAGCACAATTACACGCTCCATTTCCCCGATTATTTTTTATTCTACTTTTGCGTAGGTATATTTTAAGTTTCTCGGTCGAATTTATCTGATACGAATGTGACGGAGTTTGAAATAAAATTCCGGTTGCGATAAGGGAATGAGACTGCTGGGGTCGTAACGAGTCCCAAATAAGCGAGGGCGAGGCGTTATCAGTTAAGCATTTTACGAGAAAACAAAAAAGTCTTCTTCACTTCTCCAACCTTTTGCCATCTCCCTGAATTTATTGAAAGCGGAGGAGCAAACCGCCGTTTTAAGATCGGCTTTGTAATACTTCGGATTACGTCAGGTTCCCTCAGAATAAATGTAATCGGTTGAAAGGCAGATCAAAGTGACTCCAGTTCTGGATTTATAAATAGAAAGAACGGCAAAATTGGAGAGAAAAAAAAAGTAGTACAGCGAAAAATAGTCGCTGCTAGGTTCTGAATTGAGATAGACATGTGGCCGTATTATGCAGAGACGAAACTTGACTTTCACTTTGGAGAGGGGGGTTGGAGAAGGAAAATATTTCTTTTCAAACTAAAAATTCACCGACAAATTTTTTTTTAATTTGAAACGTTGTCGATTTTTTATCAAAATATTTTTTAATTGAAATAAAAATAAAGGGGAATATTGTAGGACACTTTTCACACACCTCGAGGAATTCTTTGGCATTGTGGACCAGATCCGCTAAATCATTTGCCAGTAAGACAACATCGTCAGCGAACCTTAGATTGTTAAGGATTTCCCCATTGACTCTAATTCCTCTGGTATACCATTCTTGACTAAGATATCTCGAGGCCTGTTCTAACACACAATTGAAAAGATTGGGAGACAGTGGGTCCCCCTGTCTGACTCCCCTTTGGATCGCAAAATTTTCGCCTTTTTTATCTAGTTTTACGTATGCTGAAGCACCTGTATACAAATTCCGAATAATATTTATTATCTTTTGATGAATGCCCTGAAATTTTAGTGCCTCCCACATAAACCTATGGTCCACTGTGTCGAATGCTTTTTCAAAATCAATAAATAGTAGATAAGTTTCCAGATTATATTCGTTTGATTTTTCGATGATTTGTTTTATTATGAAAATTTGGTCCATTGTCGAATGATCTTTTCTGAACCCTGCCTGTTCTCGTGGCTGTTGCGAGTCCAATTGGCTATAGATACGGTTTTTTACTATTTTCATAAAGATTTTTCCTAAATTTGATGTTAGACTGATGGGCCTATAGTTTTTAATTTCGTCACGACAGCCTTTCTTGAAGAGTAAGATAATTTCCGCTTCTTTCCACTGGCTCGGGAGAGTCTCCTCCTCCAGAATTTTGTTTAAAAATTTAGTCAAGAGTCGAGGTCAGTTCCTCCGCGAAAAGCTTGAGAAACCCACTGTCTACCCCATCTGGGCCTGTAGCTTTATCTTTTTTCAGTGTTTTTAGGGCATTGTTGACCTCAGACTCGAGGATTGCTGGAACCTCCTCATCGATATCCTCACTTTCACTATGTTCTGTCCCAGTCTCTCGTCTGATGCAGGTGTACAATCCCCTATAGAACTCGGTTGCAGTCTCCACTATTGCTTTCCGGCTGTGTACAAGGTTACCTCCTCTATCTCGCATCCTTGGAATAAGCATTTTGTTTGTAAATAGCTCTTTGCTCACTTTTTTGGTCGACTTGCTGTCCTCCAGAATTTCCTCTATCCGATTGCACTCGTAGTTCCTCAAATCTTTCCTTATTGCTTTCTTCACTTGCTTCCTCAAAATCAGTGTTTCCACTCTTTCCTTTACTGTTTTTTCCCTCACACTCTCAAGTCGATCGCGCTCCTGAATAAGGACTTTGGTTTCGTCAGACAGCTTATCGTCGGTTCTTGCCTCTTGTCTACTTTTTCCAAATTGTGTTTCAGTATCTCTAATTGTACTCACTATGGCGTCGTAACTCTCTTGTAGGGACAGGTTCTCCCAATTACACTCGATCTCCTCTAACCTTGCTTTCAATGTTTCGCGTGCTTCATATAGTATATGTGTGGGGATCACTCTGGCAGAGTTAGGTATTTTTTTCCTATTGTGATATTTTGCTCTCTTGGGAAGGCAAATTGTACCTCTGCACATCCTGTGGTCTGAGCTAAATCGAAAGCCCGGGAGTGTTACTACATTTTCTACCACTGACATGTCATTTACCAGCAGGTGGTCAATCTCGTTTTTATACTTTCCCCCCGGGGACTGCCATGTCCATTTTAGCTTTTCCTTTTTTGAGAAGAAGGTGGCCGGCCTGAAAGCTAATATTAACAAGACAAAACTCATGTCCAATACAGAGAAGGTGGAGGTATCTCTAAATAAGGCAGAGATCGAATGGGTCGAGGAATTCAAATACTTAGGCCAAATTATCTCTTTCAAAAACTCAAGGGAAAGGGAACTCTCAAATCGTATTCAAGCTGGTTGGAACAAATTTTGGAGCCTTAAGCATGTTTTTAAAAATAATCTTTCAATATCGATAAAGTCGGAGGTATGGAGGAGCTGTGTGTAGCCAACAATGACTTATGGGGCCCAGACTTGGGCTCTAACAAAGTCTAATACAACGAGACTCAGGACTACACAAAGGGCGATGGAGCGGAGTATGGTAGGTGTAAGAAAGAGCCAAAAAATCGAAAATCGAAAGATCAGAGATAAGACGAGACTTGACGACATTGGCAAGGTGGTCAAAAGGAGCAAGTGGAGATATGGGAGGCATATCATGAGGCAAAAAGAGGACAGATGGGAAAGAATCGTGGAAGGATGGATACCATTAGACAATAAAAGGGGTATAGGTAGACCCATCACCCGGTGGAGAGAGGAATTCGACAAGGCTCTAGGTTCCACGTGGAGAAGGTATACCTGGGACAAGAAAAAATGGAGGGAGGAAGGGGAGGCGTATGCCCATAAATGGGTGGGTTAAGGAAAAAGATAACTCCGGGGGCAGGGAGGAGGTCCGATTCCCTGCACCTGAGGCGCGTGTGGTCGACAAGACCAATTTAGGTAGTATTTTGATTCTATTCTGTTTTGTTTTTCCTAAGAAGCGCTAAGCATGAGCTGCGCTATAAAACATTTTGTAACCAGAGGGCAACGAAGAAACCCACAAAATAAACGCCGTTTTTATTTTATTTATTTATTTTATTTATTGTAGGACACTACAGGAAAAAAGGGTTACACGACAGGACTTTTGCATACTTAGTAATGGTTATAACGACAATATCAACAACTACTATTTCATCAGTAAAAACGACAAAAAATATTTTCGAATGACTTTTATTTGAAAGGACAATTCATTACATTCCTCGCCAATTATTTTTTTTGTGTGCACGGATCATGCCATATACCGAAATTTTTCATCACTAATATATTTTTGTGCGATATGGCTTTATTACCCACATGGCGTTCATAGTAGCGGGCACCTTATTAAAAAAAAAATCTACGAAGTTTGAGCACAATCGGAAAAGGTTAACCCGTAGGAATTAACATTGATTTACGGAATTTGAGCTGCAATCGCTTTGGTTACCTCCCGATATGAGCTTAAAAATCTAAGCGCTGCGTGGAAGGGCCTTCGTCTCATATACATATGTTGATCGAAGGCCCTTCTTCCACGTAGCACTTCAGTTATGTTCTATTCGAAAGGAAGGTTTTAAGAGTCGCTAACTTTATCTCAGGGGTTATTCCCTCCCTCCTCTCCATTCAGGTTTCCTTTAGGACTAATTTTCAGTTACTCCAATTTTCCTCAATTTTCGAGTTCTTTACATCGCTAGTAGGGTTTTTTAAGTCGCCGAATCCATTTCATTTTTTTCCTTCTCTCCCCGCAACCCTTCAGGTTTCACATGGGGCCAATCTCCAATTACTCCAGTGTCCCCGATTTCTAAGTCGTTGAAGTCAAAAGTACGATTCTTGGGGTTGCTGAATCCGTTTCTGGAGTCATTTTCCCATCCTCTCCACCCTTTTGGATCTACAGGGGTCTGATATACGATATTATAATTTTTTACTTATTCATAGTTTTCACTTAAATTGACGTCCATGTAAAAATTCGCCTACAATATTTAATTTGTCGCCACTCAGGTTACTGTGGTAATTAATTTTCAGCAGTGCATTGTATATTATTGTCGTGCATCATATTTCGCGTAGTTTAATTCATTTTGTACGTCGCCCTACTTATTTTTAGTCGGGTATTCATTTTTTTATTATTAACTGCGGAAATTGTTGTTGGACCCATTAAATTTTGTATTTGCATTTGTTCCTGTCGATGTATCCCTTTGTTTTGTCGGGCCATTAAATCAGACCCAAAAATAAATGAACAAACGTACAAACGTTCTTAGAAAATGAAAAATTCAAATGAACAGTTTCAAAATTTGCCAACTGCCAAATTATTGGGGGTGTTTAACACCTCCCCATAGTTTTGTCCCTGCAAACGCAGATTGGAACCTTATCTCCCAAGCAGTCACATTTGCGCACATGAGTATATGCATATCCTAGTCTGCGAGGATAAGGTGGAAGGATGTTAGATATTCGAGAGAAACACATAACTTCCTTTACGCATTAAGATGGTCGTCGTTTACTCTGGTGATCTTTTCTTTGAATTTCCTCTGATTCGTCTCCTAAATTGATTCCAATAAAATAAAATAAAAAATAAAATAAAATAAAAAAACCCTGCGAAGTTTCAGGTTGATCGGATTAGGGGAATCCGTGCCACAAGCTCCCTTTTCATTCTTATGGGGAAAATACATGGAGTTTTGACTTTTGTTCCACACTAAATTTCCCTCCTGGGTTATTCTTCAAAAATGTTGATATTTCAGGTCTGTTTTTTAACGGAGGAAAGTAGGGGATAATTGAACTTTTTTTGATGGGAGTCGTTAAGAAGAGTTCTGTATACATTCTGTATTTTGGCAGGGCAATCAAAATGACGAATGCCATGCTGAAGGACACTTTAAAAAGTTCATGCCGAAAGACAATAGCGGACAAAAAGTGTTCTAACGAGTAGATTCCAAAACAAAAAATTATATGGAGGGTCGATAAAAGCATTCTAACTCATTAATTAGATATAATTATTTCTGGATAATGAACGTCTATCGTTGCATAAAGATGACCATGCCGAAAGACAATTTTTTTTTTAATTCTTAATTTTAGACAATCGTACGCGAATGCACGAGTCTCGTCACAAAAAAAAAATGGGATTTGATATGCTCCGTATTGCTCTGATAAGAGTGTACAATTTGACCATTAATTGCGACGAAAAATTATTGAAACTCCTGTTTTGTGACTGGTTGAAAAAGAGCCATGCCGATGGACAAAATATCGAGGGATAATTTTCAAAGCTGGCCATACTGATTCCCACCTGTGAAGATGCGATTTCAATGTTACCCTGTAATTCCTTCATTCATTGAAAGTAGCACTACGTTGTCGGTTTGTTATAATATACAGCTTGAAAATTTAGGGGAAAAAAAAAAGAAAACTGTTCGAGGGACAGCCATGTCGACGGACATTTTAGCATATTTAGTCTAATTTTGACCCATTAAAAGTGGATCAAATTTTCTTGTGAAAGCTTGAAAAAGTGACATACTTAGAGCCGTTTGTCAAATAACTCCAAAGTTTTCACACATCTTCCTCTCTCTTTCCTGCTGGACCACTGTTAGTAAGGATTACAGTTGGAATAACATCAAGAATGAATTCAGTGACTCCAAAAACCCTATTATTGAGATAACAGGAGCATTATTGAATAATGTTGAAGTTTTCTCGTCCCCGTCCTTTGTGAACTCTTATTGGTTTGGTTTGTATTCGGAATAACTTCGAATTCAGTGACTCAAAAAATCTAATTTTCGATGTATTTGACCAGTATTGCCACTTTAGATCTTTTAGAGTCAGTCTAACTTAATTCTTTTTCAACTCAGCTCCACGAAAATTTAGTTTAGCTTTTGTATATTCAAATTTACCTTTTATATTTGTATCAATTTTTCAACTCGCTCGTAATTCTTGGGTCGCTGCAGGATTACCAAGTACAACATTTTTGCTATCCACAGAATCTACCCTCCCTACTCTACTCCTTTTTAATTTTGAGATATTTACAGTCATAACAAACGGAAAACATAGAGTGCTTCTTCTGAAAAATAACGTTCTGAAATGTCACAGTCTTCATCCGAACTGACAATATACGTTGAAAAATCAATGGAAATGGCGGCTGATTGAATCTGTGGTCCACTTACCGCTGATTCAAATTTAGTGAACAGAGTCATTCGTTCGAGAAAACTGAAAAATAAAGACCACCCAGTGTGCATAGTCAGTGCTTCTCCTCATTGTTGCTCAAATTTTTCAAACCTGGAAAATTTTTTGAAAATTGAAAAACGACTGAATGCCCCGCGGGATTGTCGATAAAGACCAAATTGCGAGTACATACGTTTCCCCGGTACAGAAAAAGTCGTCTTTCCATTGCTGTTGCGAACTCGTCAATGTCGACGCCGGTAAATTCAATTTTCAACATCGCCAGTTTTGTAGACAAGACTATTTACCAAGACCTGGCTGAGGCTGCGAGGGTATCATTTTCACCATACACCATATGCCATGCCCATCTTGTCCAGGTTGTCCGAAACAGCACACCGAACGTGCCCTAATCGCTTTGGGCTACCGGGGTGATTAATGAAATAAAACGCGAGTCGAGTGTTCGTGGCTGCACTTTGGAAAATTGAAGTAAGAAAGAAAAGAAAGGAAAAAAAAAACGAACGTCGTCGCAGCAACGAACTCAATTTTCCGGATATTAGTTTCACTATATAAGATACTTGATGCGGCAAGAGCGAATAGTTTCCCGATAATTCCAAATCGGTGTCGTTAAACTCACAGGGTTGATGCATTATTGGAGGTAAAGCTTGCCGAGATGAGAGTGCACAGTGGTCAATATCCAGACTGTATGCGTAACGATATTCTTTTCTTTCTGAATCCGCTAACAAGTGGAAGCTGAATCCGGGAAAAAATAGTTTAGAAATACTTACAACTCGCACAGAGGTCTAAGCAAGTTTTAATGGTCCTTACTGGCGGATAATTGTTTGTGTTTGGCTGAAAATGGGTGCTGATTGGGGAAAAAGATGTTTACTTAAAAATCCCCACTCCAATATCTAACTCACGTAGGAGTCCAAAACCAATAAGTTTTAACAATTTTCACTGTCTCAATATTATCAAATACGTTATCAAGCCGGGAACAGAATTTCTGTCCAGATAAGTGAAAAAAGTAACCAAGAAGTGATTAAAGTTAGGAAAAATAGCAACCAGAGAGCGAGTATGTTTCCAAAAAAGTTTTGAAATCATTGGAGGGGCAAGAACCACTCTCAACGTCTTACTATCGGTGTTTATAATGGCGTAAATAAGGGGGGTTTACAGACGATATACGGATATACCCAACCCCCAGCCGAAGAAATGTGAAATTCTGAAGCTTCTACATTATTGGTTGATAGGTAACAAAGGAAATGGACTGGAAGAGAACGAGTGGGCACGCGAGAAGCGACCTCCATGAGAAACAAAGTTCTTTGATTTTTCTATTTATGTATTTAGGGAATATTTTTATGACTTTTGTCCATCTAAAATCTCAATTGACCAAAATGTGGAAATAGTAGAAGTGCTGTGATTTTCGTATAACACTTCCCCTCCCTGCCAGAGCTGAAAATAGAACCATTTTACTCAAAAAATGAGCTCATAACACCAGTGGTGTCAATTTGTAATGCCAAACAGACAACTGTAATGGTTTTAGCCACTAAGTATAGAGTTACTTGCGAATATTTTAACTGGACCCTCCTATTCTAAGGACGACAATTTCCAAAAAAGTAAATTTTATAAACCCTGCAAAATAGGAAAAAATGCTTATTTTATTCATTATTTTGTAATAGGTTATTGGTAACACTGTTAAACATGGGCGTAGTTAGAACTTTTTTCAGAAGGGGGCAAAAAAAATAGAATTTGTGCAGGTTCAAGTCGCTGCTTTGCTATCAGTGTGGCGCCAGTCACACATTTTCGTTGTCCAGGGTCTACGTCTCTAGGCACATCCTATTTTCTGTGAATTTTATTAAGTTGGCTTTAAATATTCGAAAAAATCTTGTGAGCACTGGAACATTATTTTTTTCCAAATCCAGGGGAGGGGAATTGCCCCCTGCCCCTCGCTGGCTACGCTCATGCTGTTAAGTACACATTTCTTGTGCAGCATCTAAAACTGCAGAAATAATAGAATTAATTGAAAATTGCTAACTACCTTTTAAAATTTGGTCGATCAAAATGTCAGGATGTGGATACCATCGGATTTCTCCTCCTGCCCCCTCCCTCCGCAAGGGAACAATATTGACTTGAGAAACCAAACGAGGCAAGGAAATAGGAGACTTCGGGTCGCCAATTTGTACATTTTATTAGATTTTTGGTCTAGCCACAATTTAGGCTTCAAAGTCAGCATTTCAGCTTTCAAAAATAGACAAAATAAAAAATTAAATGAAACACTGAACACAATTTCTAAATAGGTTTCTTGTATCCAAAAGTTTGAATGTTCAATATGCAAATGTAAGCTTGCATCGCTTTACACAAATGAAATTGGGATAGCAGTGCGGTGAACCATCCTAAATAATCTACCCATCCGGAAAATTATTTTATAATCTAGCTTAAGTAGTATGAATGATTACTACATAGACGAAAATAAGGGGAGAGGGCAGCTTACCCCCAAGCCTCCGCCGGAGTTGGAAAATTTTATTAGATGGATTAAAGGTTAGAAAAATCCAACAAATTAGAAGGTTTTTTTCTTTCTTTTTGCCAATACAAGCAAATTTTAATACTTGGAGATTTTGAGTCAAGTCATCAAGTCAGTTGAGAATTTGACAATTCCCCCCTCCCCCCAGAAAAGACTCTTTGCTACGTTTTTGACTACAGTGCACCAAGACTTCACTTAGTAATTGAATAATATGCCAGAAATTTATAATATACACTAAAAGTCCGCTGAGTATTTTGTGTTAAAGCTGTTTGATGTTGTGAAAATTTTCGATGTTTTTGAGTACCGTCGAAAAACATTCCTAGCTCTGTTCATCGCTTCTACTTTTTCCTTCCTCTCACATTTCAGTTTCGTAGTAGCATTTCAAATCAAACCGATAGCTCAAATATCAAATTTCGATATTTTTAAGCGAAAATACATAGGTTTTACTCGTAGTTTAAATTCATCCAGTCTAGTATTTCAAATTTAAAATTTTCGTCGTGAAATCCGAGTATATAAGTATCGTGACCCCGTTATCGCTTCATAATTTTCATCAGATATCGAATAACAAAACTCGGACCACTTATACAGCTTATGTTACTCCCTTATAACAGGCGTATTCGTCTTTTCCATTTTGTATCAATTGAACTGAAATTCGAATCTTACAAATCTGATTGAAATTAGAGCCTCCTACCCGTTTCGCTAACACAAGAACTGGTACACGCTAGTTTATTTAAATTGATTTTCTGCCATCGCACCACACTTTGAATAATGAGTAACTTTTTCTATATCAGTGCGTGACAATCCTACCCTTATTTCCGTTCCTCTACTGTCGCAATTTATTCAACGTTGAAAGAAGCATGCAATCACAAAGCCAGCAGCAACGAGAGTGCAGCCCAAGAACCGAGTAAAGGGAAATGACCTAAAATACTACACTGATATACATATAAGTATAGGTTCTTAAGATTTTTCGTTCAATTTTGACATTAATCTCACTAAATTTTGAGAACTGAAGCATCTAGAGTTAGGAGAAGGGTGAAGCTGAAACGGACAGGGACGTACCGATGGGGAGCAGGGGGCAACTTCCCTCCTGTAGGAATTTTTCACTCAGCAGCTCGGAAAATTTACTATTTTAGTCAGGCGAGTTGGGAAAATCCAACCAGTTAAAAGGTTTTTATTTTATTTTTATTTTGGCTTTGATACTTGGGAATTGAGTTGAGAAGTGGAAAAACTCAACAAGTCAAAAAAGTCAAACTTTTTTTTCTTTTTCTTTGATACATGGGAATTTTGAGTTGACTCAGTTGGAAAAATCCAACGGGTCAGAAGAAAGTTTTTTTTTTTTTTTTTTTTTGCTTTCATACTTGGGAATTCTGAGTTGAGTCAGTTAGGATTTTCACAATTTTTATCCCCCAGGAAAAACTCTTCGGTACGTCCCTGGAAATGGAAACTAAAAAAATGCAGTATGGATGTCGTTCCTAGGATTCTAGGATACAAGCTAACTTTTGGTGCTGAAAATCAAAAAGCACCAGGAAGGGGGTTCGCAATCAAAGCGCCTGAAAACACAATACGAGTATGTGGTCATAGGTTTCAAGATAGCTGATGTCAATTTTGACATTAACTGAATTACATTTTGAGGAATGAGTCACCAAGAGGGAGAGGAGGGAGAGGCTAAAATGAAAATTTTGATGGACGTCATTCCTGGAGTTTTCAGGATCGCTAAGCTCATTTTGGATATCAGTTTTGAAAACTAGACTATCAAGGGAAAGGACGAGTTGATGATTAAATTGGTAGGCTAATGAACGTGGTAATTTATTTTTGTGAACTTGAGAGACCATTTTCAGGGTGGCCACTTTCTTGGAAAAAATGGAAATGAAAGAAAAGTCCTGAAAAAGTCAGGGAATTTTCAAAAAGTGAATTCCTAATAAAATTGCATGGTTTGGAAGTATCATGGTGGTTGGTACGTTCTATGAAAGATTTTTGTGAATTGCCTATTCATAGAAAATTACGGTACTAGAAATCGGGAAAAAAATAAATAAATAAAATAGGTGACAACACTCATTAATGAACTTTCAACCAGTAGGTTTACTCGTCGAGAAAAAATTGAGAAATGGATCTGGAAAAATCAGGGAAAAGTCAGGGAAATTCATAATTGAAGAAAAGTGGCCACCTTCAAACAACTTAGCACAAATTTGTCATAGTAATTCATTCCTTGCGATTTATTTACTTGCTCGTACGGTTTTCGTGAAACTTGACTTTCAGTTTGGGAGGGGGGGGGGGTGGAGAAAGAAAATTTGCCGACAAATTTTTTTTTAATTTGAAAATTTGTCGATTTTTCAATCAAAATATTTTTTAATTGAAAACAAAAAATAATAAATAAATAAACAAACAAACGTTCTCAGAAAATGAAAAATTCAAATGACCAGTTCCGGAATTTGCCGACTGCTAAATTATTGGAGGTGCTTCACCCCCACCCCCACAGTTTCGTCCCTGCAAATGCTGATTGGAACCTTATCCCCAAGCATTCATATTTGCGCACATGAGCATACCCTAGTCTGGGAGGGTAAGTTGGAAGGATTTTAGGAATACTTGAGAGGAACACACAACTTTCTTTACACATTAAGGTGGTCATTATTTACTCTTGGTGATATTTTTTCTGAATTTTCTCTGATTCGTCTCCTAAATTGATCAAATCAAATCAAATAAATAATATAAAAAATAAAAAAAACTACAAAGTTTCAGGTTGATCGGATTCAGGGAATCCGTGCCACAAGCTCTCTTTCGTTCTTATGGGGAAAACACATGGAGTTTAGACTTTTAAATTTCCCTCCTATATTCACCAGGACCGCCCGTAAATTAGACAATATAACGCATTTGCCATCGGATTCAGCTTGTGACATTGGAAAATAAGTAGTTTTTTGCTTTCAACTTTTAGATTCTAATAAAATGTTCAACTTTCTCAAATTTTACGCTGTAGGTCAAACAGAGAATCTAGTGCAAACAGAATAGTCATTGAGATTCAAAATTCAACGTATGCTACTGACTTTCAGATTTTCAAAATGTCTTCCACATTTCAGCTTTGTTATCTTTCAGATAACGTTCGATACTCAGCTGAAAACCACTAGTCTCTGACAGGAGTCCAGGGTGCTCCATTTTCAGAAACGAAATTTGACGTTCGGTTTGGGGAGGTGGAGAAGAAAAATTTGTCGACAGACATTTTTTGACAACTAAAAATTCGCCGACAAAATTTAAATAAATTAAAAATTTGACAATTTTTAATCGAAATATTTCTTAATTGTAAAAAAAAAACGCCAAAACAAACAAACAAATACCTATTCATAAAAAATGAAAAATTCAAATGAACAGTTTCAAGAATTTGCCGACTGCCAAATTATTGGGGGAGAGGGTGTTTCAACCCCCATCCCCTATAGTTTCGCCCCTGAGTATACCCAGCAGTAAAAGCATATAAAATGCTAAAAATGAGTTAGAACTAAACTAAAGAATAGAAGCTGAATATGAAAAAGAAGGTATCGAGAATGCAATAAAAAACTGTACAAAAATGCAGGAGACAAAAGACGTTTGTAAGACGTTAGCATCTTGCTACACAGGAAGAGCCAGGCGAGACAATTAGAACATTTATACAAAACTATAAATTCGAGAGGAAAGAATCGCCACAGTATATTTTTCCCGGGAAAACGGGGATTGGGAATTCTTGATGGAAAGTATTATTGGGGAAACGGGAAACTGGAATTCTTATTAAAAACTGCTAAAATATTGGAAAACGGGAATCTTTTGAAAAACATCTCTAGAGCATTCTTTCTACATACATCTTACTTATTCCATGTATTCTACGCGTTAAACGTAGAATGCTTTATTCTGTGCATAGAATTCCATCTGTTTTCATTACGCCTGATGATATGGACGCTGGTAAGCGTAGGGAACCAACCAACATTTGTAAACAAAATGAGTTATTGGTATCGCAGGAAAGAGAGTAAAAAGTAGAATTTTTTAAAATTGGGCCCCCGATTTAAAAATGTGTACTCACGTCAAAAAAAAACTTATCAGTAAACGCTATGTCATATAGTTTCTACATGGCTCTTGAACTTCGAATCACGTGTTCTCAAAAAACAGATTTTGCTGGTTGGTTCCCTTATGCTTAACAGCGTCCATGTATCCTCTCTCGACTAGTAGGTTGCGTCTTTCCACTTCTCTCTCTCTCTCTCTCTTTCTTGTGCTTCTCTTTTCATTTTTGAAAATAATTTACCCTTAGTATCTTTTATTATCTGCTTTTCATAGCTCATTTGTTGCCTTCCTTCTCAGTTCCTAACCATATTCCCTCTACCAGTAATAACAATAGCCTTGGATGTCTTACATTATGATCTATCATTTTAACTCTTCTCTTTGCTATTATATTCCAAATTTCTCTTTCCCTTGCCATTCGCTTCAATACTTCCTCATTCCTGAACTTTTCTATCCATTTGATTTTCAACATTCTCCGGTAACACCACTTTTCAAAAGCTTGCATCCCTATTATCCAGATCTCATATCCATACAATGCTATGCTTCAAATATATATTCGAGGAAATCTCAGTCTTACTTCCAAATCTATGTTCGCCCTAAATATATTTCCTTTTTTTGGGGGGGGGAAAAGAAAAAAAAAAGAGTTCTCTTAGCTTGTTCTTCAATTATTATTATTATTTTAGCCTTTATTACGAACATGACATATTACTTCTAGCTATCTATCTTCTACGAAAGCCCTTATTCTGGGCATAGGCCTCTTGCAGACGGTCCCTGTTCTGTGCTACCCTGTGAAATAGTTTGTGTCTCACTAGATTACTGATATCATCCCCCATCTACTTTTCGGTTTTTCCCTTTTCTTCTTGTAATTTTCCAAGTACCACAAGGTAACTTTTCTTGCCCACCTATCATCACTACACCTTGTTATGTGCCCCGCCCATTGCCATTTTAGCCTTTTTGCTTCTGTTTTTGCGTTCTCGTTGGTTTTTAATTTTTGTTTGATTGTTGTTAATCGTATTCTGTCTCTTAGTTTTGCTCCAACTATTGACCTTTGTTATTGTATTTTGCGCTACTTCTGTATCTATCTTTTTGAGATCTGTTTTTGTACAGGTCCGGGTTTGGGAAGCATATAGTGTCGGTATGATGCAGCTGTCAAATATTTGGCTTTTGTGATAAAGTAAGAATCTGCCTTTGAATATGTGTATTAAGGACCAATATTTTTTGCACATTAGGCTTATTCCTTTTTGTGTTCTGTTTTTTACTGTTATTAGCTGTCTTAAATAAATATAATCCTTAACTATATCTAGTCCTTTACCTCCAGCGGTGATAGTTATATTTGGATTATTTGATATTATTTTTGATTTGTTTGGATTTATTATTAATCCCACTTCCTCGCTAGCTTTTTCCAATTCTCTTATAATACTTTCTAACTCCTCCATATACTTGTTGCAATTATTATTATATCGTCAACGAATCGTAAGTTGTTCAGATGTTCAGATAACTACTATTTATGTTCAATCCCTTTTTCTCCCAATTGAGTTTTCGAGAGACGTCTTCTAGTGGGCAGTTGAATAGTGTAGATGACACTGGGTCTCCCTGCTTTACTTATCGCTCTACTCTGCTCTGAAATATTGTCCCTTCTGATTTGTTCAAATTCGTGTTTTTATTTCTGTGCTAAATTGTTTATGATGTTTGTCATTACTGGTAAGAGACCCTGGTGTTCTTCAATACGCATATTTAAACATTATTTGCGGCATGGTAATGGGTAGTGGAAGCAGAGCAAGTGCTTCATTTAGTAACACTATGCTTTCCCATTTTTCATGGTTATGATATTATTGTGACGTCTATCTGAGATATGACATTAAAATTATTTTTACACGCCTTTTTTGTCTGCAAAACATACTTTTCAGAGGGTTCACCCCAAGTCACCAGTTTTGACATGTCTGTGCCAGGTAAATAAAAGTGAGTGTAGATGAATCGATGCCAGCTATGTTGAAAAAATTCTCGGTGGGTTTTATCGCTTTTGCATTTTCGGTATCGAACTGCGTACTTGGCGGGCGAACTCTGTCAACAGATCTATCACGAATGAAAAATTTCGGCCTGCAGACTGAAACTCGTTAGGTACTAAATTAATAAACGAGTACCGCGAGCGCGGTGTTGGCACTTTGAATCTACATGCAAGAACGACAGCTGCTCATTTTTCACACGAATTGACACTGTTATCACTTATCCGAATTATCAGTAATACTTGTAAGTACATACACGCTTCTAACCGTACTTACTCTGGCCAGTGTTTCCCAATTACTGCGACACAAGCTGTATACTCCCGTAAATTACCTTTCAAAATAAAATTAACACACAGTCCTGAAGATAAAGGGGAAAGGGGGACTCTTCGGGGCCTGGACTTTTTGAGATTTTTCATCTGATCTCTCTCTCTCTCTCTCTTTACATTATTTACTCTTTTTTCTCACATCGTCTCATTTTTTTTGGGTTTTTAATACTTCGAGCACGAAGTCGTGATTTTGAAAAGGGGGCTAAAAAAGTCGTATCTTTTTATGTTTTCCCCCGGCTTCGGATCTTCTCTCGACAGCCCTCCCTGCTAACGCGATCTGCGTTTCATATTTTGCTCTCGATGACAGACTTGAAAACATAAGTTATACACTTCACACTCGATACTTTAAATCAATAAAGTTCCGTCCGTATTATCAAATTTATCTCGCCGTAAACATCCACCATTCAATATTTCTACAATCTCCTCAAAAGTATTTTTTTCAGTTAGGCTAGTTTTATTTATACCGGGTGCTAAAAACGTTCTAGTTGGCCTGTAAATGTTTACATTGAAACTCAGCGAACGTAGAAATTGAAATAAATTTCCGAGTAAAAACACGTGTGAATTTTGTAACAATAATACCGTTTTTTATGTATGAGCTATGAAAGTTTGCTACTATACAGGAAATGGGATCAAATTATAGCCCCATTCTGAGAGTTTTATAAAAGCTCGTATACCGTGCCGGTACCTCACTTCTGTTTAAAACTTTCCTCTATACATTATACCGTTTGAAAATGGCGGTATATAATAAAAACATAATACGTGAAACGGAAAAAGGAAGAACAAAACTGTTCCAGCGTTGAAAATTCGACTGTCGATGAACGAATAGACATAGTTTTTTGCTGTTTCATTTTATGAACGCTGCGTTAATGAGTATTGTGTGGAAATGCATTAGTGTACCTGAGCCCAGTATCTCCACAAACTTAGCAATATATTACTGACGTATGAAATAGACTGTTGTATATGAATTCCAAGGTAACATTGAATAAGGTCTTATAATGACATTGGTTGGTACTTATGTGTGCACATGCTCTCCGATGAATATGATTACATTTTCAAATCGGGCGCAAAATTCACGAAAATACGTTTCATTTTATCGGACAGATTTTCCGTTCACTTTTTATCTGCTCGTTCGTATACTGGCCCTGTAACAAGAATCAGTTTCGAGTTGATTCTTGGATACGGTGGGGTGAGAGTTCAAGTGTAATGGTGTGCTTCGACGTTCGATGTTATCTGCTTTCTATTTTATAACTTGGAAAATGATCACGTTTAAATTGACCTAATTGCAGTGTGATTGGAAAAGTTTTCGAAGGTTCACTGAATTCGAAAAGCACTAGCTTCGTTTATCGAAACGTGAAGAAGTTCGATGAGAAGAATTCTAGCAGTCCCGTATTAGAATTCTACGATGCGGTGGATTTTACGTTGTTAATCTCCAAAACGTGGTAGAAAGTATTGACTTGCGATCGAAGAGGGGTCTGTGACCATTTCTTCAGGAGTGAAGGACAGAAGGAAGAAGGCAACTAATTTTCCAGAGGGAGGGGACTTCCTTTTTCTAAGTTTACTATCAACCCGAGCCCTGGAATCCGCCCTTTCGAGCATTACCTCAGAGTCGTCTAGGAGGTTATTAGGGCTGTCTTAGCCCTTTTCTCTTCTGGCCGAAAACCTGGTCTAGGTCGAAATGTTGCGAGTTGATACGGGGGCTCGAACCTGGGACCTCCGGATTCCGAGACCAGCGCGCTATCTACTCGGACAACGAGACCCCTATGGCGGGGCGGGGGGATAACTTGAGGTATAATTGAAAATTTAATGCCCAAAGAGCAAAACAAAAAGTTTTTGACTTTCTGATCGGAGGTTTAACCATCGACCCCAATTTGCTCGATATTGATTTTTCAATGTTTAGTTGAATTTCTGTACAGCAAAGTCTTCCTTTAACGGCCATGAAAGAAGGGGGATTATTACCCAAATCCCATCTTAAAACCGATTATGAATTGAATCGGTTAGAACCAAAAGGGGTTAAGTCCAAAAATCGCACTTTTCAGAAAGCGAAAAAAACTGTTTTATTCGAAAATTTGAGAATCGTGGAATACGTCCTTCAGGGTGCTGTTAGTGGGTCACGAATTAAATTTTGATGGGCCGGAGCTGGGCTCTAAGATTTTGGACTTGACCTTTGTTGGTTCTGAACGATTTGTTTTGCAGTTTTACGGCTCGAAATTGCCCCCCCCCCTCTTTGGTAGCCAGACATAAAGGGGTCACTTTAGTCTTGGTCCCATTCCAATCGAGCAAGCAAAATCCATGCTTGTAAGAAAAAAAGTTCTGAAGCTGTATTGGAAAATTGCGATTTCGTTTTTGAAAATAGCATTTTTCCGGTATAAAAATGCAAAAAGAGGGGGGTGAGCCGGAATTTTTATTTATTTTTATTTTTTACGCTGAAATACATCATTTTCAAACAATTTCTGGAAAAAATGTTGGTAGATATTAAATGGGGCAATGGGAGGGAGTTACGAGAACAACTTACTTCCTCTCGAAAGTTTCACTTCCGAGGTCTTAGCCTTTTCCCCGCTAGAAATGCAAATATAAACCTTTGTCGGCTATAAAAAAGTTACTTCAGATCTCTCCGCCGCCAAAATTCGTATACTACCTCCCGAAGTTTCTTCAGTGATACATTATGGTATGCACCACAGGCGAAGCAAGACTTTCTGAACAGGGGGTACGACCCCATTTCTTATTTTCATAATAGTAATGTCAGGAAAGAAAAACTGATAACGTGACTAGCATCTTCTTGTACTTCTCGAAAGAGGATTGGGGGCTTAGGACTATTGCTTCTTCCCATATTTTGATATTACCAGGGACGTACCGATAGGAGGTTGGGGGGGGCAGGGACAACTCTTCCCCCTGCAGGAATTTTTTACTCAGCAGTTGGGAAAATCCATCTTTTTAGTCAGGTGAGTAGGGAAAATCCAACAAGTTAAAAAAGTGGTTTTTTTTTCTTCGATGTTTGGGAATTGGGAAAACCGAACAAGGTAAAAGATTTTCCTTCTTTTGCATTGATCCTTGGAAATTTTGAGTTGAGTCAGCTGGGACTTTCACAATTTTTAGCCCCCCCCCCTCCAGAAAAACTCTTCGGTACGTCCCTGGATATTACATCCGAATTCCAAAGTAAATTTATCCCCCCCTCCCCGCATGCTTCTTGAGTTACCGATCTTTTATACAAAAACCATAATTTTGCCATTTTGGATTTCTCAAATAATTTCATACGTCCTGAGTTGCTTCGAATTGTATGACATCTGTGCCATATCCAGTTTTGCCCCTTCTTATATTTTTTCAGATATTAGCACAGTTCCTCTCTCAAAAATCTTAACCGCACATTTCTGGATTTTTGAAAAATTTTATGCGTAATAAGTGCTTTTGAGTATTCCTAAAACTCTTCGCGCACGCATCCTGAGAGCCGATCCCTTCTCAAACTCAGCACCACTAATTTAGCTGCTTTTTGAAAATAATTTGTTTGTGCTGAGGTTTTTGACGAATGTCCCATGCTAAGTTTTGTCTCCGTTCCTATCCCTTGTGAGAAACTAATAACACCTACTCAAAGAATATTACCGCCAGATGCTTAAAATGAATTTGTTAGCGCTTAGATGTTCCGAGTTGTGCTAAGATTGTGCCGAATTGGACTCCCACTCTCACCTTTTCTAAGGTCCTAGTACTCCTCCTCTTAACTAAGAATACTAGTCATGTCATTTTGAATACTTAAGAAAAAGTTGTTAGTGCTTAGCTGTTTCGAGTTATGCTCAGATTGTTTCGTATTTAGTTCCATTCCCACACTTATCTGTTGTAAGGTACTAGCACTCCCCCTCCTTCCTCTGACCAAAATTCCTAGGATTTCCAAAATAATTTTATAATATGATGCGTTGAGTAGTACTAAGACTGTGTTGTATCCAGTTTCACTCCCTTTCTCTTTGTCTCCTTACTCTTCTGCTGGTTCTGAGCATTTGTGGCGATATTTGGGGGGGGGGAGGAAGGGCAGTGCTACCTACAAAAATTGCAACTAACGATTTTCTCCGTATTAGATATAAAAAATTGGTAACAATGGGTGAAAGTAGTTTGAATTAATGATTCTGAAGGACACAAAGACATCAAAAATAGCGGGGAGGGAGCAAAGTATTATTTGGGCCTCCCCTTCTTCCGCATCCAATTTCAGGAACTATCGATTTTCAGCTGCCCTTTCTCTGCATCCAGTTCCAGGAGCAATACATTTTTTAATCTTTTTTTTACTTCCGAAAGATAATCATTACTATCAGAAATGTGTCCCCTATTTCTTCAATGAAAGTATAGATCACCAACACTGGTTCTAAGTTTATACTAAGTTTGTGTCGTGCTCAGTTTTACTTCCACTTCTACCCCTGTTGAGATAACGATACTCTGCAAAAATCCTAGTCTTGCCATTTTAGATTTTTAAAACAAATCGGTTTTGAGCTAAAAGTTGTTCAAGATATTCTAAAATGACGTTGTACTCGTACTTAATTTTATGCATACCCCAGACTTCTCATTTTAGTACTTCCTCCATCCCTTTGAAAATCCTAGTCCCACCATTCTGGATTTCTTGAATAATTTTATGAGTGCAGAGTTGCTGTGAGCTCTGCTAAGACCGCACTGTATCTGATTTCGCCTCACCCTCACCCTTCCTGAAATACTGATATATCCTCTTTTCGAGAATCATAGCCGCATTTTTTATGGTTTTGAAAAAAATTTGTAGTGAGTTGTTCTGAGTTATAATAAAACTGTCCCGTGCTCAGTTTTGCCTCTACCACTACCCTTCCTAAAATACTAGTCCCCCCTCCAAAAAACTTAGTTCCGTTATTTTGGATTTTTGAAATAATTTTTTGTGCTGAGTACTTCAAAGTTGTACCAGGATTACGCCGTATCCCTGCTTTAATAACTGCTCTCTCCTCATTAAAAATTCTGGTTCCGTCATTTTTGGTCTGCAAAAATGAATGCGGTATAGTTCTTGCTCAACTTAGGATTAGGCAGCTCAAAAAGTAGGTATTTAAAAAGATAAAATAATGGATGTAGGATTTTAGAAGTTGGGGAAGGAGGTCGGTATCTGTGAAAAAATGAAGGTGACAGCGGCACTGGGTACGGTATAATTTAGTGCAACTTCAGATAACTCAGCTAAGGAGTGCAAGCTTTTTAATTAAGCTAAAATTTTCAACTAAAACTTCTAACTGAAAATTATAACCTTGAAAAGGAACTACATTGTCCCGCTTATAAAAATTTTGATAAAGTTAATGGATGAAGCTTTCAGCTTATAAATGTCAACTTCAGCTTTCCACTAACGATTAAAGTTGTTCAAAATCTAAAATCTTCAGCTTCAAGCTTAAGGCTTTTCGCTTACGTAATATTTTTAATCACATTTTCAATTAGGGCGGCAGAATCGTATTTGTAAACCGTGATTTGTACAATATCATGATTAGAATTCTTGATTCCCTGGTTTCGTCGGATCTTGAGATAAAGGTCGTAGTCTTGGTGTGGCCTGGGGGGGGGGTACCTTTCGGAGTTGGCTTTTAAGATGCTTGGTTTTATTGTTGATTCGCACATCTTATTTAATTATTCTTTTATTTTTTACGCAACAATTGGAAAATGTTTCGTTTTCTTCCCTTCAACGCAACGGTTGGAAAATTTTTGTTTCTCGCCCCTTCGGTAAATTTGCTTTGTTACGAACCGGGTCGAGACGTTTAATCCTCTGCGAGAAAAAGAAAGTAACTGATTCATAGTGCTTATGCTTAAGCTTTCAGCTTACGAAAATTCTTGAAAGGCTAAGCGCCAAAACATGTGGCTTACGAATGTGAAGCTCGAGCTTCCAGCTAATGCTTAACACGGTTCGTATCAGGCCCATAGCGTTACAGAGGGAAGAGAAAATGGAGGAATTGTCATTTCTGAACCGAAGATTTGTCCTTCCACCCAGCAGAAAGGCCAAGACCTTTCTTTTTTTTTTGCTTTATGTGTATCTTTTGGGAGAAAAATTTGCAATTTCGCTCCAAGTTGACCCTTTTTTTTTTTACAGAAAAGAAGTAACGCTACAGGCTTGGATCAAACACCAAAAGCTTTCTAGCTTAATGCGTGAAGCTTTTCGAGGACAGGCACTCCTTGAATTCACCGCAAACAAATTTTTTTCGATAAATCAAAGTGGCCGGGCTACTTACATCAACTTTACAGCGAACTCGCCTGGAAACAGGGAGGCAATTTTAAGATACTGATTTTCAGTTAATAAAACATTTAATGGCGCCACTCGCAAGTCCAAAATTATGTGCGAGCGATTTCGGCGCATCGCGTGTATCTATCAAGTATGTGTTTTCGAGTGGAACTCGTTCGATTCATTAGGACCAAAACGATTCGAAATATCCTGCTACAAATTTCAATTTAAAATTTAAATTCGCGGTGAAATTCGATGATGCATAAATTAGATACAGTCTCCGAGTATTTCTCGAACGAGAAAAGAAGAAGGGGGATGTATATGTAAAATAACAAGCTCCGGCATCGAGTGGGTATTATCTTTCAATTTTCTAAAAATAAAGACTTTCCATAAGACTCAGCGTGAGCATGTTTTTTCTTCGTGCGTTCGACCCTCTCTGCATTCCGATTTTCTTTCGATATCTTTTCAACTTGTATTTTTCCATTTTCTCCGCACCTACGCGTGAAATGTTTTACAAAATAAATAAAAAAATGGAGTTTTGTATTCGATTTTTCAATCGTATCACTACATAATCGAGTAAAGGGTGTCGGAGTGCCTCCGAAATCACGTGGGCTTTTCTGTTCATTCGCATTTATAGTTCGTAATTCGGCTTCGTACATTTAGGGGCACGGACTACGAAGTTGTTATTTTCGGAATTTCAGCCGTGTATGCTCGTAAAGAAAAAGGGAAGGGAAATTCCAGAAAATTAAATGGTGGAAAGAAGGAAATCGCGTTGTGTTTGGTTCACAGGTATGACTGAAAATGGAAGAATCAGCTTACACGTCGAATTTTCTACTTTCTTCCTTTCTGTGTAGTGTTCACATTTGTGCGGTTGTTTACTCTCGCTTCCGATTTCACGCTACTCTTGTAAGCTCACCGTTCTGTTCGTATTTCTGTCTCCGATTCCATTCATCTTGTGTCAGCTTTCAGTTCCCTTCTCCCCAATTCCCACAAGACCTATATTTACATTCACTCGGCCAGTTCTTTCTACCTGCAGTTTTGCTCTGTACTTTATGGCTGGGGAACTACCTCGCTGTCTCAAAATCGATTTCGGTAATCTAAACTACATCAGGAAACGGAGATTCTCGACTTCGTGCGATAAAAAAATGCGACCATCTCAATTTTGGGAGAGAGATTGGGTTGCTTAATAGTAAAGGCTGCATCGTATCAGGAAATTTTAGTGTAAAATTTGCCGCTGCGCTGGGCCCCCCTTTCTGCACACACTCGCCCTTTCTTTCTGCACACTCTCGCGTCGAATGAACGAACGAAAGTGAAAGTTCTTTTTTTAAATTTGAATGCGCCGCAACGGTTTTCGTTTTGCAAACCCATTTACTCGTATTAATAACTGATGAAACGAACAGCCGGCTTTGTCCGAACACTTCTCCATTTCAAAACATCGCCTCCACATCAATGACGTCACTGACGTTAACGAAAGGGACGTATTGTAGTTCGCGTTTCCACGATGTCTGATGAGGTAAATCGTTAATGTTTGTCCGAGGATCTCTATTCGCATCCATAGCCCAGAAAAATTATAATTTGAATCCGACAAAATTTACAGCAAATTATTTTTATAAATCTCTTCGGATTGACCTCCTAATCGAAGAAACAAAAGTCTTCAATGATCCCGGTGGAGCATTTTGGAACTAAATGTACCACAAATGTCATTTTTTGTCCAAAATCTCGTGAACTATGAGCAATAAGTGACAGAAATCGCCCATTGTTTCTCGTTAAATTCTCCATAAAAAAGATCTTAGACAACTTTGTCGCAGCTACCTCTCAAACATCCTTAAAGGGGGGGGGGGAGTTCAAGTGCCAAATGTAACATTAGAATACATCAACTTCATTAACTTACGCATTATGAGGAAAATGGTAGACTTTGGGACACTTATTCCCTTTCATCAACTTCAGGAAACTTCAAGGGAGGCAGACTACTTCATAACCCATTTCCCTACGTACATACTCACCAATGAAAAATTTTGCTTCCTCCCCTCAATCCTTACGAATCGCCTCTCAACATTGCATTTCTCTGTGTTTTATAGATCTTAGGGGGAACTTTATTCATTTTTGAGCTTCTATTCGTTCGAACGATGAAAATGGGGCATCTGTTACAACTTTTTCAAGATCAGCGAATTAATCTTCGTCATTTTTTTCGAAAATCAAAATTGTGGCATCAAAAAGGGGAACTGATAAGAAAATTTCATCAAAAAATACAATATAAATATCACTTGTTAGGTTTCTGAGGTCACTGAATTCAATTTTCACATCAATTTGACCATCATTTCAAAACTGAGGCACCTCGAGAGCAGGAGAAGGGGCATAAAAATGAATATGACAAGAAACACATTATAAAGTATTATTTCCTCGGGAGTCACTTAATTCAATTTTGATGTTAATTGCACCCTTATTTCAAAATAAAAGGACCTGGAGAAGGGATACAGAAATACAAGTGACAAAAATTACAATCTAAATATAATCTTCCAAGTTTCGGGAGTCGCTGAATTCGATATGGACGTTCAATTCGTGAAACACTGTGTTTAGGGTACTGCTGCCTAAAATCGTACCACCTTTCTCTCGTTTATCAGCAAATCGGTTATTAATTAGCTTTTCCTGGGGGGGGGGGGGATTTGAAACTGCATGTAAGCTTCATAGCAGGGCAAGGATATAATGAGGAGAGGGGTCTACGAATCTGGGAAGTTGGCCTTTTCGGCGATTTTGACCACGTTCGGACCATCTGACGGTAGAATAAAAACTTTTTTTTTACATGGATGGAAAATTCGTGCATCAATTCGGTACTTCTTCGTGAGTTATCGTTTGGTTTCACTCATTTAGTCGGCATTTTGGAGATCCGTCCGCAAAATATGATAATCGTTGAGCTTTTTTCTTGCATGCATAAAATTGTGGTCAGCTTTTCGATTTATTTTCATTCCCAGTCACCTCCACCTCCTCCAGTGATACGGCTCGCGACGCCTTCGCACCCGGAAGAGCTAATAAAAGGCAGATGTCCTAATAATAGTGGGGAGGGGGTGTTGTACGATTTGGGCATTATTACCCTACGTGGACGTGGTCAAATTTCGGGCGCGATCAATGGGTGTTGCCCTCTCCTCTATCCTTCTGCAGACTCCCCAGAGAGTCCATAGTTGTTTTTGAGGTGTAAAAGACTAGTTACCAGGTTGACCCAAAATTTTGCGATTTTCGAAATGCTTTGTTCGATCATTATCATTGTACAGCCTACAACTGAGTTGAAGGAACGTAGCGTGCCCAATTCTGCCCAACGTTGAGCATCGGCCTCCCTCCCCCCTTCTCCACTTTTCACGATTTTCCGCAGTTCTTCCTCAAAGCAGTCCCGCTTTTTTATCAATTCATCCGCCATTTGTCATCTAGTTCCGGTTCTACCCTTCTTCCTTTTATGGTGTACTGGAACCCAGTCTAGAACTCTTTTCCCCCAGCAATTTGATTCGGATCTGTATAAATGTCCCGCATAAAATCAAATTTTAATTTCTTAATTTTGTAAGCTATGTCGCGGTTGTTTGTTTGCTCCATTAACTTCTTGATTCTCACCTTTTCCCTCTGTTTTATTCCGCAGACGCGGATCCACGGGAGAGAAAAATTTCCCCAAAAACCAAAAAAAAAAAAAGGAAAAATCTGTAGGGGATAAGAAAAATCTATGGGGGAGGGGGCAGCAAAAAAATTTACGCACTTTTTCTTGTGCCATTTCCCTTATCGTCTGGATCCGCACCTGTTCCGAGCACACTTCTCAACATTTTCGCTATGTCCTTTGTATCCTGTTTAATTAGTTTTTGGTAAATATCTGAACTTCGTAAGTCAAGGTTGGGTATGGTGTAGTGGAACGTATGGCGATGCACGCATGCCAAATTGGCCCCTGAGACACCGCACCCCCGGCACCGGAAACTACCCTTTCGGGCATCGCATCAGTGCCGAGGAGGCAAGGTTGGGTATACAACACTTCCTAATATTCTGATCTTGTTGTTTGTACTTATTTGACTTTTTAGAATTATTTTTTGGGACCAAAAATTTTTCCATGCGTTTGTTATTCTCGCGGAAATTTCTTTTTCTTGTCTACTTTCTAATGATACTATTTCCACAAGGTATTTGTACTCATCGACTATAGAAATTTCTTCACCCTTTATTTTAAATTCGACAACCTCCTGTTTCATTAACAGTTCCGTCTTTCTCAAATTTATTTCCAGGCCCATTTTGCTACTTTCCTCTCTAAGTTCATTAGTCATCCCCTCCAGTTCCTTCAAATGCTCACTCAACAGTACAATGTCATCAGCAAACTTGAGGTGGTTGAGTCTTCCCACGCCAATTTCTTGAACAGCTCCTCGAGAACTGCATTGAATATATTAAACAGGGGATCCCCCTATCTGACCCCTTTTTCTATTTAGAATCATTTTCTATTCTGATACAGGCTAATTCTTGCCTCCGCTCCATTCTGTGTATATAGCTTTTGAATTACTCTTATCCACTCCATTGGAATTCCCTGCATCTCCAACGCTTCCCATACTGACCTGTGTACAATCCTGTTAAGAGGGGGTGTGAGAGAAAGGGGAAATACCCCGGGCCCGGACTTTCAAGCTGGCCCGATATTTTTAAAAGGCCTGAATTCCAATCATACTGTACATCAAATCAGCAATCACTTCTTACACCATAAAAAAAACCTCTTATATCCCGTAGCTTATAATTTTTTCCTATCTGACAAAAGAACAAACTGAACTGAAAGGAGAGGGGGGCGTGGAAATACCCCCAGGCCCTCTTTTTCTCTTTACGGGGCTGTCTGTGTAATACTGAGTCGAATGCTTCAAAGGTCAATTACCGCGGTTAAATTCGGGGCAAAAGGGTTTTTAAACTTTGAACATTACAGACCATAGATCATAGAAACCAAGTAAAAGCATGAAAACGATTGTCTACTCGAATTTTAAAAACACTAAATCTATTTATCAAACTTTTTGGTTGAAAACCCTATTTCGAAAGCTTCACTGAGGGGGCAGAACCTAAAATGACTAATAATATCGTGTTGTACCAACATCGAAAATGGGATTTTTGGATACGCTAACTTCGTTTTTTGAAGTTGACTGTAATTCCTACCAATAAGGGCCCACAGAGGGCAAGAACAAAAACTTTAAAATTATTCTACATGTAGCTTTAAGTATATCGAAATAAGGTTTCTGTAGGCGCTGAATTCATTGTTGAGGTGTTTTCTCCTGAAACCATCACCGATAATAGTCCACGGGGACTGAATCATGCGGAATAATTCTAATAATAAATTCAGGGTCAACAAAAATCCTATTATATTGATAAACTTAAAATCAGGCTGCGCAGATATTTTTTAATAGAAAAGACTACTGCAGGTCGTTCAAAAATTTTTTTCAGCAAACTCGCATCTCGCTTCAAAAGTTTTCTGGACTATGTCAGGGTCGTAACCAGGATTTAAGTAAGGGAGTTTGCGATTTAGGCGGGCTACAAATACCTACCCCAAATTTATCCAACTGCCAACATGTATATAAAGAAAATTTGGCCAAGGAGGGGGAGGCTGACTCCCTCTCGTTCGGTACGGGTCTGGCCTATGTTATCAATTATTCTCGCCTACCCTTCCCCCTTTTCCTTTTTCCTCTCCCTGGATCTAGTCAAGTACTCTTTGTTAAAAAAAAAAAATGTTCAGGCTTTTTGTTTTCATTTGCTTTAATCTTTTTTACGATAATCTTGAAATTGATATTTGAGTGCCTTTTGTATGTATTCCATCTTTGTACATATCACATGTAATCATTTTTCTATTTTGTTCGACCCCGTGGGAAAAATAAAATCACGATACCACAACCTAGAGTGAAACAGACGTGTCACAAGAAAAGAGCCTTAGTGGTAACTGGACACTGAGGCCCTTTTCTTGTGACACGTCACATTTTGATTTTGTAGAGTGTAAATCTCAAGCGAATTTTGGCCTTCGCTATCATGCTTTTAGTCATCATTCATATGGTTATCTTTTATTGTCAGCTTCAGCATAACAAAAGAGCACTTCTTGACATTTTTGGGGAAAAGATAGAGTTCTCTTTTTTCGCAGCATCAAATGAGTATTCTCCTCTAAAAAGAGTATGATCTGGGCAGCCTGTGAGCTGTAAGTTAAATAATTTCAAAGTGTTCTTGTCCCTGTCCCCTGTGGACCATTATTGATAAGGGTTACGGACAAAATAACCTCGAAAATGACTCAGCCAAAAACCTCATTTTCAATATACATCCTTCCGCTGAGCTGGGAAAAAAGTTGAAAATTACATATTAATTTTAACGACTGAAATAGTAAAAAAAGGTTTCCACTCACAACTGTAGTTTTATGTACTAGAATGGTACTATCGGTAATTTTAGGTTTTAGGTTCTGTTCCCTCAGCGAAACCTTCAAAATAGGTATTTCGACCAAAAACTTTCGTAAGTGGATTTAATGTTTTTGAAATCCACGTAGACAGTCGTTTTTATGCTTTTACTCGGTTTTTGTGGTCTAAAATGTTCAACATTCAAAGAAGTGTACATTTTACTAGAAATTTAACAGAGCCTTTTGACCTTTGAATTTACTTTTTTTCCAAATTCTCGGTAAATACTCCATCCTTGCATTACCAAGAACGACCTTTTGTAATCAACTAATTTTTTCGATCGAAATTGATATTTTGGAAGCTTCAAAACGAAATTACAGATTTCCTTATGGGACATCAGTTTTTTCGACCAAAGTTGATGTTTTGGAAGTTTCTCGCGAAATTACAAATTTCCTTACGGAAAACCGGCCCCCCATGGTGGGATCCCTCAAAATTGTTCCATTCAAAAAAATTACTGATGGTATTTTAGACCAGAAGAAATAAGTGTAGTTACGGGCAGTAAAACATTTCAAAAATCGCCAAATTTTGGACCATCTTAACAAAGCAGTAGTTCCCAACGGGGGCGCGCCCCCTGGGAGGCGGTGTAGAGGTACCGAGGGGCAGCAGGCTTATTTTAGGTGGTCGGGAGCGGTGAGCATGTTTTTGTATATAAGCGTGACTTTGGAAAACTCCACTCTCTTATCTCAAAATTTAATCGAATCTATTTGCAACTTCAAGGCGATAAAGTCAATTTGATTACAACAAAATTTGTTATTTCTGCTTTCCGAAAAAAACTCACTTTGTGGAAGCACAATTTTGGTCGCAACAAGTTCAGCCAGTTTTCAATCTTGTCGGATCTTCATGAGCCTGAAGTCAGTGAAAACCTTTTGGTTATACACAGTTTTACTGTCAACACCTGGAGTCTCTGCACAAGGACTCTTCTGAACGTTTTGAGGATATTTTATCTCTGAAAATTCCTGAATGGATCATGAATCCTTTTGTTAATATTGAAACAGCTGCGGTTGAGGTTTAGGAAGAACTGACTGAACTTCCAACGAATGAGACGCTGAAAGCTAGCTTCCGCGATGGTGATAGCTGATAGACTCAAGGAATTTTGGCTTTAAGCCATCGCTCACCTGAACCTGGAGTGTGGAGTGTCGTGAAGAAGTTTTTGATTGCCTTCCCCTCCTCCTACCTTGTCGAGCGGATCTTATTCTTTTGATTTGGTTCAATCAAGTTCTGTTATCTGTTTTTATCGTTCTTCCAACTATAATTTTCTTTTATTGATTTTAGTTTTTAAAAAATTTCTTCTAATCTTCATTCTTCCCATGATAGGGGGGCGTTGGAAAATATTCAGTTCAAAAAGACTGAGAACCACTGCACAGTAACAGTTTTTGCAATTTACACCGATTTCACTTTAAAAACATCGTGTTTTTGTCAGAATTTTTACGGTTATCATTGGTAAGTGACGTAGCTACTGAAGTAAATACCTGACTGTAACACACTTCACACCCCTCCCCCTCCAATCTTTGCCTCATTTTGGAAGTGCTAGGTGGAACACAAGTTTCCCATCCTACTGAATCCAGAAACGTCACTTTCGATTCGAACTGACCGATTCGTATGAAAAATGGCTGGTTTCATCTTCTGAATTTCTTTCTGTCGACGTCAGAGTCCGAAAAAAGAGTAAAGCGTGTAGCAGGCACATAAGAGGATCCGACGGATATACCGAATGTTCGTACCCGATATCAGTCGAGAAGCTTCCTCGCGGTAAACGAAGTAAATACCAATACTTAAGACCTTCGCAACACGAGTTATCGATTTCTGGCACAAGAATCGAATATATATTCTACTTTAATCCGACGTGTTAATGCATCGTGTTCGTACACAACTCGTTCAGTGTAACCAACCGTGTGGCGTTGAAATATCTCACTCTCACCGGCACTGTCCATGTAAACACACATTACACCGAATCCACTAATGGGAGACATTGCACCAGAACGCCGTGCTGGCACCGCTAAAATTTTCGTCAATTTCGTGCCCTCTGTACCTACGACTCAGCACATCAGTTTTCACTCGTCATTCAGAAATCGCTGCCCTACGTCGCCCGAATAATGACGACTATATGACGTTTCGAAATCGCCGCTCTCCGGCATGTATCAGATCGGGCATATCCCATTTTCGGATAACTCCCAATTTTTACACACAAAATTCTGCTCGGAAGATCGACCGGTATTCGAGAGACGAAACGCGAAACACGTATCACACGGTAGCACCGATCCGGCCGCACCAAACTGGTTCTCGTCACAGCGATTACGGCAGCAGGTTCTGATGTGTCTCGTAATTAGCATTTCTCCGTTTCGTCTTTCGCTCTTTCGGTTCGTCCTCGAGGCTGCAGCCATCGCGTTGCCCAACTCCTCCGAATTCGACTGCGACCGCACCGGGCACGAAACAGCCGACCGAAGCTGCGACCACCGCGGCCACTCGCCTCGAGACACCTGACCAGCGATCACCGTGCGTTGAGGGGCTCGGGCTCGCCATGTTCGCCGGTCGCGACGCGTTCGTGCACGGACTTGCGATTACGTGGACGGCCATTTCGAGTGCCGGGCCCGGCGTGGACCGTGGAGCAGCCGATCACGCACACGAACATGAATTTCGCGCACTGCGATCGAGACGATCGAGTCTGAACGTGCTGCCGTTTCGGCCGCGCACGGTGTCGCACACGCCACCGCGTACCCGCGATTCGGAGCCTCGATCAGGTCGGACCGCGGGCGACGTAAGCGTTCGCGAAGAGAAACTCAGAAAAAGAAACGGCAGGTTACTTACGCTTCTATGCTTTTGGAGAGAGGCCATCGCTCCATCGTCGACTGGTATTTCATATTCTCGATCTGCTTCTTAAGAGCGTCTTTATCCATCGCAGATAACACACTGGCATCCATGGCGAAAGACCGCGCGCACGCTTTGACGTCGAGACGCTACTGGTGGCGGAGCGCCTGCGCACACAAACAAAAACCGACAACCAACAACGTTTTCTATGTGTAACACGGCATATTATAATTTGCCGGCGGTCTTACGATGCCGCCGCTGACTGCGGCCGCCCGTCCACCGCCGCCGCCGCCCCCCGCCATCACGGTCCCACCGTCGCAATCGATCAGCCGAGGTAGTATCGCGTCGCACACGTTTACACCGTGCGTTACCGTGGCGATGCGGCGATGCCGCGGCGCGTTTTTCCGCCTCGGTCGTCGGTCGCATCGGGCGACGCGTCGCCGACGTGTACGCGCGGCGAACTCGCCGCACCGGTGGCCGCCGAAGTGAAATTAACCGGAGGAAAATGATTTTTGGCTTTTGAGCGTCGCCCCGCGGACGCAGACCGGTGGGGGGGTGGACGGAGGTCGGGTCGAGTCGAAGGCAGTTGAAATGTCCGGAAGTCGAGGAAATTTCGGCGAGGCGGTTTCGCGTTTTGATGGTCGGGCGCGAATTAATTTGCAAAAGGTGGGCAGGTTGGCGCGCGAGAGCTGATTAGTCGACGCTGGTGTGCCGCACGTGTGGTGCGGCGCGGCTTGCGGATTCGTCGCTTTTCTTTTTCTCGCTTCGAAGGCGCGCGTACGTTAAAGGACCGACGGGGTTTCTCTTCTTCCGGGCGCAGACAATGTAGATGCGATAATTTGGTGAGGGACGTTACGACGCGGGGGCATTGTACTCTACCGTGTACGTAATGTCTGCTTGAGGGATGCAGAAACCCGTATACGGAGTGTAAATAGAGACCTCTTGCGAGGTTGGATCGACGCGAGGGAACGAGAATCTTCGAGTAGTGGGATCTAGTTTCCTAAAACATTCATCTTTACTGTGCCACTGATTTTGAATTTCAAATAATAAGGTTTTGATAAAACATTCGAGGAGCCAATGCCCGGGACCCCGGAGCAGCCATTTTTTGGGAGAGTTAAGTTATTTGCTGAAATTAGAGGCACGCAGTGGGACAGAATGAAATTCTATTTAGACATAAGCTGAAAAAACATATTTGGGTTATTCTTCGAAAATGTTAATATTTCAGTCCCCAGCAGTTATCTCACAAGCTATTAATGATACTGGCTCCCCCCCCCCCGTTGATAGATATGACTTAGTTTTACTTTTTCGAGTTTTCAGAAGAAAATTTGATCCACTTTTAATGGGTCAAAATTGGACGAAATATGCTAAAATGTCCGTCGGCATGACTGCCCCTCGAACAATTTATATATTTTTATTTTTTTTCTTCTAAATTTTCAAGCTGTATTAGAACAAACTGACAACGTAGTGCTACTTTAAATGGATGAATGAATCACAAGGTAACATTGAAATCGCATCTTCACAGGTGGGAGTTAGTATGGCCAGCTTTGAAAATCGTCCCTCGATTTTGTGTCCGAGGTGTGTAGGGGGGTTGAACCCCCACCCCCAATAATTTGGCAGTCAGCAAATTTTAAGGCTGTTCATTTGATCCTCCCTCAATAATTTGACAGTAGGCAAATTTTGAAACTGTTCATTGGAATTTTCATTTTTTATGCATGTTTATATATTTATTTATTTTCCTTTTCAATTAAAAAATATTTCGATCAAAAAAATTGGCAAATTTTTAATTTTTTAAACATTTTGTCGACGAATTTTTAGTTTTCAAAAAATATCTGTCGGCAAACTCTTCTTCTCCACCTTACCAAACTGAAAGTCAAATTTCGTTTCTGAAAACGGAGTACCCCGGACCCTTGTTAGAGACTAGTCAGTCAAAAGCAGAAGGTTTTAATCTGAGTATCGAACGTTCTAGTAGTTCACACAAGATGTTTCCCGGAACGGCGGCTATTTGTCAACGGGTGTTTTCACCCTGTCTATAATTTCATGACCATTGTTCACATCACACGTCTCCAGTACTCAGTACAAGGATATGATACGACTCAATCGACCCATGCCGCGTCCATTTTCTCCTATTGTGAATCCGTTTGGTGAAACTGGAAAAATTGCATATTCTATAGCGACTTCTAAGTCAGTGATTCACTCATTTACTCAGTCACTTGCTCACTTATTTAGTGATTCACTTATTCACTTATTCAATCACTCACTCACTCACTCAGTTATTCGCTTACTTATTTAGTGACTCACTCAGTCACTAGCTTACTTATTCAGTTATTCACACAGTCACTCAATCACTTACTCGCTGACTCAGTGATTCACTCAGTCACTCGCTTATTCATTTAGTGATTCACTAAGTTACTCACTCACTTGATCAGTGCCTCAGTGATTCATTCTCTCACTCACTCATTTGCTTACTTATTTAGTGATTCACTCAATTATTCGCTTACTTATTCAGTTATTCACTCAGTCTCACTCAGTGATTCAGTGATTCACTCATACCCTCAATAATTAGACAGTCAGCAAATTTTTAAGCTGTTTATTTGAATTTTTCATTTTCTAAGAACGTTTGTTTGTTTAATTATTATTATTTTTTTAAATAAAAATATTTTGATTAAAAAATCGGCGAATGTTCAAATTTTTGGAAAATTTCGTCGGTAAATTCTTCGTTAAAAGAAAATATTTGTCGGCAAATTTTCCTTATCCACCCCCCCCCCATTGAAAGTTAAGTTTCGCCTCTGCCATCGGCATGGCTCTTTTTCAACCAATCACAAAACAGGAGTTTCAATATTTTTTCGTCTCAATTAATGTTTAAATTGTATATTCTTATCAGAGCAATACGGTCCGCATATCAAGTCTCGGTTTTTTGTGACGAGACTCGTGCATTCGTGCATTATTGTATAAAATAAAGAATTAAAAAAAAAGTGTCTTTCAGCGTGGTCATCTTTATGCAACAATAGACGTTCATCATTAAAAAAAAAATTACATTTAATTAATAGGTTAGTATGCCTTTATCAACTTTCCATATAATTTTTTGTTTTGGAATCTACGAGTACTAATCGACGGCAGAACACTTTTTGTTCACTATTGTCTTTCGTTGATTGCTATGCCAAAATACAGAATTCCTTTACTGTCGGCCTAAACTTATCAATATGTTATACAGAATGCCTCTGAACGACTCCCATCAAAAAAAGTTCAAATATCCCCTCTATTTTCCTTCATGAAAAAACATACCTGAAATATCAACATTTTTGAAAAATTACGCATTTGCACTGAAGTGATAAAAAAAAAATCAATCTGTTCCATATAAGACCGACGGCTTCGTTTCAGTATTACTTGGGCCCAAAAATAAAGGTAGCGGCAGTGGCAGCATCGGCGGAACTAAGTTGTTCTAAGGGAAAGGGTAGGGGGCAAGTTCAAATATTCGTTGATTATTATCTCTATTTTTTATAGAATTGTTTGCTCGTTTGTTTGTTCATTCGTTCGCTAATTTGTTTGTTCGTTCTTTCGTTTGTTTGTTTATTTGTTTGTTTGAGGTTAACGCCTGAAATACAAGAACCGACAGTTGAATTTTTCAGAATATGTTCGTATAGGGCTAGAATAGATTTTGGGCTAAAAATGGTGTCCCTACCCCAGTCAGGAAGGATAATAAAAACCTGCCCTCTGTGCCAGTGTCGCCAGATTAGAAGTGTTAAAGAGGACCATAGTCACAGAAAACAGGACCAGATTGGACTAACTAGCTTTTTTGACTACAAGAAAGAGTACCGTCGGGGTAATATCGGACACGGGTGGTAATATCGGCCATTCATGACTTGTTTACTGATTATGGTACGAGCGCTCCTACAGAAGATGTAAGGTATGGCCGACATTACCGCCGGTGTCCGATATTACCCCAGCTGACTGTAACAGCTTGAAATAAATATGGGAGGTATCTTCAACCCTGACGAGAGTGGGGAGAGGAGAAAGCGGAGATACCCCGGGCTCGGACTTGGGGAGTGGGGTGATATTTTTTAAAAGGTCTGAATGTCAATGCTTACAGCTACATCATACTATACATCAAATCAGCAATCACTCCTTACACCATGAAAGAAACCTCTTATCCCGTAGCTTATAATTTTTTCTCATCTGACAAAAGAACAAAATAAACTGGAAAGAGAGGGGGCCCATGGAAATTCGTCCAGCCCTCTTTTTCGCTCTACGGGGCTAGGTATCTTTGCCTTAAACTTTGTTTTCTAAAATTTCTGATCGATTATTTGAATCTTGTCCAGATAGAATTATTTTCATTCTATTTTACAAAAAAAAAACAAAAAAAGTAAGTCGCAATTAAGGTGCGTTAAAAACAGATTCTTTAATTTAATCGATTAATTGATTATTTTTGATTTTTGGTCCAGGTATTTGTAACTAATGGATCACTTTTGATCAATTACTTTTCGATTAATTGGTTGTTTCTGATTCTCATTTATCGAAAATTAACGCTGATAATGAAACTTACGTTCATTTGTCCTGTTCGTTTGAAAAAAAAGAAAAGAAATACAATTAGTGGTGTCATGACGGAAAATTCCGGGATACTGAGTATCATTTGCTGCCTCCCCCCCCCCAAAAAAAAAGAGATGGAAAAATTTTTTTTTTAATCAAAAAATTGATTAGAAAAACACACTGAGTGATTTCAAAGAGGACGAGAAGTATTCGATTTTACATCGCTGTCTCTACTACTTTAATTTCAGTTTCTTGTGCCCCTACAAAAAAAAAACAAAAAAACTTGTGATACAATTTTTAAATACACTTGACGACAATGTATCTTCACTTTCTCCCTATTCTCCTTTTGTACAGAAAATACTAAATTATGGTAATCATGAATGTAAATATTTCACTCCATGAAAGTCGTTGTAGTGGACAAAATGGGACATAAAACCACCTGATCTTTAGATCCACTTTGCTCGACAATTTCTTTGAAATACTTCGTGTTTCCGTAATCACCCATATTGCCTCGTATATGAAAAATGAATATAACATGCATCGTAGTAACCTAGTAACTAGCAATGCCTTTGAAGAAAGTTCTTACACATTTTGCGATCAAAGGTTTCTAGGGGATATGGTTCATTCGAAATGTAACTTCCTCTTCTTCCCCTTTATACCGATCGATTCTGCTTCTATTATAGCTGGGAGCTACAGGCAGGGCCGGTGGGAGGGGGTCACCCTTCTCTCTCCTGTAATTCTTTATTCGGTAATTTTTGCAAAATTTTTGAACCAGTTTTTTTCTACACACCGATTTCACAATTTTTTTTTTAACAACACCGAATGAAAAAGTTAGAAAAATTCGACAAGTCGGAACTTTTCTTTTTTGGCTTCTACGGCTTATTTGGTAGCTCAGTCGGGAAATTTCAGTTGAGAAGTTAAAAAAATCTGAAACGTCAAAAGGTTTTTTTTTTTTTTTTTTTTTTTGCTTCGACGGTTCATAAAGTCGGAAATATGTGACTTCTATTCGGTAATTCGGCAATTCGGCATTTTTATAATTTCCCCCCCCCCAGTAAAAATTGCTCAAACCGGCCATGGCTACAAAAAATGGGTCGCGAAAATTGTAGAATATAACCAAGGATGCGTGGCGGAAGAAGGCTCCACGCTTGTGGATTTTTTCCTACTGAAAAAACTATCGTAAGTTGGCAAAATGGAAGAGATAAAGTAAGGGGCGGGTTGGCTCTATAAGTTCCTGAGAAATTTTCCTGTGGGTCGGTCTAATTTACACGATTTGGGCTAGTACATTCTGAAGGTAGGAAACATGGTGAAAGAGAAATGAAAATGAAAAGTTGAGCCGGTACCCTAGCATTTTCTCAGTAGTCATTAAGGTCCCAATTTGTCCCTGGATGAAGTTTTTCTTATTGTCTAGAGATCGCGGTTTAAATAAATTGGATTAGTTCGTGAAGTTGGTACCTCACAGTTGCTGTAAAAGTGGCAAAGCGAAGACTTTTTCTTAAAACGTTTCCACCACACTTATTTCTCAAAAAAAAAAAAAAATTCTGGCGTGTCTTTGAAACAGAGTTTTAGGTATGCCTCTAAGTGCCTGGAATTCAGGAACCCGATTGTTGGCGCCCGTGACTAGCAGAGTTGTCACATGGTGGGAGACAAGAAGAGGTTTCGTGATAGAAAGGTTTCAGGGGTTAGGACGGTTGGTTATTGTCTCAGGGTATTCATGATTCGTGTAAAATAGCGCTCAGTGATCTTTGTAAGTGGCAAACATTTTTTACCGTATCAAATACATTGGACTGCAGTTCTTAATTATATGAAAAACTGGGAGATGGTTTCTCGTCTCGTTCGAGAAAAAAAATTGACCATCAGTTAGGATTGGTCTGTTTTGGTTGAGCTCTTGTTCATAATCAAAAGCAACGATGCAGCAGTAATGTGTGATGTTTACTTTGGGCCTATCAGATCTTTTGAATAATTCACGAGATGTCTGGAAACTTTTTTCATCTTCATTTTCCAAATTATAAATTATACGATGTCATTTACATAGTTCGGAGAAAATGCTAATTCCAGGCATTATTTCGCTTAAACTTGTTTTTAAAGCGCATTTAATTAATAAATGTTCGTGAGATTATGAAGATGTTGGAAGAAATTGGACCGTTGTTTATTTATAGGTTCGACTGTATTCCATGTAATACAATTCGCGCTTAATAAAGCTGAATTATCTCAGCACCTAATTAATTTCAGATGAAGTCGCGAAAAAGAATGGGCTAATTTCTCCTCGTTTCGGTTTACACTGGAACCAAAAACTCAAGGGGAATTTCCATCGTATCCAAAAGAGAAAGGGGAAGCGCTAAGAAAAAAGTAAATATATGTACAACACGGCAAGGAAAAATCGAAAAGCGAAAAATAAACAGCGGTTTGGCCGCACACGTTGAAGAAAGCCGAAAGAAAGAAGAAAAAAGCAAGAGGTGAAGAAGAGTGCCTCGAATTATTATTTTAAATTGGAAAATTTGTCTTCAAATTACGGTTCAAGTTTTCGTTCCTTTGAAAGTTAATTGGTGTGAACAATCTTCTTTCGGCTAGCTCCACTTGAGTCGTTAATTTGCAAGTTTGAAAAACTGTATTATTTTGTAAGTGGCATTTTCAATCCTTTGATGTTTAAATCATTTGAACAACTTGTTAAAAACTCGATATCGCCACTGAATTGCACTGTGCGACGAGGAAACAATTTTGAATAAAATTTTATTATAAATGAAATGCATTATGTATAAGAATAGCCAGGAAAGTGTTAACCGAGTAAGTATTTGATGGTTTTATAATGTTCTCAGTTGGCTTAAATAGAGTCTTAACAAAGTCTGAACATAGTTTAGGAGCTTCAATAAGTTTTGATGCAGTCTTGCAAAGTCTTTGAAAATCTTCATGTTGTTTAAAGGAATATTGACGAGTTTAAAACAAATGGAAGGAGTTTTGAAAAGTGTTCACACAGAGATAACAAGTCTTGATACAGTTTTCATGGATCTTGATGAGTTTTAAAACGGTTCGAAGAAGTCTTAACGAGGCCTACAACGCAGTCCTGAGGAGTCAGTGCTACAGGTTCATCTTAAACATTGAAGAATTATTCTCTAGAATACACATTCTGTATAAAAATATTGTTTCTGCCTCACAAAAAAGAAAGAAAAAAAAAAAAAAAAAGGAAGCATTTTACGTAACCTTTACAAGCATACATTGGTGTAGTCGGCGAAAATATTGTGGGAGAGCAAATATTTCCGGTCGGTTGCCTTTTTTGGACGTGTCAACAATAACTATTCTCTCTTCTCCGAGGTAACCCACAAAAAATATTTTCAGTTTCTGAAATATACGCTCTTACATATTTATTCTGATAACAGACTGGAGCTCGGAAAATATACGAGGCAATTATTCCTGCTTACCCGAGTCGTATTTTCAAGTTTACGTCTTCTTTCTTGCCAACTTTCGGAGGGGAAAAAGAGAACTCGACCTCAGCTTTCCAAATAACCGAATGAAAAAAGTTGATGGGAAACTAACTTACATGTATAAGTAGGTAAGCTCAGTAGGATGAAATTTTTCAAAATGGCGGGATGTGTGTGTGTGTAGTATGTTGCTAATGAATGAGATTTTAGTTGCGAAATAACAGTAATGAAGGCCGAGAAAAACTTTCCTCTGTACAAATAACTATGATGAGAAAAAACTAAGAAATAAAAGAAAAACAACTATCGCAGCTAGCGCTCGTTAGAAAAGGCGAATTTTATAAAAATAAAATATTTTCGATAAATCAATAATTTTTGATTAATTAGATGTTAGGCTGATGGGTTTATAGTTTGCTATGTCCGTTCTCACTCCCTGTTTAAATAGTAATATAATAATTTCCACAATTTTCCACTGGTTAGGTACTTGATTTTTTCCAATTACCTTGTTAAATAATGATGGTTAACGTTGGTGTTAGTTCGTCTGCAAATGTTTTAAGTATGTAGTTACTCCCTTTTTCGGGTCCTACCGCTTTGTCCGTTTTCAGTTTTGTATGTGTTTCTGTTTGGAAGTTAGTTGGTACTTCTTCGTCGTTGTTATTTTTAAAGTCAAGTGTGTAACTTCCTTCGCTTTCCTCTTCATTGTAAAACAGTTAACAAAACAAATTAACAGGTGGAATCGTCATAAGACGAGACTGATCTTTGCTCCCCGTGTTAAAGGATATACTTAAAATATCGGTTTTGATCACAACCTCCTCACATGTCTTTGTTAGTGTGACAATGTGCGTAGGTAGCGTCACGAGCGCTCTCTGTGTTTCATTCTACGTACATCCCAATTCAATTTATGCCCAAAAAAAGGATGTTATTTCATTGTTTCGATTGATATTGTCGAATGACGTTATGTGATGACTGTTCACGAATAATAAAAAGTCTCTGGGGCAAAAAAGCACTTCCCAAAATTTTGTTCGTAATCGACTGCTTCTATCCCCACGAACGATGAAATAATAACGCATTATTTGAGCATATTGAATAAAACTGTTTAATGTGTTCAGTAGTCGATGCATTGTACGGACAACTGTTCCAGCCGAATACAGAGTCCCACTCGGTCCAAATTCACTTGACATGGAAATTCGATTTCGTTTGAAATAATATAATATCAGACATTTTATTCCACTGCTCTAAATCGATTATAATTATTAGATGGGTATTCAAAGCGAGACCAATAGACCACTATGATACATTCTTTTTTTTCATCGCATATTTTCGTTTTCTTCTCGATTATTATTTAGCACTCAAAAAGCGAACTCTTTCTTTGTCCGCGTTAACGATCCGAGATTCTTTTTAATTTCTTCTCCTCCGAAAGCCGTCTTCTATTTTTCTTGCTTTCTTCCCTTTTTCCTCATTTTTTTTTTCCTAATCATTAGAACGTTAAGCGCCGCATTGTTCGAATTGGGTTGACGGGGAAAAAGTCACTATTTTTTACTTCTGCTAACGAAATCAAATGTCGCGAAAGAAGGAAAAAGAAAAATTCCATTTAACTCGATGTTTTTCATTTAACCTAAAGTTTAGCCGCTTTTTATTTTTTCCGTTTATTAATTTTCATTCGTCATTGTCTCGAAGCTCATTTCGCGACGACAAACAAGCGAGTAAATTGTCATTTAATTATGTCACTCCGAACGCAGAATGCGGATTCCCGTACGGTACTTTCTCGCAGCTTGGCGAAAACTTTCATAGCCGAGCTTAATATTCGTATAATATATTTTCAAGTCCAGCACCCGAATTCGGCGACTCCTCTAAACAACTTCAGTTCGAGTTGCACTCGACTCGACCATTTTCAAACATCGTCACATCGCACCCTCCATCTTCGCTCACGTTCGTTTACCAGCCACACGTTCCTCGACGAAATCGATATCCCGATTTTAACTTTCCTTTTTGGTATACACTCATTATCATAAAATACTGTGTAGCGTCTGTTTAGTGCTAACTGCTAACCGCTGGAACAATCGCCGGAAATAGATTTTTTTTTAAATTAAAAAAAATAGAACTAATTTGTTTTAATTGCGGTTAGCTGCCCCTGTGCGACAGATTGCGTTTGGTAAAAAATGGTATCATTTATCATAAAAATATCAATTAAATTTGGTATGTAAGACAACAAGGATCAAATTCAGGATTGAGGCATGCCATTCATTTCCTCCAAACCCACTATAGCGCTATTGTGGAAAAAGAGGCGATTCCTAAAACCCACTATTGTGCTATCGTGGAAAAACAGTCGAGGTGGTAAGAATTGAATTATGGTTTAATATACTATATGGGCACCCGGGGCGCGTGCCATGTGTGGCACTCCTGAATCGCATCCCCTTTCCAAGGTAGGGAGATCTTCAGCGGTATATCACGTGGAAATTTCAGAAGCATGGATAACTCCTGTCGCAAACTGTTTGACGCTCGGTTGAGCCGTTGTGGAGTGCTCTCCCAAGGTCCACGAGCTTTCGTGTGCCTTACCCAGCGGGTTTTAAAGGCACCTCCGCAAGTCCGCATATTGGCACTGCTTGAGGCGGTACGCCAGTCTTTTTTGAGGTCTGGTTGGCCGAGTGGTTCGAGCCCACGTAGCAACTCGCTACATTTCGACCTAGGCCGGTTTTGTAGCAAGAAGAGAAGAAGGCTAAGACAGCCCTAACAGCCTCCCCGACGTCTCTGAGGTAATGCTCGAAAGGGCGGATTCCAGGGGTCGGGTTGAGAGCAAAATTAGAAAAGAAGCTCCACGTCTGGCCGCTTCAGAGCTCAACCCCCACAAATCAACCTTGCTCGGCACTAACACCTTGTCTCTTCTCTTTATGGTCGTTTGTACGTATAGCTCAAGTATTTGTTTGCCAGAATATTCCAACCAAAAATGGGATCGCTTCATCCATCTGTAAATCAGTACCATTGCTTCATTCTCGCAAGATATCTATGAATCTCCCTTTTCCACGGCACTAAAAGAAATTTTCTTGTAAAAATTACTAAGTTCTGGTAAGTCTCTGACGTTTGTAATTTCACGAATCTTTTCACTGGAAAATCTAGCAATTCTTTACTAAATTCTGGTTCTCTGTTAACAATATTGCTATAATTTTAGCAAATTTTGGTAGGATTACGGTAATTTTGGCGGTAAGAATTTCATTAGAGGTAAGGTAAAAAATGCCAAATGTTGATCTATTTTTTTCAACAAATGGGGCCGCTGCTGCTTCCGTATCAGTATTAAACCCTGAAATCGCAATTAATAATAAATTTAAAACTTCTACTTTCACTTTTTTCAGTTGACCTTTTGTAAAGTTCAGTCAGCGTTGACCCCCAGGGATTTCAAAGAAGATCCAAAAAAACAACATTTGACACCAGGTATCAAATGTTGATCCCTTGACGGATTTCAATCTCAAGCTCATTATATTTACCTACCCACTGAAACACTTCATACACTTCATTCCGGATAGTAGAATGTACAATAGTTTCCTTTCCAGACACAAAAAAATCAAATGTTGATCTGGTCAACATTCGATACCTAGGTTAAAATTTGACACTTAGGGGAGATTCAGGTAGATTGTCCATTTTTGAATTCAAAATCTGAAAAATGTTCCAAAAATTTCCAAATTCCCAGGGGGCAAATTTTCAAAACTTTTCGGCTACAAATGGTATAAAAAACCTTTCATATGGTTGGCCCCAAAATTTTTATAAGGCAAAATACTGTTGGAGCAAATTTTCGATTTTGAAAGTTTTTGGAACTTGTCTTGTTTGCACCTAGACTCCTTGTATGATTCATCACAAAAAAAAAAAAAAATGTTGCGAGCGCTCCAAGGAAGATTGATTGAACCGTGGAAAAACAAAAGGATCAACATGCGCTACCTAGATCAACATTTGGTACTTCACATTAATGTTTATCCGCTGAAACAGAATTTTTTCGAGAAAAAAAATTGTACGTCGTATACATCATGTCTTTTTCAGACGGATAATTTTCCGGAAAAGTTCACATTCGAATATCTTTTACGAAATATTTCAACGAAAATTTCAAAAAGATGAATTTAACAACTCTAATCGAAGTGTTTTACCCAGTTACATAAACTAATGTTGCTGTCTGAACCTGAATCAATGGTTACCTCTAGAATTAATACGTACAAATGTTTAACCCGAGTCTGCTTTACCTCATGGTGACATGTGTTTTATCAATAAGCGTGGTTTAGAGCGCTAGGATTTTTCCCAGAACAGGCCTTTCTCTTTCAAGGGTAGCCAAGTTGAAAAATTATTATGTTTTATCGAGCTTCAAATGGGTAGTTATCATTTATTTAGTGTGAAGCGTACAGTTCAACATCTCAGGGGGAGCAAGCCCCTCCCTGAGGCTCCCATGGCGTGGGTGGTCGATAATTGAGAAAGTCTGTTAAATCATACAATGCTCGAATGTGAGACTCTAGTGGTCTCTCTTTTTCTAATTTGCTCTCCACCCGAGTCCTGGAATCCGCCCTTTCGAGCATTACTTCAGAGACGTCGGGGAGGCTGTTAGGGTTGTCTTAGCCCTCTTCTCTTCTGGCCGAAAAACCGGCCTAGGTCGAAAATTCTGGCGAGTTGCTACGTGGGCTCAAACCCGGGACCTCCGGATTCTGAGACCAACGCGCTATCCACTCGGCCAACCAGACCTCAACACTCCCCGAGTATTGTTTAGGCGCTAGCGTTGTCTGTGGAAGGTCGGCTACACTATTGCGACTTTAGTGGTATCAGACTCGTTCCTAAAAAAAAAGAGGAAAGAACCCTTGGAGAAGTGAACTCGAGCGTTGAGGGTTGGAAGATTGTACTGATTTGCGTATTAATGTACACCTGAATTCGAGCATCCGTAAGCCTCCCAGAGGGCTGAACGTGCCCCCAAAATCAGTTTTTCCTCAAGAATATCGGAAAATGTCAACTATATAAGTAAACTTTTCAAACAAAAATTGTTCCACTTTAAATTCTGCGTAAAAATGGCCTCTTATAGTTTTTTCGTGACTGCCCTCAGAATGCCATAAATAGGAGGTGCAAAATAACGCTTCATTTTCCCATATATTGACACAAGCTTTATGGGGGAAAACAGAATTTTCAACTATATTTTTATTCTCAGCGACTTTAACAAGCAGTAGGGATGCAAAACACCCCGAGCTTGTTTTTCTACATCTCCATATATCTACTAATCCCTGAAATGGTTTCCTTCCCCTCCCTTCTATCCTAAGAAGAGAAAAAACGATTTTCATTTCTTTTCTCGAAGAGAAAAACAAAGCGCTTCTCACCAACTTTTTTTTTTCCCCCGAGTAAACATGTTTTAAATAATGGAAACGTTGAATTAACCTTCCTATAGTAAAAGAACCATGTTCTTCTCATTTACGAAATAGAGGGGATGATTTTCCTCTCTTTTCTAAAAAATGGATACGTACTTTTTTTCTCAGAGGAAAAAAACAGGATTGTTTGCTTCATTTTCTCCTTTTTTTCAATAAATTAATCGTTCTGCGAAAACGTAAAATTATTTATTTCCCCACCGTTAATTTAAAAAAAAGTTTATCATTTTGGAGCAAAAATTACGGTCTGGTCGAATATCTAATTAGCGACCCAAAAAACTACTCTCAATGAGAAAGAAGGACAAATCTAGGGTCAAATTGGGGCTATATCAGAACTTTCATTAATTTTCGAGCTCAGCGACACATAAGAAAACCTATTCCAGTAATATATGCAACTATTTCGGCGAAGTCGAACTGGTCCATCTGAAGAAGTCAAATTTAGATATTGGAGCCAATCGGAATCGAATGCAAAATCCGTCTGAATTTTTGAAATCGGTGGTTCAAGAGACCCCTTTTTTGGTACTTCTTTCAGTTCTTTCCTCACAGTTTATTTGGACCTTTCTGAAGGGGAAAAGTTAACATTGGAACACCAATTGGTGTCTAATCAGAAATCTGACTGAATAGTTGAACTCAGCAACACAAAGAATCATACTTTGTTCGATTTTGTAAGTTGAATACATGTTGCCCATTTGAAGGGGTCAAATTAGGACTGTGGAGCCCGAATCAGAGTTGAATTAAAAATCTAACTGAATTCTCGAAAATGGCTACCCCAGAAACAACTATTCAGATCCCATGTTTAATGTTTTCAGTAAAGTCAAATGAGTCCATTTGAATGACTCAAATTTGAATTTTAGGGCCTACATCGTGGTCGAATGAAAATTTGATACAAGTTTTGAACTCAGCAAACTCAAAACCTCCCTATTTAAATACTTCGTTCAATTTTCTCAACAACGTCAAATCGGTACATTTGAAGGACTTAAGTTTGAATTTTACATTCTAGCCTCCTTTGAAGGGAAGTAAAATTTTTTCATCCTGAAGTAACCTAGACCTTAGTCGTTGAAGATAACCGATGGTCTCATCTTCATCCGACTTCGCAATAAAAAAGAGTAGGGGAGGGACCAATTTGTGAAATACCCTGCATGTTAGCGTGGTCCTTGTGTATTATTGGTGAAAAAATTTCATGTTTTTAGTCCCCCCCCCTTCCTTGGTTAGTTCTAAATAAGAAGAAATTCTGCAAAATTTGAGTAAAACCAGAAAAGATTAACCTAGGCTGCAAGGGAAGACTCTCCATATAAGCCTACAAATTATTTTCTTCCCCCAAATGGAGGTTTTGAGGGTCACTAAATTCATTCAGAGGTTATTCCCCCCATTCAGTCAAGGCCATTCCTTTGATTTAGTATTGTATGCAAAACTAGAATCAATATTTGCACGGTTGAAGTTTCCTGAATGTTACATATCACATTGAATTCAGACAAGGTATTTTTATGCATAGTACTTGATTTAGGATGCTACATATTAGACGGAGCATGCGGGGCCTAATGTATTCCTCTCCGTCTTCTAGTAGCTAACAGAAATTAGTTCACACTGGGATGAGGGACAACCGTTAGATCGGCTCCATGAGTTAGAAAAACATACCTGCAATGTTTGGAACAAAATCGGAAAAGGTTAACCTGTGCGCAAGGGAGAGAAGGTACTACGGGAATTAACGTTGAATTTTGGAATTTGAAATTCTCAAAGCCACATTGACCACGAAGAGCATAATTTGATTGCATAATCTTATAATGTTGCTCTGTCAATGATCAATTTTTTGTACAAGATAACTAAAATGCGTCACGTATAATTTACTCGTACTGTGCAATGTAACACATCTTCTTCACTCTCAGGTCAGCAGCTCATAAACTGTAAGCATTCAGCGTACCCAGAGATTTTTTAAGTAAATTTATCACAGAGGTTAACCTCCTGTAGAGCCTGAAGGGTTGAGGAGAGAAAAGAAACAAACTCAGAAATGGACTCAGGGACTAAAAAAACCTTACTAGTGACATAACGAATTTAGACTTTGCCGAAATTGGAGTAATTGGAGATTAGCTCCCTGTGGAGCTTCAGAGATGAATGGAAGGTAAGAAAAAACCCTTGAAATAGATTCAGCGACCTAAGAAACCATACCACTGATGTACAGAAGTTAGAAATTGACGGAAATTGGAGTAATTGAAAATTAGTCATGAAAGATTAGCCATCCGTGGATCCCAAAAGGTTTAGAGGGGGGGGGGGGAAGAATGAGGGTTGAAATGAATTTAGCAGCCCTTAAAACCGTTATCTGGGAAATATTTTTAAACTCATATGGGAAGGCTCCTCCAGCGCTCATAATAACCTTAATTCCGGTAATTTACAATTTCTTAGTTACAGGCTATTTGTTTACTGTTTAATTACTGGACGCCCATTCCAGAGCATAGGTCTCCCCTACCTTTTGCCAGATCCCTTTGTTTAATGCCACACTTCTCCATAACGTTCCTAGTTTCCTTTCTATGTCTTGTCTCCATCTCGTTGCTGGTCTACCCCTCCTTCTTTTATTACTATATGGTGTCCAATCAGTTAATCTCTTTGCCCATGAGTTTTCATTCTAGCTAAGTGTCCCGCATACCTTATTTTCAGCAAACCTACTGTCTCAAGCAGTGGCGTAGCTAGGGGTTTCCCAAGGAGGGGGGGAAGGGAGAAAAAGTCGAAAATTGGTATTTTTTCAAAATTGCTAATATTAGAGGACTATGTAAAAATATTGGGGGGCACATGCCCCCCTGTGCCCCCGACGCTACGCCACTGGTCTCAAGTATATCTCCTGGTCTTGTTTTACTCCTAATTTCCGTATTCCTGATTCTGTCTTTCATTCTTATTCCCAGTAAGCTTCTCTCCATATTTCGTAGTATTACCTGAAGTCTGTTTGCTTTTTTTTTTTTTTGACAGTACACATGATTCTAAAATTTTCATTTTGTATGCCACTTTCATTTTCCCTTTGAAAAATCTGTCCTAGTGCCCAATAACCCCTCCATGCCTTCAGGGGCGAAACTATAGGGGGTGTGGGGGTTTAACCCCCTCCCCATAATTTGGCAGTTGGTCAATTTTAAGACTGTTCATTTGAATTTTCAATTTTTATGCATGTTTGTTTGTTTATTCGTTTTCTCTTTAAAAATATTTCGATTATAAAATTGGCAAATTTTTAATTTTTTAAACATTTTGTCGGTGAATTTTTAGTTTTCAAAAAATATTTGTCGGCAAATTTTTCTTCTCCATCTTTCCAAACTGAAAGTCAAATTCCGTTTCTGAAAATGGAGTACCCTGGACCCCTGTTAGCAGTGGCGTAGCTTCGTGGGGGATGGGCACAGGGGCACGCCTCCCCCTCCCAATATTTTTACATGGTTCTCTAATATTGGCGATTTTTAACAAATACCGCAATTTTCGACATTTTCTCCCTTGAAAATTTATTGGGCCCCCCTTTGGGAAACCCCTAGCTACGCCACTGACTGTTAGAGACTAGTCAGTTAAAAGCAGAGGGTTTCAAGCTGAGTATCGAACGTTATTTGAAAAGTTGAAACAAAGCTGAAATGTGGAAGACATTTCGAAAATCTGAAAGTCGGTAGCAAACGTTGAATTTCAAATTTCAATGACTATTCGGACTGCCAGCGCGACAGAGTCGCCCTCTATAATTTTAGGCGCGTGAAAAAAAAGGAACTATTGAAACCCTACATATTTTAGAAAAATTCATCAGATTGAAATGAAAATGGTCTCAATGGACGGAGAATTTTATGTATTATAAATTCTGTCCTAATCATTTTTTCGATAAACACTTTTGTTTTCATAATATTTTGAGATTTCTTCGTATTCCTGTAAATGAAATATTCTCCTTGATCAGGGTTACATTCTGTAATGTAGTTATTCCTTCACTTCCTTACACTGTCACTTACTCAATAAGTCAGTGATTCACGCACTTACTCAATCATTCGCATACTTATTTAGTGATTCACTCAGTTAATCAATCACTTACTCAGTAATTCACTGATTTACTCACTTTAGTTCAATTACTTCCTCACTCCATCACTCAGTCAATAAGTCAGTGATTCACTCACTTACTCAGTTATTCAGTCATTCTCTAATTAAGTTATTCATTCACTTCGTCACCCCCTCACTCACTGAGTCAGTGATTCACTCACTCAGTCAGTCATTCGTTTACTTATTTTGTGATTCACTCAGTCACTCGCTTACTTATTCAGTTATTCACACAGTTACTCAATCATTTACTCAGTGACTCACTGATTCACTTAGTCACACGCTTATTTATTGAGTTATTCACTCAGTTACTCCGTCACTCACTCAATCACGTACTCAGTGACTCAGTGATTCACCCAGTTACTTGCTTACTTATTCAGTTATTCACGCGGTTACCCAATCACTTACTCAGTGACTGAGTTATTCACTTAGTCACTCACTTACTCATTTAGTGATTCACTCAGTTACTCACTCACTGACTTAGTTATTCACTCATTCTGTAATGTAGTTATAAAAACTTCACCTTTTGGTCGCAGATAAGAGTAGTCGATACTAGCGCTGTATGGCCCGAATAGGAGGGAAATTTAGTCTGGAACAAAAGTAAAAACTCCATGTATTTTTCCCATAAGAACGAAAGGGAACTTCTGGCACGGATTCTCCTAATCCAATCGACAGAAAACTTTGTATATATTTTTTTTTAAATTTTATTTTATTGGAATCAGTTTAGGAGAAGAATCAGAGGAAATTCAGAAAAAAAGATCACCAAGAGTAAACAACGACCACCTCAATGTGTAAAGGAAGTTGTGTGTTCCTCTCGAGTATTTCTAACATCCTTCTACCTTACCCTCCCAGAATAGAGAATAGGGTATGCTCATGTGCGCAAATGTGAGTGTTCTGGGGATAAGGTTCCAATCTGCATTTGCAGGGACGAAACGATGGGGGGGGGGGTGAAACCCCCAATAATTAGGCAGTCAGCAAATTTTGAAACTGTTTATTTGAGTTTTCCATTCTCTAAGAACGTTTGTTTGTTTATTATTATTATTTTTAAAATTAAAAAATATTTTGATTGAAAAATCGGCGAGTTTTCAAATTTTTAGAAAATTTTGTCGGCAAATTTTTTGGTAACAGAAAATATTTGTCGGCAAATCTTCCTTCTCCACCCCCCCCCCCCCAATTAAAAATGAAGTTTCGCCTCTGCACGCCTTCTTCCTTCTTTCGTGTAGTTCTTTGTTTATCCCCTGATCAAATGACATAATCCGCCCTAAGTAAGTGTATTTCCATCCCATCCACGTTGAGGTTTTCTTTAGATCTATTGCTCATGTATTTCGTTTTGGTTAAATTCATCTGGAGTCCAGGTTCTTCACATGCTCTTGTGAGGTCTTTCGCCATTCCTGTTACTTCCTCCCTACTGGTTCCTATCAGCACAATGTCGTCCCCAAATCCCAGATTACTTAGTTTTTTTCCATCTATGTTCATCCCATGGTCTTTCCAATTTAGTTTTCCAAATGCCCATTCCAGCACTGCGTTAAACAGACTGGACGACAGGGGATTTCCTTGTGGCATTCTCATTGAAGTTTTTTATTATTTTCATTTCGAATTCTATAAATCAATGTTAATTTCATAAGAATTTCTCCTCCTTGCGGCACAGGTCAACCTTTTCCGATTCTACTCAAACTTGGCTGAATTTTCTTTCTAATATTTGGAACTGATCCTGGCACGATCTATTATGAAAAACAAAATTAGAAAATAAGTACCACCCTGATGTTGTGTATACATAAGAAACTTCGTATTCTTTTCGACATGAAAGTCAAGAAAAGTTTACCCCGACCCCCACTCTCGGTGTCCGTGAGAAAACCAATAACTGATTTTAAAAATCAGCTAATACGGATATTAAAGAGAGCGACATGAAATTCCGGAATCAAATTTGCAATTCAAGGTTGTGCCCGGGGACGAGTAAATAAAAAGTAATCTCATTTTTGTCCTTTTTGATGCCGTGTTATCACCTGTTGAACACGATTAAGGGCGACCTCTTCGATGAAGCAGACTGGAAAGAGACGGCTGTACAGAAAAATTTACGTCGTGTATGTTCAACTTTGGTGTTTCAAAGCTCACCCCGGTGACACCTCCGCCCTTTCCGGCGCCACCGTCTCATATGACACAGATATATATCTTTCACTCCGTCGGTGACGATTTGTTTACTCTAAAGATGTCAAGTTTTTGTGAAATTGATTCGCAAATTATACTGTACGCGTCTTTGACGTAAGTTGGGGCGTATTTTAATTTCGTCGCAGTTTCGTAGATGTGCCACGATAATTGAATTAGTATACAGCGAGGGAACGAACAGAGCAAAGCTCGTTACATACGCGAGTTTCATTTTGAACACGAAGCCTTTAAGTGCATCTAGCTGTGCGAAGATTATCGTCTTAATGAAGAGTCTAATAATGAAGAAGGAATTAATCGGCGTAGTTGTATACAGTTTTGGTATTTCGAGTATCTCGCCCTCGATGGTTTCACACAACAACGGTGTTTCCTTTTTCGATCTGTCTTTCCGATTTGCAAAGTACAAGCCAATGTGTATTGTTTTCTACATCTAGCACCAGATCATCTCGATACTCCCGGACAAATTATAAGATTACGCGATAAAATGCTCGCTGTTGCGAGCAACTCGAAAATTTTAATACAATCTTTCTGAAAACTTTTAAATTGGGTTCAACTTCCGGAGAGAAAAAGTTTCTCTCGAATGACTTGAAACATTTGAGAATGAAGAAGTTCGTAATTTCTTAAAATCTTGAAAATATAATTTTTTCAAATAATAAGGGGAAATGTGGATGGAGCATTTTTTTTCTCGGGGAAAAAGTAATTTGCCAACTTCTCTGGTCGATTTTATGTAATCTCGAAGTTTTCAGATTTGTGCGCAGCTTTGACTCGTCCCACCATCAATGACCGAACTGCATAAAGAAGTTCCAAAAATAATTTTAAAAACCCTTCGATAAGGCAGGCTTATAATTTAAACAGTGCAAATAGTTAGAGATGGATCTAGGTTTTCTGAAGTCTGTTCCTATTCATAGACCTAGTAGTACATCTACGAATAACAGAGGAAAACATTCTTGGAGAAGTAAATTCTGACACAGGAGGTTGAATGATACATAGAACTGGGGTCAGTTTCCAGAAACTGAGAATATTGAAGCAGCATTTCCTTTTTTGTTAGACTTTTATTTTTTTTTTAAATTATTAAAAAATTTTTTTTCATAATTTTAGTTTATATGCATTAGGGTGTCCTTTATTTTACAAGTTTTCGCCATTTGATTAAGGTCGCACTGAAATTTGTTCCAATGGACCTAGAAACTCGCCATAAAAAAATCTGAGCTCAATCTGAGGTCATTAATCCGTGTCGCTTTTGACCTTGAAGTTACGTGTAATACTGAGATTTTACAAAAAACCGCGAATATCTCGGAACATATCAACTTCAGAACCAAAATGCATACAATATAAAATGTTTTCTGTTACATTTCCTATAAAAAAGATCCTATACAACTTCTCTCTAAAACACATATTTACCGAGATAATCGCAATAATGTGTGAAAGTTTCGAGGTCAGAGCTTTGACATAGCCATTTAAGGGCATAAGCCTTTGTGACACGTTTTTCCAATATGTTTTATTTTGGGCGTTGCTGGCCCAGTGAGGACCTACATACCTCTGAATTTCGTCTAGCCATCCTGTATTAGACTGTCTTCTGTTTCTTTTATTGCTTCTAGGTATCCATTGGGTGGTCAACAAGCACCATCTCTCCTGGCCTTCCTGGTTATATGGCCTGCATATACTTGAACTTGAGTTTCTTGGTACCAAACATTTCGGATTTTGACTTAATTTTATCTGTAATTTTGATTTTCAACACATTTCTCATCATTGAATGCTGAGTTGTTTTTAGCCTGAAAACTTGTTTCTTGGTTAATGACCATGCCTGACATCAGTATCCCAAATATTCGCATTATACACATGTCTAGAACGTTTATTTTTGTGTTTAATTTCATATTGCTTTTGAGTATGTATTTTTTCGTCCAAAATACTTTCCAAGAATTAGATAATCTTGCCCTTCCTTCGATTCTACCCCCTATAAAGAGATGATTTGTCCTAGATATCTGTATTCGTCCCCCTTTGTTTATTACTAGGTTGACTATTTGGATATGATCTACATGTTTTTTATTGGTCATTATTTTGGTTTTCGACTCGTTCATGCTCCGTCCCACTTTCGCGCATTCTTGCCTCAGATCATTTACCATTTTTGCTAATTCTATTGCAATTTTTCCTATCAGCACAACATTATCCGCGAACCACAGATTGTTTAAAATGTTTGTTGAAAGCGAGTCACCCTGTTTCAACCCCCACTGTATCCGGAACGTTCCTCCTTTTTTATCTATTTTTATATATGCTTGTCCATCTTCACCCCTTGAACGATGAGATGAAGAAAAACATGTGCAGGTTGCTTGTGCGAGTAAGAAAACGTAAGTACTTTAAAATGGACACATGTAGAAGTGTTTGCGATTGTTAAAAGCTTGTATTTGCAAGAGGTAGGACTGATGGTCGGACCCTAGTGATAAAAAATTTGCGGAAGAGCCTAAAATTGAAACGTTAATTAGGTATCCATGAGCCATAACTAATTCCAAATTCAATGATTGAAGAAAACCAATTTTGCGATCTAGGGTTAACAAACTATTTTTATTGAGTCTAGAAGCATCCTAAGATTCCGTTGAAGACTTGGTATGGTGGACTTGAGATGATGTATATCAACAATAGGAAACGGCGATTTGTCCATAGGAAATGACCCTGAATTCTGAGAACATGTGACTGTTCCTTAACAGCACAATGTTATATCTTATGCGTAAATTGTTGTCTATTGTTGATATACTCGTACATACATAATTCGAGGTCTACTCTATAGTAGGTACCAAACAAACTGTCATGGGCAAAGCCAGGCTGGGGGAGGGGGCAAACTGGGGCGCTTGCCCCAGTAGAAGGAGACTGAAGTTATATTGTAGTGCGCATTACCCGTCATTAATAGATATTTCAGCCGTAAAATAATTAAAAAACCTATGTTTTTTGGAAATTCCACGCATTTTTGCGTTATTGCGATAAATATGTTTTCTAGAGAAAAGTTGTATAGGACGTTCTCATAACGTTCTTATAGAAAATTTAACAAAGAACATTTTATGTTATTTGCATTTTGGTTCTAAAGTGAATATTTTTTTAGATAACTGCGATTTAGCTAGTAAAGATCGGTTTTAAAAGAGAAAATAACAAAAGCCACGTTCCTTGAAACTTTCACACATTTTTGCAATTATCTCGGTGAATATGCGTTCTAGAAAAAAGTTGTATCAGATTTTTTCTATAGGAAATATAACAAGGAACATTTTATGTTATATGCACTTTGGTCCTGAAGTTGATATGTTCCGAGATATTCGTGTTTTTTTTTGTAAAATCTCAGTATTACACGTAACTTCAAGGTCAAAGCGACACGGGTTAATGACCTCAGATTGAGCTCACATTTTTATGGCGAGTTTTTAGGTTCACTGGAACAAATTTTCAGTGCGACCCTAATCAATTAGCGAAAACTTGTAAAATAAGGGACACACTAATATGCATGTACTAGTAACAGAGAATAAGTATTCAACAAGTTAACACAGGAGTATAAATTAAGGGAGGAGGACGACTTTTGTCCACGACGTTAGACATACTGTCCACAGCGAAGGCACTGATATCCACAACTACGGACAAAACAGCTTCCAGAATTTCTTTTTCCAGGGAACTTTTGAAAATTGGGCTATCACATACGACAATGACTACGATTTGGCATTTGGATCATGTTCAGGGATCAAAACTGTACCAGTATTACCATTTGTTGTGCTGGAAAATGTATAAGGCACATATATTTGCCCCCGTCAAAAACTGACGTAGATAATGGACTGAAAACCTTAGTAACCGAACTTTACGCCATTCTTCCTGGAAATGTGAAGTCATTGACAGCAAATTAAACTTCTTAACTTATATTTCCAATCTTTCTATAAACCAGGTTAATTGAGACGAGATGGTAACATCCACGACGATGGACACCTACCTCAACATGCTTTTTCCATTTAAAATATGGTAATGATCCAGATGGGATTTGTTACGGATGTTATTCTATGTAACCCAAAATACCCCCCCTCTCCCCCCTCAAAAATAATAATAATAAAATAAAGTGAATTAACGTACAAAAACAAGGTGTCTACTGAATTTGGGAAACAAAATATTATGACTTTTCATGACATTTTTTCAACACTAACATGGGGGATATAAGAAGAAAATGGAAGGGGGCTGACTCGACCCTTCGCATCTCACCGGGGACTCCGCCTTTTGACACCCTCCTCCACCACCCCCTTTTGATTAATTTTCTGATAAACCAAAGCCTGTATTGCGGAACTTACATTCTGCACCTGATTTTCCAGTAGGGGATATCTGAAATAAGAGAATATTTTGAGGGTGCAAGTGTACCCTACATTTCAACTGCACAAAGCTTGGATTAAATTTTTTTTTTTTAAATCATCACCAGAATAATACTTGTTGCATACTTACATTTTTCCTTTAACGACATTACAGTAGTATGGATTGCAATACAGATGAGACAGTCTTAAGAGAGTTGAAAAATGCCCATAGTTTTGCCCCTCTTTTTGGGTGGTTTGAACATGCAATCTTCTGTATTTATAAGCATGCAGAAAAACAATAAATTCCCCAATCTTTCCTGAAAAAAATAACTTCCTACCCAAAATTTCTTTTCTTCCCAAGTTTTTCCCCCCGGGAATATTCCCACCGCCCATCCCTAAATAAGAGGCTCTTCGATTTTTTCACAGTGCGCTTGTGATACTTATCGCTCCTAACTTTCCCACGATTAGCGTGAACGAGACTTACTTCAAAATGAAAACTTTTTGAAACTGTCATTCATATTATAAAATTTGGTTATTCAACTCTGCTCATCAGAAGTTTCCATTTGACCCACAAATAATGCGGCAGAGGAGGGCTGGAAGGTCGATGTTTCTTTAATAACTTTTGATTTTGCTTAATACTAATTATTGAATGATATTTGTGAAAATACGCCCTAATTACACCTTTCAATCGGCATTATGAATTACGACTTGGGAAGTATTGTATGAAGCTAAATGCTGAATGTAATTGGCTAGTTAAATTCTGTTCCCAAACAGTACTTTCATACTTTTTCAAATCAAATTAATTTTGTCAGTTAACTAAGTTTAAGTGTTGATTTCGAGCTTAAATCGGGGCTTAATCGGAAATCTAACGTGCTATTTGGAATCAAAAACAACCTTCCTCAATAGAAAAACGTCTGTCGATATTTGATTCACTTTTTCAAGCCGGACTATTACACTCTTTTTCGATATAAAATATCAAGTTTGGTGTTCAAATCAACGCCCCATGAAAACGCCTACCTACATTATTCAATAAGAAAGTTTCAAAAACCCCTATTTTGACACTTTCTTTGTAAGTTAATTTTAGTCATTTGAAAAGAGTAATCCTTTTTGACATTGAAGCCCATATCATATCTAAATGGAAAAGTTCAATGCAATTATTAAAATAAGCGATTCGAAAACACCTATTTCGATATATACCTACTTTGATTTTTGGAAGTCAGATCGGAGTCGAATCAAAGATTTGATGCAATATTCGATATCAGTGCCCTTAGAAGACACATATTTCGATGCTTTGCTTATTTCCTGTAACTAATTTAATTTTGACCCTTTCTAGGTCCGAAGTTTAGATTCTGTTGTCCAGTCAGAGTTAGGCCAAAAATCAGTTGCGATATTCGAAATCAGCGACTTAAAGAAACCTGTTTCAATTTTTTGTTCAAATTTTTAAGTTAATTTAATTTTACCTATTTTGAGTCTAAAATTTGGATTTCTGGGCCCGATGTGATATTCGAAATCAGCGACTCAAGGAATCTTTATTTCGATATCTTTCGGTACCTTTCCATTTACGATTCCAAAGTAGATCATACGTTCAAACTCATTTTCTGGGGGAGAAAAACATTTTTTCCGGAAAAGAAACTAGATTTCGTCATTTGAAGATCCACCTTCCCCTCCTCCCATAAACAGCTGACTTCGTGATCAAAAAAAAAAGGAAAGTGCAATTTGTAAAACACCCTGTATGTGTTGAAATTAGTAATACTTAATCAATACCAGCTTTCTTGGGAGATATTCTGACAGGGAGGAAATGGAGTAGAGCTACCTCAAAGACGGATTCAGTGACAAAACAAAAAAAACAAAAACTTATTTAGCAATGCCTATTCTGAGCTTTTTTTGGAGCTTTCCGAATCAGAAAATGGCCGGTTTTATCACAATTTTTCTGTGCTCCCCCCTCCCTCCAAAAGAAAAATACAATCTGATTTCAAGTATGTAATTTTTAAACGCATGTATATGTACCGTTATTTTTTGGAACTGCTCAAAATTTTTTGGAGGTGACTTGTAAATTTTTGGTAGTATTGCCCGTTAGAATAAGAGCGTTGTTATTAAGAACATATTAGACATTTAGTGTTAATCAATAGGAGCCCCTCTGTAGAACCGGAAGAGTAGAGGTTGGAAAAAATTACTAAATGGATTTAGTGACCCAAAAACACCATTTCAACGTAACAGGCGTTGAACTTCGTGTTAATCAACAGGTCTGTTTTTCTGGATCACTTGCAGCAACTCTCTCCGCGTGAATATAAATTTTACATAAATCGTGTAATCGTTCTGCCTGGTCACTTCCTTGTAGCACGAGCGTGAAACAAACGTCTTTTGTCTCCTGCATTTCTATACACTTCTGGTGCGTGACCTTTTCAGTACAATCTTCTTCTCGACTCATTTTTCTTTTCTTGACCGATCGGCCGTGTAGGACATTAGTTTAATCTCAGTTACAGTGCAGTCTTAATTCAGTTTTAGTCCAGTCTTAGTACATTTTTTACAATCCAGTTACACTTTATATTTTTTCGCACTCTGAAGACCCGTTTTGCTATCGTTCAATACACTCGCTTTTTACAGGCTCTCGTTATTTTGATTTCAAATGCCCTCGCTGCGGTCCGGACTAAACACTTCACTTTCTCGAGTAATTTCCAAGAAACACGCACACCCTAGTGAGCATATTTGGTATATCTGCCCTATCGAATATTGAAAATGCGAAATTTGAACGTAAACTTGTGCAACTCTATCCGAGAAATCGATCCAAATGTAAAAAAGTGGATATTTCCAAGTTCTATAGCATTGGGAAGCAAAGACATGACCTAACTATAACGCAGTGGTTTTAAGTAAATTTTTGAGTTAATTTCTTACGTGATCTGGCAAAAGAACGTTTAGAACAGAAGCGGAGATCTTTTGGAGGGATTAATGTAGCCATCGGATTGTGTAGCAGATTAGTCTAAAGTAGAGCACGGGGCTGCTGTGTAAACTGTGCGTCGAGGTGAGTTTGTACAGTTAGGTCTGTTCGAGCGGCTGATACGGGGACACAGATTAACGTTTACGCGTTAAAGCGGCATTCGCCTCACGCGTTTACATTTTACAATTCCATATAGTCAACCCAGAGCTTGATAACGGAAACCTTTTTGCCAGTTCAAGAAGCTTTTATACGACCCGAGGATCACGAAAACTCGAGTTAGATAGTTGTGACTGGAAAGTTCGGGTTGGCAGGCTCATATTTACAAAGCTTTAGTAGTGTACTTTACACCTAAATAACGTGGAAGGAAAACACAGCTTAGGTGCCTAAAATAATTTCAATGACAAGCAACCGTATAGGCCCGTGAAACTCAGTTGATATAAAAATCGACACTTCTATCGACATTCAAAGACGGTCATTTTTCTGACACGACAAATTTATCGAATTTGACTGGCAAAGTTAATTGAAAAGTCGAGTCGAAGCCGATATCGTTAACGATGTTGACTTTTTTGTTGTCTTTCACTTGTCAAACACCAATGAAAAATTCGATTTCTGCTACTTAAGAGCTGATGAGAAAGTCGATATCGAATTATGTACAGAAAAACGTCTTCATAACTATAAATTTTTTGTCGACTTTAGCTAGTCAAATGTCGATGATAAGGTCGATGTAGATTTCTACACAGACGTTGATCTCGTTATCGAGTTATGTAATTTTCCTACTTCTGATTCGACTTGACGTTAATCAGTTCTTCATTACGTATTCGATATCAAAAATCTGCAAGTTTTTCTAAAATAAATATAATATTAGCGGTTCAACAGTTTTTCTATACAAAATTAGGTATCGCCGACCTACGGAATTGCCAATTTAAACTTCGACAGTAACAAACATGTTAACTTGGCAAGTTGACTACTATTAATGTCATGACTATTGGTAATTAATTCGAAATAAGGTAATTCCAGGCTAATGCGATGTCAGATAATAATGTCTAAGTAACAGCATCAGAAATGTACTAGAAACTACTGAATTAAAATGTCCAGTTCAATGTCGATATCAGCTTTGGTTTCTCTGAGGATTTTCAGGATGGCTGACAGTTTATAGTTATCATAACAAACAGATCTTCTGATCTACTGATTGTGAAATTTTCACTAGCTTCTTCTAAAACAAATGTCGACATTGACATTAAACTCGATATTTTACTCGACATTTTAATTTAGTAATTTTTTTTGAATTTCTTATGTTGTTGCTTAGACATTATTATTGAACATCATAATAGCCTGAAATAATTTTATTTCGAATTAATTACTCGTACAGTTATACAACTATAATAACAGTCGAATCAACACGTTGACACGTTTGTTGCTGTTGAAGTTTGAATCGACATTCAGTAAATAATCGATATCGAATTTTGTGTAGAAAAAATGTAGAACAGCAATATCATATTACTAGAGAAACTTGCAAATTAGGGATGGAAAAAATATCGGATATTTTCATCATCAATAATTATCGATTTTCCAAATTTCTTATCAATAACTGTCAAAATCAATTATTATAACACCTACAGCAGTGTGAAACCTACTTTTTCCGTTTTTCTCATCATTCCTACTCTGCTTCTTTGATTGACAACCACTGAATCGATATTCCATAAGATACAAAAGCTCATAGAAGACTTAAGCTACATATTTAAAGGGCCATTTTCATTGACAGCGAACAACAGAACTAGTTATCGACAGTATTGATGTCCAATCCTGAATAACGATATCATTTCCATCCCTATTGCAAATTGTCAATATTGAATATGCAATAAAAAAAACTTATTAGCGTCTAGTCTAATCAGGAATACGGAAATTACGTGACTCAATAGCAAGATTAAAGTATATATGGAAATCTATATCGACTTTATTGTCGACATTTGAGTAGTCCAAGTCCACAGAAAATTTGTAGTTACTTGAACGTTTTTCTGCACATATTTCGGTATCGACTTTTTCATCAGTTTTTGACTAGCAAAAGGTGACGGAAAAGTCGACGTCGACAATGATATTAGTTGCAACTTGATTTTTCAATCAACTTCGCCTGTCAAATTTGATAACTTTGTTCTGTTGAAGATGTGATTGATTTTGAATATCGACAAATGTGTCGAGTTTTGTATCTACTGTGTTTCACAGAACGTTACATCATCAAATGTCGACAAAAGTGTCAACTTTTGTATCAACTGTGTGTTCACAGGCTGTTTCATCATCGAGACCCGTACCCAAACAATGCAGTCGAAATACAGTAAAAACTTCGATGAATGGGAAAATCTAACATAATTTAATTTCAACCCCGTCTCAACGAAGGAATGTTCGGTTAGCACTTGTTATCGTGTACGTTGTAGAATGCTCCGAAAAGAAGAAATTAGATTAGGAAGGTCTAATGAACCGCATACATGGGATGTTTTCGCACAAATTGCCGCTTCATTTTCAAATAAACGCACGCACGTATCCGGGAGTGGTTGGAAGGGTCGATGGCGAAAAGATGATGTAATCCGAAGGCTCTCGATTTTTCTGATGTGTGATTAGATTTTTAATGAACGATGAACATACACAGTTGTGCATGCTCAGCAGTTCTCGATTCAGAATTTTTCCACTTCTTCTAACAAGAATCTCTGTTATGAGGTGTAAATTTGAATTGCCTTATCAACTTTTGGAATTCGGATAGACTCGTGATTGCCTTTCAGAAGTCTGTAGCTTATTTCATATCAGAATAATATTTTCCAGATTTTTGCCTTTCTGCTAGTCTAGGCCTGACTAACTGAGCAGTGGTAGACTTAAGATACGAAGTTTGCCCGACTTGCTGTTCGACATTTCCAAAGGAAAGAAAACAAGCTTCTGGAATAAATTTCGCGTGTTCGCCAAGAAACCGGGGATGGGGTGGCTTTAGGTAACTTAGAAAAACATTTGAGTGAGACTCGGGGAGAGCTGTTGGAAAAAGATATTTGGGGTAAAATTTAAAAAAACGAATAGTGAACCTACGATTGGTAAAGAGTCAAAAACGGTAAAGCTGACTCGGATCTTGGTCATACTTATGTGAGGATGTCATCGAGGGAAAATGGACTAAGGCTCTGGGGAAAAGTAGAAATGGCTAGATGCTCTTTGATGGTGATACATTTTTTCTTATCCTATACCGACTGCAAAAAGGTAAAACTGACTTAGTCCGAAAAAAATTGAGAGAAAGACTTAAGGAAGACCCATGAAAGAAGACACCTGGAAAAAAAGTAGTGTAATATATTTTTCAATCATTGAACTCATTTCAAGTTATTGTTATTTCACTTTAGGAAAGCGTGCAAAGTGTAACGTTAATTGGCAAATTTCCTATCGTTTATACACACGATTTTATCGTTATCTTCCGAACGTTTGTTCACATTATTTTAACGTGCAATTAATGTTTCCTCGAAATAAATGTATGAATAAATGTACGAGTAAATAATAAATATATGTAAAGAAATCGTAAAATGGGAAGTTAGTGCTATTATAATTTTCTGTCTTCATGGAATATTCTAAAAATCCTCCCTTTTCAAAGTTGGGTTCA